>JAWNOU010000058.1:5417500-6695000 GCA_035045725.1 Drosophila ezoana
TGTTGTTGTCATTTTACGCCAGTTGCTGCTGCTATTGTTGCTGCTGCGTTGGCCGCGCTCAGATTCTCGCTTCATTCGCTTCATTCCGTTCCACTCGCCATTTTGTCGGCAACGTGCGTTGTGGGGCGCGTGTGTGGAAGGTGGAAGCGAAATTTGTGTTGTGTGCTTTTTGTTTTGTTTTCATGTGTGCGTGTCTCCGTATGAGTGTGTGTGTGTGTGTGTGTGTGTAAACATCTATATATTTTTTTCGGCGTTTCTTTTTTTGTTTTTGTATTCTTGTTGTTATTGTTGTCGCTGTTAGTTCATGTTGTTAATATTACTGTTGCTTTTGTTGCTTAAAGTATTTTTAGTGCTCGCGTGCGAAATTTGGTGTCAAAGTGAAAAACATTTACGTGAGATGTAAGTAGAAGAGAGGCCTTGAAATGTCCTAAAACAGGCCAAGAAAACAACAACAACAAATAAAAATGGCAAATAAGAGAAAATCAATGCGCGTGCCGAGTGTGTGTGTGTGTGTGTGTGTGTGCGTGTATGTGTGTGTCTTTGTGTGTCTGTGTGTGTGTGTGGCCAGAGCCAAAGAAAATCCATAAAACGCGCTGTGAAACTCGTCGCAGTCGAGCTATGCGAATAATTTATAAGATTGAAATTAGAGACACCAAAAAGCGCTTTCTATGTGTATGTACGTGTAACAGTGTCCCTGTCTGTCTGTGTGAGTGTGTGTATGTGTGTGTCTCGCATGCCTAGAAAGCAACCGCAAGAGCCAAAAAGAAGACAGCGCAAACAATTTCTTGGCAGCTGCCCCAACTGCCGACTGCATGGGACAAGCGAAATGCCGAAATGCTTGGCCCGCAGCCGCACCCGCACCCGCACCCGCACCCGCACCCGCATTTCGCACCCATCCCCAACCCCCATCCACAACGCGCCCCGCCCCTGCCGCAGGCACCCCTTTGGGGCGCTGCAAAAATGTTGTAAACATGCGAGGCCGATGCTGACGCGGACGCCGCTGCCAAAGGCGCTGGCAGCAGCAGCAGCACACGGAACAGCTGATTCGCCTTTGGGCCACATTGGCACGCGCTGCAAAATGCATGTAACACACACACAAGCGCACACACACACACACACAGTCAAATTGGCGAAAGCCAAAGAGTGTGAGAATCGGCAATACTCTTCTGTCAACTGTCAACACACTGCAGCAAAATGCAGAAAGCAACGAGTAAACAAGTAGCGAGTGCCACTCCAGCGAGTAAATAAACAATCGAATTCAATTGTATCTCTTGATTGTATCTTCCAAAGAAAATGTTCACTTTATAACGAGAGATTTTGACTCAAGCGAAATAACGAGTGTGCCAACGAATGCATACGTATTCAATAATACATTCATTATGCTCTGATTCGTCATTCGTATTCATCAACTAGCTGACTGGCGAATTGAACTGCAGACATTACACTCAATAGCGAGTGTCCTTCGGGCCTTACTTGAATATGTAGCCAATTATTTATCAAAAAGTTGACTAACAACGAGAGTCTATCAATATTTCAGGATGCCAAGTATTATTCGCGCTCCTGCATATGCATATTGACAGTCAAAAATTGACGAGCGAGTGTCCTTGAATCAATTGGTTATTTGAGTGTATATAATATATAAAATCCTTATTCAGCATACAATGGTGCATCAAAATTGAAAGCTTCATGCGGACTCATGAATACACTCAAATTTCAGCAGCGAGTGATTCACGTGTACCTATTGAACTGAAATTATATTTGGTAACTTTGTTCTAGCAACTAAAACTAATAAACATTTGAATCAGACTCATGAATACACTCACTCACAGCTGGGCAGTTAAATGATAAAACTGACTAACAACCAAGTAATTTGAATATATCAAGCATGCTTGACGCTCATGAATATACTCACTTACATGCTAAGCTTCAATTCAGCTGCCATATTACGTATACGCCATGCTGTCTGCCATTTGGAGCAAACATATTTCTTTGGCATGCACTCCATTTAAGCATCTTTGAGATACTTAGTGCAGTCACTGTGAGCCGCTTATTACACTCAGCGAAAAAGTAATTGCAGTTAATTCTGAGAAAAATGCTGAACTAAATGTATAAATCGAAAAGCTGCTAAAAAAAAGTTTGGTTTACACAAGAGAGGCTCTGGCTGCATATGAATAGTTTTTCTTTTCACTATTTTTTTTGTTAATGTTTTTTTTTCCTTGTTTGTTGACGGGTGCCCTGATTTTTTCGTGCAGTGTAAACAATATGAGGGCCGAACGACGGCTGAGCGCAGCCTGTCTCTATGCCAATCAACTTAACTATGTTTAACTTTCTGCAGCTACTCGCACAGTGTGTGACGAAACAACAACAATAACAACAACAAATAACAGCAGCAAGGACGAGTGGGACCAGCTGAACGCCAAGCCCGCTAAGAAGGAGGCGCTGCAGTAGCGGCAGCAGCAGCAGCAGCAGCATTCGCCAAGTTCAAAATTAACGCCTGACAATGACAAAGGGCTCCACTGGGCGGCCAACAGCAACAACGTGGCGCACGCCAGCAACAACAGCAATCAAAGCAACATCAGCAACAACAGCAACGCCAGCAATTACAACAATCAATGAGCGCAGCACGAGCTGGCGTCGACGCTGCACAACAACAACAACAACAAGAACAACAGCAACTGCAACTGCGGCAACAACAACAACAATGCGAATGAGCCGCGCCTCGTTGTACGCCTCGCTGCCGGCCTGCGGCATATCCTGGCTGCTGTTCGTCCTGTGTCTGCTTAGCTGCCTCTGCTGTTACACAGGTAATTACCAACACGCCAGCCGCTTGGCACTCGATTAGCATGCCACTGCCCCGCCCACTCAGTACCCCACCCAGACTCCATAGCGAAGCAATCGATATATTATGGTCACCTTGCTGATCAGCATGCTATGCCTTTAAGTGTAGCTATCGATGTATCGAAAGAGGTTTAATCGTTTCTTTGCAGAAAGCCAAAAGCGAAGTCGAGTCTGCTCGACTGCAAAATACCCTGTAATCCTCAGGCAATATAAGATTTAAAGTTGATTAACATTTATTTTTGCTGTCCGATCTTCGTCAAATTTCATTTTATCGTTATTTCAGAAATGCAACGAGATATCGATAATTTATGATCAAAAGTTACTCCAATGCAAGTATCTTTTGTTGTTTTCGAGAGCGAACAGCTTACACAGATAGACAGTTCTTGCTCGTCGAGCTGATCAAGAGTATATATATAGCCGAACATGCTTCCCACTGCCTGTTAGCTACGTATGCACGAAACTATTATAGTCCTTCAGCCCTTCCACCCATCTTCAATGGGTGCAGGGCATAGAGAATAGGCTATAAATATTTGCTTGCCAACAAATTGCCTCTTCAAGCCGAAAGACTGAATGAAGGCAACTGCTACTTAGCAAAGCCGATAAATTCAATGGCCAAGTATTTATATTGCCAAGGGGCTTTTATCGTTATCGCAACGATTGTCAGCTGAGATTAAGGACTCAGCCTTGATAGCTCGCTCCAAGTGGCACAGGCCGAATAATAAACAACGACGAAAACAATTGATCGAAAAATATGAAAATGGCATTAGAATGCAAAGCGGTTGGGGTTAAGGGAAAATGTGCTTGGGCCCGGAAAAAAACACTTTAGACTTTAGCCTTGACATTGCACATGCAAAGTCGACTCGTTGCCTCGTTGGCTCGTTGGGTTTTTTTGGTGCCCGTTTGCCCGGTTGCCAGTTGCCATGTCGCCGCCCAAAGCACCTGACAGCGACAGCTGGAGGCGTGGCACAAGGTGCCGCACTTAAATCCAAACACTTGTGCAACAGCAGCGAACGACATTAAAGTTTCAAGCTGGCTGTGCAGCAAAACTGCGACCATGTTTTGCAGGCGGTCGAAAAAACAATAAAAAACTTTTTATTAGAAAATCGAATGCACATAGATGAGAACTTCCCAAACCGAACCGAACCCAATGGAATGAAATAATAAAATACCTTATTTATACCCTTCTTTTTAGATAAAGCAAATAGTGCACTTCCATAGAAAGCTTGAAAGAATCAGATACTCTTGTCTCAAATTAAGTTTTCGTTTTACATAGCAACAAGACAGACTTCTTTCTCCACTTCACTTTTCCGATATTCCAATTTTTTTTAGATATATCTCAATCGTTTCATTCTGTGAATTTAATAAGCTTTAGACCAGATACAAATGCAAAAGTTTTAGAAAATTGTGAAAAGAAAAACATAAAACATAAACTAAACATGAATCTAGTTCAGATGTAATTCCACTCATTTTCCACCATAAAACAAATTATTTTACAATCTGAGAAGTTTTCGTATATTCATTAACAAACTTAAATGACAAAACAGTATTTGTTTCTTTAACTCTACAGTTTAGCATTTTCAAAATCTTTAGAGCTTTATGCTTTTTACAAAGCTTCCTTGCTATATATTAAAAATTTGAAAGCTCCCTTAAAAGCAGAGCAATTGGTTTATTTTTTTTACAAACTAAAACTTTTATTAATTATTTTAAACAACAGCTTCTTAAAGCTTTTGACGCGTTTAAAGCTCCTGTCACAACTTAAAAGCTCATTAATTGGCGCTTAAAACTCGTATAGCTCTCAAATCAATCAATTTTAAAGAATGATATTTTGATAACGTATAAATGCAAGAACTTGAAAATATTAAGGCTTTGAAATTGAACATATACTCGATACGTTCCCACAAGTCTAATGCGAACATTAAAAGGGTATATAGCTATCGACTCGTGCAAATATCAACAACTTTTATGTGCCTCCTGTTGTTATTGACGCACATGGCCAAGTTTTTTGGCAAACTATTTTGTGGTATGGCATAACGAGTTGTCGTCGCTCCCACGAGGCGGCTCAAATTCTTTTGTAGCTCTTCAGAATTCTTCACTGTCACAGCTTCAGTTGCACAATGCCAAGTTTTATTGCCCAGCTATTGAGTTATTGGACGATAGAATCATTAGGCGAGGATGTCAAGGCACAAAGGTCGAGAAGTTCTCTCCGGCTTATGCTTAGCCATTTGGACACTTACGCCCGCTTATGACTTACTAATTAGTTGGATTTTGGCCAACATTTAACGACAGCCTTCATAAAGCTATGCTCAGCTAGCCCCAAAGGCGACACAATAGCCGCACATCAAGCAATCGAGGGCGGACGACGAAGAGACGATGGGGCGTCGAGTCAATTTGGATCGATAGTTGGGCTTACAGCAACAGCAAATTACACAGCCAAACTGTCAAAGGGGCAAACGACAGACACACCAACACACACCCCCATACGGCAATTCCAAATAGCAATTGGCAGCGATAATTGCGTTGATGGACGAGCAATCAAAACCTTTTCACAGGCTGTGCACAAACGCATGCATAATGCAAGTGCTTGGTGTTAACGAGGGCGTTCCGTTTACAGTTATTTGTTCGTAAGCAATCATTAAGTTGGCGAGTTCGCATCGGGACACTCAAAAACTTCTCGTTCAATTATCTATTGCAAATAGTCCAAGCGAGAGGCCGAAATGAGCAGCCAATGCGAGTCGACCTAGCAAAAGACAAAAGGAGGTAGCCATAACGAGTAGTCATAGCGAGTAGCCTAAACGAGTAGCCGTAGCAAGAAGCAATAACGAGTAACCATAGCGAGTAGCAGACAGTCGACATAGCGAGAGACCGACGCATGTTAGCTTAACGAATAGCCATAACGAGTAGCCATAACAAGAAGCTAAAACGAGAATTGACAGTGAGTAGCCATAGGAAGTTGACATAGCAAATAGTCCTAGCGAGAGAGCCAAGCGAGTAGCCACAAGGAGTAGCGATAGCTAGTCGCCATAGCGAGAAGACAGCGAGTGGCCATCGCGAGTAGCTTTAACATGTAGCAAATAGCCTTAACGAGTATCCACAGCAAATAGCCATAACGAGTAGCAGTAACAATTGGCAATAGCGAGTAGCCAAAGCGAGTCGTCCTAGCGAGAGGACGAAGCGAGTGGCCATACCAGCAGCAAGTAGTCATTGTAAGTAGACTCAACGAGAAGAAATAGTGAGTAGCCCGAATCAACAACAGCGAGTTGCCATATCAAATTAAGTGATGCAAGTGAGTATCTCTAACGAGTTCTAGCGAAAGAAGCTGATAATGTTGAACAAATGTAGATGCAACGAACTTCTCTTGTTGTCGCTTTGGCATATTTGGGTTTGACTTTTCTCACGCAATATTATTGGTAGTTGCGGCCAGTCTGACGACAGCTCAACTCGCATGCCTCAGCGCGCATACGACACGTTGACAGCAAGGATGTAAAGCGTACAAAATTTGCATTGCATGCGGCAGGGGGCACGTTTCGCGTTCTACTAATTGCATTGCACATAGTATTCAAAATGGTTTTATAATCTTTGCTTCCGTTAACAATTCACCGCCGACAACAACTACAACAACAAGAAGGTTTCCTTCTGCTTGGCCCAAGCTATTTTCCCGCACACCCACAAAATCTCATTAGTGACGACCGATGATTACCAGCACACACACACGCACACACACACACACACGCTGTGGTCCTCGGCGAAAGGCACAAGTTGAAAAGTTGATGGCTGCACTCACTCAACGTCGGCGCCGTGACACTGCCTGACACGCCCCCTGACCCATGCCGCCCAACACCCAACGCCCAACTTTTTGCACTTGCCTTTGCCATTGCGTGTGTGTTTTGTTGTGCTGTGCTGTGTTGTGCTGTGTTGTGTTTTGTATTGTTGTATGTGCTTACCACAATTCTAATCATTTATGAACTGTTTCGGAATACATAAGCTTGCTGGCGACCAAATTTAATGGGCCATTGCGAAAATTACTGTTGAAATTGAAGCTGACATTGGAACAGCGGCAAGCGAATTGAAGTTGAAGTTCAAATCGAAACAGCAACGAAATTGAAAGGCCACAGTTACAATCGATATTGAACCAGAAAAAGAGAAGAAAAGGCATATTTCATATTAAAGTTGAAATTGAAACAGTTGAAGGTTAAAGTTGAAATGGAAACAACAATTTATACTGAAATAGATATTGAAAGAGCAGCTGAATTAAAATTGAAATTGAAAAGGGAAAGGAAAAGATAAAGGAAATCAAATTTATGTTGAAATTGAAACAAACGGAAGCTGGTTGAAGATGACATTGAAACAGAGATTGAATTGAAATCAAAATCGAAAATTCAAATTTAAAGTTAAGTTGAAAGACTTTGCAGTAGCATTTAAATTGAAAAGACTCTCGAACTAATATTGAAAAGATATCGAAAACGAAAAGAAAAAAGCTGATGCGATGAAAATAAACCAACTTGAGCCAAGTAAAAGTTCAAATCAATACAAATAACAAGTAAATAGAAATTGAAGATTATATTAAAGTAACTAAGAATCAAAATTTGAACAAAATACAAGTGAAAATTTAAACCCATTGAGGCCAAGTATTTGACCTGCAAAACATCTGAATAAATAATCTATTGACTTTAAGCCTTTTATCGGTTTGAAATTTGTAATTAATGCGCACAATTTGTATGCAAGTTAGCATAAATAACGAAACATGCATCAAATTAATTTGATTTGAGTGCAACTTCAATTTGCATATCAGAGTTAAACTGTAATCACACGAGCATTGTATTATTGATTGATTGACTTCAATTTGGCCAACAATCGTCCCGATATTGTTATTGGAATGGCATTGAGTAACAAATTCCTGTGCCTAACTAATTGGCCGTGTCCGATGACAGCCAATTAAAAGCCTTAAACGGAAAACACAACGATAATACAATTTCTTAAGCTTATTAAACGATTAAAGTTGTTTAAGCTTTAAACTTAAACAACTTGAATTGTCTATAGTATATTCATATATAAGTTATTCGATAAAAGTTGTTTATTTGTTTAAGTAAATGCTCTTAAGCTTCAAACTTTAATTGTCTATAGTATACTTTCCTATTTCTTAAGATTCTGGCTCTTAAGCTTTAAGCAAGCTGAAAGAACATAAAGTCGCCTTTTAATGGGCGCAATTTTTATGGTTCTTAAAACCTCGAAGAGCTTAAAAGAAAAATGGTAAAAATTGATCAAATTTTGCTACAAATTTGAAATCATCCATTTTTATTGTCCATGTCAAATGAGATGAGCAGCGAAATTGATTTTCTATGAAAATAGAACACTGGACTTTACATTTAATGGGATTTACGCTGCGCCCTTACACAAAGCGGGTGCTAAGGGGTGTTGGGGGGTGCTGCAGGTGGTGTTTAAGCCTCGAGGAGGTCACCAGCTAAATGTCATAACAAAAGCTATTTATAAGTGAGCCGCATGGTTGCACATAAACGGCATCTGCCCACCTGCCCAATTGCCCACCGCCTGAGATAGCGGGTCCCAGTCCGAGTCCGAGTCCGGATCCGGGTACAAGTCACAGGCGGGGTGACAAGCGGGTCAGGTGGCTGTGAAAGGTAGCCAGGCGACGGCTCACGCAAGCCAACGGACATTAAAAAGTAATAAGCATAATTGTGGAATGTCGCCATAGAAGCACAAACAGAGCAAGAGAGAGAAAGAGAGAGAGAGAGAGCGAGCGAGAGTGAAAAACATTCATGAAATGCAAACAGAGACAGACAGAGAGACAGTGGCAGAGGCTGTGGGAGGGAGGCTGGCTGAGAGGGGAATTGAATGTAAAGGCGCGTGACGTATACGACACATTGGCCCAACTTTGACCCAGAGCAGCTAAATTGCTTGGCCGACAGCTGGCGCAAAAGTCGGGCGCTCGCTTTTAATTATTCAGCGATCTCATAAGGGCCACCCAACACACACTCAAGACGTTGACAGCAGCGTCGGCAGTGGCAGTGGCAGCGGCAGCGGCAGCGCTAGCACACAAACATAGGCAGCCTGCCTGCCAACCAAACAAAGGCACAGACAAAACAAACGCACAAACAACTGCAGCGAAATGCTGCAGCCGACCAAATGTCGCCAGCCCCCCACCCCTCCCCAATCGCCCTTTGTTCGTTTGCCAAAGCCCGCTGGCCAGCAGAGTGAGGGAGAGAGAGAGAGAGAGAGCGAAAGCGTAGCAAGAAACAAAAAAAAAACAAGCATGCAAAAAGTTGAATAGCAAAAAGTTTGCGGCACTTTTGCCGCCATCGCTGTCGCCGTCTACGTCTACGCCGCCGTCGCTGCTGCCGTCGACGCCTGACGCATCGGTGGTTGCCAAAGTCCGTTCAGTCGTCCGGAAGTTGCTTACAACTTCGAACCGCGTTTCAAGTGTGCAGCGACAGCGACTGCGACTGCTTCTGCTACTGTAACTGTAAACGCACTTAGCTATGCACCTGACGGTGAAAGTGGTAAGTGGCAACGGTTAAACGGCGACGGGCGAGCAGAGCTGGTTGGCGGCGGGGTAAGGTCGAGACCCATTCGTATTGCCAGCGTCACGAGCATAGCTGCAATCGCATCTCAAACATGCGCCAAGTTCTATGCTAAAAGCTCTTTGCCAAAAAGCTCATTGCAACGAACCTGCGACAAGCATGCAACATGTCTGCTGATGCTGCTGCTGCAGTAGAACTCCGAGCCCAACTGAACTAACCTGCGCGAAACTCGATCGAACGCAGCCAAATATAGTTTTAATTTATTGCGCATCCTACTTAGAATCAAATCGAATCATCATAAATATTTACAAATATTTCGTGTTTAATTGTAAACAAAAATTGCTGACCAAAAATTTAACTTATGTTCATTTCCCTCACAGTTTGTGCTCTGGAAAAAATGTTCATACAAATGTTTAATATTTGTCTGCACTTTCTATAAAAAAAATTTTGCCAAGAGTTAAGAATTCACTCTTTATTGGGAGATAAATAATTTTAGAAATTTGAAGAAACTGCAGTTTGAGTTTTTTTTTGCTCAAAAAGCATAGGAAAGCAGATCGGAAGAACTATTTAAAGCACAGAGCGAAAAGGAAGAACTATTTTAAGCACAGTAAATGATCAAAGCGAGTAAGTTCGAGTGCGACTATAAAGTAATAGCGAGTAATGATCAACGAGACAAAAATTAGCGCGAGTTAAGGTTAATAGCGAGTAAATGTAGATAGCGAGTAAAAAATTAATTGCGGTAAAAGCCAACGAGTAAAAGTCTACGGCGACTAAGTCAATATAGAGTAAATGTCAATAGCGAGTAAAGTCTCCAGCGAGTGTCATTAGCGAGTAAATGTCAACAGCGAGTAAAAAGACAATAGCGATAGTGGATAGCGAGTAAAAGCCAACGAGTAAGAGTCTCAGCGAGACGGTCAATTAAGAGTACATGTGAACCAATTTAAAATCAAGCGAGTAGAAGAGTAAGAACTTAAGCGAAGAAAAGTCCAGCGACAATATAGGATAAAAAAGCCAAATATATTTTATGCTGCATCGAATTTTATTATTTTGTTTCTGATCTTTCCCCGCTACTGGAGAACATGTAGTACTAGACCTGTAGATAGCGTCGTGGAGCAGCTGTTCGGTAAGCAGCCTGCAACATTCCAGTCATAGGTCGTGTCGGTCTGGACGGACGAGCAGCAGTCGAGGCACAGCATTTCCGGTGGCATTTCTGCACGGATCAACACGGCAGATTGAATCCAGCCATTTAAAGCACTTACCCTCCCTCCAGACTCCCCCATCAACCGATCGGCCATAGCGTCGTCGAACTGCAATCTGCAGAACCATCTGAACATTGAGAGAATCGTATGGTTGGCCCTCAAAATGCTGCACTCATTGCCACATGTGCTCGACGAGGCAAGCGCAAAATGCCCAAATTGTGGGGCTTGGCAAATATCAAATGTTCGTCCAGGCTTATACTGTGAATACGATTGGGTTTCGAATGCTGGTCGAGGTGTGCTCGGGGTAGCAAGTAGGGTTGGGGGGGATGGATTCAACTATCTATATATACGTTTTCTTAGCCCTTCAAGATGCAACAGCGCTTTTCACATTTGGGTCAGCAAGTGGAAACAGCAGCACAGTCTGCAGTCGATTGTAGTCTCTGCAAGAAATTGATATATTTAGATAAGTCTATTACAGATTATAATCAGGAAATTGATTTTAGATAGGTTTATTATAGATTATATCAGGAAATTATTTTATGACAAGTCTATCACATGTAGATTTTATCACGAAATGAAAGTTTTTCATAGATTATATCAAAATATTATTTTTAAGATAAGTTCAAAATGGTTTATTAATAGTTTTAGACAAGTCTGTTATAGATTATAGCTGCCAAGCTGAAAATAGGGCTAAAGTAAGCTTTTTCCTTCTTTCAGAATTATCTGTATAGTTTTTATTAAGCCCGTGAGAAGGTCTTCATAATTCTACTAGGAAATGTATAACTTACAGGAAATATCGGGGACCCCTTACATATGCCTCTCTATATCCGTCGACAAATAAGTTCATTAGTTGAAAACTATTTTGTTTTTTTTCCCATATTTTACCATATTCTACAGGAATATATATTCTGTCGAATGCATCGGTTGTATCTTCTTTTTGAACTATTTCGACCAAACTCGAGAACATTGAGCTATCATATATATATACAGGATATATCATATACAGGAACAATCGGTCGGACATAAAGCTTTCGCATAAAAGTATTTTCAAGCCATTAGAGTATATTATCTTCGGCTTGCCGAAGCTGTCTCTTTTTTTCGGCTTTTGCTCTGTACGATTATCAATCTTCAACTCGCCGAAGGTTTATTTATATATTTTATTAAGTTGAAATCTAGCCTAACTTATCTAGCTGAAAGAAACTTACCTTGTGGGCAACTACTTGGAGATAAACAAGCTTCAACGTCCAAGGCGCTTGCACCCCGTGCAAGTTACTGGGCTCTAGCATTGCTCAATTGCTAAACGAAGTGGTTCAGATTAAGATATATATATATACACATATATATATATATATAGTATATACCTGCTGATGCCATTTACTGGCCGAAATAGTGTAAAGCGCTGTCGCATCTTGAAGCTGAGGATGCAATATATCGCGAAGGTTTCTTTTCTTTCGAGCTCCCGGAGCGTGTCTATCCACAATAACCTTTAAGTAAAGAGAAGAATATAAAAGTATGCCCTGGCCAGCTGTGGAAAGGTCGCTCACATAGCTGGCCGAGCACAAGTCGCAACAACTGCAGCATTTTGAGGTGCAAGCATGCGTTTCTCTCAGTGCACAGATGGATCTGCAGGGTGAGCACACGGGGATTGCAGCTGCTGTCGTCAATCGCCGGATGCCAGGAGCTGGCCAGTGCACAACCTCATTCCCTTCCGACGCTTAACCAGTTGTTGGTGTTGGAGAAAGGTCAGCGGCAACGCTGTGCCATGACTGCTGCTCGCCTGTCCCAACCTTCACGACCTTTGACCACAATGTTGAAAGCTGCTGACCGAATAGCTGCCCTACGACACGTCTCCATACATCTGCATCAAGGTAGCTGCAAATGCAGTTCCAATGAAAGCTCGCAATTGAAATGTTTGCACTGAAAAAAGGTCAAATCTATTTATTACAGACTTACCTTAGTTCTAGATTTGCAGAGAATTCTTTATTTTCTTTCGGCGCATAGCCAAAACGTGCCGTTTACAATCTTTGTATGTTTTTCTTATCTTCTTTCTCCTCCTTTTCTGTCTCAAAATTGGATATATCCTCAGATATATCTGCTTTATCAACGCATGATACCATTTCCCGCAGAGCTAACTTACGAGTGTTTTTTTTTTTGATTTTTTGATTTTACTTCAATTTTGTTCGGCACGTTTTACTTAATTTAATTTCAAAAGGAAGTGCTCCAGTTTAGGCACTTGAACAAACTAAGTAAAATTTGCAATGCTTTGTGCTTCCTCATGTTTTGAATTGATGCGTATTTCGACGCCTACTGAAAACAGTTTGAACAAATTGAAAGAAAAACACGAGAAACTGAGAATATCTTCGGCACTCCGAAGATTGAATACCCTTGCATATATGAGAACATAGAGAAGCATATATAGAGAGATAAAGTATATATATACTTTATAGGTTTGGAGAGGTCTCCTTCTATGCTTAACACATTTCATGACAACCCATTACAGACACTTTCATCCTTATTCCACACCTGCTGTCGGAATTCTCGAAATATGTTTGAAACATTTTCAACCTCTAACGCTTGACGCTGCAAAAAATCATGTTGATAACTCATTAACTTATTAAATTACTAAAATCATTACATTTTTCACCTATATTCCACATTTGGGAATGGATCTCTCAAAACGTTAAACTTTTTCAATCTCTTACGTTTAAGGCTATGAATTATCAATCTCACATATGAATTAACGACAACTCTCTCTCTCTCTCTCTCACTCTCTCTCTCTCTCTTTCTCTCTCTCTCCCTCTTTCTCTCTCTCTCTCTCTCTCTCTCTCTCTCTCTCTCTCTCTCTCTCTCTCTCTCACTCTCACTCTCTCTGTCTGCCTCAACAGTTGCGCTGGAGGAGGACTGCGTGGACTTTCAGGGTAACAAGGTGAACCATGGCATGCTCTATGTGCCCGGACCTGGCGTTTGTAGTCTATGCGTTTGCTATCATTCCGAGCCGCTGTGGTGCAAGGCCATTTACTGTGATCCGCCTTACGTAAGCTTTTCGAAAATGCTTAAGATTAAACAGATTCAAAAGTTATCTATGATTTCGTTTTCAGTTCTGTAAGAACTTCAGAGTAGGCGAACGATGCTGCGAATTCGAGTGTTTGGATCCGCCTGGCGAGGACAAGCTTTATCAGGTAAGATAAGATACTTATCTTACAGATACTATTGATATTATTGAGACTGAAGATACTTTAGATACTTTAGTTACTTATGTTATAGATACAATAGATATTATTGATACTGTAGATACTTAGGACTCTTTTGTTATTGTTACAATAAATGAAATTTGAAATACAGATACTTTAGATACTTAGGTAAACTGATTAAAATAGACGACTACAGATAGAATAATTTATAAAAGAAATGTTTTTAATAGAATACCATCGATCTTATAGACACTCGATCTACAGATACTATAGGTATTAGAGCAGCAGTTAATATAGATATAACTTAGCAACTTAGCAAGATACTATAAATACTATAGATACAATAGACGCTGTAGATACAATATATAAGCAGACAAATACCAAACGGACAATTGAAATATTGTGGGTACAAAAGATAATATACTAAGGAAAAGATAAATTCTACATATTGTATAAAAAATTTCAATATTATGGAAGCTAGAAACATCAGAGACTTCAGATACTAGACAATAGATACCAATAAGATCCAATAAATAATTTAGTACTTCCAATGTTCTAGATACTTAAGCTGCCATAACAATTGTAAATATAGATACTAGGATACACTTGAGATATTTTTATGCACCCATCAGTTCCTATAGATATTATAGATAAAATGATTGTTTTACTTTCAGGAACGTATGCGTAAACGCGCCGAGATTCTGGCCGGGAATAGCACCGCCTGCCAAGTGCAGGTCGCACCCTTGGCCGTGTCCACCATAATGTTCAGCTTTCTGGGCAACAGTTTTCTCAATTTATAACTTGAGCAGAAATCGCTTGAGTAACGGCGTTTAGCAATAAGTCAGACCCCCCCCCATAGCCCCCAACTCGCCACCCAGATCTTAAGTAGATAGTGGGAAGGTTCGTTTTTGTTAACTATATCCCGGAGCCCAGCCCCCCCCCAAAAAGCTAAACCCCAAATGGATACTTATTACAATGTAATAACTGCAACTAACAAGATTTATATACATAGGTGCATTCAAAAGATTTCAAATAAAAAAGATACATGTATATATGTATAGATATATATACATATGTATTTATATAAATTATATGATTTGGAGTAATACAGAACAAAACATAGGTTCTCAACTTATATATGTATGTCCCTAGTCTTATGTAGGTACAATAAAGCAAGCATATAAAGCATATATATTTAATACAGTCCAAGCCAACCGACTTCAGATTTGGTAGAGTCGGCACAAAAATTAAAATACTAGAAAAATACTTTAAAAAAACCAAAAAAACAAAAAAACCAAAAAAAACCAAATCACACTCATGAAGCGAACGTAAAGACAGTCTTCAACTAGCTCCTAAGTCTATATAGAATATAGCAGATATTAAAAAAAAAATATATATATATATACGAGTTTATACTCAAATTGTACATACGCGTATAGCTGCCTAGCTTTATATAATTCGGATCAAAAACTTGTTAATTAGTGTTTAGCTAAATGAATCAAGTACGATAATAGATAATTAATGATATAGTATGAACAAGGTACACGCACTTTTTAATATACAGATATACAGATATATATATATATTTATAAATATATATAGATTGCCCAAAAGAAAACTCGCCCCCAGTTCAAACACCTAGTGACAATTTGTTTTTCCAAACTCTTCAAAACTTCTTCTTTTTCATACTTTATTTAGATCTTAAGATCTTGTAATTGCAATTCAACTAACTGTAGTAAATTACACATATCATACACACACACACACACACACACACACACACACACATACACTTATATAAATATAATATATATGCCCGAAATCGTATATATTTTGCATTGGTGCTAATTTTATTGTAGGTTAAACACGATCCAAACACACACACACACACACACACACACACACACACAATCGCACACATCATTTGATTCCAAATCAAGTGGCTTAGCAACAATTCTCAAATATACACAGATAACAAACACCTTTGAGAAACCCTAACCTTAAAAAAACAAAAAACTAACCTCAAAAGTAAAGAATGTTTTATTTCATTTGCCAGCCAATAACAAACTTTAACAACTAATCAAAATCTTTAATAAAACTCAGTAAAAGTATTTTAATAAACAAAAAAAAAAAAAAAACTATAACTAAAATCCTTAACAACAATTTTAATAGCCGAAAAACGAAAAACTTCTAACAAAAGAAAAAAATACCTCTACCTAGGGTTGAGTTTCGTTTCATTTTCTCAAAATTGTAGAACTTAAGCATTTGAAGCGTCTCTTTCGATAAAAATAGGTGAACTTTATTTGATTTCCAGGCATATAAACAAGCATCCAATAAACAAACAAAATGCTTAAACAAATGCAAAGCAAAAAGTGTTATTAACAAAATGATAAGATTCAAGTAATAATTATCGATAGCTACAGTAAACACCACAACTATGGGATATCCCTGCGTTGTGTAGACATACATATACTTTCGATATGCTAAGGAGTACGGCTGTGACAATTTTTTGTTTGCCTCACACAACTGTAAATAATATATACGTTATGAAGACACAACAAATCAATTTCAATTGCAATATTTAATAACAAAAATGAGAACAACAACAACAACAAAAAATGGAATAAAGGCCTCGAGAAAGAGGCTCAAACGTCAACAAGCTTTCTCTTGTTTATGAATAACCAAGAAAAGTATTTTAAAAAAAATGAAGGATAAAACTCATTTGCGGCTATGTCGTAAAAAATGCCCCTGCAGTTCAAATAGGTTAAATGGATCTGAAGATAACAAACTCTATATGTATATACATATATTCATGATATTTCCCGAGGAATATCAATATTCCAATTTCAATGTTTTTCAAACATTCGCAAGAACAAGGTATACTTACCGAACCTATCTAAGATAAAGTCCGAAATAAAACTTTTTCAAGTTATAGCCATTTATTGTCTATAAAACTGGTCAAAATAGCTTATGTCTGGTTCCTATATATTTAGTATTTAATGTATCTTTGAAACTTTGAAAATGGGTTCTTCCTGTGTCCTTACTTTAAACAATAGCCTTCTTTTTACTATCTCATGTCTTTAAATCCTTTTAAATGGTTTCTTCTTCTTCTACTACTAAATACCAATGTACTTTATAATTAACTTCTTCAAATTTTACCCACATATTTAGTATTTATAGTATTTAAACTACTTTAACATGGGTTCTTTCTGGTGCCTTATATAAAATACCTTTATAGCCTTCAATTTGGTATTTAAAGTATTTAAAATCTTTTTAAAAGTGTTCTTTCTGGTTTCTCACATAATTTAACTTCTTCAAATAGAAGTTTGGTATGTTTCTAACTGATTCCTTCTTGCTTCCCTTTAGAATAGAACTTCTTTAAAGTATTTAATGTGTTCAAACCCTTTGAAAATGCTTCATCCTTCCCGGTTCCTCAGTTCCCCAACAAACTATCTACTGCAGGGGTACGAAATGAAGCAGAAACAATAAACAATGATCTTAACTGAATGTACAATTCGAATGCCACAATATCTGACCAATATGCAAACAAATATAGTATATTTATGCATTAAATATAAACAAAAGTCATAAACCTAAATTATGTGTATTTTTAAGATGATAAATCGACAAATTTAAATAGAATCCAGACAACTAATAAAAACTATCCAATGATAAAGCGCTTTAACAATACTACTAAATACTAAATACCAACAAATAAAATACCAACAAAAAAAATACCTATTTCCATTTATACACTTTAAATAAGAAAACGCAAAATTGGCTTTAAAAACTTACTAATACAAAATAAATAAAAACAATTCTCAAATGATTTACCTTGAGGACGTTACGTCACGCTCATTTCTAAAATGACGCAAGTTGGTATTTAACTGTTTCAGTTCTTAGCTAGATTCCTCGAAAGTATAAAGAGACCGACATATATTTGAATGGTAGAAATTCTCAACAATATAAGCCAGAGCCAGTCGAGAAAGCTTTGCCAGTAGAAACCTTGATGGAAGTTTTTATATAAAGCCGTATATCCAGAGTATACCGTGTATCTGGTTGAACCGTTAGCCCACTTAGGGCATGATGCCATGGGCATTACCTATTACTATTACTTATTCTGTATGAAATTAGTATATTTCAAAAATGAACAATATATAATGTATTTTGTTTCAACAGCCGCACTTGATAAACTCTTTAAAGTTCTTGAACTTCCTTAAAACAAAAGTAATAAAAAATTAAAATACAAAAAGAAAAGAAAAAAAAGACCATATAAGAATCGATTAAAAATGTCATTCAAGTTCAAAGAATCCCTCATTGAATTTATTATAATTATTATCTCATTATGTATCAAAGGGGATTTCAAAACAAACATGTATGCATATTTCAAAAATATATAAAGTACCAGAGAATTTTAACATAAAAATAAAAAAAAAAATATTTTCACAATAGCTTAAACAACACTGGCTTTTATTTTCACGGTGGCAACCCTAGTCGCATGTGCGAGAGGCAGATGTCGCAAATCTGTTGAATGTTCCAAATTATTAAGTGTATTATCCTTATTTTCAGCTGTTTTCCGCTGCGTGGTTAAAAATATATTATACGGTATATTAATATATATATTAAAATATATTTACAGCAATTTCTGGCCTTAGGGAACTTGGGGAACTTCTCTACAAAGTTCTGCGAGTTCCTTAGCAGAAGCAAAGCAGAAACCCGTGTCTTTGATTGCACTGCGTGGCCTACAATTTGTTTCTCGCACTCTCTCTCTCTCTCTTTTTCTCACTTTCTCTCGCTCTCTGCCATTGTAAGTTTAATGCCTTGTAGCATTTCATTTTACTCAATAGACAGCCGATTCTCTCTTTTTCACTATCCCTCTCTCTCTCGCTCTCACTCTCACTCTCGCTCTCACCCTCTCTCTTTCTCTCGCTCCCACTCTTTCTCTTTCTCTCTCTTTCTCTCCTATCTTTCTCTCTCTCTCTCTCTCGCTCTCATAATCTCTCTCTCTCTCTCTCACTCTTTCTCTATCACATCTAATATTTGTAACTTCTCTATCTTACCCGTCTTCTCCTCCCTCCTGTCTGTCACTCTCCCACTCGATCGCTCTCTCTCTCTCTCTCATTGTCTCTCATATTGATAGCTTACTATTTTGCTGTACGCTTCTCTCTTCAGTTCTCCCTTCAAATCCCACATAACATTGTAGGATCTTTAGAAACTCTTACACCACTGCCTGCTGCTTCTCTCCACGCTTCTTTCTTCGCTTCTCACGTCCACTCTGATATCCAATAGTACCAAGAGCAGCTTCTCTCTAAGCTTCTTGCGCCTACCACGTAGCAATGCCCCACTGGCCGCCCTTCTCTGCGCTTCTCGCGCCTGCCATAGACTATATCTTTTTGTTTTTATTTTCAACCCACTAGAAAGAAAAAAAGATACAGCAAAAAATTTCCATATTCACATTTATTAAACACTATACAGTGAAGTTTTGTATTTTGTTCAGCCATAGCGATAAAAAAAAAAAAAATAATCAATTTCGAAAAAAAAAATATATAATATATATATATGTTCGACGCTTAAAACTAAGCATTATAAAAAAAAATATGTATATATGCTATACTATATAATATATAATCAATTATTTTCATTAATCATTTCGTTAGCAAAAAGATTTGTGTGTGTGTGTGTGTGTGTGTGTGTGTGTGTGATAGTTGTTGTAATCAGCTACATATATCAGTTATATATAGCATATATATATATATATATAAATAGTTTCAGTAGTTGGTTCGACAGATTTCAACCGGTTTAACTCTCTCTAGCATGATGGAAAGTAGGTAGCATTGGCTCAAAAACCAATTCGTAAAAATTACGCATAGAATAAAAAAAAATTTGGATATAATCATAGTTAATGTATATCTATTAATGTGTAAGTATATATATTATAGTTATATTTAGATATTAACTAGTTCATTTTTTTCACTTCTTTAAAATTTGCATAGTGCATTTTGCATATTGCTGTTGATGGTTTTGACAAAAAAATAAAAAAAAAATACTATATGCAAAAATTAATTGTATTTCGTTATGTTCAATTCAGTTAAGACTTAGACGCTAAAAATTTGCCTTAGTATTTAATAGTAGTATTATTTTACTGTCTGGTATTTTACTGTCCTTTTTCCTTGGAAGGGCGGGGAAGGGCCGTTTCGTTTAATATTTAAATATGAGTGAATATATAGCACTAAAACGTAAACGTTTAGAAAGTTTATGCTTCAAATTGTACAATTGATGGGAGGCCTTACAAATATTCTATATAAGTCATATATATATAGACCTAACACTAGAGGGGGTTGGGGGAAGTGGCAGGGATTTCGAGAGCTAAGCAGGTGCTTAGGGGTTAGGGGTTAGGGGTTAGGGTTTGCCATTATTAGTTGGAGTTTTCAATCATTATCATACAATTGGCCTTACAAATTTTAAGCTACATTAAAATTACGTACAGACTACAACTACAGCTGCGAGCTTGGGTTTGGGTTTGGGTTTGGGTTTAGGGAATGGCTAGCAAGGGGTTGGTTGGTGTGTGTGTGTGTGTGTGTGTTGGGGCAGGAGGCGTTGCTCCTAGGTGTGTAGCGGGCGGTTAACATTAGCTGCTGTGAATCACATTCACAATGAACGCCACTCCACTCGAAGCTGGTTAGACCAGCATTTTGTGGCGCCTATTTGCTGCGCAACACGGGCGAGTACAGCGGCGGGGTTATGGAATAGGCGGGCGACAGAGGCGCGCTACGGCTGCCAGAGGAGCTGCTGCTACTGTGGCTGCTGCTGCTGCTGGTCCTTGCTCTGGTTATGCACTATTGCGCGGCATTGGCCGTTTCCTTGGCACCATCGTTAATTGCCGCCGGCGCCACATTCACCTCCTTCATGGACTCCACTTTGGCGACAATTTTGAGCGCCGGCCCCAGCTTCATGCCCATCGCATTCACCAAATGATTCTCCTTGAGCAGCAGCAGCGCCTGTCCATCGATCTCCTGCTGCACAAAATCATCCACATAATCCTGACAGCCGGGCAGCTTGCGTATAAACTCGCTGACCTCCTCCACGCTCCAGCTGCAGATCGAGGGACGCTCCACAGCGACGACAGCTGCGCTGACATTGTTGCTGTTGCCGCTGTTGCTACTTGTGGGCGTGGCTGCTGGCAATGCTGTCACTGCAGCTGCAACTGTTGCCGTAGCTGTTGCCGCTGCCAGCACGGCCGACGGCAGCTCAGCTATAATCATGGCCGGCTCGGGGCTCATTGCGTCCGTTTGCATTTTCTCCTCGGCCAGCGATTCGTCCAGCTTGTCGGCCAGTGCCAATGCATCAGCGGCGACCATGCCCACGGCGCTGCCGTTGCTGCTGTTGCTGCCACCCATCTTGGCCAGACGCGCACAGCCCGGCGAGCAATAACGCTTGCGCTTCAGTTTGCTGCGATGCTCCGGCTTGCCGCACTGCTCGCAGGCAACCATATCCGCCGGCAGTGTGGCCACGCTGACCAGCGCCCCGCCAGCCATGCCACCGATGCCAGCAGCAGCAGTTGCTGTTGCAGTGCTCGCTGTAGTTGTTGTTGTTGTTGTTGTCGAAGTGCTTGTGCTGGCTGCTGTTGCGCCCGCCTTGAGATCCGACTCCTGCATGGCTGCTTTTTTCTCTGCAAAATATGTTTTAGCATAAGTTTTGTATTTGCCTTCGTTTGGCTGTCTGCACTTACTGGGCGGCTCATCGTTGGCATCCTTGTCCGCATAGCGTTGCCGTGTCACCGGAAATGGTTCGTTGGCCTCCTGTATAATGAAGCCATCGATGACATGGGTCAGCACATTTGGCTTGATCATGGCCTTGGGCAGATCCTTGCCATTGCTGTTGCTGCTGCTGCTGCTGCTGCTGGTTGTTGTTGTTGTAGTCGTTGTTGCACTGCTGCTGATGCTGCTGCTGTTACGCAACGCGCTGCTGGCAATGCCATTGGTGGACGCTGTGCTGCTAACGTTGCTGCTGCTGTTCTTGACATTGCTGTTTTCCTCTTTGCTGCCGCTGCTGCTGCTGCTGGGCAACACGGCATTGCTTTGCTTGACTGCGACTGTTGGTGTTGCCGTTGCTGTTAGCTTTGTGGGAGTTGCCTCGCCCACATCGCCATTGTGCAGCGTCTCTGCTGCGCCTGCCGTGGAGCTGCTTGCCTCCGCGGTGGCCTTGCTGGCATCCTGCAAAGCGGGCGACTCTATTGTCACTAAAGATGCTGTTGTCGTTGTCGTCGTCGCCGTCGCTGCCGTCTGCTGCTGATGTTGCTGCTGCTGTTTGGGCGTCTCCTGGCTGCTGGCCGTGCTCATGGTAATTGCCTTGGTAGGCGTGGCTGGCAGCGAGCTTATGCTATTGCTGAGCGTCACAAGCGCCGTGCTAACCACAGCGCTGCTCACGGGCGGCGTTGCTGACGGCAAGCCCACCGTCGCATTCATCATGGACGTCATGGCCAATATGGGATTCTGTGTGGGCGAGGCAGCAGTCAACGTGCTGCTGGACAACTGCTGTTGCGCCTGTTGCTGCTGCTGCTGCTGCTGCTGCTGCTGTGCGTGCTGCTGCGCCTGCTGCTGTGCCTGTTGCTGCTGCGCCTGCTGCTGTGCCTGTTGCTGCTGTGCCTGTTGCTGCGCCTGCTGCTGCTGTTGTTGCTGCTGTTGCTGTGTGGCAGCCGCTATGCTGGCTGTTATAAGCTGCTGCTGCTGTTGTTGCTGTTGGTGCTGCTGCTGCAATTGTTGCGCCTGCTGCTGCAGACTGGCCACAGTGCTGCTCGTGACCAGCGGCCCTGCGCTTTGATTGCTGATGGTCACCACGCTGCTGCTGGGCAGCGAGCTGCTCGTCTTGGTTGTTGTCTGGAAGACAGCGCCAGATGCGGACAATGCGGCCTGCAATGCGCTGGAGGTGGCAATGCCAGCGGGTGTTGTTGTCGAGCTAACTGAGAAGGGCACGCTGCTCAGCTGCAATTGTTGCTGTTGCGCCTGCTGCTGCTGTGCCTGTTGTTGTTGCTGCTGCTGTTGCTGTTGCTGCTGCTGCTGGTGGTGCTGCTGCTGCTGGTGTTGTTGCGTGGCTGTTTGTTGCACCACAATTTGCTGTATAATATTCTGTTGTTCGCGCTGCTGTTGCTGCTGTGCCTGTTGTTGCTGTTGCTGCAACTGATGCTGCAGCAATTGATTGTGCATCTGTTGCTGCTGCGCTTGTTGCTGCTGCTGCGATGCTATAAACGTATTCGGCGCCACCTGCAGTATTTGCTGAGCGGTCGCATTTGTCAGCGTCTGTTGCTGCTGCGCCTGTTGCGGCTGTTGCTGTTGTTGCTGCTGCTGCTGCTGTTGCTGTTGCAATTGCAGTAAATGATGCTGCAGCATTTGCTGTTGCAGCAATTGTTGGCTCTTCATTAGCTGCAACTGTTGCTGCTGCTGCTGCTGTTGTTGTTGCTGCTGCTGCTTATCCACGCCGCTCGTCTGCAACGTTTGCCCATTCTGCAGCGTTATGGGCGTGCCCGAGGTGCTCATGACCACCATTCTGCAAGAGATTGAGAGATGTTTAATATCTAGAAGCACACGCACAACTTTACGACCTACTTGTTGCCCGCCGTGGTAACCACCTGATGCAGATTGGCCGCAGCCGCTGCTGCTGCCGCCTGCTGTTGCTGCTGTTGTTGCTGCTGCTGCTGCTGCACGGCGATATGTTGACTGAGCGTCGTTGCCGCATTGGCCGTGGCCTTGCCACCGCCCGCCTGTCCGTTCTCCATCTTGAGCGTAGGCAGCGCCGGTCGCACCGGCTGCTGTTTGTTGCGCATCTTCGCCTTGAGCAGGCTCTGGTTCTGCGCCGTCTGTGTGGACACGGAGCTGGCGGGCCGCACCTGAGCCCCATTGTGCGGCAAGATGGGCGCACCGGTGCGCTGCAGCTGTGCCGTCAGCTGTTGTTGTTGCTGCTGCTGTAGCTGCGCAGTTGCCACCGCCACCGCCTGCTGCTGCTGCGCCTGTTGCTGCTGCTGCTGTTGCTGCTGTGCATTCGCCTGTTGTTGCGTCTGTTGCTTCGGCGCCAGCGCGTCCAGCTGGGCGCGCGCCTTAGTCGGCGTCTGCGTCACATTGCACTGAATGATTTCTGTGGATGCAACCGAGAAAAAAAACCGTTAGGTAAGTTTGTTGCTGCTAGAGATGGGCGCGTGACACGACACGAACTGTTGCTAGTGCTGCACAACACTTAAAAATCGCAGCTCTTTCTATTTAAAATTCTTTTGCTATTTGAATTATCTTTACAAAGTAACTAGTTCACGTCGGGAACTAAATGAACCAGAATTAATCTAAATATAAACTCTCTTTTTAAAATTGATTTGCTATTTGAATTATCTTTACAATGTAACTAGTTCACGTCTGGAACTAAATGAACTAAATTAATGCACAATTGATCACGGCTGTGGTTTTTAGATAAACCTCTTAAACTATCCAATATTGTCCCTGATTGATTCCTATTAACAAAAAAGGAAGTTTCAAGTCGGGAGTATCCGACTAAGAGATACCCTGCTTTCAACCTAACATGCCTGTCTGTCTGTCTACTTCTTCCCCAATTCTACGACTAAGGTCATAAAACTTTGCATAGGTTCGTCTTCCCTTGACAAAACTGGACGGAACTGGTTCAGTGAGCTGCTAGCAACTAGTGAGGGAGCTCGGAGCTCGGTCTTTGAACTGCGTTTACTCACGATTCTGTTGGGTTTGCAGGGCCTGATGGGTCGGCTGCTGGATGAACATGCCGGACGTGTGATCCGGCTGGCCGCGCAAGATGATCGGACTTCCTCCGAAATTTTGCCAGAACCAGGGAGCGAGCTGCATCTGCTGCGGCTGCCCGGTGGCGGTGCCCTGCAGCGGGCTGATCAACTGAGCCGCCTGGGCGGCCGTCACGCCCGGCAGTGTTGACTGCGACACCTGGACGCACTGCTGCGTGGTCGTCTGCTGTTGTTGCTGCTGTTGGGCCTGGGCGACAACACCGCCGCCAGCAGCAGCCCCGCTCGCCGCCTGCACCGTGTTCGTTGTGGTTGTCACCTTCTGGACGACCTTTTGCTGCAGCTTGGCCTGCCCATCGCCGACGCCAACGCCGACGCCCACCTTGGAGGCGCTGACGGCCAGCGCTTGTTGGGCCGCAGCTGCAGCCGTCAGTTGCTGTTGCTGCTGTGTCAATTGCTGTTGTTGTTGTTGCTGCTGCTGTTGCTGCTGCTGTTGTTGCTGCTGTTGCTGCTGCTGCTGCTGTTGCTGCTGCGCCGCCGCCGCCGCCATCGAGTGCAGCAGACTCTGCTGCTGCGGCGAATGCGATATCACATTCACCGGCGATATAAGCAGCGTCTGCGGCGACTGACTCGAGGGTATCGTATAGGTGCCGCTGGCGAAGCCCGCCTGCCCGCCGATCATTTGCTTGTTATTCTGCGTGGTCGTCGTTATCATTTGCGGTGCGCTGCCCTGGAAGTGCTTGCCGGCGGCAATCACCTGTATCGGCTGCTGGCCCAGACCGGCGGGCAACAGATTCCCGGAGACAATGGATAGATGTGGATATATGAACCCGGTCGATGGCTGCATTAGCTGCACGGTCCGACCATTGGTCCAATCACCGGGCACACTGCCGGTGGCAGCAGCCAGTTGCATCGGCGACATGGTGCTAATTGCTGTCGAGTGTTGCTGCTGTGCGGCCTGCTGTTGTTGCTGTTGCTGCTGATGTTGCTGCTGCTGCTGCTGCTGTTGCTGCTGTTGTTGCTGCTGCTGCTGTGCCGCAACGACCGCCGCCTGCTGTTGGAGCGCATTTTGTTGCGCTGCCGCTGGACTGCCGGCTGCAGCGGCTGCGGCGGCAACGGCGGCAGCAGCAGCCGCTGCGCTGCCATCGCCAGCGGTCAGCTGTTGCAGCTGCAACTGTTGCAGCTGTGTCGTTTGGCTGGCATCCAGCAGGCCTGTGGCATGCTTTAGCTCGTTGGTGTTGCCGTTGTTGCCGCCGGCGCCGCCGCCGCTGTTGCCAGCATTGTGTGTGGGGAACTCCTGCTTGACCTGGATGGCCGCATACGGATTACTCGCATAGAATTGCTGCAGTTGCTCCGGCGAGATTTGCAGTGGCACCGCCGCAGCGGATGCCACCTGTTGGGCGGGGCTCTGTGATTTCTCCAGCGTGCCGCCAACAACTGTTGCTGCTGCTGCTGCTGCTGCTGCTGCTACGGCTGCTGCTGTAGCTGCTGCTGTGCGTGAGGTGGGCGTACTCGACCGCGAACGGGAACGTGAGACGCTGCGTGAACGCGCTGAGCTGTTGCTGTTGGGAGTGGTTGTTGTTGTTGTCGTTGTTGTTGCTGCTGCTGCTGCTGCTGTTGTGCGTCGCGCTGAGGGCGGCGTCTGCGCAGTGCTTGATGCAATTGATGTGGGCGTAACGTTTTTAACGTGATTGTTGTTGTTCAACTGCGTGTTGTTGTTGTTGTTATTATTATTATTATTATTATTGTTGTTGTTGTTGTTGTTATTATTGTTGTTGTGCGTGGGCGTATGGGCGCCTATGCCCGGATGCGGCGGACTGGCGAAGTCGTATTTCTCGTCAAAGGTAATGCCCGCCTTTTGAGCCAACGTCTCCAGGCACTTCAAGGGCCGCTCAACGCTGACAATATGTTGTTGTTGCTGCTGCTGTTGTTGCTGTTGCTGCTGTTGTTGTTGCTTATGTTGCTGTTGTAGCTGCTGCGTTGCTGTTTGCAACTTGTCGCTGCTGCTGCTGCTGCTGCTGCCTCGTATATTCGAGTTGTCTTTTAATGGAAGCGCAGTTGTTGTTGTTGTCGTTGTTGCTGTTGTTAAACTTGTTGTTGCTGCTGCTGCTGCTGCTAATGTTGTTGATGCTGTTGTTGCTGTTAATGTGTTTGTTGTTGTTGTTGTTGTTGTATCGCTTTCAGTGTCCGCTCTGCATTAGATAGAGAAATTGGGCAAATAAGTTAGTAAAAACAAATCAAAAGGCGCACAACACACACACACAAACACACATATACACACACATACACACACACACTTGGAACGTTTGCGACGGCGTGCAGCATGCAACATTTTGGCCAAACATTTGCACAGCGAAACGAAAAAAAAATAATAATAATAAATAAATAAAACACGCAAAGCAACGAGCAAAAGCAATGCCAAAAAGCAGAGCAAAAGCAATGCGAAATCCACAAACAGGTTGGCAGCACCCGCCATTTGCATGCACAAGACCAGAAAGAAATGCAAAATTAAAAAAACAAAAAAAAAGCTCAAAGCGTGGGCGATGCATGCTCTCTCTCTCTCCCTCTCTCTCAACAGCGATCTTGCAGCGAAATAAAAGAAAAGAAAAAGCTCAGCACAGAGCAAACGTGCAGCGAGATTCAAATGCAAAGATCATTCACAATCTCATGTGCAAGTGTTTACATATGGAAGAAAAAAAATCTTTTAAGCTTTTGATTACTTGCCAAACGAACATTTTGAAACAGTTTTTAATTTATTGATTATTTATAATACAAAATTTTAACCAGTAATAACACCATGATATGCACGAAGTGACAGATATTTTGATGATAAACGTACAAAAAACCAACTTGACAAATTTCGATTATATGTAGTTCGAAAATTAAAGTAAATTTGTAATTAAAGTCGGTTCGGGTAAACCGATTTTAGCTTCAGATGATATTTAACAACTTTTATTTTAAGTTTTCCTTTTTTTCAACCAATCTTAAAAACGAAAACAGTTCCGTTAACCATATGTCGACTTCAACCTGCCTAGTATTAAATTTCAATCAATAAACGTCCTTTCTTGCGACCAGCTTTCAACACGAACCCTGCTTCGATAGAGCTTAACTTCGATCTGGTGCTTTATTATGCAGCATGTGAAGTTTTTTGGGGTCGTTTAAGCTGCTATCATTGACCCACATAACCGTAAATGTGGCTCATATATATACCAATGCGCACATACACACATACACACACACACGCGCGAGTAACTAATGCTAACGAAGGAGGTCATTTAAAAATGATGTGGAGGCTGCATTAAAAAGTCCCGGACAATACATACACATA
This sequence comes from Drosophila ezoana, assembly GCA_035045725.1. Lineage (NCBI taxonomy): Eukaryota > Metazoa > Arthropoda > Insecta > Diptera > Drosophilidae > Drosophila > Drosophila ezoana. The sequence goes on from JAWNOU010000058.1 coordinate 5,445,334, forward strand.
TGCATGTAAATGCACTCGTACACATACATATATATCTTCCTTTTTTCGCGTGTGTGTGTGTGTTTGTGTGTGCATGTGCTTCTCTCTATTGACGTCAATTGTAAACTGTAAACAGTCCGAAGGAGTTGCTGGCGAATGAGAGATGCAGTTAGACGAGCTGCATGGGAGAGGCGTACAGCTGAACGAGCTTACCGGGAGAGACTGAGGGAAAGAGAGAGTGAGAGAGCTGCATTGAGCAGTTAGCGTTGTTTAGGACTCATGCAGCTCAATACATATGCAAGTTACCAACTGAAAAAATTAAACAAAGTACATAAATATGCATATGTGTCAGTGAGAAGATTGGCAACATAGCAGCCAATTAGTGTAAAGGGAGCGCAAGAACTAAAAGATAATTGCTTTTATGGTTAAAATAGGCAGTCAGAGTAAAAAAGAATATACAAATATTTTATAGATGCATATAAACAAAATTGGAAGTACTTTTGAGTACTTTCTTTCAAGCCAGCTGAAAGAAAAAAGTTATTAACTAACTTCGTCCGACGTTGCCAAACTTCAGTTCAGAGACCCGAAAATGAGAACTGTCAAAAACTGACAGTTGCCGCTACAAACAAAAAATAAAGGCGAGACATAAAAATCCGCAAAGTTCAGGTTTAAATTTCACAAGTTAACAACACCAAGACCAATTCCTGACGCTGCCACAGTCTCACCAAATCCCCCACAGCCGCCTCCGTAATGCCCGTGAGGCATATAAAGCATATAAAAGAAAAAACTACCAGCGAAACTGTGCAGAGGTTATTAGAGCCAGCACAGCATTAGGGTTACCCCTGGCAACAGGACTGCACAAGCAATGGGGGAGGGGCGAAGTGGTGGAGTGGTGGAGTGCTGGAGTTGAAGGTGGTCGCAGCAGTGGGCGGTTTTGGCAAGCCATGAAATCGGTTAGGGGTGTTTCATGCAAGCGTCAGGGTTGCTGCTGGGTATGCTAAGGTCGCACGCCCCCACCGAAGCGCACCGCAAACGGCAAAGAGTAAGCGAAAGCTGGTGGAACGGAATAAATAAAAAGGAAACAACAAAAACAACAAAAAACTGACGACTAGACGCTGTGCCAGACGCAGCAGCAGCAGCAGCAGCAGCAGCATCCTTCTCATCGTCAGAGGAGCAAAAAAATAAAAAAAAAAAAACTTGCAGCTCAAGACTGGTTTGATGCTTGATTTCGAGTGTGCGTGCCTGTCTGTGTGTGTGTGTGTGTGTGAGGGATTGTGTATGGGAGAGGAAGAAAGAGTGAGAGCCTGAATCGTTGAGTGGTTTTGCCAGGTCGCTGCTGAGACAGCCTGTGGGGAGCGTCAGTGCCATCAACAACCCAACAATAACAAAAGCAGTAATAATAATGCCGCACAGCCATCATCAATTTTATGTTCGCTTCTAACCAAATTGAGTTGCACGAAGATTGATAACAATGCCGACGACGCAAACAGAATGAGCATGCGCTCAAACGAGGTAGCAAAAGAAAGGAAAATATTAAAGTGTGAGTGAGTAAGAGAGAGACAGAGCTAGGGAGAGCGCGCGCAGCTAGCATGCAGGTGAGAGCGACAAAAACAACAACAGCAACAAAATAGAACATAAAATTAAAATTCTTGCGAGAAACATGCGTGCAAAATTACGTTTGGTGGTTGTTGGGGCATTAAACCTGTAGAGGCGGTAGAGGGTGGCGGGGACGAGGCGAAAATAGATGACTACATATTGATTATACGAACGGGTTTCATTTCTGCATGCCAGGCCGCAGCTACCAACAGCAAACACACACACACACACACTACACATTAAACTACGAATGCGAATATACAGATACAATTGAGTGCACGTTAATGCTGTCTCCCTTGTTGCTGGTGTATGGCGAATGAGTAAGTGTGAGCGAGATGGCACTGGTTGCTTGGTCAAATGACGAGCGTAGCTCAAAACACACACGAACACATGTGCTAAATGCATGAGAGAATGAGCATAAGTTGGTGTTGGTGTCAGTGTAGAGTTGCCAACAGACAGCAAATTAAATGCACACAATCACATATGTACATCAAATCATAAGCAACTATGCAAACAAAACGTCGAATTAAACTTTGTTTATTTGAAAATGATGACTTCAAAGGCATTTAAATATTTTTTTCATAGCTGATTAAATTTTATAGAGAAGCAAGGTTAAATTAGAATAACTACTTTTGCACGACACTTACAGGGGCATCTAAACTCTTTATTATATTAAATTAAAGTACATTGTTTATATTTGATAGTGAACACTTTTTGGCCTGATGGCAACACTACAACGCGCCTCAAAATTTTGTTTACTTCGTGCTATGGGAGCCCACGGCCGTGCGAGAGAGAGAGGTAGAGAGAGCTAATGCGCTCCACGGACTGTTGTTGTGTTGTTGGTGTTGCTGTTTCTTGTTCTTCTTGTTCGTCTTCTTCTGGTGCGGTGCTCCCGCTGCTTAATGCCGCCTGCAGTTTCGGTTTCGGCAAAAAAATGTTACTTTTGGCTTAGAACTTTTGCTTTTCAATGCTGCGAAAAGTAAAAGAAAATCAACCACCAACAAAATTACAAACACACGAACACGCACACACACATACACGATGTGTATACATTGCGAAATTTGCTGTGAGTGAATATACATATGTATGTATTTGCCTGAGCCTGCGACTGCAGTGTTTTATCAACACTGCAAGAGCTAAGCAGATGGGGCAACAAAAAACTCGTTTTTGGATTTTTGTTTGTTTCAACTAAAGGAGAGCGTTTCAAGTACAAGTATGATTATGATGGGACGTCAAACAGAAACGACACGCATATATATTTATATATATATTTATATACACACATGTATTTGTATTGAATTTGTACACATTTGTCATTTGCAGCAGTGTTGTAAAACGCTGCTCAGTTGAACTGCGCGCCAAAGGCAACGCTGCATTTATGAACATCTATTAAAAAAGAAAAACGGAAAAATTAAAATTCAAGAGAAATAGTCACAACAAAAACAATGTTGTATATAAAAGGAAATGAAAACAAAATCAGTGTGTGCACAGCATAAGAATATTTCTTGCGCTGCGAGGGTCACACTTGAAGCGAACCTGAGACGCGGTAACGATGTAATAATAACAAATATAGAAGTAGAAGCGCAAAGTGGGAGAGAGAGAGAGCAAGAAGTTAGTGTGCGTGTGTGACAGTGGCAGAAAAAAAAAGGAGAAATAACATTAGTAATAATAAACGCGAGTGCATTGACACACATATACACATACACATGCGTTTGTATATGTTGTATGCTGTTGTTAACAGTGGCTTCGGTCAGTTTACAAATGAAATGTTGTATTTTAAAAACTAAAAGATAACGAAACAAAACAAACAAAAAACAAAAAAAAACAAAATACCTTTTTTGCATAAACTTCAATGCACGACGATCCATTATTCAAAATAAAAACAATTTGTATAATAAATTAATAGTATGCATGCGGCGACGTCAGCGGCGGCGACGGCAGCAGCGACGACGACGACGACGGCAGCGATGTTCTGTTGTTTGCTGTTACTGCGACGGCGACTGCGACTGCGGCTGCTCTGCGGCTGCTGTTGCGACTGCTGATTGTTTTTATTGTTGTTGGCAGCATATTGCTGCTGCTGCTGCGTTTTTGTTATTTTGTTTTATTTTGTTGTTTTTTTCTTTTATTCTTTGTTGTTACTGGTAGTTTGGTAGATATAACAAATACGAGGTAAGAACACACACACAAACGTATACGAGACAGGCAATAAACATATACATTTACATTTATATATATAAACAGGCAAAAAACGTAAACGTAAAACTTTGTTGCAAACAACAACAATATGAAAACATACAAAAATGTACACAAAAAAATGTCTCGCCGAGCGTCAGTCTCAGTGTCAGTGTCGTTGTGTGTGTGCGTGTGTACGTGTGATTATGTATATATGTATGTATATATATACAGATATTGTATGTCTGTGTGTGTGTGTGTGTGTACGCTGTCTGAGACTGCGACTGCGACTGAGGCGTGTAAATGAGCGTTTCGTGCACGAGAGCAATAATTAGTACATACTCCACTCGCTGCAGCGGCTGCGTCGACGATGGCTCACAATTAATGCAGTGCCTGCTTTATTTCACTTTTAATTCATTTTTGTTTTCTTTGATTTTTCAATTTTTCAGCTGTATTTTAATGCTGCATTGGCCAAGCACCTGTACACGTGATGAGCGTGGGCGCTTAAGGGGCGTGGAGGGCTATGGGGGCGGTAGATTGGCGGGGTTTTTAGCTTTGGCTCTGCTTTCGGCTTACATAAAACGCGACGACAACTCTAGCAACATAATTTTTGTTAGGCGGCACACAAACTTACTGCGCGCGTCGGCAGCGACTGCGACTGCGACGGCAGCAGCATAACTTTTCACTTTGCAGCATGTATCTTGTATTTTTATTTTTTTTTTTTGATTTGTTTGTGTTTTGTAAAACTTGCAAACTTTTAACTTAACACAAAAAAATATTAAAAAATCCAGCTGTTAATTTGTCGATTTGTCTTTATTCATACATGCGTGTATGTGTATATGTGTGCGTAGCGCGTCGCGTTGTATCTTGTATCTCGACTGGCGTTTGGGCAGATCAGCGCGAGCGAGCGAACGTTTTTGATGTCGACAAAACGCAAACCTTACGCTCCCAAGTTGAAATACAGACTGAAACGCGCGCAGGCGGCGGCAACTCTGCCGAAACAAAATGAAGCAGCAGCGCGCATGTGTATTGGTGAATGTGTGTGTGCGTGTGTGTTAGCCTTAGGAGGGTTGGCAGGCAGCTGAATGAGGAAAACGAGTTTCCTCACACACACACACACACACACACACAAAACACACACATATATATGAACACACAAGCACATCATAACATTTCTCTATAACAAATGCGGGCGTGCGAGTGCAATGCCAATAGCCAGTAGCATGCCATGACCTTCGAGTGCGAGTGCAACAGCAATAGCTCGACTACTCGCTGTTCGTAGCGTTTTGTTGTGTGCCATTTGGGGGTGTGTGCGAACGAAAGAAAAAATGTACGTGAACAAAAAACAGAAAAAAAAAACGAGGCTACACAGCTGGCGGGCATGTGTATTGTATTTGCTTTTGCTTTCGCGCCCGTTGTGTCGCACTCATCCATGCATACATGTGTACGTATTTATATATGTGTGTCAGTACTTGTGTGCGTGTGTATGCGCGCTGTCAACCACCCTGCCCGCTGCCTTGGCACTGCCGCCCTCATCGTTGAACGTAAGACCAGTTTTCTGTGTCTGTATACTTGAATGTCGCTTCGTCGTGGTTGTTGTTGCTGTTGCTGTTGCCGTTGTTGCTACTGCTGCTAGCTTGCTTGCTATACTTCATCTTCTTTTTTCGATTTCGCATTTGCCACCACCACCACCATCGCATACACTCATACATACATGCATACATACATACATACCTGAGCTGACTAGCAAACGACAGCGGCTTTATTTTATTATTAGTTTTGCTTGTCGGCCTCAGCCGGGACCGTTGTCGGCATCGGGATGGTGGGGTTCCACGGGTATAGCGCAAAGAGGCAATCGTTCGCTTTCGCTTGCTCGCTCGGTCGTACAGTGGTCTGCGTTGCAATACGATTGTTTGAATTGCATTTTTTTCCGTTTCATTTTTCTATGTTGTTGTTGTTTCTGCTGCTTTTGTCGTTTCGACATTTTCATTTGTTATGCTACGCGTTTTGCTTGGATATGATTGTGACTGATGGCACCCGTTGATTTAGCACTCTTGCGGATTTTTTTGTTAAAGTTACCATGGTTGTTGTTGCTATTCATGCAACGTTTGCACAGTGGTAAGCTGTTCTTGCCGTATGCACAAATGTACATCTAGATGTAACATACAGAAACAAAAAGAAAAAAAAACTACAAAATATTTATGCCACATATAGAGCATATTATAAAGATTGTATATATAATTATAAACATTATTATTAGCAAGAAACAAATATAAACAATTAATATGCCTGCTTCCAACATGTTTTGTCATGCACCAAAAATAAAAACATTTGTTTTAAGTTGGTAAATTTTTATTTTAAAAAATTTAATTTTTTTCAAAAAACAATTCAATAATTTTTTCTATCAGTATCTTAAATTTATATATTTTATAAAAAAAAATAAATAAATAAATACATATTCATAGAAAAACCCCACCGTATACTTAATAAATTGCAAACACACAAATATATCAGTCTTGCACCAGTGTGCCTTGGCCGACGCTTTAGCATTCCATTTTTCATTTTGTTGTTTGACTGTGTGTGCTGCCCCGTATAACTGTTTGTATCTGTGTACGCCGCTTTGGGCTGTTCTTGTAGTCGACGTTCACAAATGTTCATCGATATATGTATGCTTGTGTGTTCGACTCCCGTTGCTGTTGTTTTTGCTTTTGGGCCACTGCTGGCAATGACAGGCAACGTTGATGTTGTTGATGTGAGGTTCGTTGCTTGAAACGAACGATGGCACGAAACATTTTGGTGTTTCGTTCGTTTGCTTCGTTTTTGTTGCTGCTGCTGCCGCCATATTATTTTTACGCTTGTTAAGTGTTTTTGCCTGCTGTTTCTCTCTTCTCTATTATGCCTTTTATTTGGTTTTTGATTGCGGCCCGTTTATTTGTATGTGTGTGTGTGTGTGCGCGCGCTGATCCGGCTTCATCTTTGGCTGGGCAGTTTGTGTGTATTGGATTTTTTTATGGTTGGACTTTTTGTATTTTGTTGTTGTTGTTGTATTTCTGTACGTAGTTTTTTCTTATTAGTGGCTCGCCTCTTCTTCTTATGTCTTATTCAACTGTACAAAAAGCCATGCGGAGCATGCGCTCTTTTTTTTTTGATACGTTTCGAATTATGAACTCAAACTTGTTGGGTCTGACTGTAGTTGGTGTTGCTATTGTTGTTGGCGCTGGTTGGGGGGTCGTTGTCGTTGGCTCCGCAGTGTGAGCGAGCGCACGAGTGTGTGTCCAACGTGTCAGCATGACCGTGCGTCTGTGTTAGTGGTTTTGTGTGCGTGTGCGTGTGTGTGTGCTGTGCGCTTTTGTGTATTTTGTACAAAAATGACAAATGTATAATCAGCGTAAATTGCTTTGCGCGTGCTTTTTTCCACTGGATTCAATTTAGTTTAGTGCGCTCTCGCTCTCTCGCACGCTAGCTCACTTGCGCTCATTAGCGTTGAGCGCGCGCGCGTGTATGTGTGTATTGTAATTGCCTCACACTCATACACATTAGCGCTGGCATTGTTATCGTTAGAATTTCCTTCACCATTTTTGAAAAAAAAAAAAAAAACTCGGAATTATCAAGATCTGCATACACACAAACACACACACACATACAGACATAGAACAGCCTGACTGGGGTGCCATTTGGGGCGTATGAGATTGCTTTGCGCACGTCTATATGTGTGTGCGTGTGTGTAAGTGTGTGTGTGTGAGTTGATTTAACTATCAAAATGGGTTGCTGATTGTTGCTTCGCTTTGTTTTTGCCCTTTCGCTCTTAGGCGTGGTCAGCTCAACGTCAACAGTTTCGTAAGTTCGCAAAGTTGCCGAACTGGACGAAACTTTGATCTATAAATCCGCTAGCCTACTCTCTCGGCACTCAATAGACTTTAAAAACTCTCCCAATGCGCGAATTCATGTGCATGTTTGCGATTTTCTTGTCTTCTTATTAACCTCTCGTATTTCATACCTACACACACATTCAATAACCAACTGATCAACTCACCCCTGGCGGCAGCACAGAAAAGTGTCCTCTCAGCTCCTGTGTGGCGCACACACGCAGTCGTTGCGGCCGCACTCGCGCACAGTGCACGCCCAGGTTCAATGCTGTTCGAGTTTTTTCTTCGTTGAATTCAGCTTCGGTCAGGCTGAACATTGTATGCGCTTCATGAAATAGTTTTATAGCTCTGTTAACCCAAAAGCTGTAACAGGGAGAAAGCAAGGCTTTATAAAACTATAGAGCTGACACTTGAATTCAAATGCACTATACCCTCTATTTCCAAGTACTCAAATGCACTTTTCATCTGGAAATCTTTACTATTAGCTTAAAGACAAATTCAATCCCTAAAGCTATTTCGTACATAGCTTTGATTTTTCTTAATTTTCCAGTCAAACAGAATGCTGTGCTACAGTGAAAGCTTCTATGAGCGGACACCCAGGGATCCTGTCGATGTCCATGTCCGGTTATGGGAATGCACTTTGAATGGGAAGAAATGATGATAAGCTTACTAAATTGTTCCGGTAACGGGAGTTGTCCGTCATGGCAGATTTCACTGTATCTATAATATTTTTTTTTACTAAAATTAATTTAAACCTATTTTGAACAACAAAATCCAGAAAACTGATCAATATGCCCAATAATATCAAACCCAAATCAAGAAAAAAAGAAAGACAAGGAAAGGAAAAAACCCAATCTATGTTTTTGGACTTTAGTTGCCTGCCCTGGCCATAATATTTCGGCAACCCCTGTCATATAATTTTGTTGCCGCCGACCCTCTTGAGAATTAATGAAAACCCATCGAACATGCACGAACTGTACCGATGCTCGAATGCGCTACCGCCGTAGTTGGGCAGCAGGGTGGTTCGAGTCCAGCTTCGGCTTGGACGCTTTTCGGAAAGGGTTGAACTTTGACACTTGCCTGGGGTATGCTTTATGGAACGTCTGCAGCGACCTCGACCCTCGACCCTCTGCACAACGCACACCCTTTTCTCGCGTTTTTTTTTCTTTCTCCATTTTACGCACCGCGTCGAACGCGTTTCCAAAACAAATATTCAACAATTACCCCCAAAATTGCAACTATTAAGAGGAATGTGCAAATTCAACCCCTAAGCGTGTTAAGGGCTGTTTCGTGTATCTGCCGCTGCCGCTGCCGCTGCCGCTGCTTTTGTGCCGCCTGCCCAGGCCATAGAAAATAAGTTGAGCCTGGCCCGGACCGGAACTAACCCAAGCCGACAACGATCTTGACTGTGGCATGATGACTTAAGGGTGGGGTGGTTGGCAACCCCAAAGATCTTCGGGTGGTTCTACAGAGAGGACAGCGACTGGCCTGGACTATGCTTTATCTTTTGAATATTCACTATTCAATTATCAATCAAAACGACAACTTAATAAGCAGTAGATATGCTCAATCAAAATGAATACTTATTCCGACAACTTAATAAGCAGTAGATATACTCAAAAGCCAGCGAGTAGAGTTATGTTGTATCAAGACATCGAACCGAACCTGCTCGAACCTGCGCATTCGAACTTGATACTAACCTCGAAGCTAACAAACCGGCGCAGAACTATCCATTAAATATATAATCAGATAAATCTCTTCGTTTTTAAATGAAAGATAAACTACTTCTTAGTTTAATCTAACTTTTTGTTGCTTCAAGTTTTGAAATATGGGAAGAAATAAAAATGTGACTAAGACAAGGTTCGAAACCTAGAACATGGCATTGTTACCAAAGCGAAATGTGCAAGTTCCACCGAACCGGTTCACGGTTCGAATCAACACCCAGCATTCGGGTCTGGTTCAAGGAACTAGTTCGCCACATCCTTAAACTCAGATCTTATTTAAAGTCTTTGTCATCAACTTTTAACATTTGAATGAAACAACTCCATTTAGACATGAGAGTGGAACCAAACTATCGAACCGGTTCACGGGTTGAACCGGTACCCAGTCTAAGGCTCTGGTTATTTAAAACTAGCTCTCCACTTCCTTATCATCTGTTTTCAAAATTTGAATGAAACAATTCCCTTTTGTTTATGGGAGTGGAACCAGACTACCGAACCGGTTCACGCTTGACAACTTTTTTGGAGCGGTTCGGTTTTCGTTTCGTTCGTTTTTTGGGCAACCGACTTGGTTTAGGGTTTGGTTCATAGTAAAAAATACTTTTACAAATCCGGGCTTAGGCCTTTATGGTTCAAGTCCGTTGCTCAAATTTGTTCATTTATAATGAACCGAACCTAAGAACGGAACAGTTGAGCAGGGAGCCGCAAACCTGGAACTGAACCGCACCGTTTTTGTCGCTCACCTTATGAATATGAATATTATTGACTAATTTTTTACACAAAATATATCCAAGTAAAACAAATTTCATTTATATTACGTATAAGTTTTTTACAAAAGTGTAAGAAATGTGGTTTGAACCAGAAACTGGTTTCGTGAAACTAACGAGTCTTGAAACCTATTCAAACAAATCTTCAAATTGAGCATATTATAATATACTTTATGGTTCATAAATTGATTTGATAAGGCATTTTTAAGCAATTGAATTTTGAGACAGGCTTAAAACAAGTTCAAGTTTATCAAATACTTACATGGATTTTAAACAGATTCTTTTCAAGCATATTATAAATTTTCGAGCATATTGATAAAAAAAATGCTTTTGGATTCCGAATTCTGTGAAGAAATCTATTTTTTGTGTGGTATCTCAAACTTTTTGCAAGAAACATTTTGAAGGCCTTTTCATTCGATAGAGAATTACCAAAGTAGTTTTTAAGCATATATATTTATTCTTAATCCGCATCAGCCGAAGGTTAAGTTCTTCTATGAACAAGTTTTTTCTTCTTCTTTTCATATAACAACAAAACTTGCTAAGTGAGCAGAATCGGTTGAAACAAAAGTTTTCACATGAATTAACTGAGCGTTTTTTCTTTCCAGAAATCTTGACCAAAGTCGACAATCGCAAGCTTTTCTATACTATATCCATATCCTGCTAGGCCCTAACAGATCTAAGTTTCATTATTTATGGATAATGATAAATAAACTTTAAATCGAAAAGCATTTCTAAGCCTTAAGGCTTTCACACAGCAAGGGTATTCCATCTTTGACATGGCTTAAAGTCTGTCCTGATCAAAAGAATCGAAAGAATCGATAATATTATATACCCTAGTTATATATTATAAACAAGTAAGAGGTTCTAGTCGGGAGCTCCCGACTAGGGGATACCCTGAACCCTCATATTCCAACACCAAATGCAGCGCGCGCTTATAGATAGAGAGTAGCGGGGAGGTGGCGATAGGTATAAAATGAAAGATAATCGATATATATATACTATTCTAGAAGCTACATGTCAAGTTTGGTAACTCTAGCTCTTATTATTGACCAAAATTGCTTAAAAAACAGGATTTCGATATACATTTTTATCGATTACTTGGAAACGGGGCAAGTTATCGATTATCGGAAACAAACTCGATCTGCGTAGGAACTAGGAGCACCTACGTCTAAAATTTCAAGTCTCTAGCTCTTATAGGTTCTGAGATCCTTGCGTTCATACATACGGACGGACGGACGGACGGACGGACGGACAGACAGACGGACATGGCTAGATCGACTCGGCTATTAATGCTGATCAAGAATATATATACTTTATGGGGTCGGAGATGCTTCCTTCTGCCTGTTACATACATTTGGATTTTGCACAAAAACATAATACCCCTTTTACCCATTTTTAATGGGTTCAGGGTATAAAAATTATAAAGAATAAAAATGATATACATTAAATTCTTGTTTGAGAACAGTTTTGAAAGTTTACACCCATTAAGATGGTCAAGAAAAAGTTATTATATATTATATAGGATATATCACCCCTGAAACTTTGTATCTATATAAATATATATATTCGTGATCAGTCAAGTCGACATTGCCATATTTATCTGTCTAAAAATGTATGTCTGACGGTTCCTGAATAAACTTTCGTCTTTTTATTTAGATTTCTTTATTATGAAGATACATATGTATGCATAGATGTTTGTATGAGGATACATATGTATGTATGTATATATGTATGTATATAGGTATGCATAGATGTATGTATGAAGATGCATATGTATATATGTATATGTATATATATGAATGCAAATCTGTATCTATAATGTATGAATGTATGTAGGCACATATATATGTATGTGCAAAGGTATATATCTATATATATATATGTACATATGCTTCTGTATGCAGACGTAGGTACATATGTATGTATGTATATACGTACTCATGTACATATGTTTATACATATATGTATATGTATGTATTTATGTTGACATTCTTCTGGTTGGTTCACGCTGTAAAAACAGTGTCATACACATACATACTAAAACATACGCACTACATACATTTACATATGTATGTATGGGATGTGTAAAAACATGTTCAAATGCGTATATAGAAATTGATGTAGTTGATGTACATATATATGTATGTATGCATACATAGTGATGTTATTCAACTATGACTAAAATGCACCAAACTTTAAAATTTTGTATTATAAAATTTGAAAATTAAGATTCGTATTGAAGCTAAGCTTTGAAAACATGAGAAACCAGGTTAAGGAATAGAATTTTAAGGCGACTTTTTTTTATCGGTTTGAAGTTTTGATAATTATTAAAAGGTTTTCCTACGAACATATGTCTTAAAATCAATACGGAATGCATAGAAAATGGATTTCGTTGAGTTCAAATAAATATATATAAACTTATAATCTGTTCAATATTAATTTCGTTTATCTCGACAATATAAAATTTCTTGTTAAAATTCGGTACTACTTTAGCAAGATATTGTGTTCCAGTTGAAAGAATACACGGCAAAAGTTCTCGTATTCAAAACTTACTCATTTCTGAATTGATGATACATATTGAGTACTCTCTACGTACTCTCCATGTATGTAGCATTCATATAATATTTAATAATCATCCTCTATCCTGCGCATTATAATACGCTTTTCGATTCGCGGCGCAATTGTTACAGTATTGCATAACGTTTGGTTAGCCGATGGAGGCAAGAACAGTTATAAAATAGAAACGTGTCGCCATTTTGATTTAACTGTCGCTGTCTAATTGCAGTTGGTATCGCGGCTGCGTCCAATACAAAATGCCGACGGCGAAAAATGGGCGCGCTGTGCGCCGGTTTTGGGGTGGGTGTCAACCGAAGCCAACGCGCTCTTGCGCAAGCGAAACGACAACAACAACAAACATCGCTGCGCAACGAGCGCAAGCGAGACAGCCATACATATGCACAGCCACATATCGCTGTTGGTGGTGGTGGTGTGCTGCCAACCGATGGGCGGTTCCGTGGTGAGTTCAGCCTCAACATGGTGAATCGAACTGTTATACAGTTGAATTTGATCTGTGATTCGTTTGTTAATTGTGTTTTTTTACTCTTTTTAAACTGCAAAATCTTTAAGAAACATTATGCGCAGATATGTGGACATAAAGACATTCAACAATGTTGAACAAATTGTTGAGTAGAGTCAAATGAAAAAAACACTTTAGTTAGGGGCACAAACCAATTTTCAAACATTTAAAGATAGTTTTAATTGAGAAAAACCAAAAACTTGATAATTTTTAAATAAATGTATGCTTTATTATTCTTATTTGCCTGTAATTAAATGCAAGAGAGGTTTTGAGCATTAAAATTTCAGGAGAAAAATTCAAATATAATTTGAATTTGAAATAGAGAAATTACCAAATTTTCTAGTAAAAAAACGTTGTCAATTTTGTAGTGAATTTTATTGAGCAACAATTTTATTAACTTAAAATAGATTTCGATTAAATAAGAGTTAGTTATATATTTATTGTGGACTATAAATCCCAACACATAAAGTATAAATTTCCATGTGTTTTTTCTTTCTTTTCTCTCATTTTTACTTGATTAAAGATCATGCTAATGTGTTTTTAATGTATATATAGCAGATGTCTATACTCAGATCTTAAAATATATATATATACATATATATTTTCAATTTTTGAGTGAAGTCGAGATTTCCAAGGAAGAAGAATATGCATATACTATATAAACTAAAATTCTCTCTAGGTCTTATAATCTTTGAGATATGTATGCTTTCAAAACATTGCTATGAGATCGATAATTATCGATATTATGACAAATAGAAGAGTTTTTGCAAAGTTTGATAAGCCTATATCAAAAAGTCTCAAACGGACTCCGTTCGAGGGCTCTGATCAAAAATATGTGTATATACTTGACATAACTGGGCCTGAATTTGCCCAAAATCATGAATTATTAGCTATTATTAATCATATGAGTTAATTATTAATTATTGTTTTCCAACTTAAGCTTTTGTTATAACAAAATTCAAAATTCGTGCCTGCTTTTGTTGTTGTTGTTGTTGTTGTTGTAGGCGACATGTTGCTAGCCGAAAAGCGACGCAAAGCTCAGCAACAGCTGATCGAAGCGAAGAAAGCTTTTTTGTTTTGTGGCGCTCAGCTGGCGCTTGCTAGCTTTTGCTCTCTTTTTTCTTCGTCAGGCTTGCTCTTATTTCAGCGTTTCGTTCGTTTTAGTTTTAGTTTTGTTTTGGTTTGCGTGTGTTTACGATTTGCGCGAGACCTGCGACTCGACGAAACTGGACGAGTGCTCGACGCAGGCAGAATATTTGTGCAGGTGCAGTTACATATACATATACATATATACGTAAACAAATATACATAAATACATACATATGCATGGAAAATAACCGCAAGAAAAGCATATATGCACATACATATATATGTGCATATATGTATATGTCTATACGAGAGCGTGTATGTTCCTGCCATATTGGTTGCTTTTATATTGCCTAAGCATTAAAAGCTGCGCGCTTATGTTGTTGTTGTTTTTTTTTTTGCGCCGCTTCTTTGCGGTTATTTTCCATAACACACCGAACTAAAGCTCATATCAAATGCAAATTGTTAGCGCGTGCGGTGGCTGCGTGTGTGTGTGTGTCTGTGTGTGTGTGTGAGAGAGCAGTTCACTCGTTTGCTTATCTGTGTATGTGCCTAGAGTGCGTGAAAGGCGCGTGTGCAACAGGTGGCGCCAATAAATGCCATCTCTAGCCTGCGTGCATATATAAATATGTATGCATAGCGAATTTAACTATTTATAATGAAATATTGATTTAATAAACGTATTGAGATAACATAAAAGTCCGAAAAGGCCGCTTATCAAAAGCTGCTTATCAAAAGATACACTCAATGCCACAAGCAAGCTTTTGACGTAATCAATGCACAAGCACGAACACACACACACACACACACACACACACACACACACACACACACACACACACACACACACACACGCGCACGCGGAGGGACAGGGCATATGAAAGACGACAAATGTAAACAAAAACAAACAGGGCTGATAGCTTGTCAATAATCTGTGTGGCCAAACTAAGCAAGCACTCAAATGCTTAAAGCTTGCTGCATGAAGCTTTTACGCTCCGCTGTTCACTTCATACATGTATGACACACATCTGTGATCGACAAAGACGTGCTTGCAAGGCACAGACGAAACTTTATTAGTTCGTTTTCTTCTGCTCCGACGAAGACTGTCATGCATGTGTGTCATACATTATGGCGACAATTAGCTGCCGCACGTACAGTGTCATACGTAACGATCCACGTAAGTGTGACCGCTCTCTCTGCGACCGTTATCATAGATTTTCATACTACGGTGGGTGCTCATAAATTTAAAGGGTCCGATGCCTAGGTTAATTCTCATTTTTGAAAACCATCAATTTGATAGATTGATGGGATTTAAGACATACTTATTCTTCAATTAAAAGTGTTGATCAACGTAAAGAAAACCACAATAAATGTAAAAGAGACAAATTCTGTGATTGAAAGTGTTACAAAACGTAAAACAAAAAGGAAAATTGGACTTGGAAAAACTGCATGAAAACAAGTGTGGGAAAGCAACTTAATGGATTTACTTGGCATGACAGATCTGGAAGATCTGGTTGATCCGGCATGTAGTTATATGCCCAAGACTAAAATTTTTGTTAACCTTCCGCTCAATTCAGTTCTCGATCGGCAAACAAAAACCCACAGAGCCAGACCAGAACAATTGCAGAGGCAGGTAACTCGATGGGTCGTAAATGAGTTTATGATTATGCAGTTTTTCTTTGTCGTTTACCTTCATACCTGGAAATTTCGGACACACACACACACACACACACATACATACGCTTATGCATATTGACAAAGTAAACCCGGTCGCGGTCATAAAGATATTGACTTTAACAGCACTCTGCTTTTCGGCCCGGATCCGTTTCACATTCGAGATCGTGGGACGAGCTGCTCTCATTGTTTACCGTCTGTCCACACGCTCGACTATGCTAATTCTTCTTCTTCTTCTTCTTCCTTTCCCACTGATAGCTAAAAACAAAAACAATAAACAACAAAAAAAGCTCACACATTCGTAACTCTAAAACTGAACTACATTCGCATCCAGCAAGGCTCGATTGTGGACACGAACGCCGAAATTGACGTACAGCAGCTGAGAAAGTACCTGAAAACATCAGAAAAAATCAGGTAAAATCGGTTTTGAGAAAAGCTGCAGCAAAGATTTGGTCAGGCAAAAACTTTCCTGCTTACAAAATAGAATTTAGGCGTCTGATTTAAAGAAAAATCCAATTTTTATTTCGAGCAGTTATTATTCACGAGTGTCTACTGTAACACGACCTTTGATTACGATTTCATGCATCCAATTGACAGCTTAGATCTTTGGGAAACTTTCGAACGCTTAGTCAGACTTGAACCGGAAGTCTATACACAACATTGTAATATTTCATTCTTCACCAAAGAATTCCTTTCCGTTCTGATAAATTCTGGCGCTTTCCGTTGTTTTTCCACACTTGCAAGTGGAATTTCCCAAAACCCTATCACATAATTTGGGAACTAGGACGGACCTATTGTTTCAATAAAAGCTCATGATATATTCATGATTTTAAAATCACAATGAATCTAAAAACTTAGCTTGAGATATCTATAAACTCGACTCTTGATACTAATGAAGAGCTTATACCTTTAACAAGCGTATTGTGATGCAGCTAAGTTGTTTGCTAGCAATGGGGTAACAGACAGTGCAACGTTTACGAAGCAAGAGCACAAAAGGCAATCAAAAAATTAAAGGATTGCGCGAGAGAGATAAAAGTGATCAAATATTCGGAAGCAAGAACACAAAAGGCAATCAAAAGATTCATTTATTTAGTTAGAGAGAGGGAGGAGAATCGTCAAATTGTGGTTTACAAATGGTAAAACGTTTACGAAGCAAAAACACAAAAGATGAGAAGAGAATCGTCAAATTGCGGGCTGCAATCAGTGAAACATTTACGAAGGGAGAACCTAAAAGGCAATCAAAAGATTTATTTATTTAGTTAGAGTGAGGGAGGAGAATCGTCAAATTGTGGTTTACAAATTGTAAAACGTTTAAGAAGCAAGAACACAAAAGATGCGAAGAGAATCCTTAAATTGCGGGCTACAAATAGTCTGTTATGGCCGCTATATGTATATATTTTAAATCTTCGCCATGCCTGATTGCATCTTTATAGAGGAGGACCTTCTGAGTTGAGCTGAGCCGACGAATTTCTTACCCTTTGCCACCCCGTTATCCTGTGGCAGCCACCATGCGCTTCCAGGGCCTCATGCAAATGCGCAGATATGCGACAGCCGCCACCCTCAGTCAAATCGCACACACACATGCGCGCACACACACGCGCACACACACCACGCTGCGCACGCTGGCGAGCAGCGCATCGCCGCTGCCGGAACTGACACAGGTAAGAGAAACAGACAGACACACAGACAGACAGACAGAGAGAGAGAGAGAGAGAGAGAGCAAGAGAGAGCGAGAGGGCGAGAGGGAGCGAGAGTGTGAGACTTGGCTCTGTGGTGAGTTGAGTTTGTGGCCAGCATGGCCCAATCGCCGCTTTGCAAATGGTGGTTGCAAAATTAACCGCTATGTACAGTTGCGCACATTGCTGTGACTGGCAAATTTGGTATTTATGAAGAACAAAACAACAATCTTAAAAGTTAATTAAAGCAGAGAACTAAAATATACCACTAAAAAATACTTTTTGAACAATATTTGTACACTTTCCCATTTATGACCGTTTGTTTCTATGCCAAATTTTATCGTAATCCCTATTGATAAGATTTTGCTTAAATACCTGACACTTAATACTAGAATACTAAATAAAGCTTTCATTTGGGCATAGTGAAAAATCTTAAGTTATTTATGATCAAAGTATTTCTTTTGCGTAGATAATAATACCAAAAGAACTTTGGAAAGTTTAATCGAATTGAACATAAAATTGGGGGATTAGTCTGCAAATAGAGAATATTCTTTTGATATTTTTAAGAATATTTAAGTTATATAAACTCTAACTATAAATCGAAAGTCCACATTTTTATGGTCTAGAAACTATTAGCCTTCCCCTGGCTCTATCCCAATAATATGTGAGTAAAGTGAAACTCGTAAACGATTAGTTTGATGAAAATATCGCGGCAAACAGAAAGATACATATCTTAAACAAGTAATTGGTTCTAGTCGGGAGCTCCCGACTAGGGTATACCCTGGACCTTCTTCTTCCAACACCAAATGCAGATATACATACTATTCTAGAAGCTACATGTCAAGTTTGGTGACTCTAGCTCTTATTATTTACCAAAATTGCTCAAAAAACAGAATATCGCTATCGATGCTTATCGATTACTTGGAAACGGGGCAAGTTATCGTTTATCGGAAACAAACTCGATCCGCGCGGAAGGACCTACAGCTAAAATTTCAAGTCTCTAGCTCCTATAGGTTCTGAGATTAGACTTAACTGAAGTTCAATGCGATTCTTCGATTCTTGATAAGTTTGCCCATTTTCCCAGATCTCGGACCATGTGCAGCGCGGCAACTACGCAGAGCTGAACGACAAGGATGTGTCGCACTTTGAGCAGCTGCTGGGCAAGAATCATGTGCTCACCGAGGATCTGGAGGGCTACAACATCTGCTTTCTAAAGCGCATACGCGGTGAGTGTGCCAAGCCTAAAGTCTAAAACCGAATGCCTTTCATTTTTGTGTCGCCTTCCGTTTGGCAGGCAACAGCAAGCTGGTCCTCAAGCCGGGCAGCACGGCGGAGGTGGCAGCCGTATTGCGCTACTGCAACGAGCGTCGGCTGGCGGTGGTGCCGCAGGGTGGCAACACTGGCCTGGTGGGCGGCTCGGTGCCCATTTGCGATGAGATTGTGTTGTCGCTGCAGCGCCTGAACAAGGTGCTATCCGTGGACGAGGTGACCGGCATTGCCATTGTCGAGGCCGGCTGCATTCTGGAGAACTTTGATCAGCGTGCCCGGGATGTGGGCCTAACCGTGCCCCTGGATCTGGGTGCCAAGGCCAGTTGCCACATTGGCGGCAATGTCTCCACCAATGCCGGCGGTGTCCGTGTTGTGCGCTATGGCAATCTGCATGGCTCTGTGCTGGGCGTGGAGGCGGTGCTGGCCAACGGTCAGGTGCTCGATCTGATGTCCAATTTCAAGAAGGACAACACCGGCTATCATATGAAGCATCTGTTCATTGGCTCCGAGGGCACGCTGGGCGTCGTTACCAAGCTGTCCATGCTGTGTCCACATGTCTCCAAGGCCGTAAATGTCGCCTTTATTGGCCTCAATTCCTTTGAGGATGTGCTCAAGACATTTGTCAGCGCCAAACGCAATCTGGGCGAGATTCTCAGCTCCTGCGAGCTCATCGATGAGCTGGCGCTCAACACGGCGCTAACCCAGTTCAAGTTTCTTAAGTAAGTAAATGTGCTCGACAATATATACCCTGTACCCAGACACAAGCTGCCCAATCAACCATTCTCAACAAAAATACGTGCTTTAACAACTTCGGCTATTATTGTCCGATCGCTTTGCTATTTTCACTGCTAAGAGAGGTTTGATCCTAGTTCCTTCTGTTCAATTCTAGGAAGATTTTTAGAGAAGATATCCAAAAATGAAATTTCTTTGCCCTTCGTTATTTAATTACTCTAACTCTTAAAGTTCTCGAGATATGCTTAAAAACTAACGATGTTGGGTAAACGACCAAAGTTATCGATAATTTGTGAAAACTTTGACGGGCGTATGTTAATCGAGAACTTATATACCCAATTTTGTGCCTGTAGCTCTAAGAATTTTCGAGTTTGATGAGACTGTGGTGTCTTCCTTCCTTATGCCTTCCACTCAGAAAACGTCCCCCTTCTAACCGTTCTCACAGTGTAGTATGAATAAAGATCTAAACATTCAACCCTTAGCTCGCCCATCTCTGGCTATCCCTTCTACATGCTCATCGAGACCTCGGGCAGCAATGGCGCCCATGACGAGGAGAAGATCAATCAGTTCATAAGCGAGGGCATGGATCGCGGCGAAATATTGGATGGCACTGTCACTGGGGAGCCCGGCAAGGTGCAGGAGATTTGGAAAATCCGCGAAATGGTCCCGCTGGGCCTAATCGAGAAGAGCTTCTGCTTCAAGTATGACATTTCGCTGCCGCTGCGCGATTTCTATGGCATTGTGGACGTCATGCGAGAGCGTTGCGGTCCTCTGGCCACAATTGTGTGCGGCTATGGCCATCTGGGCGACTCCAATCTGCATCTGAACGTGTCCTGTGAGCAGTTCAACGAGGACATCTACAAGCGTGTCGAGCCATTTGTCTACGAGTACACGTCCAAGTTGAAGGGCAGCATAAGTGCCGAGCATGGCATCGGTTTTCTCAAAAAGGACTATCTGCATTATTCCAAGAATCCGGTGGCCATTGACTGGATGCGCGACATGAAGAAAATGTTTGATCCCAATGGCATACTCAATCCCTATAAAATGCTTAATTAACTGCAGCCTCCCTCATGATAAACATACATATATCAGATATATATTTTTTTTTTGTCTCTTATAATCATATTGTTACAAATATAAAGTGTAAAGCTTTTAATAAATGTGCATTTACTTGTTTGTGTATTAAATTCAAGCGCATTTCATCATACATTCCGCTGCAGTTATCGTCTATCGGTCGCCGAGTTATCGGTTGGAGCTGGACTAGAGGGCGGCTCAAGGTGGTGGTGTCAAACATTTTGTGTGCCTTGGCTTGATCGTGCCAAAAGCTTTGAGCCGTTAGAGATGAGCGCAGCGCAAACTTTTGCCACGCACGACACGCGGCAAGACAAGCAAATGAAAGTAAAGTAACATAACTTGATACAAATTTATGTTTGTGCATACTTAATTATGTCTAACAACATAAAATGTATTTACTTTGTAAAGTGCAGCTATGTATATTTAATCGAAGTCGCTGCTGCTTACATCACTTAAATTCGAACTTCTTCAATTGCATTGCCCACACAAACAAAACGCTTGAATATTCGTGCCTGCAGCCCTGCGTCTGCGTGACACGCGTCAAGCACGAGACGCGCTCAGTTCTATGGCAAAGCTTTTCGACTTTTTGGCATTTATCGGTTTTGCTTTGCGCATCGTGCGTCAGTTTCAGTTGGCTAACGTAAACGGCCAGAAGGCGGCAGCGCTGTGAAAGTGACATAGGCGAAAATAAAACGAGTTTTTCGCGTCAAATTCACAACTAATAACCTTTTTTAATTTCATAAATCATTTAGTAATAAAAAAAAGAAAGACAAATATGAGCGGGTAAGCAAATATTATTGTCAATTTGCCCGTTTTTTTTTTCGCAACGTGTCATTTTGGTATTTTTTTGTTTGTTTTGTATTTTCGTAAATGCAGCAAAGCTGATATTGCACTCATTGGCCTGGCCGTAATGGGTCAAAATCTCATACTGAACATGGACGAGAAGGGCTTCGTGGTCTGTGCGTATAATCGCACCGTCTCGAAGGTGCAAGACTTTCTAAACAACGAGGCCAAAGGCACCAAAGTGATTGGCGCCGAGTCATTGAAGGACATGGTCGACAAACTGAAAAGGCCACGCAAAGTCATGCTGCTTGTCAAGGGTAAGTTGTGTGTTGTTGTTGTTGTTGTAATATTGTGGAGTGAGTGGCGTGCAGCGATCGCGCCATGTGCTGTGTGTGTGCGTCTGTGTGTGTGTGTGGAAGTCAAAGCAAAGTCATGCACACAAAAATTGCATAGCTTTTCGTTTCGGCCTGTCAAAAAACAGCGGGAGAGCATTTGGCTGCGTGTGTGTGTGTGTGTGTGTGAGAGAGAGAGTGCAAATATAATTTACTATTTGTTTTTGTTTACCTATAACGATATGCACGCTATCGATTAATAGTGCTTATTCGGTTAGTTATCGCTTAAGCTCAATACGCAGCTTAATGCTGCCAAACTAGTTCAACACAAAAAACAGTATATTTCTGCCAGGTCGAGCGTTTACATTTTGCATGGTAACTGAAGCACCATACAGTGCCTTTTTAGTTCCTTCACGCCGGATGACCATTCACTTACACACACACATACTCATACACACACTCTCACACTCCAAAGGCAGTGACATTCAATATATGTAGGTCATATAAAACAAACACGACTCAACAGGTGCTTAGCACTTGGGTCAAGATCAATGCCCGCGATAAGGTTTTGCCGTCAGGCTATCAAATGCTATCAAAACTTGTTGTCATTATCTCGCTAAAGCGCAGAAACTCGCGACTTTGGGCTGACCTTAAGTCAAGGTCGACTTTAACACTTTGGCAGTGCAGCTGCAACTAGAGATGGACGCGTGACAACTAACACACTTGAGTAGCAAAAGAAAACAAACACAAATCAAATCCTACTCAGGTATGCTTCGACTTGCAATTCTTGTTAGACAAAGAAAAATCACTTTCAAAAAGTGTACGTTCAAATTTGTGTATCGCGGTACGCAGCACTAATTGAGCCGCAGCCCAAACTCTAGATTAGCTTTAGTATTTAGACGAAGTGGAGCGATGTTGCACGATAGTATTTGGCCTTACAGTGCAGCATACTTGCCTTTCAGCACACAACACGCCCATCTCTGGCATTGACTTTCGAAACAAGCAACAAACACTTGGCCTTGTCTAATCAGACATTACGTTCTTTTTCCCGGCAGCTGGCAGTGCTGTGGATGATTTTATAGCGCAACTGGTGCCGCTGCTGTCGCCGGGCGATGTCATCATCGATGGCGGCAACTCTGAGTATCAGGACACAACGCGCCGCTGCGATGAGCTGCAGAAGCTGGGCCTGCTCTATGTGGGCTCCGGTGTTAGCGGCGGCGAGGAGGGCGCACGACATGGACCATCGCTGATGCCGGGCGGTCATGCGGCCGCCTGGCCACTGATCAAACCCATTTTTCAGGCCATTTGCGCCAAGGCCGACGGCGAGGCGTGCTGCGAGTGGGTTGGCGATGCCGGCGCCGGACATTTCGTCAAAATGGTGCACAATGGCATCGAGTATGGCGACATGCAGCTCATCTGTGAGGCATATCACATTATGAAGAGTCTGGGGCTCACGGCGCCGCAAATGTCCGAGGCGTTTGGCCAATGGAATGGCGCCGAGCTGGACTCGTTTCTCATTGAAATTACACGGGATATTTTGCAGTACAGCGACAGCGAGGGCTATCTGCTGGAGCGCATACGTGACACCGCCGGCCAAAAGGGCACCGGCAAGTGGACAGCAATTGCGGCCCTGCAATATGGTGTGCCCGTCACGCTCATCGGCGAGGCGGTCTTCTCGCGCTGCCTTTCCGCGCTCAAGGATGAGCGGGTGCGCGCCAGCAGCGCGCTGAAGGGACCCTGCTGCAAGCCGAACGTGCCGGATTTGAAAAAGTTCCTCAATAGCCTCAAATACGCGCTCTACTGTGCCAAGATTGTCAGCTAT
Organism: Drosophila ezoana; assembly: GCA_035045725.1. Taxonomy (NCBI): domain Eukaryota; kingdom Metazoa; phylum Arthropoda; class Insecta; order Diptera; family Drosophilidae; genus Drosophila; species Drosophila ezoana. The sequence continues at coordinate 5,468,956 of JAWNOU010000058.1, forward strand.
GCGCAGGGCTTTATGCTGATGCGGGAGGCGGCCAGCGAGAATAACTGGAGCTTAAATTATGGCGGCATTGCGCTAATGTGGCGCGGCGGTTGCATCATACGCAGCGTGTTCCTGGGCAACATCAAGGACGCGTATACACGCCAGCCGACGCTGCCCAATCTGCTGCTCGACGATTTCTTCAAGCGCGCCATCGAGAGCGGACAGGACTCGTGGCGTCAGGTGGTGGCCAATGCCTTCCTCTGGGGCATACCCGTGCCGGCGCTATCGACGGCGCTCAGTTTCTATGATGGATATCGGACGGCCAAATTGCCGGCGAATCTGTTGCAGGCACAGCGCGATTATTTTGGCGCCCACACCTACGAGCTGCTGGGCAAGGAGGGGCAATTCCATCATACCAACTGGACGGGCACAGGCGGCAATGTTTCGGCCAGCACCTATCAGGCGTAGTGTGTTACACACACATTCCATATTTACAAGTTATATGCTCTTATATCAATAGGCTGGCCTCTTAGTGTATTTCTATTCTATTTTCATTTTTCAATTGCTTTTTTTTGTTTTTGTTTCAAGTACTTTAGGGCAGTACTTAATTATACAATATGTTATTAAACTATATATGTACACGTATATAATTTCATTGTAATTAATATATTATTAAACTGGTGTTTTTTTTTCTCTACAATCTCCAGTGATGGATTTGATTTGGTTTTTTGGCGGCAACTAACATGAACATAACAAAAACAGCAAAAAGCAACATTCAAATTTAACGAGTCTTTCGAGTTTTAGGCCGCCCGCGCCAGCTATTGTCCAGGTGCCATTTGCCTTTGCATGTGTGTGTGTGTGTGTGTGTTTGAGTGGATGATAGTGATGCAACTTTTTAATCGTCTGATGGCCGCAGCGTCTTTGTTTGCTCGATAACCAGCTTGTCCGTTGTGTAAAGATGACCGATAATCACCTATAAGTGGGGAAGGTGTTGAATTAAATACCCTGCTGATATCGTTTTGTTATCGTTAGCAACGCTGACGTTAAATGTGACGTGCTGCAGTGCGATAACGATTGGGCAATTGGCCATACATATATATTGGTGTGTGTATGTTTGTGTGCATGTGTGCACATGTACAGCTGTTTTCCCAATTTTATGACCCGGCACAAGCTCACCTGTCGACGAATCAATTCCAAACTTTGCTTGGCATTTGCCATCTGCCGATCGATTTCCTTAAAATCGTTTACCATCCTATTGGCCCGAAATGTGTCGCGTATCTTACGTAGCGCATACATTCTGTTCACAAAAACAAAATATACATATACATAATTTACACAATTTGATGTTATGTTAAGCTATTTCACAATACACACGCACCTAAAGTTGTACGAGGGCAGCTTCTCGGACTCACGCAACAAATTCCGATACAATGTAATTGCCTGGCGACGTGTCGACATCTTTGTATATTTTGTGTGTGGACAACAAGAAAAATATACAATTTAAAATTGATTTTAATTGATAATAATCGTATTGATTATTTTTGTTGAAAAGTACAATTTAGTGATGTTAACAAATAAAAAGCAAAACAACGACTTATCGATTACTATATATCGATTTATAAATTGAGCGTATTGCACTTGATATATCGATATCAATGTCTTCGGTTTTCAGTATTTAATAAATACTAATTATACAGACAGCCCAGTTATCTAAACTGAAAACTAACCTTTGGTTACACTGTCACTTTGAAACATCAACTTGAAATTATCGTCACAAAAGTTATATCGATATATTTGTTAGTTGCAAACAGGATCACGAGAAAAAAAGTAAGGTTGATGCGAAGTAACACTCGATAAGAGAAGCAATACCTTTGTCATTTCTGTGTCCGTGCTGTTGAAAGAAACATTTAGTCTGTGTGCTCTTGCTAATTGTTGAAACAAAAAGAAAGCCAGCATGTAAGTAAAGCCAAAATACACACTACACACGCTGTTAGCTTGCTTGCGAATAGATGTGAAATTTGCAAACGTCTCAAATGCGATGATGACGGCGTCGCAATACGTTTATCGGTGGGTGGTCTAGGGTCTGTCTGCTGACGGTGCTCAAGTGTGCACAATTCAATTCAATTTAATATATACGCCTATGCATATATATATATATATGTATTTGCATTTATATGTTGCGAATGTGCTTGCCCTTTTCCCCAATCTGTTGCTAACTAAATAGCTGAAGCTAATGTTGTTTCTCCAGCCTCTGCTAGACGGCCTCTTAAGGCCGGCGTCGCACGACGTGGTGCCGCCGCCGCCGTCGCCGCGTGTGTTGGCATGGATTCAGAATTTTGATGGATATGCCAACGTAAATATTTGCAGCCCTGGGCGCATGTATTAAATTTGAACTAAATATCAACATTTCGTATAGTTTGCCTTTTGGAAATGCTAAAAAAGAACTGCACACAAACGACGGCCATTCGCACAAAATTGTGAGGTTAAACATGAATAAGTAGGAAAAAAAATTTGCGTCATGTTTCAGACTGGCGCGTGTATTGGCGTTTAGGTATGTGTGTGTGTGTGTGCGTGTGCGTGTGTATAAGTCGGCAATAGCCCATGTTTGTGTGTATAGGTGTGTGAGAATATACGTTAGCATTTGTTAGTTGATTGTGTTTATTAATAAGACAAATGCGAATTGGATTTGCATTGCGTTTCTTTATGTGAATTAACATTGCATTGCAGTTGGCATGCTCTTTGTTTGCTTGGCTTACATTTTTGGCGCGCTTTGGTTGCGTCTGCTACAGTAGCAGCCACTCGCTATACAATTCGCTTGCTCGCTCGCACTCGCAGGGCTGTTGCCTCCACCATTTGCCTGTGTGCGTGCGTCAGCTAAGCAACGCATTTCAACAATATCTGCAATTTATACTGGAGTGACACACAATTCACTTACGTGTATATTTTAGTTCAATTTTGGTAATAGCCCAAGTAAAAATGTTGTTATATACAAAAATATGTATTAGTACAATATTGCAAAAAGCATTATATCTTAGTGTTTACGCATATTGTTTATGTCTGATTTGAAGCTTGATTGAGGTATTATAAATTTGAAACTGAACCCAATTTCTTGCCCGCCTTTTACAAGTATTTATTTTGTTTAAACAGTATTTAAACCATTTTGCAGTGCTGCAATTTTAGGGTTGCAATTGTGACAAAAACAAAAACTGAGAGTATCATTCCACTATTGCGCTTACATAAAGCCGACAAGAACAACAATTGTATGTCAGCCTCCTCTCACGGCATGGTCGCATGCTACCTGCCTGTACGCACACACACACAGCGACGGCAGCTGCAGTTTTATTGCCCTGTGGCCCGCTCTCTTGCATTTATTTCTGTCTCGCTCTCTGTTCGCTCTTAAAAGAGAACCCGCAACTGAGAACAGCTGTTGTTGTCCTTTGGCGCGCTTTACTGCGGCCTTTGGCATTGGCCGTTCTGCATTGACCTCTACCTTTCGTTTCTTGTGCGCTGCTTGTGGTGCCCGCATTCGCATTGCGCTCGCCGCACGTCTAACATCAGTCCTCGTACCCTAAAAATCGAACAACACAAAATTGTACACAAAATCGGCAACGATATTAATTCAAACGCATCTTCAACAGAAACCAGCAGCAGCAGCAACTCCAGAGGACCGTGTGTGAATTGAAATTTTGTACTGTGTTGTAGAGCACATAACTTGAGGGAAGCACAACAAGAACAACAGCAGGCAACATGGCTCAGGAAGTACAGGATATGCCCACATTCAAGTGCGTGCTGGTCGGCGATGGTGGCACCGGCAAAACAACGTTCGTCAAACGTCACATGACCGGCGAATTTGAAAAGAAATATGTTGCCACACTGGGCGTTGAGGTGCATCCATTGATCTTTCACACCAATCGAGGCGCCATCCGTTTCAATGTATGGGACACAGCCGGACAGGAGAAATTTGGCGGTTTGCGCGATGGCTATTACATACAGGGACAATGTGCCGTCATTATGTTTGATGTAACATCGCGTGTCACCTACAAGAATGTGCCCAACTGGCACAGGGATCTGGTGCGCGTCTGCGAGAATATACCCATTGTCCTTTGTGGCAATAAAGTTGATATCAAGGATCGTAAGGTCAAGGCCAAAAGCATTGTGTTTCACCGAAAGAAAAACTTGCAGGTGAGTGTTAAAAGTTTGAAAACGTGTCCCATAAAATGCGAAAGCATCAACATCAACAACATGCACAGACATGTCAAAAATGAATGTAACAGAGATAGATGGCAGAAGTGAGGGAGACAGCGATAGCTCAAAACAAAACTGTTATCGACAGCGGGTCACATACAAAAAATACAGTTTCTAGTATTTTCTTTTATTTTTTTTTATCCACTTTGACCGAATGAATGAAAACATCTCGAATGAGTTGGAATATTGCTAGTAAATTGTTTTCAAGCTAATTTTCTCCTAAAAATATGCTGTCTAATGTGCAAGCATCCTAAATCCTCTCTTTTAACAAGTAAATAAAACTAAATTGATAAAAAATTATATGCAGATAGTATGAATGGAGTAAATTACAAATAACATAATTAAAACACGTATTATTCCAGCAAAAATGTGCATCAAAACTTGTGTGCAGACACGAATGACTCCTGTTTGTTTCGATAGCTTTTACATTTAACAGACAAAATAAGAGAATTTTGCCTTGCCTATCTTAAAATTTCTGTAATTGCCCAGTTAAAAAGACATTACATGATCACAAGAATTAGTTGATAAAAGTATCGATAAAAAAAAACGCAATTAAAAGATATCGATTGTTGATGCTTTGCGCGAGAACACGAAGAGTTGGTTTCTAATCGAAGCATTTCGTAACCTTGTACAATTTTTGCTAATCTCGATAAATTTCTCGTTTCTTTATGCAGTACTACGACATCTCTGCAAAATCGAATTACAACTTTGAGAAACCATTCCTTTGGCTGGCCCGCAAGCTGGTTGGCGATCCAAATCTGGAGTTCGTGGCAATGCCGGCACTGCTGCCACCGGAGGTCAAAATGGATAAAGACTGGCAGCTGCAAATTGAGCGCGACTTGCAGGAGGCGCAGGCGACCGCCTTGCCCGATGAGGATGAGGATCTATAAGCTATAGCTCTATACAGAATATAAACAATAAATGAATGAAGAAAAGCAAAACAAACAGCAAACAACAGGGTTAACAATAGCAACAGCAACAGCAACATCAGCAAGCTAAGCGATAAAACAACAGCAGAACTGCAGCGCCGGGATTACCATAAGCAGCACCACACCCCTTCCCCTACACACATACACTCACACACACACAACGAGAGAGAGAGAGAGAGAGAGAGAGAGCGAGCGAGCGAGCGAGCATAACTCTGGCCCCAAATTATTATTATCATATTGTGTAATTACGATTTTCGTTTAATTTTTTTTTTTGATTTTTTTTTTTTTTTTGTTTTTCCACTCTGCTGTCTGGTGGCATGACAAAATTTTGGTGGCACGCAGCAGAATTATGTTTTAACAGAAACTTAAAAAAAAAGAAAAAAAGAAAAAATCTTATATATAACATTAAAGAAAAAAAAAGAGAAAAATTTGAAGAAGAAACTATATAAACATCCAGAACTAATTAAGAGAGAGAATTAAGCGTTGGCCAACGGCAGCCGAAGACACAAAACTGCTGAACAAATATATGGCTTAGAGTATAATTGTGAAATTGAACAACTCTAAGGTTACATTGAAACCACAACAACAATAACAACAACAACAACAACAACAAAGTAGTAACAACAACAGCAGCAGCAACAACAAATAAAAAAGAAACAATTATTGCGATTAAATGGATAAATAAATAGCTAAGACAAATAAATACGAAACCAGAAAGAACTAAAACGGTATACCAAGAAATGTTGTCATTATTATTAATCATATTCTGTTTAAACTCAACATATATATATATTTATATTGTTATTGTATATGGCCTGTATCCCAGCCAGCTAGAGAGAGAGGGAGAGAGAGAGAGAGAGGTGCATCCTCATCTAGGGGCATTTGACACAGCAGGCGGGAAAGACGCCCGTAAAGCGCTGCTTGTTGAGACAGGTGACTTTTTGGTCGGCGCATCTGTTGATTGATTGATTGAACGATGACGTCAGATAACTATTTAGGCTATCATACTCACTCCTCGACAATGGTCTTGAACGTGTCCGTGCAAATGGCGCGCTTCAGGCATTTGCCCTCCTTGCCAAAGTCCACATAATCCTGACCCTTCTTCAACAGCGGCAAATACTTGAGAAACACGGTCTCGTCCTCGGCATTGCGATAGGTGCACACGGGCTCGCTGACTGTTAAAAAAAAAAAAACTAACAATCTGCAGCTCTTCCTTGGCGCCAGCAACTCACCTGCCTCGCTGCCGCCCAGCATTGTCAGCAGCAGCATCGTCAGCAGCAGCAGGAGCCCAATTGTTGCGCCCAGCCAGGTTGAATTGTTGTTGCGCATCTTTGTGGAATTGTTTGGATCGACTGAAGCCCCTTTGGCTCGACCAGTTTGCTATTTATACCCCCAACTATGTCTACCTACAGTTACGCGAATTTACAATTCTAATTTGCAAAACAACAACGAAAAAAAAACTAATTTGTTTATTTCGGATCGTTTAGCTCGACTTTGAGTTGTGCCCTACGCGAGCTGCTTGGCGAAATTTAAGATTCCAACATTAAATATGGCTTACTTTTTGGCAGATATCTGCGAGGAATTGTGGAGCTTGTTATTGCCAAGTTTTCTTTCAAATCCCAGGTTCAGTTCGTATTGAGAAACAAATTGGAATTGGCACACGAACAAAAATTCGTTTCGTTTAATTTTCCTTCAAATCCCAAGTTCAGTTCATATTAAGAAACAAATTGGAATTGGAACACGAAAATAATTTCGTTTCGTTTCTTTGTTCCTTCAAATCCCAAGTTCAGTTCATATTAAGATACAAATTGGAATTGGAACACGAACAAAAATTCGTTTCGTTTCTTTTATCTTTCAAATCCCAGGTTCAGTTCGTATTAGGAAACAAATTGGAATTGGAACACGAACACAAATTCGTTTCGTTTCTTTTCTCTTTTAAGTCCCAGGTTTCGTTCGTGTTAAGAAACACATTGGAATTGGAACACGAACACAAATTCGTTTCGTTTCTTTGTTCCTTCAAATCCCAGGTTCAGTTCGTATTGAGAAACAAATTGGAATTGGAACACGAACCGTTTCGCACTTTTCTTGCTTTCTTTTCAACGTAGCGCATTCGTTAGTTGTTGCTTTTTCTTCGCTTTTAATTTCCAACACAATTCGCATTTTAATTGTTTAATTGTTCACTATTTAGCTGCCTGCCCCCGTCAGATGCACCCCCCCTTCCCCCTGCCGCCAACAGGCTCTGATTGAGTTAATTGCATCGAAAGTTTTTTCTCAAAAAAAAAAAAACAAACTTTTGTTGTTGTTTATAAGAAGCAATTGATTTTCTGAGTAAACTTCCAAAAATTTGATAGACTTCGCTGTTATCAAAGTTAAGTTACAGTTAGGTAGTTAAGTTGTTGACCAAAGGAAAATCCGTTAACTAGCAAAACTAAGTGTTAACGTATTATTGGGTAAGTATTCGAAATTTCAGAGAAATCGCTTCAGTCGATATATGTCAATATGAATATCAGCTAGAAGCAGAAGAAGAGCCGCAAATTTTGAACATAATTAAGGGGATTTCTCTATATATATCCAATATATATTTATTACTCGATCGATGAGATCGCTTCTCAGTAGTCGTATTTGAATACTTAGGCTTTCTTTCCAATTTCCTAGAGTTCTTGAATAACCGTAAAAGAAAATACCAAAAAATACTAGTCTCTACTTTTCGGTATATATTTAACATATCAGGAAATCAATTTAACCATATACAAAAACATTTTGAGGTTAGCTTTTGAAATTCTTAAAAAACTGCAGCTTTTTAGCCGAAGCATTAAGAAATGCAGGTAAATGCAGGTAAAGGCACAGGTATATCCATTGTCTGGGGAACCAGAAATAAAATCTATTGTCTGGCAGATGCTTTTAATAACTTCAAGTACAATGAAAAGCGACAGCAGCTTTTGGAACATTCAGAAACTCAGCTCAAAGCAGTGTAAAGTTTATTCAAAATATTTTGTATTGAAGGAATAATATGATATTTATAGGAATAATGCGCTATATACATATATGGTATATAGAACTAAATATCATTGGATTCCGGCTCTTGACAGATTAGCTTGGGACAACAGTGTGGAAAAATGAGACGCATATCGGAGCCAATTTTACAGTTCTTCGTGGGCATCAGATTGTGTCGACCGCAGCTGCGAAAAAAAAAAATGAATAATTTCATCTAGTTTTATGTACATCGATCTAAAAAGAATCAAGTGCAAGTAACTGGAAAATAATACTCATAATACATGCATATAAGACTTGACTTTATATGGTATAGACAAATGGAGCTCATTTAAAAGATATGATAAATATATAGAGTACAAGAAATAATCTGTATGTTATACTCTTCTAGATATAACATGTCAAATTCGGCGACTCTAGACTTTTTTCTTAAACATGATATCGATTATCGATTACAAAACTTGGACAAGCAGGACTTGCGTTCAAAAGTATTTCAAGTGTTTAGCTCGGACGGACGAACAGACAGATCGACTCGGCTATTGATGCTGATCAAGAATACATATGTATATATATATAATATACTTTAATATACACACTTTTTTTTAACCATCTTCAGGGTATCAAAATATCCATATAACTAGCGAAACTTGGCATACTAAATGTAAGAATTGCGAATTGCAGTCGAATTTGAGCCAGCGACTTCTCTATTGTTAGCCAGGCGCTGATTCAAGCCTTGATCACACTTCTTTCAAAAGTTCGTCTTAGCTTGAGTCAAAAGTCTGTGAAGGCCAATGGAATATGTACATATATGATATGCATATGAAACTTGGGCATATCGTGAAGGAATATAATGAATATATCGTGAAGGAAGAATGTTGGAAGAGTATTCAAATGGAATGCAATCGCCAAGTCAGCACTTACTAGCCAATCTCGAGCACATAGTCCGGCCGGCAATAGAAGGAGTTGCAGTGTCCCTCGCGATTGATGGGCTTGTACGACTGATACTTGGGTATTGGCTGCTTCAGTTCCTCAAAGTAACACTGGCCCGGATGGTCTGGACAGGAGACGAGAAGCAGAGAGGTGGAGGATATTAATGCGGCTCGCACGAGCTGCTCTCAACGCTCTCACCTGGATGCACGGCATTGGCCCGATAGCCGACGTCGGCGGCGGCGCCGGCGCAGAGCAGCGCCAGCAGCAGCAGCAGCGGGAGGAGCAGGAGGAACACGGCTGCTCCGACTCCAGATGAAACTCCCATTCTGGTGTCCATTATCAGCATGAGTTGAAGAAGAAAGGAAGGCTAAGTTAAGTTTTGTGAATACACGAGCGCCGAACGTGCGACTGAGTCAATTACAATTAATTTTTGTTGCTTTTATATAAAATTAATAATAAAGCTCGCACATAAATGTGTCTCTGTGTGCCGTGCCACAGTTTCAGCTTTTTATACCCTGGACCCATTCAAAATGGCTAAAAGGGGTATATTGTTTTTGTGCAAAACAGACAGAAGGAATCTGGCATCTCCCACCCCATAAAGTATATACATTCTTGATCAGCATCAACAGCCGAGTCGATCTAGCCATGTCCGTCTGTCTGTCTGTCCGTCCGTCCGTCCGTCCGTCTGTCCGTCCGTATTTATGAACGAAGGATCTCAGAAAAGAGACACAAAGCTAGAGACTTGATATTTTAGCTGAAGGTTCTCCCGCGCAGATCGAGCTTGTTTCCGGTTATCGATAACTTGCTCCGTTTTCAAGTAATCGATAAACATCGATATCGACATCCTGTTTTTTGAGCAATTTTGGTAAATAATAAGAGCTAGAGTCACAAAACTTGACATATAGCTTCTAGAATAGTATATATCTGCAGTTGGTGTTGGAAGAAGATGGTTCAGGGTATACCCTAGTCGGGAGCTCCCGACTGGAACCTCTTACTTGTTAGATCTAGTTTGAATCAATTAAGCTCGACAAGTTGCGCCAGCCCTGAAAGCGAGAGTCCATTTGCGCGGGGGCGTCAGCTCGTTGCCCGGCACAAAAACAACGCAAAAGTCATCATAAATACCAGAAATTAACTATCGTTAATTGTCGTTTGGCGCTCGACTGGCAGATACCCTGTTCATGGCGTCTCGATTGATTTGCTTAACGGTTTTCAAGCTAGTTTGCTCTTCAAGCTAAATTGAATATGCTCAAAAGTCTTTACAACTTGATGCATTTTATAGCCAAATTATATGCTTAAAAATAAGCTAAAATGTTGCGCTTTTAAAGCTAAAACGCATTATGAAAAGGCTAGAAATGGCCAAACTGGCATTTGTCACGCCCACCACAAGGAAATGCAATGGCTTAAAGGCTAGTTTGGCTAAGAAAAAAAAAAAGCTAAAGTGGCAACACCGTCGCTGACCCAGTTTACAAAACTCCGGCAAGGTCGCAAAATCTTATCAGCTTTTTGTACACATACATATACATATATATTTTTTTTTTCGGGCAAGTCAATTTGAGCGGGATTTACGATCTCGACTGCATTTGCATTATTTCTGCATTTAGCCTTGTTGCCTGAGTTCGCATCAAAAAATTGACTTGAATTTATGAGGAAATGCCTGAGTAATATTCTCGCGAGAAAAGAGTTTTGAATGTAGTTGAGAGATTTTGCCACAGCTTTAGAAATAATCGAAAATCAAAAATAATTATAGTTCAACAAGCTGGCGTTAACCGGCCTTGTCCGTGGCAAGTTTTGTGCTTCAAATGTAAGATATTACTTATCAATCAGTTAGTCAGTCAATCAGTCGGTCAATCAGTCAGTCAATCAGTCAGTCAATCAGTCAGTCAATCAGTGAGTCAGTCAGTCAGTCAGTCGGTCAATCAGTCAGTCATTCAGTCGGTCATTCAGTCAGTCAGTCAATCAGTGAGTCATTCAGTCGGTCAATCAGTCAGTCATTTAGTCGGTCAATCAATCAGTCATTCAGTCGGTCAATCAGTCAGTCAGTCATTCAGTCAATCATTCAGTCAATCGACAGTCAGTCGGTCAATCAGTCAGTCATTCAGTCGGGCATTCAGTCAATCAGTCAGTCGGTCACTCAGTCAATCAGTGAGTCAGTCAGTCAGTCGGTCAGTCAGTCAGTCAGTCATTCAATCATTCAGTCAGCCAGTCAGTCAATCAGTCAGTCAGTAAATCAGTCAGTCATACGGACATTCAGTCAGTTAGTCAATCAGTCAATCGGTCAGTCAGGAAAAACATTTTTTATAATGAGAAAGATTATGTTAAAAATGTTTTAAATAGCTTAAGAATTCGGAAATCAGCTTGTCTAAATGTTTTTTTCTCTCTCTCTCTCTCTGTCTCTCTCTCTCTCTCTCTCTCCCTCTGTCTCTGTCTTCCTCTCTAAAAGAGTTTATAGTTTCATAGGAAAGTATGTATATACATATAAGTATAAGACAAGAATTTGCTTAGCTATTGGGTAAATACTTGAAATCGAAAGATAGAAATACAAAAAAAAAACAATGGGAAAGCAGCTCGTAATAACAGGTCGTGAGATAGAAAAAAACAGCGTGCTTATAAGTATTGTATGATTAATCGCTATTTATCACCTGAACAGTATACAAAATACAATATATTATATATGTATGTACGTAATAATTATTTGTTAAATTTATTAACAAAAGTTTTTGAAGAAAATCCGAGCTTAGCGAAAGTTCTATACTCTACAAATGAAATAGATAAGTTATATAAATTATAATCAAATAATATGATTGAGTTAATAAAGATTATAAAAATTAGAAGGGACGACTTCCAATATTCCAAAATTTGTATATACAAGAGTTTGCCTAAAATGGCTCATTTAAACTGGTTCTTCAGCTTACAAGACTTGAAATAAGTTAGTCAAGAGGAAAGAACGTGCCGCGCTGAGAGTACAACGAGTATACCCTATATATATATACTCTACATATATACATATGTATATACGGAACAAACAAAAAGTCGGAGAACAAGAGACAAATCAAATTCGAAGAGCTGATAGCTTAGTTCTCAGTGTCACATCCGTTGCCATATAAAGCCGAATTCGCAGCATTCGAGCATCTCAAACGGGAAACTCACGATGCCCAAACGGAAGCTGGAAATTTGTGGGTCTCTGATCGGATTAATCCTGATGCTGCTGGCAGCTCCACTGCACGGCTTTAGCACACAGTATCGCGGCAATACGCAGCATCCCAGTAAGTACATCAAACATATAGATCATCTAGTTCTGAATTCCAACTGAATCGAAACAGAAATTCCGGAGCATTGTTACTATGCGGAACTGGAACTGGCCGTGCCACGGAACGGCACCGTCTTTCCGGTGGATCAGCTGGACTTTTGTGCCCGGGTGTATTGCCGTGAGGACTATGTGCTCATGATCAAGCAGTGAGTACCACCCAAGAACTGTCTATATATCTATTACGTATCTTGACTGATATAATGTTTAACACTAGCTGCGATCGCATGCAACTGGCCGATGGTTGTCATTTTACGCCCAACGACTACACAAAACCGTATCCGGATTGTTGTCCCACGCGTATTTGTTCCGGCGCTTGATTCCCTCAACTGTCTACAAAAGTATCCAGACACGGGCTATGTACATATATACATATATATAGATATAACTTTATACCTAATCTTGTCTATAAAAGTAACTTTTTTCAAATGAGTGCGAAGAGGGATTGATCCTTGTGGAAAACCTTACAGTCCTCTCCGTTCCCTTAAAGTAGCATATATTTATATTCTTCTTATTTTCTTGATCAGTTCAAGTCCGACTTGAAAATTTGCATTCGAAAACAGATTAATCGAAAGCCTAAACAAAGACCCAAATGATAAAACATCAAGTTTACCCAAGACTTACAATTTCGATTTGCAAATTTAACCGCAGGTTAAATAATTAACTGGAGACTGTAACAAGAGGAAGTACGTTGTTTTCTTAAAACTCATGAACGCATATAATAATAAAAATACAAATTTGATTCTAAACTAAAAAAGCTTCCATGAAAAATAGTTTCCAAATTCATTTCGGTAAAGTTTTTTTGTATGCTATTTTTAGGGAATTAAAAAACAAACAAAATGTGGATTTCATTGTCAAAGTATATATTTCCTGATCTCATTTTGAGATAAAAGTGTTTACTGTCACTTGGAAACCAAATATTTTTTCTCAAAAAAAGTTTTTTAATTCGTTTAAATGAAGTTTTATTTTGTATTTTTAGTAAAGAATTTGAGACCAAAAAAAAACTTGTCGAAATATATATTCTCTGATCTTAAGTCCAGATGAAAAAATGTACTTGAAAAGGTTTTCCAACAAAAAAAATGAACAACAATTATCAGCTGACATAGTTCAGGGCTAAGAATTCTAAGCTCAATGAAAAAAAAATATAGACAAAATGTTATTGTTTTTGAAAAATTGTCGTTGATTAGAATTTCTACATTGTTGTTGTAAACCAAATAGAATATATAACATTCAAAAAGTGGAGGCTGCTTTACGAAGAACATTCAATTGGAGAAACCGAGAATTAAGTTATTTTGAATAAGAATAATAAATATAGAATGGCATTAACAGGTGCTAAGCATACAAAATAGATTCGTTTCAGTTCCAGTTCCCAGTCACAATCGCGCCGATGCACCCGAAGATACCCGGCGACCCGGCGAGAAATATCAGTTGGCCGTGTGAAAAGGTCAGCCTGAACTAACGAATCGAACAAATAAACCTATATAATTAGTCTGGCTTTCAGGCCGAGCATTCAGTTTGTTATTGAATTTCGCCTTGAAAGTTCTACGTTATTCGATTTCTAGGGTTTATAATGCAGCCGGTGACAATTGTGCTCTGTATTCTGGTGCTGGGCGCCCACATGCTGTTGGTTCTGAGCGGTAAGTCGGGGGGCCTTGGCTCGACTTAAAGATACATACATAGGTATATTCATATGCTCCAAAATCGGATAGATTGCGAGGTGGGCGGACAGAGCTTGAAGGTGGGCCAGACGTATAAGCCGCCAGGTCGTTGTATTGAGCACACCTGCCAGGCTAACGGCTCTCTAAAGGGCAAAACGTAAGTTAAATTTTATACATTATGTAATATAATAACAATACAAGTAATATCCGTTAATAGCTGCCCCTCTGTGGCCACCCTAAAGCCGTGCAAACTGGTCGAGAATGTCAATGAACCCTTCCCCAAATGCTGTCCATATTACGATTGTGACAACAATGTCAAGCTATAAATAAACTTTAAGCTCGAAATCGATCAAAAGATATGCCAAAAAAGAGAAAAAAGGGAAATTGAATGAAAATTCACGATCCTTGTTGTTGTTTCAGTGCACAGTGCTGCCAGATGTTTTGTTTTGTTTAGTCTTAAGTATAATCACAGTGTGACAGCATGTTGCGAATAAATTTTGCCTGAGCTTTTTATAGTATTTTTTTGAGCTTGTAACGGGCAACGATTTTGCTGTCAGTTGTATTCAAAAAATGTTGTAAACGTAAAAAAACAAGTTTCGATTTTAAAACAAACAATTTGCATAAAAATTTTTTTTTTTTACCAAAAACAATAAAAAAAATACAAAACTAACAAATAACAAAGGTATTTGTGAAGAGATGTGTCTTGCGAGTGCCCATTAAAAGGTAATTGAAAATATTCATTTGTTTTTTTTTTTTTATTATTGCTTTATATTCATTTGTTTTCTTTTTTATTATTGCTTTATAAAAACCAAAATATGTCTTGTTTCCAATTTTGGTTTGGTATACACGCCTGAACTTAGCCATATGCTCGTATATATGCATATAGATATATATATCTGTAGGTATTTATGTCAATTATTTGGTTCAACCTAACCTCCTTTATAACAAATGCATATATGTATATACATATATAGGTCTGTATATGTATATGTTTGTATAGTTATCTAAAATAACTAACTACCATTTGTCCCGACATATAGAGTGTATATAGCATGCACAGTGAGTGTTTGGAAGCCATGTCCTACTTAAAGCTGTACAACATCAACGTTTGGAACACACACACACAAAAATACGCAGGTGCAACTTAGCCTAGACTTATGCATAAGAACATATATACGCACATATATGTTCGTATATATATATATGTATATATATATTGTTTACTTCTATAAAAACTGAAGCTGTCTCTGGCTCGCTTCATATTTGTATACATACTCGTATGCTTTATATATAATATATATGCATATTATATATAACTTGTATAACCTGAGCTAGTCTAAACATTTTTTAACTATGGTCCGGCGGCACCAATTTGCCAGTTTTGTAGAGTATTAAGAAAACAATTAAGAAAACAATTAAAAAAAATAAAATAAAATAGAAATGATAATCAAACAGAAGCTCATACAATTTGCTATTGTTTAATAATGACATATGATATATTAAAATTAGGTGCTTAAATAATAAATGAAAGCACATTTTGTTAAATCTAACGAGCGCGTTAAGTAACTAATTTAGCTCAACACTCGTTACTTCTACTCGTTACTACTTTAACAGGCATAGTGAAAGCAATAGCATCTGTGTACGCCAATAAAATATACATACATATATGAGTTTTGTGCACATTTTCTCATGCCTTCAGAACACTGTGTAGTTGTTTACCCAGACATCCAGACAATATACCAGCAGCGTGATCGTATTATCCAGATCAATGTACAGCATGTATATATAAGACTGGTATATCGCATAGCATGAACTGTTTAGATTATTGTTTAGATCAGTATTGGAGTACGACACATTAGACCACACAGTATTCGATTGCATAGAAAATGTGGCATAGTATATAGGAACAGATCTCAAGAAGCATCGATATTATAAAGGTTTTTCAAGGTTCGAAAATAAATTCGCCTAGTTGTTGAAATTGTGTTGTTTGGAGGGCAAAGAAAAAAAGATGAAAAAGGAGAATAAAACGTAAATAACTTCCTTTGAATAATTGGCTTTCATCGCCATTAGTCTGGTCACACTTAAATGCTAGATTATTTTTCACCATGCCCATATCAAGTGCGTGTGTTTATGTAGTGTAGTGTATTGTATGGTGCAGGAGCTTAATCCGGTGAAGTCAATGGCGGCACGCTGCCGCACTCCTCCTCCTCTCATTGACGCGCCGCACGCTCCGTTTCCATTAGGCACTCGCGCACCAGAATCCTGGCATGGACAATGCCACGCTTTAAGCGTTCCGTTGAGCTGCGCGAGCCCGTATATGTGGGTCTTATATCACGGCCCATTTCCTCAATAACCGCCAGCAGCTGGGCATACTTGCTCAGCCCATTGCCGCCGACCATGCTGCCCGCCGTCGGCAGATTGGCAGTGGAGGTCAGCGGCGTTGTTATGTTCGCCGATGTCTGTGTGGTAACAACCACCGGCGAGGTCGATGGCGGCGGATATTTGAGCTGTGATTGTGTGAGATTCAAGCCCAGATTAATTGTGCTGCTGCCGCTGCTGCTGCTGCCGGCATTGGCTATTGCATTGGCATTGCTGTTGCTGTTGCCGCTGTTGGTCGAGCTGGAGAGGTTGCGCCCATTGCTGGCGGCTGCAATGTTGGCCAGCGATAGGGCCGCCGCGGCCGCTGCTACGGCCGATGAGGCTGACGGTGTGGCAGTGGTGTTTGACTGTTTCTGCAACAGCGCCAGCTGTGCCTGCAGAAATTGTGGCGAATACTGCAATGCGGCAACGGCAGCTGCTGCCGCTGCTGTCGCTGCGGCGCTGCTCTGTGCATTGTTGCGGTCACGTTTGCTGCTGCTGGCCCCGCTGCCGCTGCCGCCGCCACCGCCGCCGCTGCTGCTGGTCGCATAATCTGTGGCATTCATATTATTGTTGCTGCCATTGCTGCCGGCGCCGCCGCCGCCGCTGGCGCTGCTGCGTGAATGATGTATAGCAGATATTTGGATTTGGGGCTGTTGTTCGCGCTGTTCGCGCTGCTGCTGATAGTTGTAAAAGTTTTGTACTTGCGAGCGTGGTATTGGTGTCACTGTGACGTCACTTAACTTCGATTCGACAGCCTGTATGTCCATGATGTCCATTCTGCGGCTGCAAATTAGAAATGTCAGTTTACCGAAATCAATTACGTTCTTGAATGACATTTACCGAAGTCTGGCAAGTACTCACCGTATTCAGTTGGCCAACTGCAAGTATTTTATATCGTGCAGTATTTTTACGTTTTTCGTTGTAATAATTTACACTTTCTACGCACAAACAAATTTATTGCAACCACCACAAACAAACACGTACACAGGGTTAGTGTTTGTAATATCGGTGTATCGATATTTACTCGTAAATGCACTTGTTACTAAACTAAAAATACCAAAACATACTAGACTGCGATTATAAGCAGCTGTTGCGCTTTAAGTTAGTTGCATTGAGTTGCAACTGAAGAAATATAGTTTATTATTCAAATTAATGCTTAGAGTGCGTAAATAAATGTCTTACAAATAATTACAACTTTTGAGCCGCATAAATTTTACATATATTTGATTCTAACGGACAGCAGTGTCTGTCGGAGCACCAGTGCTGTAAAATACACATGATGACTGGCTGGCACTAAGAAGAAAAGAGAAGAAAAAAAAAAAACAATGGCGAAGCAAACTCTGAACTAAAAATCTGTTGTTGACATCTGGTCACTTTATAAATTTATTTCGAACACACTCTTGTGATATCTAGTTGTGATTAATTCCAAAAATATAAAAAAAAATCCTTTTAGTAATTTTATGGATTGTGCTATTAAATAGTTTGCAGAAGAAACAGCGCGTGTGTTCAAATAAGCGAGTGTGTCGAGGTGAGCGTAAATTACACGTTGTGTTGCCTGCAACGTTAGCCGCTGCCGCCGCGGCTTTAGCAGCACCATAGAAGTTTGCAAATTTCCAATTACATTTCCGCGTATGTAAGAAATGCGTCTGCTGTGTGTATGTGTGTGCATGTGCATATAAGCCCTGAAGGCCTGCCTGCAAAGCCAATGTCTTTGGCTGCGTCTGCATGTGTGTGAGTGCGAGTGTTTTATATGTGGGAGCCGCAGCCGTCAGCTACTGCATGACGTAAAGGTGCTGCTGCTGCTGCTACTGCTGTGGCATACGTATGCACTAACATGTGTGTGTATAATTAACAACGTAAAGCTGCTGGCATTGATTAGCGGCTGTTTTGAGTGTTTTTGGTACTTTTACACGCGCCTTATATGTATGCATATGCACATGCACATATGCATGTGTGTGTGTGTGCCTGTGCATTTTACACACATATGTATGTGGTGCGTGTGAGTTTGTGTCACTGTCGCTATGTGCCGCATACGCGAACAGTGTTGCACAATGCCGCTTTAAATGCATGCAAAAATAAAAACGGCGCACAAATCACAATTGGTCAAAGCCTAGCGGCGCGTCGCTCAACAACATATGTACATGTATATGCATATGTTTGATTGTTTGTTGTTGTTATCGATAGGAAAGTGACAGTTGAGCATTTGAATTTTGTATGAAAACACACACAGAGGCGTGCTGAACGACGCCGTTTTTTTTTTTTTTTTTGCGACCTCGACATAGAAGAAGCCAAAACCAAAGCAGTCGTCGTCATTCCGTAGCAGCAGCAGCAGCAGCAGGCGGTAAACAGCAGTCGGTGAACGCAGCCATTTTAATGTATCGCTGTCTCGCTCTAGCATTTCGAACGTTGTTATTTGATTTTCAGTTTATTGTTGTAATTGTTGTTGGATACCAAAAACAAAAAACACAAAAAAGAAGCAGGCAGCAAAATTGTTTGATGTGAGTAAGCGCTGACTGCAGTGTCAGTCGAACCAGAGGCAGCTAACTCGACGATTTGCCTCATTTACAGACTTATTGTACGAGCGTAGACAGACGACGGGGAAAATAAATAGGAAATTTATATTAATTCATTTTTATTATATGTATTTCGTATGATCTAGTTTGTGAACGAAAGCGGTAACGGAATTATGGCATAGCAATAATACGCATATATATATATATATATTTATATATATATATGTAAATATAAAAATACACATACATAAATATTATATATATATATAAATAAATATATGCATATATATATATATACACATAGACACCAGGCATACATACCAAACGGCATAATACAGGATCAGGATCTGGGTCTGAAACTGAAACTGGAACTGGTTCACCAGAATCAACAACAACAACATCGCGCACACCATCTAAAACCAAGCAAGGACTTAAATACTACAATAATGGATATAATAAACATTGGACAGAGCGTTAAAATCAAACGCACCGATGGACGCATCCATGGCGCCGTTGTATCCAAATTGAATCCATCGGCACGCTGCATAACCGTTGAATGGTATGAGCGTGGCGAGACCAAAGGCAAGGAGGTCGAACTGGAGGCCATACTCTCGCTCAATCCGGAGCTGGCAATGTCCGATGCCAATGAAATGCAGCACACAGCACCCGAACCGAAGAAACAGGCAACGGCGCCCATCAATTTGTCTCGCAATCCCACACAGTCTGCCATTGGCGCTGGCAGCAGCAGCGGCGGCGGCGGTGGTAGCTCAACCGCACGGATGACCATGACCGGCACACAGCTAAACAAGATCAGTGAGACGAACAGTCGCGATTTGCCGCCACAGTTGGGCAATAGCCAGAGTGTTGGCAATATGACAACCGGCAACAGCAGCAGCATCCAGTCAACTGGCGTTGGCGCCACAGCCAGCGGCATGCTGCGGCCCCGTTATCAACATGCCCAGGTGAACAGCAATGCACAGTCGCGCATCGCCTCGGCGGTGACCAGCAACAGCAACAACATTAACAACGAGCGTGGCATTGGCGGAGCAACAACAACAGGAGCAACAACAACAACAACATCAGCAGCAGGAGCAGGAGCAGCGGCAAACGCAACCAATAATTCAAATAATTCAACAACAGCTGCCAATGCTGCCGGCGCACGTCGTTCCCATGCCCTGAAGGAGGTGGAACGCCTAAAGGAGAATCGTGAGAAGCGTCGGGCACGCCAGGCGGAAATAAAGGAGGAGAAGGTCGCATTAATGAACCAGGATCCAGGCAATCCAAATTGGGAGACAGCGCAAATGATACGCGAATATCAGAATACCCTCGAATTTGTGCCGCTGCTCGATGGCCAAGTGGTCGACGATCATCGGATAACCGTGTGTGTGCGCAAGCGTCCGCTTAGTCGCAAGGAATTGAATCGCAAGGAGATCGATGTCATATCCGTGCCGCGCAAGGATATGCTCATGGTCCACGAACCGCGCAACAAGGTCGATCTAACCAAATTCCTTGAGAATCACAAATTTCGCTTCGACTACGCATTCAACGATACATGCGACAATGCTATGGTCTACAAGTGAGTATCTGCCCATATATCATCCATCTATATCTATACATATATCTATATATACACTATATATATAACAGAATCCCGATATAGTCATCCATCATCTGTCTGTATGTGGGGTTCAGCTAGGATTTTGGGCTCCTGTAATGCAGTCTAGGATTTCTTGAAACCGAAATGGATTTTGTGGAGAACTTGCCCTAATAATGCCTTAAGGACTTTCTTACCTTATGCATAGTACTAGTTAGATTTCTAGTGTTGTGAAGGATCTTTTTAATACGGTTCATTTTTGGAACTCATAACTATTGGTATTTTTTATATGAAACTTTAATATATGTTTGCGTACATTCTTAAAGAAATTTCAATGTCAGAATTTGTTTGTAAGCTACATTCTTAAGGAACTCTATTCGAAAACTGTTTTGAGAATCTCTTGAATACATTATATATCTATTCTATTGCCCCTCTTTATATGTGTATAATATATATTCTTGATCAGTAGCAACGGCCAAGCTCTAGCTATGCCCGTCTGCCTGACCAATCGAGCTAAAGACTCGAAATTTGGGTGAACTTGTCCAAGTCCCCGGATCGTATCACATAAAGCTGTCAGGAACTATTAAACGAAAGAAAAGATTTCATTGGAACAGACTTCTATGCAGGCATCAAAATAGAGAGAATTTATTTTGTAATCAGTCAAAGCCATTCTGCTATATAGAGAGCTGATATAAGAACAGATTTCTGGCCAAGCGTTGAATATTATTTGCGGGCGGCTTCTGCTTTGGGCCAACATATGCGATGTCTAGCTTTATCCTGAGGCTGTCCTTGTCTGGCAGCCAGCGATCGATTTGAACAGCTGTGCGCGCGCCTTGTTGTTGTTGTTGTTGTTGTTTTTGTTTTTGTTTTTGTTGCGTTGGCGACACGAAATGCGCACAAGTTCAGCTCAATAGCAACTGACTCACAGACACACACACACACACATACACATACATACATACACACGCGTGCAAGTGAACACACACGTACATGCGTGCAAGCACACATACATGCTTACTCACACATACACATGCTTGGAGGCGCGCAAACTCAAAACGTTCGCTCCCGAAATAGCCAAGTTGTTCCGTTCTTCTTCTTCTTCTTCGTCATCTTGTTGTTGTTGCCGTATGACTAAACGCAGAAAGTTGTTCCATCTGTTTGTCCGTCTGTCCGTTTGTCTGCTCGTTCGTTTCGTTTCGTTTTGTGTTTCGTTTCGTTTGCGTTCGCCTTCGCCTCAATGAACTTGGTCCGCGTCTCAGCTTTGATTTCTCATCAAAGATGTAAAGCAAAACTTAAATATTTTTGACTCCGTTTGTACAGGTATTAAAGGGTATATTGGCTCCTTTCTTTTGTTTTACATCAGCTTTCAGCAGTTTTTAAAGCTGGCAGAGAACTCTCGATCTGCCATACATACAAATATATAGCCATATATAGCCACATTGCGACCACATCCATTTTTACAGCTCTGCAGCCTGCTATCAAAAACTTATTGCAGTGTACAGAGTATGGCGCAGTCGTTTACACCCAGTGTGCCATGTTCTTATTAGCTTTATTTTCACATTTCAAAAAGTAACCGTCGCAGCATTTGACTCAAAAGTGAATGAATTTGCAGCTTAGTTTGTTTTCTCTTTCCCTCGCTCTCTCCCTCTCTCTCTCCCTCTCTAATTCAACGCGCTTTTTGGTTGCTTCTCGTTCGCGTTACTTTTTTTTAGGTCTTGCGTCTTTTCCTCCCCCTTTTCTGGCCCACATTTCTAATGCCGCTTCCTTCCGGCTTTTGCGCATGAGTCAATGGCATTAGCAACTGCTGCGTCACGTACCTAAATAACGGTGAAATTTAATCATCCGATTTGATAAGCAAAGTCTGCGCGTGTGTGTGTGTGTGTGTGTGTGTGTGTGTGTGTGTGTGCGAATATTTATTTCTCAATAATAGCCACAAACCGCACAAAGATATTTGTATGAATAGCCTTATATATATGCTATGGTATTGATATTGAATATCAGCAAAAGTTGGTTCTTCCATAAATCTAATCAAGTAAATAAGTAAAGCTAGCAATATTCATTTAGTTGGATTAGGTGACCAAACTTTGCCGATAACAGAACAAATTTAACATAGTAATATGGAACTATTCAAAAATTTCCAAATGAAAGAAGAAACACAAACTGCTTTGTTTTCAAATACGTTTCTTGGGTTAGCAATCGAAGATTCAGAACCCTTGCATACTTTTTTCTAACGGTTTTCAAAATATTTGAGAATACTTTGCCCTACAAGAACCTACATTTCGACGGATCGTTCCTATGTCAGCTATATGATATGTTCGTCCGATGTTGACAAGATTTTGGATATATGTAGAGAGAATGGCAAAACTTATAAATGCCGATAGTTCCTATAGACAACTATGGTATAGTGTTCAGATTCAGGCAGAAACATGAAAAGATGGGCCTATGCAAAGTTTCAAGTCCTTTAAAACTCCGAGACTTTACTGTTAATTAATAAGATAATCTTTGTATGACATATTCCAATAATTATTTGAATAATTTTCAGTAAAGAATGCTTTACAGCTTGGTATTAACATTAATAAGCAACTGTCAGTTAAAGTTTCACTGTTAGACCTTACATTAAGAGCTTTATTTTACAAAGACGAACAGAAGGATAGACGTAGGGCGGATGGACGGACAGACAGAGACGGCCATGACTATATCAACTCGGCTGTTTATATATTCCATATGGGTTCGGTGATGTCTCCTGCCGTCAATTACATTTCATGACAAAATTGTAACACCCTCAACAAGGATATAAAATCACGAAACGAGATTCGAATTTTCCATAAATTAGCAGCTGCTCTGCCAAATTTTTTGCTTAAGTGCAAAGTCAACCAAAAATGGGCTTTCGAAAGCGCCATAAAGCTTTTGAAAGCGTGACAAATTGCGTTCAGTTCAAAAAGCTTTGGCAAAACTTCACACAGTTCAATTCGGAAAGCTTTTGCAAGAGCATATTGCAGCTTTTGCAAGTAGCTGAAAGCTTTCAAAGAAGCTCATTAATTAAAGCTGAAATTGATTTAAAAACAATTGTCGAAAGTTCATTGTTAATTTTTATGTTATTTTGTTATCCACACAGATACACAGCAAAGCCGCTGGTAAAAACTATTTTTGAGGGGGGAATGGCAACGTGCTTTGCGTATGGACAGACAGGATCGGGTAAAACGCACACGATGGGAGGTGAGTTCAATGGCAAGGTGCAGGATTGCAAAAATGGAATATACGCCATGGCCGCCAAGGATGTCTTTGTCACGTTAAATGGACCCCGTTATCGCTCGCTGAACTTGGTCGTTTCGGCTAGTTTCTTTGAAATATACAGCGGCAAGGTGAGCCTTTAACAATATATATAAGTATACATAAGATTTCTGATTCGTGGATAAAATACTAACTATTTAATTCGCGCATTAGGTCTTTGATTTGCTGGCTGACAAGCAAAAGCTGCGCGTATTGGAGGACGGAAAGCAACAGGTACAGATCGTTGGGCTAACCGAAAAGGTGGTCGATAGCGTCGAGGAGGTACTAAAGCTAATACAACACGGCAATGCGGCGCGCACATCTGGCCAAACATCGGCCAATTCAAATTCGTCGCGTTCACATGCCGTATTCCAAATTGTTTTGCGTCCGATGGGCAGCAGCAAAATACACGGCAAATTCTCATTCATTGACCTGGCGGGCAATGAGCGTGGCGTGGACACATCATCGGCGGATCGTCAGACCCGTATGGAGGGTGCCGAAATCAACAAATCTCTGCTCGCTCTCAAGGAGTGCATCCGTGCGTTGGGCAAACAGTCGTCACATTTACCATTTCGTGTCTCAAAGCTGACGCAAGTGCTGCGCGACTCGTTCATCGGCGAGAAGAGCAAGACATGCATGATTGCCATGATATCGCCCGGTTTGAGCAGTTGCGAGCATACGCTAAATACGCTGCGCTATGCGGATCGCGTTAAGGAGCTGGTTGTCAAGGATATTGCCGAAATCGGACACGGTGATGGTGATCCCATCGAGATCATGGACGACGAGGAGGAGGAGGAGCAACAATTGACAGAGCACGGTGTTGTCGGCCTGCCACATCATTCGGCCCATCATCATCATCATCATCATCATCATCAGTCGCTGCAGCGCGGCCACAACAACAACAACAATAACAGCAAGAACGGCAATGCAGCCAATATGGACTTGGCCATGCTTAGTTCGCTGAGCGTAAGTATATTAACTAATATTGTTTATCTTTAGTTAGATTCATTAAAACAGCTTTCGGCTAACCGATTGTGCTTGGCCCTTGCAGACATAATTCAATCAGTTGTTTGTTGCGCCTCTCCAAATTGTAAATCTTATTGCGAGAGCTTAATTCATTGATCTTGCTTTGGCATGGATTAGTGCACTTTGTCCCTGCTCGGGCGCCATATGAAATCAATTTTTCTGCTAGGCCTGCCTAGCCCATATATTTTTCTATTATACTTGCTCTGGCATGGAATAATGTACTATATTTTATTTTTGTATATATAAATATGAAGCTTGTTTCACAGTTTCTCTCGCATAGATAACTTTGTCCCTGCTCGGGCGCCATATGAGATTTTGTCTCTTTGACTAGCTTGCCTAGTCTATATATTTTTCTATTATATGTACTTGTTCTGGCATGGAATAATGTGCGATATTTTATTTTTGTACATATGTATATATATGAAGCTTGTTACACATTTTCTCTCTCATAGTAGACTTTGTCCCTGCTCGGGCGCCATCTAAAAGATTTCTAATTAAATGTCCTTTGACATGATGAAAATTTCCGCAAGGATGCCAACAAATATTCTATTGTACACTCTGCAAGGGCTGACACCAAAACAAGAAAAAAAAACGTAGTTACCCTCGCACCACATTTCAAAAGTCAAAACTCGAAGAAATACAATTTAGGTTTTTCCAGTGGGCATTTTAGCAAGCGTTTCAGTTACATTCTGTGTTCAGGAATTGAGTTGAGTTTATTTTATTCAGTGTGTGTATAGAACGATTTATTTATAAAAAGCAAACAAACCAAAAGCGATAAGCAACAAAATGCAGCGCCCGGCAAGACCAAAGATGGCCAACGGATTGGGAAACGTTGCCCAAAAGGGCAGCAACAAGCGCATTGCCAGCGGCCAGCGCTCCACGCCCCTCAACGGACACTGTGCATCCAAGACGAATGCAGTCAAGGCAGCGCAGGCGGCGAACCAAAGTCTGGCAGTCGAGGCAGCAAGAGCAGCAGCGGCCGCCCAGCAGCGCAGAAGCGCAGCAGCACGAACGACGACGACGACGACGACAGCAGCGGGAGCAGCGGGAGCAGCAGCAGCTCCCTTCAAACGTGGCGGCAATGTGCCACGGCGCGGCAACTCGGGCGTGGGCAGGCAAACGGCTCTGATCTATGGCCGCGCTTATGGCCAGGTGCAGACGCAGAAAATTGCCGCAGCTGCTGCGATCGCCACGCGGCAGCGGCAGCAGCAGCCTGTTGCCAAGGCCAGCGCCGGAGGCAGGCCGAAGGTCAGCGTGATCAAGAGTCGCAGCTATGCGGTCTATGACAAGCAGCAGGCGGCCAAGCGGCAGCAGCAGACGACGCAGCAAAAGCCAACGGACATCGAGCTGGATCTCATCATTGGCCCCGTTCAGGTGCTGACCCAGCCGCGCAGAGCCTACAATACGCAGAAGCGTTTCTTTGTGCCGTTGCAGAACCTGGTAACGCCGTGCGATTTTCAACGCCTGCGTCCCGCCGGCCAGCGTTACAAGCACAAGCTGCAGCGCAGCCGGATCGAGGAGGCGCGACAGAAGTCCGAAATGGTCGCATTGGTGGCTGCCACACGGCCCCTGTTGCCGCAATGGCTGCCGCTTGACGAGCTGTTGCCGCCGCCGCCGCCGCCGCAATTTGCCGACGACAATGCCGACGAGAATGTATGGAAATATCGCATGCATCGCAACGATACGGTCACACTGTGCAATTTTCCGACCTGGGAGCGTAAGCTATTAGTACGCGAATATGCCGGACGCTTGCCCGTGAAGAGCCCACCGCCGTAGCGCCCCCCCCCCGCACCCTTTATTGTGGGTGTACTTGTGTGTGCGTGTAGGTCTCCTCTTTTTCGAATCGAATATTAGCTAGACACATCTGAATATGGTGTAGGTAGCGTCTGTCCGCTTGTAAATACCCTGTACACCCTGTATACCCTACACGTAGCCGTCTGTCTGTCAGTCTGTGCGAATCTCGGCCGGCAGCAGAGCTAGACTTGGAAGAGTTGGTGTGTTAACGCTCAGATACCCTAACTAGCTGTACTCTGCTTGATATACCCTAGCTTTTGACACTTTTGCTTGTTTATATTGCTTTCAACACACACACGTATACATTACGTAAAGGTGACCGAAATCGTTAACTGCCCTTTCTATCGCTAGATACGTAACAAGTCTAAACCGAAAGTTCAGCTTCAAGTCTGCAATCCTGGCAGTCCAGCAGCACGACGTTGATATACTCCTCCCCCCTATATATATATAAATATATATATATGTGTATATATGCCAACCCAACTAACTATATATATATATACATATATATATACATATTTTTTTTAATGGTTTTTGGAAGCGCATTCATTCAAAATTCTGGAGAGAACCAAGCGCAAGCAACACACCCAATATATATGACCCAAATCTTAATTATAATGCTAAACATGAAAAATTCTCAATTTGACAAGTGGAGCAACAAAATTCTAACGATTATTTAGTTTATGTGTGTATATATATCTATATGTATACCACCGCACACACACACACACACACACACATATATATATATGTATATATATATATATATTTATATATGTATATATATGTATATATGCAGCGAATGTTTCAAATAAAAGTTTCGATAACGACCAAAAAGCGTTGCATTCATTTTAATCATATTCAAAGCACACCAACACACACACAAATATAGATATATACTATTTATCGATTATATATCGATCTTGCAGGAACACGAAATGTCGGACGAGCTAATTGTACAACATCAGGCTATCGATGATCTGCAACAGACCGAGGAAATGGTCGTTGAATTTCATCGCAGCGTGAACGCAACTCTGGAGAATTTCCTAGCCGACTCGAAGGCCCTATATGATTTAACCAATTATGTGGATTATGATCAGGATGCGTATTGTAAGCGCGGCGAGACAATGTTCTCCACACTGTTAGATATTGCCATACAATGCCGTGATATGATGGCCGAATATCGCGCCAAATTGGCCAAGGAGGAGATGTTGTCCTGCAACTTTAAGCCCACTAATAAGCGTTAACAAAAACAACCAACAACAACCAACAACCAACAACAACAACAGTATCAGCAACAACAACAACAACCCACAATCACTATGCCAGCTATTTGGTATTTTTGCATTATTATTTTGAGTTTTTGTTCCGTTTCTTATCAACTGAATATTCATATATATCCAAAAATCGTTTGTCATAAATACGCTGGCTGGCATATGTAGTTGATTTTTAGATAAACCAAACACACACACACACACACACACACCCACACACTGTCAAAGCTCTCACAAATTGTTTGCTTTTCTTTTATTTTTTTTTAAATTTTTCTTTTGGGGCATTTTTCAACTGCACATGAATAAAACAAAAAAACGAAGACATTTTTTAAAGTGTTCCCAGTAATATCGAATTTTTCATTGTTCCCATTATTTAAAAAAAAACAACCGAAAGACTTCACGCATTTTGCAACACTGACCGCTGCAGCGAACAAGGATAGGACGCAAATCCATTTAACTGTAACTCGTTCTCTCTCTCTCTCTCTCCCTCTCTCTATCTATCTCTTTCTTTCTCATCTACACGCGCATAGAAATTGAAAGCAACAATAAAAATGTAGCAATAGAAACAATTTAAAAAAAAAAAAACAATTACTAAACAACAACAACAAATGTTGCAAACATATTTATATATATATATATGCACAGTTTATATAATATTGGCGTTAAAAAAAAAAAAAAGAAGAAGGAAAGAAAAAAAAAACTAGAACAACAAAATTCCGCAAAAAAAAAAAAGAAAAAAAAAGATGCGTTTTTTGTTTGTGTCAAAGGAAAAAGACATTTATTTTTATACTTATAATAATATATACACAATAATAATAATACTAAACATATTTTAAACATAATATGAGATTCCATTCAATTTCCTGCTGTCTGATTACAATTTACAACTATTTCATAATTACACATTGTATTTATTTAAAAACAAAAACAAAAACAAAAAACAAAAACAAAAACAAAAAAAGGGCCACAAAACTGTATTTAATTTGTATTAATTTATTAAAAATAATACCCGCACCAAAACCAATTTACGTATTTCTATAAATATTTGTTAATCATTAAACATAAACAATTTTTTTTTTTTTGTCAACAATACTTTCGATTAACTTTAATTATAATATATATATGTATTTTTTTAGTTGTTGATTCAAGAAGAATTTAGACGCCATTTTCCAGTCGAACTTTTCTCGTCTTATTTTTTATAATCTATAATTCTTTTTAAGCAAGCATTAAAAGAATGAAAAAAAAACAATTTTAAGTGCAGTTGAGATTGGAGATAATGTTTTTTGCATTTCTTGTTAGCGTTTAAATTATTTACTAATATTTATTTTTTATTTAATGCTTATCTAACAAAGACATAAAAGACACTGAAAACACACACACACACACACACACCGCACACACACACATCCGGATAAAAGCCTGCTTTTAAGAAAATTATAAAAACAAAAAGAAAACAAAGAAAATGTTCTAGCTTAGCCTTAATGCACACGCGTGTGTGTGTGTGTGTGCAAGTGTGTGCGTATGCATTTGCATATCTACACACACACACACACAGGCGTATGCATGTGCTTCTCTTAAGATAATTAACCAAAATTCCCAAATGTTTTCAAGTTCTGTTATTAAATGCATTTCTCAAGAGCACTAAAAGATAACCCACAGAAAAATGGGGCTAGACAAGGCCTACTAACTATATATATATTCAAAAAAACAAAAAAGAAGAAAACTAACCCTATTTTTTTGACCCAAATGCAAATGTAACAGTAAAACAATGTTTAAATCAATTGAACAAACGAATTACAACAAAACAAATATTGCCGCTGGGCAGAGTGCTTCGATATTACGCAAAATGTTAGGACTCTGAATCTAATAAATGTATTATTTAATATAAATATTAATTTATATTGTAATAAAACTGAGTATAAACATATTTTGTTCTTGGGAATTTGGTATTGAAAAGCGGCGGCGGCCAATTGTGTATTATTCCAATTGGCAAAATCACCTTAACGGCATTTGAATAAGCGCGCTCAGCCTTTTAGTGCTGCAAAGTGCTTAAATAGTCATCGATAGTTGGTTGCGCTATCGAAGGCAACAGCTTTGCTGACTAACAAGCATTTAGCTGCTAATGTGCAAAATATTCCACTGTTATTATACAAATGTTAATAAATATATCATGTGGAATAAGTGTGCAAGCTAATTAATTAATTTGTTATAATAATGTGCAGTATTCAGCGTTTTTCGATAAATGTGCGCATTTTGCTCTTTATCCGCATGCGGTCACACTGCTGCTGTGCAGTCGCAAGAAACCTTCGTTGTGTTTTGGTCTCGTCGTTACCGTCGTGTTGCGCGTTTCGTCGACTCTGCTGTGTTTATTTTATTTGCGTTTGCGTTTGCGTGCACAACAACAATAACAGCATTCAACGTTCGTTATTAAATTGTATTAGGCTAATAGAAACAGTGTTCAACGCACGTCAGTCTTTTTTTTAACAGTTGTTTTTGTTTATTGTGTCCAGACAGCAGTGTTAAAGCAAAAAATAAAAAGATTTGCAATCAAAATATACAAATACTCAACCGAACAGCACGGTGGGTGACACAAGTGCGTTTGCGTTTGCGTTGCCATAAAATAGGGGTTGCGAATTTTTCCAACACAGGTGCGCCTGTGTGTGTGTGTGTGTGTGTGTGAGTGTGTCTTAGAAGTAGCGCATAACAAAAACAAACCGCAGTCCGTCAGAGCCTGCTTTTTATTTAAATCGCTTGCAACATCCCGATATCTGAGCCCGCTGTCAAGACCGCACACCGTCTAGCCCCCATTCCCCCCCTCTAGTGCGTGTGCCGCGTGCCATGCGTGACCTCGGCACCAAAATGGCCGAGCTTAAATTTGAGGCTCCATTGGCGAAGTTCGAGGAGACGGACGAGTGGGGTGGCTGCGATTTTATTTCCAATCAGAATGCGCTCAACGATACGCTCAATCTGAACTTGAGCTCCAATCGGAATCAAAAGGATGGCAACGCCAAGCAACAGCAGCAGGACAAGCTGCGTCTGCTCGAGGATGCGGTGCGCGATGCGCACATTAGCAAAAATGGCGGAGGTGGAGGAGTAGGAGGAGGCGCCGGTGCCGGTGCCGCCGGCAACATAAGCCCCAATTGCAATACGCACAATCTTGGGGAATCGGGCCTGGGTGAACTGTCATCCGGTGGCCAGGACAAACGCGGCGCCGACAATGTGGACAACTTTACAGAGACTTTCGGCGGCAGTCTGGAGGATTTGGTGAATACGTTCGATGAGAAAATAACCAAATGCTTCGGCAACTACGAGGAGAACGTCGAGGAGCTGGCACCGGTTCAGGTGCGCAGCCAGGAGGAGATCATGAATGAATGCCAGTGAGTATGCGAATCTATTCAAACCCTTAGCTCAAGTCGGTTCAAGCTGAGACATTCGTCAAGCTTAAAGCTTGGCTCAAAAGAGCACTTCAAAGCTTTGTGCTCAATTGCGGCTTTGCAGCGTTTTAAGCTCCTAAAAGAGAAG
The DNA here is from genome assembly GCA_035045725.1 of Drosophila ezoana. Lineage (NCBI taxonomy): Eukaryota > Metazoa > Arthropoda > Insecta > Diptera > Drosophilidae > Drosophila > Drosophila ezoana. The sequence goes on from JAWNOU010000058.1 coordinate 5,500,346, forward strand.
CTTTAAAAAGCCTTGAGCTCAGCTTTGACTCTCTAGGCTTGTGTTTATCGCGTTTATCGTGGAGCGAAGCTTTTTAAGGTCCTGGAACTTATTTTGACTTCCTGGAATAGATTTTGTCGAGTTTGAAGTTTAGCTTATGACTTTTATACCAAAGTAAGAACAATTACTTTGTAAGCTCTGCTTTCCAAGCTTTAAGTTTATCTGCAACCCTCTGGCTTCCTTTTGCCAGCACCTATTGGTTCATCTTACACTTTTTTTGAGCCATTTTTTTTTTAACTTTGAGCTCTGCCTGCGACTCGAAGCTTGGCTTGGAAAGCTTAAAGCTCAGCTTTGCAAAAGTTAAGGTGCAGCTGCTACGCTCTCTGGAACGGTTCAAATTGTGAACCAGTTTTTTTTTTAAAGTTACATAAAATGCATTGCGCGATGCTTTTTACAGCGCATGCGCCAGCTAAGCCACCCTGAGGCTCAACCTCCCCTCCACGCCCGGCAGGCCGAAGCAACCCTGGCGCCATATAACGACGTAATCCTGTCGCTGCCAGGCGGGTGGAAGCAAAATGAGGGGGTGGGGAAAGGCACATTGTTGGATCGATAAAAGATGACGGCTGCCGCTGAGACGATAGCTGCATCTCTGAAGTATGCTGCATGCCAATTGAAAGGCAACCCCTGACCAGGCGTCTCAGCGTCTCGCGGAAGCGCACCCTTAACAGCACCCCCTCCCACCCACTCAAAAAAAAAATAATCAACTCAATGATAAACTGTGGCCCAATTGTCTCTCTGTACGCAATGGGCGGTAGGCGGGAAGTCGCAATCAGCGCTGTCAAGCAAAGCAATTCAAATTTCAACTGGAATTGGCTGCGTTTTCCATTGCGTAGATTATAAATCATAGCAACTAGCAGCAACAATGAGAAGCGGCGCCGGCAGTGGCAGCAGCAGCGGCGTTGACCGCTGATAAACGTACTTGAAAGTGCATTTGCCTGGAATGTCGAGAGTTAAACTTTGCTTTGGAGAGCAGGAAGTGCAAGGAGCTTGGGTGAGTGGGTGAGAAGGAGAGCGACAGAAGAAGTGAGTGAGAGCGTTGCCACTGTGCGAAAATTAAGCAAAATGTATATATGTATGTGTGTGTGTGTGTGTGTGTGTGTGTGCTGTGGTTGTTGCTCTTCGCGCTGACATCAGCCAATACATTTGATAATCGCTCGCAACTTAACGAACCTCTCTCTGCCGCTCTCTGCACGGCTGTGCGTGTGTCGTTAACAATCATCTCGAATGCACAAATTGAAATTGTATTCATAAATCTACATGGCATATTCATGACTACAATTGATGAATAATGTGCAACAAGGCTGAATTATGAGTATAATCATGCACGCAAATCTGAATGCAAATATAGTTGCAATTAAGCAAACGTTTGCTTAAGCACTTTCATTTGCCGTGCCAAAACATATTTCATGAGTACTTGAGAGTTGGGCTATTTATGAAAGTGCGGCTAAAAATTCGCACTCATACTCAAGTTTACACTCACACTCAACGTTGCTTTATTTTGTTGTTTTCTTACCGTATGTCAACATCTGAATGCGTGCCTTGCACGCTCTTGCTCTCTCTTTTTGCCTGCTTGTTTTTATCAGCTTCCCACGCCAGGTTAACATTGACGTTGAGAGCGAGCACTTAACACCCTTTACCCTCGCGCTAGCTCTGGCATTCGCTACGTGCAATGATGATGATGCACTGCTTTTATTGCTTTCCTTAGCGGCTTGGGCTGTCTCACTCACGTCGTTACGCACTGTCGTCGCTGATGCATCGAAATGCACCGCTGGTTGCTGGTTGCTGGTTGCTGGTTGATGCTGCCGTCATCTACATAACTGTATTTGTCAACGCTTTTGTTCTTTTGTTTTTGTTCATGTTTACCTGCGCGTCAAATACTAGTCTGTCGCTTCAAGCAGCACTTTGTCAATATTTACGTTGCACATTACTAAAAATATTCTCTCTTTCTCTCGCTCTCGCATGCTCTCAATTTGAACGAAGGTCGAGCATTGTGTAGGTGCGTTTGTGTTTGCGTGTGTGTCTGTGTCTGTGTGTGTATGTGTGTGTGTGCAGCAGCCCCATCTGCGTGTGTGACATTTGACGAAGGTCTTCCAAGTCGAGTATTTGCTGCGTAGAAAGCTTCTTCTTCTTTTGCCTCGCAGCTCTGCTGCAGCTTTACATGTTTTTTTTTGTTAATTCTCTGCTGTGTTGCGGCAATAGCCGCAACAGGAACATGTTTAACGCTTTGGCAACTTTACAAAAACAACAACAACTACAACGGCAAATGCAACATTTGCAAACCGGCAAAGTTTTGCGGCATTTTTTTCGTCGCAGTAGCCGCAACAAAAAAAAACAGCAACTACGACAACACTGAGCGAATAGAATGGCACAGAAAACATCTTGGGAAATGCATTTCTTGGCAGACAGCTTGAGTGTTTTTTTATTGGTTACATACAAATACAATGTTTCTAGCTTCAGGGGGAAGGGGGTGTGCTATAATATTGTTATAAAATGTGTAACGCACAGCAGGAGACTTCGACGAACCGTTATATGTATGCAAATGCACTGCTCTTATTGTTATAACATGCGTAACGCACAGCAGGAGACTTCGACGAACTGTTATATAGCCATGTCAGGCCAGGCTGTACGTCTGTCTGTTGTACGCAAACAAGCTTCGCAGGAACTGCTCGGAACTGTTCACTTTTTCATATAGCTGAATATATGAAAAGCTTTTGGTGCAAATATGCTCCTCACATATTGGCAAAATCTGCTTAAAATCGGACTCAAACATCGGACAGCCTCATAGGCCCCATAACAGACGAAGATTCAGATAATTTATTAAAGATAGTTACACCAAACTCAGCTTTAATATATCTGCAAGCCCGCAGGCTATATATATGTATATCTGCAAAGGGTATTCACTCTTCGGCGTGCTGATGGGTTTTAGTTTTTTATTGATTTGCGGCACTTTGGATTAAACCTGAGCTGCATATGATATATATGAGTAGCTGCATACCAAATTTGCTGTCCCCAGCTCTTTTATAGACCCATTATAACCGAGTGTACGGCATTCATTTGTTGCTGTTATTATTGTTGTTGTTGATGTTTTTGTTGTTGTTGTTGTTGCATGCGGCGGCGACATTAAAACGACCGCTTTTGTGTGCCACTTAAAGGCTGGCCATATGTGCCATGTCCGCTGTCCGCTGTCCGCAGTCCGCATATGGCCTGACCCGTCAGTTGGTTAACAGTTGTGGGCCCGCTTTCCGGTTTGCCAGCGATTTGCATTTGACAAACGCGCCTCTCCATTCCCCCTTATTGCAGCGCGCCCTTAACCAGGTTTGTTTTTTCCATGTTGACATAATCAGCTTTTATTTTCTTTACATTTCCTTAAATTTTCCTTGCCTGCAATTGTCGCTGATGCAGTTGACAGCAGCTTTGCTTGGAACTGGAACTGGAACTGGAGCTGGAATTGCAGCTGGAACTGCGGCTGGAGCTGGAACGGTTAGCTGTTGTACAGCTGGCTTCCAGCTGGCGACCTACTTTGCGCCTAAGTTCAATGTCCTGTCGCCAAATCCTGCCTGCAGCTCAGCTCTTCCCAAAAAGCCGAAACCCGTTTTGGCCAAATCGCTTGCAAGAAGCGCCGTAAATACGAGCTGCCATTTCTGGCTATCGCATGATGTGTGGGCCATTAATTTTGACAGCCAGTCTCCATAAATATGCAACAACTCGTTGAATTCTGTGTCGGACAAATACTTTTGGCTGGTTGTCAAATGTTTTGCTTGTCTTACATGTTCGTCTAGTTAGTTATCCGCATGTTAACATTTACCAAGCAGTTTATCTCCATAAATATGCCATGCTTCTGCCCTGCGGGCCCTGTGTTGTCAGAAGGCTGCCGAACAAACTTAACAATTACTCTTGTCATGATGTTTTATCTGGGGATTTTCCCTTTTCCCTAGTCAATCTGCCTGCGCACATTTAACTGGCAGTTTATCTTCATGAATATGCAGCAAGTCTTTAACATTGCCATTGTAAATAGGCTGCTTTTTAAGCTTGGTCAAGTTTTCAAATGAGTAGCATTCTTTTCATGTGCCTTTTAGCTCATCCGCCTGTTAATATTTATCATGCAGTTAAGCTTCAGCAACAATTATGCCACGTGTTCTCTTGTTGCTATTTATAGTGTGATTAGCTAATCCATGTGTTAATTTTTACCAGGCAGTTAAGCTTCAAGCATACGAAATAGCTCAAAAAAGTTTGGTGCCTTTTATATTTGACAACTACTAAAACTATTTTTTCGCCAATTAAAACTTAAAAGTAGAAAATATAACTGCATTTTGTTTTGCCAGTCCGACAAATTCGCTGTTAAATTAGCAATAAGTTGTTTACTTTAACCCCTAGTTATATTTTTAGACAAGTTAAGAGCCCCTATTGAAGTCGCTGGCCTCGTGACTGGATATCGAATTACGTTCGGTTTAATCAATTATGTAAGGTGGCTGCTCCTAACCAACTACTATAAATACTCAATTGAGTGCTTGTATAACACCGAGGGGTATGCAGGGGGGTTGGGGTAGGGGCTCAGGGCTTCGCAGGAAGTGGCTGCTGATGTATCCTTGAAAGCAACACAGAGCCTGCCTGACTCGGCGTTGTGACAGCTAAAACAATAAAATAAAATTATATAAATATAGACGGGGGTAGTTTTGCAATAAGCAATCCCCCGGAACGCCAAATACCGCCGCCTGCTCACCGAGGGTCGAATGAGTCATGCCAACATGGCGTATGCGTGTTACGAAATCAAGGAAAGGAGGGCGAAGCGAGGGTGGCTGCTTGTGAGAGTGGGTGAGCATTCAGGCAGGAGGCGAAAGGCCTGCCGTTAGACCCCAAGCGAGTTTTGGGTTTCGAGTTGTAGTTGTTGTTATTGGGGTTGCTTGAAAGGCATTTCCTGTCCAAGCGCAAAATTCGCCAAAGGACATTAACCTCTTGCACTGTGCACTGTGCAATGTTGCAGCTAATTGTCCTGCTCTCCCCCCACAATACATAACATAATGTAGATGTAGCTGCAAACGTAGCTGTAGATACAATACTGTACAGTAGTCACTCGCTATTCGTATTTTCGATACAGATACAGTTACAGATACAGTTACAGATACAGATACAGATACAGATACAGATACAGTTACAGTTACAGATACAGATACAGATACAGTTACAGATACACAGATACACAGATACACAGATACACAGATACACAGATACACAGATACACAGATACACAGAAACACAGATACACAGATACACAGATACACAGATACACAGATACACAGATACATAGATACACAGATACACAGATAAACAGGTACACAGATACACAGGTACACAGATACACAGATACACAGATACACAGATACATAGATACACAGATACACAGGTACACAAATACACAGATACACAGATACACAGATACACAGATACACAGATAAACAGATACACAGGTACACAGATACACAGATACACAGGTACACAGATACACAGGTACACAGATACACAGATACAGATACATATGACTAATCTACAGAGGCTCGCACGCCCAAACAGCGAATCGACAGAGCTAGCTAAGCGAAGCTAGGCTATTACATCATCGGCAACAACAACAATAATAAACGCCAAAAAAAAGAGCGAGAGTTATAGAGAGAGATGGACAGAGAGATGGCGGGAATTGAGACGGAGGGGGGAAGCAAACGAACAAAAAAAAGCTGTCAAGGACATCGCCAGGCCGGCGGCAACGAAACGTAGCAAAAACATAAATTGTTGAAATTGAAAAGGGTTTGTGCCAAATTGAATTGGCACTTCATTTACCACGCCTCCCCCCGCCCCCCTGCCCATTCCCTCGTCTCCAATTGCCCCAGGTTGTCCCTGAAAAGGCAATCAATGAGAGATGTGACAAAGAGCTGCAAAAGAGCTACAATTCAATAGCTCAGCTTCAACTTCCCATATTTAAATACTAATAGAAAAAGGTTTCTTATGAAATCTAATAATATATATGTCTAAACTTAATTACCATTGAAAATTTCTTCAACAAAGGATAACATGTTTTCCTATAAGAATAAGAATTTTGACATTGGAGGAGTATAAGGAAGAAGAAGGAAGAAGTTGCACAGAAATAGCTAAATCAGTTGACGAACCTTAAAAAATAGCTACATTTAGCTAGAAATAAGCTAAATTGACTAAATGGGCAACATTGTTTCGGTGCTTAAAGTCCGATCTTTATGCAATTTTTACACATGGCATACAAAAGTGTATGGAATTAAGGGGAATTGTCGGAAATAGCCAAAATGTGAAAGTACGAGATGCTTCATACCAAGGCGGCTTTAATATATGAGAATATATGTCAAGCAAAGCTGACATATATATATATATATATATATATATACATATAATATAAATAATATATAATACCCTCTGCAAGGGTTTCAAAACTGAACTTCTTATAGACAATCTCTTGAATTGTTTGTCAGCTTTGCTTGAGCTGTGCTGAGATTTTGTTAATTGATTGATTGATTGATTGCCCATATAGAATGTTCATTAGTTTGGCCCGTCGCATTTGGCGAGGCGACGTTACATTTTGGCCACATTTGCCGTTTGGGCCATTTGGGCCACATAACTGACAGCTCGACTCTAAACTGATTTGGCTCGAAATGGAAGCCAAAGAAGCGTTTCGCCACGCTCAGGCCGCTAATGGCCTATTTATACAAAGTAAAGAGAGCGAGAGAGAGAGAGAGAGAGAGAGAGAGAGAGAGAGAGAGAGATAGTAACAATAATTAACAGCGAAGCAAAATGAAAATAACTAACTGCCTTGGAGTCAATCCCTTGGAAATTATCCGCCCAACGAGAGCAGAGACTAGAAGAGACAAAGTTTGTCAACGCTGCTGTCCCCATTTTGTATCTGCATCTTTGTATCTGTATCTGTATCTATGTATCTGCATGTGCATTGTGTGATGATGCCAACGCAAAGTGTGAACCGACTAAATTTAGAATGCGCTTTGATGTGTGTTTGCAGCATTTTCGTGTTTAGTTTCGGTTTTAATTTTCAGTCACCTTTCCCCCAACTCGCTAACTAATCCAGCAGCACATAAATAAACAGATATATATATATATTTAACTTTTTTCTTTTCTTTATATATTACTTATTTATAATTTATGTCTGGGTTTTGGGCATAATCATCTTTGGGCCCAGCGAAAACTTTCACACTCTTGCACAATGCACAATGACTGTATTGAAATTTAGCTTCCCCCCCGTTTGTTACTCTGCGTCAGCTACGTTTTTTGCTTAGGGTCTCTTAGCTATGTCATCTAGTTGGGCATGTGAAGATTTCTTCTAAACACTTCACTTATCAGTCCTTATTTTGGATAGAATCCTCTGTTATTCAATATGCTGAAAGCACATGGCCCGAGTGTGTTGTGTAACGTTCATTTCAGTGTTGACTAACAGTACTAAAAGATAGAGAAGAATCTAGATTGAGAAGGGCACGAGGATAATCTTACCCATTTCGAATTTAGTCATTAGATTATTTATTTGAAAGCTTTCAACAGGGAAAGATTCTCGTTTTTTTTCCATGTGCTTTCAGATATACTTTTCAATCTCTTGACAATTGCATTTTAAATATTTATCTTTTACTATTCTGGTTTATTTTGTATTCATTACGTACGCACACACACTCATTTTACAGGGCATACAACATTTGTTATGCCCATGACTTGCACTGCTCCCCCGAGCTCCCTCTCCCCCCCCCCCCCCTCTGTTGTCTAACGCCGAAAATAAAACATGTGAATGTTGCGCTGCGCTTGAGTGAAAATACGTGTGAACGAACCACAGCGCAGAGCCCCAAAAGCCAAACCCAGAGCCATTATCCAAGCTGGAGGCCTCAAAGCAACCACGGCTAAAGCGTTGCATAAATTATTTCCAATTATAAATGGGCGAATCAATAAAGCACTTTGAATATAACGTGCCAATTGCAAGTGCCTTTTGGTAATTATCAAGGCAAAAATAATATTCTTTTATCAATTTGGAATGTTCTTTGGACATTTACTTTGATCTTAAGTCAGCTCTTCAGAGCTTTTTATATTAACTATATACTACATATAACATAATATATAACAGAATCTAAATACGAATTCAAATTCTATCTTGTTACTGTTGCCGGTCAGAACGTTTACGAAAGCAGAGCACAAAGCAGAATTGGCACATCAATTACTCTCTTGAGAGAGTGTGTGAGGAAATTAGAGGAAGAGCGAGAGAGAAAAAGAGAGTAAGCAGAAAGAAAGTTAGAAAAGGTAGCATTAAAAAGAGAGAGAGAGAGAGACTGAGAGAGAGCTTTGAAAGGATAACTGTTTAATCAGAGCAAGAAGCAGAAGAGAGGCAGATCATAGAACATATAAGAGATAAAGGTTCACTCCGAAAATTAACCAGTATCTGGATGAAACTCTTGGGCCAACGCATTAGAAAGTCATTGCGACAGGAGGAAAGTAAAATTAAAATAATAATAACTTAAAGAAATAATAAAAAATGCCAAGCACAATTAGATTCAAAAATATAAATGAAAAGAAAAAGAAAAAAAACGTCAAACGCAGCGTGGGCGAGCGAAGCGAAGTGAAGTCAAGTGAATGAAATGCCTCTCGTAGCGCGTTGGCGAATGAATGAATATTCATCATGATCAAACTAATCATGAGGTCGATCATAAAGTACGTCTCGATGATCATGTGCATGTGATGAATAATAACATGTTCACATTCATCAAAATGCTGTGGATGTTGTTCGTCTCGATGATTATGTGAACTCATCAAGTTCCTCTCGATGATCATGTGAATGTATTCATCATATTACATCATGATCAAAGTGATCATAAAGCCGTGGATGTTCATGTGATGATGATCATGTGAATATATTATGTTTGCCCGATGATCATGTGAATTCATCAAGTTACTCTCGATGATCATGTGAATGTATTCATCATATTCATCATTATCAAAGTGATCATAAAGCCGTGGATGTTTATGTGATGATGATCATGTGAATATATTATGTTCGTCTCGATAATCATGTGAATTCATCAAGTTCCTCTCGATGATCATGTGAATGTATTCATCATATTCATCTTGATCAAACTGATCATAAGGCCGTGGATGATGTTCGTCTCAAAGATCACGTGAATGTGATGAATATTCATCATGATCTAACTAATCATAAAGCCGTGGATGATGTTCGTCTCGATGATCATGTGAATATATTATGTTCGTCTCGATGATCATGTGAATTCATCAAGTTCCTCTCGATGATCATGTGAATGTATTCATCATATTCATCATGATCAAACTAATCAAAAGGCCGTGGTTGATGTTCGTCGCAAAGATCACGTGAATGTGATGAATATTCATCATGAACTAACTAATCAAAAGGCCGTGGATGATGTTCGTCGCAAAGATCATGTGACGCTGTCGTCTGATTCATCAGTTGGGCACAAATTGATTGCGTTATCTAAGTACCGCAATTAAAATTCATTAAAATATTTACGCATTAATTTTCATATGGGAATTGACAGCCAAGGAACAATGGAATGGGCCGCCGTCCGCCTTACGGCGTTCGGGCATGAGCTCATTTCGTGGGCGTTGCTTCAAAAATTAAAAAAAAACACAAAACGAAACAAATAAAAAATAATGTTTTGCCGCTGAAATTGAGCCGCTAATTGTCGCTGCACACAAGCTCAACATGTGCCCCATGCATATCATCAACTAGACACAAAACAAAACACACTTACAAAGACTCACACACACTCACACACACACACACACACTCACATATCGGTCCAATTGGCCGCAGAAGATACGCAGATAAGACTGGTCCAGCATGTCGAAAGAAGAGTTCAGGGTTCATTTGGCTGCTGTTGCGTTGATTTAACATTCCTGATAAGTGCGCGGGATGCGATCTGTTTTCCATATGAATTATGCGCTAATCAAAAAATACATGTCTTAATTGCCAGTCGCGATGATGGAAATATCTATTTGAGAAGTGTGCCTGAGTGAGAGTGAGAACTGCGGGGGGAAAACTGTACGAACTTGGGGAACTCTGAACTGGAACTGAGCCAAAAATTCGTGTACTCAAAGTGTGACTGAACCAGTTCAATAGCAGGTTCTATTTGGAACGGATGAACTTGAAACGGAAGCAATGAGGACAACTGGAGGAACTGTCAGAAGCGAGATGATGTAAACAAGGAGAACGGAAGAACTGAGCGAACTGGAACTGGAACTGGAACTAGAACTGGAGCCACTAATTAACTAAGGAAACTAAAGGAGATGGCAGAAACTGAATGAACATTGAGAAAAAGGTTCAATACAAAACCAAAAAAGAAAAGTAACTATTTGAACTTTGAGAAATGGAAATGAAAAGAAACGGCAAAAAGAACGAATTCGTGGAAAGGAGGAAACTGCAAAAGTTTAGGGATGGGAAACTGAGAAACATCTAGGATAATATAACTGAAGGAAGATGTACGAAAATTGAGGAAACCTAATAGAAAATACATTTTCATTAAAATTCGCTTGCGAACTAGTTCATGTTGGTTCTTTGGTAATAAGAAGAGAACCAGTGTTTTCTACGCAGCCCAACTTTGTGTTCAGCTCCAAGCATCAATGATATCATAGGCAATAGATCATCAGTTCCTGGAAAGTTTGTTTAATAATTTCATATAAAATGTTTATATCATTTATATATTCATATGTATTTGTATGCATATGTTGTTTTCCTTTGAGCAAAGCGGAAATGTTTGGCCCACAGAACTTTCCATATCAAGCGATTTCGTACACAATGCTCCCATTCTTAAATGTTTCTTATCATGTGCGCATTATGCAAATGTGGACACTTTTTTTCTTTTCTTTAGTATTATGAATAACACAAGACATGACCAGACTTGGCTGAGGGCGTGCATATGCACATCTTAACGTGGCTAATTGTACTACCCATGTTCGAATTATTGTCAAGTTAAGGCCAAGAACTGGCTAATCAAGTTAAGAGCAAATCAACTTTAGTTGCTTTCATTCACAACATTCATTTGCCAAGTGCAAGCGAACGCTCCAAATATTTAGCCTACACATTCAACACACACACACACACACACACATATATATGTATATTTGTGTGTGTATATATATATACTATATATATGCCATATATTCTGATGTGTGTGCAGCTTTTAAGACCTACATATAATTTAAATGGCGGCCTCGACACATACCACAGCCCCATCCCCATGCACCATTTACGTATATATCTGTGTGTAACTGTATGTGTAGGTGTGTATCTGTGTGCCTACCTACACACACACACACACACACACATCAGATCAGACAGACAGAGAGACATTCATTTACCTGACGCATTTTTCCGAGTGTCGCAAACGATTTGCCCGCTTCGCTTGTTTCGCACATTTTTCATCTTTGGCCTTTGCTTTTTGCTGCTATTTATTAGCTTTTTTATATACCCTGTAAATGTGATGCTAACAGGGTATATGTGCAATTGATCAGTGCTTGAATTGTCATGCCTTATAAAAGCAATTCGTATAAAGAGGCGTTCCAATTCCGCGTTCCGCAAAGCTATCAGCGTTCAATTTGTTAATGTACTTGAATCCTGATATATAATATATATTATAGAATATATATTATATATAGCCTCATTCATGATTCCTTGTTTAAACTTATCGCTCGAGCAGAGATTGACATAAAATTTTCTTCAGTTTTTTATAAGATTCATTGTAGAAAAAACTATAAGAAACTGAACCTAAGTATATATTAATCCCTACCCGATAACCCCTAGACGATAAACATAAGTTTATCGTTGCAGAGTGTCTTAAATTTGATTTCATATTTCACTCTAAAGTATTTTACACTATTTATCATCTCTCTGCCACACTAAAGGGTATTTCATGGTCGGTGCCATGTGTTGTTCTAGACTCTTCTTAGTTGTCTATTTCAAAAATTTCATTTATTTACTTTGCTATTTGTATGCTCAGCTTTAACTAAATGGGAAATTTGTCTTGCCTACGGCCCATATACTATATTCATATAAGTTCTGGAACAGCAAATAGTTTGTTATCGAGAAAAACTACAAGATATCGACTATCGATAAATGTAACTGAGATAACCGTGGCGCATTCCTCAGGAAGTCCAAGGAATTCGATCTTCTACAATTTGATTACTTTTTCTGCTGCAACGCCGCCGCGTCGCAGATATTTATTCCTGTGATTTTTATTTACACATGGCAAATGGCGAAAAAGAGAAATATGCACAGCAAATTATTCATTTCCAGCGAAACGAAACAAGCAGCCACACGAAATAAAAGGAATTAATACAAATTTAAATGAGACACAAGGAAATACCAAAAATTCTTAGCACGAACGTCATTAATGTACGGATTTCACAAAATGTGATTGCAACGTTTGCCAGTCGAGGCTCGTTGCCAGCTGGATGCATATGCAAAAATAGAAAAACTCTGGCAAACATTTAATTGATGTGTCAGCAGCGTGGGGAAAATTATTCGTTCTGCAACAGAAGTTCCCTTTTATTTGACATACGCGGCATAAGGTATTAGCTCTTATAAACTATTTGTTTAAAACTACTCGCTATAAATTACTCGCTATAAGCTACTACTTGTTGTAAACTACTCGCCATTAGCTACTCGCTATAAGCTACGCGCTATGAACTGCTCGTTTTGAGCTACGAGTTTCTTTTCACAGAGTTACTCGCTATTACCCACTCGTTATAAGTTACTCGTTATTAATTACGAGCCATAATCAATTGTGACAAGCTACTCGCTATAGAGATCTTCTCGAACTAGCTAGCGAAATGGCAAGATTATAGCTCTACTCTTTGCAATAGATTCAATATAAACTCTTCATTGCAATCTCTGTTACTCGTTATGATCTACTCGTTAGGAACTACTCGTTTTGAACTACTCGTTGGGAACTAATCGTTTTAAAATACTCGTTTTAAAATGAACTCGTTACAAATTAATCGCTATGTTCTACTCGTTATGAACTACTCGTTGTACGAGCTTCACGGCACAAACTACTCGTTATGAGTTACTCGTTATAATCAAAGAGTGATAACCAATTCTGACAAGCTATTGACATCTTCTTGTTAAATTTTCTCAAAGAATCATATTCTATAAACACTCGAAACTTTTCATTGCAATCTTTGTTACTCGTTATGAACTACTCGTTAGGAAAAATACTCGTTACAAATTAATCGCTATGTTCTACTCGTTATGAACTACTCGTTCTACGAGTTTCACGGCACAAACTACTCGTTATGAGTTACTCGTTATAATCAAAGAGTGATAACCAATTTTGACAAGCTATTGACATCTTCTTGTTAAATTTTCTCAAAGAATCATATTCTATTAAACACTCGATACTATTAAAAAAATTTCTAGAGCGCAGCGCTTCGTAGCTATCAACAACGACCGTTTAATTATCAGCTCTAATATTACTTAGGGCATTTGAGATTGTGCTGCAAAAGCGCTCAAGTGCAAAATGCTCATGATCATCATCAGCAACAGCAACAGCAAAAGCCACAACAACAATAACAACTGCGGCTAACATCATCAGCTAATCAACAACTACAACTACAACGACACCCAACAATTGCTCAAATGTAGAGCATGAATAATGATGGGAAGACAACAACAACAACAACAAAAGCAACAGCAGCAACAATTACAGAGTAACATAAAACCGAAAAGAAGAAAACAAATAGTGAAGAAGCGAGAGAGCATCTACAAGCCATCTGGCAATTAAATGATTGGCATTGATCGTGAAATTTGATAGCAATTGTGCCACACAGACAATTTACATACACTTCCAACGCAGACAAACTGTCTGACGGCAGACAAACAAACGAAACTCTGTGGGGAAACTCTGGGCAAAATGCCAATTGCAACTTGAGACACTCGTCGCACTATTCTGCATACCCTGTGCCAATTAAATTGACTGATACAGGGTATTTTAGTGGGGCACTTAGACAAATAGTCAATAAGTATTTATTATGAGGTTTAATATTCAATTTACTTATAAAAATCACATTTTAATATGACTCTCGCTTTGTTTTCTTTACTTTTGTCTGAATTGCACCAGGCTGGTACAGGGTAACTGCCAGTCTAGCATATCGACTGTTCCATGTTCATTTGTTTCGCTTTTTAGTTTTCGGTCTTAATTTCAATCTCAATTGTAGACTGTGTGCGGGGCAACTTCTCGTCTGGCAATTCGACTGTTTCAATCCCATTTGTTTCTTCTGTTTCATTCCTGTCTTTCAGGCATTCTAGCTTCAGGCTATCTATGAGTGCAGCAGTCTACTGTTTCTATTATCTATTATATAGGGTTAGTCCCAGCTTGGCTTTTTCGACTGTTCCATGCCCATTTGTTTCGCTTTGAAGTTTTCTATTGTTTCCATTTCAATCGGAATGGCAGCAATCGGAACAGGTTACTCCGGGTCTGGCACATTCGACTGTTTCAATCCCATTTGTTTCTTCTGTTTCATTCGTTTTTTTTTCATCCAATCTCCCCGTCAGGCTATCTATGACTGTTATGCTCTATTGCTTCACTTCCATCCATTTAGAGGGTATCTCCCAGTCTAGCAACCACGTCTGTTTCATTGCCATTTGTTTCGCCTTTGCGGGTTGCTTTCGTTTCCAATCTTAATTGCAATGCAGCTACAAGATAGCTTGGTATCTATTTACAGGGTAACTGTACGTCTAGCTTTCTCGTCTCTTCCATTGCCATTTGTTTAATCTTTGGCGGTTTCTGCCATCTCCAATCTTAATTGCATCTCATTTGCATGGCTCGTGCGTTGGGGGCTGCCTAATGAGGCATTTTATCAGCCGCTTAGCCGAGACAGCAACCAGTGCAAGGCAGCGACCCACAATTGCAGCAGGCCAACCCCTTCCCCTTCCCCTGCCGCACCGCAACCGCCCAGCCATGCCCACATGCCACAACCATGCCACAGCCGCATGCGCCTTTTAATCTTTGGCAGCTGTTTACTTAGCCTCCTTGTAAGTCGTCACCAAGGCACTTGCCAGTTTATTGTGCCAGTTTTTTCTCCTCTTTTTTGCGGCTGCCTTTTGTTGTTGTTGTTGTTGATGTTGTTGTTGTTAGCCGTAAGTCGCATCGTGCCTTTTGTTTGTCGCTCTTGTTGCACTTGGAGTGGGCGGCATACGAAACATTTGCTCTCATCCGCAATAAATAGCCAAGAAATTCCACTGGGCGCCGCCAGAGGCCATTAAAAGTGTGCATTCGAATTTATGGAATACTGCCCCATAGAATCGTTGACCCACTCGCGGGGCGGCGGGCGGGGCAAAAAAAATCTAAGTTGTGCATGTTAAAAGCACTTTTAAAACAATTTACGCAAAAAGTTTCTACATTATACTCCGATTCCATTCAATGTTCATTATTTAAGTTTTACGCACAGATATATATAGATATATATATTTATATAATTATATATATTCTCGATCAGTTAGATCTGCCGACAAGTCTGTCTATCCGTTCGTCCGTCCACCTGGTTCTAGAGTGCTCGAGTGTGGCATATAAATGCACTTAAATCAAATTATAACGTCGTGCCCTTCTATGTGATTCTCATAATTTCAAGTAGGGGCTGGCGCTTTCTGAGTTATGTGAAAATATATATGTATTGGGGTGTATAAAAAAGTTTTTATTAAACAATCTTCATGTGTATCAAAAGTGGACCACTCTCAGTTTCCTTTCTCTCTCTCTCAATTTCGCTGTCTTTCGCTCTCTCTCTCTCTCTCTCTCTCTATCTCTCTCTCTTATTATCTTTTCCTAACCATAATGTTTCTCTGATATCTAATAATGGTGGAGAATTTCAGTCTGGGTTCAAATTTCCGCCTCATTCATTCTTACTGTTGCTCAATTCATGTTAAGAAACTTTCTATTAATTATACAATAACATAATATTTGTAAGTTGCATAATTTGTCCAAGTATAGATTGAAATATTATAAGTTGACATGATATTTAATTATCTTTTGCAGAATGTGGTGGACCATAACTGGGAACTTTGGCAACATTCTGCCCATCGACTGGTCCAAGTCGTATACACGCCAGATGCACATGCCGACCCTCAATCTGGGTCAGAGCCGAACAAAGCAGCAGCAGCAGCAGCGCAACCAGCTGCAACAGCAGCAGCAACAACAACAACAAAACCAACAACAACAACAACAGTCCAACACGCTGGATGCACAAACGCCAGTGGATGAGTTCAACGACTTGGCCAGCGAGGATGAGGCGGTGGCCAACGACTTGGACATGCATGCCTTGATATTGAACGGCCTGAACGGGGATGCCGACGATCATCCCATCAAGACGGTGGAGGAGGTGATTAAGGAAATTGACGACATCATGGATGAGGCCGAGAGTCCGCTGGATGAGCCCGAGACCTGTGATTCGGAGGTCATTGAGAAGGCGCGCGAGGTACTCGGCGCTCCGCTTTATGCAGAGAGTAAGTAAATTCCAACTCGAAGTCACTTCGATAGCTAAACTCTGATCTCCTTTTTTATCTAGAATTACAATATCTGAGCAGCACACAGCTGAACGAGCTGTATATGGAAATGGAGATGCTCATCCAGGAGCTGAGCGAGACACTGATCAATGAGCTGGCGCTGCGCGACGAGCTTGAGTACGAGAAGGAGCTGAAGAACTCCTTCATATCCTTGCTGCTGGCAGTCCAAAATAAGCGTCGACAATACCATGTCGAGAAGAAGCGCGGCAAATTCCAAGGTAAAAGCCTCATAGAAAATTGATACACTATTCAGTTCTAATTAACATTTGCATCTCTGCCTCAGGTCCGGAGCCCAAATACTTGACCACTGTCATACCGTATCACCTGGAGAATGGCACACCCAACAATCAGTCGCTGCAGGTGTTGATCAAAAGTGAGTGTGCGCTTGCGAAGGCTGGAGCTGCAGAAGTGACCGTTATGCGGGAATCCCAATCTATAATTTATAAATATATATCAAAAAGATCAATGTCCAGCTGATATAAGTTGTATATCCCATGGGTCAACAGAAGGGACTACGTGATAGGACAGCATTATTATATATATATATATACACTATACTATACACTACAAATTTAGGCTGTGTTCAAAAGTAGATAATTTATTCTTAACGTACAAATAGATAACATAGTTCGTATTGCCAGCTCTTAAAATCGTTTCGATATGCTGATAATCGATTGTTATCGATTTCGGGGAAAACAAAGTAGCTGTCGAAAAGTATAGATGAACATTTTTGGTAAAAACGAACATATCGAAACTTATAATTACTAAGATCAATGCGAACGAAGGCAGCTCTTCAAACTGATGAAGATAATGCATATATATACCTTAAGAGATCAGAGATTTCCCCGTTTGTCTGTTAAATGCAAATTTTTTATACTTTCGTCATCAACCTATTATATCAACATCAATAGTAGATACAAGGGAGGTAACAGCAAGAAATGTTCAAAGTTTTTTCATTCACGCTAGATTTCATGATATCCCTATAAATAAAATGTCATAATATGTTCCCATGTAAAAACTATTCTGACTGAATGATGAGCTTTAAGTAAAATCCATTCGCAACGATTTGTATGTTTACCATGCGATCTGTCTGAGCTTTCTTGGACGAAGTTTCATGTTTTGTTTGATCTTAAATGCATTTCCCCACAATATACTCTATAACTCTTTAGATATGCGCTCATATATACTCTAACTTTCTTGCAGTACTCAAGGCTATAAATGAGGACAGTCCAACGGTGCCGACGCTGCTAACGGATTACATATTGAAGGTGCTCTGTCCCACATAAACGAGCAGCAGCAACAACAACAAGAAGAAGAACAGCAACAACAATAACAACAATATACGCTCTATGTCTTTGTCTGTGTTTAAACGAGTATATATTATTTAATAATTAGTTTATATTACTTATAAATGTAATGAGCAAAAAACGCCCTAACACAAAAACCCAATTTCCATTTGTCATATGCAAACGCTTAAAACTAAACGAGCTAAAGCCAGATATCTAGCCAGATATCTAGCCAGATATAGGCAAGTATATCGTGAGCTAGACAGAGAGGGCTAGAGTTTTAAGAAAGAGAAAGCGAATGTGTTTAAGCAAAGTACGTATTGCACGCAACAATACTCAAACCTATATGCAAAATTCTTAACTAAACAAAAAATACAAAAAAAATTATAAAAAAAATAAAAAATATATATATATATATATATATGCAAAAATGAAAAACAATTTAACATATTTAAACACAATGTCGCATAGTCGAAAAGTTGTTAAGCTTCAAGAAATAATAATAAATAAAACAAATTGTAAAAGCTAGCATATAAAGATGAGCATGCGTATGTAATGCAATGCCATAAACAAATATATAAACAAACACATTTAAATAATTGTCTGTCTACGTAAATAAACATACATATATGTATATATATATGTGTGTGTGTGTGTGTGTGTGTGTGTGTGTATATGTATCTTATTATCTTAAACCAATCGATTTGGCAGCCGTAAATATCGTACAGAAAATGCTATATAAAGTCAAACAAAAGTTGTTAATCTATACACACACACATTTACACACATCTATATATATGTATATGTATGTGTATATGTATGTGTATACATACTAACTGAATGTTGGCTCCTTGCTCGACTTTTGCTTCAAGCTGTGCTCCCAGCGAGTTTGCATTTTGCCAAAATTGTTGTTAATCTATACACACACACATCTATATATATGTATGTGTATATGTATGTGTATATGTATGTGTATACATGCTAACTGAATGTTGGCTCCTTGCTCGACTTCTGCTTCAAGCTGTGCTCCCAACGAGTTTGCATTTTGCCAAAATCAACTCAACTCAACTCAGCATCAGGTTTATTTTATAATTCTAATATTATTGTATAATGTCTGAACAATTGTTTTTCCATTTTGTTGCAATTCTATTATAACTATTTTTTTAATTTTTTTATTTCATTTTGCTTTAAGCTGCTGCAATAGAATTTTTTTTGTTGTTATTCTAATTATTAGTATGCTATTATTATAATTGTAATTATGTTTATTTTATGCCATAAAAATAAAAAAAGAAAGCAACAAATTCATTGAAAATGTAATTTTAATTTTAAACAATTTGCATGCAAAACGCTGTGTTATCTATCTTTATATACAATATGTTTATCAATAAATATGCTTCGAATGCAAATGCAAAATACAATTTAAAAGCTTAAAATATACAACTACAAATATAATATAAATATATACATATATATATTTAAACTAAAAACAAGGCGCACAGTGCTTTTATTTAATTAAATATATATACGTACATTTATATGCCTTATGTTGACTACAAAAACAAAGCAAAAACAGTCCAAACAACAACAACAACATTTATATCATGTTTCACATTTCACATACAAATCACAGAAGAGATTTTTGTTAACTTCGGCTAACCGAAGATTGCATACACTTTTTTCATGGGGTTTATCTCTCCTATCCCAGCTGATCTTTTTCGGCCCAATTTCGTAGGCGTGTGCACCACAATTAATGCAAATCTTAGGTACCTTTGATAAACAAAAACAAAAACAAAAAAAAAACAAAAACAACAACAAAAACAAAAAGAAAAAGAAAAACAAAATATGCATTCATACCAAAACTTACCTAAACTTGAAAAAAAACAACCTACAAAATATAACTGCATAAATGTTTACGATTCATGTACTAAATACCTATATATATATATATATATAAATACATATAAAGATATATATATATATATAAATACGAACGCGCTTTGTTAAGAAAAGAAAAGAAAAAGAAAACAAATATTTACTAAAATCCAATGGCAAACATTTTTTTTTTTAGGTGTCAGAAATTCAAAATGAATTAAGAAAATAATAACTAAATACGTAAATCAAGCGAACGTGTTTGTAAATTTAATTAAAGTCCATGTTTAAATTGAAAGCAGGGCGTGGAAGTTATATTTATTTGATAAATTAATAAAAAAAAAAAAACACAACAAGCCAGAGAAAGAAATAAACAAAAACCAACACAAATAAGTTGCATTATATATATATATATATATGTATATGTGCAATGCAATGCTCTATATACAAAAGGAAGAATACTTTTGAATTGCTTAAATAAAAACAAAATTACAAAAGCCACAAAACTCTTGTCTCCATTTCCAATTGGAACCTACAACAACATATTGTATCCCAATGTTGTCCCATCGGGGCACGGCCCAGTGGCAGTTACAAAATTTATCGACCAGCTGCCACAATTCAAATGATAGTTTAAAATGGTCATTGTCGTGCATTATTAATTGTCAACTAGTAAGTGGTAGGGAGCGTTAAGATCATACATATTTTTATTCAACAAAATTGTCTTGCTAACATTAGTGTAACAATTATTTTAACGAATCGCGCATTGTCGTTTGCCAGTGTGTACACGCTGTGTGCAGCTTACAGCCAACATCGATAGCTGGCTGATTGGCATCGATAGCAATCGTGCTCGATAGCTCCCATCACTACGTCAACTAGCCTTGCCTATCCATAGTTTTTTTTTTTTG
Source organism: Drosophila ezoana (assembly GCA_035045725.1). NCBI lineage: Eukaryota > Metazoa > Arthropoda > Insecta > Diptera > Drosophilidae > Drosophila > Drosophila ezoana. Next base: position 5,521,033 of record JAWNOU010000058.1, read on the forward strand.
TATCCAAACAGTAAAAATAAGTTTAAACAAAAGCATACACACATAAGTTTCATTTTTTTTTTTCGTTAAGTGTAAAATTTATTTATTTTTTAAGTGCGCGTTTAATAAGAAAATGTCATCGCGAAGGTAAATCCAATAGGAAAAACGACAATGTACACACACACGAACACACGCAAGCACACGCACGCACACACTGTCAACACATATGTACCATACACACACACACACACACAAACACACAAACACACATACGCACACATTCCCGCACACGCACACACACATACACATAGATACACTCTGGGTCTATTTACATATGTATAAGTATATACAAAATAAAAATCAAAAAAGCAAAGCAGCGAGAAAAAAAAGAAACAGCAACATTGAGATAAAAAAGTGCAACAAAGTGCTGAAAGTAAATTGCCCCCCCCGCAAACACTGCCCCGCCCCGCCCCGCCCCGCACCGCCTGCCGGCTCACAATTTGCAAAAGTATCGCTTGTGCTACAGCTACAGCTGTTGCTGTCTGCCACCTCTGTTGCTGCTGCTGCTGGCGCTGGCGCTGCTGCTGTTGCCGCTGCCGCCGCTGTTGCTACTGTCACGTTACGGCAGCGGTACTCAGATTGGGAGGGGGGGCGTGGTAAGGCAGGTGGCTGGGTCAAAAGCGTGGCTGCTTTATGTGTTGTGCCATATTAAAGATGTGCTCACGATCGCGCGACTCACGCAGCTGTAAATTGTAGTAGAACTTTAATATTCGTGTCACGATTATTCACAATGCTCCTTTATGTCTGCCTTGCACTGACACACACACACACGCAGACGCACATACACACTCGCATATATACTGTTTTATTTGGTACCGTTTTATATACATATGTTTATCTGCACGCTTTACAGATGGTTCCACCCAACGATATCGGGCATCGAAGCTGAAAAATTATTGCAGGAACAGGGCTACGACGGTTCATATTTAGCGCGTCTATCATCTTCAAATCCGGGCGCATTCACGCTTTCCGTGCGTCGTGGCAACGAGGTAACACACATCAAAATCCAAAACAATGGTGATTTCTTCGATCTTTATGGCGGTAAGTGTCCACGCAACAACAACAATAGCATTGTAACAAGTACAAACATTTCTACACCTGTTACAGGTGAAAAGTTCGCCACATTGCCGGAGCTGGTACAATACTACAGTGAAAATGGGGAGCTGAAGGAGAAAAATGGCCAGGCCATTGAGCTGAAGCAGGCGCTCATTTGCGCCGAGCCCACGACGGAAAGGTAAGTGCATTCGCATTCGCATACGCACCCGCACCTGGAAGATCCCAAGCCAGGTGCCTTAACAGTGCAGCATCAACAACAGCTGCATCGGTTAACAGCTGCTTATGTTTACATTATGTTATCGATATACGTAGCGCAGCTGATGTCGCGCCCGATGTCGCCATGCTGTCTATTATACGAATGTACGTGCATGCACGAAACATACATGTCTTTGCGCGTGTGTATGTGTATGTGCATGTATGTGCGCATGTATGCGTAATATGCATATCTATGCTTTCGCTCATGATTTCCTTGACCCATTTTTAAATACACTTTTCGCAATTCGCAACACTTTAAAAATGACATATGCTTGATATCTTCTCGATTGAAATACGTCATGCATTGAGTCTATTTATACCAGACTCTTAGCTTTTATATGGATTTATGTTTGTATTTGCGTAGTACTGAGTTGCATTGGTTTTTGACCGATCATTTCTCTGGGAATTATATGGTATTGAGATCAGACAAGCAAAAAGACGAATCTATAAAAACTCTCATAATGATAGATTTGTGAGGTCGGAGAAATGTGTCTATGGCTTACACATATCGTGCCAAATTTTAAATATTGAATAAATCTTATTGAAAATCCCTGGCTAAATTTAAATTCCCATGAAAATCAGTTTAGTTTTAACAAAGCAATAGGAAATTGAATCTATTGTAGGCATTCAGAGCATTTGTTTAGAGTTTTATGTTCTTTGGCAAGCATTTGGGACGAATATCTGAATGATGTTCAATACAGTTATGAAAAGCAGGACATTTGAAATGCGCAAAAACATAACCTCAATAAACGAAAGCAGAGCAAACATTTCGTTGAACAGTTAAACTTTCTTCTTTTGTGCTTTTTGTGCATGGTTTTGATTAAACAACCTATTGGCACAATCAATTCGACACGTTGCTTCGCAAATAATCAAAATTAATAAGCTTTACGCAAATTGTTGTTGCAAATAAGTCAGTTTTTGCAAATTATGCTGAGCGTCAAAAAGCGTACGCGCGATCGCACGCGACATACACGACGCACAACGCACGACGCACGCACGAGACGTGCTTTTGGCGGCGTTAACAGTGCGTGCGCAGCATTAACAGTGCACTGTAAGTGCGCAAGAAAAGGATCTGTTAAGGCACATAAGTGTTGTCTCAGCAGAACACGGTTAAAAGTGAATTTAATGCAGCAGCATATACAGCAACAAAGAACTATGTATGCGCAGATATATATATATACATACATATATATAGTATATAGGTATGTGTATGAACACCTACCAGACTTTGCCCATAAATGCGTTGCATTGTTGTGGCTGGTGCTGTTATTGCTTTTTTGCAGCCCACACGAACACAGAGAAAAGTAATTTTTTCTTATTTATTGCTTATTAACATTTTTTTTGTCTGACTGTCAAATATTTTATTACCACTCAGCGTATCTCTCTCGCTCATGCTGCCGCTCAACTACTCTCTCTCTCTCTCTCTCTCTCTCACTCTCACGCACGCTCTCTCTTTGTTAAATGCGTTTTCAATTTATGATGTGCATTTGTTGTTGTTGTTGCCGTTTTCCGCATCCTAACGGTCAGCCACCTTTGTGCCACGCCCACTGACTTTGACCGTCTGCCTCTTTGGCTAATTTCGGTTGGGCACTTAAAAATATACCCAACTGGCGAATTTCAACTGGAAACTGGAAATCAAAAATCATTTGCTGTCGCGCGCTTTTTAACTGTGTTAAGTGCGCGCATCTCTGACGCTTAACGGCTGCTCCCCTCGCACACACGTGCACACACACACACACACACACACACACACACACACACACACTGAGCTCCCCCTGCCGCCACGCCCCGCTCCGCTCCGCCCCGCTCGGCTCGGCTCAACCCCGCCAGCACAATCCACACCCAAATGCAATTTTTGGCGTTTGTGACGTTCTGTGGGTCGAATTATTCGATATTTTGTTGATTGTTTGGTTATTTATAAGTTTCATTACACTTTTTAGCTTTTTTTTTTTAATTTAGCCAGCGCATAATTTTTGGCGTACTTTATTTATAAAATAAGCGTAAGAAAAGCTTGTGTATTAATAACAATCTGCGCGTACATCTCATTTTGATTTGCGCCCTTAACTGATCTCATTACGTCGATCTCTCCCGTCAGACGCACGTGAAGCTCTTCCAACTGACGTCAGAATTTACATTTGAATTACTCTAAAATTAGTTAAAAGCTGTGTGGGCAGCTTTCACGTTTAATTCAGATCTTTTGTTCTTCCTTGCTAGCGTAAGCTTTTGGCTTAGAGCAGCTTTAAGATTAATGCCAAGCTTAAGCCTCAACATCTGGAAAGAGCTTTTTTCTCGCTTGAGCAAATTTGTAGCTGAAACCAGCTTTCAGTTCATTTTGAGCCCTATTAACAAGGTAAAGAAGGAATGCTTCGCAGGTTCAACTCATCTCTAGATAAAGCTTTACTCTTTTTCTAAAAGCTTTCAGATCAGAGTTCGATAAGCTGACTTTGAGCCTGTAGCCCTAAAGCAAGCTTTAAGCTGGCGTCAGCCTTAAGTTTCGCTTCGCATGCTCAACTCATCTCTAGATAAAGCTTTACTCTTTGTCTAAAAGCTTTCAAATCAGAGTTTTTAAGCTGACATTGAGTTGCAGCTCACTTTATGCTCTAGCTTTAAGAAAAGAAGAAATATAAGCTTTAAGCTGATATAAGCTTTAAGTTTTTATGTAGCTTAATTCCCGGCTTCACCCCAAGCAATCGAAAAGAAAATAATATGAATGCTGATATTAAGGTTTGAAATTTTCTTAACCAAGCATTAAGCTTTATTAACTAATTGCCCAGAGCTTTTAGCTCTATCTCCGTCTCCCTCTCACCGTCTTGTAGCTTGCTTTGTACAGTTTTTTTTTATAGGTGTCGAGCTTTTGCCTTACAGTCTTTAATTATCTTTCCATTAGAGCAAAAAAAAAAAAACCTTTGTGACTGTTTAATGTGATGTAATCAAAAGAACCGAACCCATCGGCAATCAAATTCGGCTCGTGGGGACTCACAAGTTGCCTTTGATCCTGAACGTCTTATTTATATATTTAATGCGATGATGATGCAAATTTTCTGATCGCTCCTCCATTCGATTCAGGCTTGTAAAACTCCAGATGCGAAGTGCACGTCATCTGCACGGAATGTGCTCTAATGTGATTCCTATCGCACCATCTACATGATTGCGGCTTTCAACTTATTTCAATTCAGTTCAATTCTACCTTTATCATCCCGTAAAATGATTAACTATCGCCTAAGCTTTGTGTTATTCTTCAGATAGCCATATCTGTCTTGCAATTATTTCATTGAATAGAAGGAAGGAGACTTTGAGATTGCTTAACAATCATTTTGTGGACTTAATATAGGCTCATTTATTATATACATATGTGAACTGAAGTTTTTAATTTGGCAGCACTTTTTATGATGATCTTTATATCACAAAAGGTAAGCCGCCCAGCTTGCAAGCCAGGTAAGCGAGGGTATCGATAGTTTTTACGATAGCTATCGATTTTCAGATTGAGTTTTATTGACCACATTCCGAGGCCTTTGACAGCAAATAATTGAATTTGAAGCATTAGCCTTGGAAGTATCGCTCGTTTCCACACAATCGATAACTATCGATTTAAAGATCTGCTTTTTTTTTTACCAAAGTCAGCAAATCGATAATTATCGATTTTTGTATTGGGTATTTAAATAGTTTTTGGATCAACAGCCTTTGGCTTATTGCTCGATAAGACAATCGATAACTATCGATTTGGAGATTTGGTTTTTTTCCACCAAACCTTTGAGTCGCAATCTTCCTGAAGCTGTAGCCTGACAATTGCATGAGAATGGAACGACAAATACCAAAGTTATTCAAGATAGTTTTTTCCCATGATTTGGGGGCTAAGAAAAAGAGTTGAAAGTTTGAATGCTTGTAAAGGCCACATTCAGCTAGAGTACTCTTGTTTTTATATGTTTCACTTGCTTATCGATTATATAGAAGATAAATCGATGATAAAAATCAAAATATTTACATAGAATATATAAATTAGTCTGGGAGCCTGGCAAGAAGAAATCAACTTAAATGCATTAGTTGATCCTTGAAGAAGGTTAACTTGACTGTCTTGAGCTCTTTCTCAATTCTATCTATCTTTCTTGACCTTTGAGCAAACGTATGTATCTGAATAGTAGGAAAAGTACAACAACAGCAACAAATGCAAACAAATCTGTTCTGAAGCGAATCAACTGTAACGCAATTTGCAATTAACTTGTTGTTATTGCATTTTTAATAGTTGCAATTAAATGTGATAATTGTTAATTGCAACTTACTTTCTTTTAGCAATATGTATCTATATCTGTATATATATATATATATAGATGTCTGTAGTTCTATGGAGAGCTTGAGGGTCGGCATTTACTGCGAATCTGACAATAATCAATTAGGCTTTCAATTTGTTTTGTTGCGTTCGCGTTTTGTGTGGCGTGTTGGGCAATGGGTCGCTTATCGTAAACACCTGTAACCCCCGCTATATACACACCACCCCCTCCCCCGCCGACCCTCTGCACCCCTTCTAAACTGCCCCTTTGCCTTAGTGTGTGGAAGTGCTTGAAATGCTAAATGTTTTTCAATTTTCGCCATTAAGACAAGCCTACAAATGCTTTATAAATTATGCCGGGCACGTTGACAGCTTCGCAATCGTAATCGTACCTATATACACTTAACTATATATATATATATATATATATATTGTATATGTATATATAGTTGTCTGTCTATAGCTTTGGCTCTGCCTGTGTATCCGTATCTGAGTATTGAAATCTGTATCTATAGCTGCGACAGCTCAAAGTGTCTATCTATATTGTTGCTTTAATCGTGTTCTGATGCCATATTATTCCGATGCTGGCAACTGCCTACACTTGAGCTCATTTAACACACACATCTCTGCCCTGACACGCCACGCCCCCTCACCCTCTCTATAATTGTGGTGCGTGCCCGAAGTCACATAGACCACTTTGTCGTTTATATACTGACATCCTGATCGGGCACTCAACTTAATCGCTTAGCATTTTGTCATCTATAAATACATATGTACATAGTACATATTTATTTAGGCCAACTGTTAACTGTCACATTTCACATGAGCCGCAGCTCGTTCGATTTGGTTCCAAAGCTTCTCATGGAAATCCTGCTGGTTCCGAAATGGCGCAGTTCTCCCTGTCAAAAGTAGTTCCCCCCCGTTAATGCAAATGCTGAAACGACCTGATTGTTAAAAGTTAACTGCCGATCAAACTGCCGATTGACATGACACTTTAAGTGAGACATGATGTTAGTGTTTTATAACAATCTTCTACGATGTGATCTTGATCTTAAAAACGCAATTAACATCTTGTGCTAACCGATCTGTGAATATATATATATCTATATATCTTCCTGTGCTTAGCTAGGGAAGACCGATCGTTCCGATGGCAACTCAATGATATATCTATGTTCCGATAATGATATGTTTTTGTTTATATGTGAAGAGCATAGTTTTATCAAGATATTTTGAGAAACAAGAAATGCTTTTCATACAAGAACCTACTTATCTATCGATCCTTCCTATGAAAAACGGACCTGGAAAATATATACTATATGGGTTCACAGATGTCTCCTCTAAGCTAAATCTTAATAATATTATTCTATTGAGAGCTTTTGCTGAGCTTTCGTTAGGCTTCATTTTAAAGTAGGGAATCGGGTAACTTATATAACCCATCATCAGCAGACCTTGCTATCAAGGGTATGTTTCCTAGCACCAAACGAATTCATTTTCGTTGAAAGTGGTTGAGAATTATAAGGAAAAAGAGCGAAGCAACGTTCCTGGGGCAGACAACTTTAATCGCCGACCTTCTTATCAATTCTTTTATTCAAGCAACTCAATCGAATTGAACTTGTTGTTTTGTCATGAGATTGATGTAACTTTCTGGCTGACTTTTGAAATGTGCTTCCCTGGGACAGGTGCAAATCTGAGTAGTCGAATGCGTGCGCACGAACCTCGAAACAGTTAGATGTTTGAATATGAGTCTTGTTATATGGAGACGTGTATAAACTGTATCCTAAATGGCTCGGCCATACAATTAAAAGCGCACGGCACGAACGTGCGGCTAACCGCAAATGGACAGCTGGACAAAGACGACTGGCCCAGGGGGGGGGAGGGCGGATCGGTTGGTCAGGCGGACATGTGCATGATTAGTGATTCAGGTAAATCCCTCACACGAATTCGGTACGGAAAAACGTGAAACGATCATTGGCGAAAGGTTGTCCTCCAGCACATAGAATAGATTAATTGAACCCGGAGACCCGGAAGAGAAAGCAAATGTGCCGGCAACCTTTTTTTTAATTATGCTCACTCTCCCACTCTCTTTTGGCATCAGTCTCTCTCGCCCAGAGAGCTGACCTGGTTTACATTCAGTACGTAATCCATTGTGGGCACGTACACCCAAAAATATCTCGTATGCATATAGTCGAGCTAGTTGTTAATAATAGTTGTCTCTGAGCAGGCCCATAATTCACAGTAAGATAATGAGAAAAATACGCAATAATACTAAACTTCTAAGCCTTAACTGCCTCACATAGCTCATACCCTGTGCACATATCAAACAAAAAAATAATGTTCGAAAAGTGTGTACGAAATTACAGGCTGCAAACCCATCGGATTTTGATGAACGGGCGTGACGAACGAGTCAAAATTCCCTTGTGCAAATCAAGCTGGGGCTCTAAAGTAGCTAAAACTGGAAACAAATTGTATGCATAGCTGTTTCTATGCCATAGATCAAGTCCCTTTTAAACTTTGTTTATTGCCCAAAAAACGTATTATGTATAGGAAAAGTTATAAATAATATAGAATATAGAATAATACCAATCAAATAAAAACTAATTCTAGGGCTACAGGGCATTGTATGTATTTCATTCTAAGAAGAGTTTTTCTAGGCAGGCAATTTTATATCGTAGGTATATATATGATTCGATATACCCTACATGGATTATATATACTTCACTTATGTGCTTTATGCCTAACAGCTTATTGCAGCGGTTATTCATAAGTGACCCCTAATAAATGTACATCCTATATATTGAATAGCATCCCGTAAATTTCAAAAATTTCCCAAAAATGTAGAAACTTGAATGAAACGAATATAAACATAAAGTACAGGGTAGTTGGTAGTCCCGCCTACTTGGCTTAGCACTTTGATTTACGAGATGTTGAGTCATCGGGCGCAGTCATGCATTGATTCACAATGTTTATGCAAAATATGCTCAGTAAGTGTGAATGTGACTCACACAATGGCGACTTAAAGCTTACTTAAAGCTCACTCAAGTTTATGCTGGCGCACTCCTCTCTCTCTCTCTCTCTCCCCTATGATAAGCTGCAAGCAGTTAACTGCTTTGTATGCCTCTCTATGCAAGTCTCATAGTTGCAGTTTTTAATTTAGTTTTAGTTAAGTCCGTCACCTAACCCTGAACTTGACTAGCGCTTGCTTTGGGCCCGTTTAACAGCGGCTAATAACCCCAGGCCCCAGGCCAGTTGCACGCCCAGCTGCGTCCCCGGCCCACAGGCGCCTCAATGCCAAGTCCCACTGAACAACGGACTCCAGAGTCTCAGATAACGTGCTATATATGCACATGCCTAAAAACAATTGGTAATTGGGGACTGGTAGCTGGCAGCTGGGCAACGGGGCACTTGGTGGTTAGACGGGGGATACGGGGTACGGGTTACGAGGAACGCGGACCGGAGACCGGAGACCCGGGCTATGGGCAACCGAATGCGTCGCATAGTTTCGCGGCGCGCATATTAAATGCCGACATTTGCGCACAATATGAAAATGTTATTAAACAATAAATTATGTTTATTTTTATTTTTATTTGATCGTTTCTATACCCTGGCAAATGAGCAGGTTCTTGGACATTCAGATTACAGATAGCTCTGAGAACAAGAAAAATAGATATATATATATATATATATATACTATTGATCGGGAAAAGGAGCTGAGTTGATTAAAGTCCTGTTTTGATATTCAAAATTATTTTTATGTTTATTTGACGAAAGTGCAAGTAAAGTTATTTAGAAGCGCACTGATCTGACATCAGATACAGTTACAGGGTATCTGTGAGTCGTGGCCTTTCGCTCATACAACACTTGCTTATTTTTGGCTCGTGTTGTTGTTGTCGCTCGTCGTGCCCAAATGCGATCGCTGTGTTTTATGTATCGTACTTATTATTATTAACATTATTTTTATTATACTTATAATTGTTATTGTTGTTGTTGTTGCCGTTCTTTATTATTACGATTTTGCATAGCTTCTGCTTTGGGCAACATTTTGGGGCAAGCGAAGGTCGTCGCTGGGGTTCTCTTGAATGGAACTAATTGAGCAAAGTATGGCAGAACCTTTAACACTCGAACAAAGGCATGTGTAGATGCGTGGACCTTGCAACTGCCTTGTAACTGCCTTGTAAATATCAACTATATCTTATCAATAAATCAGCTGAAAAACTCTGTTCCTTTTGCAATCGAGTCTCTCAGTTCTGAGGCTTTCTTAATATAACTATTTCAAAATATATAAGCTAATGTTGCGAATTCTAGTCTATATTATTGGATACTTAAGCCCTTACAAGGTCTATCAATGACGCACCTGGCCAGCTCATCTTGCTAGGATAACAACGAATTGTATATGTTTATTAGAATATTTCCATTCGGCCTGCTTAGACTTTACACGTTTTTTATGACATATTCTGAAACTTGAAATCGTCGTAAGTTGACTGTTTGTTTTTTCTTTTTTTATTTTTATGATTATTATCTTTTACACAATATTGAAGCGGATTAATGCGATTTGTTATTGTTGCTCTCGACTTTGAAACATTTCTGTTTGACGTTGTTCCAACGAAATTCGATGATGAGCCGATCGCAACCCAAACGGTTTGTCATCGCCAACAACCCCCACGGTGCGGAACAGCCAGTCCTCAGTTGCTGGTGCTTGGAATGGAACTTGGGCTGGGACCTGGGCTGGGGCTGTGCCTGGGGCTGTCGCACGTCGTCATGAGATCTCGGCGCAACCAAAATTGGCTGCCAAATATGCGCAGCACGTTCGCCTCTGACGTCTGCGCCTGCGCCATAGTAGAAGAGTTGCTCTGTCTCTCTCTCTCTCTCTCTTTTTCTCTCACAATAACCTGCCAGCCCATCCCCCTCTCTCTCTCTCCGTCACTGTGTGTGTGTTCGTCCGCTTGCTCGCAACAACAAAATCCCCAAAGACGCAACACGAAAAATTGCCCGCATTGTTATTCGGTTTCAATTTCATTTCCGGTGGCAGGTAACTGGCGGCGCTTACACGCCGCTATACCATCTACATTATGACCATATACATACACGAACACACACACACAGACACACTCACACGCTCACAGATAATATACTTAAAGGCGAATTCGGGTTCTGATTCATGTGTCTGCTGACATGTTGTCAGATTGAGCGCGTAGCATTCAAATAGCTGTTAACTAAGTACAGTAAAAATGTCGCATATGTAAGCAGTTTAATTAAGTTAGTCACCGCCGCCCGCCAACGCCAAAGCCAAAGCCGGAGGCTACGCCTGCGTCGGCGCCGGCGCCTACGACTGCGTTGCCAATACCAACGTAAAAGTAAAAGTGCCTTCGCCTGGATATGATGGGCAACTTTCAAACGGTTCTTACTAACGCACACACATACATATGCAAAGGCTTTCACTGTGCCGATCATGTGAGCTGCTGAGGCTATTCACTTTCAAATAGCTCGGATTTGTCAAGCAGTGCAAGCCAAGCAGCTACAAAAACAAAAACAGCAAGGGCAAAGGCTCATGCGCAACAGCAACGAGCGCAGCAGCACAACAATAACAAATAACGCGCGCTGACGCCAACGCCCCCACAAAGAAGGCAACGTCTGTGATTACATTTACGTTAACATGTTATGGACCAAGCTTGAGACGAGCTTGAGTTTTTTTCTTCTTCGTATTTTGTTGTTTTGTTTTTATTGCCTGTAATCCCAGCCCGGCTCGGCTCGGCTTTTGTGCATTTAAAACAAAAAGCGCCGCACGCAGTCAGGCAACATTCATTCATGCACGAGCACACGATCTGAGCGCTTAGAACAGCGGCAGAGCGCAAAAGCAAGCAAAAGAGACAACAACAGCAACAACAAGAAGAGTAACAGCGACGACGACGACGACATCGACGACGAGAGCAGCAGCAGCAGTAGCAGTAGCCGTAACAGCAGCAACAGCAGCAGCGACGACGACGACGACGACGTTGACGACGAGGCGCATACGAAGCAAACGACAGACTTGAGCAAAAAGCTTAGCACTTGGCTGCTGGAGCTTCATTCTCGAGTTGCGGTTCAGCGGCTAAACAACACGAAAGTGTGTGCAAAAAAACACACAGAACATATAACAAAAAAAATAAGAAGCACGCGCTTCAAGCAGTGCAAGCAGACAACGGCAGTCGGCAAGCAGTGGAGTAGTGCGTGGGCGAATGTTTTAATTGCAATTTTGTGCAAAGAAACAAACAAAAGAACAAAGAATTCTCTCAATTAACATTTATATATTGGTAATAATATATTGAATACGCGATAAACTATTATGCCTTCGGCCGCATTCGTTTTGGAGCATTTAATTGCGGCACAAACGCGTCTGGACGACGAGGCGGCAACAGCAGCGGCTAAGCTGGCAACAACAACAACAACAAAAACAACAAAAACAAAAACAACAAAAACAACGTTAGCCAAAGAGAAGAGATTGCTGTCGGTCTTAAAGAAATTTGTGCAATAAAAAACAAGAAACATTTTAAATATATGCAAAGCATTTAATTTTCTTATTAGAACAAAAACAACAACATCAACAACAACTTGTTGTTTTTTATACAAAGTGTATGTGTGTGCGTCTTCGCCGCGCTAGTTGTTACATAAAACAACAATAACAACAATATTAAGAGCTTAAGCACATAACGCGTTTTTTCCAACGTAAAAGTTTTCGCAATTTGTTGCCGTTTTTTTTTTCTTTTGTTTTTTTTTGTATTTATTTATTGCATTTTTGTTAAATATTTTTTTATGATGGTTTTTTTTTGCTGCTGTCTAAACAAGTGTTGAGAAAGTTGTCAATGCAAGTGCACTAAATCAAACAAACAAACTTAATTCAACTGAACAACAACAAACACAACAACAAAATGCTATTCAACAAGTGTCTCGAGAAGCTGTCCAATTCGCTGGGACATGTTGTTAATCACAAGCTGCAGGAGAAGCAGGTCTACAACAGCAACAACAACCACACAGCTAACAGCGACAACAACGACAACAACAACAACAATAGTGTGTACAACAAGCAGCGCAACTTTGAGTACGAACGCGCCATACAGGCGCATTATGGCAACGGCAGGACGCGCAGCAACTCAAAGTCCAAGGCCAGCAAAGGTCACAAGTCAAAGGCAACGGGCACGGCCGCAACGACAACAACATCAGCAGCAACAGCAACAACAACAAACACAAGCGAGTGCAAAAATTGCATGAGCAACGATGAGCTGGCCATGATCATCAGAGGCGTTGCCCACAACAACAACAACAACAACAACAATAAGAAGAAGCACAGCAGCAGGGCGAACAGACGTCGCACCAGCACCTACACAGGCGCCTCCTCCAGCTGCTCCTCGACGGAGTCGCTGCACCTGCAGCTGGCCATGGCGCCGCGCGGCAGCAACAGCAGCGGCGGCAGCAGCAGCAGCGGCAATAATAGCAGCGATGGCCACGCCTACTCATCCTATCCGGTAACGCCCACATCGTGGTCGGCATCGCCGCCCAGCTTTGGTCAAAGCTTTGGCGGCTCCAGCTCCACACTGGCGCTCCTGGCGGCCATGCGTGTGCAACTCTACGGCTACACGTAAGTCACAATAGCGAACGCGTTTTAAGTCGCGCGAAAAATGAAAAGCGAACGCGTTTTAAGTCGCGCGCGTCATACACACTTTTTAATTAAAACAATTAAGTGATTTTTAATTTTTTTTTTCGTTGTTGGCCTGAAGCTGTTTGAGGCGCGTGCGAGCGACAAATTAATAATTGTTGTTGTAGTTGTCGCTTTGGCATTAACAACAATCTAATAAGCAACAACAACAACAACAACGAGAACAACGAGAACAACGAGAACAACAAATTGTCATGTGCCTAAAATTGCCACGCAAATGAGTAAATATTTAAGCTAAACATTAAAATGAGTGGGGCTAGTGACATTCTAATAGATATATGTCTAACACTCACACACACACACCTAAATATACATATATATATATATAGATACATATATATATATAGATACATATTTGGCAGTTGGAAGTAAACAAACGCCTGCGCGCAGATTTGGTGCTTTCTTGTTTGTATTTATGATTTGGATGGCTTTCAATATGATTGACAATCAGATTTTTCAAAAAATACTCTCTAGCGCAGAGGCGGGGCATGCCCCTTGCATGAATTACAATTCAGGTCATTACAGGGTATTCTTTTTTCGAAGTCTTCTCCTCCTTCTCTAAAGTCGTATGTTCTAAGCTAGCAAGTAGCTAGTCTTAGTCTTTGGCCATACTTAGTTAGACTTATTTGCAAAGAATTTCCTTAAAGTTTGCAAAAGTTAGGCTCAATTTCTTTAAGTGCATGTACAGTGAGCACAGTGGAAGCTGCCATGGACGAAAAAGTCAAAAGTCTCCCCATTATTCCTCTTCAATGTCATTCATACTTAATTCAAGCCGAACTGCTTTCCCTCTATTATCATCTCTTAATAACTTATAAACGACAGAGAGAGAACGAAGAGTGCCAAACTGCTTTGCCTACTGCTTTGCCCTACAGAGTATCTGCTCGTCTTTCTTTTTTCATTTTCTTTTCATTTCTTATTGATTTTTGCATTTAGAGGCTGCGACGAAGTTCTAATGAAATGAAATAATCCAAGGCATTTAAATAGCTGAGCACACAGATACAAACAGCACGTACCGGGAATTCTATCTGTTTGTCGCAGGCTCAACAAGCCCCCTCCCCCTGCCCACCCCTCCCCTTACCCCATCTCCCATTCTTCTCTGCTGTGCAAACTCTTTTTGCTTATCTTTTTGTTTGCCAATCCCAACCACAGATGTCGCTTTCAGTTCTGTGCGCTGTCTCGTCTCGTCTCTGTTTGTGTTAATCACAACAGACACACACACACACACACATACGTGTCTGTGCGCTCGTGTGTGTGTGTGGAAACTCTTTTGCATTAGATAAAAAAGAACATCATTTGATATAGTTAGTGACAGGTATTTATGGCATTATTAACCCACATTCTCGCTTGCTTTAGATATGCAAAAATATATATACATTTTTTTTTCAAGTAATTTTTATATTTTTTGCTTTGCTTCGGCAATGAAAGAAAGGAAAGAAAAGTTTTTTCAAATATTGTTTAAATCCTGCCCAATCTTTGCCCTGTGAGTCCTTTCTTCCTGGAAGTTAGCTTTTCCATGTGTATCGAATTTTACTCTTTTTAATGTCCCCTTTGCTAATGTCCCAGCTCAAATATTTCATTTTCACCTCCATGGTCACTTTATTCTACAGAAAATAAGTGTTCAAGTTTAAATTTCCGATAGAATCTGTAGTCACAATTATCAGTTTCTCCATTGCATTCCTTCCAACTAAAATAACAACAATTTTCAGCTCCATGGTCACTTTTATTCTACATTAGAAATTGTATTCAAAACTATTTATCGATAGATTCTCTTTACGTATAATTATCGATTCTTTTAGATATTTGTTATTAGATATTATTAACAGCTTTGTCAGTTCTCTTGCGCCAAATAATGAACAAACAAATTTCAGCTGCATTTTCACTTTTATTCCACATACAAAAAAATCGTATGCAAAGCTATTTATCGATAGATTTTTTCACGATAGTTATCGTTTCTTCTACAGCTGCTGCGACACTCCATGTCACCTCCACGCTTCCGTAAACGTCATCATTTGATCAAACAAACAGTGCTACCCCCCCCCCCCCCCCCTTTTTCTCATCCCCCGTCTCACACACACACACACACACACACAGTGGGTCATTTCGCTGTTTACCGTTAGAGTGCGGCGTGTCCCAATTAACAGTGCACACAGTTTGCCCAACCTAATGCCAACAACCCCCTTCCCTCCCCCCTTCTAACTCCCCATCACCCACCAGCCTCCTACATTCTCTCACTCCACCCTCCCCCTTTCAGTCCCCCTTCGCCCCCCCTGGCTGTTTTTCCTTGACAGCCTCAAGTGCAGTCTGTCAAATGTAAATTGTTTAACATTTTGTTAACTAACTACGCGAATTTTTAATGGTTGCACGTTGTGTTTTCTTTTCGTTTATTTATTATTATTTTCTTTTTGTTTTTGTTTTTGCACACTTGCATATTTCCGTTAAATGCATTGCAAAACAGGGTTTTCCTTGTTGTTGTTGTTCTTGCTTTTATATGATTTTGCTAAGCAAATAAATAAATGTTTTAATTTGCGCAAAATTCAAAAAAAAAATTTAATGAGCTTTTTTTTTTTGTCGTTTTGTGTTTCATTTATCTTGGGCTAGCCCCACGATTTGTGTACTCTAGCGGGTTCACCGAGCTACGAGTAGAACTCAAAGTGATCTCTACCCATTAAAAATGAGCGAGCAAAAGGGGGGTATATTGGCCGAAGGCTTCTCTGTCGTTTCTTTTCCTACATTTCCATAATATCGACTAATATAGATCTCGAAATATGTTATATAAAGTTGGTTAAACTTCTCTTCAAAGTTCGAACCTTGAAAATTGAAAATGAATAAAGATCGGAACATAAGCACCGACGTATAGAAATATCTATAGTATATATGCCTGTCTATATATAGATGTGTCGATGTATAGAGATAGATGTAGGTAAAGTCAAACTTCGGCTGGGCTTAGGGTAACTGCTAGTCGGGCACTCCGCGCTTTTCTTTTTTGTTGTGCTTTGGCATGCCATGGAATCAGTTTTAATGCCTGCCTTATTTGTAAAGGGGCATTAAATTTATGAGCTTACAGCGTGCACTTGAAATGGAAATTGCCTACAGCGAGAACAGACCACCCAACCCACCCAACCCGCCAACCCCTCTCCACTAGCTACCCCTCTCGGCAGCTAGTACAGTCTACACAAAGATATGTCCAGCCTCCAGTTGTCAGATTTCAGATCTTGACTCGCAGCTCGTTTCGCAGGTGCGTTGGCACACAAAATTATCAACATGTGACAAATGTTAATTTATGCGATGTACGATATATTTGTTTATACAAAATATTCCTATATATATATACATGTGTGTGTGTGCGTGTGTGTGTGTGTGTGTACATAATTATGCGAATATATATTTGCGCCGAGCTGTTTGTTGACCTTTTTGGTAGCGTTTCATGAATGGCCAACAGGTTCAGCTTTAAGATGCTCGAGATACGATTCCCGTCCAGCTGCTTCCTGTGCCTAACTGTAACTGTAATAATGCAATGTCAATGGCTGCATAAAGCACGACTTGCAGATGCCCTATAAAATGCCACAGCTGCGAAGTGATTATATAAATATGTCAACTTTTATATATGCTTAAAGGCAAATAGCCAATAGCGGCCAGTTCTTGGCCAGAAGATGCCATTAGACTGGCACTTTTTTACAGGGTATACATGCAATTTGACAACAGTCTGTGCTGCCAAAAACAAACTGTCTCCAAATAAAGAAAAGAGGTTTTATTAAAGTGAAAAGTAATTGCAGCTGAGAAATTAAACAGTTATGCGTTTAAGGCAGCTGCTTTAGCCACCAAATGACCAGGAATAAAAGCTATACTAGATACAATAAAAGTCGACACTAAGAAAGGTGCTAATTGCTCTGTTGACTGTCGACTGGTTGCTGCTGCTGGCGGCTGCCCCAAAAGCCAAGTCGATTGTGTTGAATCACAGTGCAAAAAAAAACAGAGAACAACGGCAACAAAAAATATCAACAAAAACAAGAAATTTAAATAATGCGCAGTCACATATGCACACATACATTCATAATATACATATACATATACATATACATATAATATATATATATATAGATATAGATATATATATAGATATAGCTATAGATATACTATGTGGTCAACAGACATTAGAGATTGTTGAAGTATGAATCCTCTGGAAATTACGCACCAGAGAGTTGCCAGAAATTGCGCTCGCTGACAGAAAGCTGACTGCTGTCGCACTGTTAGCCAGTGTTGCGCAAGTGCTTAGCATGCATTTCATGTTTCATTTTGCATTTGAGAAACATGCAACAAATTCGCAAAGCAATGCCAAAATGAAGCTAAAATGACAACTCTATTAAGTTAATTGCTTGGATGAGCTTGCAATTTACCAGAAGAAGTACGACCTTTTACAAAACTATCGTTAATCGAACTATCGACAGTGTCGATTCAATGCCATTTCCGGTGCTAAAAATAACACAAACATGACGAACTCTTATCACTATCATTCCGGCCGAAACACCTTGAATATGTAACAGGCAACAGGCATTGAAAAGCACGATGTGTGTGAGCTGACGATCTAATGTAAAGTCAATTATTTATATGAGTTTTTAACTATAAATAGCACTTGCGGAAGATAGAATCGATAATCGATCGTTACAGAGAGGGGCACGTGGGGGATTTCTGAGCAGGGGGGAGGGGGCATACTCTCTACATAAATATGCATGCATGCATGCATGCGCTCTTATACATAAGGCATGAGTTGGCAGCCGTGTTTTATGATAACTATGACCCCAAAATCAATAACAACAAATGAGAGAACAAGTTAAATTGAAACCGGCTTAAGGACAACTGCGATTGATTTGTGTGCTTATTTTGTGTGTGCCTCTCCTCTGCTCGATTTACGAGATGCCGTCGAACTCTACAAGTGCTAAAAACTAGATGACGTTGACTCCAGCCATAACAACTACAACTGATTCGACTAACTGAAACTGAAACCGAAACTGAAACTTAAATTTCTGCCCAGCTCTACTATTCTGCTCTGTTCTATTCTGAACTGTTTTGTGCTCGCATTCAAATTCAAAGCAAGTTTTTTGAGTTAGTGTTATTTATGCAAATGAGAAGCGCTGCGAGCCAAAACAAATTTCAAAGCCAATTTAAGCAGCAAAACAAAACAAAAAAAAACAAAATAACAAATCCGAAGGTGTCAGAACCACAGCCGAAAAGAGATACTCTGTAAACTGTCTTGTGACTGGCTGAAATAAGTGTGCATAACTAGTTTATAAAACGTAAAACCACTCGAAAAACATCAATAAAAATATATTCATCTTAAAAATTGTATTTGAAATAAGTCAAAGTTAAACTAGAGGCAGGTGGAAAGCAACAAAAGCGTGGCAACAATTAATTATTTGCGAATGAGAGTTTGTCCGTTGCAGCAGCTACCCTGTTTTTATAAAGCATTTCCAGCAAGACAACGCCTGGCACTGCTTGTCAATTGCACTGCTTGACGCTGTCGGCGCCAAATGTCAAGCAGTACATTTGAAATAGCTTTCAATTAGACGTCGCCAGCAACAGCAACAACTTTTTGATGGCTCTTGCTTTCTGTGTCAACTGTTTAAGGCTTTTGAGTACATACATATATGCACATTTATATATATATATATGTGTATATATTTATTTATTTATATATAAGCACATTTATTTAGTCTATGTCCATGTCCAACTGGCCTGGCCAGGCGACAACGTTAAAGCCTTATACGTTAGCTCAAAGCAACAGCAACAACTTGCACTTTTGTCGTTGTTGTTGTCGTTGTCGTTGTTGTTGTTGCTGTTGCTGTTGCCGTTTGCCTTGCATTTGTCTGTTTTCTTCGCATTTTGCTGGTGTTGTGCATTTTTGTGCTCGTATGCGATGCGATGCGATTCAATTCGATTTGTATTCGTTTCTGTTTCTGTTTCTGTTTTCGTTTTCGTGTATTCGTGTTTGATTTCCTACTGGTTGCTCGTCGCTGTTGTCGGCATCGTTTTGAGTTGTTGCTGTCATTTGGCACACATGCCTGCAATTTGTGCAGTTCATAGTCGCATTTCAAGCGCGCACGTACAACGAGAGACAGCCGGCCAGCTACCGAGTCAGTCCAGCGGGAGTCAGTCAGTCGCTTAGCCGCAGTCGGAAACAGCTGCTGAAGCTAAATACACGCGTAGTAACTATACAAATTGATAATGCTTACTAGATAAATATATAAATATGCTAATATGTATTTACTTAATGCTAATCAAATATTTGTCTCATTGCAGATGGTTTCACGGCAATCTTTCTGGCAAAGAAGCTGAAAAATTGATATTGGAGCGTGGCAAGAATGGTTCATTTCTCGTGCGTGAATCTCAAAGTAAACCTGGTGATTTTGTCCTATCCGTGCGTACTGACGACAAAGTGACGCATGTCATGATTAGATGGCAGGTAAGTGCCAAAACTTGACAGCAGCTCGACCTGCTGCCCCAAGTGCTGTTCTTACTAATAGTGGCCAATAGCGAATGCAAATGCAAATCGATTTGTGTGCTCGACAACAACGACTAGCTAAGCAGCACAGAAACTACAACAATAATAGCCAAGACAAGTAATGTAAACGACGACTGACTGGCCGTAAAGTTCCTCATCGCTTGACCTTGAATTAGTTGTGTGTAGCTGCATATACATATATACATGTATATATCTATATATGTGTATACAGGCAGGCATGTGTCAGCGGCATGTGTGTGTTTTGAGTCTGTGTGTGTGTGTGTGTGTGTGCTGTAAATGCACTTAGAAGTGTTTACATATTTGGTTATTGTCATCACATTTCAATAATTTTGTTTCACACTTATTTTGCGCTTGTGGCGTATGCGTAATATTCAAATGCACTGCTTTAATGTATGCACTGCTTTTGCCATAGACTGGCAACTGCCAAGTCTCCGTTTTTCAAGGAGCTGCCAATAATGTTGCAGCAACAGCGCACTGCTTGCCAACAGGCTGATTACTGTTAAGTCGCTGTTCTGCTGCCCTGATTAGACACTGTTATTTACAGACTGAAAAACTTGATCTAATTTATTATCCTGTCAATATATTTACAGCATTTTGACTATTCGCTAAGTTAGCTAAGTTGCCTTGATTAACTGCTGACAATTTAAATGATTATAAATGTAGAAATTCCCGATTCATTTGTGGGATTTACATGCTTTAAAACAATACAATGCATGCATTTAAGCAAACATATCTTTAACCAGTCATGATTTATTTTTTCATAGTAATCTTTTCTAATCGGGGACTTACAGCTAACCTAAATTTAATTTATTTTTAGAAACTTTTTATATTCATTACATAGATTTACAAAAAAAAAAAAAAAAAAAAACGGAATGTACTTGAAAACTAATATAGGCATGGGATTTTTTGTTTTTTGCTCTCCCTAAACATGACAATCCCATATATTTGTCAATTTGTTGAATTCTAAACAGCATATTGTAATATACCAACCGGTAAATCCCCACAAAAATTATTGATTGTTGTTTCTGTTTCTGTTGCTGTGGCTATTGCTATTTGACGCCATTTGGAATAATGCGATTTACATGACCGGTTGGGCTTTACTTCAATTTGACATTGTGGTCACGTTTGCACTTTTATTAGCTAATTGTGTAGCGTTTTTCAGTTTCGATTTTATTGCTACAGTTCAAGTTGCTAGCGACTACCCTAGAGTTGGTCAGCCAGCTAAGGGTATGCCGATGTTTATGTAAGGCTGTTAATTGCACTTGAGTAGACATTAAACATTTAGTTGGGAGCTGAAAGTGCTTTGACAGGAACTTAACAAAGCGTGCTTAAGTAATTTTTCTATATTTTAATATTTTCTTTAAATTAAAGTTGTTCACATATATTTCATAGAATATTAAAATTTGATGTTATATAAAAAATACCTAAGTCTTAAATTCTCGGTAGTCGTGTGTCGGCATTAATATTTAGTAAGATGTATTTATTGGCTTTTCGATCGATAGTTATTTGTCATCAGCATTCATTTAACTTTATGACTGTTAGTTAACATGGCAATGTTAGCCAACATCTTCAATGCACTGCTTTCTTGACATTTAAGCTGTAATTGGATGTGAGAACTGCTTTCAACTGATTTTTCACATTATCTGTTGCAGGATAAAAAGTACGACGTTGGCGGTGGTGAATCGTTTGCAACTCTCTCGGAACTGATCGAGCATTACAAACGCCATCCAATGGTGGAGACTTGCGGTACAGTGGTGCATTTGCGCCAACCATTCAATGCGACGCGAATAACAGCCGCCGGCATCAATGCACGAGTTGAACAGCTGGTAAAGGTAAGTTAAATAGCGAATCTGTAAAAAACAGAAAGCAAGATCGAAACTAACGTAACTCTACTTCCTCCTTCACGGCAGGGCGGTTTCTGGGAGGAGTTTGAGTCGCTGCAACAGGACAGTCGTGACACATTCTCGCGCCACGAGGGCTACAAGGATGAGAATCGGCTAAAGAATCGCTACCGCAACATATTGCCCTGTAAGCAAATGCTCCATCCACTTTCTAGATACATGTTTTTTAACGATTCTCCTATTACCCATTCTCCCACTTGCAGACGATCACACGCGCGTCAAGCTGCAGGATGTGGAGCGCAGTGCACCGGGCGCCGAGTACATAAACGCCAACTATATACGTTTACCCACCGATGGCGATCTCTATAACATGAGCAGCTCCTCGGAGAGCCTAAATAGCACGGTAGCCGCGTGTCCGGCCTGCACCGCAGCCCAAACGCAACGCAATTGCCCCAATTGCCATCTGCTGAACAAGACGTGTGTCAAGTGTGCGGTCAAATCGGCCACGCTGCCCACGAACTGTGCCACCTGCAATCGCAAATCAGATTCGCTGAGCAAGCACAAACGCAGCGAATCGATGTCAGCCTCGGCGAATGCGTCTGCAGCGGGCACCGGACCGGGAACGCCGACCGCCGCTGGCAACACATCGGCAGCGGCGGCTCTCAATGGCTGCCTGGCCGTGCTGCTGAAGAAGCACTGCGGAGACGCCTCGCCGCCGCCATCGACAGCGTCGTCGTGCAGCGGCCCCTTGACGGGCTCGCTGCTGAATGGCGAGGGTAATCTGTTCAAGACGTATATCGCGACCCAGGGCTGCTTGGCCAACACAAAGACGGACTTCTGGAACATGATCTGGCAGGAGAATACGCGCGTGATTGTCATGACCACCAAGGAAATCGAGCGCGGCAAGACCAAGTGCGAACGCTATTGGCCCGATGAGGGGCAATGCAAGCAATTCGGTCACGCCAAGGTGCACTGCATCAAGGAGAACTCTACCAATGATTATACGCTGCGCGAGTTTCTCTTCTCGTGGCGCGACAAGCCCGAGCGACGCATCTACCACTATCATTTCCAAGTGTGGCCCGATCACGGCGTGCCTGCTGATCCCGGCTGTGTGCTCAACTTCCTGCAGGATGTCAACACCAAACAGAGCAGTCTGGCCCAGGCCGGCGAGAAACCGGTAAGTAACAAAATACACAATCAAATCATTTTCATTTTCGAAACCTCTCACACTCTCTCTTTCTCACTCTCTTTCTTCTTAGGGTCCCATTTGTGTGCACTGCTCGGCGGGCATCGGACGCACAGGCACATTTATTGTGATCGACATGATTCTGGATCAGATAGTGCGCAATGGTAAGCAGTATATAGCATAACAGCCACTTTAACAGCTCTTTGACACCTATTAACATTGCCTGCTTTATAAGCAGCATAAATGTTAAAGGTTCTCCACTTAACATAGAAGAAAAAATGAAAAATTGTTATAAATAGAGGGGGGGTTTTTAAGGTGGTTGGTGCTTCTCTTTTGGGTGGTGGTGGATTTAGTGGAGGGACAGCAAGATATATGCTAACTGAATGTTTAAATATTACGGCAACAGTTGCAGAGCTGTTAGTCTAATGTTAACTCTTTTTATGTAATTTTACCATTATAGTAACAGCGCAACATATGTATCTGCCTAGCATATGTTATTAGCAGAGCTGTTATGAGCTTACATCTTAATGTAATATGTGTTAATGTTAGTTATCACTAACAGCTGCTAAAAGGCAATATAAAAATGTTAGCGGAGCTGTTAGGAATTGAATTATAGAAGTCAAATGAAAAGTATCTTACAGTATTTGAAAAGTGGATAAGGATCTAACATATATATTTATATATTCACAGGCTTGGACACTGAAATCGATATCCAACGCACAATTCAAATGGTGCGTTCGCAGCGCTCGGGCATGGTGCAGACAGAGGCCCAGTACAAGTTCGTCTACTACGCGGTGCAGCATTACATTCAGACCCTGATCGCGCGCAAGCGGGCCGAGGAGCAGAGTCTCCAGGTTGGCCGCGAGTACACCAACATCAAGTAAGTGCTCTAGTGTGTGTGTGTGTGTGTGTGTGCGTGTGTTGCGGTAATATTAACAGGAGTTCCTCTTTCAGGTATACCGGCGAAATTGGCAATGATTCACAAAGATCTCCACTACCACCAGCAATTTCTAATCTAAGTTTAGTATCGTGTAAGTCAGCAGTTGCGGAACCGTTGACTGCGGCAGTAGCAGCAGCAGCAGCAGCAGCGAATGCGGGCAATAAGCATGCCGCCAAGCTGCAGCCACCATTGCCGCCGCTGGGCGCCAGCAACAACAACAACAGCAGCAGCGTCAACAGCGGCAGCTACTGCAGCAGCAGCAGCACAGCACAACACAACGGCGTCGTCAACAGCAGCAGCAACAACAGCGGCAGCGGCAGCAGCAGCAGCAATGCCAACGGCAATGGCAACATTCTCGGCAACGGCAGCAACATGCGAAAGTCAAATTTTTACAGCGATTCGCTGGCAGCGCTTAAGCTGCAGCAGCAACAGTTGCACGACGCAGCAACAGCAGCAGCAGCATCAGCAGCTGCGCCAGCAGCAACAGCAACCGCAGCAGCATCAGCAGCAGCAGCAGCAGGAGCAGGTAAGCAGAAGCAGGTCATGGGCCGGCCAGGTGGTTTACTCAAGTTGCTCACCAGTCCCATCATATTTCAGCCAAATACAAAAACATTCCCAAAGACATGAACAGTCTGAGGCAGCCGCACGCTGCCTATGTTGCTGCTGCGCCAGCGCTGCCGCCGCCGCCGACGCCGCCGCGCAAGACATGACAAATGAATTTCTAAAAACGCGCACTTTCATTTTCGATACGCAGCTGCATTTGACATACACACACATACACACACATACGCACGCACGCGCACGCACGCACTTACTCTTCTTCTTCTTCTTACCCAACCTGTTGCCGAAGAGCGCGTAAAAACGATTTCGAAACTCTTCATTTTGTTTTATATTAAAAACCCACACATATATACCTACAAATATTTTTAAATGTCCCAATTGTTTGTCCGTGTTGTGTGTCCTATTGTCCTATTTTTAAATGCGTCTACATGCATATATATATTTAATTTAATTTAATTGTTTTTTTTTTTATTTTTGTGTTTATGTCTCGCTTTAAATTTTAAGTGCCCCCCCTCCCCCCTCAGCCATGTTTGTATGTAGTTGTTAAAACAAAAACAAAAACGAAAACAAAAGCAAAAGCAAAAGCAAAAGCAAAACAAAAGCAAAAGCAAAGAAAAAGAAATTTGTAACTGGGCTGCAGCAGCACCAGACTAAAAGCTGATCTATAAAATATTCGATCATATGATCGATGATCCATGATCTATAATCAAGATATAATACTACCGGCCACACGGAAGCCGGAGCATATTGTTTTAGTGTTGTAAGTGTTGATAAACGAAGAACGAAGAAAAAGAAAACGAAAAATTTAAAAGATAAATATGAAAAAAGAAAAAAAAAGCGTTGATTGTGATTCAAATAACGGCGTCGTCAAACGGAACAGAATGAGAACAGAGAACAGAGAACCGAAATAGAACAGAAAATAGAACAGATTAGCCTAGTATAACAAAGCATGCATAGAACAGAATAGCGGCAAGCGCATAAGAAATCAATTTGAAGGCAATGAAAACACACACACACACACACAGACACAGACAAACACACACACAGTCTCACACATACACACACACACATGCATAGACGAACAACACTTATTGAAGAAACAAAAAGCAACTCTGTCAAATATGCCTTGTCTGAAAAGATATATATAGTTAATAATTTTTTAATATTGATAATGATAAAAGCGTATGCTTTAATGTATGCAAATAGTTTAAGAAGATTATGTGCAAAAATAGTTGCATTGGCAACGTTTATTGTTAACCTTTTTTTTTAAATTGTGTCTAAAGCTTCCCATTTCTTCCCCCTTCCCCACTCTATTCCCTTCCCTGCGAAAAGCCAAGCGTCTAATCCCACATTAAATGTAAAACTGTTAACATTCTCTGTTAACACTCCTGTTTGTATCTGTATTCTCTCACACTTTCACTCTCTCTCACTCTCTCTCTCTCTCTCTCTTTCTCTCTTTTTGTTTGAATATTGTATTTTGCTTTAATTTTACGGACGTACGAATATAACTTATCAAATTTATTGTGTTACATTTTAAATGATAATCAATTTAGGCATTAATATAATTATTATTATTATTATTATTATTATTATTATATAATTATTATAATTATAAATATACATTTTTTTTGTCGTAATTGTACACTTTAAGCTTATAAGCGTGTGTGTGTGTGTGCGTGTGTGTGTGTGTGTGTGCTATTATTTTTGTAAGTGGAAAGCGAAATGTAAGCCAAGTTTATATGCAATATTAAAGCACTGTACCTTAGGTATGTACACACACACACACACACACACACACACACACACACACACACACGCGCACACACACACACACATGATTGTCTTAAATTTGTTTGATTTTGTAAACATGCGACAAACTTTTTGCGATTTTTTACTCGCAAACAAACACACACACACACACACACACACACACATACATACAGAGAAAACATTTTTGAGCAATCAATTTACATAAATGAAAACCGAAATTTGTAATTTAATTTAAATATTCTTTGATTGCTTTTTGTAAGCGCCTTAATTGTTATTGATTTTGCAGAACGAAAAAAAAAAAACAAAACAAAAAACAAAAAACAAAAAACAAAACAAAAACAAAGCGAAAACACAAATTACATATGTATTTATACACAAAAATAAAATATTTTTTATGATATGATTTAAACAAAAAAACAAAAAAAAAAACAACAAAAATTTTATTTGATTTTCTATTTTATTTGATTGATTTTGAACTTTTGATTTTTTTCTTATGATTTTCTCAGTATTGAGCAATAAATGTCAGGCGCTGTTGCCACACTTCACACTGACAAGCGTCGCTGCCAATTTTCAAATTACCTCAATTCTAAGCATATATTCAGCTACGCTTCAGTTGAGTACCACACTTACAATCACATCAGGCCTTATAACGAGCGTAAGCAAACTGATAGACCAACAAAACACCAAGAACCCAAAAACCAAAAACCGAATAACAAAAGCAAAAGCAAAACCGAAACGACAACACCAAAATAAAACCAAAAGCAAAGCAAAAGCAAAGCAAAAGCAAAGCAAAAGCAAAGCAAAAGCAAAGCAAAAGCAAAGCAAAAGCAAAAGCAAGGGGAAAACCAAAACAAATAAAAGCAAAATAACGGCAAAAGCAACGATGAAACAATAAGCACGAACGTGTTCAGCAACTAAAAAAATAGAACTAACTTTAATATTAGTTACCAAATTGCGATCTTAGACTACCTTATATGTATGTATGATGAGATGCGAAACTATCGAACCATTTGCATGCATATGTATTTGTATATGTATATATTATGCTTTAATGGCGAACCTTCTCATATACTCATATACTATATGTATCTATGTATATTATTGATTTTAAGACAAATCAGGCTATGCTTTCGCCCCAATCCAAAGATTTCCTATAAGCAATTATCGATGCAATTGTTTCGTATATGCCTGCATGTTACTTATTTATACAGCATATACAAACCAAATATACATACTTAAAAAACAAACGAAAAACAAACAAAAACAAAACGACAACTTACTTAATCGTATTTTCTATGAAACAAATGAAAGAAACCCGTTCATACACTCATAGCTAGTTCTTATCGAATAATTGTAATGCTGAAGCCTGGCTTCTTCGCTCTCGCGTTTGTTAATATAGAGCTGTACTAGCCTTAGTTTTAGTTCTCGACTCGAATGTAGCGTATGTATAACTTTTTTAAACTGAACACACACGAACATATATACACACCGAACATACATACATACATACATACATACATACATACATTGATATATGTATATATGGATATGCATTATGTATCGAAATCATATTATAATTGCATCAATTGCAATTTTTGCTAAAACGAATCAAATACGGATTATGGCAAATGGAACAGGGAACATGGCAAATGGAACATGGCAAATGGAACATGGAACATGGAACATGGAACTGCAATCGATAAACTGAAATAACAGGATATTCTGAACGCAATGTCAAAGCACAACCGAGCAACAACACCAAATATACTCAATCGATGGAAACAAATCAAAACAAGTTCTAAATAAATATTTAAATAGCGAAAATAAATTAAAAAAACAAAAAAAACACCAATTAACAAGCGTTCAACGATATACATTATTTAATATACATACATATATATATATATATATATATATTTACTTAAGCAATAAAGCGACAGTTAGAAAAGGAGTTTAAACCAACAACAACAAAAGATAGAACAACAACAACAACAAAAACAACAACAAAAACTACCATAGCAATCCGAACACCAAGTAAGGAAAACCTTTTATTATCTTACTATTTAGAAAGTTAGAAGAAGAATACTAGAAAGCTGGCGAGAATAAGAAGAAGAAAAAAGAAAACTGTTTGATGACCTCTTAGATTCCTTAGTAAAGGCAAATATACATACATATATTCTAAAAGATATTTTTTAAGCAAAATTGTTTAGGAGACATGTTCCCGAATTCCGTATCTAAGCAATTTCGCACATTTTCTTAACGCACAAATATTCGAACACAAGTGAAATTGAATAGATACGTGTTATCGGGAACATCGGAATCTCAATTATCGATAACAATTGTAAGCGATTGTAATCGATCGGTAGATAAAACGCAATACAAATAAAGAATTGATCAAATCGATCGAAATATATTGATACTAATTTAATATTGAAACGCACATGCTAAAAATATATACAACAAAATATTTAATTACAATTCAATTACTTTTGCAAATAGCTCTTATCGAATACGCGAATACGAAGAAAACCCTTTATATACAATATATATATATACATACATATATAGAAATATTTAACTTTTGTATAACTATCGAAATATTGTTAAAATCGAAGAACGAAAATGGAAAAACAAAACAAAACGACGTAAACAAGCCCACAACAGAGAAAACAAAAATGAAATGAATTAAAAAACGATATTTAAGAAAAAAGAATAAATGCGTTATTGTAGCTTTAAAGAAAACGTATATGGTATATATGTATGAACATATGACGATGAATCAAATCAAATAGATGCGCAAATTATAATCGTTGTAAATGTTAAAGCAACTATGTGTTAAAAATAAATTGCGAAAGGCAAATGTAACAATTCTCAACAATAAAACGAAGCCACAAAAACATTACGAGCATAGCTGTTAAAAACAAACAAACAAACAAAAAAAAGGAGAAAAATATATTAAAAAAAACCAAAGAATAACAACAATAATTATTACAAATTTTTGTGTCTGCATATTAGAAAAGAAATGAAAATTTCAGAATATATATACATACATACATAAATACATACAAATATTATTGAATAAAAAATATTACATACAATATGTTAAAGTTCAATTCCATAAAATATAGCATATTCATTATTTTGCCAATTTCTCTATAACCTCCCGACAAACTTCATGTTAGTTAACAGGTACAGGCACTCAACAGTTAGCTGCAAATCTAATTGGATTACGCTGTTTCCCAGTTTGGGCTTTAACAGAAAGCGCCCCCAAAATAAAATCTGATAACATTTTCGAAGCACTTTGGTGACGGCAGCAGACTGCAGTTGACCAAGGCCAAGTTAATTGTGGTCTGGCTAACGCCAGATTAGATAATAGAAGCCATACATATGTAGAGCATATAAATAAATATCAATTTATGGCGCTTAATACAGCCTAAGCAATGCCTCTTAACCGCATTCCAAGCGCATTTGCAGCGCTGTTAAATCGTGCAATGAACTGCAACCGAAATCCAATTGGATTCGCATGCAGCGCGCGGACATTCTGATTAGCGACAATCAGCAACTGATTGAATCCAATTGGAAATCCAACTGCGCGGGCATTCAATCAATTGGATTTCAATGCTTGTTACGCACAGATGGCGCTTTTGTCGTTGCTGCTCGGCCTGGGACTGTGCCTGTTGCTGTGGCGGATGCGACAGCTGCTGCAGCTGGGCAGCAGCCTGCCCGGGCCGTGGGCCCTGCCCGGCTTGGGCAATGCCCAAATGATTGGCAAGCTGAAGCCAGAGTGTGAGTTTTGAGCAGCTGAGAGTTACAAAGTCCAAATCCCTGCAGCTTCTGTTGTCGCAGTCATCTTTCTGGTGTTTACAGAGCTGCGCGAACGCTTTGGCGCCACCTACCGCCTCTGGGTGGGCCCCCAGCTGTGGGTCTTTCTGCACAGCCCCGAGGAGACGCGCCAGGCGCTGCACGATCCCACACTGCGCAAGGCGGCCACATTCCAACAGCTCTCGCCGCTCATTGGCAACGGCCTGCTGATCAGCCATGGCGGCGAATGGGCTGCACAGCGGCGACTCCTCACGCCGGCGTTTCAGCCGCAGCTGCTGCGCAGCTTTGCTCCAAAGGTGGCGGCGCATGCGGATCGTCTGCTCGAGAGACTGCAGCGGACAGGCGGCGTTGCCATTGAGGTGACGGATCATCTGTTTGCCTGCCTGCTGGATGCCATTGTCGGTGAGAATTTTACTTTGAATATAGGTATATGCCTAAGACATTCGATATGAAGGTACTCCAAGCTATATGCAGATCGTAAATATTTCACTTTTCGAATAGCTTCCCAGAATTTGGAGCACTCGAAGGTAGTCTGCGCATAGGGTATCGCCCAGTGAACACTTGAACACTCCAGACAGCAGCACACTTGCTTTTTTTCCTTCTTTTTTAGACACCTCAATGGGACATCGGCTGGATACGCAGCTGGTGGAGCACTCGCCCATTGTGGCTGCCTTTCATCGTTGCGGCGAGCTGCTGTTCAAGCGAATGATCAATCCTCTGCTCTCCTACGACTTTGTGTTCAGGCGCACACGCCTGTGGCGCGAGCTGTGCGTCCAGCTGCAGCTGATACACGAGCTCATGGAGCGGGTCATAGAGCAGCGCGAGAGTCAGCTGGAGGAGGCGCAGGCCGGGCCACGCATCCTCCTGGATGCCATGTTGCTGGCGGGGCTGAGTCGTCGGCAGATACGCGACGAGGTCAACACGTTTGTCTTTGCGGTGAGTACATCTGGGTTACGCTCAAGTGGCGTCCACAGTTCGCTTCCTATCTCCCTCTCTCACTCTCTTTGGAATCCCGACAGGGCGTGGACACCACCACGGCAGCCATGGGCTTTGTGCTGTACGCGCTGGCCAAGCAGCCGTCGGCACAGATGCGTCTGCACGCGGAACTGTCACAGCTGCCGCCCGGCGGCGCTGCGGATCTGGATGCGCTCCACAAGCTATGCTATCTGGACGCGGTGCTCAAGGAGGTGCTGCGCATGTACACCATAGTGCCCAGCACGGGCCGCCAGACCACCAAGGCGACAACAATTGGAGGGCGTCGCTACTGCGCCGGCGTCACGCTCTGGATCAATATGTACGGTCTGGCCCATGATGCACGCTACTTTCCGGAGCCCTACGAGTTCCGGCCAGAGCGCTGGCTGCACACGCAAACAGAGTCAGAGTCGGAGGCGAAGGCATCTCCCTACAGCTATATACCGTATTCGGGTGGACCGCACGTTTGCATTGGACGCAGGTACTCGCTGCTGCTGATGAAGCTGCTCACCGTTCGCATTGTCCAGCGTTTCCGCTTGGAGCTGGCCGAGCCGCTGGCGCCACTGGTCCTGCAGGCCCAAATGGTGCTGCGCTCCCGAGATGGGATACACATTAAGTTCTTGCCGCGCATCGAGTCCGAAGAGTGCCAAACTACGAGTTACCAATACTTATGCGCCGAAAACTGAAAATGCTTCCGCTTACTTTTAATTCCCCATTATGGAAAATTGATTTTTTCAGTAATTTGTTTCTATGGAATCATTCATCAGTTCAATTCAATTAAACCGTACAACGCCAGGTTATTTTTTATAATTTTAATGCCCGCTAGTAAGGAATCTTAAATTGATGTAAAAACTTAAATACTAATACTTAAATACATACAAACAAACATAAATAACAAATGTATCCTTACAACAGGGCTTAGTTTAGTTGAAGTTGTTTCAAGACTTCGAATGGGTTTGGGAGCACCGCAAGTCGTTACCTTGACCACGCCGAGATCATCCAGCAGGCAGGATCAGCCATTTTCAATGGACGATCTCGAACTGTGTGCTTGCCATCTCTTTCTTGCATTATGACGCTTTCTTTTTCTAACTGCGTATGCTAATATTAACAGATAATTGCGATCTAAAAGGTATATGGAGCAAAAGATTCAGAGAAAGCAATATCTAATGTCGCGCTCAAAAGAACTTCTGTTTAGTTGAGGGCGTATGCAAGAGCAGCTCCGAGTTTCTGGAAGAGAGAAATATCTTTATAAGAAAATTTTTTATGAAAATCAAATCTATATCAAACCTGGGCAGCAGTCGGGAGTTACGCTTGTCCAGCACAGAGTTCGGACTGGAGAGCGGCCCAGAGTTTGTGTGGTCTGAGGATTCGATCACATCCGCATCCCCCTCGACTTCCGTGACGTCGCCGCTCACCGTAACCGTCATATTCTGCTCTGTGGACGTGGGCGTGAAGTTCTCCTTGTCGGCATTGTTGACAGGATTCTGACAATTGCTCCGGCACTTGCAGGAGCTGCTGCAGCCGCTGCTTGTCGAAAAACAGCCGCAACGCTTTGTGTTGCATTTCGTGCGGCATTTGCAGCGCTTCGCTCCTTTGCGCGTCTCATCCGTTGTCGAGCTCATATCTATGGAGCCCTGCAGGCTGTTGTTGGCGGTGGTACTGTTGTTGACGCCAATGCTGCCGTTGGGATTGTCGCCCTCGGCGGCTGCTTCCAGCGTTGCGGTGTCTGAATGCGACTTCTGTGTGACAAAGAAAGTGTGAGAATTAGGCGAAGGAGTGGCAAGTGGGCGAGCTATACACTGCACTTTGGCCATGGCACTTGCCTTGGAACGTTTTTTCAATGGCACCCAGTCGGGATCGCTGTCTGAATCCTCCTGTCCGTCGCTTAGCAAGCTGTCGTTTAGAAAGACGACTGACTGATCGGCGGGCTGAGGCTTCTTTGTCGCTTTTTGTTTCGACTTGATGCGATCGAGCTCCTGCTGCAGCGCCTCCTTGGTGCTGAGCAGCTCCTCGACTATTTTCTGGCGCTCCAGATCTTCCGGCTTTTGGGACTCACTGCCACCCAGCGCATGCGAGCTGCGCAACAGCACCGCGACCTTCTCCTCGTAACTGCGCTGCTGGCTAGCCATCAGTTGCTCGTGCTCTCTCTCCGCCTGGCGCAGGCGTTTGGTCAGCTCCTCGTGCCGCTGCTGCGCTTCGATCAGCTGGCTGCGCTGCTCGTCCACCAGCACCTTCTGCTCCATGATGCCCTGCGCCTGTTCGCGCCGCTGCTGCACGAGACTCTTGAGCAGCTGCTTATTAATTGCACGCGACTCGCCTATGCTCTGGACGCTGTCGCATAGCGCAGCCATGCGACTGTCTAGATCGTTGGAGCAGACCTTCTGCTGCAGATCCGCTATTTGGGCATTGCGCATCTCCAGTTCCTCCTCGAGGCTGGTCAGTAGCTGAGCCTGTTCTGAGTCTGGCTGTGGTTTCTGCTGCTGCTGCGCTCTAATCTCCGAGCAGTGGGCATTGATGATGGCACGATCCTCCATTAGCTGTTCCAGACTGTGCTCCGCGTCGATCAGCGAGAGAATCACCTCCAGTTCGCGATCCACCAAAGCATCCAGCTTGGCTGCACCTGGCTGATCCTTGGCATGACGCTGACGTTGCGCCTGCGCAGCTCTCTGACGTTCCAGTGCATCCTTGAGCCTAAAAACAGAAAAACAAAAGTTAATTCCTTCTTTCGAAATTGTGCTCCAGCGTTCAATTTCAATTTCAATTACCGCTTGTTGGTGGCCAGCGCCTCCTCGCACTTGCGCTTGAGCACCTGGCGCTGCTTTGCGTGCAGCGTCTGCTGGCGCGCCATTTCGCTCTGCATCTTGCGATCTTTGCTCTTTAGCTGCGTCAGCTGCTTCTCGCTCATCATTTTCCACTGGCGGAAGCGCTCGGACTCACCGCGCATGGCGCGTATTAGCTTTACCTTCGACTCCTTCATGGCGCGTATCTCGGTGCTGAGGTTCTGGATCTTTTCGCGCTCTTTTTCGCGCATCTTCAACATATTTGCCTGCTGCACGATCTTCCGACGCATGTCGACAATCTCCTGCTCGAGCATCTGCAGCCGCTTGCGCCGCTCCTCGGCCAGCTTGGCGGATGTGTCCTTTTGCTTGGTGGTACGCAGCTGGTCCAACAGCTCACGTCGCTCCGATTCCAGCTGCTCGATCTTCTGCTCGCACTGCTTGAACTTCTCGTCGATGCCATCCTCTTGGAGTTTGCTAAAGTTGCGCGTAACGCGCTCGTGCAGCTCCTGCTTTATGTCCAGCTGGCGATTTATGTTGCGCAGTTCGCCGTTTAGATTCAGCTGCTTCATCGTGTGCTCCTCTGCGCGGGACTGCAGCAGCTCGTGCGTCTCCTCGCTGCCAAAGTTGGAGTCCTCGCTGCTGCTGCCAGCGCCACCGTTGAGGCATTCCTTGCGGTGCGCCTGCAGCGCGGTTTCCGTCTGCTGCAGCTCCTCGTCCACGCACGTCACAAGCTGCGTGATTTCGCGCAGCTGCTCCTGCCACCTCGTATCTAGTAGCTGCTCTGACTGATCCGTCGGCACAGGATTAGGCTCCTGCTGCACACCCTGCTCTTCTGCTTTGGGCATTGCCGTCTCAGTCAGTTTCGTCTTCAGCTCGAGCACGTGCGCTTTGAGCTTGTCGTGTGTGACCTCTGCTATGTGGGCACGCATCTCATTCTCGGCCATATCGATGAGTGACTGGTGCAGCTCCTGCTGCAACCTTTGATTCTTCTTTTCAAGGCGTGCGTTCGCCTGCTGCAGCTCCTCCAACTGCTCGTTCAAGCGCTGCTCCTTCAGCCCTGAGGAGCCGTCAATGCCAAGGCTGTTGCCATCGCCGCCGCCACCACAGGCTAGCAGCTTAACGCGCAAGTTCTGAATGATGTCCTTGAGCATCATCACCTCTGCAGCATGCGCATCCACATTCACGACGGGCTTGTTCTTGATCTGCAGTGCGCGATCCGCATACCTCAATGTGCTGAGCGTCTCGGCCACGTTGTAGTCCGCGGGACTGACACAGGCAATCATGAGGGTAATCGAATTGCCACCCAGCGAGTCCTGCAGCAGGCGCGTCAGCTTTGACTGTCGATAGGGCACATAGCCCGCCGCTTGGCCAGCTGCAAAGGGAGAAATAGATAAGGGTGATAGATAGGATTAGTCAAGTTAAATGCTTGACTCTGATATAAATCATCCCATTTTACTTACAGCCCAGCACATTGATAACGTTGCCCAGCGCGAGGAGGCCCTTGTTGATGTTGACGCCTTCCTTGAAACGATCCCCACAAGCGAGCGTCTTCGAGCAGCGCTCAGAGCCCGCCAGATCCACCAGGCTGAATTTTGAAGTCGTCACCGTTTTCCTAAATAATCAATGCACATTAACAACATGAAGGGAACTGAACTGAACTCGACTATTCGACTACTCGAGTACTCGACTTACTGGCCAGTCTTTTGGGTGGTGACAACAGTCAATGTGAAGATAGCGTGCGAACGGGATGACGTCTCATTCATGGCAGTGGCGGCAACAGCGCGGCCTGAGGAGCCGCGCATCAGTTGGTCGGTGACATGCTTGGCATGCTTCACCTCGACCTCGGTGAGTCCCGGCAGAACAATGCGGTTCTTATCCTCGCGTATGTCTACAGTGCTGTCCTCGCGCTTGTTGGGCGAGAACAGGTCGTAGAACTGCTCTTGATACAGTTCCACGAAGGAGCAGGTGATTTTGAACTGAAACTCCTCCTCCATTGCGGATGTTTGCTCAAAAATTTCGTGAACCGCACGCGGTATCACGCCCACATTGTCATCCATTACCCCATCGAAGGCAGTGCCCATCGTATACGTCTTGCCAGAGCCCGTCTGGCCGTAGGCAAGTATCGTTACGTTGTACCCGTTGAGCAGCTTCTTCAGCTTGCTCCGCACACACGTCTCGTACACGTTCTTCTGCGAATCGGTGCTGTCGAACACGTAGTTGTAGGTGAACGTGTCGCTGCAATTCACAGTCACCTGGGGCATCCCATCGACGGGGCGCTGCACGGCAATGCGGCAGCCGCGCTCCACCTCCGACTTAACCAGCGGGCGCACGCGCAGAGCCACGGCCACAGAATCTGACATGTTTTGACGCTACAATCGGGCAATACAATTGCAAAACATATGTATATTATAAGTGGAATTATTGTTGATATTTTTTTGGCGCTCACCTGGATTATCTCTGAATTTGAGTATATTTTATTTGAACATGCACTTGCACTCGCCGAGACGCCGCGACTTTAATATAGAGAAATTCAACACTTAATTGCCACAAATATGCCTACTAATATGCCTAGCTTCAAATAACTGCACACTTATAATTGAATGCAAATATGCATACAAAATATCGACCGATGCTGACGGATCGCGCCTAAAACAATTCTAAAAATGGTGGGAATAAACGTTATTTTTGCGGTAGCGGCGTCAGTGCCAGTGCAATGGTCAGTGTGTACACACTCGCTCAAAATAAATGTGTGCAGCCAGTGACGATCACTTCTATCGATAGTTCTGGTTCATCGCTAAATTCAAAATGCATTCGTTGAACAGCAACGGAATGTGATGATTTAAAAAACGTAAACAAAAACGTTTGAATGTTTATAAAAGATCAAAACATTATTCACAATATTTTTACAAATGAACTAAATAATTCAGGTCACTGTGTTTTTCTTATTACTGTTTATTGTCCCAAAACAAAAATGGTTTGAATAAAAGATTTGTTTTGGTTAAATGATGTTGACATTCGCTTTGTCGATAAGAACTAAAATTAAAAAAAAAAGGGCAAAAATTAATCTAGATTCATATATATATATCTATATATCTATATATATATATGGGACGTATAATAATATTGCAAATATGTAATCGACCTCTTACATCATGTTTTGATTTTGGCCAATTTTTGGCCAATTGGCCAATCAATTTAAAATCAAACCATGATTGCTCGAGGAAACAACAATTATAAAGCATTAACACGAGATACTAGAGATTTGCTGAAGCTGGTCGCGCCTGATGTACACCTGTGGCAGGTTCAGCATGGTCAGGTCGCTGTCGATGAGGTCCAGCTGCTGTTCCAGCTGTATTTTGAGATTCCGCACACGCAGCGTGCCCATTGAAATGGGCAGCCTATTGTATTCCCAGATGAGCTCTCGATGGCGCGCCTGCGCCGCTTCCAGCAGTGCGATTCGCTGTGCCTCCGTTAGGAGTACCTGATCCTGGCCTGATACCAGCTTGCGTTCGTTCTGGTCTGGTTTGGTCGGCTGCATCGCTTCGACGGCTGGTGTCGCCTCAGCCTGCGAGTGGCAGGAGGCATTGGTCCGTGCACTCAGAGACTGATCGAGCTGGGGCTCCGGCTCCACGTCCGTTATGTCCGGTATGGCCAGCTGGAGCACATGCGGCGCGGCAGGTTGTGCACCAATCGATACGCTATCGCCCCTATCGGCTGGCTGGTCCTCAACATGTTCCAATTGATCCAATTGAGCGGGCACAGTGTCCACCACGCCGCTGAGCGGTCTATGTTGGATGTGCTTCATTGGCTGGTTGCCGCGTTGCGCGGGCACTGTGCCCAGCTCGAAATTGGATGCAGTGCGTCGCAGGCAGCTGGCATTAGTTTGGTCATAGGCCACAGGGCTCGGCACGGGCAGCTCGTCGCCCTCGCTGCAGCCACGCATGGATCGTGGCGGACCCTGTCCATGTGCCTGCTCCGTGCACTTGAGAAGCGCTGCGTTCAGAAACTGCTCATCGCTAATATCCTCCGTTTGTATTTGCTTCTCCGATCGCTGCCCGCCACCATAAAAAGCTCGTGCCTGGCGTCCGCCATTGATGAGGCGCCGCTGCGTCTCGACCAGCGGCAGCGTGCCCGATCGATGCGCCAGCGAAGCGGCTGTCGGCAGTTCATAGCTTGCCGGCGGCCAACGCCACTGCTCCCGCTCCTGCTCCCGCTCCCGGTCCCGGTCCCGGTCCAGCCGGCGCAGCATCATCAACGGCGTCTGACGCACCAGCAGCTTGTTCTCGCGCAGAAAGTTGCGCTGTGTGACCTGGCCCATTGCGGCGGAACGTTTCATCCACATGACGAAAGCCGAAATGCAAAATATAAAAGTCGCAATGTACAAACGAATCTAATGTAAACAACAAATCTGAACAAAAATCAACTGGAAAATGAGATCTATTTTTGAATAACAGTTTGCTTCGACTGATTAACTGACTGACTGATTGACTGACTGACTGATTGATGGACTGATTGACTGACTGACTGACTGACTGACTCACTGACTGACTGACTGACTGATATTTCATAAACATTCAAACGTTTTTGTTTACGTTTTTTAAATCAACACATTTCGTTGCTGTTCAACGAATGCAATTTGAATTAAGCGATGAACCAGAACTATCGATAGAAGTGATCGTCGCTGGCTGCACACATTTATTTTGAGCGAGTGTGTACACACTGACCATTGCACTGGCACTGACGCCGATGCCGCAAAAATAACGTTTGTTCCCACCATTTTTAGAATTGTTTTAGTCGCGATCCGTCAACGTCGGTCGATCTTTTGTATGCATATGTATTTCCATTCAATTAAAGGTGTGCAGTTATTTGAAGCTAGGCATATTAGTAGGCATATTTGTGGCCATTAAGTGTTGAATTTCTCTATATTAAAGTCGCGGCGTCTCGGCGAGTGCAAGTGCATGTTCAAATAAAATATACTCAAATTCAGAGATAATCCAGGTGAGCGCCAAAAAAATATCAACAATAATTCTACTTATACTATATGTTTTACAACTGTATTGCCCGATTGTAGCGTCAAAACATGTCAGATTCTGTGGCCGTGGCTCTGCGCGTGCGCCCGCTGGTTAAGTCGGAGGTGGAGCGCGGCTGCCGCATTGCCGTGCAGCGCCCCGTCGATGGGATGCCCCAGGTGACTGTGAATTGCAGCGACACGTTCACCTACAACTACGTGTTTGACAGCACCGATTCGCAGAAGAACGTGTACGAGACGTGTGTGCGGAGCAAGCTGAAGAAGCTGCTCAACGGGTACAACGTAACGATACTTGCCTACGGCCAGACGGGCTCTGGCAAGACGTATACGATGGGCACTGCCTTCGATGGGGTAATGGATGACAATGTGGGCGTGATACCGCGTGCGGTTCACGAAATCTTTGAGCAGACGTCCGCAATGGAGGAGGAGTTTCAGTTCAAAATCACATGCTCCTTCGTGGAACTGTATCAAGAGCAGTTTTACGACCTGTTCTCGCCCAACAAGCGCGAGGACAGCACTGTAGACATACGCGAGGATAAGAACCGCATTGTTCTGCCGGGACTCACCGAGGTCGAGGTGAAGCATGCCAAGCATGTCACCGACCAACTGATGCGTGGCTCCTCAGGCCGCGCTGTTGCCGCCACTGCCATGAATGAGACGTCATCCCGTTCGCACGCTATCTTCACATTGACTGTTGTCACCACCCAAAAGACTGGCCAGTAAGTCGAGTACTCGAGTAGTCGAATAGTCGAGTTCAGTTCAGTTCCCTTCATGTTGTTAATGTGCATTGATTATTTAGGAAAACGGTGACGACTTCGAAATTCAGCCTGGTGGATCTGGCGGGCTCTGAGCGCTGCTCGAAGACGCTCGCTTGTGGGGATCGTTTCAAGGAAGGCGTCAACATCAACAAGGGCCTCCTCGCGCTGGGCAACGTTATCAATGTGCTGGGCTGTAAGTTAAATGGGATGATTTTTATCAGAGTCAAGCATCTAACTTGACTAATCCTATCTATCACCCTTATCTATTTCTCCCTTTGCAGCTGGCCAAGCGGCGGGCTATGTGCCCTATCGACAGTCAAAGCTGACGCGCCTGCTGCAGGACTCGCTGGGTGGCAATTCGATTACCCTCATGATTGCCTGTGTCAGTCCCGCGGACTACAACGTGGCCGAGACGCTCAGCACATTGAGGTATGCGGATCGCGCACTGCAGATCAAGAACAAGCCCGTCGTGAATGTGGATGCGCATGCTGCAGAGGTGATGATGCTCAAGGACATCATTCAGAACTTGCGCGTTAAGCTGCTAGCCTGTGGTGGCGGCGGCGGCGGCGATGGCAACAGCCTAGGTATTGACGGCTCCTCAGGGCTGAAGGAGCAGCGCTTGAACGAGCAGTTGGAGGAGCTGCAGCAGGCGAACGCACGCCTTGAAAAGAAGAATCAAAGGCTGCAGCAGGAGCTGCACCAGTCACTCATCGATATGGCCGAGAATGAGATGCGTGCCCACATAGCAGAGGTCACACACGACAAGCTCAAAGCGCACGTGCTCGAGCTGAAGACGAAACTGACTGAGACGGCAATGCCCAAGGCAGAAGAGCAGGGTGTGCAGCAAGAGCCTAATCCTGTGCCGACGGATCAGTCAGAGCAGCTACTAGATACGAGGTGGCAGGAGCAGCTGCGCGAAATCACGCAGCTTGTGACGTGCGTGGACGAGGAACTGCAGCAGACGGAAACCGCGCTGCAGGCGCATCGCAAGGAATGCCTCAACGGTGGCGCTGGCAGCAGCAGCGAGGACTCCAACTTTGGCAGCGAGGAGACGCACGAGCTGCTGCAGTCCCGCGCCGAGGAGCACACGATGAAGCAGCTGAATCTGAACGGCGAACTGCGCAACATAAATCGCCAGCTGGATATAAAGCAGGAGCTGCACGAGCGCGTTACGCGCAACTTTAGCAAACTCCAAGAGGATGGCATCGACGAGAAGTTCAAGCAGTGCGAGCAGAAGATCGAGCAGCTGGAATCGGAGCGACGTGAGCTGTTGGACCAGCTGCGTACCACCAAGCAAAAGGACACATCCGCCAAGCTGGCCGAGGAGCGGCGCAAGCGGCTGCAGATGCTCGAGCAGGAGATTGTCGACATGCGTCGGAAGATCGTGCAGCAGGCAAATATGTTGAAGATGCGCGAAAAAGAGCGCGAAAAGATCCAGAACCTCAGCACCGAGATACGCGCCATGAAGGAGTCGAAGGTAAAGCTAATACGCGCCATGCGCGGTGAGTCCGAGCGCTTCCGCCAGTGGAAAATGATGAGCGAGAAGCAGCTGACGCAGCTAAAGAGCAAAGATCGCAAGATGCAGAGCGAAATGGCGCGCCAGCAGACGCTGCACGCAAAGCAGCGCCAGGTGCTCAAGCGCAAGTGCGAGGAGGCGCTGGCCACCAACAAGCGGTAATTGAAATTGAACGCTAGAGCAACATTTCGAAGGAAGGAAAGAAGGAATTAACTTTTGTTTTTCTGTTTTTAGGCTCAAGGATGCACTGGAACGTCAGAGAGCTGCGCAGGCGCAACGTCAGCGTCATGCTAAGGATCAGCCAGGTGCAGCCAAGCTGGATGCTTTGGTGGATCGCGAACTGGAGGTGATTCTCTCGCTGATCGACGCGGAGCACAGTCTGGAACAGCTAATGGAGGATCGTGCCATCATCAATGCCCACTGCTCGGAGATTAGAGCGCAGCAGCAGCAGAAACCACAGCCAGACGCAGAACAGGCTCAGCTACTGACCAGCCTCGAGGAGGAACTGGAGATGCGCAATGCCCAAATAGCGGATCTGCAGCAGAAGGTCTGCTCCAACGATCTAGACAGTCGCATGGCTGCGCTATGCGACAGCGTCCAGAGCATAGGCGAGTCGCGTGCAATTAATAAGCAGCTGCTCAAGAGTCTCGTGCAGCAGCGGCGCGAACAGGCGCAGGGCATCATGGAGCAGAAGGTGCTGGTGGACGAGCAGCGCAGCCAGCTGATCGAAGCGCAGCAGCGGCACGAGGAGCTGACCAAACGCCTGCGACAGGCGGAGAGAGAGCACGAGCAACTGATGGCCAGCCAGCAGCGCAGTTACGAGGAGAAGGTCGCGGTGCTGTTGCGCAGCTCGCATGCGCTGGGTGGCAGTGAGTCCCAAAAGCCGGAAGATCTGGAGCGCCAGAAAATAGTCGAGGAGCTGCTCAGCACCAAGGAGGCGCTGCA
Source organism: Drosophila ezoana (assembly GCA_035045725.1). Lineage (NCBI taxonomy): Eukaryota > Metazoa > Arthropoda > Insecta > Diptera > Drosophilidae > Drosophila > Drosophila ezoana. Next base: position 5,562,971 of record JAWNOU010000058.1, read on the forward strand.
GCAGGAGCTCGATCGCATCAAGTCGAAACAAAAAGCGACAAAGAAGCCTCAGCCCGCCGATCAGTCAGTTGTCTTTCTAAACGACAGCTTGCTAAGCGACGGACAGGAGGATTCAGACAGCGATCCCGACTGGGTGCCATTGAAAAAACGTTCCAAGGCAAGTGCCATGGCCAGAGTGCAGTGTATAGCTCGCCCATTTGCTACTCCTTCGCCTAACTTTCACATTTCTTTTTCACACAGAAGTCGCATTCAGACACCGCAACGCTGGAAGCAGCCGCCGAGGGCGACAATCCCAACGGCAGCATTGGCGTCAACAACAGTACCACCGCCAACAACAGTCTGCAGGGCTCCATAGATATGAGCTCGACAACGGATGAGACGCGCAAAGGAGCGAAGCGCTGCAAATGCCGCACGAAATGCAACACAAAGCGTTGCGGCTGTTTCTCGACAAGCAGCGGTTGCAGCAGCTCCTGCAAGTGCCGGGGCAATTGTCAGAATCCTGTCAACAATGCCGACAAGGAGAACTTCACGCCCACGTCCACAGAGCAGAATATGACGGTTACGGTGAGCGGCGACGTCACGGAAGTCGAGGGGGATGCGGATGTGATTAAACGGACAGATGACACCAACCCCGGGCCGCTCTCTAGCCCGAACTCTGTGCTGGACAAGCGTAACTCCCGACTGCTGCCCAGGTTTGATATAGAATTGGTTTTCATAAACAATGTTCTTATCAAGATATTTCTTTCTTACAGAAACTCGGAGCTGCTCTTGCATACGCCCTCAACTAAAAAGAAATTCTTCTAACTTTTACATTATTACGTTAATTTCTTGTTGTTTTAATGTTGTGTTTATTGAAAGTTGTTTATGTGTATCACCATCAATTTTAGTTAGTTCTGTTTTCCTATGTTTATGTACTTTTAATTGCACGAACAGTTGAGATACGTATATCCTAGAATTAGCTTAAATATTTATGCATTGTCTAGTATATTGTGTTTTTAATCTGTGTGCACAGAAATGAAAGAGAGCGTATTATGACGTAAGAAAGAGAAAGCACTCACTGCTGACTCGATCAATTTATTTTGTATTATTTGGTAATTTAAAAATATTGCAAAATTGGCTGTAAAGTCTATATGTATATATTCAATATAAGCTCTTCGAGTTTACTATAAATTTGCCTAATTCAAACTTACCGAATTGCAACTTAATAAAAGATAAAGACAACTAAACTTAGTTGTGCCATTTGCTTAACGAATTGACCAATCAAGATTTGAACGAACAACGTAGTTCTTGGAAGTGAATAAACTGGTTCACGAACCGAACCAAGTGACGAATTATTGGTTCGCACTGTGAACCGAACTGGCGACAATTTTGATTCTTGATTTTGATTTTAAATCAATATCTTTTTTTTCAAACAGATTCGAAGGCGAACCAACTTTTGTCCAAAATATTATCCTTCAATTACAAACGATTTTCGTTGTACGTAGACTCCACATTTATTTCCAAATATCCCAATATCCGGACACATTAACTTCATATAATTGATTTAACTAGTCCGCCAAACTGTTTTTAGATGTTATATTAAGGGAAACACAAGTGTTTGATTTAATTTTTTTTATTATAGATATTTTGTTGCTCATTTCATTATCGTTTTGTATTTGGTTCTTTTTTGTTTTTTTCATTTGCAACCAGTTTTAAATGTGTTTGTGTGTGGGTGTATGTATGCATGTATGTGTGTGTGTGTGTGTGTGTGTTGCTTTAAAGGGACATCGACTAACTGCTGGCGGCGGCTTTTTGGGCTGTTTGTCTATGCAAGTGTGTGTGTGTGTGTGTGTGTGTGTGTGTGTGTGTGTGTGTGTGTGTGTGTGTGTGTGTGTGTGTGTGTGTGTGTGTGTGTGTGTGTGTGTGTGCGCGCGAGTGTGTTTTGTATTCGTCAAAGCACCAATAACAGTAAAAAAAAAAAAAATATTGAATTAAAATATATGTAGAAACATTAAATTAATGCAAAAATTCGACGGGCCGCGACCAGAACAGTGTTGAAAAACACGATAGCTATCATTCACACCGTGCGCGTGTGTGTGTTTAGTTTAAAGTATATCCAACTTTGATCGGTTCTCATTAAGTTAATAATGTTGCGTTTACGTGTGTGTGTACGTGTGTGTGTGTGTGTGTATGTGTGTATATATAATAAATACAAAATGATTTAACAAATGAAAAGCAATTGTTGCTCCTTTGGATAAACTAAAGCGACGCGGGGACGGGCTTCATAGTTGTGTAGTTGTGTAGTTGTCGTTTGTTTGTAGTGGTATATGTTGCGTGCGTGTGTAAAGCAGCTACACATGCCTACAAGCTTACGGGCTATGCATACATGCACATATACATACATATATATGTATGTACATACATTGTACATAATGAGGACCATACATAAAAACATATGTAAGTACATAAAAGTCGAGGGTTTATGCGCTTGTTTTTCTTGCTGTCGATTGTTTTGTTGTTGTTTTGGTGATTTGGTGTGAATGATATTTAACAGTTTATCAATTTACAATACATTAATGTACACAGTTTAAATTTAAATAATAATAATGATAATAATATAAATCTACATAATATATAGTACATACAATATAAACATACACATATATATATATATATATATATATATTTACTTTTTTTTTTATAGCATTTAACTGTTGTTGTTGTTACTGCTGCTGCTTCTTCTTCTACCTCGCTACTAATGACTATAAAAAAAATTACACTTAATGCAGAATTTATTATTAACTTAGAATTTTTTTTTTAGCTTTTCTTTTTAAGTTTGTGTGTGTGTGTGTGTGTGTGTGTCTATGTGTGTGTGCATATATTAAGACAATGTGTGTGTGTGTGTGTGTGTATATATATATACTAAATATATATATATAACTATTTGTTCTAGCATTATAAACGTTTTTTTTTCTTGTTTTTGGCAATTTTAACAGTGTTGCAAAAGGGCGGCCAAAGTAAATTATGCTTTGTGTGTGTTTTTAGAACGTAACAACAATAAGTGTGTGTGTGTGTGTGTGTGTGTGTGTGTGTGTGTGTGTGTGTGTGTGTGTGTGTGTGTGTGTGTGTGTGTGTGTGTGTGTGAGTGTGTGCAACTTAAGCTTACGAATAAAAAAGATCATGATGCTGTTGTTGTTGTTGTTGTTGCTGCTGCTGTTGTTGTTGTTGTTGTTGCTGTTGTTGTTGTAGTTGTTGTTGTTGTGCGATTAATTTGTTTCATTTGGTTTTTTGCATTTTGATTAATTGATTTTCGATTTGTGTTAATTACAGTTAAATTAATGTGCGCACTGGCGCTTAAACAGTCTCGAGGACACGGACATCCTTCTGGACAACGTAGAACTTGTGCTTCTTGCCAACGAGACCCCAAATGACGGCCACATTCTCGATGACCACATTGACGGGTATCGTACAGACGGCGCCCAAAACGCAGGCCAAAAACTTGAGCAGCCCGAAGCGATAGAGCGAAAAGGATTTGATGACACCAAACACATACATATAGATATTGATGGCCGCAATGAAGGCGCAGACAAAGTCAACCAGATTGGGACAGGGTATCGGATAGAGGCCGGCGAATATGATGTTCGATGTGGATAGCGGCATGGTTACCCACGAGTAAACGCTGATGCCCAGCAGCAGCTTGTGCCGGAACGGTATCAGCTTCGAGTGCACCACCAGGAGTATGCCCTGTAGCCAGCGCTTGCGCTGCTGCAGCAGATCCAGCAGCGTGAACGGCGACTTCTCGTACATCTCGCCCTCAATGAAGTTGAACGTGTAGCCCTGGCTGAAGGCGCGCATCGCAAAGAAACAATCCTCCGCCACGGAGCCATCGATGCCATTGTCAAACGATACGGAACGCTCGGCGCCAACCTGTTCAAAGCCAGAAACACAAATTATACATATGCTCAATGTCCAAATCAAATTCAATTATACATCTACATATACATATCTATATACAGTAGTCTCTGCCTGCGATTGACTCCAATCCCTATCTGCTAGCCTGCCTGATGATAATTATAACAAGCCTAATAGAGCATTCTGCTCAAAATCTGCTCTTCCTCTTATTTAGGCATCTATTCCTGGATTCTAACCCTCCTTTTCGATTTGTGAAACGATTTTTATAAAAATCTATTTTACTTGAAGTATGATAAGTATTGGAAATCGTTTTTATAGAAATCTAGTTTAGGTGAAGTATGATAAGTATTGGAAAACGTTTTTTATAGAAATCTAGTTTACTTGAAGTATGATAAGTATTGTGAAACGTTTTTTATAGAAATCTAGTTTACTTGAAGTATGATAAGTATTGGAAAACGTTTTTTATAGAAATCTAGTTTAGTTGAAGTATGATAAGTGAAGTTTTTGCCAGAATTTCCATAATTTACACAAACCGCATTTAAATTGAATTGGAATATTGCTTAGATACTCACTTGGGTGACCACATAGCTGCCCTTCCAGCTGAAGAGTGGCTTGTGGAAGAGCTTGAACTGCAGGCGCAGCTTGCCCATGTCGTCGGATACACGAAAGCTGTCCGCCAGGGTTGTCAGCCAGTTGACAACGTTCTCATTGGCATAGGTGATGAGGCCCTGGCCAAAGGGATGCTTGCCATCCAGTACAAAATTGATAATGCCGCGCACCGAGTTCTCGGTGAGCAGAGTCTCCTCGTCCAAATGGACAATCCAATCGTTATCGTTGAGCACATTCACCGTATCCTCGAGACAGTATTGAAGGGCGCGCGACTTGAAGAGGGCGCCGGTGCGCGTCTTATACTCCTTGGGCACAACAATCTCGCGGATGCGACGATGCTGGGCCAGATGCACCGCCTTGTCGGTGACGACCTCGATCAGGAAATTCTCGAGGCCCGTATCGAGGCATGTATTTATATTGCGCAACACATTCATCTTGACTAGTTCGGGGAAATCGCCCCGGGTGACCACGCGTATGCATATGAAGGGGGCCAACAGGGGGCTGCCCTTGAGCACGACCTTCTCGGGAAAGGCATTGTAGAAGACGAGGCCACAGAAATTGAACAGCACCTGCGGCAGGGTGAGCAGGGTGAGGAAACGCAATAAGTACAGCAATACGGTGGCCAATTGGCCATACTCAGTCCATGGATCGACAAGGGTGAAGGAGTTCTCATCGATCTTAATACCGCCGGAGAATACTTCGCAGGCAATTATCACAGTAAAGAGCAGCGTGCAGTGCAGCAGATGTTTCGTTGTCGAGTTCATCATATTGAGTGTGCACTGTGCACTCTAACTCGGGCTGTCTCTTTTTGTTTCTTTTCTTCTCTTCTCTGCTCTTTGTGCGTGCTTCTGTCTGGGATTTTATTTTGATTGGGATTTTAGGTTATGTTTGCTCTTCAATTCTTTCGTATTTTGTTTATTTATTTTTTTTGTTTTTGTTTTCGACGCGCGGGCTGCGGGGGATGCTGGCTGGAGGGGGGTGCTTGTGCTTATTTCTTTATTTGATTTGCTTGGTTTTTGGTTTTTGTGCACTTTTATCTCTTAGCTGGTGTTTACTGTAGCTATACTCTAACTTATTGTTTTTCTTTCTTCTTGTTTGTTGTTTTTTCACAAGCTTTTCGTTTCGTTTAGTTGCAACACAATTTGTTGCACTTGCCGTTCTTCGTTTTCTTCTTCTTCTTCGTCTTCTTCTTCTTGTGCTTGTTCAACTGTTGCCCTCGGCTGTTGCCGCTGATAATTCGCTTGAATTCGTTGCCGTCTCGCACACTGATGAGGCACTCATTTCTGAAAAATAATCAATCAGAATCGGATGCAACTCCATTAAATCACAGCGAACACAACAACGGAACAAAGATAAGGGTATGAATCATTCGGTTAGCAAATATATCAAAAAGGTCCATAACACTTAAGGCGACAACCCAACGGGAAGGCGACAACTCATTCAATCTCAATCTCAATCTCTCTCTCTCTATCTCCCACTCACTCTCTCTATCTCCCACTCACTCTCTTTATCTGTCACTCACTTGTTCTCTATCCATCTTTCACTCTCTTTATCTGTCACTCACTTGTTCTCTATCCGTCTTTCACTCTCTCTTTCTTTCCTTCTCCTTCACATTCTCATTCTCATCTCTCTCTCTCTCGCTCGCGCTTTCTCTCTATATCACTCTCTTTCCCTTTCCCGCTCTCTCTCCCTCTCTCTTTCTCTTCTCCTCTCTCCCCCTCTCTTTTTCTCTTCTCTCTCACTCGGTTCTCTCCCTTTTCCTCTCTCTCGCTCTCCTTTGCCTTAGCACCCGAATACCCTGCATTGAAGATTGGGGTTGGGCCGTGCCTGGTTAGACTTTTGCAGTGCAAAAAAGGTAGTATCATGTTCGTGTTGGGCCGTAAAAACGCGGCCCAAGCCCACTTCTGCTCTATATATATATATATATATATTATCAAACAGTTTGTGAAAATGTTTACCAATTTTTTAAGCAAAGATTGTAAACGAAGTGCGTCTCGGCAATTGATTTGTTTTGATTTGATTAACATATCGTAAAAGCATGATATGGATTTCTATTAATATTCCGAACAAAGACAAGCTCTATTCGTGCCAATTCAACCTTTATGATCCTAACAGACACATGTATCTATCATGTTTACAATATATGGCAGCTGCCTCAACTTCCAAAAGTCGAACAGAGAGTTTTACTTAAAGAAATATCTATTTCTTGGACATATTCCATTTGGATCGATTCCCAAAGGAGCTCGTTTGTGGCTTAGCGTACAAAATTTGATAACTTAATTGGGAATTTTTGAATATAATTGATCTCAACATATGTTAGTTTAGACTAGAAAGAAGTTTAGTTAAACAATTTCGAAAGTTTCTTTTGCTTTTCGAGGAAAACGTAACTTTGGCTCTCCCCTCATTAGAGAATTTACGACTGCGTTAAGTGCTTTATCAGGGGCATCGCGTGCTTAGCAACCCGTAACCCGCAACCCAAAACCCGTAACTCGTAACCCATAATCCGTAAGCGAAGTGCTGAAGCACTCGCCAACTGGCCATCAATCGTTTTCGATGCCCTTAATGGGGCGGGAGCGGTTGGGCTCTTATAAATATGTGATGGCATATGTGACGCATTGAGAATAGACAAGGCGTTATATAACAATGGGCATTGCCTGGAAAAGCCCCAACCGATCAATAATTCTTTTCCATTCGAATTTTCGCTATAAAAAAAAATATGCGCACGCACCGATAAATGATTAATAACCAGAACGGCAGCACAACATGTGCACAGAGTAAAATAGAAAGAGAAAAGAAAGGTAATTAGAGTGCTTCAGACGCAAAGTGATTGACTATGCGATACCCTCTACTCTGCCGCGAGTTGCCTTCTCGCTTCGTTCTATACTAAATTACGCATATTTCTCTCTTATTTCTCCACCTTGGCATTCCTTTAGCCTGGCATTCCTTTACCATTTCAAAGCCATTCTCAAGTAACTTCGGTGCTTATTGTCCGATCTTTTTGAACTTTTCAGGTCTTAAATATGGCATGCCAAACTGAGTGTATACCAAAGCATAAGGCTCTCAATCGAGGTATGCTTTAATTTTGGGCGGATTCTCTATGTGTGCACGTTATGAAAGGTTTTATGTATCTAGCTTTAATAACTGTTCGGCAAACCAAGCGACAAAATCGATAATTATCGATATCAATATGGGGGAACATATATTATAGACAATATGTTTCGACAAACAAACTCTCTCGATTCGTCTTTATGCGACAAAAACTCTGCCTCGATTTCCTTTCATTTGTATTGATATATCGATTCACAAAAGTTCCTTAATGACTATCGATTATATGCACAGATCTCAATAAGTTGTTAATATTTAACAGAGTTACTTTTTAAAGCTATCGATTATATTTCTAGGTTGTCGATAATCCATAAACATTCTGCCTGTTGCATACATTCGCTCAAAATCATCAAACTCTCTTTAGCCATTCTTAAGGAAAACAGGGTATATACTGTTTTTCACATTTTGTACAAGATCAAACTAATATAGTTACTAGAGCGCTTATCGTAGAGAAACTTTGTACAAATCTGATGCCCTTTTCTATTTAATATATTTATAATGTTTATATATTTTTTTATAGAGCATTTCAACTTCGATCAGCGAAAAATGCTTTAATGATGTTAGTTGTTGTTGTTTGCACCGAGATTGGGGCATTGGAATGTGCCCACATCTGTCTGTGTGCACACGCACGCACACACACACGGACAGACAGGCACACACACGCACACACACATGAAAATATATTTCAATTTACATGGGGTCTCTGTGGGGGCAAATATCCAATAATTAAGCAGTTCAAATGCCATCGATTCGATTATAATTGCGTCTATTGTTGTTGTTGTTGTTGTTTCCTACAGTAGGAAAACGCCGCCAAGGCTATCCAGGGTTAGCCAGAAGTGGAAAGTGGGAAGGGAGGAGGGGGTATTGAGCAATTAGTGTACAAGTCAAGTTCATCACAATTAACAACAAAAATACACCAAAAGAGATGGCGCTACGTAATATCCATAAAAGCCCGCATAGAATCGAAGAAAAAACCCCAAAAATGTGACAATCGTGAGGGTATTTTCAGCTTTTGTTTTTTTTTTTTTTTTCAATTTAACTTTTGGTAGGGTAATCGAACTGATACAGGAAGCATTATGTGCATTATGTGATAGCACAAGATATGACTCGGTTGGCATGACTAACAACGCCGGAACAACCCAAACTAGCTTATCAACAGGGTATTACAATGTATATGTAGCCCGACAAGTCTATGAATCGATATACATATGAGAACTGAATTATTTAGGCAGGCAGAGAAAAGGTTCTGCGTATATAGGTATATATATATATATTCCAGATATAAACTAGTTGAGAAATATATATGGGCCTTTATCATGCAGAGCACGAGCTTTTTATACCCTGAACCCATTGAAAATGGGTAAAGAGGGTAAAATGTATTTGTGCAAATGTATGTAACAGGCAGAAGGAAGCATCTCCGACCACTTAAGTGTATATAGTCTTGATCAGCATCAACAGTCGAGTCGATCAAGCCAAGTCCGTCTGTCCGTGTCTCAGAACCTATAGAAGCTAGAGACTGTTGCTGTAGGTCCGATATTCGATAGCTTGCCCCGTTTTCAAGAATCGATAAAAATCGATATCGAAATCAATTTTTTTGAGCAATTTTGGTAAATAATAAGAGTTAGAGCCACAAAACTTTACATGTAGCCGGAATAGTATATAGAATAGTATATATATCTCCATTTGGTCTTGAAAGAAGAGGGTTCAGGGTATCCCCTAGTCGGGAGCTTCCGACTAGAAACTCTTACTTGTTCGACTAGTCTTTATGTCGAAAATTCAACTTAATTGAAGAAATGCATCTTACAGCAGGCAGAGAAAAGGTTCTTCAAAGTCAAAGAGTATAAAAATATATTCCTGATATATGTATAGAGGCCCATATAATGCAGAAAAGCACGAGCTTATCTTGATTTTTCGACTAGTCTTTTTTATGTGGAAAATTCAAGTTAATTGAAATTAAATTTAAATATTTGGCAAATAGCAACAAGCTGTCGGGGTCTTAAAAAAAGATTTATTCAGCTAAGGCAACAACTTAAATATTGTTGTGTCTAACTGTTTGTTTTGTTTGGTTGGGCTTTTTATTGACCCCATCCCCTCCCCTATCTACCCAGCCAGGTGATCAAGTTTTTATGAGCTCATATGGTCATGGATAATATCAATCAATTATTATACTAAGGCAGCAATGGCTGTTCCCTAATGCTTGATTCGCACAATATTTGGCGACGGCGACGACGATTACTTGGAATTTGTTGGGCGTTACGATAACGATTATGAGGGGTCTCATATAACTCGAGAGCTGCCCGCCTGATAAGCGACAAGAACTTTATATGTATGTACATCTTGCAATTGCCTATATATACACATACATACACATATATAAATAAGCGCCGAGTAGGCACTTCTGTGAGCGTGAATATATATATATATATATATTTATATATGTATATAATATGATGATAAATTGTCGCACTCGTATTGCCGTATGACGCTGACATTGCGCATAAAATGTTTGGTATATTTAAACATATGTATTCATTGGCATTAACTGGCTTTGCGCGGTGCTTTCAAATTTGTCTATTTAAGTTTTTCACACACATTTTCGTCCATTCGGCAATATATTTGTGAAATGCTTTTACTTTTTAGCCAACAACTGTTGAAACATGTTTCAAATGAATCATTTTCGGGGATCAATTCAGTTTTCACGCTGTATTTTCATTCCTTTTTCACCCTGAGGCGTGGATTTGCCTTGTAGAGGCAAAGACAAAGGTATACAAGGTCATTACACGTCTCGCGTAAAATGTTTTCTCTATTCTCGAGCATTAGTTATATGCCAGTTGGTTAAAGAACCAATTATGAAAATCGCCAGGCAACCGCTGTTTTCCAGCAAATTTTTCACCGTTTTCAGTGAAATTCAACCAAAACAAAAGAAAGAAACTTTGTACAATTTCGATTTAAACACAACGCGTTGATCAACAATTAATCAGACAAGTTTCGATATGTGTGCAAATGTTAGAACGAAAACCCATTCAAATTGAGCACTGAGTACGTAGTTTGACGTTTGAGTCAAAGTTTATCAGCTTCAGCTGCAGCCGCTGTTCGGTTCAGTTCTCGCGCCCGATGATTCACATGACTTGTCTCGCGGACGTCTCAGCGCGACTCAGTTCCGGCCAGATACCCTACCTACCCCTCCCGCTTTCCCCGTACATACCCTTACACAATCCCCTTTGAAAACACCCCTTGGCTGTCGGCGGCTGTTGTTGTTGTGCTTTTGTTCGGGGGCGTAATGAACTTGAATCACTTGCGATAAGCGCGCAAAATAAAAAAAAAAAACGAATACAAGTAAAAATAAAAACCCATTCAAAGTGCGAACCAGAAATAATTCCAACAAGCGACTTGGCATTTGTGCATTAAACAACAACTAAATGAGTAGCAACAAGTGCACGATTGCGTCTGCTCGACTTGCCGCATACCCTGCACATGAGCAATGCATAACCGTTTAGTTGATGACGCGCGTGCTAGAACCACTTGAGAATTCGAAACGAAATATGCCGATTAAGTGTGACCTTGCGCACGAAATTTGCCGTTATCGCAGAACAGTTATAAAGTTTTTATAACTTGTGATTTAGAAAGGTTGTTGCTGTTGTTTCATTTTCTCTGCTTTTTTTTTGTTTTTTTTTTTGTGTACTCTTCGTTATCCATTAAACTTTTCCAGCTGAGCGATTCGAGTGCTAAAACTAATCATTAATTATATTGTTACCTGAATTGTTGAAGTGCTTGTTGTGCCCGCTGCTATTGTATAACAATCTAAAGGTCTACTTTCCGCCTTTTTTTTGCACAAACATATTTGTGGATGCTTTCATCGGCATTCAAAGTGCGGACTTTCAGCAATGCGTGAATCATTAGCACAGTTCTCTAACTAATTTTATAACCAACTATTTTGAGAGTTATATAATTGAATATTTTTTAGAATAGCTTTCGGAACACCCAACTGTACTAGATACTCCACGCTATATACTCTTTAAAAGAAAATGTACTTAATAAGATTAATTGATCAAAATTCGTTTATCAATCGATTCTTTTGTCATTCTTGCTAGAATAGACTGAGGAGAAAAAAAAAACAATTTTACTCTTTTTTTTGTGAAACATAAGATTTGATTGCAAAAATTGCAAAACTTTGAATCATTCGCAACATTTCTGAAAGTGTAAAAGCAAAAGCTGCTGAGAACTTAATTCAATTATCTAATAGGTTTTCTTATAGATAAGTTTTAATAAGATAAGATTATTAAATTAAAGACTCTTCTCTTTAGCTCTGAGCTCGCAATAGTTTCCTAATCAAACAACTAGTGCAATCATTTTGAGAAGACTTTCGGTTCAAAGAGTTGGTTAAATGGGTTATGCTAAATGTATATACCCTGTTAAAGCTCTTCAAATGCAGGGTATACACAACGAGACGCTTCACTGAGTACAGGCCATTGATGCACTCATTGTTTTAACTAAATTTTGTTTTCTATTTTTTTTGTGTTTGCCTTTTTGTGATTTTGTGCATTGTTGTTCTCAACTGAAAAGCACTTTCGCACGGCAAAAAAAATGCTAAAATCTATTCAAAGAAAGAAAATTTGTATGCAGTGCAGATAACTATTTTTGTTAGTTGTACACAACAGGCTTTATACAAATTTATATAGTATATAGATATTGCATAAGCGCAATTGAAACTGGAATTCCCCGGAGGCACAATTAAAACTGAATACCTGTAATTTACAGGGCGAGCAATTAAACAGCCAGCGGCCCATAAATCCAACGATCGTAAAGCTAATATATATATATATATATTCATATATATTCTAAGTGCGTCTGGTACGTGCGCAGGTAGGAACTAGAAATGGACTCGTGTCTCGATTTGTTCAACACGACACGACACGACACGACGCACAATATCGTAACACGACACGATTGTCCTTATAGATAAAAATGATTTTGCAAACGTGACGTCATGCGCCCGCGTGGATTACGTGCCTGAGCATCGAACTAGCAGGTCGAAGGTCGCTGGTTCAAATTCAACAGCAATTTTCATATATATTTTAACTTGTTATTATTCACAACGAAAAAAATAAATGAAAAAAACAACCTGAAATTTAGATATTGAATTGAATCTTGTTGTTAGTTTTCAGATGTCTTGACTTAGTTTGAGCTCAATTAACTTATCGCGATCTAATTATTAGCTTAAGAAATTTTTAACGTTTTACATTCTTTTTAAAAGGCAGGACATTTTCAACATTTTCATCATCGTGTCAGCTCGTGCGTGATCGTGTCACGAAAGTTAATTAAGAACACGGCACGTGCTCAACTCTATTAAGAACACAAAGTCCGAATTCGAAATCGAAATCAAAAACCGAGAGACTTGAGTCCATATTCGGTGCACATGTTTGTACCTAAATAATTGTTATGTGCTGTACTTGACGGCCAATATCGACGACCCCGCGACTGCCGCGCTCTTGTATTTGCACTCATGTGCGAGATTTTTCAAATGTACTTATTTTTTTTTTTTATGAATATGTACTTTACTGTCTTTGTTGTTTTTTTTTTTTATGAGTTACGAGTTTGATGTTTCTTTCGGTTACCCACCCGTGCACTTTAATGCCTTTTTTTGTTTTTGTTGTTGTTGTTATTGTTTAACAATCCATTGCGTGTGCTTTGTTGTTGTTGTTTCGTTCAATTTTCGCGCGTTTCGTTCAGATTTGTAAGTTCGTTCGTTGAAGTTTGTGTCTTTTTTTTTTTTTTTTTTTTTGTGGGAGCTTCGAAGCTTGAACTTCGAAGGCAGCCGTTACACTGAGGCGGCGGTGAAGAGAGAGCCGCACAAAATGGCGAGTGGCTACTGCCAGGCGAGAGGGAGTGAGTGAGAGAGAGAGAGAGAAAGAGAGAGTGAGCCAGCGCTTAGCTGAGTGCCTGTGCGTCTGTGACTCTGCCCTTGTGTGTGTGTGTGTGTGAAGCAGGCTGCGGGTTTATTGTATATGTGTGTACACACGCACGCACACATGTATGGGTGAGCCGCAGTCGTAATAATAAATTAAATACGTTATCAAAGTACAACAACGGCCGCTACGTTGATTACGAAGTTGTGTGTTGGCCCGTTTTGATTCAATTGTGCATTAAATGCCGGCACATACAAATACAACTACACATGCATATACAGTAGAAACTCTAATGTTCTGCTTAATTAGAAAACAAATGAATTATTTTACATTCCGGCAAAACTTTTACATACATACATATGTATTTGTATTTTTACCGATTAAATTAATGAACAAATTGTCCAATTAGGTTTAATTTGTACAGCAACAAATATAGGGGCGTCTGTTTTTTTTAAGTAAAAAAAAACAAATATTTCTAGCTGTTCGTTAACAGAGCTTTCACTGTATACCTGTGAGCGAGTGTGCGTGTGTGTGTGTGTTTGTTTCTTTCTTTATATTTATGCACTTATGACTAATAAGAAAGAGAGACAATTGAGGGCTCTAGTTGCGTTATTGAACATTCCTTTCTGGGCGGCTAACAGGTGTCCACCAGTGGGCCATTGCCCCCTACCCCCTACCCCCTACCCTCACAAGCCGCTGCTGCTGCTATTGTTGTTGTTGTTGTTTTTGTTGTTGTTGTTGTCGTTGGGTTTGTCACGCGCTGCCGGTGCGCTGCGGGTACATTTAGCGAGTACAGGAGGCCGCCCCCCGTTATCGCAGTAGGTTGTGCAAACACACACACGCGCACACACCCACTGCCCATCATACATATACATATATATGTGTGTGTGCGTGTGTGTGTGCATACAGCTATATAAGCGTTAGCGCGTACACAATCAAGGTGTACGTTAATTATAACTACAAATAAAGCCTAAGTAACATTTGTAATATAAACAACAACAACGCACACACACTCCACACACACACACACACACACACACACACTCAGCGGTTCAAGTGCGTGTGTCCGTCGCAATAACCGATTAACAAGAAGAAAAAAAATAGAGCATCGATGCCCCTAAAATCGTCCGTTATTGCCCAATTTAGTGCCGACAATTGCGTTTATTTTCCATTAAATCCGGATTTTTCTGGCCGATGAACTTTATTTATCGACTTTTTTTTGCTAATGTATATTAATTTCATAATGCGAGTAGAGCTAGGGTCTTAAAGTATTCAATGTAGGCCCTTCAAGTGTACGATAAGACCAAGCTTATTTCAAATTATATCGATAGCTTGCCACGTATCCTTTAAATCGATAATAATCGATTTTGACGTCCTCTTTTTCAGACATATCTCGGAGCTTATAACAGAATATTGGTATGTAGATACTCGTTTAAAAATTTTTTTCAATTTTTTTTTGGATACCTCAACATTTTCCCCCAAATTGTAAACCTGAATTTTTGGAGGTTTAGCTTCGGACTTTGTTATCTCCACACATTTGAATGCCATATTTATGCTCTAATAAATTCATACATATCGGACAATAAACACAACTGAGTGACTAAAACATGTTCGACAGTGTTGGGCTAAGGAAAGAAGAGGCATGTGTTTGTCTGTGTTTTTTGTGGATGTTTGGAAAAAAGATACAAATATGTGTAGAGGAAACTCAGCGCTGGCTTCAGGGTAGCTTCTAGTCGGGCACGCCCAACTATAGTATTCTTCGTTACTTGTATATTATAAAATTATAGTATTTTTAGCTAGTTTTTTTTTAAGCTTATATACACAGTGTTACCAATCCAATCGAATTGAAAACAAATCGCGCCTTCCGTTAACTCCAAATTGCTTTGTTGCATCCAATTGGGTTTTTCGTTATGAAAACCTCAACATAGGGGCACACTGGAGGCTAATTGATTTGGAGTTTACTTGCAAAAGCATACATAAACATAAAACACTCCAATGCAAAAACTACCCCAAAAAACTCGCAGGGTCACACCTTATTCTACGCATGCATGTAAATGTGTATATACATATGTATGCATATACATACATATTTATTCCATCATTTAATATGCTCGCTCTAATATTCAATTAATATAAAATCGCATCACTAGGGCACAGCCCACGTCCACGCACACACACACAAACACACACACACATGTATTATGGGCCGGCATCGTCGGCGGCCTTGTGTTAGGCGAATGATGGTCATAGACAAACGGAAAAAAATTGCTAATTCTAATACACACGCAGCTGCAGGTGCAGGTCCGTTAGAAAGCTTTCGCTGATTCTTTGACATACACACACACACACTCTCTCTCTCTTTTTCTGTCTCTGTGTTACTTACCATGCTGTTGGTCACATAAAACGCTAATGGCTGCTTCCTACTAAGCAAGGAAGAGGAACTGGCAATGGCAATGGCAATGGCGTGTTGTTTTGTCTTTTCGTTGCAGGAGCGGTCCGCGGCCAATAGGCGTTACTGTGTATTGGACGATAAGGCGCCAACCGACATGCACGCACGCAATGTTTAACAGGGCGGGAGGGGCTCGGGCGCTGACTGACCTCTCCTTGTTGAAGTGCACACAGGGTGTGTTCGTCTGTACGCTCCGCGCGTAAACAAACCCAACGCGAATATCGATGACGCTCGATGAGCAGAGGCGTTTGCGTTATGTGTGCGCGGGTCTTGCGGGGCAAATTGGAAACGGGGCACTCTGGGCGGATGCTCGCTCTCGCTCTCGCTCTCTTTGCTAATTCGCTGCCTGTTCTCTTGTTGCTAGCTGTGGCAACGTCGGCGCCGATTTGTTTGGTTTATTTTTATACACAAAAGTTTCAATGTTTCCTTGGCGTGCTGCAGCAGCAACAACAAATTTCATTAATATTTGCGATTTTTATTGAATTCAATGCACACATACATATGTATGTATATTAAATTGCACGTGTGTGTGTACATATACATATGTATGTATATTTTTCGGTATTTGCCTTGCTATTTTCTTTTTTTTTTCTGCTCTCTTTTCGTCTCACACCACACACCCGGCGACGAGCAAGCGATTTATAGTCTGCGTGACTATTCGTCTTCCCCCGCTGCCAAAACCGAAATGAACCTTTTTAAAACACTGCCAGAAAACAAAACAACAACAAAAAACACAACAAAACAATTTACCACTGACTACAATTAGTTGTAACAGATATCGATCGATTTTTGTCTTTGCCAGGAGACACCAACGAGTAATCGCTTTATTTGTAGATTTTTCTTTTGCTCTGCGTGTTTATGAAGGGGCGCAACGGTGGCGGCGGTGGCGGGCTGAGCGGCGGCACGAATATTGCAAATTGATTTTTTATTTTATTTTGTGCGAGTGTTCTTTTTCCGTACTGTAGCTCATTGAACGGACGTTGCTGCTGTGTAATTGCTTGGCGCGCACATTTTGCCGATTAAGCCCGAAAAACAATGACTGTTTTTTTTACTCTGAGTAATAGCTAATAAATATAAACCGCCGCACTGGCAACGCGACCGCAACAACAAAACGCTAGTGCTGCGAAAAAGTAATCGATACGAGTTTTGCTCATCTCTAAGAACGCGACAGTAATTTAACATACTATGTTAAAAATTATCGTACTGTTAAGCAATCGATTATAGAAATAGGCTAAATTTGGGTAGGCAAGACAATGGAAAATACCCGTCGTTTGGTAGTGGTTGTGTACCAAAATATACCGAAATGCGTGTACAATTTAGCAATTTTAGAAATCTTTAACTATGGTGTATAAACATGCAGAACCCTTTGACCATCTGGCAACCATAATTCTATAGGTACGCGGTCTAACCATATCGATAGATGTGTGATTCAGTATTTTATATTATTTTTAAAGAAAACTTAAATCTTTTGCGTATGTAAAACAAGAGAAATATTTAGTAGCTTAACTGAAGAGGTCCAGTCTCATCCAACAAAACAATTTATGATTTACAAAAAATACATAGTATTTTTGACGGATTTTCGCAAATACCAAATTAGTATTTTCATCACTTGCAATATATCGATAAGTTATATTTTATTAGCGTGCGACGTGCGCTACGAACGTATGTTACGTGTGTTTTCGGCTTGTTAACTTTTTTTTTTATTGTTTCCTTCCTCTCTTTTTTTTTTGTTGTTGTTATTGTGCGTGTGCGTGACTGCAGCTGAGCGCAGCCGTAACAAGAATCAAATATAACGCTATCTTAATAAGCCCCCAACAAGCAAACTGCAGTCGTATTTGCAGCGTTCTACGGCAATGTATGTGCAGAAAACTTTAAACAAACAAAAGAAATAGACCAAAGGCAGAGAAGCAAAAAAAAATAAGAAAAAAGAGTAAAAAAACGCGTGTTGAGCCGCAGCCGTAAGCGAAGCGCGGAGCCAAAGGCAGAGCCAGAGCTCAGTCGTGCTCGCTGCTCCAAGAGGCTGAAACTGAAGAAGAAGAAGGAGGAGAAGCAGCAGCAGCAGCAGCAGTAGGCGAACAATTGTTCAATTGCCGTTGCGACTCGGCCCTCTCTCTCTCTCGCACGCTCTGCCGCTGCTGCTGACCGACCGCCTGTCCGTCAGCGCGTCGTCATTCGCTTTGTCGTCGCCGTTGCCGTCGCCTGTTCTCCAAACGCGCGCGTTCTTCGCTTTTCCTCTTCCGGCCTGGCCGCGCTGAAGTTAACAGCAAATAATCATAACAACAACAACAGCAGCAGTAACAACAAATTGCGATACGAATAACAGCAACAAAATGGTAAGTTCACAGTTAATGCAATCTTCTCTTTTTATTTATTTTTTTTGTTTGTTGTTTCTTATTGGGCATATCATGACTTATGCATTTCCTTTGTTGATGTCGCCAAAGTGCAACATTTGATGGCCAAAATTCAATGGCCACTGTCCGCGCCGCCGACGCAGCAGCAGCAGCAGCAGCTGAGTGTGCACATGCTAGCCATCTCGCTCGCACTCGCTAGCTACGTGCCCAGCCACATGGTGGGGCCATCAAAAAAAAAAAAACCAAATTCGCAACGGCAAAAACAAAAACATTTCAATGTGACAATGGCGAACTCGTGTGTGTGGAAGAGAGCAGCAGTGAGCGGGGGGCGGGGTAGAGAGAAGAGTGCGTGAAGCGACACAATTAATTTGCATTGTTTTGTTTACATGTTTCCATTTCTTCGTTCTTTCTATATTATTTGATTTGTTTGTGTTTGTGTTTGCTTTCCTCCTCACACCCGCAACGCTTTGGCTTTCATTTCATCACAAAATTATGGGCGAAAACCGTTAACCGTTGCTTGTGCTAGGTTAGGGTTAAGCCCAAGTGCCCTCTTGCCGCAGTTAGCCCCCGCAATTGGCGCTCTTCTTTTGACCAGTCACGCTTAATATGTACTTTTAGTTTCATTTTCTTGCACCCTTTTCTAGATGCTAGAAGGTAGGGTAGGGTATGCACAAGTTTGGAATACCTCAGATTGTCTAGTTGTTGAAGTAAACACCTAAAACTGGAAGACTTTCAGTAAAGTGTGTGTCTCGAAAATCAGAGAACTTACAGATTAGATTGTTCCAGAAGTTTAACGCATTGTTGGACGAATTTCATCTTAAATTCTTTAAGATTAGGAATATTTGATTTTATAGCCTAACAAAGAATATTATGGACTTTCCTTATAAACATATACATATGTAGTTTTGATCAGCTACGTTGTGGGATTAAGCTGGGAAGGGTATTCAAACTTCGAAACCCTTTAAATTGGCATGTAAACATAGTTAAATATATAATATACATTCAAAAATACTAAAAACTAAAATTTGAATGGTTCGCAAATCCGAAAACGTCTCTTGGAACAGGGTATATTAATTTTCGATGAAAATCTCTCTCTAAGCTAATTCAAATACACATAACTAGGAGCCTATATTATCTATTATCTACATATATAGCAGCCGCTTTCACATTGTAAACGATCAAACAAAGTTTTCGAAAAGCACGTTTTCCGCCTCGTCAGTTTAAGTGTGACCGTGCCAGTATAGAACAAAAATCCAAAAGCTGAACAATACGCATTTCATTTTAAAACAAGCTGAAATTTTGTTGGCCAATTAGCAAAGACACAAACCACAAACAGCAAGGCTCTCTCTTTCGCTGTTCGTCCTTGGCCTGTGCTCACTGTATGTGCAACAATTTGCACGTAGGCCGGTGCACGGTGCAAGGTGCAAGGTGCCAGCAGCAGTTGATGCCACTCCCACGCACCATGCGCTGCTGCAGCGTCTCGATTTTACATGAAAATTTCCCCAGCTGTCGCAGCTTATTTATTACCATCTGCATTTTCCTCTATTCGCTGCATTTGCAGCGGCCTCTGGCGCATGCGTCAGCATCTGGGGCAAACGCACCCCCCCCCCCTTCCCCCTCCCCCTTTTGGCCAGCTCGTCCAGGCACAAAACACACATTTGCCTAGCAGCCACCTGCTTGAAGTCTGTATTAGTGCATGCATAAAAGTTATATGCATATATATCTTCTCTCTCTCTCTCTCTCTCTCTCTCTCTCTCTGTCGAACTCTCTATTTATATATACTGTATATAATTGCATTAATCACCAATCAGTCAGTTATGTATATATAGAGAGAGCTAGCTGGATTTTAACTTTACCTTACTTGGAACTTTGGAAAACTGCATTCACCGTGAAAAATGCGTGAAAAACCTCTTGTCTTTAAACCCGTTTCGCTGATAATACATCGATTGCAGCGAATTCGTAACCGAAAAAATGCGTGGAAAACGGCTGTTTACAACTTTTTTCATATATATTTTTTTTGCTACCGATAAGCTATAAACTTGTTGGGATGAGCTTTATGCTGAGTTTCAAAGAGCAGGCATTTTTGAAAGATTGGGAATATTCAGCACTTTGAAGTGGAAAATGTGGCTAAAATCTGGTTTGAACTAGAATTTAATTATTGTCGAATCAGTTTCGATCGATCATTAGTTCAATCGATTTCCATAACTCCTTTCTTTGAGTGAAAAATGGGTGGAAACACAACACCTAATTCTTTTGCACACACTGGTCCCACTGTTGCCTTTGTAAATAACTGCTTTGGATATATGTGTACACATTGTAATTGGTTGTTTTTGTTCGATTTGGTTTGCTTTTGTTGCGTTTTTATCCAGCATTTTTTGTTTTTATTCTTATTTTCGCTTCTGTTGCGATTTTGCAACCCTTAAAAGCGACTCTCGCTCTGCCTTGCCTCATCATTTCTCCATTTGTTTTTCTTCTTATTATGCTTTTCATTTTTCTTTTTTTGTTTGTTTGTGTTGTTTCTTGTTTGTTCTTCACTCATTTTTGGCAACGTGTTGATGTATTTCCTTTTCAGGCAAACACACACACACACACGCACACACGTGTGTGCGAATGTTTGAGCTTTTGTTTTCTTTTTGCAAGGTCATTCGCTTTGCTTTTATTTACTGTGTCAAAAAAGCGGTTAAAAAAAAAAATGAATGGAATTTATTGTGTGTGGGCAGGCAACAGGATTTTTTGACAACAGAATATTTTTGATTTCGCTTGCATTTTATACCCTGGGAAAAAAAGAGTCTAAAGCGTGTGTAACAGGAGAAAGAAGGACCCGTAAAGTATACATATTTGTTAAATTTTCTTATATCGTAAGCAGAAAAAGATTATCGTTACTTTTCGATATCAGTGCCCATTTAGTAAAAATCGATAAAAAATCGATTTTGCGATTTGGTTTTTCAAGCATCACATAAAGATTATAAGAGCTTATTGTGTTTAGATCATTAACATTTCCATTGTGCAATATCTAACTAAATTTTCCACAAAATTGAAGAAAATCTTTTGTGTAGTCAGAGGCTTGTGCCTTCTGCATTCATAGAAGAGAGCTAGAAAGATTGAATAGCTATGAATTCGCCGTATATCCTTTCGTTTTTGAAAGCTCTTCTAAACATATGAAAAGTTCAACTTTTAAAACGAAAGCGTGAACTTAAGCTGATAATGCGCTACTCATTGATAAGCGATGATGATAAGCGAGATGAAAGCTAAAAAAGAAAATAAATACAGCTAAGATCGTGATGTGGAAGTTGAAATACCCTTGCAGACAAGTAAAAGGTGGTATATGATAGACTACGAGATATACTTCATCAGGCAGATGATGCGATACATCAAGACTATATGTTGACTATATATATGTATACATCATTTCGTATATGCACTTTTCGAGACAATTATGTCTCAAACAAATACTTGTTTTGCATATATGTAGGATATCATTTAAGTTACCCGACAGTATTACCTATTATGTCCTCCTTTTCCTTCATAAGCTACAAAACATTGCAGCTGTAGCATTTTGCGTAGTCTTTCGCTTGAGAAAGAGAGAGAGAGGGACAGAGAGAGAGAGAGAGAGAGAGAGATCAGAAGATATTGATATAACAAATTGAACTATAAAGAGAAAAAGTTAACTACATTTAATATTATAATAATTCGGCATGTTAAAACTTTTGAATGTAGAATGAAAGGGAGAAGACAACTTTCAACACAAATAGGGCATATCTATGTGTATAACTGATTGATTGATTGACCGATTGATTGATTGATGAAACCGTAATAGCCAGAAAGCAGAAAATTTGTCAAAAATTCCGCTCTGTTATATTCTTGAAAAACAGTTGGGAAACAGTTTATGCAACTTTTACCCGATAAGCTTAAAATATATATGTATAGTTATATATATATTAAGCTTGTTGCTGTGTACCTCATAATTTGTTCTTCCATTCAAAGTACAGTCAGTCAATCCTCAGCTGGACACTCTTCTGCTGATGATGATGAAGGCGTCGCCTCGACCGACAATTCACTGTAGTTGTCCGGGGTGAAGGATTGGAGGCTGCCCGTGCTCGGCTGCGCTGCGCCTATTTCTGTTTCTGCAATTTCCCGGTGCTCATTGATTTATCTCCATCCACAGAGGCATACACAGAGCGGCAACTTTCAGCCAAGTTGTGCTCGGCGCCAACCTGGCAGCCCAGTCGCACCCAGTCGAGCACCGTTGAGTTGCTATCTTGCTCTAATTGCCGCTGTACATGCGTTGTCCTGTGTATCCTTTGGCACTGGCCCAGCCTCGGCCTCGGTCTCGGTCTTGGTCTTGGTCTCGGTCTGGGCACGAGCGTGCACCCCTCCATTTCAATCAGTAGGCCGCCAGGCAATCCTTTTGTTTCAACGACACAGGGGTGTGTGTTTGTGTGTGTGTGTGTATGTGTGTCTGTGTGTGTGTGTGGAAGTGGGGTGTTTGTGTTTATTGAGGGTTGGCCCATTGCACATGCTACGTAGTTGCTGTTCAGCTCGTTGTTCATAGTTCGTAGTGTTCGGTATCTCTGCATGCCAAACATTTCCACTGCCTGCTTGACTGCTGCCCTTTGTGTATACAAGTGTGCGTGTGTGCGTGTGTGTGCGTGTGCCTGTGCGTGTATTAGGGGGCGAAAATTCCACATTCAACCCTTTTCACAAACTGTGCGGCACAGTGGCAACTAGCAGGTCGCTTAGTAACAACCAGAATATCGTCTATCGATAGTAGTGTATCGATATATGATATGATATAATAAGATATCATAATATATAAAACATTCTTTTGTTGCCAATTAGGGTAGGTCCGCTTGAAATATTTAATAAGTATAGCCGAAAAGTGGAAAAAGCTAAATTCATTTTTTGCAATATATCGTATATATGTTTAGAATATCGTCTATCGATAGTTGTGTAGATCGATATATAAAGTATTCCTTTCTTGTCAATTAAGGTAAAGTGCGCTAGATATACTTATTATTAAGTGTAGCATAAAACTCATAAAACAATAAAAAGCGTAAATTGGTTTTGTGCAATATATCGTATATACCCAGAATATCGTTTATCGATAGCTGTCGAACTGTAACTCTTGCATAGGTGTATCGATAGATAAAATATATTCCTTTGTTGCCAAAAAACTATCGCCAAAATCGAAACAATAACTTATACAAAAATAATAAGAGTAAATTGATTTTGTGCAATATATCGTTTATCGATAGTTGTGTAACTGTACCTCTTATACAAGTAGATCTGTCGATATATGAAAAGAAGAACATCGCTTGAAGTCAACGATAACTTTCTACATTGCCATGAGATCGATAAGAATCGCTATCGATATTCTGCTTTTGAGCATATCTCCTGCTCTCTGTATACAGAACCAGAATATCTGTTGCCTTGCGAGGCAAAGCTCTGCCTGCTTAAAGCTAAGTATTTAACGTTTAAATGGAATTGTCAACATTTTGATGCAACTTTTTGATTAACTTTTGAGCGATGCTTGAACCACTGTGCAGCTGGTGCCAGTTGAACGTCGTTGCTGCCGAGTGGTGGTTGCCTGCCCGCTCCTGACCGCTTCAAAGTTGGGCCGCCCCCAACGCACCGTTCAAGGGGTGTTTGCCACGGCAGAGACAGGGTTTGGGCTGGGGGACGTCCGTTGATTGGGGTTAGAGCGTTTCAATGGGCAGAACGGGTATGGGGGGAGTTGGGCGTTTGGCTCGTGGACTCTGTGGCAGCGCCGAAAAACTGCAAGCGTGTTTTGGCCTGAAAATTTCGCTAGTTGCCGGGGCAGAGAGAGACACTGGAGTCGGCACAGCGCGTAGTTGCCTCCAACACGAGCGCAGGAGCAGTCGCAAATTGCAGCAGCAGCAGCAACAGCAGTTGAAGCCGTGGCAAGTGGCAAGTGTTAAGTGGCGAGCACCTTAAAACTGACCTTTGCCTGACCCAACGTGCTCCAGATGTTGCCAGACAGTCGAAATTGTGAGTTCTTTTCTTAATCTGTTCTCTCGTTGTTTTTTTTTCTTGCTGCTTCGCGTCTTTTTTTCTCTCTCTGTGTGTGTGTGTTTTTTTTTTGGCTTGTGCCTTTTGTGCTGTTTTTTCTAAACAACTGTGTGAAAGTCGTGCGCTGTCTCTCTCGCTCTCGCAGCTGGCTCCCTCTCGCGCTCTGATTGTGTGTCTGGCAGCTCTGACACTCTCTCTGTGTGTGTGTGTGTGTGCGTCGCTTAAAAGTGTGCTACATTTTTTTTGATGTGCCTCATTCCGTTTTTTTTTTATTTGGTGATTCCCCGGAAATGTGCAGCCGTTTATTTGTTTTCCTTAGCGTGCTGTCTGCCGTACACTGCACAAAAATGCGAGTTCGTTTGATGTATATGTATATTTACATATGTATGTATATGTATGTATATTTGTGTATGTGTACTACATTCTCTTCACGAACAGCGCCCTTTTAAAGTTCCAATTTGAGCTCAACAAACTGGAGACAACTGGAAACAAGCGCAAAAATAGAAAAGTTTCCATGTACTGAGTTTTTTGAATTTGGCCCATTTCTTGATTTCTTTATTCATATCTTTTTGTCTTGTTCATTCCATTTGCAGACTTCAAAGAAGCGTAAAACCTTATTGGACGCCGATGAGAACGACGACTTTGATGATGATGATTCCGGCTCTGATTTTGATGACGATGAAGATCCAGATCAAATAGAAGTGCCCGGTAAGTGCCAACCTTCTATGCCCCGAGCCCGACTCCGACCCCGAGCTTCGAGTTGCCTGTTAAAACACGCAAACCACTTTTTCAGCAGCTGAAATTTCAGCGCACAAGGGCTGCAAATGAACTTTTGGCCCGAACCTAGACAGGCTGTCGTTCGGCTTTCAGCTAACCGAAAAAACCGTGTACCCTTTGTTCAGCCAGGCATGGGCGAAAAGAGGGTCGAGCCGGCAGACTTGAATAGTTTTACAAAATGCGTGCAACGTTCATAATTGAGCTGTCTATGCAATAGCTTGTGCATGTGTAACAGCTGGAAAAGGTTAAAGGTCATTGCCACACAGCCTTCATAGCAGCAAAATTTGATTTAGCTATCTTTTTTTTATAGATATTACTCGCAAACTATTAAAGCCAGAGACAGAAACTTTGGTACAACTTTGGTACTTTGGTAACAAGTCTTGAAATTAGGCAGAAATTACATTTTGAAAGTTTAGTGGATAGTTGAGAAAGTTCAGATCTAAATACTGGACAACTTCAGCTAAAGTTTAACGAGAAAATAGGAATATGATATGTGAGTTAATTGAAGCTCGTAAATATCCCTGAAAAGTTTATAGTTTGCCATATAAGAACTACATATGTATATGCTATATGATAAAGTAGTCCGATGTCGATAAGATTTTGCAGAATTTCTTTTCATGCTAGAACCTACTTATCGGTCGATCCTTGCTATGGCAGCTATATGATATATTGGTCCGATGTTTAGAGGATTTCTGCATATATGTGAGGACTATTGTTAAACTAATAAATGCCGAGTTAAGTTCAGATATCTTGAACAACAACAAAGCTTTCCCAATAAGAACCTACATAAGGCTATATGATATAGTCGTCCGATCCGGTCTGGTTCCAACAAATGTACTGCCAGCAACTGAAGGAAGGACAGACAGACAGACGGACAGAGAGACAGACGGACAGACAGACGGACAGACAGACGGACAGACAGACAGACGGACAGACAGAGAGACGGACAGTCGGACATGACATGATATCAACTCGGCTGTTGCTGATCTAGAAGATATACATATATAATTTAAGGTTCGGAGATGTCTCCTTATAATGCGTTACAAATTACTTGACAAAACTAGAATACCTTCAAGAAGGGCATAAGATATATGGCATATGCATAGAAAGTTCTGAAAATTTGTTGTGCACTCTGAAACCTCTTGAAAATCAATATCGATCAATACCCTAGCATGTAATATGCATTCCCTTTCTATTCATTTACAGGGTATTTGCGAATAGTTCCCTGTTTATTTGTTTAATATGTTTTTGCTGCCACATTTCTGTGCCCTGGCCCGCAATCAGATTACTGAGGTGAAAACTTTGCCCATATAACAGGTAGCCAGCATTAAAGTTTGTGCATATTTCAAACTGCGGCTTAGTTTTTATGAATGAAATTTAATTAAACAATATTTTGCTGGCAAACATTTTATGGGATTTCAGGAATTTGGCTCTGCTTACAAAATTTGCATCTAAATGCAGCTCAAAGAGACGTGTTTCTCTCTTGATTTCAATTCATTTTGTGCTCAAAAATATGTTTTTATAAATTTTAACCAACTTGATGCTAGAAATTTAGATAGAATATCCGATAAACGGGCAGACTGAGAGAGAGAGAGAGAGAGAGAGAGAGAGAGAGAGAGAGAGAGAGAGAGAGAGAGAGAGAGAGAGAGAGAGAGAGAGAGAGAGAGAGAGAGAGAGAGAGAGAGAGAGAGAGAGAGAGAGAGAGAGAGAGAGAGAGAGTGAGAGAGAGTGAGAGAGAGAGAGAGTGATAGAGAGAGTTTTTCGAGGAGATTTCACAGCTTGGTTTCGGGTTAAAAATTGTTTTATGTATTCTCTTATTAAAAGTCATACATTTTCTTTGTATTCTTGGGTTATCGTTATCGTTCGTTGCTCAGCTATCGTTTCTTTTTTAGTTTCGATATCTTTCGAATTAAGCTTTTTTTTCTGCTTTCCTTTTTTTTGTTCTGTGACTCGATTAGTTTTAACCTTTTGGAGTTTTTGCTTTAGTTATCGATAGTTTTTATTAAGTTTTTCAATGTTTATAAGCAGTTTTTTCGATGTTTATCGCTTGTTTCGATCGATTATTTTTATTATTATTATTATTATTTCTATAATTCGTATTAATATTATTATTGTTATCATTATTATTATTATTTTTACTATTATTCTTATTGTTATAAGTATTATTATCAATTTTACTTTTATCATTCCTTTTATTTGAATTGTTATTATTTCAGCTTTTTAAATTGGCTTCTATTCAGGTTTCATTTTTTTTTTTTTTGCACTGGCCAGGGCAATATTTCGCATAGTTTCTGGTTATTCAAATATTAATTAAAATCGAATTTGCATCAGATTAATTAAACGCAAGTTCGACGTGCAGCGCTGCGTGTGGCCGGGTCGGGGGCCAAGGGAGAACTCGAAGATAATCAGATTGCATTGGATATGGATATGATTTATGTGCTCACAAATGCGATGCACAGTTCAATCCAAGCCGGGACACAAATACATACGTCTGTCCATACATATGTTCACATATGTACGCTATTGTCTCTATGTAGATGTCGATATCGATGTAGATGTGTATGTGGATGTAGATATAACTATAGCTATGGATATTCATATGCGTATCGCGCTGCTTGAGCTGCACAAGCACACATACACACACATACACATATATACAAATACATATACACATACATACACATATGGAGTAAGATATATATGTATGCATATATGAACATTGTGCAATACATATGCATGTCGAAATCCAATTGTAATCCAATTTGTGCGTCATCTGTTTGTCTAAATTGCATTTGGTTTTGGGCATATGTGCATTAAGTATTGATGCTCAGCTCAATGCAAATCCTCCCCCTCCTGCGCCCTCCACGGGCCTTAATTAACTATCTATTATAAATGAGCAACAACAACAACACGTCTGCCAATTAAAACCAATAATCCAATCAATCTCCCCCTCCATATTTGACCTCTGATCAACAGAATTTCGCATATCCTCAGTATTTCAAAAAAACAACAATATATAAACCAATTTAATTTTGCACTCAGTAAAACAATTTATTAGAAAAAACTGTACGGAATTTGTTCAAAGTAGATGAAAAAACATATTGAAATTAAGAAATGTGAGCAAAGGTCGACTAAATGTGAAGTCCACACAAGGAAGCTGTCCGCTGAGCGCGGCTTTACTGTAGCTACTAAAGGTGCTCAAAATCTGGATAATAAATATCTATTCTAAAGTTCTTATAATCCCCGAGTTATACTTAAATAATATATAAATATTTTTGAGAATTTAGATGTTTTTCAAAAAATAAATTTATATTTAGTATGCAACATCATTTTCGAAAAACTTCCCGCCCTATGTTACTTATCTTAATTTTAAAAAGACACGTTCAAACAGTTCTATATTAGAGAAAGCATATCTCGAGGATTATAAGAGTTTTATGCACCAAATTTGATATGAAGATTCTGGAATAACACAGAATACACAGAAATTAACATTAAATGTCAAAAGGATTGCAACACCTGAGTTAATCAAGAATGCGATTCTCAAAATAAATGAAAAAGAATTTAAAGCCTAGTCCGAGCTGGAGCGTGATGTCTAGAGTTCAATTGTTTGCATTACGATTGTGGGAAAAACAATTTACTATAGTTCCTAGTAGCACACACACACACACACACACACACACACACACACACGCACACATCTATAGATATTTAAGGTACATATTGTTATATGTTTATGTAAACAATTTCCAATTGGCAAATCAGCTTGTGTCCCCTGATTCCTTGCAGTATGAATATCTATAAAGTATATAAATAACAAGCCATGTTCCCGCTCGCGAGTCAATTTTCAAATCAATGTCAAACAGCGCTGTCCACTTGTCACTGTCTGTGTGTGTGTGTGTGTGTGTGTGTGTGTGTGTGTGTGTGTGTGTGTGTGTGTGTGTGTGTGTGTGTGTGTGTGTGTGGGTGGGTGGGGATGAGTCGTAAGGAAACAACATCTTGAGCTTGTCGCAGCTGCGAACTGCGAATTTATGCAGCCCCATTGGCGACAGGTGAATGCAGAAGATAGACTCGTTGCGGACCCTCCTCCCTAACTCCTCATGTAAGCATGTTCGCAAGTTTCCACAGACATTTGCTAATTATGTACTCATTATATATCTATATATATATATATATGTAACTGGAAAGGGGCGGGTCATGCCTACACATAACGCAACTAAGCAGTTAAAACAACACGAGGAGCCTTGGGGAGTGCGGGGCCTTACTTCGCAGAAGGGGCAGGCTGTTCGGACTGGGCCTGGGGCTGGTCTGTGGCAATGGCAACAGCTACAGCAAGGGAAATAAATCGATTAGCTGCGTTAGCGTCCAACTTGGACAGCAAATGCAGCTCCAGAAGTATATAAGTGCATTTCAAATATCTGTATCTATATAAAAACATACATATCTATATGTTATATATGCAAAATCGCATTCAATCAATTTAAGAGAAAAGCGTAAAGTCATATGCATAATATTATATTCGGATTTCACTATGCTCAACAAATGTTACATTTTCAAACTTCACATATTGCGGTTCCATTTGGATTTGGAATTTGGGATTTGGACATCGTTAAGTGCTAAAAACTTGTTCAAAATTTAAAACTTTAACTATAATTTTAAGTTAATGATAATTATTTAGCAAAATTTTTTTGCAAATGTGAAAAAAGTGTTTTCTTATGGGAAAACGTACAGGCCACATTTATCACATTCGAAAAAAAAGGTGACTTTGCGACAATGTGAATGTTAGAAATGTGAACAGTGGAATTAGGCTAAAAGTTCGAAAAATTGTTTAAGGATCGGACTTTAAGCACCGAGAAGCTTATCAAGAATGCATAAGCCAGCTTTGCTGGAATATTTGTAGGGGTAAAGGCTCGACTAGAGCACACTCTAATTTGTTTTCCAATCGAGATATTTATTGATTTTGTTGCCGTTTGCAGGTGGCGGTCGTGATCTGAATACTGCAGTTACCTACGCGCAAAACATTCGCAGCGGTGTTGGCATCAACGTCAACAAGCAGGCGAATAGCGCCCCAAGTGGCAGTCACAGCGGCAGCAATATAAGCGCCGCCTTTCTCAAGTTTGGCAACAACAACAACAACAACATCATCAGCAGCAGCAACAACAGCAACAGCATCAATAACAACAGCCACAACAACAACAAAGTCAACAGCAGCATTAGCAAACCGACCTCATTGCTGCTCAGCAACAACAGCAACAGCAGCAACATTAGCAACAACAGCAGCAGCAACAACAATATAAATAACAACAACAACATTTCCGTATTGCGGCCAACAATTGTGACGCATACAACAAAAACAACAATTGCGGGCGGCAAATTTACCGCGTTGCCAACAACAATAACAACAAAAGTCGCCATTGATAAGAGCCTAAACAACAATATGCCAAAGAAATTGACGGGTAAGTGTGACCATATTCTATACGTATGCACACACACGCAAACACGCACACAGTCACACGCACATTCACACGCACAATCACACGCACACACACAGACACACACACGCACACCAGTTAGTCAAAAGCTCAATTTTAAATTAATGCTGCTGTGTTCTTGTTCTCTCTTCCCTCTCTCTCTCTCTATCTCTTTCTTCTCTCTCTCTTTACTTTGCTGCTGCTGCATACTCAACTTCAACTGCTCGGCTCGCTCGCTCTCTTTCACACACTCTGTCGCTCTCCCTCTCTCTCTCTCTCTCTCTCTCTCTCTCTCTGTTTTGCTTTTATTTATCTTTTGTTTGCTCGTTTTATTTTTGTTTTGCGGTTGTTGCTTCGTTTGTTTCGTTTCGTTTCGTTTCGATTTTGTTTTGCGTTTTTGGTCCAGCTGCCGCATTGGGCAACGCCAGCGGCACAAATACCGCAACGACAAGGATCAGCGGCACAGCGGGTGGCAACCCTGGCAGCAGCAATAGCATCCACTCGAGTGCTGCCAGCGCCTATTTGAGCAGCGGCGCCGGCAACTATTTGAACAGCCTCAGCACCAACGATCTGATGAGCCTCGCCGCCTATGTTGCCTCCAAGGGAGCGCCCAATGGCAGCAACAACATTAACAGCAATAACATCAACAGCAACAGCATCAACAACAACAACAACAGTAGCTACTTTACGGGCAGCGGCGGTGGTGCTTCAACTTCAGCCGCCTCTGCTGCCAATTTTAATATGGCCGCGTCTTTATTGGCGCAGAGTAAGTCCTGTAATGTTGGTAACAACCAAGAATTTGCCTAACAATAACCGTTAATAACTCTTTGTCTGTGCTCGTGTGTGTGTGTGTGTGTGTTTGTGTGCCTGCATGTGTGCTCACACAAGAAGCCATAACAAATAATGGTAGCTACTTGCATTTGATGTAGTTGACAGAGGTTTGGCAACACTGTCAAATCGTGCTTTTGGAAACTCCATAAAGGTTGCGGAAATATGGCAACACCGTGTGGTACCTATTGACAAATGGATAGCACTATTTTGTTCTTAAATCCGCAGAACCGCTTAAAAAGTTTGCAATTTTGTTGCCCTAATGTGGCAACGCTGTCAAATATCTGTTGCATCAATATAGCCACAAATTTAAGCCTTTGTTAACAAATGGACAACACTGTTTTATCTTAAAATTGAAGAAGAACTTGAAAATTCTGCAACTATCGCCTATTGATATAGTTATTCCGATATGGCAACGCTGTCAAATCTAACTTGCAGCCCTGTGGCCAGACTAAGTTTAAGTTTTTGTTAATAAAGGAACTACGCTGTTTATTCCTTAATTTCGCAAAAATGCTTCAAAATAAATGCAATTGTTGAATATTGACTTATGGCAGACCACTAAATTCTAATTTGCAGCAATCTGGCAACACTGTGTAGCATCTGTTGACAAATGGACAACACTGTCCTTAATTATCAGAAAAGCTTAAAAAAAGCTTTAACATATTTGTTAGATGTCAACTTTGTATAGTTATGCATTAAATGCAGTTCGGGCCAAGCGATATTTTGAGAGCTGTTTCGTACTGTGAATTGAACCAGCGACTTTTTTCATGGATTTGCAGCCCTGTTAAACATAGGGCAAAATTGAGCCGAGCTTTGGTTAACTTTCAATGGGCATTGTACTGTTAAACAGAGCGCTGTTAATAACAGCAGCCAGCTCTGTTAGCCTGTGAATGTTACTGTTTTGACGTTTTTAACCTCAAATTTTGAACTCGCCTGACATTTGACTCAGTAGGCCTTGCTTTCTACGGTTCTTTCAGTTTCAATTTTACTTGTTGACTTTAGGCGCTTACTTTCGATTTAGTTTTACATCAAATAACATATCCGAAACAACGCGGGAATTTGTTCAAAATTTTAAGTCAAAAAAAAAAACAAAAGAAATCTAAAAGAAATGATAAATTGTACATCGAAAACGTGTGTGATATCTTTTTGTTGTTGTAGCTTTTTATCGATTTCACAATTTTTATCATAATGAATTCCAAGAAGAAGAAGCCAACGCGTTTACTTTGCGAATCCACTCCAATGATCCAGAGCAGCCACAGCTGCAGCCTCCTGAACTCATCCTCCTTCACCTCGACGGCGAGCAGCAGCAACAACGAGGACGACTCCAGCAACTGCAGTCCGAGTCGCGTCTTCTTTGGCGGCAAATACAAACGGAAGCATTTGCAGCATTTGATTGGACTGCAGGTGGCCCACGCCATGGGCCGTTTCTATCGAGTGCACGCGCGCGCCTTGGCCAAGCTGGAGCAGTTGCTCATGAAGGAGCTGGTGCCGCGGCTGGGTCATGCGCGTCCGGGCCACGCACAGCTGCTGGACCGGATGATGCGGCGCCTGAACAAGCTGCGTCCGGCGGTGGTGCACGTCAGGGCGGGACTACATCGACGCCTCAGCAGCCTCAGACACACGAGAAGCGTGCCGGAGCAGCAGCTGCAACTGTCGCGTTCCAGTTCGAGAAGCTCCTGCCTGGATGCGGATTGGCGGTCTTCGGGTCTCAATGCGAGCAGCAAAGAGCTGACGCAGACGCAGCGCTTCGAGTCGCAGTCACAGTCGCAGCCAGTCAAGGATAAGGCCAAGGTTAAGGCCCGGAAAAAGGGCCTACGATTAATATATCGAAATAACGCGTTCAGCTCGGCGCACTTCAGTGATCTGAGCGAATTGCATTCGGCAGCCGCAGATTTGAGTCCCAAATGCGAGTCGGGATCGGGATCGGAATCTGGATTGGGATCAGAATCATCGATAGATGCGTACTCAATGAATCGCAAACAGCTCGAGACGAATCTATTGTACAAAAAGTCCTCGTTTTCGCTATACATGAACCGGTTCAAGTATCCGCCGCCCTGGCCGCACGCCTACACGCGCTGGTGCAAGCCGCGGAGCTCGAAGAACGTGTTCAAGCCGCAGCCCTGGGAGGAGAACGACGAATGATATGGAGTATCGGAAACGGAGCTGTATTAGGCGGCGTCAATTTTCGATATTTTATTTGTTCTAAAGTCTTCTGCAATGTGAATTCGAAAGATGATTAAAATGGAAGTCACGATTCAAATACTTTGCCCTTGGCCTTCTCGCTGACCCTTAACCTTCTACATTTGCAATGGCCTCCCTTTCGCTTTCAGTCTAAAGTTAGATGCTTGATCTATATGAGTTAGCCTTCGTTATGCTTCGTTTGTTCTTTATTTCTCTTTATTTAAGTCCCGGCATTTCTCTGCCAGCAATTGTCTGAGATCCAAGCTCGGCTGAGCAAAACTCTGCGCTTGGACGTGATCTCTTTTTAGTTTGCTCTAAGAATCTATTCCCACCTCCAACAGCCTTGTCAACTTTTCCAAGTTAATCCTGGCATCGTGTTCTGTTTGTAACTGAATTTGATATCGTAATTCATCTGCGGCATCAACCTTCCGACTACTTTATCATATAGCTTCTATAGGAATCCGAGGTGGATGTTAAAATCCTGTTTCCTACCAATCAAGGAAAACCTTTTTTGTTCAAATTTCGATTCTGTCTCAGCTAGTTTAAAGGAGAAAAGGACATGCAAAGCTTAACTTGTCCTTCAGCTGCAGCTGAACTCCTGACATCCTTTCAGCTTAATACTTTATGTCCTAAGTGTTTCGTCTAACGTAGATAACCCATTCCAAATGGATGGGAAACGGGCAAAAGATACGTATAAATTATAAATCATAAGGCATATTTCTGCTCTATGCCGACTATATATATTCTTGCTCATCAACAGCCGAGTCCGTGTTTATGAATCTGTATGTTTTCAACGACTCCCCGAGCTGGCATAGTCTTGAAGTCTCGAACTTAATCCTTGATAGTATTTGCTTTCTGATTCTCTTCGGGATTGCGTTCATCGTGTATTGAATGGGCTCTAGCCAACTCTTTTAAGCTACTTAACTTAGGGTATATCTGTGTCAAAATATTATTAATATAAGTTATAGCTAGCTGCATTTAATAGCTTGATTTATAGTTGAGTTTTAAGAAAGATACAACAATTTATTTGCTCTACTAATCACATGCAATATATTCCATCTCTCTCTCTTTCTCTCTCTCCTTCTCTGTCTGCTTTCATACAACTCTTTCCATGCATTCCATCTCTTTTGCACTCGCACACCAAAAACAACAACAACAACAAAAACAAATCACAACCAAACAACATAAAAACACACTTGTCTTGCAGTGAGCTATGCGGGCGCTGTCACGCCCATGCGTGCACCGTACAAGCTGCCGCCAGGCAGCATGCCACAAAGCGCTGCCGCCAACGCAGTCAAGAGCAGCAGCGCCGGCGGCGGCGCAACGGCAGCAGCTGCAGCAGCTGCGGGCGCAGCGGGCGGCGGTGGCGGCATGAAAGTGAACACCATGATGCTGGAGAAGCTGCAGAAGCTGATCGCCCTCAATCCGGAGTACTTGACCAGCGGCATACCCAACCATGTGATGACGCAGCTGTTTATGCAACCGATGCGAATGCCGCAGCAACAGCAACAACAGCAGCAGCAGCAACAGTTGCAGCAGCTGCAGCTGCAAAATGCGGCCGTCGCGAATGCGGCAACGGCAGCCGCCGCCGCAGCGGCTGCCTCCGCGGCCGTCTATGTGCAGCAGGAGGAGGATGAGGTGGACTATGAGGAGATGGGCGTGGCCGAGACATATGCCGACTATTGGCCAGCAAAGCGTAAGTATTGTTGGCTATGCTAGACAATGCGTCGCTGCATCCGAAGATTAATTGTTGTTGTTTTGATTGAATCCACAGTCAAGCTG
The DNA here is from genome assembly GCA_035045725.1 of Drosophila ezoana. Lineage (NCBI taxonomy): Eukaryota > Metazoa > Arthropoda > Insecta > Diptera > Drosophilidae > Drosophila > Drosophila ezoana. The sequence continues at coordinate 5,598,348 of JAWNOU010000058.1, forward strand.
GGCAAGAAGCATCCGGATGCGGTCGTGGAGACCGCCTCGCTCAGCTCCGTGGAGCCGTGCGATGTCTACTATAAGCTGTCGATACCCGCCGAGACAATTAACAGCGGCCAGCTGAGCGCCCTTCAGCTGGAGTCCATTACGTACGCATCCCAGGCACACGATCATCTCCTGCCCGATGGCAGTCGTGCCGGCTTCCTGATTGGCGATGGCGCCGGCGTTGGCAAGGGTCGCACCATTGCCGGCATCATCTACGAGAACTACCTTAAGGGACGCAAGAAGGCCCTCTGGATATCCGTCTCCAATGATCTCAAATACGATGCGGAGCGCGATCTCAGCGACATTGGAGCGACGCGCATCGAGGTCCATGCGCTCAATAAGGTGGGCAACATTCAAAACATAACCATCAAAATAGGTCTCAATTATTGTAATTACTTATTTAATTACTTGAGTAATTGTGCCAGACAAACAAATATCGAAATATATTTTAATTGCCTCTATACCAAATGCTGTAAGCACTTTGTACATTTAATTACTCGAGTAACTTAGCTTAATTACTTTTGTAATTGTGCCAAATAAGATAAGGGCCAATTCTAAAGTGTTACGGGCCAATTATTAAAGTAATTGTTGGGTAATTACAATTTGCCCAGTAATTAAATGGTAATTAAAGTAGTTACGAAAGGAAGCACTGGTTTTTTAAGTTGCACTTAGTAATAAAATGATCATCCTTTTGCAAATTGCAGTTCAAGTATGCGAAGATCAGCTCGGATGCGAACAACAATTGCAAACGTGGCGTCATCTTCAGCACGTACTCGGCCCTGATTGGCGAGTCGAACAACAAGACGGGCAAATATCGTTCGCGGTTCCGGCAGCTGTTGCAGTGGTGTGGCGAGGACTTTGAGGGTCTCATCATATTCGATGAATGCCACAAGGCGAAGAATCTGTGCCCGGTGGGCTCCGGCAAGCCAACAAAGACGGGCCAAACGGTGCTCGAGCTGCAGCAGAAGCTGCCCAAGGCGCGAGTTGTCTACGCCTCGGCGACGGGCGCCTCAGAGCCAAAGAACATGGCCTATATGGTTCGCCTGGGCCTGTGGGGACAGGGCACAGCCTTTGGCAGTTTTGGTGATTTTATTACCGCCGTCGAGCGTCGGTAAGTTCCCTTTATATATCGTCTTCCAGCCAATGCTGATCCATCGTTTCGTTTGCAGCGGCGTCGGCGCCATGGAAATTGTGGCCATGGACATGAAGCTGCGCGGCATGTACATTGCTCGGCAGCTGAGCTTCAAGGGTGTCAGTTTCAAGATTGAGGAGGTGCCGCTCTCCAAGGAGTTTCGCAGGATCTATGATCAGAGCGTTGAGCTCTGGGTGGAGGCCATGCAAAAGTTCACAGAGGCCGCCGAGCTTATCGATGCCGAGAGCCGCATGAAGAAGACCATGTGGGGTCAGTTCTGGTCCTCGCATCAGCGCTTCTTCAAATATCTCTGCATTGCGGCCAAGGTCAACCATGCTGTGCTTGTCGCCCGCGAGTCCATCAAATATGGCAAATGTGTTGTCATCGGCCTTCAGTCCACCGGCGAGGCGCGCACCCTCGATCAGCTGGAGCGCGACGATGGTGAACTGACCGATTTTGTGTCCACAGCCAAGTGAGTTTTTGTGTGAATCAATTTGGACATTAAGCTTAAAACCAGTTTACAGTGAAAAACAGCCTGAAGTTGAGCTTTAAGCTAATTGTTGAGCTTTAAAACATAAAATATTGTTTGAAGCTTTACATTTCAGTTTGATTAGAGCTTTTGTGCTATATCGAGTTAACGCCAAAGCTTTTATATGTTAATTTATTTATTCTTTTTTTTAAGTGCAATTCATTTGTCTTAACTTAAAGCTTTCAAGCAAATCGATAATTGGAACAATCGACTAAAAACTGAGCTTTAAGCTGAGCTAAATGAAGAGTAGAGCGTGTTTTCAAGACAGATCAAAGCTTAAAAGAGCTTTTGTCTTGCTTTAGGCAGCTTTTATTGACTATGGATTATTGAAGCTTTAATGTGTTTTTATACTTTAAGATAAAGTGAAAGTTGTAGCTATTGAATTTAATTTCATTTAATTGCAATCTAAACTTTTTGTTTCACACATTTGTTTTCGCCCTTTGCAGAGGCGTTTTCCAGTCGTTTGTGGAAAGGCATTTTCCGGCGCCCGATCGCAATCGCATCAATCGCATTTTGGGCCTCTACGACGAGACGCCGCCCGTGAAACAGGAGCCGCACAGTCTGCATAACAACAACAACAACAATAATAATAATAACAACAACAACAGCAGCAGCAGCGGCATCGCCGGAAGCGGCGGCGGCAGCAGCAGCAGCAGCCGGAGCAAGCGAAAGGGCGCCGGCAACAGCAGCGGCAGCAGGCGCAAAACAAAAAAGAAGAAGCGCAGCGGCTCCTGGCAACACAGCGACAGCGACGAGGAGGCGGCGCACACATCCAGCGGCGAGTTGGAAAACAACAGCGACGACGCAGCGGACAGCGACGATGCCTGCGACGAGGAGCACGAGGGGAATGACGATGACGACGACGACGAAAACGAGGACGGCGACGATGACGAGAACGAGAACGAGGACGATGATGAGGACAAGCACGACGGGGACAGCGATCGGCACAGTGTCGCCAGCGATTACAGCTCCGATTTCAATCCGTTCTTCATGAGCGGCAGCGACAGCGACATCGATCCCTGGGTGAATGCGCGCAGCAAAAAGTCCAGCGGCAGCGCCAACAAGAAGACCCAAAAGAAGTCCAAAAAGAAGAAGGGCCTAAAAAAGGAGCCGAAAATCAAAAAGGAGCCAGCCACCGGCGCACCTCCAGCGAGTAGCAACAGCAACAGCAACAACAACAATAACAATAACAATGCGACCATGTCCGCGACGGTTGTTGCCGCTTTAAATGCGGCCAAGAGCCGCAAGCCACAGCAGCAGTCGACGCAGGACAAGATCCAGGATCTGTTGCAAAAGAAACAGGAGCTTAAGGGCACAATGACGCCGGTGGGCGTCAATGGGGTCAAGCTGAACTATGGCCCGCCGCCCAAGGATGCCATTGAACGGGCCTGCACGATGAAGGAGGAGCTGTTGCGCAAAATAGAACGTCTCGGTGCCCGCCTGCCGCCCAACACATTAGACCAGCTGATCGATGAGCTGGGCGGTCCCGATAACGTGGCCGAAATGACAGGCCGAAGGGGTCGTGTCGTCCAAAGCGACGATGGGTCCATACAGTATGAGTCGCGCACAGAATCGGATGTGCCGCTCGAGACACTCAACATAACCGAGAAGCAGCGCTTTATGGACGGCCAAAAGGATGTCGCCATCATCTCAGAGGCCGCCTCCAGCGGCATCTCGCTGCAGAGCGACCGACGCGTCTTCAATCAGCGACGGCGCGTTCACATCACCCTCGAGCTGCCCTGGTCCGCCGACCGGGCCATACAGCAATTCGGACGCACGCATCGCTCCAATCAGGTGAACGCGCCCGAATATATATTTCTCATCTCGGATCTGGCTGGCGAGCGGCGTTTCGCGTCGACGGTGGCCAAGCGACTCGAATCGCTGGGCGCCCTCACGCACGGCGATCGTCGGGCCACGGAGACGCGCGATCTCTCACAGTTCAACATCGACAACAAGTATGGCCGGCAGGCGCTGGAGACGGTTATGCGCACCATAATGGGCTATGAGACGCCGCTGGTGCCGCCGCCGACCGATTATAGCGGCGAGTTCTTTAAGGATATTGCCGGCGCCTTGGTCGGCGTTGGCATCATAGTCAACAGCGAGAGTCATCCGGGCGTGCTCAGCCTAGACAAGGACTACAATAACATATCCAAGTTTCTCAATCGCATTCTCGGCTGTCCCGTCGATCTGCAGAATCGTCTATTCAAGTATTTCACGGACACCATGACGGCCATCATCAATCAGGCCAAGCGTGGCGGTCGCTTCGACTTGGGCATTGTTGGTGAGTTGCGATAGCTGATAGCAGCTTTCCCGATCCTATAAAGTAGATATATGTAGCATGTAGAGCTCTTGAAACTAGAAGCTTTTATCTTGATCTCTCTCTCTCTCTCTCTCTCTCTCATCACAGACCTGGGCGCCGCTGGCGAGAATGTGACTCGTGTGCGTCTGATGCGTTTTATGCGCAAACATGCCACAGGCGTGGCACCCACAGAGCTGCACACGGTGCGCGTGGAGCGCGGCATGATCTGGCAGGAGGCCATTGACAAGTGAGATTGCAAAATGCACAATTTGAATGCAAAGCTCAAGCTCTATCTAATCCTCTAGGTATGCGGATCTGTTCAATGAGCACGAGGGCTTCTACACGTCGCATCAGCTGCGCAATCAGAAGCGCACCGCAATCCTGGTGGTTGTCATCGAGCAGCAGCCGGCGCGCAGCTCCACGGATGCGGACAGCAGCAGCAGCAGCAGCAACAGCAAGGCGCAAAAGAAGAAGTCGCGCAGCAAGAAGGAGATCATGTGCCAGATATACAGGCCCAATACGGGCCTGCAGGTGCGACACGAATCGCTCGCCGAGCTAGAAAAGAAATATCGCAAGGTGGCCAGCGAGGAGGCCGAACCGCATTGGACCGAACAGTACGATGCCTCGGTGCACACCTGCTCGCACGCCTACTGGAACGGCAACTGTCGCAATGTCAGTCTGGGCAACGATTGCGAGGTAAGCCTGAACGCATGCTCCCAATCCCAATCCCAATATACATATATATATGTTCGTTCAACTTGCAGGTGGGCTTGCGGCAACGTCTCTATCATGTGCTCGCCGGCTCGGTGCTGTCGGTGTGGGGCCGTGTCGAGCATATCCTGAATACGCGCTCCAATAGCAAAATGCAGGTGATACGCATGAAGACAACCGAGGGTGAAAAGATAGTCGGCACCATGATACCAAAGTCATGCTTTGAGCCGCTCATGAATGATCTGCGCAGCGACTCCGAGAAGCAGGAGGAATTCAACTATTAAACCACAAAAGGAACACGATTAAACAACAAAAAAACAAAAACAAAACACCAAAAAAAAAAAAAAAACAATAAACAAATAACAAAATTCCACCCACCAACAAAGAAAAAAAAAACACGTCGAAATCCAGACTATGTCGTTGTCTCTTTCCAAAATAACATCGCCCAACCAGAACACAACATACAACATACAACAAAACAATATAACAGCCAGAGAGTTGGGGAAAATAGTTGTCTAAAATTTCATGCTTATATTATTATTATAATAATTTTTTTCCTGCTTTTTACGATTTAATTGTTTTTTTTGTTTTATTCAGATGGATTTTCCGTTTAACTTTTACACTAAAATTTAGTTGTAAAATCGCATCGTACATAAGTCGAAATGTATTTCCAAGCCTATTAGAAACTCTAAGTCAAAATTTCTAATTTCCTATTGTTTAGCTCACACACACACACACACATACACACACACACACAAAACGGCATGGATAAAAAAGATATAGTGAAAACAAATGAAAACGCTTATTATATGGACTTTTCTTAATGATTTAAATATTAATTAATTAAACTAAGTTTAACATTTACGCTAGTAAACACACACACACACACACACACACACGCATACACACACACACTATGAAATGCCAGCAAGCAAATGTTAACTATTTATTTTTAGTTACACACACGCATATTTTTATAATTATTATGTATGTAAAATGCCCCTCATATATGATTTCTGACCTTATTTAAATTACGCTTTTTTCCTTTTGTTCTTTTTCTTTTTTTTTTTTATACTTAACTTTTAATTGAAAGCTGCAGCGCAGCGCGCAGCTTTTTGCTAGTTGAAGTAAATGCAAAATGCAGAATGCAAAACAAGAAAAGAACCTAAAAATAATATATATAAACAAACACTTAAGAGTTAATTATAAACGCAACCAAGAGAAGGCATTTTTTTTCATGTCAACATAATTTTAAGTTGAAATCGAAAAGTCAGACAGTTTCTAATTAAGGTCCTCTAACTGTAATAAATAAATTAAGCTTAGCCATTAAAGGTGTTAATATACATATACATATGTATGCGTATATGTATATATATATATGTATGCAACCCATATACATATATATTTATATACATATATGCATATAACAAATACAAATGAAGTACGTGCACGTATGTATGTGCATGCAAAATAATAAACGCGATATTGTGGCATATAAAACAAAGCAAAAACAAATTCCACAACATATTTCAATTCTTTAACTTTTTGATCAATTGCGAGCACACGACAAAAACTCTGGAAACGTTTTTAGCTTCCCGGATCAAGGTTTTTGGCAATTTAGACATTTAAATATGTTAATCGGATTCAACTGCCAAAATTCTTATCGTACTTTTATCGACTTGACGTGTATCGCACGTGCGCGCATATATCGACCTATCGATACCAAAGGCGATTAGATCCTCGCGCAGAGTTGCCACTTAAGCAGCCGTTAGCGAGTGAAGTGAGCTGCGCTTGCAGAGCGCGCCCGCCATTTTTTTTTTAATTTGAAATGAAATTAAAAGCGGCAGCATGTGTTTTAGTAAAGTTGCGAAAGCGTTATTTAATTTTGTATATTCATTCATATTACAATCGCGCTCTTCCAGAGCTAAAGTTCTCATACACATAGTTAGCCATTCAATAATTTCGCTATTTCATTTCGGTTTTCTTATTTCTTTGTTGTTGCCATACTCTTCGCACTGAAGTACATTAGTTTTAGTTACATGTTAATACAAGTAGAGAGAGAGAGAGAGAGTTGGGCAAGTACATAAATACCATAAGAAGCGAAAAATATATATACTCGTTTATATGTATGTGTATATATAATACTCGTAAATATGTACGTATAGATTTGTAGCGCTGTAGCTAATGTGTATATATATATAGTCTTCCATATAGTTGTCATATATAAAAATGATTTTTCGGTTTCGACATTTACAACATAGAGTATATATTTATAATCAAGAGGCAACTATAATACATATAAGTACATTTATATATATAGTGAAAGAGAGAGAGAGAGAGAGATAGAGAGATAGAGAGAGATGTACATATATAACTCTTTAGCTCTTTAAATACGCATACGTGTATGTATATTGTATATATGTATATGTATATGTATATGTATATGTATATGTATATGTATATGTATATGTATATATGTATATGGTATGGTGTAGCTATATGTATTCCATTTCAATATCGGGGGCTTTCAAAAGCTGGGCGTAAACGAACTTTAAAGCTATTACATGTTGACCAAGTTTTGAACAGAGGCTAAAAAGCGATGACGATTTAGTTAGTGCAAAATTTTGTATGTAAGGTTTGTGTTTCTCTTAGGTACGCACACTGGTACAAAATGTATGCTAGTTTAAAGGCAGCGCGGGACTACTGATCACATACAAATATATATATATGTGTATGTATATATGTATATATATATCGTTTATATATATACTGGTATGTGAAGTGTATGCGTAAAGTACTTTAGGCTTTATAGGTATATGCGTGTGTGTGTGTCGTATGTGTGTGTGTGTGTGTGTGTGTGTGTGTGTGTGTTTGACTAATTCTTAATGGTGGTAATCGTGGATTAATGGGCGGCACTGATTTTGTGTTAGTTAACATTCACTATATGTTTACATTTATAATTTGTATATATATATATATAGTAGTATATATATGTATAGTAGATAATACACATTCGTATATACTCTATAATATATACATATATATATATGTATATATATGTGTATATGGATATTGGTTGAGGCAAATTATGAACTATAATACAGTTTACACTTAGTTCGCTTTTCAAATATGTCTATAACATTGAGCTGAAATCCGATTTATATATGTTTACGTTTAGCTATAGTTAAGAACTGTTCTCAGCTTTTTTGTTTTGACAGTTTGCTTCATAGGAAATACATATAAATTTCGATATATATGTTTACAATTTGGTATTTGTTTTTTTGTTTTGTTTTTTCTTTATAGCTATCGCTTAGTTTAACGATATCGAAAATATACAGGCTATACAGAAGTTTTTCAAGCGGCTCTTAGGCTAAGATATTTCAAGTTAAATATTTGCAAATATCGCCAACATATAACATATATATATGTGTGTATGTATGTGTATATATGTTTATATATGCTGGCATACAGTTTTGAATCGAATATGGCTCTGCGCTCTACGCTTAAAGGCCATCAAAAATATTATTTGTTTTTGATTTTTACTTTAAACTTCTTCTTCTTTTCATTCTTTCATTTCATTTTGGTTTTGTTTTGTTTGGTTTTTCTTTCTAGGTTAGCTACTTAGGCACAACACATAATAGCGAATATCGTTGGATATATATATATTACACATGTTCCACTATTATAAAACATTTTCTTTGTTTTGGTTTTTTTGATTTTACATTACGTACTGGAAAAGTTCTAGACACTGGAGCAAATAGCTCTTAAAATAGTAGTCTCAAGTGAGAGGCAGAGAGAATTTTACAATGGTGCACATAGGAGAGAGAGAGAGAGAGAGAGAGAGAGCGAGAGAGAGGAAGAGAGCAAGACTATGACTATAATGGAGTTAATGGGAGATTGTGCTGTGGGCCTGTTGAAGTTGTGGTTAAAAGGGGCCTTTTTTTTTTTTTTTTTTTTTGCTAAATAGTTACAATGTACAAGACTACGTTGTCTACGCTGTTGCTGCTGCTGCTTCTTACTACAGTTAACATTTTGCTAACTCTTCTTCTTGAACTACGCCTTCTTCTTCTTCATGTTATTGCAGCATTCGAGTTGTACTTTCGTTCAGTTTGCTTTCTTTGTGCCGACATGTTGAGCTTTTACTTTGAAATGGTTTGCCTGCTGTGTAGGGGGCGGGGTTGGTTGTCTGTGTGTGCGTGCGTGCGTGTGTGAGAGAGAGCGAGAGGGGGGAGAGAGAGAGAGAGCGTGCGTCGTAAAACGTAGCCTTAATTAACCGTAACGCAAAGCCACACAGCTGATCGAAACGAAGCGACTTTCAATTGAAGTTGAGGTTAAGTTGAAGTTAGGCTTATTTGAACATAAATTAATCTGAATTATTTTAAGGAAAATCCTATACTTTGCGTGTACATTTTAACTGAGCTTAGGTTCAAATTGGATTACGTTAACTTAACTATATATAAATTGAGGTTAAGTTGAATTTAGGTTAAATATAACTGGGGTTAGGTTGAATTGAATTTTGGTTAAATTATGGAATTATGGAAAATGGCCAAGCTTTAACAGAGTTCAGGTAAGCTGGAAATGAATTTGGTATGGTATGGTTAAATCGAATATATATCGAGTTGGGTCAGTTAGAGGTTAGGTAAGACCTTGTTAAAAATTATGGTATACGTTGAACAGTGGACTTGTGTAATATCACGATGTCAGGTGTATCTGAGTCATTCGCGAGTGACATAGAGTGCGAAAGAGAGAGATAGAGAGAGGAAGAGAGAGAGAGAGAGAGAGAGAGAGAGAGAGAGAGAGAGAGATGGTTGAAAGTGAGTGAGTGAGCCAGGTAATGTGTAGGGGCCTGTTAGCTGCGCCTACAAATCAAAATAAAACTCAACAAGCATTGCCTAAAACTGGTTAACCTTCAGCTCATTGCCCTGCAGCTGGACGAGCCGGAATGCCTCCCGTATGGTGGGCGTCATCAGCAGCTTGAGATTCTCCTCGGCCTCGTTGGGCAACGAGCGCAACAGCTCCATGGAGGCGACCACGAGCTGGGCGAGCGCTGCCCGCTTATAGTTGGAATCCTTTAAAATGCTCGTCGCACGCTGTTGCTCGATCTCGGGTGAAATGGACTCCGCCTCCGCTTTGGCCGCCTGGCGATTCGTATCGAACGGATTGCTGCGGCATTTGGGCTGGAATTCGCTGATCAACGTGGTCATCGTCACATTCTCCTCCTCCAGCTGGACGCATTTGGTGGGCGATGTCGAGTTTGTGCTGCCATTGCAGGCATCCGTGCCCGCGTCCGTGGGATTGGCACTGCTGCTGCTGGCCGCATCGCCGTTGCCGTTGATGGCAATGCTCATGGTTTTGGCGGCCAGATGCATGGGCTGCTTTTGCTGACCGCGCAGTTTCCCATTCTCGATGTCGTGCAGCGCCGAGTTGCTCAGATAGAGTTCGCAGACCAGATTCCAGGCGTCCTGCAAGCAGAATAAATACCGCACAAAGTTCTCCTTCTTCTTGACGGTGGTGGTGTTCAGACGTGAACACGATTCCAATATGAAATTCAAATCCTCAGCGCCCAAATTGTAAACGACAATATCATTCAGATGCGAGTCGACCAGCGCTATATAGTATATCATCCAGGAGGAGGTCATTTGCTTGTACAAATTGGCCGCATACTCAATATTCGATACCTTCTGCATGAGAAACTTGAGGCCCGGACGCGAATCGAACTCCAGCGCGGACATCAGATACTGTTTGACACAGCGCAACAGGATCTCCTTGGAGCGAAAGTCCAAATCGTAGTCATGACTGGGCGTCGATGCCGAGCCGGCATAGTTATCGAATATGCACGTGGAGACGGCCTGCGGCACGCACTTGAGACGCGACAGAAGCAGCTTGGCCACCAGCTGCAGCAGCATCTGATTGGCCAGCAGGCCCACAACGAGATTCTTAAAGGGTATGCGTATGACGAAGTTATCCAAATTGGAATTGAAGCCATTGTTCAGTGGATAGAGCAGGAACGAATAGCTGCGATCATCGGACAGCTGCGCCGAGCCGCCAGCCGAGCTCTTGCACTGGGCACCTGCCGCTGTGGTGGGCGTCGCCGTTTGTCCCGCGCCCTGGCTCTGGTTGGGCTCGCGCTGATTGTCGGAGAGGAAGACCTGCTGGGCGAGGGCATAGATGCGTGCCAGCTCCTCCAGAGTGCTGTCGCGGCGTGCGGCCACCTTGACGTTGGCGCAATCGCCATAAAAGCTGTTCGACTTCTCGTGAAAGGCGAACGAGAGCTGACGCAACGGCGCAATTGTGACCGTGCAGGCGCGATGTATGGCCGAGCAGGCGATCATCCATTGGGACTCATTGAACAGCATGCCCGTAGAGAGGATGACGTGCTTCAGACACGATACCGATATGCGTGCGATTGCCTCCTGCGATTGGGCGGCGCACTCGATGAGGACGAGCAGCAGCTGCTTTAGTGCCAACGTTGCAGAACCGGAGATTTTGGTAGGCGACTCAATCAGATTGTGATTGACATTCAGATTTGTGGCCGGATTTGAGCTATTCGTCCGGTTGTTGTGCTCATCGCTGGCCGAGCTCGAGCTGCTGTCGTACTGTGTGCCGACGGCGGCGGCATGCGTCTCCGTTGCAACGGGCAGCTGTTCCGTGACAAATTTAAGCTTCGAATAGATTAGATTATCGGCGGGATGTACGATCTGAGCGAGGCGCGTCTTACAACTGGCGCCCAAGCGTCGCTGTTCCGGCACCGATTTCTCAATAAACTCCACAACCAGATCTGTGGTCATGCAGCAGCAATGCTTGAAGTTCTTCTCGACCAGCTGCCAGCTGATCGCGGTCTTGTTGATATAACGCAACCAATCCTGTATCATCGGTATCAGCAGATGATTGATGCAATAGAAGCCGAAATCGATGCCCGGACTGGCTAGCAAATTCTTGAAGAGCTTGAATATGGTCTGCAAGATGGGCGCCTGATGCGAATAGGGGCAGACAATCAATGAATTGGTCAGTCCGTCCAGCAGCAGGAACCACACTTTGAGCACACCCGACGGCTTGTCCATTTCATCGATCTTCACAATCGTGTCCTTGTCGATGTGCAGCGATCTATACGATATCATATACTGTTCGTTCTTGGTTTGCAAATAATCGTTGCCAAAGTAGGTGAAATTCTCCATGGAGCTGGGTATATTGGCGTCTATGATATGCGTATACGAGATGCCCTTAATCTTGTATGTCGAATGGAAATTCGGGCATTTGGGCATGCTGTACATAAAGCCCAAAATGCTGGAGCAGCGCTCCAGAAAACGCAGCGTTTCATGCAGAAAATCTGTTGGCCTAAATGTATTTTCATTATCCTCGCCGCAAGCGTTATTATTGGATCCACCGCTGCCAGCGCCGCTGCCCCCACCGCCGCCGCCGGAGATCTCCAAATAGGAGAGCAAACACAAGATGCAATCGAGGCCGGCATTGGCAAACACCAGAGTATTATCGGAGTCTAGAAAGACGCGAAAGATGTCGATAATGTTGCTCATGTTGAGCATGCGGCTGCGCGCGTTGCGCAACGTTCCGAACAGGGGCCTCCAGCCGGAACGTATTTCGGTGCGATGCGCCTCAACAATCTCATAGAGACAGGCGACAATCTGATCCTGTACATCCACATCGCAGGTGTCCATGCTCAGCAGATTCTCGAAGGGCTTCAGCAGCGCCTCATTGAAGTGGAAATACGGCAGCTCCGATTGCTCCACGAGCAGGGCCGTTATTATATCGTGTATGTACTCAATGGCACGCTTCGAGATCATGCGATCCCGATGACAGGCAGCCTGAAAGCAACCAGCAATAATTCGTTTATATACTCTATATTTAACACATGCACTTACGTCCATTAGATGCGGTCCCGTGATGGCCCACACCTTGAGCACGTGCAGCAGGGGACGCGAGCTGCGGAATACCTTGAGCGTTACATCGCCGATGCGATGCAGTAGCAGGGACATGGGTAGAGAGTCGAGCTTCTTCCAGCCCTTGCTCGGCCACCAGATGCGCGTGCCGCCGCCCTTGCGTGCCACCTGACTCTTGTAGAGCTGATCGCGTGAGGCGCGGCATAGATGCTTTAGGAACTGACACAACGAGGGCAGACTTAGCCGCTCGGCTGCATCGCTAAACAGATTCTCGGCCTGGTGGGAGAGAGCGCAGAGCACCTTCGAGGTATCGCTCTGGCTAAGCAGCACCGTCTCATTGGTGCCGGAGTAAACCTTCAAAATGGACGTGATATTCGTATTGGGGCTTTGCAGCGGCGCCTGCAAAAAGCTATACACATCCACGCTGTACACGAAATATGCAATAGACAAGAGTTGGTTAGCTGGGCAAAAGGAGCTTGTGGAGATTTTAGCTTCGATTCGGTTGTGAATCCCAGTTGAATCTTTCACTTATCGAATATAACGCTTTCTTCCCCAACTCTGAGATCTGAGAGCCCAAATCAAACCGAATCGAATCGTTCGTCTGTATATCGCCAAACTCACCACGTTTCATCATCGTCGATGGGAATTGAGGATAGATTGAGCTTATCCTGAGCATTGCCATTGTTAAGCTTCTCGCCCGTCTCCAGATCGCGACGTGTGCTGCCCGGTGAGGCGGCTATAGACGGATTCTGCATGCTGAAAATCTCATGCTCCAGCTGGCTGACATGGCGGCAGACGGCAAAGATGCTCTGCCAGCAGTCGGCGCTGTAGCTGCCCAAATTGAGGCCGCCGGTGAGCACCACATCCATGGACATGGCCTGGCTGGCCGAGATGCGCGGTCCGCTCGTCTGGCACACATTGGAGGCCAACAGATTGAGTATTTTGCCAGCCAAATGCTGCAGATTGAGGCTGTTGCTCAAAGTGGCCGCCTGTCGGAAGAAAAGTCAATAGGATTAGCCAGATCTTATGCATATAACTCGGTGCCTCACCGAATGCAAGCCATCCAGGCACATGGCATAGAGGGCCTCGCCATTGGACTTGTTGGCTTTGGCCTTGACGCGCAGCGTGCGCTTGGAGAGGGCCACCAGCTTGTTGGAGGCGGTGCCCTGCAGATCGCCCAGACCCGAGCTAAGCACTATGACCATCGACTCCCAGCAGCAGGTGAGCAGGCGGCGGCACAGCTTTTTGGCCGCCTCGCGGCGTTTATCGTGCTGTTCGTCATCGCTGTGCTTTACTGTCGCCGTCTGGAGTCGCTGCCATTCGGATAGCATTTGGGTGCTGGCCAAGCCGCCGGCATCGCAGAGCATATCGACCAAGGCGCAACGCGGTCCATTCCCCTCAAGCTGCTGCCTGGTCATGGCCTCCAAGACATTGCAAATGATAACCGACTGATAGAGTTCGCACAGCCAGGGCGAGGATAGATAGACAAGTACGCCCGTATTCTGTACGGACGTAACGAACTGCTGCTCCGACATGGGCACCAGTATACTCTCCTTAACCGATTGCTGCTCATAGTAGCCGGCGCGCATTAGCTGCAGGCTGAGCAGCAGCGAGGAGTAGATGGCCAAGTAAATGCCATCCGCATTAATGGCCGTCAGATTGTAATCGAAATCGGAGAAATTCATGCTGTTCTCCTGGCACACAGCCGATGCGAACTCCTGCATCGCCTCGTCCAGTTCAACGCAGCTGCGCAAACGCAACAGCTTTGGCACCAGATCCTGACGCAACGCCTTGGCGAAATCGCGTGCATGCTGCCGATCATTGTCGCTGTCCGTGCGTATGGGCATGACGGGCGCCTCCAGGTGCGAATAGGGCCAACGATTCTCTACGCGCGATGTCTCATCGCTGGAGCTGCTGGGCTGGTCATCGTCCTCCGGCCCCTCCGTATCGCCCGAGCCATTCGAGGCAGCGTCCTGTTCGTGCGGCGGCTCACATTCGCTCTCCGAACCGGACGATGTCTCGAATACATTCTGACGAAACTCAACAATGGCATCCCGATACGGTGCCGGCAGCCGTGCCATGCTCTGATATGTCAACGGGCCCGAATAGTCGGCATCCTTGAGCAGCTCGTGTCGCGCATTGACCACCTGGACAATCTGGTCACTGATCATCGACTCGGTCAGCTCGCCGCTGCACAGCACCTGCAGGCTGTCCAGCAGCGCCACCATGCACTCGACGCTCGCCTGCAGGCTGGCCTCCGTGGCGCTGCCCGCGCTGGCGCCATAGGCGCACTCCTCCATGGCATCGACCAGGCTGCATAAAAAAAGACAAGAGATTCAATTTATATAAGTTATTTTCGTTGCAAGCCTTGGTACGCACAGTCGGAAGAGGGCCATCTCATCGCTGCAGCCCTGCGCCGTATTTTTGTCCACATAGAGTATGACCGCCAGATCGATGAGACGCTCCGGACTCTTGAAGATCTCGCGCACACAGCGCAGCGGCTCGGTGCGATTCAGCGGCGCCGGCAGCAGCACCATGCGATGGAACAGCGCCTCCAGCATCGGACGCAGCGATCCGTGTGCGCCGGCAATGCGCAGCAGTTGGATTGCCGTCAAGTAGACGCAGCGCGCCTGCGGCCCATCCAAGCCAGGTCCCGTGAAAAAGCCGCGCGCCTCGTTCTCAATCATGTGCAGAGCATCCCTGTGCCGAATACAGATGTAAACATGGTCAAGGTCTGGGAAGGTAAACAACTTGCAATGTCTTCACTCAATTCAATTGAATAAGTCTGACATGGATGGAAAACTGGGATTTTCTTCTTTTTTTCACCTTACCGGGTGGAATTTCACAACTCGTTAACTCACTTGTAGGTAAACTTTTTGTCCAAATTGATGCGACCGGGCGAACCGAGGGCGGCGGCCAATGTCGGGCAGAACTTTTGCCAAAGGAACGAGGTGAAGTGTGGATTGGCGTGCACATTGCGTGGCAGCGCCGAGCTGAGCGTCAAGATGCACTCGGTTAGATAGAGCGAGCTGGGATTCTCACACTTTTTGTTTGGCGATGCATTGTTCACATTCGGCTCGACCAGCCGGCTGCAGAGCCACTGCATCACGGGTATAACCTCATTATAAACGGCCGAGGCCTGCGTCTGTGTCATCAGGCCAGCGGGCGCCGTCTTCTTCACCTCCTCGGCCTCCTCGATGAGAAAGGCGCAGAAGGTGCGCAGGCACTGCGAGGCGGCGGCCAGCGAGGCAGCCTTGATGGCCCGCGAGCCCAGCTCCCAGCATTCGCCGCAGCGCGAAAGTATCTCGATGAGCAGTCGCCCGTTCAGCGTGCATGCGGGCGAGCAGGCCATGGCCAGGAACAGGCGCAGCACATTCACCACGGTATCCTCGCTGCTCGTCGACGGCAGGATGCCGTTTGTGGCGCGCAACAGCTGCGATGGCAGCCACACGGAATCATCTTCCGGCTCCAGGCCAATGTAGAAGCGTTCGTCCTTGATGACGCGCTGCAAAAAGCCATAATACTTCAATTTAAAATATAATCATAAAATAATAAAAAGCAAATGTTTTCTGCACGTTCTTATGCTCTTTGCTATTTAATTTGGTTTCCCATTTGCCGCATTCCCGATAAGCTCCTTAAAGTATGCTATTGAAAAGTTCGTTTACAAGAACCAACAGCTAAAGATTTGTTTCTTTTTCGTTTCATTCCAAGCCACATCTTGCAATTTTCAAAACCGTTCCAATGCCAGTTCATTCCAAGCCAAGCAGCTTAAGAAACTCCATGTCAAGCATGAGCACAACTCAAATATACTATATGAATCTTTGAAGGCTATTCCTTTCCCTTTTCGTTCCAAGGAACACTTTTCATATAGCTCAAATCTGTTCCAATACCAGTTCATTCCAAGCCAATCAGATCAAGAAACTATATGTATCTTTAGAGGTTATTCCTTTCCCACTTCGTTCCAAGCAACATCCTGGACTAGAAAAAGAAAATTGCTTTCTTTTTCATAAATATAATTGAAGTGAAAACTCTAGCATTCCAGCTGTTGCATGTTTCGAAGCTGTTTCATGAACATTGCATTCAAAAAACATCCTTTGATCTTTAAATACTCAGTTCTTCGAACTGAAATTCCATTATAAATAAAGTTACCAAGAAAAACTGCATCTTTTTTCTTTGGATTGCTTGAAGTGCAGTTGTAAAATTCTTCTAGTTTTCTCAAGCAGCTCGATGGGAACGAAATGCGTGAGGTGCAGTTGTTATCCTTGGCCTAAAATTGATGGAATTTCCCTTGATGGATTCCCACATGGTAAGGCAGGGCTGGGTACCAGCAATTAGCTAACCCCTTTTACAATTTTCGCAATTTCGTGTCTGTCGTCAGTCGAAGCATTTCCGTTTCCGTTTCCGGTGCGGAAACGGGCGCACAATTGCCTGGGAATCCGTTCGATAATTGACTCGTCCGCCTTTTTGTTACTTTTCTAGCAATTATTATGTTTGCTTTTCTTTTTTCTTCTTTCTTCTGGTTTTTGTTTTTTGTTTCTTGCTTTTACTTACATGCAGGCCATTAAGGCCCATCGTGATGAACTTGGGCCGCTTCGTGTCCAAGGCCATTTGCAGGGCCGTAAAGCAAACGGAGCGCAGCTCGTGCGACGGATCCCTGTGTACGCCATGCTGTCGATAAAGTTTATCTGCAAATACATTAAAAGCCATATTGGCGGTCAACGAAATCGAAACATAAAACGCAGCCCTTAAGACCAGGCTAACAATTAAGCCTGGCCATGAATGCTCGGAATGGAGAAATGGAGAAATGCTCACAAATTGTTGCCTACTTTCTTGCTGCTGCGGTCAAAAGCAAATGCAGCGGACAACAAAAACAGTTCTTTGCACAGACAACAAATGGGCGCGTTTTGATCGAGTGTGACCGACTAGATAATACCCTACGTATTGCAGCAAATTGCATTTGTATTGATTCCAACAAGTTGCTTTCTCAATATGAATTTTACATATGTAGTTTAAAACGGACAGCAACTCGAAAAGGAGACATTTAACCTAACATAAATAATAATTGTTTTTTGCGCTTGAGTTCTTAAGTTTTTAAACAATTGAGTGCTCTTAAAAATCTTATTGGATTGTATTTTCGAATTTATTAAACTCCAAATCCTGCATAAGTTTAACAGTTTTCGTTTGGCAAAACATCGTCGTTCAGCTATTCGAAAAGGGGCTATCAAAATCGTTTCAATTGACGAGTGATCACTGTACTTGTTGGCTGCGAATATACCCTTCAGATTCATAATACTCTCTTTTCTAAGAATTTCAAATGCGCACAGGGTATGAAAACAAAGGAAATGTCAGCGGATGTGCAAAAGGGCGGACACGACAACAACAAGAACAACAGTAATAAAAAGCAAACGAAGAAGAAGAAGAACGGTAAAAGCAACAACGCTAAAAAGGAAATTACGTTCTTGAATGTTTTCAATTCGCGTTGTTGCCGATTGCCGTTGCCTTTTATTGTTGTGGTTGTTGTTGTTGTTCTTGTTGTTTTTATGTCACAACTTTCACACACACACACACACACACACACGTTAAATTGATGTACACATGCATGCAAGCATTTACCGTAAGCAATTTGCGCCGTTTGTCGCAACGCGTTGTGCTTGGTGCCCGTTGACTCCTTGATAATTAGCAGAAAAAGGTCTTCCATATTGCACACACACGCACATGCAACTCCTTGACTCGCGTGCTCTCTCCCTCGCCCTCTCTCTCGTTCTCTCTCTCTCTCTGTCTCGCTTGCTCGTTCGGTATTTCGCCTGCTAACTTCGTTTGGCGCTGTTGCTTGCGTTTCTGTTTGTAACTGTAGTTGTTGTTATTATTGTTGCCTTTGTGCGCCTCCTTTGCCTTTGCTGCTGTCGTTGTTGTCGTTGCTGTTGTTTGTGCTCAGTTGTAAATGCGAACGGCAGGCGCGAACGATTCGCCTTTGCATGTCATCAACATCAACTCAATTAACACCAGAGCCTGCTCAAAAAATACAAATATGGTAATAAGATTGGAGTAAAATCAATAAAATGTAACGGATACGAAATGCATTCTAGCGGCATATTGTAGCCATATTGTTTATATTGCCGACAGGCCCACATATGTATGTATGTATGTATGTATGTGTGTGGCGTGCAGGCTTTTGCGGACGTTTTTACCGTTGCTCTTGGCGACCACTTGCAAATCTCAACATGAGTCACACGCCCACTTGAACGATAACAAAACACACACAATAAAAAAAAAAAGGGGGAAAGAAAAGTGGAAACTTTGCTCTTGCACATTGCACCTTCAAAAAAGTTCAAACAGTGTGTATCCGTTTTCCTTGAAACAACTTTTCGTACATTAAATGGCGCATACAACGACACATGCATACACACTCATGCACGAGTACATGCACTGCTGCAACGTACGAAAATTTGAATTTGAATGTCCTTTTTTTTTTGTATTCCATATGCTACACACACACAATCACAATCGCCTGGCCACACTTTCGACAGCTTGCTAAGTTGCTGCTATTCATATTTTTCTTTTAGCAATCCGGCTATTGTTCAATGCTTGTCCACCACTTGTGGTTTTTCAATGCTTTTCACATGTATTTTTTGGTTCTTTTCTTTTTTTGCTTATCTTTTTTTTGTGTTGCTTACAAAATGCGTTGCAATTGTCGTAGGCTGCGTGCTATGCGACAAATGCTGACAGCAACTGAAACAGAAAACAATTTCTTTTACGTTGCTGCTGCTGCTGCTGACGTACAATACATGCACACATTTAGACGTACGTACGTCACACGCACTTGCAGATGAACCGTTACTTGCGCATGCGACTTGAACATTAAACGCGCGCTCTCACGTGCCAGAAAGTATAAGGTTAAGTCTAAAAATGTATATGTGCTCTGTGAGAATTATGCGCATACGTCACAATATATATATTCTTCTTTAGCTAGCTGCCAATTTGATTTCACAAACTATCGCTTTGTTTTACATACACACATGTACGGGGCGCTTGAGCATATGTGTGTATATACATACATATACTTACAGCTTTGTTCGAGCATAGCAATAGGAATTGTGACGTCACGTTTGCTTGCTTCAGCAGGAGCAGCGCACAATGTTATTTGCAATGTCAAACGTTGTACTTTCAACAGCTGATTTGTTTTTGCTGGCCAATTAATTGAAAAATCGATATTCTCATGTTAAAAGAACGCATTCTGTGCACACAGAATAAGTCACAAAGCTAATACGAAAATGGGCAGGAAATAAGGTAATTATTATTAAGAATCTGATCGTTTTGGAATTGTGCATTAAGTCCGCCCATGTTGCCGCCCTGATGAGCTGCTTGTCGTGGCACTTGCCACAGGTGGTTGCGTTGCAACATGCAACAAATGTCGAGTGCGCACGCATTTTGGCTTTTAAGTGCAATTATTTAATTGTATGTATTTCGAATTGATTTAAAATAGTTTAACTGACGTTTTTAAATTACAAAAATTATTTAAATACAATCGAATTTGCATATGCAAATGCAAAAAAAAAAAAAAAATAAAAACCATTCTTTTGCTCTCGAAGACTAAGTAGGACGAGTGCATGGCAAACGCTGCTGCTGCTGCAACTCCAATGCTAGCCATGCCCGGCGTGCTGTGCTGTGCTGTGCCGTGCTATGCTGTCTACTTAACGGGTTTCGATTTCCAGAGGCCGTCGTTGAGAAAATGATACGTCTCAATGCCGATGCCTTTGTTGACTTTCAAACTGCAATCGTGGCAAACAGATAAAGGATATAATGCCGATTTAAGCCGGTAGCTGCCGAATGCCAATGAAATGGCGCATATGGCGCACACACTTACATATCTTCCGTGGATAGCGTCAGCAGGCCAATTGCCAGCGCATGCTCTTTGCCTTCGGCCATAATGGCAACCACTGTGCCCTTCTCTGCCGGCGTCATGCAGGCGCCCGGTGACGTTAGGCCGGGACACATGACATTGGCGCCACTTAACACAAATCGTATGGCACCCTTATCCACCTGCTGCATGGTCACAAAGTATGGGAATTTGTGCAGCAAACGCAACGTGGGCATCCATGGGCCATCCCGGTGCCTAAAGAATACCTGCTCGCCGCCACCATTTAGCAGTAGCTCGATGTGGTCGTGGCTGGGACAAAATCAATTGGATCTTAGTGCTTGAATCGATCTGTCTGAGTCATGACCTACCATTTGGCAATGCGATATGAGTCCTTCTTGGGCAGTATTAAATCAATGTGCGTTTCCAGCTTTGGGTATGCCTCCAATAGTTTGGCTCGTATGCCTTTCTGTACGGACGATTTAAGTTGTTGTATCGATGAGATACTGTCCTTTTCCTCGAATCTATATATCCACAAATGTTAGTTGACAAATAAGCGGCTGCTTGATTTATACATACTTTTTGAACATTTTGCGAAATTTGCTTTAATGGCCGCAGTTGGTTAAATGTGGCCGTATATCGGCACGAGCAGTAAGCGAATTTGACAAAACACCGGCGCTGCCACACGCTCTAGCGATGTACAATATATTAAATGTAATCGATATATGAAATCTTTTAAATTTGTTCGATGTTTCGTTTTTTGCAATCGAATATTTGGCAATATATATATATAAACTCTTAATAGGTCGCTCATTCGTTGAGTAGCTGTTTAGCTAGCTTTAGCTTTTGATATCTGTAAGCTGCATTTGCCCATAAAAAGTTTATTTTATTTGATATATACCTATTCATTTCTTTGGCCAAATATATGAAGCTTTTAAAACAACAAAAATTATAGAGCTAATATTTTGAAAAATTCTTTCAGTAATTTCAAATCTAGGAGCCTAGTAAAATGCGAGTGCAGATTTCAGTTATTGGATAGTAAATATATTTAATTGTTATAATTATTTCTAATGCGTATCATCTTTTTTATGGTTTTCCAGTGGTACGAATAAATGCAATGTATGCGTTGAACATCGATAGCTATCGATATTTCAATACTGACCTGCAGTGCGACAGTCACACTCATAATTGCCTATCGATACTCCTTCAAAGCGTATTCGAACCTGATGTTTTATTCCTTTAAGATTAACACAGAATGCCAATCTAACCTATCTTAAAGGATACCAACGTCAAAGACTTTAAGTGTAATCCTGTATTCAATATGTCGCTTTTTCCGGCATACGGCGATTGCGAGCAAAAGAGGAATCCAAATGCTGTGAATGCTGCAGTGCAGCAATCGGGTTCAGCAGGTAATGTAACGTTTGCTATTTATTGTGAATTCTGTTCTATATGCTACTGGCACTTTTTACAGCTACTGTCAATGCTGATATTATTAAATGGCAGAGCAATTGCAGCTACGAGTTGCCTGCCAAGCCTGCGGATAATCTGGACTCCACTAGTGGCTCCGACTCTCACAATTCCGATTCCCATTCTGGCTCCGATTCGAGCCGATGCTCCTCTCCTGCCTCCAAGCCGAAACATGCCATTAAACCGCGTACGTTGGAATTTAATGCCACTGTCGAATTCTATGTGGACAAGTCATGCAATAAGCGACACGATAAATGGGACACGCTGCCGCCGCTGTCGCGGCCAAGGTACGTGATCAGGATGCGCCGCTTGATAGACCCAAAATGCCAGCGGCAAGGGCAGCGCAAAGTGAAAAAGCGCAAAAGTCTGAGCAAGTGCCTCCAGCCCGGTGCTGAGCCAAAGCTGACCGCGGCAGAGTTGGCGGCAAAAATGCAGCGCATACAAGAGCTCAATACAATGGTCGCCAATCATCCGCAATATTTGAGAAATTGGATTGAGCTGCATCAGCTGCTCGGGCAGAATGTGTCCAAAAGCAATCGCCTGGCCGTCGCCGAGCAGCAGTTGCACAAGCTGGAAACAGCGCTCGAGCATCATCCCGGCAATGAGCAGCTGCTGCAGCTGTATGTGGACACAGCGAGCTCCACGTATCCGGATAGTCAGGTGGGTGGAAAATCAGGGAGAAAGAGAGAGAGAGAGAGAGTATATAAATATTGATTAATTGACTGATTGATTAACCGATTGACTGATGGGCTTATTGACTTAATGCTTGATCGACCATTAAGTGCCTGACTAATTGATTGACTGACTGATGAATGATATATTATCTGACTGACTAACAGATTGACCGACTTTATTTGTCTGCCCGTCTGATTGATTGAATACTGACTGTTTGGTTTATTGAATAACTGGCACACTGCCTATAAAAGACAGACAGATTGATTAACTGATAAACTGACTGATTGACTGATCGATAGACTAATTGATGAATAAAACGACTAGTTGATTGATTAGCTGACAAACTAACTGATTGAGCGACTGATCAACTGATTGATAACAGTTTGATTAGCTAATAAGATGACTGATTGATCGATAGACTAATTGATGAATTAAACAAATAATTAGCTGACAAACAAACTGATTGAGCGACTGGTTAACTGATTGATAACAGTTTGATTGACTTATAAACTGACTGATGGATTGATCGATAGACTAATTGATGAGTTAAACAACTTATTGTTGATAAGCTGACAAACCAACTGATTGAGCGACTGATCAACTGATTGATAACACTTGACTGAGATTGACTGAGTAAATGTGTAATTGACTGTTTGATTGACCCAATTTACTGCCTTTCCAGGTGGCCACCAAGATCGAGCAGCTGCTGGAGCGCACTCCATACGAGTATACGCTGTGGACGGCCCTCATAATGACCACCCAGGGCACGATGGCGCGCTGCAATGTGCCGGATGTGCTGCACATATATGAGCAGTGCATGCGTCGCATGCATCTGGGACCCAAGGATAAGCGCCAGCACACGGATGAGCTGATGCTGAAGCTCTTTCACAACTGCGTGCTCTTTTTGCGCCAATCGGCGAACTGTGGCCACATGTTTTCGCTGCTGAAACTGGCGCTAGAACTGAATTTTCACCATCTGAATTTCGAATGCTTTGAGGCGTGCGCGGCGAAGGAGACGCCACTGGTCGAGTACGAGGAGCTGGTGCTGCGCTCCGGCATGCCCATGCCCGAGATATGGACACGCATCGAACGTTTGCGGCAGGCATACAATTTTCTGCCCTATCCACAGCTGCGCCGGGGCCAAATGGAGCTGGACGGCGGGTCCGTGGGTCTCGATCCGCAGCGCTGCATCTACACGGACGACGTCTGCCACTATATATACCCATTGAAGTCCATGGATAACACAATGCAGCTGCTGCTGCAGACCCTGCAGCTGACCAAGCTGCCGTTTGTGCGCACCAATTGCCTGGCGGAGCGGCTGTGCGCGCGCATCGATCAGATTGGTGACTCGGAGGCTATTGAGATGCTGCTCGCTGGCCTGGCCGATCGCTATAGCTATGCGCTGCCGGCACAGAGCGCTGGCTGTCCGGATTACAACGGCAGCATGCTCCAAATGGCCAAGGAGCTGTGCGTGAGTCCCAGCTTTATGCCGCACGTGATCGGTCATGAGCTCTATGTGGATTGCCTCGCCCAGCTGCTGCTCAAATGCAGCGCTGCCTTTACGGCGCCCGAGGACAGATCGAAACGTTTGGTATTTCTGGTGCTCTGGTTCCGTTTCGAGCGGTTGCTGCTGATGCTGCACAAGTTGGCCGGCAATCTGACGTTGGAGCACGGACGCCAGGCACGGAAGCGTATGCGGCAGCTGTTGGGCCAGTCCGAAAATCGGGACATCACCTGCCTGTTCACGGAGATGGGCATGTGCGAGTATGAGCTGGCATCCAATCCAGAGGAACTGCAGCGCTGCACGCTCATTTTCGATCGCATCCTGGCGACACAGTCTGGCGCAGACTGCTTCGATGTGGAGCTGCTGCAGGCGATTGTGGTGCGCGCCGAGATGCTATTGGCGCTGCAACAGACCGAACAGGCGCTGCACTTGCTCAGCTGCCTGGCGCTGCAGCGGCGCACAGACTGCGACGCTGCGTCCATTGCGCTGGAGCGGAGCACAGTGCTAACGCATAGCCGCCAGCTGTTGGATGCGGCGTTGGGCGCAGCTTCGGAGCAGGCCGCCCAGACGAAGCAGGCCATGCCGCTGGAGGCTTACTTTATGCCCAATCGATTGTTGTTGCTGTTGCGCGCCCATTGCCTGCTGCTGTTCCTGTTGGACACGGCACAGGCGGCCCAGGAGCTGGTGCAGCAGCTGCTTAACCAGCCACTGTTCGCCCTGGAGCCGACGCAGCTGGAGCGCACGCGCTGCCGTCATCTGCGGGAGCAGCTGCGCGAACTGCAGCTATTGCTGCTCCAATTGCAGCGCACGACGCGGAGCACGCGTGGCCCACAGCTGGTCAGCATGCTGGAGCAGTCGCTCGAGGAGTTTCCACGCAATTTGGCATTCCTGCAGCGCTGGTCAACGCTCGTCACGCTGCCCTGGTACAAGCTGCGGGCACGGCTCATCCGCACAAAGGCCGGCATACTGGCGCTGCTTCATTTGGTCATCGCGACGCACTGCCGCTTCGTCCAGCAGGCGCAGGCGGTCAAGTCCGGCGAATTTGATGAGGATCTGCAGCGTGGGCATCTGGTGCACAATCGTCTGCTGAGCATGTTCGAGACATTTCTGCCAAACAATCCGCATCGATCCAGCATCGAGGCCGAGCAGTATGCGATCCTGCGCCGCAACTCCTTGTATTGGCGCCTCTATTTGCGCTGCCTATCCACAGAGCGGACCAGCTTTGAGCGGAGCAAGCGCTGCCTGCTGATGGCAATGGACGAATGCCCCTGGGACAAGGCGCTCTACATGGATGGCGTTACCTATGTGCCACAGGAGTTGGGCAATCTGCAGGATGTGATGACTGAAAAGCAGCTGCGCATTTACGCTCTGCCCGAGGAGCTTAACGTGCTGCGCGAGGCATAGGACTTAAACAGATAAAAACAATTCTATATGCATCAAACAATAAATGTAAGTAATTTTTTCTCTTTGTTTTAATTTGAATAACAAAAAGTCGTTTATTTTATTTCGATAATTATGGCAATATTCGTGAGTCATAGAGAAATAGGTTTTAGTTTCGATAACTTTGGCATTATTCGGTGCGTTTTCATATATTTATGCCATAAATACTGAAATGCTAAAAATCCCAAAAACGTATTTCCACGATCAATTCGCAATGTAACGTATATGTATGTATTAAAAACTTAATATTGTTTAATAGATTGCGAACAATTCTTTAATAGTTTTTGTTTTTAACACTTAATAGGATAAGAAAGGCTGTTTTGGTTTGATTGTTTTTGGCTTTTTAGTTTTTGGCGATTTGTAATGAAAAGTGTGTGACCATGCAACTGTAAGATATAAAACCACAAATGAACATTCTATTAGCTTTAACAGAGCTGTTAAACATATTTAACAAAAAGCTCAGTAAAACAATAATAATCAATTTTATTAGCTAGAAATGGTTAATAAGTTGGTAATTTAACTAAAGTCAATGTGGAAATAGATTCGATCACGCTGTGCTTAAATCGGGCTTAAGTTAAAAAAACGATCAAATCGTAAAATTGCAATAATCGAACTCTCCAAAAAATCAAAAAGGAGTTACAAAAACATTATTTGATCACATGCGGAAAAAAATTTATATAAAGCATTGCATACTTCTTAGGTTGTCTTAATAATTGTTAATTTGTCTTGCACAATTTTTTAAAATATAGTCGTTAATAATTTGATTGTTTATTGTTTTCCTTTTCTTTTCTTTTTTCAAACCGCTAAACCGTTATCTTCATACAAAAAGTTAACGGGCAAACTGTTAAGGTTGTTAGTTTGCAGTGAGATTTGGTATTTTTTAGGTTCTTTTGGGAAATTGAACAAGCTTCTAATGCTAATTAGAACGTAAATGCTATGAATGTTTTTTAGAGTCAATTTAGCAAAGTAAATTTGTACTTTAATAGCAGCCTCATAAAAAAACAAACACGGCGAATGTTTAATTAGGAAAATGTTGTTTTCCAACTTGAAGCGCCAGCAGCTGCATCATATAGAAGGGCGCGCGCGGAAGCCAGAGCAAAGTTCAAAAATATTGCGTATACGCCATGCAGTCAAAGCTCGCAAGCTCAAAGCTTGCGCTCAACTTGGGCAGAAAACAAAAACAACTAAACCCAAAACAGAAGCAAAACCGAAACCGAAACCGAAACCGAAAGCTTTCTTGAGTGAGGTCTGGGGCCAAATTATCTCAGCTGTCTGACATGTACGCCCCCGCATCCTGGCCAAAAAAGTCTGCTTTGGCAGCGTTTTGGGCTTGAAGTCCCGCTGCCATTGCCAATTGCTGCGTTGCCGCCTGTCGAGTCAAACGACAGTCGTCGCTAGTCGGTCGACAGCAGTCCAAGTCCAAAGACGTTGCCGTCGCAGATGCTCGCGACGCAGTTGGTTCATTTATAGTAGCAGCAGCAGCAGCGCGAATTTAAAAACGACGTATTCAATTTGCCCGCAGGTAGAGATACTCAGCTGTAGGCCAGCTGATGCTGTTCATACTTAATACATGTGTATATAAATCTTTTGCATACATTTTCTATATACAATGTATTTGTATGTGTGCGTTTTGTTGCACGGCCCTTCTAGCCTGTTGTGTAAGTGTGCGGGCAGCGGTAACGGCAGCGGCAGCGGCAGCGTCAGCTTCGAGCTTCAAAACAGCGACGTTGGCGCGTACGCTGCTCTGCCGCTGCGAAAGCTCAACGCCAGCGCTCTCCCACTATGCCGCGGCGTAGTTGTTGTTTTCAAAATAAAAAAAGACAACAAAACAAAAGAGAAACAAACAACTATAAAAGTTACAAAATGTACATAAAGAAGTTAACTTCAAAATGAAAGTTGTGTCGTGTGCTGGCATGCGTGTGTGTGTGTGTATGCGTGTGTGTGTGTGTGTGCGTGCGTGCGTTTGTGTGTGCTTTTCTTGTTATCCTTTCAGGCAAGGCTTGACGAAACGTCAAGGTTTCTTCCGCTCTCTCTGCTGGCGCCCACTTTGCACTCTCAGCAAAGTGCTACGCTCGCTCGTTTGCACGCTCGTTCACTCGCTCTCTCTCTCTCTCTCTCTCTTTCTCTTTCTGCCTCTCAGACTCGCTCTCTGCCGAAGCTCGCTCACGGCAGCGGCCGAGCTGCTTGGGCTGCTTTGGCTGATTAGTTTAGTTTGTGATTTCAATATAATTAATTTCTGTTTCTGTAGCGGTTTGTTCGGACGTCGAACGTACGCTCGCTCGCTCGCTCGCTCGCTCGCACGCACGCTCGTTGGCACGCTCGCTTGTTCGATAGCTGGCTTCGCTTCAGCTTCAATTGTTGTGTTTCAGTTTCTGTTTTCTGCGTTCCGTTCATCGTGACCGTCGTCGTCGCTGTCGTCGCTGTCGTCGCCGTCGTCGTCGTCGTTGTCATTGTCGCTGTAACATTGTTACATTTTTTTTGTTATTGTTTCGGCATCAGCAACGAAAATCAAAAATCACATTTGCAATTGGAATCGGTATCAAATTCGAAAATGTGCAACATGAAATGATCGACTATTCATGTTTGTTTTTGTTATGTGAATGCAACTGTGCCGGAGAGATGGTGGGGTTAATCAGCTGAAGAAAGCGCCATCTTGCGTTCGAGAGCGGCTGCAACAAATGTTCGTTCTATTCCATTCAGATTACAAACAAAATCAACAAAAACAACAACAAAAAAAAAACTCAGCAACAGTACATTTACATGTATGTATATATGATACATATGTATGTATGTATGTATGTATACATATGTATGTGTCTTGTACGTGCCCATGTGCGGCTATAAGTGTATGTGTGTGTGTGTGTGTGTTAATTTTTGTATGGCAGAAACAAGCCCAAAATTAACATATTAATGAATTTCCAGTTTCATTTTTTTTTTTGGTTTATTTGCTTTCGTCTCGTATTTTCGAATTGCTTTTCATTTTTCATAAATTTATTTATATAATTTCTTCACATTCATATGTGTATATATGTACATATATTGTACATTTTTTTTTGAGCATATTTATTTATTTATTTTTGCCGCCAAATCAATCAAAAACAACAAAGAACAAGAGATTAAAAACAATGGGTAATAACAACAGCAACAACAACAACAACAACAGTAAGCAACAGACAACAACAACAACAACAACAACAACAAACAAAACGCACTCATTAAAAGTCTAATAAAGTTTTTTCGGGTTTTTATTATATTTGTTGTTGTTGTTGTCGTTTTCAAGGTTTTATTTTTCATTTTTGTTGCTGTGCGTGTGTGTGTGTGTGTGTGTGTGTGTGTGTGTGCGCTCGTATATTTTTATTTTATTTCATTTTCGTTCGATTTTCTGTTGTTAGTTTTTGTGTGTTTTTGTTTTTTGAGTGGTTTTTCTGCTTCTTCTTCATCATCTTTGATTCGAACGCATGTCAAAGTGTCGTCGCGACGCCAGCGTCTAAGCCAGCGGCGACTGCGACGCGTGTGCGCACGTTTAAAAAGTTATTAATTTTCATAATAATTAACTTTGCGCATTTGTTGCAAAATATTCAATACAAAAACAAATACAAAATGCCCCCACACACACACACACACACATGCACACACACATGCTCACACACATGCACACACACATATGCACACACTTGAGCAGAGCTAAAGTTTTTATATTATTATTATTATTTTGTTGTCTCCTCGAACACGACAAAATAATTGCTGACGTCGCATCTGCCGCCGTCGCTGCAGCTGCGACGTCGCAGCGCGTCGCCTCGCGTCTCGCATACAAAACAGAGCGCCGAGCTGAGAGAGACGAAGCTTGTACACGCATACAGCAAGTGCTTACCAATACCAGCGCAATAGCAGCAGCAGCAGCAGCAGCAGCTGCTGGTTCTGCTGCTAAAAGCACAACACGAAATTTCTTACCTCCCCGTTGCCAAACACTAACAAAACTCACACAGTGCAGAGCCTGTAATTGTAAGTGCAGATAAGCGAGTGAGTTGCGCTTAACTGCAAGCTCAGTCAAATGCGCTCTCCCACTCTCAAATGTCCAGCTCAAGTAGAAGCATTCTCTCAGCTGGCAATTTGCAGTTATTATCATTATCAGCATCACTCAAATGAACTGAGCTTTCGCAATCTGATCTACAAGTCAAAACAGCAGCAGCAGCAGCAGCAGCAGCAGCAGCAGCAGTG
Organism: Drosophila ezoana; assembly: GCA_035045725.1. Lineage (NCBI taxonomy): Eukaryota > Metazoa > Arthropoda > Insecta > Diptera > Drosophilidae > Drosophila > Drosophila ezoana. The sequence goes on from JAWNOU010000058.1 coordinate 5,628,109, forward strand.
AGCGAGAGAGAGTGAGAGAGAGAGAGAGAGAGAGAGAGAGTGAGAGATGGGTAGCAACAACAAGTGTTCCCTTAAATTCGTTGCACAGATTACGCATACGCAGCGTGTATCGGACTGCGAACTGCAGACGAACGCTATGTAAACAACTAATAACGAAAACAATGTTATGCAGTAGCAGCAACTACAACAACAGCAACAGTGATAGAACGTGCTAAATTGAGTAACAACAGCTACTTACATACATATGTACATGCAAGCATACCAGCGTACGTATACGTACTGTACTCTCTCTGACTTTGTGTGAGTGCAAAGCTATTTTTGGTTTGGCGACGGCGACGGCGATTTGCCAGCAGCAGCTACCACCTGATGGTGCCGTCGACGTCGCCGTTAGCGTCAACGTAGCAGTCGACGCTACAGCTAGTCGTTAGGCCAGGTCGAGGCAGTCGCAGCAGCAGAGAGCACAGAAACTAAAGAGAGTGAGCGCGAGAGAGGCAGCACTATTGACAGCAAAGCACCAAAAAATCAAAAAGAACAAGAAAAACGGCGCGCAATTTTCTAAATGGTTTTTCGAAGGACGTTGCTTGCACTTTGTCCTTCATCATATGCGTGAGCGTATCCGTCAGCGTGGGTGTGTGCTTGTGTGGGTGGCACAGGACGTGGGTCGCACTAGTGCTCGCCATTTTCACAATTGCGTGATTTATCAGTTATGCTTGGCTCTGGAAACAAATTGTCACATCTTGAGCTCTATTTATAAACTAGTCGTCACACACACACACACACACACACACACAACAGTTAGTGAGCGGCTGCCGTTTGGGGTATACGTTATTTGGCAACGCCAGCAATTCGCTCAGTTTTGAATGGGCCCTGTACTTAACCGCCTTACCGTTAGACCGAAAGCAGAAGTAAACAAATACCGCAAAGGAGTGCTTAAAGAGGGGCGGGGTGGCTGTTGGTTGGGTGGTTATGGGAATGTCTGGCAACACTGTGTTGGGCGCACAGGCAAACGGTGAGAATAAACGAGAACAAGCAAGCATATTATATAATTTATTTATTGTTTTGCGCTCGCGGCAACTTGCGTTAATGTTGTTGTTGTTGCTGCTGCTGTTGTTGTTGCTGCTGCTGCTGCTGTGGCTGTTCTTTTTGATAATCTGCGTCTCCGTCTAGCAATTGCTGGGCCTTTCGTTTGCCAGCTTTTATGGCACTTGGAATGCTTTTGTTTTTGCTGTTCTTGCTCGCAATGCAAATAAAGCGAAAGAGAGAGAGTGCGAGAGAGAGAGTGCGAGAGCGGGGCGAGAGTGAAAGAGCGCGCGTAACAACAAATTATTTAAGTTTGTCGATGTTGTTGCTTTTACTGCTCGTAACCGCGAGTGCGACCCAGGTGATTGACCCAGGCCAGTGTCACTGTCACTGTCACTGCGACTGCCAGCGCAGCTGCTTCTTCCTTTTCTGTTGCTACTACTCATTAATTAACTTTTACGTGTTTGTTCCGCAATTCTCTGCCGTATTAGTTGTGTTTATCAACACCCCCCCCCCGTCGCCAAACATCAGCAGCCGGCAACGAATTGCGTAGACATGTATATTTCATGTCCCTGTTCTACGTGTGCCTGTGTATGTGTGTCTGCCTGTCTGTTGAGCTTTTTTTGGCGCCTTTGCTTTTGAGTTACAATTCATGTTTCATGCTCTTATATTTCTCCTATTTGGTTTGAGCGCGCACACACACACACACACGCACGCATGGAAATGCATGTGGCCAATAAAAATGTCTGTAGCTTAAGTTCACGAAATTTCGAAGTCAAAAGTTTCGAATTAGAACTAGCGCCCAGTCTCTCGCGCTGTCTATCATCCTCTCTCTCTCTCTCTCTCTCTCTCTCTTTGACACCCACCACCCGCTCGCTCAGCTGTCAAGCTTTGGTGCTAAATTAACAAGCGAAGACGCAGCTTCAACCGGTTTCTCATTTTGACCAAAGCTTTTGTTTTTGTTGTTATTTACTGAAACTGAAACTGAAACTGAAACAACAACATCAACAGGTGACAACACGGGCAAAACAAAAAAAATATATATATATATATATGTATATATAAAAATGATTAGCTATATACTTAAATGTTGTTGCTTCTATTATTGTTGTTGTTATTGTTGTTGTTGTTGTTTTTAATTAGCAACAACAAAATCAAATGCGAGCTAAAATTTAAATAAAGTCATAAAAAAAAAAATAGTAAGCAGTTAAAAAAACATGAAAAGTGTAATTTAAAATAAATTAAAAATCTATTTAAATGCTTTTCAACAACAAGCGCAAAGTGCGCGACTTTTTTTTATGTGTATTTTCTTTGTGTGTGTGTGAAAACTTTTGTTGTTCCTTTTGCTTTGGCAAATAAATAAATACATAGTTCAACAAAATGAAGGCACATTTTTTTGTTACTAGTTTTTTGTTTGTGTTTACATAGAGTTCACAATGAGTTAATGTAACAGAGCCAACAACAATGTACACTTGCAGAAAACAGTGTGACAAAGCAACAACAACAGCAACAACAACAACAACAACAACAACAACAAATACCTCCGCACCGCAACGGCTGTACAAATATTAATGAAAAGAACACAAAAAAAATATATAAAAAACAACAACAAATGCAAAACTCCCAACTTTACGAAAATAGCGGCAGCTGCAGCAACAAAATACACAAAAAAACAACAACAGCAACAAAGAACCAACCAAATAAATACCAAAAATAATTTAAACAAGCAACAAGTAAATTAAAGAAAAATGCAAAATATGAAGTTTTTAAAATACTGCATGCATTTTTCTATGTGCAAATAATAAAGTAAATACATACATATTTACAACAAATATCGTAAAGCTTACATATTTTTATATATGTACATACAAACATACATACATACATACGTAACAACAAGAACAAGCCAGCAAAACAAATAAGTACAAACAAACAGCAACTAAAACTCAAACTGCAGGCGCAGCCCTCAGCAGCGAGAACAACCGTTAACAAGCGTTAAAAGCTTGTAAGCAGCGACGCAGCCGCCCACACACAAAAAAACAACAACAACAGCAACAAAGGTAAAAGGAAATAAACAAACAAATTTGCGGCGTGCGCAACAAACACGCAAACCAAAGCTGAGCAAACAACAACAACAACAACAAAATAAAGCAAAGAGCGAGTGCGTTGCGGCGAGCACCTAAGCCAAAGCTTAACAGCAGCAGCAGGCAGCAGCCGCAGCAGCAGCAGCCGCAGCAGCAGCCGCAGCAGCAGCCGCAGCAGGCAGCAGCAGCAGCCGCAGCCGAAGCAGAGCAAAAGCTCCAAAAAGAAAGAGGAAAAAAAATAACGGCAACAATAACAAGCAGGCGACGCGCACTTCATGCAGAAAAATAAGAAACAGCAAAAATCATGTAAGTGAAATTGATTTTATACTCTCTTTACAAAAAGCGAAAGGGGGGTTTTATGTTCATTTGGCTATGCAAAACATAAGAGATCAAATAGATATTTCAATGGTTAGGTAACCTAGCCTTAAGGCTTTTCATCTTATGTTAACTATATTAAGTGTAAGTCTTACTTAAGTTCACATTTCTAGCCTTGCCATATCCACGAATCTGAGGTTCTTACATTGTGACGTCACAGAAAATGTTTTATGCATTCAGGGTATACCAACTATCTCTTATAGTTTTCAAGCCATCTTATGTTATATTACTGTATGCAGAGTATCGTGCAGTCGGTCGCATTCCACTTCCAACTGATTTACTTGCCTGTGTATGTATGCATGCTATATACTTACAAACATACGTATGTATGTATGTATTTGTGCATATACAATGTTTGAGGCATTGTTGTGGTTGCCCTTGTTGCTGGCTGTCATTGTTGCTGCGACTCCTAACCTACATAAATATTTAGTATTTTATGCTGAGTGCCTTTCACCCACACCCGCGCTCCCCCTTGCGGCCTGTGCGTGAGTGTAAAGCTGCTGTCAGTCTGGCAACGTCTGCTTCGGCTTAAGCCTCTAGCAACAACAACAACAACAACAACAACAACAATAGCAACGGTACCTGGTGGGCGACCACTTGGGATCGTTATGGTTACAGTAACTTATCTCACAGAGCGAGAGTGAGAGAGAGCGAGCCGAAAAAAAAAAGTGGGAGTGCGGGATGCAACAGAAAAAAAAAAAGGAAAATGAAAAGCAAAGCAAAGAGCGACAACGGCGGCGTCTGAGGCTTATCAAAGCGATTTAATGTTAAATGTCTGTGCTCACGCGTATAAATATTATAATTGTCGCACACGCACACACACACACATATATGTACATACACACTGACACACAGATGTACGTATACATGCACATATACAGAGCAGTATGCATAATTACAATGCAAACGAACCGAAAGCTTGCCTTGCGATTGATGATGGACATAATACTCGTGCTTTGCTTGGCCACAGCGGGGGTGAGGATGGACGCGTGTTCAGGGGCAAGGGCAGTGACGCCTCAAGGCGCTTGACCTGCATAAGCTTGCAGTCACACACTTGCACACACACACCCACACACACGCACGTTCTCTCCCTCTCTCCCCCCTCTACTCTTGCAGTATGCAATGCTTTTATCTGGCAATTAAAATCTATTCGCAATAGACGCCTTTGCAGAGAGTTTCTAAGCGAACATAATCAACTTAAATATAACAAAGAAAACAAAAATGGAAATTAGTTTATTACACACTACAATTGCATTAAGCTGAAGTAATGCGCACTAAACTAAAGCATACTTTTGAGACGACCTGCGTAGCCGCCCATCTTTGCAGGTTATAACATAATTGCAGCGTTGCCAGACTCTCTATGCTGCTCACACCCAGCTAAGTTGGCTGCGCCACAGTAGTTCATGATTTGCAGCTGTGTTTGGTGCAAATTTTGACTCGTACTTTCGTACATTGCTTATGTATAGCATTATGCAGCTATCATTGATCGGCAACTTCTGTCAGTTGCGCGCGCCCGTTAGCAGGCCACTTCAGCCTGTTATTGTAGCTCATCTAATCTTTTAGTTGCCAATTTATTTGCAGTTTTGACTGCAATTCGCACAGTTTGTTTTTGTCACTCTGCTTCTTTCATCGCAGTGCAAGCGGCAACAACAACGACTCATAAAATACGTTAGAAACAAGATAATAAGCTTCATTTTACAGTTTAACAGGAATTGCAGATTCCACAAAAGCATCATTAGACGAGTCCTTTGCTCATATGTTTCAAGGAATTGTAGAATACCAAGAACTCTATTGTGCTTTTCGTAAGGAAAGCACAAACGTTTGCAACAAAATTTCTGGAAACTGTGCTCGAGGGAAAGAATTTTTAGAAAAATTGCGCAATTACTAATAATTTCTTTTTTTGAATGCCAACTTTAAGATTGAGAAAAGACTCTTGTATTCAGTTTCCTGTACATATTTCTTAAAATTGAGAGCTCTACAAAACAAACTTATTATTTCTCTATCCAGACGTTTCTGACACAAACTTTACCCTTTACCCTTTCTTGTGGGTTCTGTTGAGTATCTCTATAAATTCTCTATTTAAACACAAATTTCTCACCGACTGAGCATACCCCATGCATAATTGTGCTCATTTCTTATTTACTGATAGGGTATTATAAAATGCACTTGCATCGCATATGCCACATGGAGTATTATTTGTTCATTTCAATGTTGTTTGTTTACTTTGCTGAAGCGCTCAGATCTTGACTCTAGAAATGTTAACAAACAAAAGTATCTACGAGCACAAGTGCACGTGTTGTTGTTCCTTTCGCAATAGGAAATGCCGTAAGCCATGCGAAAGGGTATTTGCTAGGCCTGCCACTTGATAGAACTGCTTGGGAATTATAAGACAAGCGAAAATGGATTGCGTGTTGTGTGTTTGTGGGGGTGTTCTGAGGGAGAGAGAGAGAGAGAGAGATAGAGGGACAGAGATAGAGAGAGACATAGAAAGAGAGAGAGAGATAGAGAGAGAGCTAGAGAGAAAGAGATACAGAGAGATAGAGAGAGAGAGAGAGAGAGAGAGAGAGAGAGAGAGAGAGAGAGAGAGAGAAAGAGAGAGAGAGAGAGAGAGAGAGAGATAGAGAGAGAGAGAGAGAGAGAGAGAAAGAGAGAGCAGAGAGAGAGAGAGAGAGAGAGAGAGAGAGAGAGATAGATAGAAAGATAGAGAGTGAGATAGAGAGAGAACAGAGATAGAACCCGAACAAAACTTAAATGAATTCATATAAAGCCTGAGGCTGGGATCTGAATACATTCTCCGTCTGCAAGGGTATTCAATCTTCGGCAAGGCAACGACATTTTTTTTATAACTTGCATTTAATCAATTCACAGACATTTATAAAAACATTTATATACATATATTTATACTTGATGAACCTGTATTGAATTTAATTGTCATTAAACAAAAACAAAACTTGTTGTTTTATATATTTTTCCGCTCGGGGTGATTGAACCCGTGCCCCCTTTCGAAAAGAAGAGCCCATATACATGCATATATATATATATAGAGAGAGAGCTTGATACACGATCCGTTTAGTAATCTGTCAATAAAAACTTTTTGACTGGGAATTTCCGCAGAGCCTCGCCCCAAATGTGAAAAACAAAAATAAGAATGAAAAATCAACTAACATTGACAAGAAAAATGGCAAAGGAAATGTCGACTGAAAAGTAAATATATAAATATAGTTCGAAGATATATCATCTGGATATACATATATATGTGTTTGTGTGTGTGTGTGTGTGTGTTTTTGGTATTATTTATAGGCAGCACTTGCTAATATACCATAATATATGCATATGTAATAATATATGTATATAGATATATACATACATACATATATACATACATATGTATATCGGTATTTTGGAACTATGTGTATGACACATAAAGCCTTGCGTTTATCGCTTTTTAAATTTTATGAGCCCAATCATAAAATCTGCAAATAAGCTCTAGTCGTCTACTGATCGACTAGCACTTACCCTGTAAAGTGTTTTAGTGGAAGAAAAGTAGAAGCAACATTCTGGCTTTCTTCTGTAAAACACACACACATACACACACACACACATATATGCAGCGACTGTGCTTCTTCTTGCTTTCGCCCCACACTCTCGGTAAACGCTGCCCAGCTTAACTTCGGTGCATATTGTCCGATCTTTATGCAGTTTTTAGGGCTCAAAGCAATAAGTTATTTTCCTTGTTTATTAACTTAGCGGGAAGGGTGGAAGGTAAAATAATCATAACTTTTGAGTTAAGCTGAGGCTAAACAAGACTCAAAATCGATCCGAATGCGAAGAAGATTTTGAGTAAAAAACTAAGCTCATTTAGTCTAAAAACCACTTGAGATGAAATAAGAGACAAGACTAGGAAAATCTGCCACAGAATCAGGGGCTATATATACGCCAAGAGGAAGCTCAAAATAACTTTTCGCTTGCACACATTTTGCAGCGTATCGCTTAGTCGTGAATAGCCGACTGACAAAAATTAACTTGTCTTAAATCTATTCTGAATTCGTAACCTTGCACAAAAATAGACTTACAAAGAAAACCGACAAACAAAAATAAAAAAAAAGAGAAAAACATTTCGCTTGACTATAGAAAATTATACAAAATAACAATTTATTTACTAGTTGACACGAAGCAGCGACAACAACAACAACAAAAACAAAAACAACAACAACCACAACAGCAAATTAAACAATCAAATAAATTATAAAACAACACTGTCAAATTTTATTCGATAAGCAAAACTATTAAAAAGTGGTTTTGCTTCGATACCCTGTGTGATTCTTGAGGTATATCAAATGCCATTTCATATATTTGTTCAATCTCGCTTAACTCTAGTTAATTGTATAGCACCCCGCAAAATGATCAAGAGCTTGTTGTAAATGTGAAGCACGAAGATGCTATTCACGGAGTTGGACTAGCTCAGACAGATGTTTAGCTAACTAGGAATACATTAGCATTGCATTTCAATAAGACCTACCAAACCAAAATCTACTTGCTTTAAGGCGCAGCCAACTTCATACACACAAAATCTGCAGCCAACTTAATAACCTACTGGTCAAAGTCTGGCAACGCCACACTGCAAACAAACAAGTTAATGTGCGAACTTTAAGCTAATTTATCTTGTCTTATTAAAAATATTTATTGATTATTTATTGCTGCCAACTTGTAAAACACATTATAAATCTTGTACTTTCGTTATTTTTAGATATTCAAAATAAGTGCTGCCACCTTGTTGTAATTGAGTGCTGCCCATTTGCTAGTATCGTTTCATTGTGGCCACACTCTCCGGGGCAAACATATTGCTTGTAGCTGGGAATGTTATTGGAAAAGAGTGTCAGCATTATTTTAGATATCAATATACCCGCTTTTGGCACACTCTTTGGCTACAGGGTAGCAATAATTAAATGGTTGTCGAACGCGAACAACAAATTCAAATCTTATCAACTTGTTATTATTATTGTTGACCAATCCCCCCCCAATCTGTTCCGCTCTCTCACATTTGATCGGCTGGCAGAATTAACAATAACATTTACTGATCTTCAACTTTATCTACGTTTATTTTGCCCGCAGCGCCCCGGTCAACAAAATGAGCAGCCTCGATGCCTATCTGAAGCGGACAACGAAAGCTGCGAGCAGGACGAGCTCCAGCCAGTCCAGCAGCGATGCGGCGCAGACGGACGCTGAAGATCTCAAAACAGACATTCCCTACTTTGACGATCCGCAGCCGCAGCAGGAGCAGCAGCGGCAGCAGCATTTCGAGTCCGCCTGGTCGCCGGCCGAGGAGGCGGGCACACCGGAGCCGCAACAGGAGGAACTGCAGCTGGACGACAGCTATGCGGATTCCGATTATGGTGCCAGCGGCAGCGCCGCAAATAGCTATTACCAATCCCCGACGCCATCCAACAGCGATATAATGCTACGCCCGCCATCCAACTCCAGTTTCCAATATAGCTATTCATCGCCGGGACCAGGACCGAGTCCCGGCGGCAGCAATGGCACCAGCGGCAGCAATGGCACCAGCGGCAGCGGTGGCGGTGGCGGTGGCAGCGTCAGCGGGCGACTGCATGCCGCCTATGCACATTCCCAGACGCTGGCGCTGCCGCCGCCGTCCTCGACCAATCTGTATCCGAACATGTGGTATCCAAATGCGCCGTATGGCAGCACTGTTCCGGGTCATGTCTACGGTCGCTATGCGGGCTACGCTGTGCCGCCGAGCGCCGCCTCGTATGTGGCAGCGGCAGCGGCAGCTCATGGAATGCTGCCACATGGCCAGCATCAGCATGCGCCGCTGCATCATCCGCATCCACATCCGCATCCACATGCGCATCCGCACCACCAGCATACGCATCATCCGCATCCGCACGATTCGATGATGGAAATGTTCCAGCTCTCAAATAGGTAAGTGCACATAAAACCCACAGCTCAGCGTGCCTGGACTGTGGTGTATGCCCCAGCCAGAGCCGATTCCGATTATCGATTATCGATAGGCAAGCGTACGAGTCGAGTTATCTAAAGGGGATATTACGTAGATGATGCAATTTTGTATGCCTGAAACTACTTATAAAATGTGGCTCTGTGTCTCTTGCTCTTTCGGAAATCTGCTTAAAAACTGGCAAATCGATATTTATCGATTTGGTTTGGGAATATCTTAAAATACAACTCGAGCTGCGTTTGCCTTGCAGAATAACAGCTTAAGGCATTTTAGAATCTTCCAATAAACTTATAAACGTGAGACATGAAATCGTAATTGATCGATTATTAATCGAAACGTTAATTAATCGATATGAAGTTATTATAGTAATCGATTAACTTTTAATCGATATACTGTTTATCGCCCAATCAAATCATTTTGATCTGTGCATTTGGGCTCTTTAGTTATGCCAGCGACTGTGCCACAACATTTTCGATAACATATCGATATTTATCGTTTTCGTTGCGTTTCGTTGTCAAGCAACTGCACAACAAATTTCGAGTTCAAAGCCTTAAAGTCGCCCTGCCCACGTCAACTCTGCTTGCCCGCCCGATTATATATACTATATACATGTATATACATATATCTGGTTGTATAAATAATATGCATATTTTTTTTATGGCCTTCGAAATCTATTTTTCTGCCTCTAACGTACATTTTCGCAACAACATAACACACACTTTTCCGCCAAGCCAAGCCAAACCGCAGCCGCATGCCCCGAAACCCAGCCGTAAACAACGCTCCACTTGCAATCCCCCTTTTTGCAGAACCCCCCCCGCCCTCCCCCTCCCCCGCCTGCTGTTCAGCTTTATGACCCGTGCAGCTAATTTGGCCACATTTGTTGAGCAGCCGACACGCTGTGCGTCGACTGGCTCTGATTGGGCCAGTTGATGTGGCCAAGACCCCCCCCGTTGCAGCACACAACACAATATGCACAACATGCCCCATGCCCCATGCCCCATGCCACATGCCACATAACGTAATTGAACGGCGCAGCCCTGTGGCGTGCGTCGCGCTTATTTTGTGTATTTTTATCAATGTGTTTTTTCGACTTGGCCATATTTATTTTCGTACCTCATTGACGGAGACAACAATTTGCTCAGTTGGTCATTGGGAAAACAAGGCTGATTCCACACCCCCCCCCCCCCCCCCAATCCCCCCTACTTCCCCCTTCGTTACCAACCCCAACAAGCGGCTGAAACTAACAAGTCCCGCTAATAAACTCTCTTACTGCACTCATGCGCTGCATTTGTTGTTGTGATTGTTGTTGTTGTTGCTGTTGTATTCTTGTTATCGTCTAGTGAAATTTATGGCACGCGTGCACTGGGTCACTCCCACAAGCGAAGCACCGCCCCCCGCCCTGCACCGCGGCAGACCACAGGCCACCAATTCAATAGGTCAACAACAAACAAGCCAGCACCCTGCCAATTTGATTGGCAGCGGCGTAAACAGAGAAACGATACGCAATACTGAATACCAAATTGATTTCCTTATTTACATATCAAAAAAAAAAAAAACATATATATATACATATATACATATATGTATGCATATATATACCACGCAACACACTAAACCCGAAGCCGAAGCCCAAAGCGGGCTTATTAACTGGCCGCAGATCTATTAATATTAACAGTTATTCTCATTTCTTTTTGCCTCGTAATTAACTTTAACATCTGGCTAAATAATTATATGCTAATCATTATTTCCCATTGAGCCGACGTATACTTGATGTAATTACGATTTGTGTGTTTTTTTCTTATAATATTACGTATACGTAATCATCTAATAAGTAAGCATAGTAATTTCTGTTAGCGGCATTTTTCACTTGACACGCCTCTCTTCCCTTAAAGCTCGCTCTTAGATCCACGCGCGAGCGCGGAAAATGGGTGGATAACGTTTTGAATGGACATGTTTGGTCATCCTGACGGATTTTCGTTTGTCATTTGGTTCTGCTTCAAGTCTCCGAGACCGAAAGTGTAAGTTTCGTCCAATCGGTAGCCAGCTTGGTTGGGAATTGAAATTCAAAGAAAACACAAATTCACTTGGCCTCTAGGGCTAGCAGAATGTCTGGAAAATTCCAATTCCCAGCAATTATAATACTGGACTTGCCGATCAGCATTGCAATTTCACAAATTTCTGTAAATAATTCCACGATTTACGCAACTTGCGCCATTTAATCGATGACTGCTCATTTCTAATTACGATTTCTTGCAACATTACGTATACGTACCGTGCCCACATTAGCAATACGTAGGAGCTAAACAAACCCATAACTTGAGATAAGAGTACCTTCACATAATAGATGCAATACTCAATACTCAATACTCAATACTCAATACTCAATACTCGATGCTTAATACTCGATACTCAATACTCGTTGGCGATTGTAAATAATTATTAAAAGCGATTTATTAGTTTTGTTCAAAATATTGCTGCAATAACTTGGCAATAGGCACTTAACTTTGTTACGCACTTCAAATCTATTTTTGCCATTAAGCTATACCCTGTAATTCAGTTAGCAACTAATGATGGGCGTGGTGTTAGCAATTAGGGGGCAGCTCGTACGTAATATAGTCATCAGATCTGTGAGCATTTCCTGTCAATTTCAAATAATTACATTTTAATTAAACATTGTTTACAAGTTCTCAAGCGTTCGGTTTAATGTAATTGTGAATTTCTTTTCGAATACCTGGCCCAAAATTGATGACTTTAAGAACTCTAACAATAAACGCTCTGAAATTATGACAATCCTTTAGAAGTGTGCTTGAGTAGATCCTAAGACTATGTACTTTAATGCATCTGCATAACCTCAAAAGTACATAACCTCAAAAGCACATAACCTCAAAAGTACATACGCTAACTTCCTCAGAAACCGACGGATATATATGTACATAATCATATATGTATGTATATACCGCTTGTTGATATTCGATTACAGGGTATTTAATAGTCGCGGCTTGTAATTCAGTTGGCTAAAAAAATCCGTTCGAATGCATTCGAGTCGATTTCTATTTGTTTCTGCACGGCATCAAGGTCACGGCTGCGATAGTAAGGGAGAGCGAGTGGGAAAGAGGAAGTGCAAGCGAGAGCAATAGATCGACCAGAGTGTATGCAAGTACAGTTATCGAGACAACGTCGGCGCCGCCTATCACGCTGCAGCGTTACAATGTTGCGCATTCAAAACAAATAAACAATACCTACGAGAACAATCGGGCGAAGCAGCAAAGGAAAAGCAGAGAGCGATTGCGTTAGCGAGCGTGAATGCGACAGAGAGAGCGAGAGGGAAAGCGTGAGCGTGAGCGTGAGCAACAGGCTGAGTTAAAGACCAAGGGGCAGTTACTGTAAGGTTGGCGGGTTGAGTAACTGCAAATGCAACATGTTAAATAAACAATTGCTGACTGCACACACACACACACACACACACACACACACAGTAACTACTGTATGTGTGTGCATGTATTGCATTGATAGAGACCGCACTCACAATCAGCTACAAAGTTGGCGCCTCGAGTGGCGTCAAGACCTTGCACTTCCTCGTCTGACCACTTGGGCTGGCCCATTCAAAACAAAGTGGAACGTCTCAAGGGCAGCAAAGCCCATATAACAATAGCTAAAGAACTTTACACACACACACCCTCCCTTCCACTTCACCTACTCAGTTTGAGCAAAAGTTTTCCAACTAGCAAATCGATGCATTTATATTTTCATATTGAAGCTCAATTGCTGCTGCCCTATGCACACACACACACACACACACACACACCCTGTGCACAGGGCGTATACTTTGGAATGGCATGGTTAGGGTGTTATTTCGAGTATTGCTGTTAATTGACATTTGCATTTAAATTTGCAACACAATTGCATTTGGCAGTCATTTATCCGTGTGTTTGTATGTGATATGCATATGTGCGTATTTAGTATACAATAGAGGATACCCTGCACATAGCCGCTAAAAGTTAAATCATTGTTGCAATCGTTTGTTCTAAGTTAGCATATACATACATATTATTAAATAAGTATTTAATGTACAATTGTCATAACAAACAGGAGCGCTGTTAACCAACACTGGCAGCTTAAGCTACGTTTCCAGCTCTAGGTCGTGTAAGTTTCCAAGCAGCAAGCCATGTTGAAGTCATGTCACGACACGCTCTCCACTCTAGTTGCCTATAAATAACACTCTCGATAGTCAAACAAACGTTCAACTCGAATTGCTTGGCTTCATGTTAACTCAAAGTGCAATTTTAGAAATATGCCCGGCTGCATATGTTGGGCTACAGGGTAATAGAAAACATTTCGATGCAGCTGCTGTGTGTGCCTGTGTGTGTGAGTGTAAGTAAATTCATTGCATACATATGTATGTAGATAAAAAGTTTTTGCGCCTTTTTAATTTTGCATGTGCTTGATATTGTTGGTTGCGTTGTTTTGTTGGGTTTTGTTGCTGCCGCTTCTCCTATTATTTCGCACTTGGCGCTTTGCGTGTCTATTACGAACTTACATACATTATTTATTTTATTCTTTTTCTTGCAATTGCGTTTTAAATTTACATCAGTGGCCGGGGATAAAACCGGGCAATAGCAATAACAATAACAGAACGGCAGCCATTGCTAATCGAACGCAAAATTCTCATATTTCCGTATGAATTACTCATACGCCCCCTGGGAACCGAAAGTGCGCCTATAAAGACTGCTAAAGAGCGCAAAAGGGCAAGAGAGCAAGTGAGCAAGAGAGCGAGTGAGTGAGAGTGGGAGAGAGCAAGCTTAATGGGCGGCTTAGCAAAACTAGCTGCGCTTGCATAGCGCGGGCGACGTTGACGTCTGCTGAGCCAAGAGAAGTTGGCGCCGTGTTCGGCTGGGCACTTGGATCGCCGGCGCCAACGCTGACGGCGACGTCGACGTCGAAGTCAGTTGCATTGTTGCGGCTCATTTGGAGTGATATTTTTCACAGCTATTGAGCTATTGAGCCATTAGACATTCTCAAATGCCGCTGTAATTTTAAGCTCCCAAGCATAGTCACGTCTGCTTATGTATGTATGTATGTGTGTGTGTGTGTTTGTGTTTGTGGGCTTGCCTAGACTGCCGTGTCATGCGCCATAAATATAGTATATGCATAAGTAAACAACAACATGAGCACCCTCCCCCTGATTCCTTATCAATAATTCGAGTGCATTGGTAACTGTGCAAAGCTAACTAATCCCTGCACTTCCTGCTGTCTTTTGCAGCGGACGCGAGGCGCGCAACCGGGCGGAAAAGAATCGCCGGGACAAGCTGAATGGCTCCATCCAGGAGCTGTCCACCATGGTGCCACATGTGGCAGAGTCGCCACGACGCGTTGACAAGACGGCGGTGCTGCGCTTTGCCGCGCACGGACTGCGGCTCAAGTACGGTAAGCATATACATATATACATATATATATATATGTGTGTGTGTGTGCGTCAGTGAGTCAATTTGGCATCAATAGCTTTTAAATAAAATTATTGTTTTGCACAGTCTGGCAACCTTTTACACTTAACAGTCTGCCAATTTGATTTCGATAAAGAGCTGCCAGACTGTTGCAAAAGTCGATTCGCTTGTGCAAAATAAAAACTCGGTTTAAAAATATCAGTTTATCGAATGGATTTAATTTGTTGACTCAATTGCATAAATCTAGAGACCACAACTTATCAATAAGATTAATAAGATTTATTGGCATACATATTTATTTAATTAGTGTTTGGTAAGACGTTGCATCAACAGCGACCGCAGGTGACGGACACGCTGATGGGCATGCTGGATAGCTTTTTTCTCACGCTCACCTGTCACGGCCAAATACTGTTAATATCGTCCAGCATCGAACAGCACCTGGGCCACTGTCAGACAGACCTGTACGGCCAAAGTATACTGCAGATCACACATCCCGAGGACCATGAAATGCTCAAGCAACAGCTCATACCCACCGAGCTCGAGAATCTCTTCGATGCGCATGCGGAGCCAACGGATGCCGATGGTGAGCCGCGCCAGCGCAGCAAATCTGAGGAGGATTACATTGATCGCAAGTTGCGAGATGATCGGCGCAGCTTTCGTGTGCGGTAAGTACTAAAGAGCCCAAAGCTAAGTAGTTAAAATCGTGATGGGCAGCACTGCAAATGGGAGAGTCAAATATCGATACAAAACAGACATTTGCTATGTGTCAGATCTAGCTAGACAATAGCTTTCGATAGATCGAAACATTTACACAGATAGACAATTAAAAGCCTTTATTATAGCCTTACAAATAAATTCAATTGGCAGCACTGGCAATTACAGTTGAAAAAGTACTACTTATTGATTAAATCAAAGGAAAAAAAGCTTTCGATTGGCTTCACTGTAAGTGATGAATAAACGACAGCCACAAGTGCTGCCAATTTGTTCGGCGGCTATGCCAAACCAAAAGCAGAGCTGGTCAAAGAAAGTCTCATCTAGCCACTGATTGGCAGCACTGCAGCTGCTGCCGAAGCTTTTTGAAAACGGTCACTAAAAGTGCTGCCAGTTTGCGCTAACCGAGCTGCTCGAAGGCAAATCAAAATCTAGCCCGATTGGCCACACTGGCCTATCGATACGCACTCGCAACGATATTTCGATATGCACAAGCATTTTCGATAACTCGATATATTCGTTTAAGGTCCATCTCAATTTCTGAACACTTTCTCCTGTATGCAGCTTGGCGCGCGCCGGCCCGCGCTCAGAGCCCACCGCCTACGAGGTGGTCAAAATCGATGGCTGCTTCCGGCGCAGCGACGAGGCGCCGCGCGGCGTACGCTCGAACACGTTCAGCTCCAGCCTGCAGCTGATACGGCGCACCCGCGGCCGTGACGATGCCATACCTTTGCATACGATAAGCGGCAACGATATTGTGAGTGCAACCAGTCTAAGTCTATATACATATATCCAATGTTTATCCCGCTTGCAGGTGCTGACCGCGTGTGCGCGCATTATAAGGCCACCGAAGATCGTGAATCGTCTGTTCGATGCGAACACGCTGGAGTATCGCACCAGGCATCTGATCGATGGGCGGATCATTGATTGCGATCAGCGGATCGGCATTGTTGCCGGCTACATGACGGACGAGGTGCGGAATCTGAATCCGTTTACCTTTATGCACAACGATGATGTCCGTTGGGTGATTGTCGCCCTCCGTCAAAGTGAGTGCGCCCCCGCCCCTGTCACGCCCTCTGTTATATACTCTGTTTTGTTTTCAGTGTACGACTGCAACAGCTCGTATGGCGAGTCGACGTATCGGCTGTTCACGCGCAACGGCAACATCATCTATCTGCAGTCGAAGGGGTATCTGGAGATTGACAAGGAGACGAACAAGGTGCACTCGTTTGTGTGCGTCAATACGCTGCTGGGCGATGAGGAGGGCAAGCGTCGCGTCCAGGAGATGAAGAAGAAATTCTCGGTGATCATCAATACACAAATACCGCAGTCGACAATTGATGTGCCCGCATCGGAGCATCCCGCCCAGCTGGAGAAGGCTGTGCTCTGTCTTATACAGAATCTGCAGAGCTGCGGCTCGGATCAGGACAACGATCGGCTGGATGCCGATGATGATGACGATGATGACACCGATGACGATATCGAGGATGCCATGTCCAGCATAACCAACTTCAGTCATGCAAGCCAACCGCACGATACACAGCATCATCAACATCATCATCGACACGGTCATCATTCGCATCACAACTTTCTCGAGAGCACCATGTCACAGGCGCGGCTGGGCGCCGGCAATGGCATGGGCAGCTCAAAGACGCCACCGCTGGCCCTGGTGCCGCCGGAGACGGCATCGGTGAAGTCCTCAATATCGAAGAGCGTCAGCGTCGTGAATGTAACAGCCGCCAAGCGTTTTCGGGCCCTGCACGCAACATCGGCCGCCCAGTCGCCCAGCTCCAAGTCCAACAGCTGCAGCTGCCTCGGCGTCGGCGACGGCGACTGCGACTATTGCCAGGGCCCGCTCACCCCCGAATCGGGAATGGGCGGCACATCCGTCTCGCTAAAGCGCAGCAGCGCCGCCAGCGGCCAAGATGGCCAGGACGATATGTTGCTGGCCAAGCGACTCTTCATGCCGAGCTCAGGTGAGCGCAGGACGCATAATCAAAAGGGAATGCATCCATATACCATATACATTCATTTCCGGGCGTTTTTGTCATTCGCTGAGCGAATCTTCATCTTCAGCATAAGCATAAACATATCCAATCCTTTGTCAGACATTGCACGGCACGAACGGATCAGGACAAGAGTCGAGCTAGGGATTATTCTCCTTAGCTTATCCTTTTTTTGTCTCAATAGCTCTCTCATTTTCCTCGAAGATTCTCGTCATGTTCCTTTCAATATACGTTTCGGAATGGGATTAATCAAATGTTTTTCTTAATATTAAGCTAAAATATTGAAATACCGATAAACTGATTATTCAACTGTGAATGCTTTGCTTTCAGCAGTAATTACGCACGTGCTGGGCAGCTCGCTGGAGCAGATGGAGCGGACCCTGGACCAGCAGCTGAGCGCGGCAGTCCAGCTGCGGGAACAGAACAATCGTTACGATGTGCCGCACGCCAACGAGCGCATCGATGAGATCATGGTGAGTCTAAACCAATGTCAGGCCAAACAAGCCGATAACTGTAAATGTACATTTTCAATTGGAACAGGAGGAGCATCAGAAGCAGAGCAAACTCTTTGTGGACATCAAAAGCGAATACGAGGAGCTGCAGAACAAGGCGGCGAACGCGAGCGCAACCAAAACGGATGCCGAGTCGCAAAGCAGCAACAGCAACAGCGGCATGCCCTAAACGGGGCCCAAACACACACCTATCTATCTATATACATATACATATATATATATATATAGATATGTGTGTATATATGTATATAATTGAGGGTTTCAGCTGATGTGATAAATGTGGCAGCCAACGGGGCAAAGGCGAGTTGAAGCTCAAAAATGCGATGCTGCACTCAAAGTTGAGCCAACTATTTCAATTAAGAATGTACTCTAAAGTGCTAACAACTATTTACAAACAGAATGTGAATGAATATATATATACATATACATATATATATATATATATGTATATATGTATGGGAGCAGATAAGTTGAACTAATGAGTGAGCATGCAACAAAAACCTACTTTAGTTGGGGCACCTGGACTCTCGCCCAGCGGCTGTTTCTTATTTTTTTTTTCTCTTCCTTTTTTTTTTTTTTTTTTTATAAAAGTTTCTAGATAACTAAACATTTTTATATAAATATATCTATATATATGTATATGAATAATTTTTTTAAATGTAATTTGTATGTAGGAAAACACACACACACACACTAACACACACTTACAAACACACACACTTACACACACACACTTACACACACACACACTTACACACACACACTTACACACACACACACTTGCACACACACACACTTGCACACACACTTACACACACACACACACTGACACTTACAAACACACACACACACCTACACAAACACTTACACACACACTTACAAACACACACACTTACAAACACACACACTTACAAACACACACACACTTACACTTTTACGCATAAGCAACTAGTTAAATATTTAGTGCAAAAAGTGTTTGTTAATTGATTTAAATTCAAATTTATAGTCACACAATACAATTATTATCTACTATATATATCCTACATATATATTTTATATATATATATATATGGGGTATATATTTAATTAAATGGCATGTATATACATAGATATATGTATGTGTATAAATTATGTGCCGCTGACCATGGCTCTGAGGCATTGGCATTGGCAAACTACAAACTAAACGTGATAAAAGACTGTTACCAATTAATGTTTAGCCTAAGCTTACAATAGCTATATATATACATTTATATATATATATATATATACGTATACATATACGATATACACACACACTTCTAAAACGGTCTAATTCAAGCTGCACAGTTAAATGAATGTTTACGTTTTACCAACATTTTCAACATATACGATGTAAAATGTTTTAAATGTTTTATGCTCTACAAGAGAGAGGGGGAGAGAGAGCGAGAGAGAGGGCAAGAGTTCTGCATTGCATGCAGCTTGCCTCTAAACAACCCCCCCCCCTCCCCCCTCCCCCCACTAAATAAACAATTTGTTAGGTGAATAAATGAATGTTAGTGTTACACTGTGAACAATTTTTGAAGCGCAATTTGAATTCAATAACGGTTTTCATAACCTCAACTACAAATGCGAATTGTTGTTAAACTCAGCGCCAAGTACAATTTACAACAATATAACTAATTAAATTCGATGTATACAAAAATAATAACTATAAGAGAATGTAAACACAATTGTTAAATGTTTGTTACGCATTTGTTTTATATCGTTTCTTTTTTTTTTTTTAAATTTAACTACTTGGCTAATTAAATAGTGAAATAAACTTGTGTACCTATATTTAAATTTATATATCTACGTACATACATACATACATACATACATATATGCATACAAAATACGTGCTTGTGTGCATAATAATTTATAACTAAGTAGATCCATTTGAATGTTACGGACACGTGTGAACACTTTTAGGGCACAGCAAGTTAACTATCTACAGAATGGTAAATACTTGTATTTGTTAAATGCCACAAAAAGAAATTAATAAATAATAACATAAAATAATGTGCATGTGCTTTCACAAATATACATACAACAACAAAATAACAATATATTTGTTGGGTGGGGGGAAGAACAATTAGTTTTATAGCAAACTGTGCCCTGGGAACAGTTTTGTTTAGACGCAAAAGATGTGGCAACTCCCGCGTATTGCATGCAATCAATAAGCCGTTGCACTGCTGCACTTACAAATCGATATGTTATCGATAACCGATAAAGTTCAATTCAATTTTGAAGCAAGATACCGAAGATATTTATTATTTACGCCACGAAACAACGAAATCACATTCAATCAATTCGCGTACAAACGCTTCTTTAAGCCCAAATTAACGCCCGTGGCGGAGCGCAGCACAATTTTAATTGAAGGCTTCACATCGACGCCAAGTGGCAGCAGCTCGAAATGCCGCAACATCTTGATGACAATTGTCTTCAGCTCCAGCAGCGCAAAGCGCTGTCCAATGCAATTGCGCGGACCAGCACTGAAGGGTATATAGCTGGAGCAGGCTCTGGCGGCGCCAGCCTCGGGCGCTTTATGGCTGTCCAAATGCCGCTCCGGCCAGAAGCACAACGGGTCCTCGTACAGCTGCTCGTCGTGCAGCAGCTGCCAGAGCAGCACGATGACATTGGTGCCGGCGGGCACATGTGCCTCACCTGCCTCACCTGCTGTGTGTCCCAATTAGTAAGACAGTCGGAACATATTGTAGAGTATTGCACGCTCACCCAGCACCAAATCGCTTTCCAGGCAACGGCCCACCGCCGGTATGGGCGGATACAGACGCAGCGACTCCTTGATTACGCAGTGCAAATAGGGCAGATCCGCAAAGTCGCCATAGATCACCGGACGATCCACAGCCGGGCCATAATGGGCGTACAGCTCCTCGAACAAACGTCGCTGCACTGCCGCATGCCGCGACAGCAGAAACAGGCAAAAGGAGGCGGCTGACGTGGTCGTATCGTGGCCCGCAAAGATGAACGTGCTCACCTCATCGCATATCTGTGCGTCTGTCAGCGGTGCGCCCTCCAGGCGTGCCTGCAGCAATGTATCCAATAAGGCAGACCGTTTGCCCAGCTGCTGCTCGTGCAGCAGCAGCTGACGCCGCCGCCTGATGATGTCGTCGGTGAAGCTGTGCAGGCACTTGACGCCGTCCCACTGCTTGCGATAGCCGCTGGGCCAGAGCAGCCGGAACAGCAGCGGCGGCAACAGATGCGGTCGCATGAAACGTGTCGCCAGTATATTGGTCACGCTACAATTAGGCAAGAAGAAGAACACATGTTAGGTGAGCCCAATTGTTTGGCCACTTATTTGGCAACTAATTTGTACTCCTTAACAGCCTGCACCACCGGCGCATCCACATTCCGCTGTGCATCGACACTGACGCCCATCGCCGCCTCGCTGATGATGTCCAGCGCAGCCAGGCACATGTACGGATATATGTTGAACGCTCGCTGATTGCTGTCCGCGGCCAGCGGCTCCAGTTTGCCCACCAGCACATTGCACTGCCTGTCGAACACCTCGATGTACTGCTCCAGGATGCTGAAGTGAAATGTGGGCGTTATGATCTTGCGCATGGCATGCCAGCGATCGCCGCGACTGAGCAGCAAGCCGTTGCCCAGCCAGCCGCCCAAAGCGCCATAAACGACGCTCTTCCGCAGCTGCTGTTTGCTCAGGAGCAGCGCATCCACGTGCCTTGGCTCGGCGGTTACCAGCACCATGCGGCCGCATGTGGTCGCCACAAAGCTGCGTCCGTAACGCTTCACATATGCCGCAAACTTCTCGTGTAAATCTGCAATTTGACAACTGCATATATGTTAGCCCAGCCAGCAGGGTATTGTGTCAGTCAGTCAGTCAGTCAGTCAGTCAGGTGTGTTACTCACTATCCGGCTGAAAGTCACGCATCTGCCAGAGCGTGCCAATGAGCGGCACCTGGGACACGTTGGGCGCCACGCCCTCCAGTTGCTGGCGGTGCCTGC
Organism: Drosophila ezoana; assembly: GCA_035045725.1. Classification (NCBI taxonomy): domain Eukaryota; kingdom Metazoa; phylum Arthropoda; class Insecta; order Diptera; family Drosophilidae; genus Drosophila; species Drosophila ezoana. The sequence continues at coordinate 5,650,234 of JAWNOU010000058.1, forward strand.
GCTCCTTCCACAACAGTTGCAACAAGAAGCGCAGCAAAAAAACTAACAGAGCAGTCACTAACAATACGAGCAACATCTTTGTATACTCTGTAAAGGAAGACTTGCATTCATATACCAAATACAAATAGAAAATTTGTATAATTTACTGTCTACTTGGTTTATTCAATAATTGTGTATAAATGTATTTGTCGTAGAATCATAGAATATTCGCATAGTTGTAATGCTTGAAGTTTTTTTGTTGCCATACATATTCAATATTGTGCTATTTTCCAACACTACATCGAGACTTAATTTGTTAACAACTGCATATAAACTGTTATATTTGACCTTAAGATATTTCTTATTCCTCAGATAGATTCTCAAATCGTACAAATGTTGTATTGAATTTTTCAAATGTAGAACAGATGAGAGCTTATTCAAAAAGCGCGCACTTACCATATTAAAGAATCCATGTAAAATGAAAATAAAAAAGTTATATACATGTTTGGCAATTAGATATGCAGTAAGTTGTACACAGTTTAACTATAACTATCCACGAAATATGAGTACTATGTACAAACTGTTTTATAACAACGACGACAAAGCTTCTGTAATAGTCGACTCTCTGATACCCTCTAATATATAATTGCAATCCATGGATTCAAACACAAATTAAGTGCGATAGCTTTAGCACCGATAGGTGATTAAAAGCTTACATTATAATAACGATATCAAAATTGAGCCATGTTGGCATACACAAAAATGTAATTGAATTTAGTTAAAATGCGTAGGGCAGCATAAAGCACTGCAGCGATATATTGACACGAGGCAGCATAAGGGTTAAGCACTGCAGCGATATATTGGCACGAGGCAGCATAAGGGTTAATTGAAATCGATAGGCAATATGTGTACTTAAAAAATACATATATATGGTCACACTGCCAAGCTGGCTTCTTATATAAATTTTTCCCAATTTGATAAAAGCCGATACAACTTAAACATATAATATGAAAATAATATAAAATCATTACACCCCGTTTACTGACAGCAGCCAGGGTATATTTACATAGAGAACAAATCAGAAGGAGATAGCAAGAATGTGAGACAGCAACAATAACAGATGTTTGGCTCGCCAGCTGATGCGGAAAAACACAAATAAGCGCTGTTCGATTTATTTATTTGTTTTTACAATTGCACGCAACAGCAAGCCAATTAACGAAAAGCACGTGTAACATGAATGGTGCTTAACTATTTATCCAGGCGTGGACGCAGGCCCAGATGCACGCCATTTACGGAGCGCAAGACAAGACTCAGCATGGGACGCGGTTGTGGCCCCAACGGCAGCAGCTCGAAATGCTGCAGCAGCCTGCAAATGATGCACTTCATCTCGAGCATGGCGAACTTCTGGCCAATGCAGTTGCGCGGACCCGCCGAGAAGGGCACATTGGCATATGGATGCATCTGATGTGCTGGCGATTGTGTCGTGTCCACGTCGCTGGCAAAGCGCTCGGGCCGAAATTCATTGGGCGCCTGGAATTCGCGAGCATCCCTTAGCAGCGCAAAGATGCCCACAAAGAAATCGGTGCCGGCAGGAATACGCTTGCCGCCTGCCAAGGTTGAGTATATATCAAAATCTGTTGGCCTAAGATGACATCACTTACGTATCTCCACATCCTCGCTAAAGGTGCGCGCTATGATGGGCACGGGTGGATACAGACGCAACGCCTCCTTGATTACACACTCCAAGTACTTGAGCCCGTTCAGATCGCGCAGCGTCATCGAGCGTTGCCTGTCGCCGTCGAGCACCTCGTCAATCTCATTGACCAGGCGCTGCTGCACGGCCGTATGGCGTGAGATCTCGTATAGACAGAAGGATATGCCGCTTGTGGTTGTGTCATGGCCCTCGAACATGAACGTGTCCACCTCTTCGCGTATATCCTCATCGCTCAGCGGCACACCATTCAAGTTGGTGGCCTCCAGCAGCACATCCAGCAGCGCCAAGCGACGCTTTTGACCCGGAACGTTGTCCCCCTCATCGCCACTCTCTAGCTGCGGCTGCTGCTGCTTCTGATCATTGACGAGCGCTTCGCGTCGCTGCTTAATGATGCACTCTGTAAACTCGTGCATTATTCTGATCAGCGCATCCTGCTTCTTGGCCAGCCTTGGCTTGATCAAACGAAATATCCATTCAATGCGCTGCCATGGCTTTATAAAGCGGTCTGTCATGATGCTCGTTAACCTAAGGGGTCAAACAAGAAGGCCTCGGATAAGTTGACTCCAATTGCGGGGCACTGCATCCTCCGGAATACTCACTCATATATAGCCTGCACATATGGCAATTGGGGATGCCTCTGTGCATTTACTTTGGTGCCCATGGCGGTTTCTAAGGATAGACTCAATGGAATCATATGCCAAGAGCAAACATTTGTTTAGATACTTATAAAAAGATGTGCTTGACTGACTGGCAGACTTATTGATTGATTGATTGATTGATTGATGTTTAACGCACCGCCCAAACTTTGAAGTATGTTGCTCTGTGTTTAATCAATTGTGAAAAACCAATCCCAATCGAATTATGTTTAAATTTTAAATTTTATAGACCGTACATTTAATTAATAAACGTTAAATTGCATAGAAGAAGAAGACACCTCAGATCCTATAAGGTATATATATATATGTATGTATGCTTGATAAGTATCTCTGTCTGTCAATCTTAAGGCTAAAAGGTTCCTTTTTCTATTACAGGCAGCAATATTTGGAAATCGACCGGACCGCAATATCTAATATAGCTGCCAACGGAATAATAAATATTATGCAAGCCCGTTAACCATTTGTTGACGAGTCCACACACCTTCTGGCAAATCATTATGATTAGAGCTCACCTGCTATAATATCGAGTGCCGTTAGAAAAATATGTGGGGATATGTTGAGCGGAGTTCGGCCATCGGCATGCAGCTGCAGCTTCAGCACCAGTATGGAGCTCTGCTGATCAAAGATGTCCACGAACTGCTCGAGTATCTTGAAATGGAAGGTGGGCGTAATGATTTTGCGTCGAGCATGCCATTTCCGGCCCGTGCTCATTAGGAGTCCGGTGCCCAGCCAGGGCTGCAGCAGATTGTACGAATTGTTCTTTGTGATTAACTGTGGACTGCTCAAGACGAACTCCGCATCACGCGGATCGGTGGAGAAGATGGCCAGCTGATAGAACGCCCAAATGCGATACATGCGACCATATTTCTTGCAATTGGCCAGCGTATGGTCCATTATATCTGCAAACGGTTAACGGTACAAGCATATCGACAGCTCCAGCCGCAGCACGGGAGGATTCGTCTGGCACTCACGTTCGCCATCGATGCCGCGATAGAGAAGCACATTCCCCAGAAACGGCCATGTCGTCGGTCCCGGCATATTGTGCAGCATATCGTTGCGCCTCTTCCGGCACAAGTAATCCCACAGCAGCAGGCTGGGTATGCCAACCAGGAGTAGTGCCAACCAGAGCATTCTGTCCAACAGCCGACCGAGGTGACTGGTGAGCAGAAAATGCGGCTTATCGCTGCGAATGAAAAGTCACCACCTCACCCTGGGGCTGATCTATCAAGATGTAAATCTATGTGTGTGTGTGTGTGTGCAATTGTAAAGCTGCTCGAATTCGAACTAAACACCCTACGATGTTCATTTTCTTTATTCTGTTAACATATTGGATTAGGCGGCTTTGTCCGTGCCTTAAATCCCCCCAGAAAGCTGGATTTGCCAATAAAAAAAGAACTTTGGAACATGTTTCAATATTTTCTGACAAATAGAAAAAGATCATAACTGATTTTCAGCTTTCATCTAGCTGATTTCCACTAATATTCCACACTTGCGGGAGGAATTTACTTTTATCTACTTTGTTTTGAAGCGATCTGGAGAAAACTTTATACAAATGTTTAATTTTCTTGGAAGAGGCAATATATAGTCTAATATATATATTAATATAATTTATATTAATTCGCAGCTGAAGCCAGGTTTTTTCTAGCTTCCTTTTTATGGGCAGCAACTTTGATCCCACAACTTTTGACTTGTACAGGAACGAAGCAGCAGTTAAACATGCAAATGTATCGTAAATGCAGGGCATACAGAATCGATTCGATCCGTTCAACTTCCAATATGATATATGGATAGGTATTTCAACAGAATGGGGTTCAAAGTTACTGACAACTTAAACGAGCTAGAAAAACCTGATATGCTTTAAGCTGATGCATAAGTTAAACGCTTGAGTTTTCGACTCTATATAAATATAAATGTTGAGCTATATTTATAAATCACATCTAGCATTGATCTCAGGGCTTTTGACAGCTGAACATAAGGTATTCTTAAGATCAGCGCATGGATAGGATCAAGAATATATGCCTTTTTTGGAAATACCTGCCTAAATCCTTCAAATTTAGATATAGATATAGATCCAGATATCGATAGATATATAGATATAGTAATATATAGATATAGATATAGATATAGATATAGATATAGATATAGATATAGATATAGATATAGATATAGATATAGATATAGATATAGATATAGATATAGATATAGATATAGATATAGATATAGATATAGATAAAGATATAGATATAGATATAGATATAGATATAGATATAGATATAGATATAGATATAGATATAGATATAGATATAGATATAGATATAGATATAGATATAGATATAGATATAGATATAGATATAGATATAGATATAGATATAGATATAGACATAGTCAAGCAAACGAACAGGTTGGCGGAATGTTGTATGCATTTTAATTAGAAAACAATTATGAACTAAATCCAAGCCCAGCTGTGGTATAAATGTCGATATATAGATATATATAATGTACAGGTAAATAAGGTATGATTTCGGCTAAAACTAATCAATTTCCAGCGTCTTGAGGCTGTGCGTCAGCGTGTTGCAGGCGCCGCTGCTGCTGCTGCTGGTGGCGCCCTTTTTGCACTTTTTGATCTGCCAGTTGTCGGCATCCATTAAATATTCACTAAAAAAAAAGAAAGCCATTTAATTAGAAAATATAGTCCATATTTACTCGAGATATTCGCGATTTTCACAAAAAAACGTGATGTAGCCCCTCGTTTTTTATACCCATTAAAAATGGGTAAAAAGGGTATTATGTATTTGTGCAAATGTATGTAACAGGCAGAAGGAAGAATCTCTGACCCCATAAAGTATATATATTCTTGATCAGCAGCAACAGCTGAATCGATCTAGCCATGTCCGTCCGGCTGTCCGTCCGTCCGTCTGTCCATCTGTCCATCCGTCTGTCCGTCCGTCTGTCCATCTGTCCATCCGTCTGTCCGTCCGTTCGTCCGTCCGTCTGTCCATCCGTCCGTCTGTCCGTCCGTCTGTCTGTCCATCTGTCCATCTGTCCGTCCGTCCGTCCGTCCGTCTGTCTGTCTGTATGCATGAACGCAAGGATCTCAGAACCTATAAGAGCTAGAGACTTGATATTTAAGCTGTAGGTCCTCCTAGTGCCTACGCAGATCGAGTTTGATTCCGATAATCGATAACTTCCTCCGTTTCCAAGCAATCGATAACGACGATACTTTGTGGGGTCAGAGATGCCTGTTACCATGTTTTTACCATTTTAATGGGTTCAGGGTATAAGAAGATTGCGACTTCGAATCTTCACCGGACAGTTGTTATTCCGGGTTCGAAACAGTTCTGTGTATAGCCTTGGCAATTTGGCTTACCGGTGCTGTTGGAGCAACTGCATCCACTGCTGCTTTAGGTGCGACATTTTGCCTGCCCCGCCGCCGTACTCCTCCGGCAGCATGGCGCGAGGAAAGTGCTTGTATGGGGTATCCGCATTGGGCAGATGAAAATGTATGAGCTTGAAGACCTCGCTCTTGATGAACGGCTTGACCACGGTGAGCACTTTGTCCAGATACGATGGGCAGTTGAGGACATGAACCTCCTTGAGCCGCACCGGATGCGCCTCCTGGACGAACTTCATGTAGACACGCAGCGAGCTGAGCACCGTCTTTGTCAGATGCCGCAGCGTATAGCCGGCCATATCGAAGATGGGTATCTCTCCGTCCGATAAACGGCCGTCTGTCTCCGTGGCGAAGCGACAATCGGCGACCATAAAGAAGACCTTGATGCCGGCCGTAAAATTGAACTGACCGATTGGCAAGTGGCAAGTGGCATGTGGCAAGTGGCAAGTTGAAAATTACAATTTAGTTGGCTCAAATGGACTTCCAGTTCCCGCTGGGTTACGCTTACCTTGTCCGCATCGTGGTCAATCAGGCGATAAAAAAGCAGCTTGTTGTTCTCCGGCGTCAGGCCGGGCAGCGGCACCAGATCTCTGCAACAACCAGAAACGACAATTAGCTTTAATTAGATGGTGCCACAAAGTGCAAAAACCAGTTCTTGGGTGTGCCTTAGAGATGAGCGCATGTCGTGTTCGCTGGTGCTCGTGACACGACTCTACGTCTCAGTTTTACAGTCTAACACGACTTGACACGAACTAGAAATTCGTATTCGCGACGTACACGTACACACAGCACGAAAATGCCAAACACGACCTGACACGACATAAGGAAGCATAAAGTAAGTCCATAAATCCTCTCTAGTCTAGTAAACGATCGATTCTTTCTATGGGAGCTACAGGATATAGTAGTTCGATGCTGAGCGCAGCCGAACCTGAATACCGAATCGATACTCCGAAAATTAAATAAAGAACTGTTTTTCGTGCTGTGTATTTACTCGTGCTTTTGTCGTATCGTGTCGTGCTCAAGCAATTGTGTCACGCGCTCATCTCTAGATTAGCGGCCATGCACTTACGCGACTTGCAACAGCTGCTGGGAGCTGGCATCCATTGGATCACGATCGATGAAAATTTGCGGATGCTTGTTGCGCATGGCATAGTTGAGCTGCAGCAGACGCTGTGCGGCAGCCACATCGCCGCGCGTCGTGTGCAGAAATCGCCGCAGCAATGTGGACGCTAATAAATATCGAAATGCAGTTGCAGTTGCAGTTGCAGTCACCGTGTGAGTGGAGAGAGAGAGAGAGAGATGTGGGGAGGGGGGCAGAGAGGGAGAGAAATAAAAGGTGCAATTTAGTTGTGGTTAATGTGGTCGCCAGCGAGTTATGTAACTGGCTTCGTGCCGCAATTCAAGTTAGTTGACCCACAAAGAAATCAAGAGTGCTCTAGTCGGCAGTGCCCGACTAGAAGATACCCTGCCCTAAGCTCTAAACTATTAGAAATGCAAACTTGATAAGCTACGGTGCTTATAGTCCGATCTTGAGGCATAAGTGAGTACTATATGACAAGGATCTGGGAAATATTTCTACCCGACTAGGATATACCCTGCCCTAAGCCCTAAACTATTAGAAATGCAAACTTGATAAGCTTCGGTGCTTATAGTCCGATCTTGAGGCATAAGTGAGTACTATATGACAAGGAGCTACGAAATATTTCTGCCCGACTAGAAGATACCGTGCCCTAAGCCCTAAACTATTTTAAAATGCAAACTTGATAAGCTTCGGTGCTTATAATCCGATCTTGAGGCATAAGTGAGTACTATATGACAAGGATCTGGGAAATATTTCTACCCGACTAGGATATACCCTGCCCTAAGCCCTAAACTATTAGAAATGCAAACTTGATAAGCTTCGGTGCTTATAGTCCGATCTTGACGCATAAGTGAGTACTATATGACAAGGAGCTACGAAATATTTCTAATCGGAATATGCTATAGGAGAGAAGCCGCTTCCCTCTGCCTGTCACATACATTTGCACACAATCATTATACCCTTTTACCCATTTTCGTTGGGTATAACATATAGCTGACTAAAGTGCTAGTCCACAAGTCCAATGCATGATTTCTACTTAGTCAAATGCTTAGTTAGATTCACGAATCTAAGCACAATTTTATTGCCAAATACCGTCTGGACAGAGCTTACGTAATGCTGGCAATCAAATACTTAAATGTGATTATGTTTTGATTATGGGTTACGGCTAGTTAGATTTGCACTTAGACTTCAACAGGCGCTGGCTCCGACTGAGAATGGGCTACACTTTGCTGGGAACTACCAGTAACAAAAGTACTTGAAACGCGCCTTAGGCAAACTTTGATATTACTTTGAATGATTGTTTCGACTTAAGTCTAAAATTTATGCATGACCTGTGGCATTATATTTGCTCTTTAATCTCTTTTAATATCTACTTTTTGATTGTCTCAATTTTGCTTGCATAATAACTTTTATAATTATTTTCAAATTTTCTCAAATGACTCTAATTAAAATCAAATTCCAAAGCATTTTTCAAATACCAAATCTGAACCCTTTGAAATCTTGTTCCACAGTCAAACCTATCTCTGGGCCTATTGTTCATAATTCTAAGCAGCTTGTCCACTTAGCGCTTCATTAAAATCGTTGCTTCCTTTATTGATTTTAGCTGAGCTTAAGTTTTTGCTAGAGTTAATCCCATAGAAATTTTCCACTTAGCACCTTTGTTTCCGCCATTGATAGTCAATTATTATTCCGCCTAATATGTGACCTTTAAGTTGAAACTATTAAAAAATAGTTTGTAATTAAGAACTTAACTTAAATCGTTGATTACAATTTCAAATTATTTGCACACTTCGGATTCTATTAGAAGCTTACTTTTAACCTAACGAGCTTATATAATTTATTAACTGAGCGTTACTTTTATCGGAATGTATATGTCAAGGCTTGCCTAGAACCGAACCGGTTCGAACCGTTAACCGATTTATCGATAATTTTGGGATTGCAGCCCTCAATCTCTATTGATAGTAGACAACGGGAACCAATAAGATTTTATTCCACTTTCAAGCTAAATGTTCTTCATTTTTTTTAAACTGAGTTTTTCCACAAGAGTTGACCCGCATCCTTTTACGTACAAATATTGTGGGGTAGTTGCGGCTGCGCCTTGATCAAATTTTGAAGCTCGGCCACTCGCTGCGCCATCAGCTGTTCATTATCCTGTTTATGCACCATTCTCAACAAAAAGAAGCAAAACGAACAAAGGAGCAACAAAAGTGTGTCAAAGATTCAATTGGCGTCTCTCGAGCGGGAGACAATAAAAAGCGCGTCTGTGCGACGCTAATTCGCGATTGCAACTGATTTGTGTGTGAAGTTTCTTGGTATGGCGTTGCCAGTGCTCGCAAAAAAAAAAAAAACAAAAACAAAACAAAACAAAGTGGCCCAACGAAAATTGTGTTGGAGCAGAGGGTGGCGGGCAGCGGCAGCGGGCGTGCAGCTTGTAAGTTTGGCTTAAGACATTGCACTCGCCGTACGACTCAAGATCTGCCGCCCGCCCTCTCCCACTGATGGCCAGCCGCCCGGCTGCATGTGTGCATGAGTGTGTGTGCATGTGTGCGTGTGAGAAACTGACGCAGCGGGATTGCAGACGGCTTGGCTGGCTTCTCATGCAGAGCTTGTCCATTTTTTTTGGTCCGTTGTGCTATTTACGTAACCTATTTGCAATTGTTTCATATGCCGGAAGGTCGAGTGTGTGGCTGTGTATGTGTGTGTGTGTGTGTGTGTGTGTGTTCTATGAAGCGTACACGTGGCCATGCCCCTTTCGTATATGTATGCGTCCAGCGACCGCATTTAACTTCTTTTATCCGCGTTGTTGTGTTTCACCTCTGCACGTTTACAATACCCTATAAAGTCGATGCACAAGGTATATTCTGTCGTCAATGAGCACGCGCAACAGTCTAGCCTGGGTGCTCAGAGAAAATAAGACGAACAGCCATCAAATTTATATTGATGCAGCCGCCAGTTAAAAACAAAATACTTTATGCAAATAAGATTAATAACACAAAAATTTGACTAATAAATAGTACTCATATCTTAGTATAGGGCATGTGCTAGTCGAGTGTTTGTCTTACACTTTATGTTTTTATGTAGTTGTCGGCGCTTTATCGCGACATTGGCAAACAATTTTCGTATGCGCTCCACTTGCTATGCCCGACGCTGCTGCCCCTCCCTCCATCCAACCGTTGACGCCTCGACGGCTCTACGTGTTTCGCAAGTTAAACTATGCGACACAACAATAATACACACACATACATACATACAACTTGTATTAAAACTAAACTGTCAAATATTAAGAAGCAGCGCAGGGACAGAGAGACAGACAATGAAACAGAAACAGAAACAGAAGCAGAAGACAAAACAACGATTGTCGAAAACGACACTTTTGCAGAATGCGTGGTAAAAACAAAAACAACAACACGAGTACAGTTATCAACGAAATGCAGAAGTGTGCATGCTCTTACATGCGTTTACGATACAGTTCATTTTGTTCGTAAGGACACGCAATTTAAGTAGGCAGCCAAGCAAATAAATCAGTTATAGGTAGCTTTATATACGAAAGCTAACGGTACGTCTTGTTGTGAGAGTATTAGGAGAGTATATAGGGCCAATCAAATTTCCCTTTAACTTTGAGAGTATTTAATGTAACGTATACTGATCTGATTATTCCATACAGTCAAAACTGAGATGGTCTACATTTTCTTGCGATATAGGGTATTCGATGCGCTCTGAATTTCAGCCGAGAAGTTGGTTGGGGTTGGGGCATTTCCATAATTTTTAGCGTATTCGTATATTTAATGTAGTCATAAAATAGGCGAGCGCAGCTTAAAAAAAAAAAAACAAAAGACCCCGCACATGACACCAAGTAAAATGTTATATGTCTGTTGCTTTTATTGAAAACTGTTTGACCTTGTCCAACACAAATACACACACACGCACACACACACACGCACACACACACACACACACACACACACGCACGCAATCGTTGGTATTTGAAACCTGAGAAAATTAACTTTTGCATTACCCAAAAGTGCGCCAAAACAAAAAAGCCGCTCAAAATGTTGGCCACGATTTTGAATGCCAAGTCAAACAAGAGTGTGGAAAAACACGTTATTTTAGAACCAGTGGCTAAAGCTTAACTACTTAGCAAGCATTCAAAATATGTAAAAGTTGTAAAGTATTTGAAATATTTGCACTTCAAATAAAAGTGTTTGTTTAACAAGTCTCAAGTGGATGAATCAATGTGTTTAAATATCTTCTTATTCAATAAAAAAACAAGAATACAATACATTGGTTTATGCATGTTTTTCTTTAAAATTTGAAAATGTGCCTGCGTCATTCTCAATCTGCCATTTCGGAACTTTACAACTCATTTGCAGGTTAAGTTTTCGCACACTAGTGTGTGTGTGTGTGTGTGTGTGTATTCACACATGTTTTGATTGTGCAAGACTTGCAACATTTTCCGGCGATTGTGCAGATGCCGCAACTGACCAAACAGTCAGCAAAATGCAACTTATTTGAATACTTGCGGCAATCACTTTACAATCACCACCATATTTCAATATGGCTTTCATCAAGAATCTATTAACCGAGGTTATTTCAATTTGAATGAGATCTAGAAAATGATCATACAAAAATTGCTTAAAATTGGTCAATATGATACCAAAAGACAAAAAGAGTATACATTTTGTTTGCTAATTTACACTTAAACTTAAGAAAATAAAATTATAATATACCATTTGGTATACACTTAAATTTTAAATAAAATTTAATACCATAGCAGTTTTGGTAAAATGTAGAGCAATTTGGAGCCATTATTTAGAAATTCCCCAGATTACAAATAATGTTCAATAAATAAGGCGCGCTTGTGTATTTGAAAATGAGGCTTATAGCAAGCAGCTATGGTACATGTGTCATACCTACCAGGGTATTGTGTGTCAAAATGGTGCTGCCGCTGCTCAACACTGTGAACAGCCGTGAACTGTCATCAACTGTCAAGTACGCGCCATGTTTTAGCTCACGCACGCATTGCAGTGGAAAGAAGAAGCACGTGCCACAAACTTAAGCAGGCAAAAAAGCAAACAAATTGCATTTGTTGCAAGATAAGCAACAACAAAGCTGCTAACTGCGCCCATAGCAAAATTATAAACAAAACGGAGCCGGCGCCAACATTGGCTGTAGGTAACTATTAAGCTGCACAATAATAACAAACTGTTTGTAAAACGGGCACAAAATAAGAAGAAGCACGCCGCGCTACAATAACAGCGAGCGAGAGGGTGAAAAAAGAAAATTGCAACCAGTCGCAGCAGCAGCAGCAGCGCAGACTCTCTGCACGCACGAGAGCATTAACGGCGCTCCCCGCTCCCCGCCGGAGACCAAGTGATTGGCAATAACCAAAAAAACCGCGTGGTTGGCTTGTTTTTGTTTTCATTGTTGTTGTTGCCAAATTGGCAAATTGCATTTTATTTAAACGTAAAACGCGTGTGTCGTGCGTGCACTTGTGTCTATCATATTTTTGCAGAGTCCAACATTAAGGTTAGTTGAAAGCGTAAACAATATTCGCCATGGTGCCCATTGGAGCCGTGCACACTGGCCATCCCGGAGTTGTGCATCAGCAGCAGCCGCCGCAGCCAATGCCAACAGCGCCAAGTGGACCAAACACGCTGCAGCCCAGCTCAGCCTCATCGACATCCTCGAACACAACATCGAACAAGAGTTCCATGTCGGTCAAGCCCAATTATACGCTGAAATTCACGCTTGCCGGGCACACCAAGGCCGTTTCTGCGGTCAAGTTCAGCCCAAATGGCGAATGGCTTGCCAGCTCATGTGAGTTGTCTATTTGAATGAATGTTGCCAATCCCAAGCAATTTTATAAATCAATAAACAATCGTATTTTGCAGCTGCGGACAAACTCATAAAGATCTGGGGCGCATATGATGGCAAATTTGAGAAGACCATATCCGGCCATAAGCTGGGCATCAGCGATGTGGCCTGGTCTTCCGATTCGCGTTTGCTGGTCAGCGGCAGCGATGACAAAACGCTTAAAGTCTGGGAGCTGAGCACCGGCAAGAGCCTGAAAACGCTTAAGGGCCACAGCAATTATGTGTTCTGCTGTAATTTTAATCCGCAATCAAATTTGATTGTATCGGGCAGCTTTGATGAGAGCGTACGCATCTGGGACGTGCGCACGGGCAAATGCTTGAAAACTCTACCCGCCCATTCGGATCCCGTTTCGGCGGTGCATTTCAATCGTGATGGTTCATTGATTGTTAGCTCCAGCTATGATGGCCTATGCCGCATTTGGGACACGGCCAGCGGACAGTGCCTAAAGACGCTGATCGATGACGACAATCCGCCCGTTAGCTTTGTTAAATTCTCGCCCAACGGCAAATACATACTGGCAGCCACATTGGACAACACACTGAAACTGTGGGACTACTCCAAGGGCAAATGCCTGAAGACCTATACGGGCCACAAGAACGAAAAGTATTGCATATTTGCCAACTTCTCCGTTACCGGCGGCAAGGTACATTCTATTTGATTTACGCTGACCACAAATCTTATATTTGTCATTTTATCTATTTTTCTTTCTGGTTTTCCTTGCTGTTGTGGCACACAGTGGATTGTCAGCGGCAGCGAGGACAACATGGTCTACATATGGAATCTACAAAGCAAAGAGGTTGTACAAAAGCTGCAGGGACACACGGACACCGTGCTCTGCACCGCCTGCCATCCCACAGAAAACATAATAGCTTCTGCTGCGCTGGAAAACGACAAGACCATAAAACTGTGGAAGTCGGACACATAGAGCTGGTTGCAATTGCATTGTGCAACAACGACAAACCACACACACACAACCACACACACACACACACACACACACACAAAATCACACACACACACACACATTTCTTTAATAATCTTATTTTAAAACCAATTACGTTTAATTAACCTTTTTTTTTTTTTAATTGATTAAAACAAAAAAAAGTACTCGTAAAACATTATTCAGGCTCGCAGCAAAAAAAAAAAAAGAAAAAAGAAAGACATTCTAAGTTACAATTGCAAAACAATTGCAGTTGTGTATATTTAAATATTTATTAGCTAATGTATTGGCCAGTAAAAGAAACATACTGAAAATCCTTCAATTTTTATACTTTTTACCACAATTGAAAACTAAATTTAAGCAATAATCGACACACACACAACAAAAAAAAAAAAAAAAAAAAAAAATCCAACAAGAGCAAGCGTGCAAGTGAATGTAAATTTAAAAAAAAAATAAAACAAAAAATAATCATAATTTAAGCTTTTGTGTATGATCTGTTCGATTTGGAAAACCTTACTAACTGAGCTACTTTTCATTCATTCTCAAAACGTATTCTATTATTAATATTCCTTGTTTAGGGGACATTTGGAAAATCTTTAGAAAACCCCAAAATATGTTTTTGTTTATTATTTTGAAGAATGCATGACAAATTCATGTTGACTACGAACAGTTCTGGTTTTGTATATGTCTCTTAAGTTTAAGAACCTTGATAAAGAAAAAGAAAATATTTGGTTAATTGAATTAATGAGCAAGACAATTTTATTTATTATGATTTGATGCCCAGTTAAATACAATTAAAAAATGCAATGCATGCAAATGTTCACAATTTTAATACAAACATATAATATTTATTAATCAAAACAAAATAATTACAATATCAATTTTATATTTTAAACAAGTTTTACTGTGCCAGTGTTGTACAATTTGCAATGCCCCGTGCCGATGTTGCCAGTGCGATACGTTCGATAACATTACCGATAACTCGTGCTGCACTAGCTACCATCGCCAATGAATAATTTGGTTTAAGTGCATTTGGCATTCATTATATCCCGTGTTTTGTGTTGTTTTTCCCACGTTTCAATCAATATGGTAAGTTGGCCAAAATTGTTGTTGCTTTAACGAGAAGCACTTTGTTTATAGTGTGTTTATTCTTGCTGTTTTTGCATTTACAGGCAGCTTACACCGAGGATCAGTTGGCTGGTGAGTGTGCGTGTGTGTGTGTGTGTGTGTGTGTTGCATGGGTATAAGTGTGCGTGTGTGTAAGTGGGTGTTGGTTTTGAAATGGGCGCAGAAGTTCAAAGTGCCAACTCAAAGCTTGGCTAGCAGCGAAATCGGCAAAAAAAAACACGAAAAAAAAGTACAGAAGCAACACACAAGTATTTGTGTATACGTTGTCAACATTTGCATGTCTCCTCTTTGTGCGTGTGCGTGTGTGTGTGTGTGTGTGTGTGTTACACATCTTCATATGCGCGGCATGAATCATTGATAAAATAAACACACACACAAAGCGGCAACGGGGCCAACGAAAGCAGCCATACGATCGCGTCAATGACTCATGAAAACGAGCGCGCAAGCAAGCAACAACGATTTACAGTTAAGTCGCATCGAGACAGCCTGAAGGATGCGTCCGTCCGACTGACTCACTCACTCACTCACTCACTGACCGGCTGGCTGACTGGTCCAGGACAACGGGTGCGAACTGTCGCTAGCTCGTCTCAGCGTCGACTGCAGCAGCCGCAGCCGCTTGCATTGAACAGCAGCCGAAAAAACAAAAGAAGAAAAAACATAAACATACAACAGAAACAAATACTTTTGGCCATATCCATGTTGGCCGACGGCTGCCATTTAAGGCGGCTTTTGTGGGTCAACATTGGCACATGGCCCTGGGCCCAGGCCGGCCCGCGCCCGCGCCCTCCCTCCCCCCAATCGCCCGGCTCTGTGACATTGCGAATCTGTTTACGCAACTCGCTGGAAATGTTGTATTTTCGCTGTTCTGATAACTTAATCAAAGCCTATTCAATTGCTTTTCGCCTGGCGATAAGTCGCAGTCGCAGTCGCTGCTGCAGTGACGTCAGCTGACCGCATTGTACGTATTGATTTACCTGAACGCACGTTCAGCTGCTCAGTTTTTACCTAAAATGGACAAAATTCTGTTGTTGTTTTCGTTGCCATTTTTGGCCTGTTGCAAGCGCGTGTTAACAACAACAACAACAAAATGGGAAGAACAGCTTCAGAACGCCGACAGGCAAATGCACTTGCATTGAAAGCAAAACACAATTCAAAAATTCGAATTCTGCACAAAAATTACGTACAGGTATTGTCAGCCGATTGTTGATGTATAAATATCATAGTCAGATAGATGTTGAGAAATGTTAACTCGAAAATCTTGAAACTTTACACGACAGTTCAGTTTTCAAGCGATTGTTAGCTTTATGAAATCAAGAAAGCTTTAAAAACGAACAGAAAAAATGGAATCATACAATACGTTTTCCCTTGTATCATTTGGGAAAATCAAATTGATCCAATAGTTTTATCAAATTATCGCAAATAGTTTAATATCAAGAGCTGATAAAGTTTGCCAAGGCAAAGAGATCTAGATGAATAGAGAGGGAGAGAGAATATGGTATATAGAAATACGAATCGGCTGTCGTAGTTTATATCTTACAGTTAAACATATAGATATATATATATAATGTATCTTAGTGTACAGGTTCAACGTGTGACACAATTTATGACAATATTATAATGCCCTATGGAAGGGTATGCTCGACGGCTGCTGCTGCTGCCGCATGTTGTGCAATCTGTTGCAGCATCGCACCAGGTGACTCAGTAGCAGGCGGCGCAGCCAGGCAAACGGTTGGGATTCAATAAAATCATCATGTATTATTACACGGCACACGTAAAGCCTACATTCACCACGCTCGAAGGTTGTAATTGGAAACGGGGACGGTTGTGGGGCTGAAAAATGAAATTGTTTCGTGATCAATAACTAAAGTATGTGTCAATTGTAATCTTTGCAGAGTTCCAGGAGGCGTTCAATCTGTTTGACAACCGCGGCGATGGCAAGATACAGCTGAGCCAGGTGGGCGAGTGCCTGCGGGCACTGGGCCAGAATCCCACCGAGTCGGATGTGAAGAAGTGCACGCATCAGCTGAAGCCCGATGAGCGTATCTCATTTGAGGTCTTTCTGCCCATCTATCAGGCCATATCGAAGGCGCGCTCCGGCGATACGGCCGATGATTTCATTGAGGGATTGCGTCATTTCGATAAGGATGCCAGCGGCTATATATCATCCGCTGAGCTGCGCCACTTGTTGACCACGCTGGGCGAGAAGCTTACCGACGAGGAGGTCGAACAGCTGCTGGCCAACATGGAGGATCAGCAGGGCAACATCAACTACGAGGAGTTCGTGCGCATGGTCATGAGCGGCTAAGCCCCAAAGGCAGAGCTATCTAAACAGAGCAGCAGCAGCAGCAACAGCAGCAACAGCAACAACAACAGTAACAATAATAATAATAATAATAACAGCAACACACACCTGCCATGTTAGCTAGCCGAGTTCATTCCGCCAAAAGTCAACTACCAAGATTCCAAGATTACACTTTTAATTCACGCTTAGCCTTAAATTTGTATCTTTTTGTATATGCTTGCATTTCGGGGCAAATAGAATTGATTCCAACTAAATACAACTAGACGCACCTTAAGCGCGACCCCCAACCCCATGACTAACACCCACAGCATACACACATCCACACACACACACACACCAGCATACACACACACACAACATTATAGCGTTGTTTAATGCAGGGTAATGCACATCCTCGGAGAGGTCGCATCGTTAACATTGCGTATTATTCGAAATGTATCGAGTTTATAATCCAACAGATTTTTATATACTACATACCCATAATGGAACTCAACGTCTTCAACGAGTATCGTAACAA
Organism: Drosophila ezoana; assembly: GCA_035045725.1. Lineage (NCBI taxonomy): Eukaryota > Metazoa > Arthropoda > Insecta > Diptera > Drosophilidae > Drosophila > Drosophila ezoana. Next base: position 5,667,816 of record JAWNOU010000058.1, read on the forward strand.
GTATTTCTTAATTAATGATTTGATATATATGCGAGGTTAGCGTATAATTGAACTTTAATGCGCATTTCAAAGTTTTACATGTTTTTTTTTTTTTAATTGAATAATTTAATAATATATTTAATAATTGAAACGAATGAAAGTAGATCTTTTTACAAAAGAAACGTACTTAAAGTTATTAAAAACATATGAAACTTACAATATTTTGTGTTTTCTTCAAGTTCAACTAAAGTTCGACAAAATCCTTAAACAAAACTAAGTTAAAATTGAAACCGTACACAATTCGAAAGTATCATAGCAACGAGCTTATTGTCGGGGCACGCAGTGCGCGCTTCTCGAATTGTGTAAGACAAAAGAGAATTGACAAACATTTTTAATTTCAACTGTGGTATTTCAACAAATCGAATGTAATTTTTTGTTTACTCAGTGAAAGAGAATCCAGATTTGCTGCGTTAGCTAACAGTTGTATGTATATATGTATAATAAATGTTATTCATTGCAATTAAGGTGTGGCGCCCAAGGCGATCAATCAATGTCGGCCAGTATTGTTATGGTATTTTGTTGGTATTTTCTCTCCCGCTATGTGGCGGTCACACTGCTCAAGCCACAGAATAGATATAAACAAAAGCAAAAATGTTACATTTAATTTAAGCTTAAAGCATTTTGTACAGTGCTAAACTGCATTCCTTAATTAGCGCCTAGCGTTGTATTTAGTTGCGCTTTGTTTTTGCAATGTCGAAAGCTGCAGGCGTTGTCGCAACATTGCCAGGTGGCGGCGAACCAAGTTCGCCAGTACAAAAGGTCTGGAAGCCAGAATGTGAGTAATATCCAATGAGTGTGTTGTACGCACAGTATATATCGACTGATTTACATTATCTGACAGTGTATAGAATACAATTGGACGCCCCAGCACCACATCCAGTGCGTTGTCAGCGCACCTTGCCACTGCCGCCGGCCAGCAGCACCGCCGACGCCGTTGAGGAGAACAATCAGGCGGTGCGTTTGTACGGAACGGAATACCATGGCGTGATGGGTCACCTGGAGGCCGAGCAGCTGCTGGCCAATGCCAGCGATGGCAGCTATCTGGTGCGACGCAGTCCCAAAACGGATGGCTACCATACGCTGAGCGTGCGCTTTAATAAGCGCACCAAACACTACAAGGTCTTCTACAAGCCGGGCGATGGGCATTATCTGCGCGAGCAGGACAAACACTATGAGACGGTGCACGAAATGGTCGCCGATGGGCTAATCAACTTTCACATGCAGCTGCACGCCAGCCCCATCATACAGCAGATTAATCAGCAAACCAAAAACTGCTACCAGCAGAGCCCCTACATGACGCTGAATCGCCGCAAGCTGCGTGCACTCTCCAATGAGCTGGGCAAAATGGCTGGCGCGGGCAAAACAGATGCTTGTGACGGGTCTGCTGCGTCAACGGATGCGACTGCCGTTGCAGCGCCGTCCCAGGACAGCCAGATCTGCCAGCACTTGCCGCCACAACAGCAGCAGCAGCCGCAACAAGTTGCCGTCGATCCCATGCCTCTTGTGTATGAGAAGCCGCACAATTTTAAGGTGCACACCTTCAAGGGGCTCAACTGGTGTGAATTTTGCGCCAACTTTCTGTGGGGCTTCACCGCGCAGGGCGTCAAATGTGATGCCTGCGGCTTTATGGCGCACAACAAGTGCTCCGAGCTGGTGCCGCCGAAATGCGTGCCCGATTTGAAGTGCATCCGTGGCGTCTTTGGCACCGACCTGACCACCATGGTGCAGCTGCATCAATGCAATATACCATTTGTGGTCCGTCGCTGCGTCGAGGAGGTGGAGGCACGCGGCATGCTCCAGGAGGGCATCTATCGCGTCTCTGGCTTTGCCGATGAGATCGATGCGCTCAAGCTGGCGCTCGATCGCGACGGCGACAAGACTGACATGTCCGAGGCGGCCTATGGCAATGTCAACGTAATTGCCGGCACACTAAAGCTCTATCTGCGTCTGCTGCCCGTGCCGCTGATCACGTTCCAGGCGTATCCCAGCTTTATGGCTGCCGGTCGTAAGTAGCCCAAAAGTAACCCCAAACGGGTTCATTTCATTTGCCAGCCAGCTAATTTGACTTCTTTGCAGGCAATGCGATGCCAACGGAGCAGCTGCCGCTAATGGCGGAGGCAGTGCGTCGTCTGCCGCCGGCCCACTACAGTTGCCTGCAGTATATGCTGGAGCATCTCAAGCGGTGAGTCGCTGTGCACACCCAGACCTGTCCAGTCTGTGCAGAGTGCTATATGGATTTTTTGTTTGCTATTTGCAGCGTCGCCTCGCATTATGCGGTCAACAAAATGAATGAGCACAATTTGGCCACTGTGTTTGCGCCCACGCTGATTGCCACGCCCCAGCACATGACGAATCTCACGGAGGAGATATTCATGCTCTCCTCGTTGATAACCCACTGCGAGACCATCTTTGCCAGCTCCAAGCAATAACAGCGCCCAGCGGGCGACGAAGAGCGAGCGAGCGAGCGAGTGAGATAGCGTGAGCTACTCTCTCTCTCTCTCTCTCTCTCTCTCTCTCTCTGTCTTCGTCTCTCTCTGTTTCGTTATTTTGTCACTGTCTACGTTTCTTAAACGTTTTCTATCTACGCACTTTTTGCAATCCTTAATTAGTTTATACATATTTTAGCCAAGCATTTATTTATTTATTAAAACATTTTGCCGCATCTTTGATGCACTCACCAAAAATCTAGAATCTAGAATATTGAAATGAAACTTTCTGTATTTATTAATACTAATTATTAGAATTAATTATACGAATTAATTATACGAATTATCGAGCCTTCCACATACATATATATTTATATATAGAGCATACCAAACGATACTGAACACTTTTACCTTGTTTTTTTTTTTCTCATATTTTTTCTCTTAATTTTAGTTTTTATTTGCCTTTTACGAATTAGCATTGAATGTCGTAAGATTAACGTACGAATTTACCTACAATTTTTTGGAAAAATTTTGAAATGTGTTTAGCATGAATCGATATAATAAATAAAGATATTTATTTAAATTGAAAAGATCTGATTAAGAAAATGTGAAGCGTAAGTATTTTTATACCCTGAACCCTGAACCCATTGAAAATGGGTAAAAAGGGTATATTGTATTTGTGCAAAGTGCAAATGTATGTAACAGGCAGAAGGAAGCATCTCCGACCCCATAAAGTATATATATTCTTGATCAGCATCAATAGCCGAGTCGATTTAGCCATGTCCGTCTGTCTGTCCGTCCGTCCGTCCGTCCGTCCGTCCGTCCGTCCGTCCGTCCGTCCGTCCGTCCGTCCGTCCGTATGTATGAACGCAAGGATCTCAGAACCCATAAGAGCTAGAGACTTGAAATTTTAGATGTAGGTGCTTCTAGTGCCTGCGCAGATCGAGTTTGTTTCCGATAATCGATAACTTACTCCGTTTCAAAGTAATCGATAAAAATGTATATCGAAATCCTGTTTTTTAAGCAATTTTTGTAAATAATAAGAGCTAGAGTCACCAAACTTGACATGTAGCTTCTAGAATAGTATATATATTTGCATTTGGTGTTGGAAAAAGAGGGTTCAGGGTATACCCTAGTCGGGAGCTCCCGACTAGAACCTCTTACTTGTTAAATATGTGTACACTACACGAAAGTCTAAGCATACATATATCAAGTTGGTTGCGCCTAGAAAAAGTAGTGTATATCTTTCGTAGATTAGAATCAACTTTGCAGCTTGACTGTTTCAATTAGCGAGCGAGCACTGTACTGTTATACTGTGATTGTTATACCTACTATTGATCGCATAGGCTTAGCTCCTTTGGTCTCAAATGTGTAAAGCTAACCAGCTTAGTTCAGCTCTGCCACAATTTGATTTGTCTACGTCAAAATTTTGATTTTCTCATAAAAATTTTAGAGTAGAGAGTTTTGCGAAACCCAAAACGTAACGGAAAACGGGTTGAAATAATTATAAAAAAAAAAACAAAAAAAGGATAAAATATATATAAAATTTGAGGAAAATGAACGGAACGGTTAATGAGGAAGAGGTCATCTACAAGGTGAGCCATTTCTGGACATGTGCCGAGCTGCTGCCAGCGCTGCCGCATGTGGTAAAGCTGCGGGAGATCTATCAGTTGTTTGTGCGGCCGCTGGGCAGCAATGCGCTGGACATACTGAAGGTATCGGATTGCCTGCGTGCGATGGGCGTTCACTTCAAGGAGTCGAAGTTGAAGGCGTGTCTGGTGCACCGCCTGCTGCAGTTTCCACGGGTGAAGCCGCCGACGCGCGTCAGCTTCGAGCTGGTGCTGAGCATGTACTGTGAGCTGGCCAAACTGGACAATATGCCCAGTGCGGCGATGATGATAAACGGATTGCGCTGCTGCGATCTGAACGGTACGGGCAAGCTGCCGTATGAACAATTGCGACGGATGCTGACGACGGTGGGCGAACGGCTGAACGAGGCGGAGGCATCCGCTCTGCTGGACACCATGAAGGATGACAGCGGTTATGTTAACTATGTGGCCCTGATGGAGACCATGTTCTGCACGGACGGCGAGGCGGCCGCCAAGCTGCAACAGTCGCGCATTTATCTGGAGGCGCTCGGCAAAAATGCCTGCCACATGGATATGCAGAAGCGGGACTCGTTCATCAAGGCGCTGCGAAGTCTGGATTTCACCGATTCCGGCTACGTTCCGCCCGATCAAATGCTGGAGCTGCTGAACCGGACCGGTGACAGCTTCAGCAGCGCCGAGCTGGTCGCCCTCACGCGCGGCATGACGAATTCGAAAAAGCACATCGATTATCGCCGCTTTCTTCGCCTCATCATGAACGAGTGAATGTTTAATTTTTATATTTGGCCGGCTATTAGATTCGTGTACTGGAAATCAATTTGGCAATCCATTATTTGTTATTATTATTTAGTATCAAGCGAAAATGTACAGTCCAAATTCTCTGCAGCGAAAACGCCAATAAGGTGTTCAGGCAAAACTTTGGTTTTGCACTAACTCGTCAATTAAAGAGAATACTGAATAAGTTCCCCTGATCTTGTCTATTAAATCGCATTAAACATCTGTCAAGAACTGGGCCATGCCTAGAAGGCGATCAATCTCCTTTGACCTCTTAAAGTCAGGAGTATCATCTAGTTCCGACTATGGACAAGCTTGGAAGTTTGCCCAGCATCCGGCAGGAATAAAGATCTGTCAAGTGAGAGATCATCTATTAAACCGTTAGAAAAGATTTACTTAAATTCGATAGTAGTTATCGAAACTTAACAAATTCTTATCGAAGTCAAGTTTGCTGTTTGCTATGACACGCAGCAGAACGCACAGCGCCATCTAGGTATCAAAAAGCCAACGTATAACAGTTAAAAAGGCAGCAAAACACTTTTCAAAGTCTGGCAGCGCTTAGCCTAACGGCTTCCTAAGCCAGCAGTTTTTCTCGGATAGAAAAGTTAGTTTATTCAAATTCCATATAAACAAAAAATATAGAAAACATAATTGAAATATGGAGAAGAGACCAAAGGTTGATATGTTGATTATGCGTTTTATTAAAAATATTACATTCTTGACACTTAGCAGCCATAATATCATGTCATATTGGATTACACAAGATCGTTGGCGTCCCCAGATGAAGACATTAATTAATTGGTTGCAATTTTGATTACTAGCACGACAATAAATAGTTTAAATCTATGCAAAAAAAATACTAATTATATTTGTATATATATTTGGATTGTGTGCTTCTCTATATAGCTAAAAATACAACTGTTCTCGCAGCAGTTAGTTTGGCATATGATAGCTGTCTGGCAACGCTGCCTGGCGTCAGACATCCTCGCTGGAGGCGTGGCTGCCGCCGCCGGAAGTCAGCTCCATTTTGATGGGCGCTGCCGTTGCCACCGTCTGTTGCAGCTGCAGCATTTGACAAGCGCTGCCGCTGCCGCCGCCGCCGCCGCCGCCGCTGCTAATGATGTTGTTGTTGTTGTTGTTGTTGCTGCAGCTGCTGTGACGCTCCTCGCTTTTAAGCATATCACACTGGGCATGCGCCTGTGCCTGAGCCTGGGCCTGGGCCTGGGCCGCGAAGCTGCGCACCTGCAGAAAGAGGCCGCCATTGTTGAGGAGTCGCGCCTGATGCTCCTGCGCCTTGGCACGCAGGCAGGCAATCGAGTTGTTCCTGCAACACGAGAGAACACATTAGCATATCGGTCATGCCCGACTGCGTAATACCCTTTCGCAGTCCAACAAGAGCTGGCGACATGGCAACCGTCAAATTCATAAGGAGATGTCGATCGATTGCTGTGTTATCGATTAAACGAATATTTATCGAATACTTGAAGTTCCAGTTATAGAAGATTTGGATTCGCTTTTTGTTTAAGGGCGCTTCGTGGGCTTGGACACGGCTTTCTTAAGTCGATCTATAAAGAAGAACATCTTGTCGAACCTCATCCAAAACTTGGGCTATTCAAACTGTAGTTGTTATCGATTTTTACCCTGTTTGGGGGCGTGACACGAATGTGTCTTCAGGTTTTGAACCTAACCGATTTTAGTCCGGCATTCCAATTTATTTTCTACTAAGAATCAAACCCTACTCAAAAAAATATCGAACTAACACCAGAAACGAACCTTTTTATTGTTCGAACAAGTTTTGGTTGAGAATAAAAACTTTTGAGCCACATGAACATGAAATTTCAAAGACATTCTCGTATACCTCAAGTAAAATGAGTTTATATGTATGTTTTAGTTTCGATACTGCGTTAATTTTCGTAACATCGATAAATATCGATTTTGTTGAGACTTGTTGTTATAAGAGCCCTACGAAAATTCCTACTGTCTGTTTAAATGTTCGAACTCGGAAACTACAAGGGCTATAGGGACTTAAGGCTCAATTCAAACATTTTCTTAAGCAAAACTAGTAAATCTTTTTTATCGATATCTCATTTAAAATTCATAATATCGATAAATATCGAGAAATTTAAGAGCTACATGCAGTAAACTTGTCGTGTAGACTATGGAAGAGTATAAACAGTTGAAGAATATTTCATTTAATGGGCACCTTCAACGGATTTCAAAAGCTATAGCCTCGCGCCCAGAAAGTTTCATAAAGATCGGACTATAAACGCCGATGGGTGGGGCTAACGAAAGAAGAAGCACAGCTTTGTGTGATATATGTGTATCCGCTTAAAAGAAACATGCGAATAGACAGACGAACAGCAGGAGAACCAATATGCTCCTTTCAGCTGGCGAAAGGGTATTAAAGCAGCCAACAGATTTGACGGAACTGAGTTGGAGAACTTGAAGCTTACCTAAACGCATCCGGATCGTGCTCCATGAGCGCGGCAGCTGCCGCTGCGGCGGACAGATGATGCGCATGCAGCGCGGGATGTGGCAAGCCGGCGGGCGCCGACTGCTGCTGCTGTTGCTGCTGCTGTTGCTGCTGCTGCTGCTGCTGCTGGTGGTGTTGGTGCTGAGCGGCTGCGGCAGCCGCCGCGACGGCCGTGTTCATAATCAAATGGAAATCCTTGCTGGAGGCGGCGGCGCCGGCGCCCGCTGCATTTGCCGCATCCAGCAGCGGATGATAGCTGGGCGTGGCCACAGAATAGAGCTGCGATGGCGGCGCCGGCTGCTGCTGCTGTTGCTGCTGCTGTTGGAGCAACTGCGTCTGCTGCGGCGAGGGCGAGCTGAGCTCAATGTGCGGCGAGCCGGAGCTGTTGGTGGTGGCGCCCGTGGGCGTGGTGGCCGCCGATGAGGCAGCCGCATAGCCGCTGCTGCCGTGCGGCGTTGTTGATGTCGGCGGCGCCGTTGAAGCGTTTGTCGGACAGCTGCTCGGCGCCGGGCTGACCACGTTTAAAGATTCCGTCGAGGAGCTGAGCGCGCGCGAATGCGAGCGCAGTTCATCCGAATGCGCTGACTTTGAGCCGGCCGAATCCTCGTGATCGCTTACGCCGGAGTCGTCCTTGAGCGCAGATTGTGCCTCAATCGATTTGCGATGCATGCCTGCGAGAGGGGAAGAAAGAGAAAGAAAGGGAGAGAGAGAGAGAGGGAGAGACAGAAAGAGTGAGCTTTTTAGCATTACCTTGACTAAATATGTGTGCTTCGGTGAGAATGAGTGGGTCATGGATTGAACAGCTAATGACATTAGCTTAAAGTGGCAAGTTTTCACTGCAATTACTTTTACTAAAGCTCAGCTTGAAGCTCAACCTAGTATCAATAGCTTAAAGTGGCAGCGAGCTTTTCTAAATTATTCTTAGCTCCCTTGTGAAACATATCTTAAATCTAACACAAAGAGCTTTAAGTGTATGCAAGAAAGCTTTAAGCGTGGCGAACTGATTAAAGCTGAATACTTTGCCGCTCTGGCTATATAAATCTAAAGTGGGGTTTGAACTGACGTGAGTTAACAGATGGTTCAAACCTATCACAACTCGCTTAAGCAGCATATGCATAAGGACTGTCATGCCCGAAACTAATCCCCAGCGGAATACCGAGCCATAACTCGATGAAAATTACACTCGAAAACTGAATGGCAGATAACATTTTGAGCATTATTAACTGGTTGGCCACGCATCAATTGCCAACTAATTTGACATTCACATACTTAATTAAAAAAAAAAAAAATAAAAATGGATATGGAAACGAATATTGAATAGAAGAAAAGTGCGCGGTGCCAACCTCAAAGCTGAGCCGTTAAGCCACTTAAGTAGCACGGCCCTGGTGCTACTTGGGAATTAATTTGCGAAACACCCAAAGCATTATGTCCTCTGGGGGTGGCAGGGTGCCCGGGGGGGTTGGTGGAAGGGGGAGGGGTGGCAATAAAACCTGCAGTTCGCTGGCAAAACATTTCTCACAATGCGCCTAGATAAGCGATAAATGCCAAATTAAAGCAGTAACTGCAACCCCTGCCCCTCTAGTCCAACCCTCTACCCCCCTCCCCGCCCCTTGACGTAGCTCACCCTTCGCTCTGGCATTTTGTGTGTGTGTGTGTGTGTGCATTTTGCATTTATTAAGCGATTATTAACAAATAAAAGTCAAAAGCAACCCCCGAGAGTTATCCAAAGCACTTGTTAACTGCCGTGTGGCATAAGGGGCAGATGCCCGCCCGCCCCCCCTTCACCGCCCACTCCACCGCGCCCTGGCAGTGCGCCTCGCTAATCCGCAAAGTCATTTGAGGCAAGGGCCAAGGAAATGTGCGCAACATATGACGACAAAAAGCAGAGGACGACCGATTGAGCCAAAGATGCGACCCGTCCATTGCGACATGCACGCCAAATATGCTCACAATTTGGACAGCATATCCAGAGCTATATATCTATATACGTGTTGTGTGTGTGTGTGTGTGTGTGTGTGTGTATATCATTTTATAATCCCCGAGCTGCGGCTCTTTGTCTCGCTGAAAATTCAATTAAAGCTGCCTCAATTCAATGCGACTTACGGACTGAAGAGTGAGGCGGGGCTCGAGAGGGGCAGGAGCTCTTGCCTGGCATAACTTCTTGCCTGGCTGGCATTTCTTTTTGGTTTTAAGGGGAATACTTGTGTGTGTGTGGCATAGTTGATAGTTTGCGATATGATTGTTGCATTTACATTTCTGTTCCATACCTAGTAGCCAGGGTGCCACCGCATCGTTGTCCTTGGCCGACTTGAGTATCGTCTCCGGCAGCGGCAGCGAGTGCCTCACCATGGCCCCGTATAGGCCATATTCGGCCATGATGGTGCTGCCGCCCCAGACCTTTTCGGTTTTCCGCCATTTGGCCCGTCGGTTCTGGAACCAGACCTGCAAATAAACAAAAAACAACAACTTATTTTTTTTTATCCTGTTCAATTGCATTTTGTTACGACTGCAAATCGCGTTTATTTTTTTCCCAATTTCGCATTTTATTTAACGTAAACCGAATCCCAAAACCGTATCAGTTGGCTCAAAAAAAAAAACGCACAAATTTTCATCCGCGACCGAGCACATTTTTTTGCAGTCATGTGAGCAGAGTATTTAAACTCGTAATTGCTGAGTTTGTTGCAGATATTCGTATCTCAATAAGTTAACCATATAAAAACGCATTTTTTCGAACGTTTATATGATAACTTTATAGGTTAAGAGCATGGCAAAAGCCGGTCAAGTGCCACAATTAAGCAAAATGGAACGAAACGAATGCGAGTAGAATGGAACGAAATGGAACTGGAACGAGATTAAAATGGAGTTACGCGTTTTCAAGGCATTCTTCCTAACGAGCTATATAATATGTGATAAGATTTTGCTTAGAGCATGACAAAACCCTACCAAATTCCATAATCAAACAAAATGGAACGAAAGGAATGGGAATGGAACAAAGTGGAAAATTGAAAAATGCAGTTTTCAAATGATTCTACTAATTGAGCTACATAATATGATAAGATAATAAGATATATTTAGATAAGGAGCATAACAAACCACGGCCAAGAGCCACAATGTAACAAAATGGAACGAAACGAATGTGAATGGAACGAAATGGGAAAGCGAAATTTCTTCCTATCGAGTTACATAATATTTGTAAAATTTTGGACAGAAAATGTTGGACCAATTTGGGACTGTCCGATGCGAAGAAAACGGGCCAAAATCTTAGTGGACTTGAGATTTTTGCTGCTTGATTTCTTCTCGTCTTAAATGGAATGCCTGGCATAGCTGGATGGAGGCGCCATATGGCGTAGGCTACGCCTTGCCACATTAGATGCCCTGGGACCCTTTGGTCATTGGCCGTTTGGGGGCGCCTCCGAATGCTGCAGCTGCTGCTGTAAATGTGATGCAAATTGCGAATTATTAAATAAAAAACTCGTTGAAATTGAAAAAATGTAAATGGAATGTATTCGAAATGCTAATACACTCGGACCGGACCGTAAAGGCTTTTAGCACCCACATGAAAGACGCTGCTAAAGCGGCCGATGACAGCACGAGGAGCAAGAAAGTGTGAGAGAGAGAGAGAGAGAGAGAGAGGGAGTCTCTTTCGTTCTGTGTTCACACATAATAGCAAATAATATACATATTCGCATATAAGTGACCAAATTAGATTATCTTCCAAAACATTAAACCGATTTTCATGCAACATGCGGCAGCAACAACAACAACAACAATGTGTGACAATAATAAGAAAACATTAAATGTTGATCACAAAAGCAAAAGCAGCAACAACAACAACAACAACAACTGTCACAATAAAAGGATTTGCCACACGAAAAGGATGAGCCAGGACGAGAGTCACTGAACGTAGCACTCTATATGCATAGCGGCGGGGCAAAGTCAAAGCAAAGGATTTAACTTTGAGTTAGCAACCCTCACACACACACGCAGACAGACAGCAAGGACCTCGTCCACCCCAGTGAGAGAGAAAACTGTCTGTCGAAGGACCAAAAAAGAAGTCATCATTTTTCTGGTCCATCAAATCGTTTAGTTCTGCTATTAGTCATGTGCGAGAGACACAGGCACCACTCTTTAGTGCGACAGCTGTAAAGGAGCTAGTGGATGGGGCAGGGGTGGTGGGTGGTGGGGCATGAAGATTTGCCCACTGAAGTGGCTGCGACGCCGACGACGACGACGACGACGACCAGTGGCAAGCAAAATGAAAATTTATAATAAAAAGCAAAATATGCAAAATAGGTTGGGATGCAAAAAAAAAAACAAAGAAGGGGGGCAGGGGCGTCGTCTGAGAGGGTGGCGGGGGCAGGCAGGGGGTTGGTTCGAGACAGGGCAGTGTTGGTTAAGTCTGTACAGCAATGTGGCGACATTTTTGCTGAAATTCTTTTTGGCACGGGCCAAAGACGTGGCAAAACGAAAAAAAAAAACAAAAACAAAAACAACAACTGAGCGATTGAACAAATCGCAACAAATCGCAGGGGCTGTGGGCAGGGGGGGGAGGGGGTGGGGTAGGCAGGGGTTTGGCAAGAGCCACTGAAAACGAAGATAAAGTGTTTTGGCATTTGCTTCTGCCAGTTGGGCCCTTAGGTGCCTACGCATTTGGCGTCATAAAATGATTTATGCTTGTCAGGGGCGTGGCACAAGTGGTGAAGGGGTAGGGGGGGCGGGTGGAGAAGGGGTTGCAACTGACAACTTGGCTCATAAATTTGGGCATCTGAGAAATTGGCAGAGACCAAAATGGCTGGCAGCCACTCAGTGCGCTTCGTTGCAGCCCACTAAATTTAGTGGCTAAGACGCATTTTGGCCAAGAGCCAGAACTGACAAAAAAAAAAATGGGATTAAATGCAAGACGGGAAAGAGGAATGAAACGAAATGGGAGAGGAACGAAATGGGAGTAGATCAAAATGTAAAGAAAAACGAAACGGTTATGGAACGAAGTGGGAATGCAATGACATGAAAATTAAACGAAATTGGAATGGAAGAAAATGGGAATGAAACGAAATGAAAAGTGAACGACATGGAAATGAAACAAAATGGAAATGAAACGAAATGGAAATGGAATGAGCTGGGTATTTAATGAAATGAAAATTAACACAGAATGGAAATGAAACGAAACGGAATGAAACATCATGTCAGTCGACTGCTATGCATGCTTGTACAGTAAGCGCCCGTTAGAGCGAGCTAACCTAAAACCTAACCTAACCTAAAAGGAACGGAACGGAACGGTTTGGAATGAAACAGCATGACAATTGAGTGCTATCTGTGGATGCAGCTTCTGCATGGATGTGCGTCCTGCATGAAGAGCTCGAATTTGGAACGTTATTCCTTCTGGTGCGTAGATCACATTCACAACAAATCAACGATAAATATCGATTATCCAGGAAGAAGAAGCGCAGCGATTGTCAAAAGTGTGTGTGCACAACATGAACTTCGAACTCAGCCGCTGCAGCGCTTGGTACAGTGTATGATGTCTCAGTCGTGCACGCCCGACCTGGGCACACCTACTTCTTGTTCGCTGGAGGCTTGTGGAAGTGCCTCCAGTGTTTGGTTAAGTGAAGCACACTCCTGGGAATTGGATCGATGGTGTTCGAGCCGGCTGTAGGATGCGATTACCTCTACCTTGTTGTTGTTGTTGTTGTTGTGGCTGTTGCTCAGGTGGAGCTGCCAACTGCTGCTAAATTAATTTACACACACGTACACACACACACAAACACACACACACACACACGCACACACACAGAGAGAGCGCGGGCAAGACGAGCTGCACTTAAGAGCATTTTGGGCGTGGCACCTGGGCAGCTGGCGCACAAAAGCCTTGCCTTTACCTTGCCCTGCCTTGCCTTGGCTAGAATTGGGCCCGTTGGCAAGCTCCGGGGCAACACGAAATCAAATTAATCCGGTTTGTTATTTCATCATGCAACGTCAACGTCATCATCATCAGTTGCAACAACAGACAAAAGGCGCAGCAGCAACAGCAGCAGCAGCAGCAACAACAATTTGCAATAATAAATAGCAAGAGCAACACACACACACACACACACACACAGATACACACACGAGGGCACACACACAGCGTCATGTAAACAAACGTCTGCCAAAGGAGCGGAAAATTTCATTAACAAGGCACACAAGCAACAACAACAACAACAACAACAAGAACAACAACAACACCCAATTTGCTGCTGCTGTGGGTCCGCTGGCCGTGCCACCAAAAGCTCCTAGCCGTTGCGAGGCACACAGCCCCCCCGCCCGCACCCGCACCCGCCGCCCTCTTGCGACGCCCCTCGTTATCAGTATCAGCACCAGCCCCCCGCCGGCCCCTTACAAGCCGAGCTCCGAGCACTGATAATTTAATCAACTCTCATTGAATTATATCATTTTGCAATTTGGCCACGCTGCTGCCTGCCTCTGTGCAGCATGCAACATCGACAGCGCTTCCACCCCACCCCAGCCCCGCCCTCTTCACTTGTCCTACGTTCATTTCCATGCAAATTCAATTCTCATTATGATAGCAACCGACGAGCTGTCGCTTCAGCCGAGCGTCCATTTTGAGTGCGGAAATCAAAATAGGAAATGCCATAAATTTGCCCCAAAACGGAAACTCGTTGCCAACCTCTCTGTGTGTGTTTGCGTGTGTGTGTGTGGTGTGTGTCAAGGTGTGGTGGTCACTAAGCGCTGCTTTGCACCTCGTTCTCTGTGTAAACAATCCAATCGTATTATTTGTTCACTAAGCCCGTTCGGTTGCCCATTGGAAAGCTAAACTCTCGAAAGTATGTTTATAGGGCCTGCACCCCCAAACGCCCGGCCCCAGGCCCAGCTTATCCAGCATACTGGCTAGCGCGAAGTCGCCGGTTCGAATTCAGCAACAATTTGTAATTTGACTGCTGACTGCTTTGCTTGTTGTGTCATCCACAATGCTATATTCTCTGCCAGAGGCTTGTCGCTTTGAAAGACAATATATATATATATATATATATTCCTATAAATAAGATTGTTTTCCTGACTGACTGATTGATAATCAAAGCACGGCTCCAACCGCAAGAGTTAAGAAGTAGATATTTTCACTGTGCACGCTAAGACGGGGCTTAGATTTAGATTTCAAACAAAAAACTTGCCGCGGGCAAGACCGTGAAATACCTGCTAGTATTTATATAAAAGGACTAAAGTCTTCAATTTTTATCTTTGTTTCTGCTTTTAAGCTGCTTTTCAAAGTTCAAATTCTGAGTTTATTTATCTTAAAAAGCTTGACACAATTTAAGCGCAAATTTAACCGGAGGATAACCGGAGGTACATGTCAGCAGCTGTGCCTATCGATTACGCAGCTATCGCATTTAGCGTTGCCACCTGTCAAAATCAAAACGCATTAACCTAAGCGCAGCATATTTCTGGATATTGACTGTGTTTGAAGGTCCAACTATGATTATTTTACAAGGGATAATTAAAAAATATTGCACTATTTCAATGGGAAATCGAATACTTCACATACACTAATTGCGACCGTGTTTCACACAGGCGCATAGTTTGACTTTTTTTCAATGGCAAATACCAACAAATGATCCTACCATTAAATAAACCAATGTGGGGGGTAATCCTGATGCTATCCAGTTAGTCCACTTTAATATAGATAACAGCTTTTGGCTAAATGATTACTTGACCACACACCCTCCCCCTGCCCCGCCCTGCCACAACCTGCCCTGACCAATAGCTCCGGCCGCAGCAGTTGGCAATACGTTGAGAATCACGATGTCAATTTGCTGATTGAAAATTTATTATTATTGGAACTCGGGTTGCCGGCGCTCGCTTTTATGGGCCGCAACGTTCCGTAACGTTGCAAGACGCGCCCCCTTTTTGGGTAGCGCCAGCCATTGGACTGGCCTCAAGGCCAGTTTTGGTGGCAAGAGCTTTGGCCGAACTGCTCAAGTGGTTGCCACACAATATGAGGATGCGCCTCACTGACAGCACACTGCCACGCCCACTTGCGTAGAGCCAAATGCATTTGATTTATTGAATCACGACAAATGCTCAAATGATATGGGGGGGATGGATGCTGCCCTTTGCACTAAATACTTGTTGTTGGCATCTCGAAATGGATTAGATTAGATTGGAATACATTTAATTGCTGTGTTGGTTAACATATGTATTAATAGCTCAGAGCTTGAGTTAAAGCTGAAACTGAACACTTTTCATCTAACTTATAGCTCATCTCCTCTTTTTTTCTCCCTACAGAGAGCTTTGGGCTTGCTTACAGCTGAAAAGTAAAACAAGGTCAGCTTTAAGCAAAAGCTCTTAAAAAGCTTCTTAACTGAGTAAAATTAAGTGCACTTATAGCTCAAAGCTCAATCTGCCATAGCCATGGTGCTCTCATGAAGCTGTTTTCTTCTACTCGAAGCTTGATTATGGAAAAAGGATGGGAAAACAAGTGAATAAAGACAAAGCTTTTATTTCTTTTTATTATATTCTAAGGTTCAATTTTGTTTAATACAAAACCAATGGTAAGCTTTTTATGAGCGTATTCTATTAGTCTCAAGGTAAGCTTAAAGCTCAAATTTGATCTGTTTTTACTCTAAGTTAACTTTGTTTGTGTTTTCAGTGCATTCTGTTCTTCTTAAAGCTCCGTGTTATTGCTAAGCTTAAGTGCTTAAGCTAAAGCGAGCGCAAAAGCTTTAAAGCTAGGTTAAGTTGGATCGTAAGTGAGCTTTGGCTGGGTACAGTTCATCAAACTTCAAGCTGAAGTTGCCAGCTATTCGTTTCTGCTTCAAATTAATTAAATGGCTGTGTGCTTTTTCAGAGAATAGTTAGCCAGAGGGTTCAAGTTGAACATTGGATAGATGCCATTTGGTCTGGGCTCAAGTTCAA
Organism: Drosophila ezoana; assembly: GCA_035045725.1. Taxonomy (NCBI): domain Eukaryota; kingdom Metazoa; phylum Arthropoda; class Insecta; order Diptera; family Drosophilidae; genus Drosophila; species Drosophila ezoana. The sequence continues at coordinate 5,684,042 of JAWNOU010000058.1, forward strand.
AAATGCTTCAAGCAGCGGCTGGAGCAGCTTGGGGTCTTCCAAGCGCTGGGCAAATGTGAAACCAATTTTGGACATTCGCCTGGTTGGCTGCATCTGGACAAAGGTCAGCTTTGAGCGGCGGCCCGTTGGGGCTCAAACAGTTGGCCATAATTAAAATATTGGTAACCAATCAAAGATTTTCAATGGGGCCGGGCTGTGTGGAGGCCGGGCATAAAGTACAAATATTTGCGCACTCGTGCTGCAAAATTGCGCAAATTGCATGCTGCATGCTGCATGCAGCATGTGGCATGTGGCAGGTGGCAGGTGGCAGGTGGGGCGGAGTATGGGGCGGTTTGTATGTTTGAGTTCAGCTCGTTCTTTTCAGGTGACATGTGCAGCGCATTGCATTCGATTGCATGCGACAAGCAGTGTCTGTTCCCGCTGACCCCCCCCTGTACCTCACTCGCCCCATGCCCATCTGTGTGTGAGGGGATTTGGCGTGGCTTTCAGCTTGTGTGGCATGCGGCTTTTATTGGTTTACTTCATCAACTCGACAGGCAGTCGGTCCGTTCCGTCACTCAGTCAACCATTCGAGGCGTGTGGAAATTTCATAACGACAACGTGCAGCCCCTACCCCTTGCCTCGCCCCGCCCCGCCCCGCCCAGCCTGTCCCATCCCGTCCCTCGCTCCGGCCCCTGTTCGGCAGCACAACCCGTTCCACTTTATATGCAATATTCAATTGACATTCAGGCAAAGCATTTCGCGGCATTTTTTCCATATACTCCCATCCCCACACCCCCCTCTTAACGCAGCCCCTCGCCCCGTCATGCACAATGCAGTTGGAACTTCAATTTCAACTTTCATATGAGTTTAACGTTCGCGAGTTTTTTGTTTTTCTGCTTTTCTGTGTGTGTGTGTGTGTTTTTTTTTATGCCCCAACTCTTTTTCAGCTTTGCGATTACAAAATATGAATGCAAAAATTGTCTGGCCCCATTTATTGCAAAATGTTTTTTATACCCTGCACAAGTGTACAAAATGTATGCGGCGGGGTGTTAAAGGCTCTTGACGGCTTAAGATACTTCCAGCTAGAAGCCAGCTTTATATTAAAGTCTTTTATTAATTGTACGCTCGAGAACTATTGAAAGTTTGGTATGTAGTTGCGTTAAGAAATTAAACAAAGAAAGTCTTCTTCGAATTGTTTAAGAACTTCACAGATCAAAAAGAGAAACTTAAATAAATAAGCCTGCATTTTCTTAAAGTTTGGATATTTTCATCAATTTTAATTTTATTTATTTTGCTTTATTTTATTTACAGGGTATATACCTGTCGGTTTTTCTCAGCTATCAAACTTTTTATATATATTTTATACAAACTTTTTTCAGTTTCAAGTATTAATTTACACAAACGGAACAAAAGGCTTGACTTTGGTCTCGGGGCACTCGTATACCCAGCGACTCTACATAGATGGAACGAGCTCGCACCAGTTTTCATCTGTCCTGAGCCCATTGATAATGGGTAACAAGGGGTATAATGATTTTCCACAAATCTATGTGGAAGCAACTGCGACTCTATTAACTATTCCATTCCATTCTGTCTGTCTTTCTCTATCTCGTAAACTTAGAGGGCTAGAGATTAAAGATTTAATATATATATTCTCCAAGGCCATATGCAGAGTTAGTTTATCAATTTCTTTCGATATCTCATTTCATTTTCATAATATCGATAAATATCGACAGGGTTTTGAGCATAGCTCGAGAAATATAACAGCTAGACTTGGACCAAACTTGGACTATCGCATATTAAACAGAGTTTAGGAATATTTAATGTCAAGTACTGGGTATCTAGCAAGTCGTGCACTCCCGACTAGAAGAATCGCAGTTGTTTCTATATAGACTAACTTGAATCGACGCGATATTAATGACCTCTGTTTGACATTGAGCGGCGCTGCAATTGCCATTGCCATGGACTATTAATAACAATTTGAAATGATATTTTAAATGCATCATGATTAATGAATGGTTGCGATTTTCTAATTAAACGACTTGCCACAGGCGGGGGGGATGTTTGAGCGGAGGGTTACGACCAAATATCACTCAAATACAAGCGGAGCGGAAGGGTGGGGAGGGGGTAGGGGTGGAGGGGACACCAAATGAGCCTTCAGTTCGTTAAGTAATTTAATTTACAACAAAACGCATTAACAATTAACAATTACGAAAGATAAACAAACGTTAACACTATTATACAATGATTGGACCTTGACATAATGGATATTGCCACTTGGCACAGACTTTGATTTAGCATTGAATTGTTATTCGAACGACATGCGAAACACTTTAATTGCTTGAATAACGGCGAATTCGGGGACGAACGCATGGTTAATTGGCAAGTTATCGATAGTACCGTAATATAACAGCAGGGCTATCGATAGCTTTGCAAATTAACTATCCTGCACACTCGGAATATATTTATCCAGTTAAGTATTATTCAGAGTGTGTTGGCTTTACGGCCTCGTTTATCGTTAATTGCTGTGTATAAGAAGTAGTAGAACTATTTATGTTGACTATCGATATCAATGATAAACTATCGATAACAGCAATAAAAGGAAACGAGTGGAAATGTTAAAGAGCTTACATTTTAGATCGATGCAAAGCTGGGTATAGGTTGGATAGTCTCTAGCAAAGCGCCCCTTAAAAATGCCAGTCTCGGAACTAAGCTCGGGCGCGCATTTAGCTTTGCTGGCCACATGCTTTCACAGCTGGAGACGCATTGCCAATTGTCATTATGCCGTAGTCCACACACTTCAGACTTATGGAGTGCATTGTCTCTGGCGGGGCTGGATTGTCGGTTGATCTGGTTTCGCTCTTGAGTAGTTATCAACAAATTGGCAAGTGCAGGGCCGTTGGCCGTTGCCCGTTGCCTGTTGGCGCGTGTCCACGCAGCAGGTTGCAACTACACACACACGCACACACACACACACGCACAGAGAGACACAGAGGCCACATGCCGCCCGCCTCTGTGAGAACTGTTGCAATTTGTTGATTTTGCTGTCGTTGTTTTATTTTTATTTTACGCATCGCGCACTTCAGCAAATGGTGCGCACAAAGGGTTGCTCATCGGTTGCTCATCCAAGCCAGGGATTACGGTAAAAACGGACGCACCCAACCCTCGAATTGTGCCCGGGTCCGGGTTTGGGTCCGGGTCTTTGGTTTGTTTATGATTAACGTGCGCTAATTTCATTCATTTGGCACTCGTTTTCAGTTTGTGCGTCCTGCGTCCTGCGGCCCGAGGTCCCGCGGGAGCGCGCACACTTATGCTTATTGGATTTACGCGTTGCTCTGGCTGCCGGCCTGGGATTGGGCTGGGTTGTGCTGGGTTGGGCTGGGTTGCTATCTATTTATTTGAATTTCACACGAACCTCAACCACAAGAGCCCCGGACAAACATGTCGAGCCGCGTCGCTGATTGAAGTTGACTTCGAGGTGTCAAAATACAGGAAACGACCGTCGTTCGACCTTCGGCCAAATTATTCGATTATTGCTTCCAAATAATGCCCGCAACTGGGCCTTGTATTTGCGGCTGGCCTTTTCGGCGACGTCGGGCAACTAATAATCTTATTAGAATTAATGAAGGAATTTCCAATTTGCGCAGACAGGCGCCAAGCTGGCCCAGCTAGGCAAGGGGAGCGCAGAGCGGGCAGCGGGCAGCGGGACGAAAGCGGGTGAAAGCGATTTAATGTTAATAAGTTCTAAATGCCAATAACGCCAAGTGCCCCACAAATAGCAGCTGCCCCTTGCGGTGCCAGGGCAAAATAGAAATTCCTCGAACGGACGTGCCGCAATGTCCGCCAAGGCGAATCGCGTTGCCCGCCAAATGACACAGATTGCGTTTTGGTGGCCATTCTGGCCAGCTTCAGTTGAGGCCAGGCTAACCCAATGTGCGAGGGGCCAAGCTAAGCGACAGCTCGAAAATGCCAAAAAAAAAGAGTAATAAACTGAACTGAAAGAGCTGCCAGTTCATAAGGCTGAAAAACGTGCACAACTATTTCTAGAAATCTCTCTACAACTTTTAACATAATCTTAACCCAAATAAGTTGCCTGAACTTATCGTATAGCACATACAAAATCCCACAGTTGAGGAATATATAATATATATGTGTATATAAATATAGATTATATAAAATCTACCTTCTTTGAATGTTGAACTTTTCGATATCCCGTCTTGGTCCTCCCTTTAGATCGAAAGGGAAGCAACCGGAGTTTTGGCAAATTCCACCCGCAAGTGTGGAAAAATTGTGAAAAACGTTTGAATAAAACCTTTCTGTTTGATATTCATTCCGTGTCAAACTCATTTTCAAAGATCTTTGTTCAAGTTCATTTAAGGACAGTTTGTACACTTTTCTGAAAATCCATTCCTCATCGATGGAAATTGGGTTCAAAGATTTGGTTATGAAATATTATTTGAAACTTGTTTTACTCTCTTCGCAGAATCCAAGCTTTCTCTGCTTAAACTTTGATCCGATTGACTTCAAACTCATTTTACGAAATACGGTTTTCAGATTATTTGAAAATTCCACTTACATCTGTGTAAGAAGAACTTGGAACTTTTTTGCTTACCATCGGATTGGCTTCAAACTCATTTTCCAAGTTTTTTGTGAACATTCATTTGATACGTTTTTCGCAAAATCTACTGCTCTTCGGTGACAAATGCAGCTCTAACTCTCACCACTCGACTGACATGGGCAGAAAATGTTGAGTCAGAGCTTTTGTTCTTTTGGATGGACTCTAAACATGTTTTTAAATAGACTTGTAGTTCAGGGCAGTCGATTTAAGTCGAACTGGGCCATTAAAAGTTCAAGACTGTTAAGGTAAGACGGGTAAGGTCGGGAAATCGCCGCTATTTATTCATTTATTTATTCATTTAGCACGCTATTTAGCTTTCTCCTGTTGGATTCATGAGTGTTTGTAAATCTTGTTTGTAATTCAGTAATCGCACATACGAATCTTTTAATCGGTCAACAATTGATTTATGTGCATAAATGCAGCAACAAATGCCCATCAATTCGATAATATTGAGAATGAATTAACAAACAACAACTGAATGAATGGCCGATTGACCCAACAATCGGAGTCACAGCTGCAGGTGCGTGTCATTGACAGCGAATCACAGTAACAACAACAACAACAACAACAGCAACAACAACAACAACAACAACAACAACAGCAACAACATCATGAGTGTTGTCACTGCGTTGTCATCATCATTTTCATTGATGGTAAACCAATCATTTTTCAATTATATTCACCGCTGGATACAAATTGTCTGATTTGCGAGTGCGTTACCTGTGTGTGTGTGTGTATGCGTGTGTGTGTATGTGTGTGTGTGTCTGTGTCTGTGCCATGCGCCGTTCCACACCTACACACAGCTGGCCATGCCCCGCGTAACCGCTAAGGGTTACCTTCAATTGTGTTCACGAAATCTTCTTCTTCATCTGATTTGCACTGTAGCCCAATTTTGGATAATCAGATATTTTGGATATGTCTTCCAGTTGGTAACGTCTAGTTTCTGAGCAGATTTCGCATATGAAAGTCATTTTTCTTCAGATCATGATAGCTGAATATTTCGCTTTGCATAAGAAAAGGAGTTTCGCTTATAATTCACAACTGGTTTGAGCAAAGTACTTTACTTAAGCTTATAATTCTCAACTGCTTAAGGCAAAGAAAAGGAAGTTAATATTCCGTTTGTCATCTCATATTTGTCCAGTTACAATTTACTTGCTTCGAATAATTGTCCAGCTTAGACCGTGTGCGCAATTGGGTTTAAGATAAGTTAAAATAGAATGGAAGATAAGTTTCAAATGGAGTCTGACTTCATTAGAAACAGATTACAAAAGGTACAATTAGTTAAGTGAGACGCTTAATAGTCAATATTAGCACTCTTATTTGTTTTTTCCTTGTAAACTATTATTATTTTGCCATGAAGTGCGTAACACATAGAATCCAAAATATGTCTGCTTCTATATAGTTTATATATTCTTGATCAGCATTAGCAGAGAAGTTGCCAGGAACTTGTTTCTACTCAAACTAGTTTCTCAGTTTTTAAATCTTCGACTTCAAGACATCTTCGTTTATCAAGACATCTTTATCAGACTTGAGACTTGCGGGCTTAACCATGCTTTTTACTCATAACTCAAATCTTAAGCACATCGGAATACTATATCATATAGCTAGGAAGAATTTTGTTTGGCAAAACTTCTCGACTTTTCAAGATATCGCATTTACAAGCTACAAAGTTCTCCTCATACATCCGGAAGAGTTCAACAAGTCGATTTACTTTATCACCAGAAACAATTGATGGGAAATAATTAATTTCTTTAAGTCGAGTGCACAAAATTATAAGGGTATTTAATCTTCGGAGTGCCGAAGAAAGTCTTTTTACTTGTTTCTTGTATTTTACGGCTGACTGTTTCGTTTTATTATATTTTATTTTTATTTTTATTATTCTTTTTTTTTTTTTGTTATCGCCGAAGCGCGACAAAACCAATTGAAGTGTCAAACGCAGCCAGAGAGACGACGCCGCGTGGCGCCACGCCCTCAAATTGCAACAGTTTGATAAAGTGCACAACGTGGCGCGTTACACGCCGGTTGCTTCGGTTTTGGGGCACGGCATTTACCTGGATCTCCGTCCGGGCTTCTGTTTGCGTCTGCTGCATGCTGTGCCGCTTGGTCCATTATCAAACCATAATTCGTTGACAATTCTTCAATTAAGCGCGCAGGTGGCAGGTGGCAGGTGGCAGCGCCAGCTTCTGACAAGGCTCATTGCGCCTTGGCACACACAAATGTGCCACGCCTCCAGCAGACCGCCCCTGCAGCGCCCGCCCGCCATGCCGAGCAGTTGCCACACGACGTACGAACAACCACTCGCAATGTTTTCTAATCTATTAAATTAATTTTGTACAAATCTGGTCGAGTGTTTTGTTTGGTCTTTCAAGCACTGCCCCACCCCTTCCCGGCCCGCCTTAAAGTGTCACCCCCCTACCCATGCTCTCCTGCCACACGCGCTCTCTGGGGACCCGCTTGGAAATTGTAAAATATATATATTTTCGCTGAGCTTTTTTTTGTGGCCAGTGGATTGGGATCTTCGGCTTGTTTTGCTGGTTGGCTGCTTTTCTATTTACAACACGCAACTCTCCCCCCCCTCTCTTTTACTAATCAGCAGTTTGTAAAGGCGACGCGTCTTTGGCTTTGAGCCGCTGCCTCTTGTTGCAAATTAGCGTGAAATGCGATTTATAATGTCAATTGTATATGGGCAGAGCATGGATTTGTCGCAATTTGGCCATAATTGAAAAATATGCTACAAATGCACGCACACACTCACACACACACACACAGACGCGGCCAGATGAAAGTGTGGATTACTTGAGTTTAAAGAGACTCGCTCAGCCACAACTAACCACCCTAGCTCTTGCCCCTCCCACTGTATGTGCCACACCTCCCGCCCTCGTTCAGCTAAATAGTTTCGGTGCCATCAATCAAAGTGCTCGCAAACTATTTGCTCTTATTGCATAACACGCAGTCGCGCCTAATTTTCAGCCAGAGTAGCCCCCTGGCCCGCCGCCCTGCCCTTGCCGGACACCAAGCCAAGGGACCAGGTGCGACAACCCTTTAGCGACGGCAACAACAACAACAACAACAATGACATGAAAGAACAACTTACTGTGACGCGCCGAATGTCAAATGCCCTACCAGACGTAAGACTGGGAATTGTTCATATGCAAATGCTTTATATACAACAGATTGTTCCTATATGAGATATATATATAGACATAGCAGTCCGATTTTAGGCGGGCTTGTAGATATGTTGCAAGTCCGATCAAGATGTTTTGAGAAACAAACAGGATTTCCATACGTCCTTTATAATATAGGGATATATATTTATAACTTAGTGAAGATATCTGGAGAATAGTACAAAAACGTTTTACAAAGAAGAATTTAATTTACATCCTATAATGGCAGCTATATGATATTGTCGTACGATCCAGCCGATTCCGACTTAGGTATTGCCTGGAACAGAAAGACGTTTCCTTGGAAAGTGAAGAAAGCTAAAAAACTGAGAGACTAATTTGAGTAGAAACAAGTCTATGTCGACTTCTCTGCTAATGCTGATCACGAATATATACACTATATAGAAGCAGACATATTTTCTTCAACTCGTTGCACACTTCATGAGAGAACTATAATGCCGCCCGTTAGGGTATGTCAAGTTGTCACAAATTTGTTATTGTTGTTGTTTTTCTAGCAAATGGACAACAGTTTAGCCTAAACTCGGGCGGAAGGAAATTCGTTAGCTGTCGCCCAACACTAAAGAAATGGCTGAAAAACTGCTGAATGTTCAGTTTGTCAAATGATGTTAATAATAATAATAATAATAATAATGATGATGATGATGATGATGATGACGATGATGATGATGTTGTTATTCGTAATAATGAGGTGCAGCTAAGAGCTTGGCCTGCTGCCAGCTGCCAGTATTAGATTAAATGCCTTTAAAAAGGTTTCAATTAAAGTCTTTTTCGTAAGTTATTTCTGCACGTTGACAGAGATTGTCAGTGCTACGGTTAATGATTAGAACCAGCGCTCTTTCTTTAGATTTTGCTGCTTAAAACTGTTTGTCTTTTCTTGGCTTAAGTGCCAGACATTCATGTTCCCAGAGAAACTGCGACGATGTCACAATCTATTTAAGAATGGGCACTGTCAAAATTATGTTGGATCTTAAAATGAGCCCCTACTTCCATATAAAAAGAAAGAAGCTGTACATTCATATTTTGATCAAATGATAGATATATAAATAAGTTCAGTTTGATTTTGGACTCGTTTGAGTTTCCATGAAAGTTAATAACATATTCTATATAATAGAAAGCCATTCACTTCATGCAAACATATAACCAGCTAAACAAGAGCTTAGAGAATATATGTATATGTATGTCTATTTATATATACTTAAATACATGAATACAATGGCTTTAAATGGGTTACACAAGCGAGCGCCTTATGGGGCTCGACTCAATCGTGCATTCAACTTGGGGGCGAGCTTAAGAGCCAAATCGATTGTTTGAGCCAAATAAGTGACTGCCCCGTTCCCCCCACCTCCAACCCCTTGCTACATAGTCGAGTGCGATCTAAAACAAATGAAAAACAATAACAATAACAATCGATAGTTGTAGTGAGCGGGGGGAGGGAATGCGGGTGCGGGTGAGGGCGCGGGTGGTTCAGCGACTCTCGACGGCGCGCTCTGAGTCACAATATAACGAGCACTACTAACAATTGTGAATGCGAACATGAATTGCCCCGATGATAAGTCTAATTTAGCGACTATTTCAAATTTTGGTTAATTTGCAGAAGCCTTTCACTTTTTTTTTTTTTTCGCAACAGCTGACTGCCGGTGATGTCGGGCGCGGGGTGGGGGTGTCGGGGGGGGGGGGGGAGGTCTTTCAAAATATAATTAAAAAACAAAGGTGTTATTATATTTTCACGCCTCGTCTGCAGCGACTGCGGAACAACTGGAAAAATCAACAAGCAGCTCAGCTCTGCGACTCATCCATAAACTAAATCACGAGAGGGGGCATGCATGGTGAAGGGAAATGAGGGGAAGGGGAGGGGAGGGGGGAGAGGAGTCACTCGTTGCAGGTTGGCTCGTTGGAGGTGTCCGGGCGGGCAGAGAGGTAGGTAACGTCAACGACTCCGAAACCGACGAATTATTTGCAGAATCATCAAATTAAAGGTTTGATGTTGATTTCAACAAGCGGCACACTGGCAACGTTGTGGGGGCGGGGCAGAGGGGCGGAGGGGCTGAGGGGCATGCTGTGGGGCAGCGACTCTGTAAAATATGGAACTGGAGTTGGATTTGTGGCCGGGTAGCCGGCCAGCAAAATGCATGCATATTGAAGAAGAAGGCAAAAAAGTGTTAAGTCATGCGCCCCCATCGCATTGCACCTAACAGCAGCTATATAAATCCCTACAGCTGACACCCCCCACCCCTTCACCTTCCCCTTACCCACCAAACACACACACACACACACACACACACACACACAGGCCGGGCAGCATTCAACGCGATGAGCAGCCGCCGAGTGTCTGTATAATTTTCGTTCGCTCTCTCGAATTGGCTGTCATAAGTTTTGAGTAGAAAATTGGTGTGCAACACAGGCAACAACAACAACAACAACAACAACAGCAACATGCCGAGGCAAACAAAATGTTGCCTGTTGTTGTTGCACTTGTCAAGTGTGGCACAAAGAAGAAGCCACAGTTGGAGATATACATATATATATAGATATAGAGAGAGAAAAAGAGACAGAGAGAGAGAGAGAGAGAGAGAGTGTGGGGCAGAGAGCAAAAGGATTTCTTGATTGCGATAATGAGTTATACTTAATTTCCAAAGCAAATCGTTGAGGAGCGCAAAGCTGGCGACGCGACAATTGAAAAAAAAAATGAAACAACAACAGCAGCCACTTGAGGACTGACGACGAACGCACCTGAGTTGGGTCCAAGGTGCCAGGTATACCAGCTGGGTCTTAAATAGATATGAGTACGAAGTAGCGCTGAGTCGAGAGAGTGAAAGAGAGCGAGAGAGGGAGAGAGAGCGAGAGAGAGAGAGAAAGGGGGGGGGGAGGTGAGGAGAAGGAGAGAAAGAGAGAGGTAGGGAGGGTAAGAGGCTGACTGAAGAGGACCTTGTGAAGACTCTGTGTGAACTTTAATGTACCTCTTTAATATACCTCTTTATAGATAGTACTTCTTTATAGTAGCTCTTTATAGTAGCTATTTACAAAGCCACTAAAAAGTGCTCTAGTCGAGTGTGCACGACTAGCTGCATACCCTAGACAAAATTGAAAGCCCTTTGATTATGATTTGAAATCAAAGTAATAATTAATTTTATTTATATTAATTAAAAAGAGTGCTTGTAGAGTTCTTTTAACCGATTTCAATTGCCAGAAATTGTGATTATCGAGCGAGCACTGTAACCAACACCTCTAACAAAGTATTCAAAAGAGAGAGAGAGAGACAAAGAGAGAGAGAGAGAGATCATTAAAGTTCGTTATTTGGATTGGAGCTGGCTCTGCGCTGGGCTGGGTCCATGGCCTAATTGTATGTCTCATAAGTTGCGATAACCCGTCGAAATGTTGACGAGAGGAGCGCGGCACGGATTGAGTTCAATTGGTTAATTGGTCGGCGGCACAGGAAATCTATTCAGCTAGGTGGCTTCCAAAAATCGAATGACTAATTTTCCGTTGTCCAAACACTTGGCCCAGGGTTCTTCTTACACACACACACACACACACACACACGCACACACACACACACTCGAGTCGAGTCCCCAATCAAATGTGTAATAATAACAACAACAAGTGTTGTTGTTGCTGTTGTGGGTGTTAGAAATTGGTTTGGGTTTCGGTTCGCTACAATTTTGTTTGGTTGCGGCTCGCTGAGATTTTCCCAAGCAACTCGCAGATCGGCCGGCATTTTAACGATAATATTTATTGAGTAAATAAATTGTATAAAGCATAAAGCGTCGAGCGTTTGATTTGTCATGCGATAATTACGCTTTTCAAAATTCGATAATAGGCCTCATTCAGTCGGGCGGCGCAATCGATTGCCCTCTGTGGCTCTTGCCTGGCCCCGGAATTCGGATTCGATCATTCATCATCGTTTTAATCGCGATGATGATCATGTTGATGATGACAGCGCTTTGGAGAGCAGCTTGTTAGCGACTGCTCTAATTGTTTGATGAGTTTTGATTTGCTTTCAATGTGCAACAGCAACAACACAACAACAACAACACAACAACAACAACAACAACAACAACTACGCCTGGCAAAGGTGTTTCAATTATTTCCAAAATTATTTTGTGCTTTTTAGATGACTCAATTGAGTAAATAAAAAAAAAATTGGGTTCCCATCCAAGCTTTTCAGTTTGTTGAATGAGCGATAAATGCCGTGAAGTCGAAATCGTCATGTTATCGATAGACAACGCTGCTTGCTTTTTGTGAGAAAAGCGCAGTTTGTTTCGAATGGCAAATTATCGATATTTTGTGGAGTGCGCTTTTTGATAGAATAAAACAGATATTTCAATTTCGCAATGTTATCGGTAATCGATTTTGCTCAATCAAATTAAACGTTGCTTTGCCCATTAAATGTTATCGACAACAAGTTTCTTGGTTCGATTTTTGGAAACGTCATGTTATCGATAAATAACGTTGTGTATCTATTAGCTATTTATTGATATTTGTACAGTTTTCAGTTTTGTAGAGTAGCGTGCAATGTTATCGATAACGTTCTGCTTATCGATGTGTATCGTCTGGCTTGCAGCCTCCTTATTGATGTTGCCTAATAAAAGTTATCGATAGTTTATATTTGTTGATGGCCTATACCCACTTAATATAAAGTTAATGCTTGCTTCAGCCCGTTATATAAACGCATCGAGAAATATGCTTTTGAGCCAGTAATAAACGTCACAAGCTAGAACTATATTTTTAGATGTAGTCCAGTAGTACCGATGACTGTGTTATCGATTAATAATTTGCAAATATGTGCGTTATGTCCGACGGTATTATTGATAACACATTTAATTATTTTATAAGTATTTCGATAACTGTCAGCTGGTATGTAACTGTCGGTTTTATCGATAACAGATATAATAATTTTGTAAGGATTTCGATAACTGTCAGCTGCTATGCACACTTATCGATTATTGATAGATCGCTATGCCTGCCTAATTATTTGTTTCGATGGCTGCCTCAATTACACATCTGATGAATTGATAATAATTCCGATGGCAGTTTTCACATGAACGCATCTGCGGCCGGCTAAGTAAACTTGAATGGCCAATGACGGCGACTGACCCGAAGGCCTACCCGCTCCGCCCCCAGCGCCCGCCCAGTACGCAATCGGTTTGGGCCATCAGCTGAAGCGTTAAGTGCTTAACAAGCTACTTTCCCACTTCAAAGCACCAAAAAAGTGGCAACAACCGCGTCGACTGACGAAGAAAAAAAGCATCCAAAATATTTCGAGATGATGAATTTGCCCGATGAGATCTAAATGAGTTCGCGCTCTGTGCTCATTTTGCGCTAATAAGTCTACAACAACAACAAGAACAACAAACACCATGGGCAGTGCGTGCGTGTCGAGCGCCCCTGGCGTGGGTTTTCCTGGCCAGCTCTAGAGCTTGTTACCCTCAGCTACTCCGGCCTAAGGGTGTTATGCTTTTGTTGTCAAGAAGGAGACGTCGCCGACTTCAGGAATATATCCATCAGCTAGCTGGATCTGTAAGACCTCGAGCCTAGCATGGCAAGTGCCTTGTGTTCCATTCGGAGCTTAAACCAGTTGAGAATTGTAAGCGTGAGGCAAGAAAAAGCGACAGCAAAGCGCGTGTTTTACACTGGAGCATCAACTGGGCAAGTGAAAGAACTTTGCATTATGTCAACTCAGTTGAAAAAAGGCTCATTTTAGGGTACTAAAGCTTCGGCGTGCCGTTCTACGTTCTTTTCCTTTTTTTACTGCGCAAAAATCATTATCTTTGAGCCAACAACAAAATGAGGCTAAGGTCACGTTTTTGCGCTGTGGGTGGCAAATACCCTCTCGAAATAAACAACAAACAAAACGCAGCAAATTAATGATAACCAGCCAAGCAGGCAAAAAGAAACAACCGGACAGCCCAATCCTCCCCAGCTACACACTCCATACACTACAGCCATAGCCCCTTCCCCTTCCCCTTCCCCACAAGCAAACGCAGTGTCGTTGTCGCCGCTAACAGTCGGATAATTGCGACAATGTTGCTGCACTTACACGTGTCATCATCATCATCATCGTCATCATTATCATCATCGTCATCGTCATCGTCATCAGCGGGAACATCATCGTGGGCATTAGCAGCCTCATCAGGCAGCATCAACTGGCAGTTACTTGTTACACACTTGCCCAAGCAATTGCAACCCTTGGCAACGGCCCACGGCCCACAGCCAAGACCCAAAACCCAAACCCTTAACGAACCCAAGCCCAACCCTGCTGCTTAGTCAAACCACAGAGCTACACATTGTTGCCATTGACTTTTACATGTGTTCCCAGACCAGAACAACACCCAGACCATTGCTCGTGTTTGCTGTTCTTGTTGTTGTTGTTGTTGTTATTGGTTATTACAGGGTATTATATTGCTTAACGAGTGAGTAGGAGGGCAACTTTCATATGCAAATATTTATAGCTGATCCAATTGAAGTCCGTTTGTCACTGGGGGTTGCTGTCATTAGGCTAGGCTAAAGCTAAGTTATATTCGGAGATTGAAAAACAAAAACAAACTAATGGGTACTTGGATTTACAATCAACACAAGTAGAAAACAGCGAGAGAGAGACAGGAAGAGAGGGCGAAATAGAGAGAAGATACCTTAAGCCCAGCGTCTAGCTACCTATACAAATATTCCATCTACCTTCTTCATACATAATTATCTGTTCTATCCAAAAGTATAATATTTCGAATCAGAGAACCTGCATTCCAAGTAAGGTACATCAAGCTCTTATAATTTTCTAGTTACCATTTCCCAAAATCGATATTTATCGATATTATGAAATAATATTCAATATACAAACTTGCAGACAGATAGAGGCTATGTAAAGTGGGCGATAAGGCAGATTTGGTTTATCGTCATGTTATCGATAGACAGCGCTGCAAACTAGCGCACATTGTCTCGAGTGGCTACTTATCGATATTTTGTAGAGTATGCTGTTTTATGGAATAAAGTGACATTTGCTTATCGCGATGTTATCGATATCGCAATGCTACTTTTCGATATATGACGTCCGGCTTGCAAGCTCCCCATCAAAAGTTATTGATGGCTTGCAAGCTGCCCGTCGATAAAGCAGGGTGATTTTGGGAAACGTCATGTTATCGATAAACAGCTTTGCTTGATAGCCTACACTCACTATTGTCTATGTTGGCTACTTATCGATATTTTGTACATTTCCTTATCGCAATGCTATCGATAGCGCAGATGTTTTTATCTATGCGTAACACAGTGGGCAGCAACATTTGAATATGCTCTATAATAAGAAACTATTCGATTGCATTATAAATTTGATGATGATTTGCGAGTAAATTTTGTATGGGGATATTAAATGGTTTATAGAGGAAGAAATGACTGTGAGAATTTCAGAAGATAATCACAAATTGTTGTTGCTGAAGGCCTGAATGCCTTAATTAAAGGAATTAAAGTTAATTTGAAATAAATAATTAAAATAAAAATTAATTTTGTATTTTATAACTAATTGTTTTTTGGCACTGAGCGCTGATAATGCTCAATTTCTGTCTGAATAAACGGATGCGGAATGTAAAATTCCCAATCTATTGTTACAGATTCCAATTGGCGTCACCATTCCAATTGGAGTTCGAGCCACCCACTTGCTGTCGCATTTCCGTTGCATTTTTTCCGGGAATTTCAAGTATAGAAAATTAAAAACCACTTACAGCAACAGCCTGCCACAGCTACAGCTTCGGGCGAGGTCTATTAACACGCTGGATTGACAACCATGGCAGGAGGGAGGGTTGAGGGAGGAGCAGAGGTGGGAACGCGTAGGTAACACAATACGAGGGGCAGCAACGTGCGGCAGCAACGTGCGGCAGCAACTACTTAAAATGCAATTATATGCATTATTTGGCTGTTGTGCGCGTATTTTTATACAAAAATACGCAGAATATTAAAGAAAATGAAAAAAAAAAAGGAGATGGAAACAGAAAGAAAGAAACTGAAAATGAAAATATAAATAAAAAAAAAATGGAAAACGATGATGGCAACCGCCAAGTATTTAAATGCCCACCTCAGCTACTAATTATTACCAGGAAAAACGCTTGAAATTGACGTTTCATTTTGGTTCGGCGGGGCACGTCAACACCAACAGCAGGGCGCAGGGCGAGACGGGAGCGAGGGTAGAACTACTTCTACTTGGGGTGTGAGGTCCGCCCTGGTGTCGTGATTATGCACATATGTATGTGTATAACCAAATGCCGAAGAGAGAGGAGCCCGCCCGAACGATCGAACGAGTGCAGCATGGGCCCAGGGCCCAGGGTCGAGCCACTCGCTCCGGCAACTCTTCAACAGATTAACGCACTCGAGAAATTATAAAAAAATAATATTTTTCTTAGAACTGATACCATTTTAAACGAATTGGTACTCGAGTCGGTCAGAGCCCAGAGGCAGGCGGCCAAAGTGAACAAGTTCGACGATGATCGTCATCATCATCATCATCATGATCATGATCATCAGAATTCTAGATTCGTTGAGTAAAATGCCTGAGAAAATGCAGCGTTGACAGGCTCAATGTGAGAGCGAGAGAGAGAGAGAGAGCAGGGACTACGATCGCAGCAGACGGCATTGCGTCAAGTGGCAGCAACGGCGAGTCGACATGTCTGCCACAAGTCTGCCCGAATGCCCCAAACATTCGCTGGACACACCGAATCCGCCCGAATCCACCCGATCCGCCCGATCCGCTCGATGTTCGGCTCGTTTCGGTTTCGGTTCCCATGGCCAGCGTTGTCGAGGCTGCCAATCGGGCCGCAGCTACTCGAAAACTCCAATGACGATTGCATATTTTAGTTTCAAGAAACCAACTGAATCTGAATCTTTTATTGAAGCTCCCATAAATGCGGCCATTGTGGCCTGTTGCAACGTTTTGGCCCCACGACGCGTCGCCACTTGAGTAAATTAGTTTCGTAGAACTTGTAGGCTGCTCTTCTGCTTCTTCTACACAGCTCTCTTCTTCTTCTTTTTTTTTTTTTTGAGAAATTAGTTGTGCGGGACTCAAGGCTTTGAGCAGCTCCCATTGACAGCTGATGGCCTGTGAATGGCTTCGAGCCAGGTATTCAAACTGTTTGCTCCCATGCCAATTTGAAGATCAGTCTGCCAATTGCAAAGGTGCCAAGTCTCTACTACATATTAATATATATATTAAAGGATGCTTTCACCCAAATGCATATTAACTTAAACTAAATCCTATAAACTTGTATAATTGGAAAAGAGTAAGAGCTTCTACTTGACTTGAATAGAGGTCGCCGACTAAACGAGTATTCGGGCATTCGCTTGTAATCCTCAAATCAAAATTTTAGAATTCGATATAAGCACACCCACATTTAGGGCGCATATAGAAAGAGAGTATAGCATAGCATGGGATACCCTGTGCGATTTCCTTAAACAGAAGAAATGTCCTGCAAATTTATAGCTTTCAATAGGACAGCTGCTCGAACTGTGCGTGTGTGTGTGTGTGTGTGTGTGTGTGCGTGTGTGTGTGTGTATTAGTAGTCAAAACTATTGAAATGCCCGAGTGTGCTACACATTCCACTTGAGGCAGCAAATGCGGATTTCAAAGCCAAATTCAAATTTTAAATACGAAAATTCCCAAATCCAAGGCGAACAAATATTTTGCCATGAATTTTAGTCTGCGCTGCGGGGTTGGAAATTATTCACACACAAATGTGTAATTACCCAGACACAGAACACAACAGCAGCAGCAAAAACAACAATAATACACACACATACACACACACACACACACACACACACACACACCGAGCTCTAAAATTGGCAGCACACAAAAAGTTCACTTGGCAAAAGGTTGAAGAGCTGCGGCTTGTGTGTGTGCTTGTGTGTTTATGTGTGTTCGTGTGTGTTTGTATGTTCGTGTGTGTTTGTGTTCGTGTGTGTTTGTGTTCGTGTGTGTGTTAGCTAGGGGCGTGGCTGTTGCTGCTGCGACTGCTGCTGCTACTGGCATGGAAAATTAACAATTTTTCAATTAAAATCAATACCGAGTGCTTTTTTTGGCTTCAACTGCAAATGTGGGCGGTGCGGAGGGGCGGTGCGGGGCATGTTAGCTGCATTTGCACATGATAACTCACTGTGTGTGTGTGTGCGCGTGTGTGTGTCAGTTGTGTGCTGTGCGTTCTGTGCACATTTCAGGCAAATAGCTTAAGTGCCTGAAAATATGCAACACATGCGACAGGCAGCGTTGTGTGTGTGTGTATGTATGTGTGTGTGCATGCTAAGCTTACTCTGCGTGTGTGTGTGTGTGTGTGCTTATATGCTGATGTTGTTGTTAGTTTTTTTGGGGCGCCATCAAGTCGATTTCTAAAGTCTTTTTTGCCAGAATCCACACACACGCACACACACAGACAGACAAATAGTGCCGTTATTTTGCATGACATTTGCAGGCTATTTGCTGTGTGTGTGTGTGCGTGTGCGTGTGTGTGTGTGTGTTTGGGGTCGTATTCTGCTCAGCTGCTGTGTTGCGGTCGTTTGGTCTTTAGAGTATTTTGTGGTTGTCTAACTGTTGAGCTGCCAGCGTGTGTGAGTGCGTATGCGTGTGCGTGTGTGGGTGTAGCATACGCCCACATGCTGTAAGCAACACACACACACACACACACACACACACACACACACACTCTGGCAAAGTGAAAGTCGTTGACTATTTGCGGGCACCGCAAACAACGTTAAATGCAAATTTACGCCAAGCATCGTCCGTCCCTTCCCCCCCCTCCCCCCACTGTCTTGCCACTAGCCAACCCCGCTGGGGCGAGTTCAGCCCCCCGTCGCTCCTGCCTCTCCTGGGCAACCCTGCAACCGACAACAGTTACACACAAAATGGCCGTACTTTGGCGCCATTGCCTCAGTTGTTGCTGCTGATGACGATTGCCGTTATTGCCAAGTAAGTGAGAGAGCAGGCAATTGCGTAAGACCGTCAGAGAGAGAGAGAGAGAGAGAGAGAGAGGGCGGAGAGGGGGAGAGGAATAGCGAGGCTCGCTCGTTCGTTCGTTCGTCTCTGGGCCAGAATTGAAGTGTTAGTTGTAATGCTACTAATTGGACTCGCTTTTAGCAGTGCTTCATGTGCCCCCAAGCAAGCCAAAGGCGAAGCTCCGTCAAAGTGCCCACTCATACGTTTGTGCGTGTGTGTATGCGTGTGTGTGTGTGTGTGCTACTCCAAAGTCTATAATTGGAAAATTTCACACACTCGAAATTCAATTTTAAGCTAGGGTCTAGCAGCTTGTCGGGATAAGAGCAAGCCACAAAGAGAGAGAGAGAGAGAGAGAGAGAGAGAGAGAGAGAGAGAGAGAGAGAGAGAGAGGGGAAGAGAGAGGGAGAGAGAGAGCGAGGGAGCGGGAAAGAGACTGTGAGCGAGTGTGGTCTGAGTGTGCTGCCGCAAAGGATTTGTTGATGTCGATTAGTAAGTTAATAATGCTTAAAGCATGCAACTAAATAGCGATTGTAATTAGCAGAGCTGCATTTGAATTAATCGATAGGCGAGCTGTGATTAATTGTGAATTCTTCGATAGGCGATTGCTAAGCACAATTAACATTAGGATCACGTTGTCGAAGGCAGCACAGATGGCAAAAAACGGGCAGCGATAGGCAAGCGATATATATCGATATTCAAAAAACCAAAACGGAGCCTAACTACTTTCTACATATTCCGTGAACGTAGGCAAAACTGTTTAATTAAGTGGCAAGTAAGCATTTCACAGAGCAGCATTTATCCACATCTATAGTTGATCGATATTTATCGGTTTTTAATATCATTGCTACATTGAAATCAATACATTTGAAGTATATATATGAGAAAAAAATGTATGTATATGACTTAACTGTTTCACTTAGGACAACTAATTTATATCGATGACATTTGTGCGATAACTTATCAAACTGTTTTACGATATCACCTGAAGCTATCGATAGTTTGTGCAGCGTTATCGATAAATTAAACACATATTCCAGTACACGAAGCTGTCGCGCCCTCGCCAATCGAAGTCAAGCCTTCAGCCTAGGCCTAAGCTAAGTGCCTGGGCACTTGAGTCGGCTGCCTGGAAAGGAGGAAGGGGACGAGACCGAGAACCAGTCCGCAGTCCGTTCCAGTTTCAGCTCCCGTTCCCGTTGCCCTTCCCGTTCCCCTTCCCGTTCCCTTTTCTGTGAGTGGCGCACTCGATACGGGTAAAAAGGGCAAATTTCGTACATGGACAGGGGGGGGACTGTTAGCAGGAGAGGGGCTGAAGTAACCGCGCCATAATTACACAAATTTTTTGCGTGTGTTTTTTTCTTCTTTTTTTCATATACTTTTTTTTTGTCTTTTCTTTTTTTTTTTGCTAATCAAACACATTGAGAGAGCGAGAGAGCGCATGAAATACGCAAGCTTTTTAAGGGTGGCAATTTGGCGGCGTTCAAGTTCACTCGATGAAAGCGCACACACAGCAAACACACACACACACACACACTTGCACACACCATCTCCCTCTCTCCCTCTCTCCCTGGCTCTCTGGTGTGCGCTGTCTCGCTTGCACTGCCCTGGCTGGCATTTAGCTAGAACAATAACGGCCATTAAAATGCTTAATTATAAATTCGCAAACGTAGCTGATTTTTTTTGTGAAGCCCCCAAACTCAGACGCAGGACGTGGCTGACGTGGCTGTGCGGGCAAGGACTCAGTCGGGCAACTGTTGGAGCTGCACTTGAGCCGCAGCTGAGGTTGATTGCTTATTAGGAACGAACAGGGTATTAACCAGTGCAAGGCTGATCACAATGGGCAAGTGTCTACCCGTCTGTCCATCTATCAGTTTGTCTGTTTGTGCAGCGCACAATGGAGGTGTGAAAAATCAGCACAGAACAATCCAAACAAAGACAATGAGACAAAAAGGAAATGCAAATTCCTTGCCTTATACCTGACACACAAGCTCAGACAGTCCTTACCAGCCCAGGCCGACAAGCTGGGGCCCAACTCCAAGCGAAAGACGTCTGGTTTCTCATCGCTTTTTGCTTTGTTTTGCCAACACGGGCAACACCTTTAAGCGCAACTGCACAACGGATGTAATTAGTTTGTTAATTCATTAAGCGATTCCCTGGGGGCTGGGCAATGAATATAATATCAAATTACCCGGCACTTCGGGCCAGTCATTCAAGTTCATTCATGCACATATCTTCGCAATCTATTCAATGTGTGACTCACCTGTATGCGATCCTCGGGCAGTTCCGTTTTCAGTGAGAGCATCTCGCGGGCATAGACATCGGGATAGTGCGCCTCCTTGAAGGCTTCCTCCAGCTTCTCCAGCTGGTAGCTGGTGAATATTGTTCGGCTGTGTCGACGCTTCTTTTTCTTCTTCTTGCCATTGGGACCAACCCCAAAACCGTTTAGGCCATCCATGCCAAAGTCCTTGGGAGCCAACGAGCCTGCAATTGTTATGGGTTCATTAATGAATGTTCAATTTTATTGTCTATATTTATGCTAAGTCCAGTTCAAGAATCACCCCCAATGCCTTAACTAGTTGAGAACTACAAGCGTCAATCAACGCAAAAACAGCTTTACAGTGTCTTAACTTTACGTATGACTCATTGAATCGGGTGTACTTGTTCATGTTCACACTTGAACTCGACTCCATCTCCAACTCAGTTTCAATTTAAATTTAGTTTACTTCAACTTCATCTTCAACTGAGTTTCAATTTCAATCAAATCTTGCAGTGCAACTCTCCCTCTTTCTTTCTTTTTCTCTCTCTCCCTCTCTCACTCTACTTCTCTCTATTCATCATATCAGAACTAAGCTACTCTTTTATATTTGGCTACTTGAAATCTAGTTCAATATCGCATTCAATTCAATTTACATTCAACTCATCTGTTACTTGACTTATTTTTGTCTTACTTACTACCGTTTGACTCATTTAATCGCTTTTAATTCGTGTGCTTAACTCACTTTTAGTTCAACTTCTGCTTCAACTTTAACTTCAATTCAATTTCAGTTGCAACTCTTGCAGTGCAACTGCCTCCCTCTCGCTCTCCTTCTCTCTGTCGCTCCCTCTCTCGCTGTTGCCACTTCCTTGTCAAAATTAGTTCACAGCGTTTTTTTCAATGCTGCTCCCATGACCTACACACTGGCAGACCCAACCCCTCCTCAACCCCCCCAAGCAGCATAACCTGCTCCCTAACTCTGGACGGCGCTGAAGCGCGACTTTCAAGTGGTTCTGTTTTATGTTGAATTTAATTTTTCATCTCTTTTGTTTATCTTTCGACTGACTGCTCTCTGGCAATCAGCTGGTTTAGGGACGGGAGGGGAGTTTGTCTGTTATTTTAAATATTTAATAATTGTATCTAGTTTCGCACTTCCTTCAAGGAAGACACCACTTGACATCGTCATGAACCGCTCGAAATGGGGGAAAGTGAAAGCGGCAGCCGTTAGCCGTCTTGAGGACCTCGAGCCTGAGCCGATGCCAGCAAATGCCGATGATGAGCGTTGACAGACGCGCAATGAGTTGTTTTTTTTTTTTATGTTGGCAAGTGTTTGAGCTGCGCAGGAGGATTTAGATGAGGAGCAGGCCTTGGAGGAGGAGGCTTGAGAGAAGGGAAGGCTGGAGAGAAGAAGGAGGAGGAGGTTTGAGCGGGGATGATCTGCGAGGAGTTGGCCTGAGGGAAGGAGGTTTCAAAGGGGGAAGATCTTGTCTTGCCGCTGATCAGCGCTGCCAACTCGCCACTTGGCTGACTCGAGGAGCCAGCAAATCGGCGATGCCTTTCAATAGGCAAATCGAAGATTGAAGCACCCGGAAAAACATGCACGACAAGACAAAGGGGGGTGCAGCGAGCAGCGAGCAGCGTCTTGTCAGCGTCAGTCAAAGTGTGTTTTTTGGGAAAGTACAAAAACAACAACAACAACAAGAGCATGAAAAAGATGCTGAAAACATGCCGCATACTCATGTGCGCTCTTTACCCAAAACCAATTCGCATTGAAATTCGATATGAAAAATTAAGTAGAAGCATATTTATGTTGTCGTTGTTGTTGTTGTCGAAGTTGTTGTTGTTGTCGCTGTCGAGTTGTTCAAGTGAAGCGCTGACGTGTATCCTTCTCATATATTGCTGCTTTATTTTCTTTTGGAGGGGCAGTCGACGCGTATTTTCCACTAAATATGCGTGAAGCAAACAAAAATAAAAAAACGAGTCGCATCTTGTGAGTGCAGCGAACTGAAGTGAAAATCGCTGTAATGAATGCGATTTGCGGCGTCTTGGATTACAAAACCGAAATGCGGCAAAGGCAATTTCCCAAAATACCCAAGTAAAATATCAGTATTAATAGTGACTGTGCCTGTGCGTGTGTGTGTGTGTGTGTGTGTGTGTGTGCGTATTAAATACGTTCAATTGATGTGCCCAGGCATTCAATTCGAATTATAATTTGCACTCAATTCCTGTGAAATAGCATGTATAGCGTAATAATTGATATATGTATAGCAAATAAGCTTAACTCCCCATCCTGATTAGAGTCCAGCTCGAGGCATCAATTTTTCATAAAACAAGGCTAGCTGCGAAGTTGAAATAAATGGCTTAAGACCTTGCAGTTGTGTGCGCATAATTGTGAAGCTCGTAAAGGCTTAGCTTGGTGCAGAGGAGAAATTCAAAAGGAAAAATATATTTAAATAAGTTTTTCATAGATGAAATTGGTTTTTGATCGTTGTTTCCCATGATAGCTTTATGATATAGTCGAGTGATTCGACCAATTCTGACAGAAAGTCGAACCTATGCAAGGTTTCGAGAAGTTAGCTTAAAGACTGAGCCATGAATTTGCATAGCGACAGACAGAGGGACAGGGCTATATCGACTTGGCTGTCGATATTGATCAAGAATATCTATATATATATATATATACTACCTGGTATTTTTCGGCCTTGCCTTGCAAATTTGTGTTCTCCAAATATAAGATTACATAGATATTTGAAAATGTGTTTGTAATTTATCGAAGAACCACAACGATTTAATTCCATGTTAGTCTTGGGTGTGAATCTTGAAGCCGCAAAACAAACTTTCGTTCATTTAACCTTTGACCCGCATTTTCCATTCAACAGCGAAGAACTTTGCGAAAAACGTATCAGAAATTTCTCACAAAGATCTATGAAAATAAATTTGAAGCCAATCCGCTGGTAGACAAAAAAGTTGGAAATTTTCCACCAATATTCCCCAGTTATAGGTGAAACTTACAAAATCGATTAAACACGTATTTATTAAGTTCTTATTAAGGACTTTGAAAATAAGTATGCGTATATAAGAATGCGTATATAAGCGTGAAGCACTCCTCAAATAAATTTCAAAGATCTTTGAAAATGAGTTTGCAGTCGATCGTAAGTTTGTTTCACGTCTTTTCCGCACTTGCGGGTGGAATTGCCGGAAAGCCCGTCTCAGCGTGCACCTCCATCACATTTGTGCTGTACGTTGGCTCACCAATCAATCCGTCAATCAGTCAATCAGTCAGTCAGTCAGTCAGTTCGTCAGTCGATATATCAATTATGCCGTGAACCAAATAAAATAATCGCATCAGCTACATGAGCTTTATCAATTTTCCATTCGATTCAATTCGAAGCTGCATTTAGCATTGCAAATATATCAATTTGCTGTAGCATTGATTAACTAATTTCAGGTATTAACTAATTTGTTTTGCGGCATAGCATAAATCAGTTGTTAGCTTATTTTGGGCATTGCTTTTCTTTTTTTTCTATTACTGATAATTGGAATTATTGAAATTCGATTAGTTTGCAACTGTGAAGGAAATATATATGTGTTGGTTAGATGTGAACGGACGCTAATCAACACTGTGTTTATGTGTTGCACAAAATCTAATTATGCAATTAGGATGATGAGCAAATGTGCGAAATTAGTTAATTCCGCGCGCACAAAAGTAGGCAACATTAATTTTGTTCTTGTATGCTTACACTTGTGCCAGCGCACTTTTAATGAGCTCACGCACACACAGAAACATGCACACACAGCACCCATCACACACAGACACACACATACACACACACACACATACACACACACACACACACACACAGCACACACAGCTTTATTATTGAAAGTTTTGCCAACATAAAAGTCGAGGGCGCCCAATGCCAAACACACACACACGCACATACAAGCACAGCAGCCGCACATGCCAGCATGCAGACTAGCACACACACATACACACACACACACACACACACACACACACACACACACACAGCGACACACTCGCACACGCACATGCATCACAACATATTAGCAATTAAAATTTTCTTAGTTAATTACTTTAAGCAGACGACGACACGAAAATTCCAGAGCGAAAAATGTCGCAGCAAATGAAAGGCGACAGCACACACAGAGAGAGAGCGAGAGAGAGAGAGAGAGAGAGAGAGAGAGAGAGAGAGAGAGAGAGAGGGGGTGTGAGAGGGAGAGTGCGGACGAGGCAGCGTGTGAGCGTTTGCCACGCCCAACGGCATGAAGTGAATTTTATAAAATTTATGCGCATTTCACTAGAAAATTTAATTAGGAAATCTAATTTGCTCAAAAGCGCATAAAAAATGTCGCCCAACGTTGAATGCTCGGTCCCTGCTCGGGCGCCATTTTTGTGCAAAAGCAGCTAGCCGCAGTCGCTCTCTCTGTGTGTGTGTGTGTGTGTGTGTGTGTGTGTTGGTGTGCGTTTATTGTCAGTGCCTGCTGCTGTGTGCGGGTGGCTAGGCAGCGAGGGGGCGGACTTGGGTTGGGGCTGGGTCTGGGGCTGGGAAGAGACATGCATCAAGTAACCAACAAAATGACTAATTCGTGGCTCATGTGTGAGTCGACGCCCTGTGCATGCGTGCGTGTGTGTGTGTGTGTGTGTGTGTGCCGCATAAACAGTTGCATGGCAAAATACGCTAATAAAGTGGCTGAGTTGTTGGCTGCGTCGCTGGCAGCAGCAGCGACGACAGCGACAGCGACAGCTGCAGCGCAGACATATTCGGTTAGGGTGGGGTCGGGTGGGGTGGGGGGAATATTTGCAATTTGCATTAGCGTCAAAGTGGCTGCGTTTCTCTGCAAGTGTCTGCGTGCGTGTGTGCGTGTGTGTGTGTGTGTGCGTGTGCTATAGCCATCTCGCTCGCTCAGCTTGTACCATTTGCATTTGCATTTGTTGACTTTTTGCCAGTTTTCTTTTTCTTTGTGTTTTCTTGCACTAATTAGAAAATAAATTGAATTATTTGCATGAGAAATCAAAAAACAAAAATAACCGTTAATAAAAGCAGGGCGACAGCGAGACAAGCAAAAAGAGAGGGAGAGCGGGTGAGAATGGGTGGTAGGCGGCAAAGAAAGAGCTGAGTGTAATATCTATATTAAGTAATTAAAATGGGAATTTAACGTGGTTTAGTCTAAAGGAATAAAAAAGGTTACATTTTGCACCCCAAAAAGGGAAAATGTCGATGGGATTGATGGAGATTCTCAATTCGTACAGTCGAAGAGAGAAAAACATTATATTCTAAAATCGAAGAGGGTTAAGTTTGGTAGAGCTTGATTGGGCAACAGCTAGATTGTCAAGTTAAGTGGCAAGAAGAGCAAAGAAAATACTAGAAAGTGGCAAAAATGCCAGCTATATACCTGAGAAATAATCTAGGGATTAGCTCGGTTAGCCTCAGAGCTATGATGGGTAAGAATTGTGAAAAAGAAACAAATTAAATGATTATATAGATCGACAAATTCAGCAAGAGAACTTTGATAGAAGCAATGAGAAAGAGGGATGGAGAGAGATGCCGATAAAGGAAATATATATTGAGATAATGCATATAAGAAATAAAAGGTATTCAACTTCAGATAGAGGGAGAGAGAGAAAGAGAGAGAGAGAGAGAGAGAGTGAGAGAGAGAGAGAGAGAGAGAGAGATCGAGAGGGAGAGAGAGAGAGAGAGTGAGAGAGAGAGAGAGAGAGAGAGAGAGAGAGAGAGAAAGAGAGAAAGAGGGAGAAAGTGGGAGAGAGAGAGAGAGAGAGAGAGAGAGAGAGTGAGGGAGAAAGAGAGAGAGAGAGAGAGAGAGAGAGAGTGAGAGAGAGAGAGAAAGAGGGAGAGAGAGAGAGAGAGAGAGAGTGAGGGAGAAAGAGAGAGAGAGAGAGAGAGAGAGAGAGAGAGAGAGAGACAAAGACAAGTGTAAAAAAAATAGAGAGAGAGTAATTATAATAGTTATAAATATAGTAATTATAATAAGAAAATTTTAATGATAGCAACAAGTATACTTAAAAAAAGAAAGCAAATAGGAAAGGCTTCCTAAAGCCTCGCCAGCCCCGCCTAAAGCTTCGGCAGGGTTCGAACTATTTTCCCCTATGATTAGTTTAGTTAGTACTAAGTAATCATGCTAAGAGTATTGAGCAAAAATGACAACCACATCCTGATTAGCTACGAAAGCAAACTAAATTAAGAACATAAAGCATTCAAAACGATTCAATCCGAAAGTTTCTTCACGGAGTTTTGCTGCTCAACTCTACTTTCTACTCGGAACTTTGAAGTACCCAAATACTGCCCCCCCCCTCCCCTACTCTTACCACACTCTCCCACAAAAAAACAAAAAAGAGGGAAAAAGACAAAGAAAGACATTCTAGATGTAGTAAATTTGCCATCGTCTGACGTCATTCTGGGCGTCTGCTGCCTAATTGCTACCTGCACACAGGCTCCTCTAGCTGTCGCACACCTTGTCTCCCCCTTGCACTATACCAGCCCCCCCCTCGCCCCCCGTCCCCCTCCTATCCGAGCGTGCTGCTGCCGCTTGGGTGTTCGTCGTAATTTGCGCACTCAATGGAAAATTGTTAATTAGATTCCTTGCTTGCCGTGTGACTTTGTCTTCTTTACCACGTCGTCGTCGTCGGCCATTGTTGTGTTGCCCCCCTCTCTCCCGCTCCCGCTCCCCCTCCCCCTTCACCTTCCGGGTTGAACCCTTTGCGAGAGCTGGTGCCGCGTACTCTAGAGCATGCCCCTCGGCTGAAGCGTTTTAGCCGTAGCTTTGTGTCAAAGTTGGTTAACGTGATTGCTGTTGGCCCTTTGCCTCGTCGCTGGGCTGGTCTGGTCTGGGCTGGGCTGCGCTCCGGCTACGTAGCTTGTCGCCTCGCAACTAGCAATTGTTTTAAGCCACCTTTCCGCTTCAACGACTCAGCGAACCCAGCGAACTTTAAGTGCAAAGCGTTTTACACAGATGAAGAGCACAATTTTTGCACTAAACTTTTTGCTCTTTCACTTTTTACCAACTGCGGCAAGTGTGTGTTCGTGTGTGGGTGTGTCTGTGTGGGTGTGTGTGTGTGTGTGTGTGGTGCAATGTGGTGTCGTGTGCGCTCAGTTTTTGGTTTAGTGAAATCTTGCAACGGTAACGAGTTCAGGAAATAACACGGATGCGGCAAGCACAACCGAGCTGTGAAACATTTGAACATCCGGACATAGGACGCAAGCCACATGCCACAGTCGGCGATGAGAGATTGAACAGCGTGGGAAGGGGGAAGGAGAGGGGGGGATAGCTCAAATAAAGATTGTGTTAGACAACGATTAAATACAGCTACGAGCATTAATTAAACGCGACAGTGGCAATTGATTTGTCAGCCTCTTCAGTTGCTCAATTTAATCGTTAAAAAAAAAAAGAACTCAATTAGTTTACAGCCAAATGCTTTGTGTGCAAGCTGCAAATAAAGTGAAACGTTTACGAATGCCGCACAAAGAGAAATCCGCAAATCAACAGCTTCACGCTCGCGAGAGAGCAGAGCAGGTTCTCAATTGTGAACCGAACAAAAAAACAACTCAACTGAAAGTTAATACTGCAATATATTTAACAACAAAATTTGATCTAATTAAACAAATATTTGTTATATATTTGAAAATATTATTGAATAGTTGAACGCTTGACACAAATTTTTAAAAATAGTGAAAATCTTAAACATTATGACAACGATTTTTGTATTATGATGTGAACTTTTTGTACATATGTGAGAAACTAAGTTTTGTGTAAAAATCGTGAGTTCAAACTTGTGCCGTAAACTGAACCATCAGAAATAATTTGTATTTTTCATTTGGATATTCATTAGAGAAATGCGTGAAAAACTGAAAGACTTTAATAAATATATATTGATTTTAAGTATATGTAAATATATACTCGTGCTCGTTTTGATAGAAATCCATGAATACTCTTTGTACTCAGTTGAATATGCATAGATATTGTGAGTATAACCATTTTTCACGCATTTCTTTTATGAATTTTTCTCAAAAATGACCCTAAAAACAAAATAAAACTTATTTTGACTCAAAAATATATATATATTTATAGAAATATTATATTACATATTTATTCTTTTATTATTATCATATATACTAAAAACTCTTCTAACGGACTCTCCTATTAGCCGGACAGCCCTCTTGGGCGGACTTTTCTCTCAAATCATTATAAATCAGGCCATTGCCACTCCCTCTCTATTAACCGGACGCTGCTCTTACCCGACGCTCGCTGTCCGCACAAGAGAGTTCTCATATATATATATATATATGTATTTATCTTTATTAAGAAAGAAGCTCAGCGCATATTAAGTTGTTCTACAGGTGGACAGCCAAAAAAATAAATAAATAATAATTGTCACAGCTCTACACTCCCCCCCCCCCCCCCACCCATCAACCCCCTTCCCTCACCCAACACACAACACGCTGACGCTTAAAAACAATTCAAGGATTCATTCAACTGGTGCGATGCGAAATGCGATTGGTTCCACATGTGCTGTGTGTGTTTTGTGTGTGTGTGTGTGTGTGTGTGTATGGCGACATGTGTGTGCTTGTGTGTGTGTGCGAGTGTGTGTTTGTTTCAATTAAGCGCAGCAGCCGTGGGGCGGCAGGTCTGCAGATGCATTCGCCATGGCCAGCAAATAAAACTTAGACACGCTCCATGGCAATGGCGAGTGAAGGGGCAGTGGTGGGCGTGGTGGCCAGCGAGGGGGCGGGGGCTGGGGTGGTGCAGGCAAGGGTTAAGTCCTGGCAGCAGCACAGCCGAAGCCACTCTCTCGCGGCAAGCAAAAGCAAAGGCAGCAAAAGAAAAGGAAAAAAATGCCAATTAAAATCTTAGCCGGGACAAGTGCATCATCAGGCAGACAAGATAAGGCAAGACAAGGCAGGGGCGAGTGGTGAGGGGTGAGGGTAGAGGGGCGAGGCGGTACAAAACGGAATGGAATGGAATGGAATGGACTGAAGCCTTGGCCGGCCTGGGCTGGCACGGGTTGGCGGATTGCGCGGCACGACTCGACTCGAGTCGAGTCGAGGGAAATTGCCCCACTTGACGCCTTTGTGTGGAGCTCGTCTTGCTATCGCAAATGGCTCAAAAGTGGCTTCTTTTCTTTATTATTGTTGTTGTTGTTGCAAGTGAAGAATGCAGGCGTCGAGTGGCTGCTACTAAAATACTTAAGCAGCGCACTTGAGGCCTTCATAGAAACAGAATAGCCAAGAATGTGCTGCCAAGTGGCCAAGTTCGTGCTATCCAGAGATTAGAGATTAGAGCCAAGTGCGAGCTCAACGAAAAGGCAATTAACTGTTCTCCGACAACAACAACAGCAGCAGCAGCAGCAACAACAACAACTTGAACTGGCTCCGAGCTCAACTAGTTCAGCTCATCTGTTCAGAAGAACCAAGTTAAATATTTTCCTTAAACCGTATTCGATTTCGATAAAGAACAACCAAACCTGAAACTGAACTATAGATAGAATCGGTCGAAGACTTAGTTCTGCAATCTGTATTCAAATTTTCTTCATTGGTTTTTTATTTAACAATCTCTTTTTTAGATTTTAATTTCACAAACTAGCTTTGTATCGATATCGAGAGATCGCACTTCCTCTCTTGCCTATCGATAGACTTATCGTAATATCGATGCATCCTGCTATATCATGATATATATAATGCATGGAAGAAGACACTTTCGGCACCTTAAAGTATATATATAATCTAGATCAGCATCGACAGCCGAGTTGATATAGCCAGGTCCATGTCTATCCGTCCGTCCGCCCTCCGTCTGATCATCTGTTCACTTCCGAACGGGATCAGAGCTTCTGTCGGATCGGAAAACTATGTCATATAGCTGACAGAGAAACGATCGGTCGAAAAGTAGGTTCTTGTATGGAAAACTTTCTTGCTTATCTTGAGTTATCTCGACCAAACTCGGCATTTACTAGCCAGACTATGCTGCCTTAACATAAGTCAAATATTACCAAGATCGCACTATAATATTTTATAGCTCTATAGGGTAGAATCTGTCGAGGAATAAGTTTATGTATGACAAAACATTCTGTTATCCGTGATATTTTCAAGGATATTAATTCCAAGGCGTGCCGAAGATATCCTTCCTTTCCCGATTTGCTTTTTCATATTCGCAGTTCTTTCAAATTGAATTAGTTCCTTTTAATTTTCATATATGAACTTTTTGCTGTTACGGCTGTTAGAGCAAACAATTCAATTTACGCTCTCTGCCCCTCTCTACCCCTGCTCTTCCCCTTGCCCTGCCGTCAAACATGCCCCGCAACTAGAACAAGCGCAAGCGTTCCAATTGGGTTTTTGGTGTGTTTCTTATTGGACAAGTTTATGTGCGCCTCGCACTTATTTTGCTTTTGTTTTTATTTTTCGGGCATGTGTGTGGCAAAAGGGTTAAAGCACACACACACACGCACACACACACACACACACGCGCGCACACACAGTGACAGGCACATGTCCTCGGGTTGAGGATGTGTGAGATGTATGTGCGTGTAAATTGCGTATAAAAGCGTATGTTGAAAATATTTATTGCCCGTTGCGAATGCAACAAAATGGAAATGAAAATTTCATTAGTTGACTTTTGCCTCGCACTCACACACACACACAAACACAAACACACATGTGCTTCTTTTATGCTTTTTGCTCGCTTGTTTTAAGCTAAATTGTTTATTTTATTAGCAATTTGGAGAATTTATGAGTTGAGCAAGAACCTGCTCCGGCAACCCGACCAGCGAGCAACCAATTCGAAATGAAGCTCTGGAATGCCCATTAATTAGCGTGCAGCTGAGAGAGGAAGAGAGCGAGACAAAGAGAGAGAGAGAGAAAGGGAGAGAGAGAGAGAGTGGGATAGAGAGGGCGCCCCCTGTTGGTCAAAGCGCAAAGGATAGTCTGGCAAAGCTTGCAAGGATTGCATCCGATCCAGCTCATTGCCTACCTTTAGGCGATGCTTTTTATATCGAAAGGGTATTCGGGAGTACACGCGCTTACCAGGTAAACATGTTCCGGTGCCGCTGAAGTTCTTCAGTTGCGGAAATCCTGCAAAAAAGAAGAACAGCAGAAAACGAGGTTAGAAAAATACGTGATTGGTGGGATTGTGGCAGAAGGCAAAAGAAGTAAATGTAAGCGATATATATCAACAGCTGTTATCGATAGTTGTTGGAGTATTTTTGCTATCGATATACTTGTTGGGTTATCAATAACTGTTATCGATACCTACGAGACAAATGCAAATCTTATCGATGGTTAAAAAAAGCTGATATCTATAGTTCCTAAATATTTTGTCTAAGGATATACGATTGTTATTTGAAGTAGAACAAGCTGTTAGGAGAGTAAACCTAATCGATGACTATCAGTAGCTGTTATCGATTGTATTGATACTTTTACCGAGATGTGTTTTTATAATGTCTTATTAACATTCAAATCATGAAAAGAGTCAAATGATGTGCATCTAATCGAAGAAGAGATCGTGCTCTTTGATATTTTACCTATAAATGATGACAAGAAGCGGTAAGCACAAATTTACCGATGGTTATCAATAGCTGCTAGCGGTACTTATACTATGACGAGAGGCAAATTGATAGTAAGCAATGGCGGCTATCGATAGTTTTTCTGGGTTTTTGAGATTGATATACTTGAGGTACGACTGTTATTAACAGAATGAGAGGAGCGGAAGTTTAAATAGCCGATGGTTATTGGTAGCTGCTATCGATTAATGTTATCGATAATATTATCGATAAATTTATGGTAAGTAGTATAGTGATCATATGTCAGATATATATATACACATATATATAAACCTACGTGTATATGAGAAACGTTTTTCTTGACAAATATTTTCTTGCTAGTACATGCAACTGAAGCTTCACTGTGCTACACACACTCACACAGCTTTCAAATGCTTGCTCATTAGTTGCCGCATTTATTAGCCTTACAAAAGCTCTCTAGCAATACGACCTGACCCTGACCGCGCATCTTCTTGCCCCGCTGCCAGCTTACTCCAGCCGCAGCCGCAGCCGCAGCCGCAGCCTCTGCATGCTGCAGCCGTGGCAAGCGTCGCAAATGCAAATCATCGAGTGGCTCAGCTTCGCTCGGAACGACGTGCTGTCCGAGTTGGAGGGTCGGCGGGTCGTCGGGTCGGTTCCTCGGAGTGACATATCAAAGCAAAATCAAATTTGACAGACAACCCCGCTAATTTCTGCTCGATGTTTCATTGTTTTAAGGCGTTCGAAATGCCTCGCTTTAAAGGGGTTGCGACGCGCACAACCGGACAAGCGGCAGAGGCTGCGTTGGTGTGCTCTTAAAGGGGGGGTGGATTTAATAAAGGGGGGTGGGGAGGGAGTGGTAGGGTCCTCAATTGTTGTCTTGCTGACGCATGACGCAAAACGCTGCGAGCCCAATAAGAGCTCAGCTCGTGTGTGTGTGTGTGTGTAGGCCCCCCCTTCCCCCTGCACACGCCCCTGCTTACGGCATGCGATGAGAGCGAACGGAGGACGTCAACAATGCTCACACATCAAACTGGAAACTACATTTATTAGCTTTCGCCTTGTTATCAGGCCCCTAAGCCCCCCCTAGGCCCTCCTGCCGCCCTGTGGTAACCCCTCCTGGCTGGCCCATGGACTACGTGCTCTGCTGTGGCATGTCAACGGCAATCAACAGCCGCTGCTGATTTACCAAGAATTTTTAAATCGTGAAATTCGATATTGCGCGAAATTTCTGTAAGGAATTGTGAGTACTTCTGAGTGAGTGTGAGTGTGTGAGTGTGTGTTTGTGTGTGTGTGTGAGTGTGAGTGTGAATACAACAACAGCTGAATCTGTAAATGGGGAAACGCACAGCTCTATAGAAATGCAAGTGACGAAGTATTTATAAACTGATTAAAGCTAAACAAAAGCTGATATGGGTCGACACGAACCGCAGCGAACCGTCGCCGTTTGCCGCACCGGACCGTACCGCACGCCCCTTGGTTGCCACACCCCCTGCTAGCTGAAGCTTTAGCAAATTTTATAGCTAAACTTGCAACACACAAACACACGCACACATATTTCTAATCGCGACCACACAAAGTGTGGCAACAACAGACGTCGCGTCGTGAGCTCTCGGTAAAGCGCCAATGACCGCGGGTCATGCAAAGTAGCCACAAACAACAACAACGTGAGTGTGTATGTGTGTGTGTGTGCGGCGGCACAAGTGAATGGCAGCTGGCAGTAGGTACAAGTTTCGAGTACTCGCACTTGAATGCATTCATCCCATCAAACAGTCAGCAATCGCAGTGAGTCATGACTATTGCCCATGTTTTCGTTTCGTTCGAATCATTTGAATAGTGAAAATTCGTTAAGTGAATACATTCATTAAAATGAATTTCAGCTTCTTATTGCAATGAATATAATGTGAATACACTCGATTTTCGTCTTATTTGCCATCGATACCATTGAATATTTCTCATCTTGCCGAAATTCGACTTTGATTCGAATAGTTGCGCTTGTTTTGTGAATACATTCATTAAACTCACTTTCTATCAGTAAAGGGATGACTTCTAATGCAATGAATATAATGTGACCACACTCATAAGCGTCTTGTTTGCCATCGATATGAATGAATATCGCTAATCAGGCCGCAATTTCTGTTTGAATCATTTGAATAGCTGTGAATATTTGGTTAGAATACATTCATTGAACTCGCTGCTAACAGCGACATAAATAATATTCGATCTTATTAAATGTTGAACGTTGAATCAAGTGAATACACTCACACTCATTCACATCTGCTGTAGCCCAACAAATCGAACAGGTCTGTAACTGTATGCTCAATATGCTCAAATCGCTGAGTGGCCACACTTCAATTGGTTATTTGTTGAGGAATACCCACATGAATCTATGAATCTGAATGAATATGCGCTGCATAATTAGCAGTCATCGACGGCGAGCAGTGAAAGCAGCTAAAAATAGCCGAAAAAATAACAAATGAATAAATAAACAAGAAAGAGGGGTTTTTCAAAAAACTACGAAGATCAAATACCCTTATAGACAAAATAGACAAATGATATAGTAGATCGATTCGAAAGGTTCTTTCTAAGTATATATACTAATTAAAAGTTGGCCAGCTCGAGGTCAAGATTGGGTTATTTTATGCATAATAAATTTATTGCAAAAACCTTCCGATTATATTCTTAGCAGACTTTGCTATCGCATCTGGGATGGAAACGGGATGCTTTAACCTGTTGAGAATTGCAAGCAGCAAGTTACGAAAGAAAAGGAATCGAATCAAACCAGTTCTATTTAATCTTTCAACCGATCATCCCTCCATAATATATATAATTTATGCTATTGCAGATGTCTTCTTCTATTCGTTACACTTTAAGTGACAGAACTATAATACCCTCTCTTAGAGTGTGTAATAAAATCAAATACTGAAGAAGAAAAAAACCAAAAGTTATTCATTCGATTCACGACGATTCAAATCGAGCCGCTGAAGAAGCGAAGCAGCCAAATAAAAGAGCTTCACAATGAGGCTCAAGTGGCAAATCGTGTTTATTTGCGCTATAAAATTAGCGCAGCGTATCTGTATCTGTTCTGTATCTGTATCTGTATCTGTATCTGTATCTGTATCTGTATCTGTATCTGTATCTGTATCTGTATCTGTATCTGTATCTGTATCTGTATCTGTATCTGTATCTGTATCTGTATCTGTATCTGTATCTGTATCTGTATCTGTATCTGTATCTGTATCTGTATCTGTATCTGTATCTGTATCTGTATCTGTATCTGTATCTGTATCTGTATCTGTATCTGTATCTGTATCTGTATCTGTATCTGTATCTGTATCTGTATCTGTATCTGTATCTGTATCTGTATCTGTATCTGTATCTGTATCTGTATCTGTATCTGTATCTGTATCTGTATCTGTATCTGTATCTGTATCTGTATCTGTATCTGTATCTGTATCTGTATCTGTATCTGTATCTGTATCTGTATCTGTATCTGTATCTGTATCTGTATCTGTATCTGTATCTGTATCTGTATCTGTATCTGTATCTGTATCTGTATCTGTATCTGTATCTGTATCTGTATCTGTATCTGTATCTGTATCTGTATCTGTATCTGTATCTGTATCTGTATCTGTATCTGTATCTGTATCTGTATCTGTATCTGTATCTGTATCTGTATCTGTATCTGTATCTGTATCTGTATCTGTATCTGTATCTGTATCTGTATCTGTATCTGTATCTGTATCTGTATCTGTATCTGTATCTGTATCTGTATCTGTATCTGTATCTGTATCTGTATCTGTATCTGTATCTGTATCTGTATCTGTATCTGTATCTGTATCTGTATCTGTATCTGTATCTGTATCTGTATCTGTATCTGTATCTGTATCTGTATCTGTATCTGTATCTGTATCTGTATCTGTATCTGTATCTGTATCTGTATCTGTATCTGTATCTGTATCTGTATCTGTATCTGTATCTGTATCTGTATCTGTATCTGTATCTGTATCTGTATCTGTATCTGTATCTGTATCTGTATCTGTATCTGTATCTGTATCTGTATCTGTATCTGTATCTGTATCTGTATCTGTATCTGTATCTGTATCTGTATCTGTATCTGTATCTGTATCTGTATCTGTATCTGTATCTGTATCTGTATCTGTATCTGTATCTGTATCTGTATCTGTATCTGTATCTGTATCTGTATCTGTATCTGTATCTGTATCTGTATCTGTATCTGTATCTGTATCTGTATCTGTATCTGTATCTGTATCTGTATCTGTATCTGTATCTGTATCTGTATCTGTATCTGTATCTGTATCTGTATCTGTATCTGTATCTGTAATTGTATCTGTTAGCTGTGCTTTTGGGCACGATTCCGCCGCTGATTGGCATGTGACGCGGCACAAAATCTAGCATATGATTATATGCTATTTATATAGCATATATATACACACACACACACACACACACACCCACAGACGGGCTAACTCGCTGGCTCAACTATTATTATTATAATTATAATTAGTCAGATTTGAAATTATTGTGAATTTTGTGCATTAAATTTAATTGCGGCTAATTCCGTTGAATGCGCGCCAAACTTTTGTACCTCACACACACATACATACACACACACACATAGTTGCCAACTCACACACACTCACAAGCACAGCAAATTAACCCCTTGAGTGCCACTCAGTTGCGTTTGTCAAGTTGCTTTAATTGACTTTTAAATTTGCAAAAAAAAAAAGAAATTCACAAAAATCAAAGCTGCGCAGGTTGAGTGGGTTGCCGAGCGGGGGGCCGGGCGGGGCGTTCGAGGTCGCCTTCTAAAGTGCAGCAGCAGCAACAACAACAACAGCAACAGCAGCAATTGCACTCGTGTTGGCAACGTCGTCATAAAAATGTTCACACCTCAGACAATGCACACAAGTGGCTTGCGGCCGCGGCGGCGGCAAGGGCAAGCGCCAGGGGGCGGGCGGGCGCCGTTTGGAGCACTTGACTGGACCGAGGGGTTGGGGGCGCCGTGGTGGTTGAGGCTGAAGTTCGGCCGCAGTCGCGCACAGCTCAAACGCCGCAGCAAAGGGCGACGTGTGAGTGTGTGTGCCCCTTTTTAGAGGGTATTACAATTTGATCATGAAGTGTGTAACACATTCGTATGTCTCTATATATATATATATATTCCTGTTCAGTCTCAACGAGCCCGTTCCTCTCCCAGTCTTAAAGATATGTTCGGGAAACCTTGCCTATATTATATAGCTGGAGCCATGGGAGGAATCGATCCAATTTACATTCTTCTACGCAATAGGTTGCTGTTTTTCAGATAGTTTTGCCATGCTGCTTACAAACTTGTGCATGGATTGTGCATGGATTGCATTTTGTTTTGTTTCTTTCTTTCAGATATCTTTGTCAAATTCAAAAGCGTATCAAATCAAATCTATATCATTTGGCTTCTTCCATAGGAATAATTGGTTGGATGTTAATTATTCCTGTAGACATATGCCTGAGAATGTGTCTGCAAGTGTAGTTTATCTTCGGCGCGCTGAAGATGGCCTTTCTTTCTAGTTTCCTATTCCCGCTGCACTTGTTATACCCTGTACACAAAGTGAATGAAAGAGTTTATTGACGTACAGCAGTGACTGTCTGACTATATAACATGATGCACTTGGACTACCCTCAGGTCACAGTTTGACAGTCATTGAGTTACAGTCTTAGGGTAACCTTAGAAATAAACAAAGCAGATTCTAAACAAATTCAATTGGCAAATTACGCCGAAAACAGGGTATTGCGCAGTCAGCCATACTCACTTATATGTTTTTTTTTTTTTTTTTTTTGAATTTACGTCAACTCAAAATCAAAGCAAAGTCAAAGCAAGTTGTCTGCCCGAGGTCTGGTGCCTATATAGAGTGAAGGAAGTCGGCTCTCTCGTCTCTATATAGAGACCGCACACATTGCCGACGCGCACAATTAAGAATATTTCTAACAGCCAAACAAACTGGGCCAGCAGAATGGTGGGCGGGCGAGACAGGGGGGGCGTGGGCTAGTAGCCAAAGGCAGAGGCTATTAGCAAACTGTCTCAAATATCAAAGGGCACTCGCAACATGTGACCTGACTTGCCTCACTCAGTCGTTGACATGCAGCAATTAGCAGCAGTTCTCTAGATAATTATTATATTATTATAATTCTGATTGCAACATTCAAATATATTTTAAAGATTTTCGTAACTTTTAGTTTAAACTATAAATTAAATGGAACTTTTCTGCTATGTCTTCGATAATAACACGTATCGTTAGATATCGATATTGAAGATGTTTTTTTTTTCTTTAACCATATCTCGAGGATTATAACAGCTAGAGATACAAACTTTTTGGCATTTAGAAACTCTTGGAGTCCATGCAGATCTTACATATTTCACATTTTGGAAAGCTTTCCCCCGATATTGTAAAACCTCATTTGTACATTCCTAACCTTGTGCTTCTCTATGAATAGTTCTCCAATTCCAATAATTAGGAAATTTGAACTTTTACCCCATCGTATGCGAAATACATTCTTGCATAACTTCGGTTCTTATAGTCCGATCTTTATGAAATTTTCCAGCCTTGAATATGGCATAAAAAAGTGAGTATATACCAAAATTCAAGGCGCTAACTTTACAAACAAGATCTATCTTGTTTTTGTGGGGGAATGGGCGAAGGTATACACAAAGTGAAATATTTGTAATCTGCATATTCTATATGAACACCAACATATGAAAGTTCGTGTATCTGATTCATGCAAATTTATAGCTATGCTTAAAAAAACAATGTCGTACAATCGGCTTTTAACAATATTATGAAAATTAGAGAAGAAAATGAGAAACTCTTTCTACTTATAGTAAGGGGGAATACATATTTCAAGGCTGTCGCTTTTGTTGTCTCCATAATCAATCGAACGGACATTCACTCAGCTCGTCCTCCTGATCAAAGATATATGCACCTTATATAGACGCTTGCCTCCGCTTGTTGCTTGCATTTGTATAAAAACTTGGAATTTGGTCTCTCTTATTTCACATTTGTTAAATATTTTCGAATTGTTTTTGTTTTGTCGCATTTCGCAAGCTCCTCAAAAATATGGAAATGGTTAA
The DNA here is from genome assembly GCA_035045725.1 of Drosophila ezoana. Classification (NCBI taxonomy): domain Eukaryota; kingdom Metazoa; phylum Arthropoda; class Insecta; order Diptera; family Drosophilidae; genus Drosophila; species Drosophila ezoana. The sequence continues at coordinate 5,723,703 of JAWNOU010000058.1, forward strand.
TTTGAGGCAAAACGTAATTTGCTAAGAAAGAATGCAGGGACGTGACCCCGCCAATGCCCAACAGATGGCGCTTCAAAATTAAAAAGCTTCTCACTTTCAATTTGCAATAACAAAGTGTATGTGTGTGCGTGTGTGTGTGTGTGTGTGTGTGTGTGTGCAAACACATCAAAACGACTGTCACAACAAAGCGACACGAACCAAAGTGAAAATTGTCAATTAAATGACAAAAAAGAAACACTTATCTATGTACACATACACAGTTAGATGCATATAGTATACAAATATAGATGTGCACATACATATGTACATATGTACATCTGTATATGTAATGTGTACACATACATTTGTACATAAATGGCTGGTGCTGTGCTTGTGGTAACAATTTTCCGATTTGTCCGCTCGCACATTGTGTAAAAGATCAAAGGCACTTAATGGCCCGACTGAGTGTGACCGTTTGTCGAGAGGGGGGTGGGCAGTGGCGGGGGTGGGGCGCCACTGGGTGGCTATACGGCAGGAAATCCGTTTGGGCTTTTGGCCCCAAACTTGACGCGACTTTAATTGACGAAAGGGGCAAATGGGAAAAATCAACAGAAGTGTAAAAAATCAGCGAGACAAACAACGCACACACATACACACACAGACACACACACAAGCACGCACACAAAGAAGCGGCAAAACAGAACGTAGCAGCAGCAACAATATGCAAAATTAAATAAGATGACGCGAATAAAAAAGCGCCAACAATAACAGTTACCAACAGCAGCAAAAGCAGCGCCAAAAGTTCTTTCTCACATTTATTAAACAAATTACGCGAGCACGGCACAAAGCACACAAAATATGCGATAAATAAATACACAAGCACACACACACACACACATACACATGTACATGTACATGCATGCACAATTAATAAACGAACCAAATAATAAGAAAAAAACAATGCAGTAAGAAAAGAGAAAGCAAGCAATGCGAAAGAAATATCGTCCGGAAGTTTCTAACACACAAAACTCAATTTGAACTTTGCGAGCGAGCGCGCAATGTAAAGAGCAGAAGAGCAGGAGAGCAGGAGAGTGGAAGAGTGGAAGAGTGGAAGAGTGCGAGTGCGAGAGTGCGTGCGGTATTGTGCTCGTTCAGTGTGTGGGAAGGAGTGCGAGGCGAGTGAGTGGCAAGCAAAGCTTCAATTTGGCACAGTGAAACACTAACAACAACATGCTGAGTGATGACGATGACATTTTAACGCTAATTAAAATAATAATAACAATAACAACAGCATCAACCACAACAGCAATAACAGTTGGCACTTCAAGCAGCCAGATTATCTGCCATCATGCATGTGTATGTGCATGTGTATATGCCAATGAGTTTGCGTGTGTCTCCGTGTGTGTGTGTGTGTGTGGGAGAGTCAATCGTTGTGCGAGCTTCAGTTGCTGCTGCTGCTGCTGCTGCTGCTGCTGTTGTTGTTGTTGTTGTCGCTGCCCGTCGCGCTGCGGTGATATTGCCACTTGCTCGAGTTAAGCTCTCACTGCCTCTCCCCCGTTTTCGTTCACTGCTCGTTTCTTTTGCTGCTGATCCGCAGACAAAGTCGCGGTTTACAGTGAGGCAAAGTACCAAATTAATTGAGTTTCGAATTTTCAACTGCCGTCTGCATATACCAAGTGCTTATTTTGATGGTAAGTGGAATCAAAATGACAATGTGTGCTTAGATTGAAGCTATACTAATGTACAGCTCTGCCCCTGGGAGAACATCTCCTAATACTTATCTTATGACATGGCGACTATCTTTTTTTGATTAACTACACCAAGATCGCACAAAGAATTATTCTTAGTTTAGGAGCTTAGCGATATTCGCAATATCTTTAAAAGACAGTTAAATATTTGTATATATATTTATATATATTTATTAAATGCACGATTTTATTTCGTTGACATTTTTTTTTCTCTATTTTTGTCAATGCTTCGAAATCTCTTTTATGCATTGAATAATTAGGTAAACTTTCGTTTTGTCGACCATAAATGAATAACAACAACGTTTTGTCAACAAAAATGAATAACTGTGAATATTTGCTACGTTTGTCTAACCAAATAGAAATAATATGACTTACAAATATTTAGTGAAACACATATTAAGTTTATAACTTTCTATTTATTTTCATAATAAAACTATTAAACAAGATAATATGTCAAGTAGATCGTCCGTCTTGCTATTTTTGAAATTCCCCGTTTGTAGAAATTGTCATAAAATATTTATTTGCTTTTGTTTTATATTGATTGCGTTAATCCCGCCATAATTTCTATTTGCATTTACGTTAATTAATTGCCACACTGTGGCTGTGTTTGTCGCTTCCCTTTCGCACACTCACACACACACACACAGAGAGAGACAGACACTCACATATAAGCAATTGCCATTGCAATTAGCAGCTCAACTTGAGTGGAGAGGTGGAGTTGGAGGTGGAGGTGGAGTGGCTCAAAAGCTGCAGCTTGAGCCAAAGACTGTGACTGTGTGTGTGCGTGTGTGTGCGTGTGTGTCTGATGGGCTCGTCGATAGCTTGTTGATTAATTTCTTTTTTATGCAAACTAAGCGGCTCGTCGCTTTGTCCGTCTATTGTGTGAGTGTGTGTGTGCGTGTGCGTGTGAGTGTCTGTGTGCGTGTTGCAGGTGACAAAACCAGTTGCCGATTACTCGAACTGTAACTGTAACAGTAATTGTGACAACAGCAATTGAGCCATTGGCTGGGGTTTTGACTGCTCTGAAGGGTGGGAGGGGTGGTGGTGGTGGGGTCTAATGGCTTACCCTGCGCATGCAGCAGCGGGTGGTGCGGTGGCATTGGCATTGCCGACGACGGCGGCGGCGGCGGCTGCTGCTGCTGTTGCGTATGATGCGTATGCGCTGCGTGTGGATGATGCGGATGGTGGTGCGGATGCGAATGCGAATGCGGATGCGGATGATGATGATGATGATGATGCACTGCAGCGGCCAGCTGATGTGGCATAAATGCAGCGGCCACCGCAGCGTGTGCATTAAAATAGGCCATGCGCGAGGCGGCGGCCATTGTCAGCTGTTGTTGTTGTTGTTGTTGCTGTTGCTGTTGCTGTTGTTGGTGATCCCTAAAATGTTGTTGTTGCTCCAATGTCGCCAAGCCGCCTGCTGCTGTTATTGTTGTTGTTGCTGATGCTGCTGCACTGTTGTTGTAGTGCGTCGTATTCGCTGCCGCTGCCGCTGCAGCTGCCGCTGTTGTTGTTGTTGTTGCTGTCTTTGGCGGCGTTGGCGTTTCGCGCGCGTTGTTTGTTGCCGTTGTTGTTGCGGCTGTTGTCAAATCGGTTGCTGTATCGCATGTTGCTGCTGCTGTTGTTGTGATTGTTGGTTTTGTGTCACATGTTGCTGTTGTTGTTGTTGTTGCTGCCGCCGCAACGGCCAGGCCGAGCAGCTCTTGTATGGCAAATGGCGAACGCTGCGGCATCGCGCGCGCTCTCTCTCTCTCCCTCTCTCTTTCTCCCCCGCCTCACTCTCTCTCTGTCGCGTCTAATTAGTTATTAGAAACTTGTGCGAATTCGAGTTCGAAAATGCAAACGCTTTCAACTGTTATTTTTGTTTCTGCTTTGAGCTGGCCTGCGAATTACTTAACTGTTGTTGTTGTTTTTGTTGCTTTTTTTGTGTTCGCTTTTAATTAAACGGTTTTCAAAGCTTGACCACGCGCGCTCTCTTTGGCGCGTTCTCTCTCCCTCTCTCGCTCTGAGCTAATATGCCGGCTGCTCGTGTGTGTGTGTGTGTGTGAGTGTGTGTATTGCTATCTGTAGGCCGGCAACAATAACAATCGAGAATAACTGCACTTAACACTAAAAAAATGATTGCTGCTGTTGTTGTTGTTGGAAGCTCGCTCGCGTTTGTCACGCGTGTTTTTTCTTTTTTGTCGCCTGTCGCCTGTCGCAAAAACACACAACAAATTCGCAATAATTTCCACGTTAAACTGTTGCCTGGCTTAATGTGCAGCAGGAGTTTTGTCGTCGCCATCATCGCCGCCGTCGTCGTCGTCGTTGTCGTCGTCGTTGCCGTCGTCGTCGTCGCCGACTACGCCGATGCCTGCTCCAGCGTTGGTGGTTGGGACCTGGCTAGAAAGTCGCTGTATGCGCGAAAACGGCGGCCCATCCAACGGTGGCATGCAACGTGCACGGGCAATGGCAACGGCAACGGCAACGGCAACGGGATTTTGTTGCCTGACTTGGTCCTTGGCAGCGACGTTGTCAACGTTGTCGCCACTGTCGTTGCTGCGACGCTGCTGCGCTGTCGGCGTCGCTGGCACGCAACGGTAAATCAACACCAGCATCAGGGGCGGTGTCAGTCGACTGCCGCACAGCTAGCTGTGCCGCTCGCACACCCAATGCCAAGCAGCGAACCCGTCGGAGCGACAATTTCCCCTGCACAGCGTGTGAGCTCAATATGGCGCATGTGCGCAGCAGCATGCCGTGCGTGCGAGCAGCACAGCTGCTGTACACCCATGTTTGGCTAGCTGTGCCGCTTCAACACACGCAATACTTCCAGTTGGCCTGGAAATCTTCCAGTCGCTCGACCAGTTTTCATTGTGTGCGTGCGCCGAGCTGCGCATGTATTGGTGCCCCTTTTGCTGGTGTGTGTGTGGTGCCCATTTTGTATTGTTTGTGGTGCTGGCCGCCCGCTGCCGCTAACGCTGCTACGTCCGTTGATGGGGTGGGATCTACGGCAACGGCAACGACAGCGGCAGCGCAGCGGCAGCTTTCGGCTCGTTCAATGAAGGACGCCAATTTATAGCCAAAAAAAAAAAAACACCGAGTCGAGACTAGCAGGAGTTGTAAAAACTACGAGCAGCAGTTGTTGTTGTTGTTTTTGTTATTCGTTCGTTCGTTCGTTCTTGTTTGTGGGGCGCACACTAAAAAAGCCGTCTAATTAAAATGTTGCCGAACTTTTGCCATTAAAATGGCCAAAATTAACTGTTTACAACGGCACAGCTTGGCATAGCTGCGACTGCGGCGAACAGCAAATGCAGCGACAAGTTGCCAGAGCTGATCTCGAATCAAAAGAACGCAATAACAGCAACAACAAGCAAGGCAAACTACAAATGCCGAGTAGTCGCCCATACAACGATACAACGGTGCTTTTGTTATTCGCCTCAAAATGGTTTTTCTCACGCCCACCACACGCGTCTTTAGAAGTCGCAACGGCAGCCCCCACGCGCTAGCTTTTTCGCCGCAAGTCTGTTAAACAATCGAAATGCCAAAGCTCCAATAACAGCAACAACAACAATAACAATCTAAGTTGTGTGTGCATTTACAACAACTTCGCCTTCGCCGTCGCCGCCGTCTCTTTGTCTACGGCAGCGGCCACGCAGTCTGGCGACGTTTAGCAAGCGAGAGAGAGAGCGAGAGCCTAGAAGCAAATAGCTGGCCGTGGGAGAGCGAGCGATCGAGCGCGCGCAACTGCGTAGCTTGAGAATGCGGCTCGGAGTAATTTGATATTTTGCTGCGCAGGTTGTGCGCGCGATCCTTGGCTGGAAGGATGGAATGTGGAATGGGAAACGTGCATGATTCATGCTGTGAGCATTTTTAATGCGAATTTCTTTCGCTCTTTTTCTTCTTCAATTGCTTATTGTTAATTAACTTTGCAATTAGGAGGGTGGGGGGCGGACGGGACAATGCCAATAAGAAATATCCAAAATACAATTCGAGGCCTGTCAAAATACGAAATATGTGTATTGAATTTCCTCTAAGCTATTTATAATGAGCATACCGATGATGATGATGATGATGATGATGATGATGATGATGATGATGATAATGGAGGCTACCTGGTAACCTGATACGCTGGCATAGTTTTCATATTAGGCATAAACAACTTTCAGCTGGCGATCATTTGGCTACAGTCGTGTGTGTGTGTGTGCGTGTGTGTGTGTGTGTATGCATGTCCTTTCATGTTTGTCCTTCAACTTGCAGCTTTGTTTTGCAAATATTTTGACGTGCGATTCTCACAGCGCACAACGAACATACCTGAAACCTTCTTTCTTTGTATACCCTGTTCACAGAGCGTCGAAGGGGTATACTGTGTGAGCTAGAAAATATTGCAGCCACGCCCACATGCCCATACGCGCACCTCATAAAATCACAATTTTGGCTTTGCATTAGCTCACAGTTTGACAGTCTCCGCCGTGGGCAATACAGTTTGAGAGTCGTCAAGGGCAGGCTCCGCTCGACAGATGCAGTGGGTAAGCATCTAGGGTATTGTGCAGTCGATTGCAGGCGACAGTTGTGCATTCGTACAGGGTGCCACGCAAACACAGGGTGCCTCGGCCTGACAGTTAATATCGCTGGCCGTTGAGAAGCCGACAAATGATTCAATTAACGCTTTAGAGAGCTCAAGTGGTCCGTTTCGAGTGCGAAAGTTGCCCAAAAACACGCAAACATGAAGAAGAGGATGATGAAGATGATGAAGAAGAAGCAGCAGCAGCAGCAGTTCGACTTTGAGTTGGAGTTTCGAGTTTCGGACTCGAAAAAAAAAAAAAATAATAATAATAATACAATTGTTGCGTCTGTCAATGATGTGTCGAGTCTTTATTTACACGAAACGACAAAACTTAATTATGAACAATTAAAGTTCAGTTAGATTTATTTCTTTATTCATTTATTGTTGTTTCTTTTTTGTTTTTGTTTTTATGCTTTTTTTGGGCAATTGCTTAAAAAAAAAAAAACAGAGCTGTCATAAACTAAAAGAAAAAAACCTGAAGAGCCGTTGTAAAACTTGCCAAAATGCCATTGTTCAAATGTTGTTATACCCTGTACCTATACACAAAGCGGGTATAAGGCGATTACTGCACATCTATGTAACAAACAAATAACTTTGAGTATATACTCTATATATATATAGATATATATACTATCCATGTATCCCGATAGGGATCAGGCCAGAATCCGTCGGCTTCCAATGCGTTTATCTCGGGAACTTTGGGAGCTAGACGCTTGAAACTTGGTATGTTGGTTCTTAAAGTGCCCGACCAAGATAAGCACACATAAAATCATCGAACGCTAAACATATATTTACGAAATTGTTGAATAACGAGCTTAAGATTAGCTTTTTTTGAGCCTATTTTTGAGCGCGAAATGTTATATTGAGATTCTGTTCAAGGAACAGATACGAAATATTTCCCTTTTCGAGTGTGTTCGCACTTTTTCATGAAAATTGAAAAGCAAACTTATTTTTGGAAAAAATAACATTACCAAGTTATTTGAGAAATGGCTGCATATATACTCGATGCTCATTACAGGGTATCTATCAGTCATGCACGCCCGTCTAGAGTACTCCAGCTTGTTGTTGTTGCTGTTGTTTCCATTGTTGTGTAATTAAGTTGTTTCGCTTTTGGACATTTGAGCATATAATGAACGCATCTCTTGGCTCTTCAAGCTCAGCTGCCGGCCATTTTGGTGTTGGCCATCAAAAAAGACAACAACAACAACAACAACAACAACAACAAGAAGAAGCAGACAATATTATTGTCACACAATTGTTGGCATTGTTGGTGTCTAGTGATTAGTTGAAAGCCCAATTGCCGCACAATGGCACCTCAATAATAATACATAATTATAATAATAATCATAATAATAGTCAAGCATAATCATGTTAAGCGTTAGAAAACAAGATAATTGAGAAATCAATCAAATAATGCGTGGACACTGTTCGAGCTGAGATACTCTGTGTTTTTTTATTGCACAGTTAATCTGTGCCTGTGAACCGGTTCAAAAGTGGTTCACAAATAGTAAAAGATATTTAAGAGCGCTCTAGTTGGGCACCGCCGACCTATATAGGATACCCTGTAGCGACTGAGCAAATGCTGTGCTTCTTCTTACCTCTACTAACTAGTCTGGAGAATATATTCTTGCATAACTTCGGTTCATATAGTCCGATTCTTATGAAGTTTTCAGAGCTTAAGAATGACACACAAATGCATGTGCATACCTAAGCCGAGTCTATATTTCCAAAATTTCTAATTTGGGAAGGCATCCAAAAGTCAGGCTCTCTCTTTATGCTCTTCAAGAACCTACATATTTAATTTCGTCTCTCGTGCTTAAAAATAGTCTGTTGCATACATTTTCACAATGCCAATTTAGTAATGCCTCAGGGAACTGATACGAACCAGTATACGAGCCAGTAAAAAACAGTATTCGAAGCAGTATACGAAGTTATATATCAGAATCAGTATACGAACTAGTATACGAATCAGTAAACGAATCAGTATACGAAGCAGTGTACGAACCAGTAAAGAAACCAGCATAGGAACCAGTATTGGGACCAGTATTGGCATCAGTATAGGAACCAGTATGCGAAGCCGTACATGAACCAGTGAAGGATCCAGTATACGAACCGGAATACGAACCAGTAAACGAACTTCTTTACGAGGCAGCATACGAACCAGTATAGAAACCAGCATAGGTACCAGTATTGGGACCAGTATAGGAACCAGTATAGGAACCAGTATGCGAACCAGTATAGGAACCAGTATACGAACTTGTCTACGAACTATTATGGCAACTAGTTCAAAAGTTCAATGCTCACATAGAATGTTTTATGAAATAATGGTAAAACTCTTTCGGATATAAGATAAGTTTCTAAACCAATATGCCCCAATGGAAAGCAGGGTATACGAATTTCACCAACCGTTAATAAATAAATAATAATATATTTAAAAAAAAAAGCAACAGAGGACATTTTGTATTAGCCATTAATTGATGCTCCTCAACAATTAAATCGAGATTTGATTTTTCAATTATTTAATTGTGCGATTTGTTGTTCGCAACGTGAGAAAATAAAAAAGGTAAAGGTAAAGGTGAACGAATTCGAGTTGAAAGAGTGGGAAACAGAAAAATGGCGGAGATACAAAAGTTGAATAAACTAATAATTGAAAGAATAATGAATTATTCAAGTAATTAAAACACTTTGCAGTAAAATTAAGCTGTCTAAAGAATCGAAGATTTACGAAAAAGTTGCATTAGTTTAAAAGTATAAAAGTATAAAAGTAAGTTAAAGTAGCCTGAAGGTCAGCTGGCAGCGTAGCCGAGTAGTCTAAGGCTCTCGTTTTAGGCAGCAGTCCGAAAGGGCGTGAGTTCGAATCCCACCACTGTCATATGAAGAAGATTGTCTTTATTTTAGAACAATTTTTGTTCAATCGACATTCGTATCTGCCATGAAATATTTCCGGTTCGGTTTATCGTGTATTCCTCAAAGCTGCCTCCGTACAGACTCTGTTTCCGTTTTCCCTGACTCGGATCCCATTGAACTCGAAGACTGCATGAGCTCTAGTTATGAAATAAGATTTCACAGAATATTTAGGTAGTTCTTTTCCTTCCTTCTCCTTGTTTTTTTTTGGCAAACGTGCACTGCGCACAGATGGCGCCACTGTGCAGTTTATGGCTAATTTTGCGGCTGGTTTGTGTCTCGGCTAAGCCTTGTTTCAGCCAAAGCTAATTAAAACTTTTCATAGTTTCTCAATTAACAGCCAATTAGAAACGAGACAAGCTTTCAACTAATTCCGTATCTGAAGTGAAGAACTTGTGTGCTGCTTGGTTGAGCGGGGAGCGGATATTAGGCAGGGGGAGAGGGGGGCATCGGGCTCAAATCCAAATCCAAATCAACTGCATTGAGTTAGCAAATCGGGGCCTTTTATAAACTGTCATATGGAAGTAGAGGAGCACAAACAAAGCGATTAACCAATATGCCCTCTTTCACTCTGTGAACAGAGTATTGAACATAACAAGAAAGTAAGGATATTTTTTGGTACACCGAACATTTATTTCGCATAGAAAAAGACAGACGGACAGACGGACTACATAGGACAGATGGTTATATTAACTCGGCTGGTGATTCTGATCAAGAATATTTATACCTAACGGGGTTGGAGATGTCTCCTTTTATGAATTACACAATTGATGAAAATTTATAAAATGTAAACAAGAGCTTTCTTTTGGGTCAAAAGTGAGCACCAAGCCACCTTTGAGTGTCTGAGCGTCGAACCAGCAAGCGTGAGGTCGCCTGTTCAAGGCGAGCATCAAGATAAAATATCAATAATTATAATAATAATAATAATAAAAATAAATATAAATATAAAAATAATAATAGTAATACTAATACTAATACTAATACTAATACTAATACTAATACTAATACTAATACTTTTACTAATACTAATACCTATACTAATACTAATACTAATACTAATACTAATACTGATACTAATACTAATACTAATACTAATACTAATACTAATACTAATACTAATACTAATACTAATACTAATACTAATACTAATACTAATACTAATACTAATACTTATACTAATACTAATACTAATACTAATACTAATACTAATACTAATACTTATACTAATACTAATACTAATACTAATACTAATACTAATACTAATACTAATACTAATACTAATAATCGGGCCTATCTCCACTTCGGAAAGACCTATTTCGCGGTAAGATAAGAATATCGCCGATGATAATTATATGAATAATACTAAAAAAATAATAACAGTAATAATAGGATATCGAATATGAAGAAGAGATAATTGTTGCTGCTGCTTCTTCTATGGGGTCTGCACAAATCATGACAGTTAAATATGTTAATAGGATTATCTGCACTAATTTTCGGACCCAAAAAAAGAGAAAAAAATTTGGATCGGAGCTAAAAGAAAAAAATGATTTATCATCTGAGAACACTTGAGTGTGATGAAGAGAACTGACAAGGGTTCTCACTGTGCCCCTATGAGTGTGTGAGTGTGTGTAAGTGTGAGTGTGTGCGCTACCGAAGTGTGTGTGCTTAACAATGATGAGGAACCAATTTGAAGGGACAGCTGAAAAGGTCGAACGGACAGAGAGGGTGAGAGGGGGAGAGAGTGGTAGAGGGGAGTGAAAGAGAGCGGTAGAGACAGAAGCAGAAGTTCGCGAAGGAACTTGAAGGCTAACCAAGTGCAAACACAAATGTAGCCCGAGCGGGGGGTAGGTCAGAGGAGGGCTGGGAGGAAGGCGTGAGGCTTGCGTAGGGTGAAGGGTGTTGCCGAAGTGCAGGAGGGGAGGGGGGGAGGGTGGGTCGGGAGGGAGGTAGTTGTCCACGTAAATTAGAAAATAAGCAAACAGCAACAAAGGCGAGAGGCGCAAGGGTGTGAAAAATTAGTTGAGCAACACACGCACACACGCACAACAAAATGGCCGCCTTGCCACTTGACTTCCAATTGAAGTGGAGAGGGAGAGGGGGTGGGGAGAAGTTTGGTTGTGCGTTTCGCTAATGATGATGGAAGTTTTGGGCGCGCGGCGTGTGTTAATCAAATAGTATATACTATACTATATAGCCCGCCCAGCGAGCGCACAAGCTGCGAGCTATGCAAAGCAACAACAACAACAACAACAACAAGAACAACAACGAGAACAACTTGAATTAGATGAGGCACAGCTGGCAGGGCAGACGGTGGCGGTTGCAACAAGCGGCGGCCAACCAAAAAAGGGGCGCAGCTAAAATATAACAACAACAACAACAACAAGAAAACACAAAAAGCAGCCATAAAAAACATGGCAGGCAGCGTGTGCAGCAGGCGGCAGGCAGGCAGGCAGGGAGGCAGGGAGGTGGGCAGGCAGGGAGGCAGGGAGGCAGCTTCAAGTTGCACACGGGCCGTGGCTGAGGAGGAGGCGCCGCCGCCGTCGTCGTCGTCGTCGCTGTCAGCGGCAGCCACTTTCAATTGTGGCAAATTGCAGGCGTTTCCGGCTGCCATCATTACTTCAATTTATTCAACATGTTTGCGCTCTTTCTAACACACACACTGCTCCCTATCCAGCCCCCTACCCCCCTCTCTCTCTCTCTCTCTCTCGCTCTGTCTGCCTTTCATTGAAATATATTTTTTTGTGGCATTTTTCATTTGTTAATTTTCAAATCAAAAACTTTTCAAGTATGCGACATGACGCAAATTTGATTATTGCGCTCGGCTTGAATAGGTGGGGAGAGGCATCCGAGAAGGGGGGAGGGTTAGAGGGGGGGGGGGGGGGGTGGAGGTAGCGAGAGGCATGTCATTGTGGCAGCTTCAGCTTGAGCTTGTTCTCGAGGGTTGGCCAGCGTTTTGCTAATGAGCCATTGATGGACACAATGAGGCAATGGATTTGCATAGAGTCAAACGAGGTGGTAAAAAATTTCAAATCTCAAATATTTACCCTCATCAGGGTGATAAGGATAGCGGAGGAGGAAGGGGGGGGGGGGGGGGCTAGAGGGTAGAGTTTATTTAGCTAAGTATAAATAAAATATGCAGAAGCTGGCCAAATTCAAAGTTAGCTCTTGGGCTTAAGTTGAACTTAAATAAATAAAACGAACTAAGCGCAATATTTGAGTATTTAAATAAAGGAAAATACCCGGCGTCGTTCGGCTGTTGAAAAAGTGCTACTGCTGCCGAATTTGTGTGCTTAACTCGCGCCCATTTCAGGCAAAAGTCACATATTTTGCACTTTATTTAAAACAAAGCGGCTTTTGATCTTTACGGGACTCAGATCCGTGAGCTTCATGATCTTTCTTCCGACGCTCAGCCCGAAGAAAACATATGACAGCATTCAAATTGACAAAGCAATGCAAACAAGAGAAGAACTTTAATTGTTTTAACCTAACTCCCATTTGCATTCCATTTATCTGATATATATACACCGAAAACCCTGTTTATGTGCAAATTGCAAATGCAACAGTCAAAAGCAATCAACTTTGAACCCATAAAGTGTATATATGCTTATTTCCGATCATCGATAACTCGTCCCGTTGTCAAGCAATCGATAAAGCATCGATATCGCAATCCACTTTTAATAGCTGGAGTACAAATCAAGTATATTTCATTTTATAAATATCGACGTGTCCAGGGTATTTCCTGGCCGGGCACTCCCGACTAGAGCACTTACTGCAACAAGCTTGAATTCTTTTGCAAATATCCAAACATAAAAATCGACAATTTCTACTGGAGTTGAACAGGCGACTGCTCGCTTGCTAGTTCAACGTTCAAAGTACCAATTCACACACAGGCTTAAGTTTTTTATACAAAGTCTTTCTAGTCTGTTTCCCATTGATTATTTTTGTTAACTCCAAATTATTTTCCATTTACCAAGAAGTTATGTTAGGATAGAGAATTTCAGTTGGAGTTGAACCGGCGACTTCACGCTTGTTTGTTCGTGATTGTGATTGAAATTTTTGTTTGCTTGGGTTTTGGCTCGGCTTTTCTTTAACCAGCCTTGAACTTAATTAACAATTAATATTTATTTACTAATCAATATTCCGGCTTCAAAAACGATCTTTAGTTTAGTTTAATTTCTAAACAAAATCTTGACATTCTTTGACTTGAACCCTCTTCTTCTTTTTGTTGTTGGTTTTCTCTCCAGTTTAATTTGACATATATTGCTTTGTTTCTCTGGAATTGATGGCTCTTCCTCTTCGTTCATTTCGACTGGCTTTCACTTGTGTTCGAATTTGCGTTTGCGCTTGCCTTATGATAGATGTTGAATTCTATGCGAGACAGCTGCCCACCCACATCCACAATCCGCAGAGCTGTCGCTTTGAACGCGCTCAAAGGCCCCCGCAGCAAATGGTGTAAAATTCGCAAATTGATTTCCCACTCTGCACAAAACATCAAAAAACAAAAACAAAACAAGAAAAATAATAAATAAACTGCAGTTCATAAAAAAGCCAAAGCCGAAGCCGAAGCCAAAAACAAAACAATCTGCGTATGCAGAAACTGGGAACTGGAACCTTGCGAATTGCTTTGATTGCAAACAAAAATTAATCAAAAATGCGCAGGAGGAGAAAAAATAAATAATAAAACCAATAAGACTGCTCGAGTGGGGACTGCCCGACTGGCAGATACCCTCAGCTCGACTGGCAGATACCCTACGCTCAGCGCCGTTTGCAGCAGCTGTGCTCCTGCTGCCCTTTGCCCCACACTGTGGACGGCAAATGTGTCTCTCGCTAACATCGGCGCTTAAAGTCCGATCGTTTTTCGATTAAAATCAAATCTCTAGCTTCATAGTTCTCGAGATCCACGGACTTGACTAGCTCAGATCCAACTGATGCTGATCAAGAATATATATGTACTCCACGAGGTCGCAGATGCTTCGTGCTGTTTGTTACAAGGACTTGCTGAAAACCAGTATACCCTTTTCAGCCATTCGCAATAAGTGCAGGGTATTTGAAATATGGGAAAGAAAAGAACCGACAGACTGGGCTTGGGCTGCGCTTCGGTAGGCTGGCCGGTGCACGCCTCCCGGTGGGTGGTTCTCCAGTGCCACAAAAAGCCAGTTCACAGTTTTTCGTACCTCACACGAGTCCATCAATGCGAGGGCGTCGGCTGCACTTGCCTCAATAATTGATCGCATATTTGTTGCCTCCTTTTTTTTTTTTGCCAGATGTGCAACAGGAGTCAAAGTTCATGCTAAAGCTGGCTTTCAATTGTAGACACAACTTTTCTACTTTCTACTGTTGGGAAATTTGTGCTCATTTATGAAAACAAGCTTTAAGTCAAGCAAAAGTTGGAATACGAGTTTTCAGCCCAGCTTTGTGTCGTTTTTGTAGAATGAAGAGCTTTAACAAAGCTTCTGGCGGAAATAGAAACTTACAACTGCAGTTTTCGGGCAGAAGTTGTGGATTTTCCAAACACGCTGTAAATGAACTCTCCAAAACAGATTTGCAAAGCGGTTTGAACCAGCAACTTCACCCAGAAAACAATTGAGCAACGTGGAGGAATAGATTTAACTCACATGTCTCAAATTTTGAAGGAAACTTGGAAAGTGAGTCTCAGACTGAGCGAATGTTAAACAAAATGGTTTCATGCAATCGTTTTTCGCGTGTTTTCCACTTTTGCGGGTGGAATTTCAAAGATCTTGTGCAGAAGAACCTGGACTGAGACTCGATCAACAATCAGTCTGTTCCTATGTCTAAAGTTTATAAAAGAAGATCGCATTAAATTAAATCTTTTTCACTTAAAATTCTCTTTAAAAGTTCTTAATTTCTTCCGTGTGTTTGTGTGTTTTAATATGAGAAAATGAGAAACTGGCAACTAGAAATTGCAGGCAGTTGGTTTTCAAGATGAGAGGGGGAAGGGGGGGGGGGAGGGGGGGTCCTTAACTACTCGCAATGCGCAGAATTGTCAAATGTCGCCGTTTGCCCTCGTCCCGCGTCCCGTTTACACTTCACTGCGGATTTGTGGTGCAAATGAACCTGCCTCTGCCACAAGCATCCCCCACCTGCCTCCCGTCTCCTCCCAGCTGCCCCGCCCCTAAAAGTAGTAATGATAATGATAATGATGAGGCTGATTTAGCCCCACGCGCCGCACACTCGCAACGGCTGCTGCTGCTGCTGGGTGTGAATTTTCATTTCAATTATGCAAATACGACAAGTGAGTAGAACAAAGCGACACGCCCACCAACCGAGCGCCCAGCTATTGCCCAGCAGCTAGCTGCTAGTCGCACATGTGGGGGCTGCACGGTGAGAGGGAGGGAGGGGGGGGGGGGAGCGGGAAGCGAGCTGCCTCACGCCATTTTGTAAAACAATGGGAAAATGCAGGCTGAAAACCGCAGCAATTTGTGGCTGCCGCTCGTTGCTGGCAACAACAACAACACACATCAGCACACACACATATACAGACAATAACACACACACACACACACACATACACAACAACACACACACTCATATGTGGGAATGTGCCTGCCGCGGAATTTTGCAATTTGTGCATAATAATCCTGATAATAATAATCGCACTCACAGGCAACACACACACATGTGTGTGCGTGTGTGTGTGTGTGTGTGTGAGTGTGTGTGTGAGTGTGTGTGTGTGTGCAACACTCGCTGCTGCCCCTGGGGCCAGGGCGTTGGCGCTTGGCAAAAAAAAAATAAAAGTAGACTGCAAAAAAAAAGAAAATGTTGGCAAAATGCGGCAAAATATTAAAAAATGCTCTCTAAACAAATTCGGCTGCACAACTGGGCAATACCCTGTAAAAAGATTACGTAGGGCACAGATAAGTTTGTGTAGTTAGACTAAAGATAGTCTATGAAAATTATATGGAACATATTTCAGTTGTTATCAAAGTAAACAGCCAAAGAATTTGAAACTGCCTCACTGTCAGATACCCTGTTAAACGAGAGTAGTATAGAGTAGTAGACCCACTATCAGATACCCTGTAATAAGGCTTTATATAGTGTAGTAGACTCACTATTGGATACTCTGTAAAACGGCTTAGTATGGTGTGGTAGACATGAAAGATACCCTCTAATAAGATTCAATATAGTGTATTAGACTCACTCTCAGATACACTGTTGTATAGTGTAATATAGTCTAGTATGTTAGACACTTAAGGTTCACTGAAGATGTGGCTTATATGGCTATGCCTTCGTCTTTTGGGATTGATTGAGAATAATATATATTAAAAATAACCTCTATAAGGGCATATAAATCTAGATTTAGCTAGGCGTATGTATATATATATATTTATGTATATGTTTTCTTCAGAGATCTTTGCAAGAACTCCAAAAGAGTTCTCAAATATTTGGGTATAGTCTGTTATTTGTATTTCTTGACCTAAAACTTTACTTTGGGCTCCTTCCCCATTGTGGGCTCTACCCAAAATCAATCTAGGGGGAATCCTAATTTTAACTCTACTAAACTAGTAAATATAGAGTCTCATCGATCTCATAGGCCAGACAGCTGTCGCTACTTACTTACTTAAGCAATTTACAGGGTATACGACAAGGATGTGTAATTCTTATGCCACGTTGCCCACAGGGGCGTGGCAGCTGGTGGGCTGTGTGGGGCTGCGGTTATGTGTCTGGTTAATTGCGGTGGTTGCTGGAAAGCCAAAAAAAACAAAAAAAAAAAACACAAGAAAAAGCTGAAAACATGTTGGGCAGGGGGCGGGTACGCTGCGTCCTTTTTTCCCACTTGTGAGAATTGTGCAATTTTCAATTATTTCTTGCAAGTTTTTTTTTCTCTACCCCCTAGGTGAGTCGAAGGGGTAGGGGGGTGGAGGGGGGGGGGGGTAGGCGCAGACTTTGCATAATTATAAGCTGCGATTGCGATTCTGCCAGCCATGAATCATAATTACACTGCGTGTGCGCCTAAAATTATGCAATGGTCTGATTATTCAGTTGCAGCTGCAGTTGCAGCTGCCATTTGACAGCGTTGCCAGATCTGCCACAGAATATCTACTTCGTTAGCGAGAGATTAAAAAGCACTTCGAATGCAAATTTATTCGAATTATTAAGAAATTCACATGTTTTCGAGACAAGTTTTACATTTCTACTAAAGATTAAATTCTCTTGTTGGAAAACTTCCGCTGGTTCGGCTTTCTTATAACATAAGGGCTCTGCGTTGCCAGATCTATCACAGAATATATTTTTCTTCTGTTTGGAAAACAATTTTATTCAATTCATTAAAGTATTCCCATGCTCTTGAATATTTTTCACGTTCTTTCTTGAAGATAAGATTCTTATATAGGAAACTTGCCTTGGGAAACTTTTGCAGGTTCGATTTCTTTCAATGTGAAAGCTCTGATCTTCGCACTCCGCTTTAATCGCAAAATGTCAAAAATCATATTCGAGTAGTCAATCGAATAAATGGAGAATACTTTTGAAGAATTGAAACCAAAAATACTTCCTATGATAGAGGGTCTAAAATGATAATGGCACAGTCTAAACTCTCTTGGGCGGACAGCGAACGTTGCGAAAAGTTTTGTCCGCTCAAGAGGAGTGTCGGCTAAAAGCAGTTTCCGTTTGGAGATTCTTACCGTACATACATAGCTCGTAACCAAAGTAGAAAAGAGTTGAGTATATATTGTAACTAATTTTGAGTTTTGGGATACAAATTTGAAGTAAAAGAAATAAACACAAAGCTTGGCTTAAGAGGAAAACTTTCGCATGTCGAAGTCTTAACTGAAACAAGATTGCCTTTAAGTATAAATATAAATATAAATTAACATAACGAAAAGACATGAAAGTCTTGAAGTATCTGCAATTGTTTTGGGCAAATCTCGTCTGGAGGCTCAAGTCTAGCCAATGAAAAAACTCTAATGATTTGCATTTGCTTGCCTGCTTTATTTTCGACACTCTTCTTAACGTGGGGCATTTGAGAATTCGCAACACTCACGACATTTTATCCAAATGTGAGCAACAACAAATCAACAAATAAACAAATAATGAAACGGGCAGCGGGAAACGAATTTCCAAATGAAAGATCAAAGACGCGTTTTCAATTGTTGCCATTTGCCGGCAGCGCCCAGCGGCCAAGTGGGCTGTGGGGCGGGTGTGTGTGTGTGTGTGTGTGTGTGTGTGGGAGGAGGGGAATTGGTGGGGGGCGTGGCGCAAACTGCTTAATACGAAATGTAGCCATTATGTGCTGGCACTCGCTACAGCTAACAGCCTAGCAACCGGCTCACATCATACCCCTGCCCCGCCCCCCGACGCAGGCCCACGCGCTGTGTGCTTTATGCATATTTATTCATTTTTTCATTTACACATTTTTAATTTTAATTCTGTGTCAAAGCAAGCAAATGAAGCCCCCTAAACCCCCCTCCATCCCGAACACTGCTTCAAGCTCTGCCCAGCCCCCTGCAACCTCCTGGCTGCCACCGCCCATCTTCATCCCATTCCCCGCCCAGACCCCACCCAGCAACTGTTGCCTCATTTTCTACAACAATGGCGTTGCTCTGGCGCATTATACAAGCCCCACACCGTCTCCTGCCCTATGGAAAACCCACCACGCCCCCCTCCACGCTCCACCACCACATAACGTGTACTTAGCATTTCCTCAGTTTTTTGCTCAGTTGCTTTATATGGAAATCAACACACACTTCAAGTGTTGTTGTTGTTGTTGTTGTTGTAGCTGTTGATTTTTAATGAAGTACTTTTTCATTATATGTATATTACTTGTCTAAGCACACACACACACACACACACACACACAGAGGCACACACCCCGTCCCCATATGCACTTATATATATAGTACGAGGTATTTGCCAGCGCTATGCAATTTCTTTTCATTTCCGCCTCTCGTTTGAGCCTGCACTTTGTGTGTTTTTTGCTCTTGCATTTCTCTTAATTTCTATTTTAGTTGTCTTTTCATGCAAATGCTGCCCAAGTCTGTGTGTGCGTGTGTTTGTGTGTGTGTGTGTATCTCTGGACACTTCATAAATTGAAATGTTTGTGTGCAACGCTCCAATTGCTGATGAAATAAAAATCTAAGACTTCGTTCGACATTAAGATTAAGTTAAGTTCATCAAAGATAGGAAAAAAGTATTATACTGAAAGTTCATTTACAAACGTAAAAACTCACGAAATATTCGCTTCTAAGCAAAAACTCCATTTCCGACCGATTTGTGAATATCGTAGCCACAGTAGTTCCTATTGATTTAGTAGTCAAATCACACATTTTGTAGCACTTATTTGAATTCTTGAGAATCGCATAGTAGGGCTTTAGGTGAGCTTTATGAAATTAATGTAAGGTAAACTTGACCTGCATTGAGTTTAAAGCTGATCGAATTGTCATTAAAACAGTTTTATTTAACAGTCTACGTGGCTCCGTCAGTGAATCAATCATTCAGTCAATCAGTCAGTGAATCAACCAATCAATCAATCAATCACTTAGTCACTGTGTCGGTCAATTAATTAATCAGTCAATCGCTCAGCTACTTAGTTAGTCAGTCGGGCAGCCAATCAAACAGTCAGTCAATCAGTCAGTCAGCCAGTCAATTCATCAATCAGTCAGTACGTATGTCAGAGAATCACTAAGTAAGTCAGTCAGTCAAACAGTTAGTCAATCAATCAGTGAGTTAATCCGTCAGTCAATCAATCAGACAATTAATGAGCTAATCAATCGGCCAGTTATCAGTCAGTTGGTAAGTCAATCAATCAGTCAATCAACTAGTTTCAGTCAGTCAGAACACTTTTTCTTTCTCTCTCTCTTTCTTTCTCTATCTCTAGCTCTGTCTCCCTTCGATTTATCAATTTCGTCTTATGTGATATTCTTAAACGTTTCACAGGCTGAAAAGCTTAACTACAAGTTAAATAGTTATCTAAATCGATTTCACAGCGTAGCTTTTGCGATTGAAGAGAACAAACTTTAAGTGAGGCTCTTGCAAATGGAACGTATTTCAAATGTAGTTCAATCGTTGAATTCTTATTGAAATCGGATTTAACAATCAAACGCACAGTTTATTAATTTCCTCTTGACTGTCACTTGCCTTGAGAAGATCCGTCTTTTGTTGGCTTCCTGCCTGTGTGTGAGTCATTCGGGACTCTCGATGCTCGAGCTGTTTGATCCTTTGCTCTTCCTGCGCAAAAAAAAACTAATAATAATAAAAGGGAAGATGCGCAGCAGAAAGGAAGATTTTTGGCATTCTTCTGTCAAAATATTTACACAACAGTTGTCAGCTGGATGTGTGAACAAATGGCACAGGACGAAGTTGAGGACACAGGACATTCCAGTCGGGCCATTGTGCGGTGATTTTTCTCCCTCTATCTATCTCTCTCTCTCTCTCTTCCTCACTCCCTCTCTTTGTCTCTATATAAATGGGATCATCGTCAGCCTCTTCATTATGTTGCTCCGTGGCCCTCAATTACTTGTAATTATATTATTTGCAGAGCAAACACAGCCTTCGAGCTGTTCTACTTGATTTCCTTTTGGCCATGCCACGCCCACGCCCACA
Organism: Drosophila ezoana; assembly: GCA_035045725.1. Classification (NCBI taxonomy): domain Eukaryota; kingdom Metazoa; phylum Arthropoda; class Insecta; order Diptera; family Drosophilidae; genus Drosophila; species Drosophila ezoana. Next base: position 5,744,433 of record JAWNOU010000058.1, read on the forward strand.
GCACAGGATTTGAGCACTTTCCTGCTAATCCGCACCGCCTGCCCGCCGCAGCCAAGAAGTGGCAATGTAAATAAATAGATCGTTGGGCAGGCGGCTTACAGGATAAGATTAGAAATTGGTCGGATTTCGGCCCCGACCAAATGGTCAGCGTTAAGTGGCAGCCACAAGAACAACAGTTGCACGTCCAGCATCAACAATGATGGGCCCATGGAATGCAACTGAAATTGGTTTAGCCGAAACCGAAGCCAAAGATTTCCCAGCTGAAGTGGGCAATCGACAGCCGTAAGGTGCGCTAGATCCGACAGCTGACAAACTATTCAAGCGGGCCGCACAATTGGCAGGCAGACAATTTAAGCCCTTTATTTCTAATTAGTTGACACGTTGAGCTCTGAAAGTGACTCTCTCCACTTCTTGCGTTGTATTTGGCTTTAAGATATTGTTAATAATATAAACCTTTTGCTGAGCCAACTGAACATGGCTTAAAGAAAGCAGAACCGATATATATATATATATATTTATCGGAAACTACAAAAGCTATAGACATGAAGTTCGGAATATATATATTCTACCAGACCATTCGCAGCTGTAGCATCTTTTTTCGTTCGATACATGCTTTCATTTTCATAACAACAAATATCGATGCATGCTTCCACTTAGATAAGTTTATAGCGATAAATATCGATACATGCTACATAATAACAATAAATATCGATTGAAAGACTTAGAAGAAGGAAGAAAAGAAATAAAGAAAGAAGAAACGAAAAAAAGTCTTGCAAAAAAGAAACTTCTTCACGCTAAAACACTCTCAACCCCGATAAATATACGTACATAAATATATATAATTATACAGCTTATCTTTATATATATATATATTGTAATTCCAAACCAAATCGACTCAGTTCTAAAACGGTTTTATACCCTATATGAAATTACATCCAATTTCATTTTTAATGTATGCCTATGCGTAAATGCAAATAATTACTTGATAAGCCTGGGCATCTCTTTCCTCTCGCTCTTCTCTCTTCTCCCTCTCTCTACCCCTCTCGTGTTGCTGTGCCATGTAGCCCAATTAATTGCATGATTAACGTCAATCGGCGAACGCCTGCAGCGAGCTACAAGATACTAGATACTAGATACAAGATACTTCAGCAGCAGCCGTGAAAAGCGACGCCCGACGTTGAGGCACTTGAAAATTTCCACGTTTACAAAATGAAAATAGAAAAAAGAACAGCAGCAGCAGCAGCAGCAGGCATCGGCGACGTGGCTGGAGTTCGGTTTGGCGCACAGGTGCCACAGCCATGGCTCAGCAACTTTTTTTTTTTCATTGTTGGTATATTTTCAACACACACACACACACACACACACACACACATGCACATGCACGCAGGTTTTCCTCGTTTTCACAAGAAGCTGGCGTTGTTTTTTCCTGCCACTCTGCGCAGGCGGGTTACCAGTTTTTGTTCTTGAGCCGTGACTAAAGCGTTTCGCCTAACAAGCCGTTAACGAGCTGCCAGAGAGCCAGCTCTAGAGTTCTTCACAGGTTGCAGCCACATGTGGCAGCAGCAGCAGCAGCAGCAGCAGGGCAGCGGTAGCTCCCTGGCAATCGCGTTTAATTGGTAAATGGTTCATTTAGCAGTCAGAACCAATTATGAGCCGGAGGCACACACACATACACACACACTCGCACACACACTCGCACACACACACAATCGCACACTCGCTGCCGCTGTAAAAACAATTACAACAGTTTTTCCACCTTTTTTTCCTGTTGCCTTCTTTTCCAGCTTGTTTTTTATTTGACGCGCCGCAAAAAATGCTCTTCAAGTGGCTTCAAATTAAAATTTGTTTTTTGGTTACCAACACACACACACTCAGCCACGCCCACACGCCCCAAAGACCAACTAAATTGCAGACCGATTTGAATTGAAGAATACTTTTTACTTTTCTTTTACTAGTTCAACTTTATGTGAGCACAGGATTTACGATTATTTAAAATTTGGAAAGCAAAAAAAATACGTTATATAGAAAAAGCTTTTCCTAATAAAACCTGATTCAAGATTGAAATCACAATGTCTGCAACTGACCCCCGAAAGCAGCTTCAAGCTCTATCAAAGACCCCGTGTACGAATCTGTTTAATCTGCAAGAAACGAAGAAAGTATCTCTTGAAAGAAGAAGTCAAGCAGGCTTTTGAGACAGATCCAAGCTGGCCTTGGATAAGCTAACCTTTATAGCCAAATATACACAAAGGCCGGACGCCATTATTGCCAGTAACCCAATGCTCATTTCATATTTGTTTTGGTCGAGAACATTGCTCCACACCGCCTTAAAGACTTTCGTCACACTCGTTTTTGGCCAGCTCCAAATGCTCACCTTCTCGACGCGTGGCTCCTCCCATATTCCGACCCATTCCATGCTTCTTTTGATCTGTTCCATATTGTAATAAAAAGTGTATCTATATACCTATACAGTTAAATACTTTGATTAAAGTATTGAACAACTATGTAAAATTCTAATACGGAAATATATATAAGAGAGATGTAATCACAACACCTCGAAGTGAACTGAATGAAGCTCTCGCAAATCGAAACGAGCTCATCTCAAATTTGTTGACATCGTTTCCAATGAATAACGATTTGTCTGTCTTTTACGTGGCTGCTGCGAGTTTTTTAAGCCTAAGAGTAAAAATTGCATTAGGCTGCAACCAGGAAAAGAAATGTCGTTGGTTCGATTTAAGGTTCGAACTACAATTCAATTTTTAAGTTTTGCTTGCACGTTCTACAATTTTCATATACAAAATTTGATGTCTACTCAAAACTTGCAATTGAAGCTTTTCATTTGAATCAAAGCATTTGAAATACAAATTGCTAGACTTGTTATTAAGTTTATTAGAAAACAAATTTTGGATAACAAACAAAATAATCGACTTCACAAATCGTATTACTTTTGGCCGACCTTTGAGCTTTAAGTGCATTAAATTTAAAACACTTCATATGAAGCTCAGTTGAAGCGAATCGGGTTTAATATAGCCAGATTGTGAAAAGCCTTAATGAGCTTTTCTGAGCTGATACCATTGGATACATTGCATGCATTTTTTGGAAAGCTGAGTTGGGACAAAGAGACTTAATATAGCTCGATTCTAAAAAGCTTTCATGAGCTTTAAAAACTTATATCTAGGTTGTAAAAGCTTTTAAAGCTGGTTGCATAGTACTGACTTCTTGCATATTTTAGTTGAGTCAAACTTAACTTTATAAAGCTTGACTTAATGAGCTTTAAAAGCACTTATTGCAAAGCTCAGCTTTCATGTGCCCTCAAAGTCCTTAAAACGCGATCAATCCAATATATATCAGAGAAGCTATGATTCTTCCAATTTCAACAGCTTTTGAAAGACTAAGTCGCAAATTTCATAATCAGAAGAAAAAAACCTTGCAATTAGTCAACGTTCTCTTAATTTAGAGCATAAATATTTTTGTTTATTTCGCGCATTTTTTGCGTAATTTCCAATGATCGAGAACTGTTGTTAAGAAGGTGAGTTAGTTAGTTTTTTGTGGTTTCAACAATTTGGCCACAAAGTGCACGTAATTGGTAGGCAACAAATGCGGCATGTGGCATGGGGCATGGGGCATGTGGGGCATATTCGTTAGAAATGTTTTCCAAATGGTTTGCAAACTGCGCGCTGTGCTTGCCTCTCAAAGGAAATCAACATATTTTAACATTAATTTGGATGCCCGTACGATGCGGGGCGTGGCACGGCCGAAAGGCGGCGGCAAACGAGTTAAAAGTTGCTCGCATTAATGCGGGCTGATGGGGGCAAAAAAAGTTGGTGAAAAAAATTAGAAAAGTGTAAACGGATAAAGTGCATGGAAACAGGAGGCGGGCCGGGCGTTGGCAACTGCGCGTATGTGCTCGACGAGGCGGCGGAATATAATAATGAGGACACACACACACGCACCTACACCTACACCTACACACACACACACACACACACACATACGCATCTCGTTAGCAACGACGCCGACGCACCTGCACCGAAATGGAGTATTAAAAATTATGCAAATGAATTCGCGGATTCGTATTCGCCGTGCGTCAGGATATGCCTGGCAGGCAGGCAGGCGGGCAGGCGGGCAGGCAGCCTGTTGTCCTTCAGCGCCACACCCACCAAATGCGCGGAAATTAAGCGCATGTATAAGAAGAAGAAGAAGCAGCAGCAGCAGCAGCAAAGGACGCCACGGAGGTGCAGACATTATGAATGTTGTAAATTAATTTCTGGCGGGTTGTTTTTCAGCTTTTTTTTTTTTAACTCTCACTCGCGCGACACTCGCCTCCACTTGAAAAGACACGAGCCGAGCTAAGCAACGCGGACAAGGTGGGTTGAGAGGGGGGTAGCGAGGGAGGAGGGGGGCGGGGGTGTGGAGGAGGCACTGGACAAATGCGTAAAAACAATTACGCTTTAATTGCAATGATTTCCCCTGGAAACGCCGTTGAGCCCCAGCGCCAACGAAAATTGAGCTAAAAACGAGCCAACGGGTTGCAGTTGCAAGGCACTCGGCACTCGGCACTAGGCAGCGGGGGCGGGGCTTTATGGTGCACAAGGGGGGGGAGGGGGAGGAGAGGGGGTGCTGCTGCTGGGCTTAAGTTGCACAGAGTTGTTGGCGCTCTGCTTTTTTCTTGCTTTTGCCGGAAGGCTTCCGCAATATAAGGCACAATGCAGGTGCCCAACTACGGCTGAAACAGTGGAGCCAAAAGACAAGACTACAATTAAATAATATATAATATAATCTAATATAAACTAATAAGTTAGTTTGTTAATATAAAAGTTGTCTGCGTTGCTTTGATTTAAACATATTTAGGATTGGGTACATATATATGGTATATCTATATATATGTATATCTATGCAGGGCCTAGAAATTTGGCATATGTATTGTCGTAAATCATATAAACATTCAGAAAACCTTTACCGAAAACCGGCTGCCTAAGAAGGCAGCTAAACCTTGTTTATACGTGTAACTCGGGGCATCGAGCTTCTTACGGCTAATCGCTTACGGAAATATGATATATATATACATATATTGTCATATATCATATAAGCACTTAGAAAATGTTATTCATTTTATTTATTTTATTTGACAAGAACATGTGCTATCTGCAGCTGTAGACGTGCACAACTTTATCTTGAAATAGACTTAAATTCATTTATAGCAGACTTTCTACACTTGATTTTATACCTTTATATCTATCTTTCGCTTACGGACTATGCTGAACCCAGTTGAAACAGCTCGAAAAGGTCGAAATCAACTTTATGTATTCTGATTTACCAGCCGCAGAATGAGTTTTATGTATTCTATTCCAATAGCTGCTTCCATTCTGTCAATATCGATAAATATCGATTTGGAGACTTGGTTTTTTAGGCAAAGCTCGAGAACGAAAAGAGCTACATGCTTCAAACTTTGTAAGTAGGCTCACAGCTGGGAAAAGTCACTGCAAGTCGCATTCAAAATGAAATGAAAATAAATAAGAAAATAGAAGTAAATCGAATTTTGTTTTAGTTTGTCGATGCATGTGTTCATCACTTGTAACTGATCGATATATCGATTATTGGTTTTTTGGTCAAAAGAAATAGCAAACATATTTTTGGGCGCATTTCAACGTCTCGTTACCCACTGTGCCCCAACTGCCTTATGGCAATTTTAATTTCGCTTAACGAATTATTAAATCCTTATGAGCCGTGGGTGTGCGGCGGGTGTGTGGTGTGTGAGTGTGTGTGTGTGTGTGTGTGTGTGGTTGAAAATCATATTCACATTCATGCTTGAATGAGTTTTTTCTGCACGTCAGGCACTTGCCTGATCAAAGGACGACACTCTTGAGAAATTATCATAAAAGGATTTGCGGGCAGCGTTTTGTCGGCGACTGTTCCATTCCAATTCCAATTTCAAATCCAATTCCATTTCCATTTCCATTTCCATTTCCATGCCCATTTCCATATAACCATTTTGAATAGAGAACCTCGCCTTTTGTTTAACACAAGCACAGTTCAGCCTTTCTCTCTCTCTGTCTCTCTGTCTCTTTATTCAAAATTGCAAAATTTGAATAATGCGCAAGTGGCGTGCAAAACAACACAAAATAAAGAAACGGATTATTCATATTCGTATTCATCATTCGTTCATTCATACAACCATTCAACCATTCAACTGATTCCACTGATGAGTTCGCTGATTGCATAATAGGCCGTTCCCATTGCCAATGTGTGTTGATGCGATCCTGAATATGAAGAAAAAACCAAAAACCGTTTGACTTTAGCTCCACAGCTGCCACACCCCACTCGTCTGTCCTCCTGGCCGTGTCCTGGCCATTCCACAATTTGCGGATTGCAATTAGAGCCCAAAACGGCAAGTGGCAAGTACATGAGTGCCGAGCGCCGAGCGCCGAGTGCCGAGCGCCGAGTGCCGTCTGCCTTACAATAGACAATTGTTCGAACCAGGTCGGGGGCAAATTGGAAAAATGCTAAATAAGTAATCAGGCGGCGACTCTTTAAATTGTTAACACCAGACCTTCGGCATTTGGCAACCACTTTGAAGTGCATCTTAATCGCTGAATAGCTCACATTTGCACTTTCAAGTGGCCGCACTTCGATGCATCCTCTGAGCGAGACATTTGAATATGCTCCTCTACCCAATGAACAGCTCCTCTCATCATCCAGGCTCTGACGTTTATTTAACGACTAATTGGCTCAATGCTTTATCCTCACTATTTTTGAATTATAACCCTATTTAGTTTGATTAGTTGAATTTATTATACAGCGTTTTCTTTTCTGTTTCTCTTCTACTTTCTAATTCGGTTGAGGTTTATCTAGTTAAAATGGCCCAACTTGTGTTCTTAGATTTATTTTTAATGCTTTTTGATGAGATGCTTTTTTCTAGTGTATCATAAGAAAATGGAGTAAACAAACACAAAAGCTAACAAATTTGAACCGGCGACTTCCCGCTGGACAGTTCAATCTTATGTTGTTTTAGCACAATATTTTCAAAGATCCACAAATAAGTTAAGTGTTTTGGGAGAGTAGGAAACGAAATACTTCATATATGTTGAAATATACTTCAGTATAAATGTGAAACATCTAAGCTAGACAGAATTGAATAAGTAAAGTTCAGTTTTTGTAATGAAAATTCTTAAATAAATGGGAAATTGATTTGTAAATCAGGTATAAAATCAGTAAGCTTAGCTCTGATTCATATATGTGTATCACAACAATGATCTGTAAATTGAGTAAAAATTCATATATGAAACTCACACTTAACTATGTATAGATATATGTATATATATATATTCTTTAACTTCACTGATCGACTGATATTAATCGATACTTTTTGATCACATATGGTTTTTGGGTTCTTCGAAACATCATTACAATCTCAGCCTTAATTACCAATAACATATGAAAGCTTTACCAAAAGATGGACTCTTTCGAACTAGACCCAGCAACTAATACAAAAACAATTATCGATTGTTCTGCATCAATACTCTTGATCACATCGTTCTTAGCTAATGTTAACACAAGAAAACTATTCTAAAACCAAGAAACTTGCCGAATAAGATCGAAGAATCAACACAAAAGCTACCAACTTTTGCTAATTGGGGTATATCGAAAGATTAAGTGCAATTATCGTTTGGTTGTTATCGATACATTTGCATTCAAAACTGATCACGAGTCTGGCAAACGTTCAGCCGCAGCGGCAAATTTATGAAATATTTTTGTTGTTGTTGTCGCTGGTTCGAGTCTCCGCTAAGCTCGGCATACGCGACGCTGCAGAAAAGTTTGCAAACAAGGACAGCTTTCAAGTGTCAACAGAGCTTTTCGAGCGTGCCGAAAGGGTTGCCAGAGTGCACACACGAGCGCACATGTGGGCGCATGCATGTGTGTGTGTGTGTGTGTGTGTGTGTGTGTGTGTGGCCATTGCGCCTGCCTGGCAACACGCGAGGCGCACGCTGCGTATGCGTCATGCGTGACTTTATCTGCACGCGAATACGCCTCTATTTTGTAATCTGTTAAATTTGATTGAATTTCAGCGATTTATTGCTGCCGCTTTTGGGGGGCGTGCCACCGCCCATTGCGCAATACTCACTGATTTCCCTACTTTATTTTTTATTTGACTTTATTTTTTCTGCCGATTCTCCCCTGAGTTGCATTTAGCAATTTTCTCGATACACATTGCACAATCAGAGCAATAAATTCAATTACAAGTTGACCTGCGAAAGGGCGGTGGGTGGAGGGAGGGGTGGGGTGGTAACTGACAACAACAACAATTGCAAATATGTCACGAACAGTGGCCTGTCGACTGCGCAGACCCGCCTACTGCCACTCCTTCTGCTCCTGCTCCTGCTCCTGCTCAGCGCTCTGCCAGCTTCAGTTAGTTCATTTAAGTAGTTGGCCCAAAGTGTATTTAAGCTAAAAGCTTTGGACTCTACTTGACAACGTGCCAAGTTGTTGTTGTTGTTGTTCTACTTGTTTTTATATACTTGTTGAGGGCATATTCACTTTGTCCTGAAGTGTGTAACGAGCATTTATACTCCTGATCAAAATGCAGTCGAGTCTATATAAACATGTCCATATCCGCGTTTCCATGCAAACTAGTCTAAAAGCTATCGTCTTGAAATTTTGCTTAGCTTCGACTTTCTGTTGCAGGCCGAAAGAAACGGTTGAGAATCGAGTTTTTTGAATATTTTCATTTAAGATTTCTTCGCCAAGCTCAGCAGCTACGAAATTCACAATGCTCTAAGGGTATTTAAGCTTCGGCTTGCCGTTCTTTTTCGAGGTCTTGCTGCTGCCTCTTCTTTTTCTTGTTATGCCTGTTGTTGTTATCGTTGTCTGCCCTTTGTCCTGTTTGTGAGTCTGGCTGCGTGTTGACATTTTGGCCAGCTTCTAATCCGTCGTCTGGCACAGCCCCTGCTCCGGCGCCCACAACGGCGACCCTTTGCTTGACTCGAGGCAAAAGATTCAAGATTTATTTCAGCACTCAAGGGTGCCCACTCTGCAAGCAGAGGAGGGGGACCGTGGGGGGCTCAAGCTGACGCAAGAGGTTGACGATAAGTGCGTGTATCGTTTAATTGGACAGCAATAATGTGGCTTCATTGAAAATCGATATCGATAAACAATTTGCAATAGTGATTTAAGAACCATGCAGTTAATCGACAGCCATAGATAGACCAGGGCGCAGAGGTGTGTTTGATATGCTGACTTACCGTTGACTTACATTTATCGATAACTATCGATTCAACTTAATTGTCAACACTTTTATATAGTTCAGTAAGTAATCGATACATACATGAAATATATTTTACAAGAGCTTTAAACAGTTGTAATATCGATCGCAAAAGTTATTTATCGATAACTAATTGAACACATAATAAAGCTATTTATTTGGGCCTTTTTAGCTTTCTTTATTTTTTAACGTGCATCTACGCTGTTGATATTTGATTTGGAATTGATTTTCTGCTTGGACTTATCGATAACTGTTTAGTTCATGCTTTGATAATGCTTCTTCTTCTTCTGCTGCTTGAACCTGCCAAACATGCAAATGCTACATTAAATAAAACACGTTTGCCCGAATATTTTAGCATTCAAATGAATATATTGCTAAGTTGCAACTTTTACAAAGTATTCCGATAAAAAAAAGTCTGTAAATGAATTAATTCCGGCGCACAAAGAGGCCGCAAACGCAGCTGAATTGACGCAAGTCTTAAGCAGATTTATGAGTGGAAATGGATGTGGAAATGGGGGGAAATGTGTCCATTGAAGGCGAGTCGCCTTGCATGGCCTTATCAGACGCCTTTGGCATGCAGATGGGAAGGTAAGAAATTATTGCTTATGCCGCATAAAGGTGAATTACCCTCAACCCCCAGCTGGCTCCATGTCAAATAAAACACCTGGCTGAGCAGCAATGAAATTAAATAATTTGTGTATCTTTCGTGAGTTCTGGTTGAGGTGAATGGAGGGACTGAAAAGGGGAACGGGCGAGTTTATCTATTGGCATTTCCACGAATTTGCCTAAAAAACAAAAGTTATGCGGCAACGAAATATTATTGCTGGGAATGCGAGTGATATAACAAATGCAACATCTGTTGGCAAATAAAGTATCTCACAGATACAATGGCCGGACGCGTATCTGATAGATACAATGGCCTTTCTATCGCCATCGACGACAGGCCACTGACAAAAGGATGAAGTGTAAACATTGCGCATCAGCGCGCAGACAAACAGACAGGCTGGCAGACTGGCAGGCTGGCAGACAGACTGACAGACATATAGACATAAATAAGAAGAAGAACTATGGCAAACATGTCAACCAATTCGAAATTTTTGACATGTTGCCCCTGAAGTGGCGCAACACGACAGCCCAGGCAAAGCCAATGGCAACGAGTGCGATCGTCATTATCGTCATCATCATTCGCATAACAACAATGATCATCATAATTATCATAATCGCAATCATGATCATAATGAGGTGCTTATAAAAAGCGGGTTTCCACAAGGGCTGCGGCGCCATTATCGGCTTATCAACCCACGAATCAGCCCCGGCAGAGGGTGCTATGAATACATTTCAGCACAATCAGCTTATAGGGTCTCTCTCTCTCTCTGTCCCTCTCTCTCTCTCGCTCTCTCGATCGATATCTCAGACCAGAAATGTTACATATGGAAATTAAAATTTTAATGAAAATGTGAGGAGAGTATTTCAGCTGCCCGTCAAATACTGCATATCAAATGTAGCATATAGTATTTTATTAATTCAAGTAAGGCTCATAGGTTTTCGGGCTTTGATTAAAAGTATTACAATAAAAACGGATGCACTTATTAATATGTGTGTGTATGTGTATACATGTGAATGTATGGATGTATGTGTGAATGTACATATATATGCATGCATGTGTGTATGTATATGTATGTATGTTAATATGTATGTGTATGTAGATGTGCTCGTATGTATATATGTTTGTATGTATGTTAATATGTATGCATGTTTATTATGTAGATGTGCATGTATGTATATACATATGTATGTGTGTATGTATGTGCAGGTATGTGGATGTATGCATGTATGGATGCATGTATGTCCAGGTATGTATATGTATGTATGTATGGATGTATGGATGTATGTTTGTATGTATGTATGTATGTATATATGTATGTATGTAGGTATGTATGGTGTGTTGTTGATGTATGTATGGATGCATGTATGTATGCATGTATATGGATGTATGCTCGTATTTTTCGAATTCTAAAATATTTTATCTCTGCTCGAATTTGAACTTATAATTTACATTCTTATACTTTATCTACCCCCCACTAATTTGGTGTGCAAGTATATGTACCTTATGTATGCTCGGTCTGAAACTGAAATTCTATGAACACAACTTGTTTACATATGATCTTCATTGTGCAACAATTTTTTCCTTATATACATTTCTGTTGAAAATCGAAAAAAATCGGTCTTTTAGTATTTATGTACACTCTTGAAATCTTAAATTTATTTTTTAATCATTTTCAAATATAAAAATCATGTAATTTTCTATTTCGCAAATAACATTCATAGCGTAAATAGAAAGACAAGGCAAGGCAAAGCAACAGGTTGCTTGGCCCTCATACTTCTTTCCCTCTCCTCTCTCTCAAAATCTCTCTCTCTCTCTCTCTCTCTTTCTTTCCGCACCTCTCACCCTCTCATCTGATTGGTAAACACATGCGACTTGAGAGCTAAGAAATGAATTTAAAATTTTCAATTGCCGCCTCATAATATCTCTCAAATGTATTTTTCTGTTGCATTTGACAAGTTTTCAACTAAAGCTATTTGCTCGACAATGGCAACAGGCCAGCCCCTGCCCCACACATCACCCCTTTCCGCTTCTCCCTCCGCTGAGCTGCCTCATGCTGCACTGCCGCATCATAAATAAGTTGTTGCAACAGCAACTAAACATGGCAAATATTGGCAGCACTCGAAGGCAAGTTAAATGCGGCCCGCAAATGGCAGCAAAATGCGGCTAGTTGATATGAGTATGCAGCTGTGAGATACCCTGCATGTTTAGGGTTTTTTGTCTATGTTAATAATAAAATTTTTGAAATTTGAAACGAAAGCGCAAATTAATCATGTTAATATATAAATTCCGTCCGTATATATATAAGTCCGTCCTCCAGGTGCCCGCGCAGATCGAGTTTGTTTCCGATAAACGATAACTTGCCCCGTTGACAAGTAATCGATAAAAATGTATATCGAAATCCCGTTTTTTAAGCAATTTTGGTAAATAATAAGAGCTAGAGTCACCAAACTTGACATGTAGCTTCTAGAAAAGTATATACATGTATATCAAGTATCCTTCATTTTATACCTATCGCCACCTCCCCGCTACTCTCTATCTATTAGCGCGAGCTGCATTTTGTGTTGGAATAAGAGGGTTCAGGGTATCCCCTAGTCGGGAGCTCCCGACTAGAACCTCTTACTTGTTTTTGATATATATTAAATAAGAATAATATCATTTATCAAATCTGTGCTCGTATCGTGAATTCTTGTCATGGCTTAGCCGTCACACAATATACCCCACGTGCGCAGCTGCAGCCAAAAGGGGTATAACGACGCGTCTTGCGATTTGCCGTTAGTCGTGTGTTTGACAGAAGTTATTAAATCGAATCAACTTTCAACTGATGTCTGCCAACGATTTACGATTTACGCACTTGCCTCGCTTGCCCCGTTCCCCGTTCCCCGTCGCCCGTTGCCCATCCCCAATCCCAGCCGGCCCCCCCTGTGGCGGGTCGCTCAGGTGCAAGTTCGCTGCTTGTCGCCGCTTGCGCCATATTTATTGTGCAATCATAATAACAATATGTATTGTGCAGAGGCTGCCGTTGCCGCTGCTGCTGCTGCTGCTTGTGCTGCTGACAGCATCCTTGAACGTTGCCCCAATGTGTTGCAAGTGTTGCAGCTAAACGAATTTCTATTTCTATTTGCCATGTTGACTATTTGCCTGTTGATATTGCACTTGGAATTGGAATTCTGCCTCTTTTTTCACTCCTTTTCTTTTCTTCTATTTTTCTGCTGCGTTTAATTTAGAAGCTGCCACTACAAATAAGTAGGTTGCATTCGATTTGATCAAACTCTAAGTGAAAGCTTTGCAAACTAATTGAAAGCTCAAAAGAAAAATGCAAACAAAACAAATACAATAAATAAGTATGCAAAAACACATATGTAAAAGTAAACAAACCAAAATAAACAAACGAAAATTAAATAAATAAAAACAAATGGATAAGATATAAATGAATGACAACTTTTCGCTTTGATAACCCAAATTTAATGCGATGAGCTTCTTAGTCAATGCTTTTAAAGCCGTCCTAAACAAGCTAGCAAAAATAGTTCTCGGCTTAGAAAAATACTACATATATGTATATCCCTTATCTTGAGATAACCGCCAAGCCTCATCAAATCGGACTAATTTATTTATGACCAACAAAAGTAATGCTTTTGCAGAAAAGTATTTCAACTTCTTTGCAATATAAATGTGGTATTTATTTGCTTACTCTACAAATGTATTTAAACTTCAGCCTGCTTTTTATCTTTCTTACATATTTTGAACGCATTGAAAATATGTAAAAAGGGCATATTGGCAGAAGAAAGCATCTCCGAGCCCATTAAGTATATTTACTCTTGATCATCATCAATTACCGAGTCGATTTTGCCAATGACTCCTCCGTCTGTCTTCCTTATCTCAACCCGAACTAAGTCCTCTAGTCCGTACGTGTCAATTTTACGATCATATCGAATTCGTCCGTTTCCAAGCAATCGATAAGAATCGATATCGATAACTGTTTTTTTGAGCAAATCTTGTGCAGTGCGAGTTTGTTACCGATCATCCATGTATCAAAGCAATCGATAATCAATCATTATCGATAACTTATTTTCTTAAGAACATCAGATTATGGATACATAAAAATTTGTAGATAAAAGTTTGAACTTATAGCAAATTAGAATAAGCTCTGTAATTAAAGCGTTTTGCTATCTTTTGGATACGTATGAAATTATTAAACAAGATCAAGTTTCTCATAGTTGAGAGGTTGGCCCAGCTTCTATTTGTGGGCAAGCAATCCATTAACAAAAAATTACAAAATTTCAAATAATTCAATTGCTTGACAACAAAAGCCAGCCAAACAACAGCAGAGGCAGCAACAATAACAACAACAACAACAACAACGAGGACAACAACAACGAGGACAACTGAGAAGCACATTGAATGTAATTCATCATTGCAGTTGCGCACCATTATGACATCCTGGGCACAGCCCCTCGCTGTGGCATAGCCAGCCCACAGCAACAACAACAGCAACAGCAACAACAACAACAACCACTATGAGAAGCGCAGAGGAGGCTGCGGCTGTTCTAGCAGGCAGCCATTAGCGAAATTTGAGCACCAACAACAACAAAAGGGGGCACCCAAAGCGAATCAAAATGTTGAGCGCAGGGTTGCAGCTAGTCGATGGAAGGAGTGGCAGGGGGCTATGGAGGGGCAGGGGCAGCGGCAGCAGGGGTAGGTGCCACGCGCAAATAATGCCCGAATTAAGCTGCATAATTTACACAACCCCTTGGCAAGTGCACTTAAGAGTTATAGCAACAACAAAACACTAAACAAAACAGAAAAAAATGAATATAAAAAGTAACAAATAATAAGACGAAGAAGAAGCAGAAGCAGAAGCAGAAAAAAAAGAATTATTTCTTGTCGCTTTGCAGCGCTTCGCAACTTGTCATCCGCAATCGTATCCCGCCCCCACGCCCCAGCAATTCGCCTGCCAATAGAAAATTGCGTTCCAGCATTGACAAACTGACAAACTGACTGACTGACAGACTGACTGACTGATTGACTGACTGGCAGACTGATTGACTGACAGAGTCTGTGCAATTGTCTGCATGGTTGAATGGGCACTGCTTGGATGCTTCTTCGGTTATTGCTGGATTATTTGGTCGGGCCTTCGCTGGGAGGATACTCGATAGCAGGGGTCGGCGGGGAGGGGGATAGTCACTGGGGGCCATGTCGGGTAGCTAGTAGCTACCCAGTCAAGTGTATTATCAATTGAATAGTCAACGTGCTCTGTCAGGTGGCATTCATCTAGCTGCGATTGATCGCTGCTGCTTTTCATGAGGCCAAGTATCGCAGGGGTGTCCAATCGATCTAGATGATAAGCATGTCTTTGTGGATTACAGGGTATTTTGATATTTTCTGCTTAAGACTGTAATTCTTATCTATTTTTGCCTCTGTCTTTCTGGATCTTCCCCTTTCTTTAATCTGTAATCTTCAATGCTCGCCATTGAAACATTTCTCTCTTCACATATATGAGGGGCGTTCTTTCTCAGTCTTTTTCTTTCTCACCATTTCATTCTCCATCTCTCTTATCTCTTTCTTCTTCTCTATCTTTCCCACTATCAATTTCTCTCTTGTTAGCTTGCTCTCTTTCTTATTGGCAGTCCCTTTTCCCCTTCTATTCACTCTCATTTACTTATTCAGTATCTTTAGATTTTTGTAGATTTGTTTGCCATCTGTTTTTTTTGATTCTTCAAATTCTTCTTATGCTCCCCTTCCTAAAAACGAAACTTTCTTTTCTATTTTACGTATCTTTTCTTACGCTTTCTTCTCAGCCAGGTAAGCTAGGCTGTTTTATCTTAAACTCCCATTTCCTTTTCTCACCCTCTCTATTTCTCTCTGTTTCTCTCTTTTTATATTTTCCCTCTGGTTTCTTCTGCTCTTGTAAATCTTAACGTTAACTTATCTTTTTGATGATGTTTTTACTCTTTTCTTTTCGATTTGTCGAGTATTATATATACTTGAAAAGCTCACATTCTTTTGGAATTCTTTATGGCTTTTGTTCCATTTGGTCAGCTGCAATCTATGCATAGATCTTTCTTATTCTCTGAGCTTACTTTTCTCTTTGATTTTCTCTTTCTCTCTTTCTACATTATCTCCTATTGTACTCCTTAAGTACTTCGCAACACTCTACACCCAGTTGTCTAGCTGCTCTCTTCTCATCTTTTTCTAGGGTATGTGCCGAGTCGTGTTGGCCTAACCCGTTAAATATTTGCTCTGCACGGTGCTTTTCGCTAATGACGTTGATGAGTTGACGAGGTGGGTTAGGTTTTTCCAGGATATTAACGCTCAGCTCAGCGACGACGAGGTCCTCCTCGTCGGCGCAGCGTTAATGAGGACGATTATAATGTCGCTGATTTTGCGTTCAAACTAACTGAAGCGACTGAAGCGTTGCGAATATGCCTAGCCCCTTTGCAACCCTCCCCCCCTCCCTGCCCCCTTCACCCCCTTGGCCACTGGGGTTATCTCCATTATGCCAAGTGCCGTGGAAGATGAACGGTTCGGCATATTTCTAGACTAAATGAGGTTGAGTTTTGAGTTTTGTCGCGCAAACAATGCCGCCAACAGTTGTCCGCCCCGTTGCCCCTCCGCCCCCACGAAAGCCAACCCTTAACCCCTGCACCCAGCCCCTCCTCCAGACGTGCTGTGCGTCGCGCTGGTTGGTTGCCGAACTCGAACGCCCGCGCCCTCCCCCCTATTGAATTTAAATTCAAATTTGCTGCGTTGCCTGAATGCGAATGTGAATGAGGCTGTGTGGAATGGGCCTAGAATGTGAATGTGAATGATAATGCTGATGACGATGATGATGTTGATGTTGATGCTGATAACTGATGACTACTTCACTTAATGCAAATTTTCGAGAGCAACAAAAAAAAAAAAAAAAGAAGAAGATTTTGATGAGTGCTCAATGTGGCCGCGGGTGGAAAGTTCTACCCCGATTCCCCCACTCCCCCCTAACCAAACGAGGCCATAATACTGCAAATCTTCGTATAATAAATGAGTTAAGCGTGCTAAGCCCCTCCATCCCCTCGGTCTTGGTTTGGACTTAGCTGCAACTCGTTAGCCGTAACCAGAAACCGTACTCAATAGAAAGCAGCCGTAGTTGTTGCCGTAGTCGCCGACTCTGAAGTGCACTTCGGTCCCATCGCCGGGCTGGGGGCTGTGGACTCTTGAGGGCTGTGGGCGTGAGCTCGAGCACTTTATGTATATTTGAAATTAATATGTCATTGTGTAAAAGTGTTTGCCACCAACTTGCAAAATTCAATTTGTAGGTTTTTTTTTTCGGCTGCATTCGAGAGACGCTAACGACAAATCCAACAACTAACGAGATTTGCATTTGGATGCGAGTCACAGCTTCCACTTATGGCACATGCCACACACACACAGCACACATACACACAGCACACACACACACACACACAGCACACACACACATGCCCATATGAGCACACGTATTTCACGCATCATAATTCCCAAACTCAATTCCCGCAACGCCATAATCAACTGACTCTTGCAAGTTATAGGGGGATGTGGGCGTGGCTCGGGCCCCCCTCCTGAATAAAAAATGTCGCAAATTTTGCACAAAATTAAAAACGAAAATTGCATAAAAATATAAAAACTTGGAAATCAGCAAAGCAAATGAAGCGACAACTCAATGCCAGGCCAAAGAAAGCTAGGGTAGTTGGTTCAGCTGCTTCTTCTACTCGTTACAAGTCGCTTGAGATTATTTGGTTAAGCCAGAGAAAGGTAGAGGGCAAAAGAGTTGGAGAGAGAGAAACTTGCAACTTGTGCTTGCCTTAAATGTTGAACGTCAGGTGGGGCATTTGTGCTGAACATCGATTTCTGGACTTTTCTAATTAATCGACTTATCGATTTGCGACTTATATCCTCGCAAAGAGCTCCAAAATTTTACCCATCACATATTATACACGAATTTCGTTTTAAAAACAAAATTTTTTTTCGCTTTCATAACACAATCGATAATAGGCTGTAGTCGATAGCCGTATAGTCGATATATTATCGAATCTGTCTAAAACTTCTACATCCAATTAGTGATTGGCCAGCTATGAAATCCTCTATAGTGTATTAACATTATTATCGTTACTTATCGATTAAAACATTATCGATAAGCAATTGATTTTAAGTCGAAATAAGCTTAAGCTGTACAGCAAAACAGCCACATCTCTTGCTGGCTCTCGCATTCTCTAACTCTCTCTCTTTTTTCTCTATATTTGCTCTTGCTCGGTCTCTGTTTTTATGACGCTCTGTCCTTAGTCGCATTCTAATTATAAGCCGATTAGTTCTTTATCGATAATTAATCAATATTTAATCGTAATTATCTTAAGCTGTTAATTTTATTAATTAAAACATTGTCTTGGTTTCCACAAACAACAAACCAGCCTCAGCTCTTTCTCGCTCTCGCTCTCACAATGTCTCTCTTACACACACTCTCTCTCTCTTTCTCTGCCTCTGTTTGCCTGATGCTGTCCTTAGCCCATTCTAATTGCATGCAGACCGCAGAGATGCCTCATTAAAACGAACTGTGATATGCCTCATTTAGAGCGCATAACATCAACACACACACACACACACACACTCACACAGGCACACACCCAAGCACACACAGAACGCACACACATGCATGCATAATTGTTGATTCGTTGCGATTTGATTCGATATGAATGCAATTGAATTTGAATTGAATTCGATTCTAGCCGCGCTTACTGTTTACCAGAGTCATTAAGAGCATGCCATCCAACAATCAGTACCTGAAACCCCAGGTCGCAGGCTCCTAGCCCCTGACCCCTTGCCGTCCCTGCCCCCAGGCATCCAACCGTAACTGAATACCAAGCAGAAGCATCATTATATGCCGTCAATATTTCCAATCTAATATCCGTTTTGGATTGCACCCAGTTGAGGACAAGCGCAGGCAAGCAGGCGAGGCAGGCGAGGCAGCCAACCAGCCAACCAACCAAAACCCAATCAGGGTCAGCACAGCCAGCAGACCAGGGCTTGGTTGGAGAGTGGGCGTTGTGTGGATGGTTTTCGGGGGGGTGGGCAGTTATTTTGTGGGGGCAATGTCGCTGTCACTTTTGCACCCACGTCTCCAAGTCTGGTGGTTGTTTCTATGGCTGCTGCTGCTGCTGCTGCTTCTGCTGCTTCTTACCTGCTGTGAGTGGCCATGCGGCTAAACAAGCAGCAACCCCGGCTGTCACAGGCGGCCCCACACACACCCACCCACACACACACACACACGTACACCTTTAGCTCATTTATATATATATCTATATATATATATATGTATATATTTACACATAGAATTTTTTGTACTAGCCGCTTTTGTTCATATTCTCTGCTGATTTTTGCAATCATCCTTGATAGGACTTTTTCTTGCTCTGTATGTATGTGTGTGTGTGTGTGTCTGTCGCATGCCCCTCCCAGTTAATTTGTTTGGCTCTCGCTCACGCTGGCAACTTGCTTGCTCTCACTCACTTGCACTCGCTCGCTCGCTCGGTCTCGCTGTCTCGCTCTCTCGTGCTTACTCTTTCGCTCGCTCGCTCTCTCTGGCGTCCTTTTTCTCAGCATTCATTCATTCATTTTCATTTTATGAATTGCATTTGCGCCCAGCCCTCGCGCTCTCTCGCTCGCACTCGCTTCGGCTGGCTCGGGCGACTCGCTCGCTTTCGTCCTTTATGTCCTGGCTTCCTGTCCATTCAGCTGCCTGGCGTTGTGGAGGAAGCCATTATAATATTTTCCTCTTGCCGAGGGCTGAGCATTTATTAAAACGCTGATTACTCGATTTGCACCCCCTGTACAGAAAAGTGGCGGAGGGGGGAGAGGTGTGCGAAAACTGCGGCTCAACGTTTTGTCCTTGCCGGTGGTGGCTGACATCCTGCGCCGAACTTTTGGCCACTGCCAGCAAAAGGACTAATTCGTGGCCCATTTATCACAGTTGTCCTCTTCTTGTCAGTTGATAGCCCTCTGACAAGGGCAGGGCCAGCTTCTTGGCCGGCACATGTGCGTGTCCTTTGGCACTTCGCTCACACACACACACACACGCACACGCACACAACCACCTGCGCACTTGAACTACCTCAAATATCTTATATCACCCTCGAATTGCTAATCGCAACTAATTTCTTATCCACCAATTGCAATCAACATACTTTGTCAATGATAAAAAATACATATACATTATAGTTTTTAACTAATTTTCCACGCATTTCCCACCCGTGGATAATTTAAACCTTCCCGCACTGTCTTAAACATTATGTCTCAAGCAAAATTTTATACTAACTGGTATCTTCCGGCCTTGCCCGGTCGATGTTTTTTGCTTCAAACTCAAGACATTAATTTTCCACCCATTTCCCACCAGCGGAAAATATAAATCCATAGTACTCTTAGCTCCACAAACTATATTAAATAGATATTTGAAGCCCGTTAAGTGCAGTTACAAAAGTTTGCATTCACGTTATTTGCTCTTTTTTGACTCGTGCGTGAAGCTGAGAAATAAAGCTGCCTTTGAGCCGTATTTTTCATCCAAGTGAGATCGATTTCCCGAAAAGATTGAAATTCATATCAAATGAATGTTGGCAAAGTTCTTTCAACATGAGTTTAAAGTGGATCGGAATTGCAATTACAAAATTAAGTTTTTTCCGTTTTCCACGAATTTTTTACAGTTGCGGGTGGAATTTATATGAAATATGTAATATGTCATTTTTGTAACTGAACTCGATCGAGCGGAATCTAAAACTTTGCACTTGAAATACTGGGCAATTATAATGCTCTCTGTGTAAACTTTTCGGTTTTTAAAAAAATATTGTTTTTTATTCTATTTCTAATGTCAGCAATTGTATATGGGACCCCATAAAGTATATGTATATTCTACATCAGCATCAACAGCCGAGTTGATATAGCCATGTCCGTCCGTTCGTCTATCCGTCTATCCATTTCTATGCGAACTAGTCTATCAGTTTTTAAGCTATCCTTTTGCTTAGGTCCGTCTTTCAGTTGCAGCCAGTATATATGTCAAAACTGGCTGGATCTGAGTACTATATCATACAGCTGTCATAGGAACGATCGGTTGAAAGTAGGTTCTTGAATGGACACCCAGTTTTGTTTATTAAGATATCTTGACCCAACTCTTCATTCACTTGTCAAACTTATATGTACCAATTCTTATCAAGATCGCAGGGCTATGTTATACAGTTCCATGGGAAAAATCGGTTGAAAAATGAATTTTTGTATGGAAAAATATTTGGTTTTTTCGTGATGTTTTCATCGAACTCATCATTTACGAACTTCACTAACCTCATATACCCGCAAGGGCGTAAGGCAAATGTCTACAAGGGTATTAAATCTTCGGCGTGACGAAGTTATCTTTACTTTCTGGGAGCAGGAGGCGGGCAAACGGACTTCTGGATGCCCGTAAAGGAAAAGAAGAGTCGGAGCAGTTATTTGAGTTATTCAAACGGATCCTTGAAGCATATTAATGCATATGTAAATTATGAAGCATTCGCTGACTTTGCCTGCCACAAAGGACACTGCAGCCAAGGGAGATGGTAAAAAAAAGGAAGCATAAAGATAGCTGCGGCTGAGAGTTGGTCGATTAGAGGGCAGGGAGAGAGGGGCTGACGGTTGCGCTTGGTTGGTTCGTTATTCGGTTACATTTCATTATGGCTGCCGCAGAGTGGGCGGCAAGTGAGTATGGCGGGGGAGGGGGAGTGGTGTATGTGTATACGGAAACGCGGAAATTTAATTCCTTCCAGTTTCATGCATATTCACAAGATGGCGACGACGCGGACTCGAGTAGGAGAAGGACTCGACACGCAATGCAGCTGCGACGCACACTTTTATAAATTAAGGATAACGACGTCTCTCTACGTCTGTGTGTGTGTGTGTGTGTGTGTGTGTGTAGATATCACTCGGGTGGCTCTATAATGAGACGCTCCACCTGCCTCAAACGCAGCTCTGGGCCCCATTCCGCATGCGGATATCCTTGGCTGCTTTGCATAATGTGCAACCGACATGCCACCTCCCGGACCTGCCCCTGCCCCTGCCCCGCTGCCGCTGCTGCATTTGAATATCTTTCAACTTGGCTTGCTTGATAATTGTTATATGTTCGCATCTCACAGGGAAGAGAGAGAGAGAGACACACGCGCTCAGCAAATTGTTAAAACACCATAAACAATTATTTTGCATTTTACTTTGAGACGAAATCCTTTTGACTCAGCTCGGCTCGAGTTGGGCCAGCCCTATCCTGCCCCCCTCAGGACTGGCACGTGCCCCGTCCCGTTGTCGGCATCCAATTGCACATTTCACCAGCAGCTCGCATGGTTAAGACCGTGCAAATGGCTTTGATCAGCCAGCGGCCATTTTTTTTTTGTTTTTGGAAAACTCTTCTGTTTCCTGTTTATGCAACAACGATCTTTCATGCGCCGAAGATTAAATACCCTTTTAGGCATATGGCTTACGGCCATAAAAAAACACAAACCCATTCGTAAAACTCGTAAAGCCAATTCTTCCCGTAGAGCAAGATTTATGGTAAAGTAGTCCAATGCCTAAAACAAAAAGCTGGTATGCAAGGATCACAGTAGAGCTAATGAATGCTGTGTCGGATAAAGAAATCTTGAATATCTGAAAAGTCTTTAATACAAGAATTTAGCGTTTAATCGATTATTTCAATGGCAGCCAAGTGATAAGGTGGGCCTATCTGCCCGACGCCGACACAGCTAGACGAATCTATGGAAGATTTTAAGATTATATCTACAAAACTTAGAGACAAGTTTGCATAGCCTATGGGCAGACATGGCTACAAATACTTAATGTGCAACTATATAAAGATACCTTAAGAAAACTTTGTCCAGAAACCTTTACTAATCATAGACATATCTCGTAGTTGGCTCTGGCTTAGTTGCAGCTTTCAGCACTAAGCTATACAAATATACCCTGTTATCCGACTTTGAACTAGTTCATTTTCAAGAGTATTTAGATAAGAATGTTTTCATAGCACTTTCTTCAGTAAGAATATACATTTATCCAACTTGAAACTAGTAAATTTGCAAGAGCAGCTATATTAACATGTTTTCCGGGAACTTCATTCAATAAGTTTGTACATGGTTCACATATCTC
The DNA here is from genome assembly GCA_035045725.1 of Drosophila ezoana. Taxonomy (NCBI): domain Eukaryota; kingdom Metazoa; phylum Arthropoda; class Insecta; order Diptera; family Drosophilidae; genus Drosophila; species Drosophila ezoana. The sequence continues at coordinate 5,767,448 of JAWNOU010000058.1, forward strand.
TGACTTGAAACTAGTTCATTTGCAAGAGAAATCATTTAAAGATGTATTTGGGAAACTTTCGTCGTTAAACTATAGAAATATACAAACTAACCTAAATTGGAACTAGTTCATTTGCAAGAGCAACTATATAAAGATGCTTTCAGCGAGCTTTCTTCCATAAGCTATATAATTATACACATTCACACAAGAGGATATTTACAGAGATTCTTTTGGGGAATTTGCTTCGATAAGCTATATATTCGTGCACATTTCCCAAAAGTGGAACTAGTTCATTTGCAAGAGGACTTTCTTTTATAAGCTTCATAAATTTGCACATTTACCCAAATCGGAACTAGTTCATTTGCAAGAGCAACTACGTAAGGAGGCTTTCAAAAAGCATGCTTCAATTGAAACATGTTCATTTGCAAGGGAACCTTATCGAGATTCTTTAAGGAAACTTTTCTTCGATAAGCTATGAGTCATGCACACTTACCAAGAATTGAAACTAGTTCATTAGCAAGGGAACTTCTCCAATTTTTTGGACATATCATATAGCGTACCATTTGCTGCCGCTTCTAAATGGGTTGGGGGTCTTGCGCATCTTGAAGGTCATGTTAATGGGCCGCTCGGTCTGATCCGGACGCCCTTTTTATTAAGGCTTCGCGTTGAAGCGTGAAACTTTTTACTCATTTGGAAGCTCTTTGAATGTCGGCTGGCCTTTTATATATGCATATATTTGTTGTTTGTTTTTGTGTGAATAAAAAGCTGAATCTGAAGCTGAAGAAAGTTGCACAATTACAAAGGCGCAAGGCAAAAGGCGCATCGTTTACACATTTCATATGCATGAGCCATCAGCCATGAACCAATCTCTTTTGAAGTCGACAAAAATGATGTGAACGTGGATGCGGATGCGAAAGCGAATGCGGTGTCTTTGCGAATCTGGGAATTGGGCGGCCTCCATTGCAAAAAGCACAGAGAAAACCCAAGTATGATGGTTATGACTGCTCGACTAGATGATGCTCTGTAGCCTGTTCTATAAGTAGTTTAATATATTTGTCTTTTCTCGATTTTCTTCATAACATGGTAAGCTATCCATAAACCCAAATGATCATGATTTGCTTACGGCTTGCCCAGCCTGTATGCCAACTTTGAGACTCTCGAGTGCCATGAGGCTTTGCATATGAATGTACGGTCCAGCTTGGCTGGATGCATTTGCTCGGGCAAATGAATAACCTTCTGCCTCCGGTGACAACGGATCCTCTTTATAATACTTCACTCTACAGGGTATCAAATGAGAGGGGCAAAAAAAAAACACATAGAAGAAGCGGCGCTCGAGTGGCGCTGAACAAACAGTTGCCATGATGGCGAACGTTTTTATTTTAATTTGAATTTGAATTTGAATTTGAGTTTCTCAAATTGGGAGTTTGGATTTGCATATCAAAGGGCCCCTTGAAGACCGCCAACAAGAGCAGCAACAATGGCCGCGCCTTTGGGCCCGGCCAAGAAATGCACAAAACTCGCTGACGCCCTTCTTTTTTTCTGCCGTCAAATCAAACAATAAACTGCACTCGAGCACGGTCTGGTTGGTGGGGCATAACGTAGGGTAGATAGCGGGAAGTGGGGAGCGGGAAGCGGGAAGCGGGCTGCTTAGGTGGCAAGTGCAGCTGGCTGTGAGGGAGCGGGCGGTGGTCGGGTGCAAAGTTGGCCATATTTAGACGCCATGCTGTGCCTTAATTCGATCAAAAGAAGCTTCAGGCCGTGATGGCTGCATGCGTTGCCCTCCACGCGACCCCTGAACCCTGCCCCCTTAGCCAGCATGAATGGCGCTTGGCACACGCCCCCCGTGTTGCTGCGACTTCTAACCCTTAACCCCTGAACAAAAAAAAGAGCTGGCGAAATGCAAAAGCTGAGCCAGGCTGCATGAAGAGTTCCGCGTTGCAGTTATTAAAAAAAAAAATGAAATAAATAAAAAGTGTTTCCTAAATGATTTCTAATGAACAGAAGGGTTGCTCAGCCGAAGTGCTCCCAACTCGGCTCGAGTGGCAACGCCCCAGGTGGCATCACTGCAACTGAAGTGCCCGTGACAGCCAGCTTTCATCCACCCAAATGCCAATTCAATGCGATTGTAACTATTCGCACAGTGCGCCAGAAATCGTTCATAGAATTCGAGTTCTTCAAGATCCTCAGCTCGAAATTATGCTCCATATTCTTCTTCTCTACATACACATACATACATGCACATACATTCACATACATACACATACACGTTAATAAACACAGATACACATACTGTGTGAAATTCGGTGCTTACAGTCCGTTCGAGTTTTAAATGTATTTTGTGGGCGGTACTCCAAAAAGTGAAACATTTTTAAAACTGTGTTTACTTAGCGAGAACCTGTCAAGCCAAGTATCTAGCTCTTGTCATTTTCGGGTTATGCTTAAGTAATCCTGTCTCAAATTCGATATGTTAAACTCGTTCCGCATATGCTGTAAGAGCATATATATTTCTTATTGAAAAACTGAAACCTTGTACAAACTGCAGTTTCCGAAATGGGCTGACAGACAGACAGACGAACAAACGGACAGACAGATAGGCTCTTGCGACGGCTACTCCCATTAGGCGGACACCCTACTTGGCTGAATGGTTTTTCTCAAACTATTTTACATTTTGTATGGGTACAAATTATAAATTTGGCCATTCCCATTAGTCAGCCATGAGAGTTTTCACTGTATCAGATATTGCCTATCCGTCAGAAGGCTTCTTCTGCCTGTCACATACATTTGCCAACCATCATTAGATCCTATCCCTGGGGTTCAGGCTATAGATAAATGATAGATATAGATAAATGGCAATATTGTCTGTATCGGAACCATATTAGTTCATTTTGGAACTAGCAAACGCATCAGTTCAGTTAGATCAATAAGAACACATTGATTCATTTGAAAGCCTAAATTCACACGAAAGCATGCAAATTTCACCTAAAGAGACCAATCAATATGTGATAAAAGAAATAATTTTCTGAATCGGAACCATGTTAATTCATTTTGGAACTATCAAACGAATTAGTTCAGTTGAATCAAAAGAACACATTGATTCAATGGAAAAGCTAAATAAACAAGGAATCGAACAAATAGCAAAGTATGAATCCAATTAGTATGTGATAAAAGAAATAAATTTCTGAATCGGAACCATATTAATTCATTTTGGAACTAGCATAGAGTCTCCATTTGAATCAATAAGAGCTGTTGGCAGCCTGATTGCCACTTCCTGTGCTTGAGCGACGCCATTTTGACCTTTCCGCTTTCTATTGACGGCCGTGACGCTGACAGTGTGACCAGTTGAGGGGCGCGCGTCTGGCAGCCCAATCAAACAATCGACATCAATCATAATTTTCGCTATTTTCTCGTTACATTGATTACATTTATTCTCCGTTGTCTGTTGTCTGTTTTCTGTTTTCTGTTTCTCGTCTGATTTCTTTATAATATTTGTTTTCTTCTTCCTTCTGTTGGCTTTTTATACATTTTTGTCATTTTCTCGAGCTGTTTTTCATGGAATTTTCTTGCCACCGCCGTTCGTTTCGTCGCGCTGATGTCCTTTAATCCTTGTCAACAGGCACACACACACACACACACACACACACACACTTATATAGCAGCAGCTAACAATGGGCCCCGGGTCCTGCGGCTGCTCCTTTCGCCTTGTCGCCTGTCAGATTTAGCGCTCATTTGTGGTGGGAAAATTGTCATAATCTTTTGACGTGCGCTACCCCCCGACCCCCGATACCCCCGCTACAATTTCCCGAACCCCTATATTTTCTTTTGTATTTTTTCCATCATGCCCACGTTTTTTTTTTTTTTTCTGTTCTTTCTCTTGTTTTTTTTTTTTTTCTATCTCAGCGCCCACACAACGCCTGGCGCTGTTCTGTTGTTCAGAACTTCAGAGCTCCTTTGATACTTAATAAGAAATCTTGTTGTTCGCCTTTAGTTGGGTTGACAAGGCATTGGGTTCGCCTCTCATTTGCATGCCCCAACTCCGCCCCCTCCATCCCCGCCTCCTCATCATTCCGCATCCCGCTGTTTGCCTCACTCAAAAGGCATATCAATTTACCAGTCATTAAAATTTCATGGCTGACTTTTCGCCCAGCAGCAAAGAGCGTGTAGCTCGATTAGCGCAATTAGCGCCCAAGTCGGGCAAAGTTAAGATTAAAGACATTCGACTAGCATTAGAATCCTGTGTAGATAATGATATTTAGGTCCGGGCTGCCCTTTCACAACTTATCCGAACATCATCTTCATGCGAAAGTAATTCCAATTTCAAGTCCATTCTCATATGAACTGCAATTCAGTTCTGCACCCCGTCTCCCGCCTCCCGCCTCCCGTCGCCCATCGCCATCGTGCCCATTCCCACGTCCGTTCGCGCAGCTCGGAATTCAATTTGCGCCAAGTGTCTGACAAGTGTGAAAATTGAGTGCCAAATGGAGTGTACGAGAATAAATGAGCAAATTACGAGCCCGAGCACAAATTGAGCTACAAATTGGGCAGGATGTGCTCGCCGGCAGAGTGCGTAATAGGACAGCATCCAAAGTATCCAAAAAGATGCAGCTGCTGTGCGGCCAGATGGGACCAAAGACACAAGTAATCGAGTCCACTCGACCCAATGGACACTGACGAGCGAGAGAGTGAGTTCAATATCTGAAACTTTTTGATTCAAAGAATGTTTCATAATGTATTCTGTTTATAGCTGCGTAGAGTCCGATATGCCTATATATAGATATATATATATATATGGCATACCTCGCTTCCAAGTTCTGCATACGAACTCCCGACCAAATCGTGTAGCATATTTGAATACCTTCACTCTCAGATACCCGTTATACTATAAGCTAACAGCAAATTGAGAAATATAACCAGGTACCGTCTTTGCGTCCACTTCTCTTAGCCGGATACTATAGAAATTGTGAGGGTATCCCCATTTATTTTGGGGAGGTATGGTCATCCAGGTAACCAAAGGGATGCCAAAAAAAGTGAAATATTCTCAATCTGTCTATGCTATTCGAACGCCTAGATACCAATTTTGGGCTCTTATGTTCCTCGAGCTACGCTTAAAAACCCAAGTCTCGAAATTGGTATTTATCGATATGATCCCAAGTCACTGGAGTGTGATATCGAACAAAAATTGATAAACTCGCTTTGCGTATGGAAGAATATATTTGTATTTCAAATTTCAAGCCTCTAGACTTTGAATTTCTCGAGATCTACGCGATAAACAGACAGATACGACTAGCTTGCCTCAGCTCGTCGATTTAATCATGAATATATACCCATTTTCCCTGTGTTCATGGTATAAAAAGTTGTTCAAATAATTATATAGATGCTTAACTATATTAACATTTCTGCTGTGTTCAAGTTGTCTGTCATGTCCATACGTGCTCCTATACTGACCCTTTAAGCTCAAGGACTATGCGACTATGGGACTATACTAGTCCCAGAAAATTTGGTATACCGTCACACGTTAGCCATATAAACTTACTTATTTTTTATCCTAACCCATATTTCGCCGCACTCCAAACACACTCTGAGATATATCTTGCTGAGTTTTCAAGTTGAGCGCCCGCCACTTGAGTATTTTGACATGTAATGCACTACTTTGCATAAATATAGCCTGAATTGATTCGAACTTGTGCATCATTTACTCTCGCACTCGTTGCGTATGGCCGACTGAGCATTGGAATAAATCGGATGAGTTTTTTCCTTTATGCCCTTGCAGAGGGTACTTTCATTTTGTATAGAAGATGACCTCGACTGCGTACAGTATATATATGTTCTTGACGAATCGATATAGCCAGGTGCGAATCGTGCGAATATATAATAAAGTTTCCATAGAAACAATCAGCTTAGAGTTTAGTTATTGTACGAGAATGATATCATATATCATATAGTTGCCATATATACATATTTATTTTTTATTTATTTTTGAATAATATTTTGATTTTATTATTTTGATAAGCGTAGTTGCCATATAAACGATCGGTTAAAAGTTTATCATACAAGACATCTGTTTTATTTTTCAAGATATTTTGACATTATAGGCAAAATATTTTCTAAATCGGAATACTTTCGTAATCGTAAACCTCCTTGGCAAAACTCTTTCAAACCATTTCTGTTTCTCAATGTATCTTCAGAGAGCCAAACAATATCTTTTATGTCATTTGTCTACGAGGTTATTTATGCTATTGATCGGTATTTATAGACTAATCGATATAGCCAGGTCCTGATCGTGCGATTATATCATATAGTTGCAATAGAATCGATCGGTTGATAGTTTACTTATTGTATGAGAAACCTTCTTATATTTTTCTGGATGTCTTGACCTTATAAGCCACGTCTTGTCTAACTCTATAAACCTTTTTTTTTATGGAAAACTCTTCTATATGTCTGCAAGGGTATTCAAACTTCGGCTGAATATCCTATTTGTATTTAGTTTGTTCTTTATTTTCTTTTTTTTTGTTGCACGCTTCGATGCTCAAATCACCTGCGCAAATTAATGCAAATATTCATTGGTGTATTTAACGTTAATAGGCATAAAAATATAATGATTGCATAATGCGCTCACCGACGCGGGTTGGGGGTGCGGCGGGTGGGGTGAGGGTGAGGGCGCGGGTGGTGCGAACCGATTGCGAAGGTTCAAGTGGCGGACGCTGTCAGGTCGCGCTGTGTGTGCTCATCTGTGGCTCAACTCGAGTGGAAAATTCGAATTCGGCTTCGAATTTGAATCCAGGTCCGAGTTTGGCTTTCTTTTGTTGTGCTCGCTGCGGAATTGGGGGGCGGGCAGCTGCAGGGCACGGCTTGCAGCCAAATTTGTTGGAGTCCGTTGCCAAAGACGTTGGCTCCAACACAAAAAAAAAAAGAAAAACAAAGAAACAGCTGTAAAATACGTTGACTATTAAATACCCTTGCAAGGCATATGACAAATGTTTCATGCTGATTTCATTTACAACCAAGATTTCGTGAGACACAAATAAGTTGTTTCCGGCTAAGCGAGGCTCAGCTGCCTTCGTGGATATTCAGTATACGAACAGACGAACATATCGACGCTTCGTGTTGCTAACGATCGTGAATATATATATAGATATATGCGCTATAGTCTCGCAGATGTCTGCTGCTTGGCGTTACACAAGTCGTGACTAAATTCGACTACCCTTCGCAAGTGTTTAGGAAGGTACAAAAAAAGCACTTAAAGGTTGATTATGCCCAGGCAAATTTAACGAGGCCGCCATTTTGTTGAGCCACCTGGCTGCTGCTTCTTCTTCTTCTTCGCTGGCTAAAGCTGGCGGACAGGTTCAGCTTGGGCCTCCGGGCCTCGGGGGTTGCCCGACTGCCAGACTGGCTGGCTGCGCTCTCTAATTGCGCGTTGCACATCAAACGGGCTGTCAAAATACGCGAAATGTCACTTGAAATTGAGATTGGAATAGGGCCACGGCTTTAAGGGCTCAGGGGTTAGGGGTTAGGGCTTGAAGCTTGGGTTGGGGCGTGGTGGGGGCAACCCTTTGCTGCTGCAATTCAAGATGGCGCATTTGATATCCATTTTGATTATTGTGGCTGGCAGGCAGCGAGTCACTTGACGTAATTAAAACCAACAACAGCAGCAAGGACAACAGCAGCAAATGTCCTTTGTCCGTGCTCTGAACGAATGACATTTGCGCCAGGAAGCGGCAATTGAATTGGTTTTTAAAAATTGGAATCGGAGCTGCCTGTTTGCAGTTGGAGTCGGAGTCGGAGGCGGAGGCGGAGGCTGTTGGCTGTTGGCTCCACTCGCTGTGGCACTTCCTTTTGTAATTGATATACCGATTCGCATTCATGACACGGGCAATCCGCAGTCATCCCTTTGGCTCGTCCATTGTCGAAAATGCTGCGCCGCGCTCGTTGTCCTGTTGCTCTTCACGCAATTTAATCAACTTGACGCGTTTCCTTTTTTATATGTCTATATATATATTTATTTCTCTTTGTCCCGATTTCAACTGCGATTCGCTGGCGCGTATCAATTACCAAATGTTTTGACAGCAATTGTCTAAATAGGCAGACGCTTATCTAACCTCTGGCCCGCGGCCACTTTTACGCCTTTGCCATGTGAAGCGAATCGTGAATTCATTTCAAAAAAGCCTTGAGAAAAAAAGCCTAAAATTCGCATTTAAATTTAAAGAAAACTTTAGAATAATTAATCTCTTCGAATGCTCTAATCATGTGAAAGAGTGGGAAATTTTAGCCCATTTCTATGAATTTTGTTGCCAGATTTAGATGCCAAATTGATCTAGAGACCAAACCAAGAACAAAACGCCAAACCCTATCAAACTCGGTCGAGTTTTGACCGAGTTATGTGAGCGTGATGTTTTTACCTATGTTTACTTGGGATACAAATGTTTAACTATACGATTCCTATTATTCGAGGTCTCATTTACCCAAATGCTTTTTGCTTGTATAGATATCGATAATTATCGATACAGTTTAGCGCAGTTTGACATTCAATCAATGCATGTAGATGCAGCGAATGATAGTCGATTATAATGCTTTCAGGTTTATCGTTAGCTATCGATTACATTTGACACATGCTATCAATTTTTTGTAACCATTCGCATAGTTTCCTATACTCATTTATAAGTATCGATAGCATAAAAACTACAAGTGCAGCAATACTTGTATCGATTTCAATATAATATATATTGATTCGATAAATATCGATGGGAAGAAAACGATACGAGTCAAGTGTATAAGTTATTCGATTTGTGCAGGATTTATTGATGTATCGATAGTTATCGGTTCAAGGTGACTTATTACCTCTTTTTCTTTAAGAAATGAGTATTATTAATCAAAAACCGATAGCAAATTTAATGTTTGCACTTTAAATACATGGTTTCGATAACAGTAATCGAAATTGATTTTATTAAAATGTCTCCACTAGCAATGCGATGAATATCGTACCGCCAACAGTTATCGATAACAGCAACTGCTCGCCCTACTACTTAGATGGCATGTTAGCTGTGCCCAGCACAAAGGCAACCCGCAACAAGACTCGAAGCGTGTGTAAAAATGCGCCCACTTAATATCCAGTAAATGTTTCAAATAATCGAAGTAGATAAAATTATCGAAATAATGGCAAAATGTGCCGCAAGATTGAATCATTTTTCCAATCAATCAAATCAGCAAAGCCGCCGCAGGGAAACAACTGTGGGCGGGGCGGGGCGGGGCGGGGCGTTGTTGGGGCGCTGCTGATGAAGCAATCAATAGCGTTGATGTTTTGCCTGGGCAGGAAGTCATCACGAGTCGTTGTTGTTGCTGTTGTTGTTGTTGTTGTTGTGATTATTAGTAAGTAAAAATAAAAACAATTTGAGGCTCGTTAAAGCTGACACTTTCATTAAGTTGGTCAAGCGACGGCAAACAAATTGGAATAATTTCTTGTGTCTGCGCGGCTTAAAAGGCGTTAATGAGCGCAACAACAGCAGCTGCTGTGGCAGGGGCTGGGGCAGGGGCAGGGGCAGCAGGGGGATGAGGTTGTTGGTGTTGATGCCGATGAAATTTGATGAGACATGAACAAATTAGTGACAAATTAAAAGTCAAAGCGCCGCGAGGGTTGCGCTCGCTCGCTCTCTCCCTCACTCTGACCACCCTCCCCCCTCCTGTCTCACACTCTCTCTCTCACTATGTGCGTGTTTTGTTTGTGCTCACAAATCGTGTCAAATGTCAAAATAAACAACCCAACTAAACTGAAAAGCAGCCAAGCAAAATGTCACCTACTGCGCCGCTGGCATTCGGCAACATTCCAATTAAATATGGCAACAAATATAAGCGAGCGGGTGGCTGGGTGTTTGGTTGTGCGGTGTGTGTGTGTGTGTGTGTGTGTGTGTGTGTGGCGCGGCAGCAGCACGGCGCTGGCATCATGCCACCAATTAAACTAATGATAAGTCAAAACAGCAGCAGCTCGAGAGCAGGGGCTGACCGGGGGTGGGGCTGGGTGTGTGTGAATTTACCATTGATTTGTGCGATTGCGACTGACAAAATTGTGTGGCATGCCATTTACACACACACACACACACACACACACACACACACACACACACACACACACACACACACACACACACACACACACACACACACACACACACACACACACACACACACACACACACACACACACACACACTCACACACACACGCGCGCGCGCTTCTCATCGTTATCTGGCACAATAGCCGGCACCACACAAAATGTGATCTTTGGCAACAGTCTGGCAACTCTGGCAAACTAACGGTTATTGCTTGCCGGCACGCTTCCATGCGCCAGAGAGACGTGAGAAATTGCTTGTTAACAAGTTTATTTGGTTGGCACATGCCAAAAAGTATGCTACAAAATTCAGTTACGTGTCTCTGTGCAGCACACACACACACAGGCACACACCCACGCACACACACACACACACACATGCAAAACTGTTGCACACACACATACATACAGGGGCACAGTAAGTGGCATCATTTTGAAATAAAGTTGATTCAATCAGTTTCTGTGACATTCATTTGCAATGCGGCGCCAAAGGATACACTCATATGTGTGTGCGTGTGTCTGTGTGTGTGTGTGTGTGTGTGTGTGTGTGTGTGTGTGTATCAGTTGTAGTCGCTGCCAGCTGTCACGCATACATCCAATGATGCCATCAGCAGCCATCACTCAACCATCACGAATGTACATTTTTTTGAGGGGGTGGGGTGTATTCAAAAATATGACATGTGAATACGTTAAGTTGGGCGCACTTTAAATATGTATAGTTGGCAAGCTTAAGAAACTGCGAAAACTGAGGGCTATCATTTATATTTTATGCCTTCTAGAGGGTATTATAATTTTGTCATGATATGTCTAACGCATAGAAGGAGACAACTCCGACCCCATTAAGTATATATATTCTAGATAAGCATCAATAGCCGAGTTGATATAGCCTGCTTTGTTAATCCGTCTGTCTCTTTTCATGCCGAACTAGTTTCTCAGCTTTAAAACTATCGTCTTGAAACTGTACACAGGCCGTGCTGCGAGCAGCACATATGTCGGAATCGAATGGATCTGACCACAATATCATAAAGCTTTCATTGAAACATTCGGTCGAAAGGTAGGTTCTTCTATGGACAACGTTTATCAAGATATCTTAACCCAAACTCTGCATTCCCTAGTCAAACTATGTTGCTTATATACGTGCCAAGTCTTATTAAGATCGCACTTCTATATTTTATAGGTCTATAGGTAGAATCGGTCAAAATATACGTTTTTGTATGGCAAACTGTTTTGTTGCAGTATTTTCATCAAACTCAGCATTAACGAGCTTCATATTCTCGGTTGGCAATAATGATCTTCTTAAAAGCTCTTAAAACTTCGACGTGCTAAAAACAGATAAACTCGGTTTTTTTGTTTTTTTTTCTTTTTGAAAAAAAAATCTCGAAAAGTTCGATTAAAAAATAGACAGGCAGGGTAAATAAAATGGTAAATGGGAAAAAGGTATTCAAAAAGTTGAATAATCTTAACCGCGACAGCCTTCATACCAAATTTGGTGTCTCTAGCTCTTATGAACTTTGAAATGTGCTCAAAAAATAAAAAATCGATAACGATATCTATCGATTTAATAGAAACGCATAACGATGATTTAACGCAAACTTGATATGGACAGATTCTAGATAGAGCTACGTTGAAAATGTGCAAGTCTCTAGCTCTTATGCTTTCAGAGATTGACTCAAACATATGGCTAGACCGACTCGACTGTTGATGCTGATCAAGAATATATGCCCCATGAATCGAAAGCGGAACTCTTACTATATAAAGTATATTTTTATTAAATAAACTGCTGGCAAATAAATTTCTTTGAATATTACGAGTCAACCAACTAGATCCTTTATTTTATAAAATATTCTTTTAATACTCTCCCACGCACCACAAGCTTTTGCCGCAAGCTAAAACTCAGCCGTTATGGCAGCTTCTTTAAAGCTCAAAGCTAAGGCAGCTGCAATGCGAGAGCTTTCGGTGGCTGCTGTGCGAGCAGCAGGCACAGTGGCGCCATCTGGCGACTCGCCCGTCACATGTCTGCCATAAAAAGCGCGTGCCATAAAAAAAGGGGCTTAGTCCTTGCCGCAGGATAATGAAATATGCTGCTGGGCTTGCTTGATTTGATGTGTTCTGCGTTTGCTTTTTGCTCAGCTTTCGTGCGTTTCGTTTGCCACAACTTGTGGCATTGATTAAATTTGTTGCATTGTTTTTTGTGGCACATGTAAAAAGTTGCGACATTTTGCCAGTTTTTTCGATGCCGCTCAGCTGCTGTCGGAGATCCTTGATAGGGCCAAAACACATGCAAACAAATATATATACATGAATGAGAAGAAAGTATGGGAAAGTCCGTTCAATTGACAGCCTTGCTTTGTGTGTGTGTCAGTGTGTGTGTGTGTGTGTGTGTGTGTGCGGGGGTGTGTTTATTTTAATTGAAAAATTCTGAAATGGCATAATTGAGACAGCGCCATCTGGCGGCCAATGCGCGCACCATCAACAGGACAAACTGCGCAATTAAGAGTTTCTATACAAAACAAATTATGAAAAAAATAAATACATTTTCTTTGACTTTTGTAATTTTTCCTCCTTTTTTAAGAAGTAAAGCACACCGCCCACACTTTCAAATGCAGCACATTCTTGGCTTGGTCAACAAAAAAAGCCACGTTAGCAGAAAGTGAAAAGACGCAAGCTTTCTCTTCGAACGCAGGCGGCAGAGGTGTAGTGCGGGGCATGCCCCTCATGCAACCCCCGACCCCTTGCTAGACGCTTTTGAAGTGCTGCAGCTGCTCATTTAGGCGCAATTGCTGCCTGGCCACAAAGAAGACAACCCCATAATTCTATATAGCCAAGTCCCCCGACCCCGCCCCCGCCACTCTATGAAAACACCTTAGCAGCCCCCGCCCCAGCCACACCCCCGGCATCACCCTTGAAGCGTCTTTCATGTAGCAATTCATTTGGTTTTCGAGATTAATTTTGAATTAAGCGCGTTTTGAATTCCATTTAAATGTTTTTGCAATGTGCCGGAGATTTCAATGCGAAATAATTGGAAAAATGCGCTTAATGCGACTAATGCTTAATGAGCTCAGGCCATGTTGGCGAGGGGCTGCAGTTGGGGGCGGGGCTAGTATCCAAGATTGTTAAATATGCTTTTAATCTTTATGAATATGAAGGAGTGTGTGCGAGAATGTGTGCAAGAGTGTGTGTGTGTGACATAAAAGCAGGTATCTCTGTGAATTGAGAGCTTGGTTTTAAATGGGCCCCGCCTAATGCTGCAAATGATATGATGGTCAGATGTGGTTGAAAGGAAGCATGCATTCAATTGGGAGACATCAAGAAGATTGCCTTGATAATTGTAAAATATTCCAAGCGTATGCATTTGCCAGCGGGGCGAATTTCGCAGATCTTATCAAATCAGATCCAATTTGGCATAAAGAATGCCATCTACCTGTTAGAGTTCATGTTAGTTAACCACAAGTTAAGTTTCAGTATGGCAACCCTTGGAACTATAAGCTTGTACTATCTGGCAATGCCACAAAGCCGTGCAGTGCTCTAAAATGCCAAGTTTAAGTTAACTTAAAACTGCAACTGAAACAGTATCATTAGCTCCACTTTGGCCCAGACCAAAGTAATCTAAAGGAGCAACTCTTCTAGCGGGAACAGAGCCCATTTCCAAAATACTCTTTCATAGAAATTATGTGAAGAGTAAGTCTCACAGACTGTGATTGCATAAGCGTGAACATTTTCTAGAGAATTGAATAAGAACTAGATTTAAGTTTCTAACGAAAAGAAAAAAAAACAAAGGAAATAAAAGAAAATAATAGGAATAGAATAGAATGGAATAGAAAAAAAGAAATTGACAATTCTTAGTTTTTATAACTTTTTCCTTAGCTGTAATAACGAATTAGATAAACAAATGTCAAAATTGCGGCTTTTGCAGCTGATCCAACGACTTCTAGTTTGCTGGTTCGACGCCCCGACAGATTAGGCTCGCAGGCTTATGACGTCACGTTTGCAAAGCTTATGTATTTTACTTTGCTTTTTATATATATCTCCTATTTCAATTTTCGAACTTCTCAGACTTCAAACTTCCCTAAAAAACTGTCAGCTTCTCAGCGCGCATCGTCAGTCAGTCAGTCGGGACAGACGCATTGATATTTATAGTTATAGCATCGTAGAATCATATTAAATCGTCATTTGCCTGGCTTTATAGGATTTATTGGCGATGGAAGCGTTTGGGCTTTGCAGCCAAAGCAAATTCAACCCTTCAATGCAAAGAATGCTACCCTTAAGCAAAGGAATCACACAAATTACAAAATTACAGTATTACAAGCCATTGCCTTGCGGGGAGGGGGGGTCGCTGCCAGGGGCGATTGGCGGCGGGGGGTTTGACTGCAGCTGAAAAAAACCAAGTGGAAGTAAAAGAAGAACTGGAGCTGGAATTGTGGCAGTAGCAGGAGCAGGAGCAGGAGCAACAGCAGAAGTTGACCAATTATATAAACCACTTAAGTTACAGCGAAGCGGGGGCAAGTCAAGCACAATCACACACACACACACATACAATCGCACACACACCCACACACTCGCACACACTCGCACACACACCAGCACAGAATAAATAAAACTGAAAACGAAAACACGTCAATGCGATAATTATTAATAATTATCCACTCGTCCTTCTTCTGGCTGAGTCGTTTGCGGCCGGCTGCTCCTCCTCGTACTTCTCCACGTCTCGCACACCCTGTCTATCCAACCACCACCCCCGCCCCTACCCCTCGTCGCTCATCTCTTGTCCCGCCTCTGTCGAGGCCACTTGGGTCTCTTGGCTCTGGCTGTGGCTGGTGCTGATTTCTCGCCGAGTGGCATTGCAACAAAAGGCCGCCGTCTGCAACGTATTGTTGTTGTTGTCGCTCCTCTTCTTCTTCTTCTTCGTCTTCTTCTTCTTTTTGTTGCTGCTGCTGTTGTTGTTGTTGTTGTTGTTGCGGCCTGCGCTTGCTAATGGACGGGCAAAACTAAATTATGGCCAAAATGGTGTTGGCTTTCCGGCTGGCTGCCACTTATGTGCCACTCATACTCACACACACACACACCAGCACACGCACACCAGCACACACACACTCGCACAACAAGCCCGGCCTGCTGTCGCCCATTTTGGGGCCATGCTTGAAGCGTGTGCATGAAACATGTAATTATGAAATTAACGATTTCCAAGTGGCTCAAAGCAACTTCCCCCGCAAGTGGGTCGAGCGAGGGTGTCTGTGCAGCAGTGGCGTAGCAGTAGGAGGGGAGGGGGGTAGCAGGGGTAGGGACACGAACAGCAAAAAAGGAAACACACAGAAAGAGCAACGCATAGCATGGGCAAGTAGAGTGGCAAATGAAGAGTCCCCTCTTGGCCATAGTTCCGACCGACTGACTGACTGATTCACTATGTATATGACTGACTGATTGACTTACTTAGTGATTGACTGCATGACAGATAGATAAGCTCATTGACAGATGGACTGAGCCACTGACTGACTCTCTGACTGATTGAGTCACCAACTATGGGACTGACTGACTGACTGACTAATCGACTGACTGACTTACCGTCTAGCTGATTGACGGAGTCACCGACTGTAGAACTGACAAAGCGGACGACCGATTAACTGACTCACTGATCCGCTGATCAGTTGACTGACTGCCAGACTGATTCACTATGTAAAGGATTGACTGACAGACAGACTGACTGACTGACTCATTAACTGACACACTGTTTGACTGACTGCCTGTGTGAATGAATGATTGGCTGACCGATTAGCTAACTGTTTGCTTGAGTGCCTGACTAATTGACTATGCAAATGATTGACTGATATTCGCTGGCTAACTGATTACCTGTGCTAATGATTGACTAACTATTTGCTTGACTGTGCGATTGATTGATTAACTAAATGATAGACATGCTATCTGATTGACTGAGTGACTGACCAACTGTGTAACTGACCAACTGACTAACTGTTTGACTGATTCTTTGCGTTAATCTTTGACATACCGACTAGTTGATTGCCTAGCTGATTGATTGAGAGATTGACCGCAAGGCTGCCTGTCTGACTGACTGACTAAATGATTGTCTATGTAAATGATTGACTGGCTAACTAACAAACTGATTGATTGACTGGCTAATCAATCAAAAATATATGCACACGTTTTAGCAAATATTTGGGCGATAAGTGGGCAGATATCTTTGAATTGCACAATTTTGTTTTTTAATTGATTGACTTTAAGATATGTGTAAAATATTATTTGAAAAGGGGAAACGGCCCTTTAATTTAAGCTTTTACCCATGGCTTGGCACAGTATAAATGAATCTGTAAATTGATTCCATTAAATACCTCTTCGCTGGGCATAGTTGGAAGCTTCTTAACACATCTAGGCTGGAACTGGTACGATGTGTTCTGGCAGCACTCGTTGTTCCATTGCAATGTTCTTTTTTGTACCAAATACCCCGTCTCAAGGCCTTTAACACGCATACCGCCCAGCGGAGTGTCAACCTCAATTGTTAGCTGCGCCTTTTGCCATTAGCTGAATGACAGAATGCCGTGGACAAGATTGCGTCCATTAGCCAAGGATATAAAGCCGAGGGCAAAACAAATACAACAAAAATATATATAAAAAATCCAAATACTAAAACAAAAGCAAATTTGTTGAACGCCTTTTGGCTAAGCAACAACAAAAGCCGGCAGCGCGTTGTGGGCAATAAAAGTAATCGAAATGCGGCCAAGTTGAAAAGAAAGCCATGTGTCTGGCTAATATGCGAATGATGCGAGCCACCGAACCACCGAACCACGAAGCCAAGCCACCGAGACTCCAATTGTAATTGCAATTGCAATCGCAAATCAGTTGCCGCCGCAGTTGCAGTCCCCGGGGAGCAGCGCCTGATGTGAGCAAAAACAATTGCAAAATGGACCCAAAACTGCCAGATGTCAGCGAGTCATCGCTTGACGAGTAATTAGTTCACCAATGTCAGGCCAAATAGGCTTTTAGTCTAATGAGAGACACTGGCAATGCCCAACGATCGATTAGCAACGAGAGCGATGCGGAGAGTGGCGAATGGATGGAAGCGAGTGGCAATCAAATCAGCTGACTGAGCGTAGTAAGTGGCGAGAAGTATTTGACGAGTGGGTGTGTGGCGTCGGCCAAGAGAACAAGCAGATTAAACGAAGTTTTATCGAGTACAGACTAAGCGGATAGAGCGCAGCACGTCCCAAATAAGCACCGAGTGATGTGGGAGCGAAAAGACGATGCAAAGTAAGCAACGTAGCGACAAATAGAGAACGACGAGTGATGCACAGTTAGTAAACCAGGTAGAAAGTGAAAAGCTAAGCAGATTGAATATCGAGAGATGAGAGCATGAGTAAACTAAGTAGCGAGTCCATAAGCGACGAGTAACGAGTGACGAGAGAGAAAGTAGACTGATCGGAGCATAGCGAAATAATAAGCAGCCAGTGACAAGTGGCCAGCGATGAGCGTAGCAAATCCAAAAGCGACGAGTAGCGAGTGGCGAGTGATGTGTGAGAAAGTAGACTTAACAGTTTGATGCCAAAGCGGACTTAGCAAAGCGAGTCGATAAGTGACGAGTAGCGAGTGGCACACGTTAAAAGAGTATGAAAACATAACAAGAAGCAACGAATAGTTCGCAGATGAAGCGATATCAAACAGACGAAACAGTCAATTAGCAAAATATGTTGAGAGTAACGAGAGTGTGGGTAACGCATGCGATTGGTTGTGTGCGAGTGCCACGCCCAACGGTGGATCAAAGGATCAATGAAATGTGCATATTATGAAAAAAGCAATGAAAATTCCAATTTGCATTGGCGCAAAATGTCTGAAGCAATGGAAACAGCCGCGGCCCGCCTCAAGTGTGCCAAATGCGATAAAACTTTTTAAATGCATTTCAAGTGGATGCCGAACATCAAACAAAACAACAGAACGGACCGAACAACAACAACGAGTTAGGGGAACGAGAACGAGTACGAAAAAAGGCAGCGAGTAGCGAAAAGGACGAGGCAAAAGGCTTTTAGACCACAGTCCTATGAAGTGGGCGCTCTGCTCTCTGAATCTGCATGCATATATGTATTATAAATAGTCACATACTGCGCGACACACACACACACACACACACATGCATGGACATACATAGGTAGACAGAGGGGAATTTAGTTGAGGGGGTTGGGGCGCGTCCAAGTGGCATTTGTGATTTATGCGACGTCTCTTTGAGGCTGAAGTGCAGATTACATTATAAATATGAAATAATACGAGTCGGCGCACAGGTCCTTGAGGACATGCGAAACGGAAATTGAAATTCGTGATAAAAAAAAATCACACACACACACACACACACACTCCAAAGGTAAACAAAAGTGGAAAGAGATTAGAAGAAAGTGGGCAAAAACAAATAAGTTGCAGCCGATTGCCCAAGTTATGTGAGCCTCAACGAAGCGAACAGCTTTGAAGAAAATATTCAAAATGGAAAACTTTGAATTACTTTTGATGTTAATTGCTTGCGATATATGTATACTATAAGTTCCGATGTTCCCCCCATACTCATAAGATATCGATAGGAAAGTGAGCGACCCTCGAGATCTGGCGTATAAAGAGACAGAACAGAAGAAGAAGAAAGCTACATTGTGGCTACGAAATAGAATAAAATCTTGGAAAAAAGAAAGTAAAAGAATTATAATCAAGCGGGATAAAACTGCCAAAATGGCCAAAGAAAAGAAATAGTATAAAGACCAAGTCAGATTTAAAAGCTGTGTTGGTAAACGTATTTCAAATAGAGACAAGTGTCGGAAAAGAACAATTGGACACATTAAACCAGGGCTGCATAAAGTAGTCATAAATGAAATGAATTCATATTTGTCACAAGTTGTTTAAAGCAGATATTTCTAATATGTAAAAAGTATCTACTAATAAATGCCATAAATAAAAGTCATATCAACAGAAAAAACGTAATATACATATTTATAGACATATAGATAGTATGAATAAATATTGAAAGTTCAATTACAAAACTAAATGACAGCAATAAAAACGTTAATAGCAGCAAAAAATGTGATTTATTAATTCAACCGCAAGCTGAGAAAAAAAAATAGCTGATATAAATATTTAAAACGAACAAAATGAATAAAACAAAAAATGCATTAGGACAACGCGGCGTATGATTAATGCAATTAATGCAATGGCAAATGCAAGCAAGAGAGAGAGAGAGAGACAGAGAGAGAGAGAGGAGAGAGAGAGAGAGGGGGAGAGAGAGGCGTGACAAAGTGTGCTAATTAAACGCTGCTTTGGGCCCCAAAAACACCAATTGCGTGAGTAGGGTGAGGGGGAGGGGGGAGGTGGGAGGTGGGGCTTCCTGCTGAAGCCCAATTGCAAGCCAAGCGGTTTAATGAAATGGCATATTGATTATGCAATTGTTATGCAATGCGACTAATTAATCACAACTGCAGCAACTGGGGCACATACGCAGCGGGCGAAAGGGGTGCGGAGGGGAGAGGGAGGGGGGGCACTCGGCTAATCGATATTGCGAGGGAAAGCTGCTTAATTAACACGGCCAACTTTCGACAACAATGCGTGCAATTTGGAGCCCAGGCGCCAGTCTGTCGAGGGCTGGCAGGGAGGCAGGGGGAGGGAAAGGGAAAGGGGAGGCAGGGGGGAAACTGGAAAGGCAATTTAGGAGCCAGTGACAAGCGAAGGCAGCTTTTGGAAACGAAAGGAATCAATATGTAAAATGCCAGAATGAGTACACCGAGAGAAAATGGGGACAAGAAATGAAAACCAAGTGAAAAATTAGGCAGAAAGAGATACAAAGCGCAACTGTAGACGAAATGTGACATAGATATGGCAGCTATGTGGCAGACATCATGCATATATATGGCAAATGTATGGCAGATCTATGGCAGATATATGCCGGACATATGCCGGATATAGCTTTGTAATGCGTGATAGGAAGAAATATAATAATAATATACTGGTTTTTAATACGCATTTTTGAGACAAAGTTTTTCTTATCTTCGAAAGTCTACTTATTTATTTATTAAGAGTTTTCCAAATTTTTTGGGGGGTTCTTTTTTCCATCTCTTTCGAGAGTTCCAAATGATCTTCAAAAGTTTATATTTCTCTTGAGATTTGTCGAGTATTTCATTTAGATTCAAGCTTGTGAATCGTGAATTGTGAATTCCAGTCTCAAACGAAGAATTATGCTCAATGTTCGGATTCTCTCTTTTAATAGATATTGTGACACTTTGACCTGGCCCAGAAACCTGCTTAGAGATCGTGTGATCAATTGATCAATTGATCAGCCGATCAGTCGATCAATTGATCAATTGATCGGGCGAGCTTGGCATACATAGTTCGCTGGTAAACAGAATGCGCGCAATTCGATAGGCGCGGCAGCTATCGAATTGCGTAAACAATCGAATTGGCGAATTGTTTAAACAATTTGCGCACAGTGGCTGCAAACAAATGGCGCACAAGTGACCGTATTGCATGTCGGCCAATATTATAAACAAAAACAAAAATGCGAAAAAAACAAAAAGCAAATGGAATAGAAATAAAATCACGTAAATCAAAGTCGCACACACACACACACACACACACACCCATGCATATACACGCACGCATACAGGTCGCTGCAGTGTGGCCCGCCAAATTGGCGGCGCAAAACAAACTGAAATTGCGGCCGCTGCGCGCCCAGCAAAGGCCACAATTAACACACACGTGCACGCACACAGGCGCACACAGCGACTCACACGTACAGTGTGTACAGTGTACGTGTGCCGCCTTCCAGGCGAGAATGCAACAGCATGCGGCGCGTTGCATGAGTGCGTGCAGGATAGCAAGCACTTGTATGGCACGCATTACCCCTGCAATTGGAAAGGCAGCATAGCGCTGCGCAGGCGAGAGCGAGATGGCTAGCACAGTGGCTAAGCTGCCATCTCGCTGCCACGCAAAGATGGCGTAGCGAACGAGCAGCAGCAGCAGTAGCAGCAGCAGCAGCAGCGACAGCAGCGACAGTGGCAGCCAGCAGCCAGGGGCAGATCTCAGTCGACATTCGGCAAGCGGCGAAGCAGTTGAAGCGCTACCCCGGCGACGGCAAAATCAAGTACGCAAGGCGTGTGTTTGCGCATTCGACACAGAGGCAACGTGCGTTGGCGTTGCCGTTGGCGTCGCAGCTGGCGCCGGCAGCGACAGCGACGTTGACGTTGACGTGACGCTTTTGCTCGCGTGCAGCGCGCGCTTTGGTTTCAGTTCGTTTTCGTACGTTGTCCACGCCGAACGCAAACGGTCAGCGCCCACACAAGCAGAACAAGAAGACACAGTCAGACGACGTCCAGTTGAGCACACGTACGCACACACACACACACACACACGTGTACTGGCATTAGCATTGCCTGAGCAAAGCTCTCTGCTGGCGTTACGCATTCTTGTTTCTTGTGTTGTCGTGTCTTCTGCTTCAAAATAAAAAAACAGTTAAAAATCTCACACACACACACACAAGCACACACACGATTTTCGAATTCGAATCGAATTGGATTAGCAGAGGTGAAACATTTTGGACTTGATCGAATATTGTTTATATAGTGTGTGTGTGTTAGCTGCTATTTTTTTTTTTTTTGTGTGCCGCACATGTTTGCGACAGTGTGTGCGTGTGTGCATGTGCGCGCGTATGTGTTTGCTGCTTTTTTTTTGTGTTTCTCTCTATTCGTGTGAGCTATGATAACCGTTAGCTGAACAAGTGCAATAAACCGTTATAATAGGCGAACTTTAGACGCTTCGAACGCTTCCTCTTACCGACGGCAAAATGCAAGCAACCAAAATGCGAACACCCTTTGCCATACAGGAGATCCTCGGCCTCGGCGTCGGCGTCGGTGCCTATCAACAGCAGCAACAGCAGCAACAACAACAACAGCAGCAGCAACAGCAACAGCAACAATCGTCGCAGGCAGCTGCCGCTGCCACGCCCAGCGCTAACGAGGCGCCACTTTCACCGGCCGCCACGCCCCCGCCGCGAAACGCCAACACGCCGCAACAGTCGGCGGTAAGCAGCAGCAGCAGCGCCCAAAACGCCGCCCAAGCGCTGGAGCAGCAGCAGCAGCAGAGCTCGCGCGATTCCCGCTCCATTTCGCCGGACGTGACACGTTTGTCGGCGGCCGCTGCCGCCGCCGCCGCCGCGGCTGCCGCCCACTGCCAGCTGCCCGTCTTCAATCCGGCGAATTTCTATGCTGCCGCCGGCTATGCCGCTGCCGCCGATCCGGCCAACGCAGCGGCCGCCCATCATCATCATATGACGACGCTGGCGGCGGCCGCCTATTTGCGCGGCTTTCTGCCGCCCGGCTTCAGCACGCCCCACGAGTTTCGCGGCCACTTTCAGCAGCATTTCGGCGCCCAGTTTGCAGGTGAGTAACAAGTAACAAGTGACAAGTGACAAGCGTAAGCGAGATAGTTGCATTTGCCGTTACGTTACGTGTTAAAGTAGCGGCTAATTAAATGACGGCCGGCGACAAGGACAAAAGCTGCACAAAAGCTTTGTCTTTGCGGTCCCACAGAGAGGTGAATGTCGCGGTGCGAGGGGCGAGAGACGAGGGGAGAGGGGAGAGTGAACGACAATAAAAACACAACGAAAGCAACCAACTGGCAACTGAACGAACCCGCGAACGGGCCACTCTTTAGGCGCAGCTCTAATAAGCCTCAAGTTGAGGCCTGCAGCTCGCTCCGAAAAGGGGGTTGCCAGATGCGGCGCAGGCCGTGTTTCTTCGCCTCGCTGGGCAGGCAACAATTAAAACAATAAAACGACAAATTAAACACAAGTCTGGGAAAGGGGGGGTGGGAGGGAGGAACGGAGGTTGCCAGAAGGTAGTTATGATTAGGACAAAGGGTGCACAGAAGCTTATTAATAACACACCGACACACACACACACACCGACGCACACACACACCGACGCACACAAGCACACGCACATGGACAGCATTCAGCGACTGAAGTGTGTGTGAGATTTCACACCTCTCGTGGTGAGCCACTCAGTGCATGAGTGTGTGTGTGTGTGTGTGTGTGTGTAAAGCTAATTAAGCGCATAATTATCGAAGCTCATGCATTGCGGCAATTGCATTCCAATACGACTCCAATAAGAAACCAATTTAAATCCAATTTGATTATTCAATTGTTTGCCAATAAAGCGTGAAAGAAGAAACCGCGAGAGATGACAAAGGTTTACCATGGAAATATGTTATAAAAAATACTTAGTTTAACTAACTCGGCTGGGATCTAACTCTTATAGATAAGATAGTTAACGACTTAGTTTAGACACTTGGCAAATATTGAACAATTACTTTTGGTAACAAAATGAGAATTTCGTATGTGACATAATCATATTAAAGAAAAGTATTTTCCGGATTAAACTAAATTCTTTGAAAAACAAATTGTAAAAATAACAACAATTTGAAAGAACAGCTTAGATTCTTTTAATATCAAAAATACGAAGGATTTAATATTCTTGTAGACATATAACAGATATATATACTTACTTTATTGATCATGTCCAATTTTTGCCCTATTCTATATTAGAGCAAAAGCTTTTTATATGAGATAATCCTTTGGCAACTCCTGGAAACCATAAGCTATAACTATAATATTTTTCATAATATTTTTCCATTCAGTTTCCCAAGAAATCGTTAAAAAAAAAAACCCAATTTGCTAAAGATTTCGTTAAAAATGTGAATTATAGAACCTATTTTTCTTCATATTTTTCCATTTATTTCTTGAGAAAATCCTTAAAGAAAAACGCAATTTTCAAAAGATTTCCTTCATTCGATTTAATCAACTTTAAGAAATGTGAGCTAAAGCATTTTCTCCATTTTCATTATTTCTTGATTTTCCTTTTTCCTTTGAAAAAAAAAAAAAAAAAGGGAAGGAACACATAAATAAAAAAAAATCAAAGAATAAAAGGAAGAAAAAAAAAAAAAAAATAAAAAGGAAAAAGGATTAGCAAATAGATATTTTCGATTGAACTGATTTTTTGGATGCGGTTTTTTTCTCTCTCTCATTTCCGTTTATTTCTTTGCCTAGTTATATTTTTGAGAAAGAAGAAATAAAATCATGTTATAAGTTTTTCAATATGAAAAAAATCGAATTTTCAAAGCGAATATATAATAATTAGCCTAAAAGGCATTTATCTCAAATGCTCTTCGTTTATTTATAATTGTTTTAAATATTTTTTTTTTAATACAAAAATTACAAATTATTTTCTTAGCCAGAAAAAAGGGCTTAAAACTTCAAAAATGTCGACTTCATATTGAAAAATGTTCTGTTCTTCAAGAAATTGCGCACGAAACTAAGCAAATGCAAACTGAACAACTCTTCTAACAGCTAGATGTGTGTGTAAACGGAAAATCAAAAATTTTATCCATATAAAACGTTCTCATTTTTCGACCGATTTCTCCTATAGATATAAGATAGAGCAGGCCGATGTTGATAAGATATTGCCCATTTAAAGGCAGCATAATGTGTTATGTAAAAAAAATGCCAAGTTGGGTAGGGTTAATAGCTATTATATAATTTTCCATATGATATATATTAGTTTGATCCGTCCGACTTTTATCATGAGTAATAATTCAAGTTGGGTTTTTAAATAAATAACTCTCAATAGTAATTATCTAAATATATACTATGCATTTATTTAAAATATATGATAAATATATTTTTATATTTTTTTGGATTTTATAACATATATAATAACATAATGGGAATACCCTTAATAATGTAGACAAGGTTTAATTATAAGATAATTCTCTAATATCTCTAATCGTTTGGTATGCTCCCCGACCCCGCCCCTCTCCCTCTCCCCCTCTCTCTCTCTCTCTTTCTCTCTCTCCCTCGGCCAGCCCTTAACTTTAATTTGCTCATATTTTCTGTATTTGCTTCTTCTTTATTTTCTTATCTAATTTGCTATTCAATTTATAAAGTTCACCTTTTGGGCCATGTCGTCTTTTTTGGCCCATATCGTTTGTTAGTTTATTTGCCTTGGTGGTCACGCCACACACACACACACACACACACACACACAGGGAGAGCTGCACACACATTTATTTGAATTGCTTTTGACCACAGCTACCTATTACACACACACACACACACACACACACACACGCAAACATATATTCCGGCACTCGTTCTGCCCCTCTTCTCTCTCTCTCTCTCTCTCTCTCTCTATCTCTCTCTTTCGCTTGCATCCTTAAATGTTTGTGCTGCTGCCCACACACACGGCACACACGCACTTCATTTGTTCAATTTTCACACTTTAGCTGCTTCTTCTTCTTTGCCTTTGGCTTTGTTGTTGTTGTTGCTTTCACTGTTGACCTTTCCGCAGTCTGCTGCAGCGTCTTCTTCTTCTACTGCTGCTGCTGCTGCTGCTGCTACTGCTACTGCTACTGCTGGTATTTGCTGTAGGGCCACATTTTGTCTGTGTATGCATAACAAAGTTTTCTTTAGTTGTTGCTGGTCTTGTTGTTGTTGTTGTTGTTGTTGTTGTCGCAAACGCTTCGAGCCAAGTTGAGCTGTAAAAAAGGCAACGTCTTGTCCTTTTCTATGGCCCCAGCAGCAGCAGCAGCAGCAGTGGCAATGGCAATGGCAATGGCCGTGGCGCTAGTTGTGTACAAAATAAATCGACTCGAGTGGTTAACCGCAGCGCAGGATCTAAAGAAGCTAGAGCAGCGGAAGGAGCCAGGAACCAGGAGCCAGGAGCATTGGGTGCAGTAGCATATCCTTTTACTGCGAAATTGCTACTTTGCTGCTGCTGCTGTTGCTGCTGGTGGCTCGTCACGTTGTTATCCTTAATTTGAGTGGCCATTGAGCAGCCGGGCAGGACAAAGTCCATGGCCAGCGGCGCAATATGGAGCATACTTAGCAGCTGCTGCTGCTTCTTCTGCTTCTGCTTCTGCTTCAGCTTCAGCTTCAGCTTTGGTCCCTTTTGCTTGCTTTCTTATTTTAATAAATATTTACTTGAAAGTCATGCCACGACCTGCGAGTCCTGCGAGTGTCCTGTGTGTGTCCTGTGTGTGTCCTCTGCGTCTGCTGCGTCAATGTTGTTGTTTTTTTTTCTCCGCTTTTGTTGTTGTTGCTGCTGCTGCTGCTCAAAGTCACATCGAGAGGCCTCTCGCTGGTGTTTGGGTTCGTTTTTTGGGCTCTTCACCTGAGGATCGCTGTCAGCAGCTGGCGGCACTTGTCCCACGCCCATTGTGCCTGCTCCTCTACTTCTTGTTGTTGTTGTTTGTTTAATGGCCGCAACTATTTTTCACACATTTGCGTTGCCCAAGAAGATGACAAACAGCCAGCAAAAGGGCAATAAGCCTAACTGGCTAACTGGCCAAGAGACTCGACTTGTTGTTGTTGTTGTTGTTGTTCTTGTTGCTCATTGTTTGGCCTGAGTCATTGGGCATTTTTATTTATTTTTTTTTCTCAGTTAAAGCGTAAGTGGATTTGTCTTAATGGCAAATAATTGCGCCCCAATTGGTTTCGTAATTGGGTTTTCATCATAAATATAGTATACTATATATGTATACAAATGGTTGAGTGGCTTTTTCCAAGTGCCTCACATGCTTGCTAAATGCGGGCCAGATTTGAGGCAAAGCTACAATCGGCGGACCTAACAATTATATTCATTTATTCACTCACACATTTCTCTTCGTAAACTTATCTTTTTCGACTGTTTTTTTGGCTGTTTCATATGCTCAATCATAACAAGTAAGAGGTTCTAGTCGGGATTACTTGGAAACGGAGTCAGTTATCGACTATCGGAAACAAACTCGATCTGCGTGGGCAGTGGGAGCGCTTACAGCTAAAATTTCAGTCTCTAGCTCTTGTAGGTTCTGAGATCCTTGCGTTCATACATACAGACGGACAGACGGACGGACGGACCGACGGACAGACAGACAGACAGACAGACGGACAGACAGACGGACATGGCTAGATCGACTCGGCTATTGATGCTGATCAAGAATATATATACTTTATGGGCTCGGAGATGCTTGTTACATACATTTGCACGAACACAATATACCCTTTTTACCCATTTTCAATGGGTTCAGGGTATAAAAAGCGTGCTCTGCTAACTTCGATCTTACAACTATTCTGAAATATATCCCATGCAATTTAGTTTATCTGAAGCACATTCTATTGTTTATCTCATTCTTCATCCATATCTATGTACATATAATAATAGAATTGTGCCATGCAAACTCGGATTATTTCTCATCAGTACATTTTTATCCCTAACCAAGCATTCAAATCTTTAATCTTAGCTCTTCACCAATTAATCTTTATAATTGATATATATATATATATATATACTGGTTAATTTGTAGCATTATGTTTTGCACATAATTAATCCTATAGCCGCATTGTGACAATTCCTTTTGTATTGCTAATTGACCCATTTGCTGCCTATTAAATATCAATATTTTCTGCCTACTTTTGAACCTTTGCCCTATCGCATTTGTAAAATCAAGTCCCTTGCTGGCATTATTCTCTTGCATCTGCCACGCGTGTTGCCGGGCAAAGAAAAGGAACCGCATTAAAATCAATCGCACCAATTTGGCCAACATAAAAAGAACCCAAAAACTAAGCTATATTTTCTTTAAAAAAATACGCGATAAGAATCAGGCTGAAAGAAGCAGCAGGCGGAGAAGGGCGTGGTCTACAGATATATGTGATAATATCGCCCAGCCGCACTTCCGAAATGCCCAATAAAGAAACAGAGAGAGGGAGAGAAAGAGAGAGAGAGAGGGAGAGGGAGAAAGTGCGCATTTCCTGCCAGCTCGGGCAAAGGTAATTCGATAGTTTTTCGCACATTTGTTGGGAAACTAATGTGGAAATTGTTGTCGAAAATTGCTATATCAAGTGTTAATTATGTGACAATGAGTCGGCCAAAAAGGAAGAGGGTAAGACAGCCCGAGAGAGGGTGAGAAGAGCGGCTGGGAGGGGGAGGGGGGGGGGGGTTATATTTATATTTTGATAATAATTTTTGTAATTGGAAAACTACAAGTTCAGTTTTCACGAAAAACCGGACCAAAGCAAACAACCGAAACGTAAACAAATGAAACACAAAATAAAATTTAAAAAAAAAAAAAAAAAAACGAAAAGAAAAGAAAAGAGAATTTCCCCGAAACGGCAGAGAGCCAGCCGCAAGTGGCACGAACTCAACTGCTGCATAAACACAGCGCAGTTGCAATTGGATGTGGATGTGGATGTGGAATTGAAATTGTGAATCGGCGGAGGAGCGCATTTGTGGCAAGTGAAAGAGTCGAAACAAATTGATGACAACAAGTGGCCGCGAGTGGCAAGTGGCCGCGAGTGGCAAGTGGCAAGCAGCGCGTCCTCGAGCCCGGCTGCGTTTATGACTTTTACTCAAAACTCTGGCGCTGGCTCCCCGCCCCCCGCGCCACTGCACCTGCCCCTGCCCCTGCCCCTGTCCCTGCCCCTGCCATGACTGATCATGCAGCCAAAGGCTGGGCACTTCAGACAGGGGCAGCCAACTGGCAGATTCGTCGTCGTCATTTTCTAGGAAGCACTCGAGTGCGCTGCAGCGTGTAAACAACTCGCTGAGATTTTCCCATTTTGCTCTCTCTCTCTCACTCTCTCTCTCTCTCTTTCTCTCGCTGCCGCTAAACATCTTGGCCCCAGCCCAGCTCTGGCTCCAGCTGCTTAAGCAATAGCTCTAACTATAGCCACAAGGCTAGTCAGCGCCGCACTTTAAGTGGCTTTGTTCCCAAGCTAAGCCACAGCGACTCGATGAAAGCCTCAAGATGATTTCTGCATGATTTGCATTTAAAAGCCTTCTGGCAAACACACACTGAGCCCACGGCCAGGGCCACAGCCACAGTCAGAGTCGGAGTCGAAGTCGGAGTCGGAGCCACAATTGCCTGTTTTGAGAAAGTGCCCAAACATATGGACACACGGCCCAAACTTGACTCCAAGCTGCGCTTTAACATTGCCATCACCAAAATGGGCGCCACTTGATAATCCAGGAATCTAACTGCAAATAAAAATAAAGTAAAGAGTTTCAGAAGTAAAGAGCTGCAAAAGGCTACGAATGAATGAAATTAAAATAGATCTTTGAACAACTTTGAATACAAGCGCAATTAAATACTTGCGAATAAAGTGAATGCAATGGAATGAATGTATACATATGTGAATATAAATGTGTTAATACTTCCAAATGTTTCGAATGCATTCACAGTGCTTATGATAAGTAATCAACAAATAAGTAATCGCAAATGCAGAATAAGAAATTGCAAATGCAGAAGAATGTCCTAAATACCATTCAAAAATAATAAATATGCTTGCCATATATAACAGCAAGCGCCTTAAGTCCAATTATGTAATACTTCCAAATGTTTCGAATGCATTCACAATGCCTTTGATAAGTTATCATCCACGTAGCCACTCGAAAGAGCAGAAGAATGTCTTAAATCGCATGAAGAGGATTAAAAATATGCTTGCCATATATAGAAAGCAAGTAAACTAAATGCTAGTATCAAGCATTTACAAATGTTTCGAATGCATTCACAGTGCCTTCGGCAGGTTATGTATCATCTACGTAGCCTATGAAGAGACCAGATGAGTGTCTTGAATACCGCGAAAGGGATAATAACTAAACAGACCATATATAAGAGCAATCGAATTAACTTTAAGTCTGAGAGTCTTGCGAATGTTTCGATTGCATTCACAGTGCCTTTGATAGGTTATCCACCACTCAGATACCGCAAGTTCGTATATTTGCAATTACCCCGACAAATTTGGCACTTAGAATGTCGTTAATCTAATCAAATGGCAGGTCGCAAAGACGGCAACTGTTCGAGTGGCTGACAACCCCAGGCGATGCGCCAGGGAAAGGCAAAGGACTCGCCAGGACTCGTGGCATTTTTACAGGCATGTTGCGTGCGCAAATTGAATATTAAACGTGTTAATCTATTTTAGGGCCACACGCACAGTCCGCACACCTCCACACTCTCCACTCGCACAAAACTTTATTTTATTTGCCAAGCGCAATTTATTTGGCGATCTGAAGCGCAGTTAACCAGTAGCGAGTACCCAAAGCCGAATACCCGATACCGAGTACCGAGTACCAAAGTGGGTTCGAGGCGTTGCCCGTTGCCTTTAAAAAGCGTTTGACTTTTTATTAATTTCCCTGTTGACAGCAATTTGCAACGCTACACGAATTTGTTACCACCAAAAACACACACACACACACACACACACACACACACTCAGCCGGGGGCTGGGCCCTGACTCTGGGTCTGGGACTGGGCCTTGGGTCTGAATGTTATGTGAAACGAAACGGCCGAAAAACTTCCGCATGTGTTGATGGGTTAATAAATATTTGAACACACACACACATACACACATGCACACAACTGACACATTAAACGGCCTGTGTGTGTGTGTGGTGTGAGTGTGTATTTTTATATTTACCGCTATTTCCGTGCCAGCATGTGTAGTGTTGTAAAACGTTGCGCCCCCGAAATGGACAAGACCACAAAAGGGTTGTTGCTTGTTGCAAGTTAGTTGCCCATTTGAATGGCACGTTTGCTGGCTGCCACATTACGAATGTGGCTGCCGGACGGGAGGCGGGGGCCAGGGGCGGGCAGTTTTATGGCCAAATGAATTTTACACAAGCAAAATACACAATTTGGCCCGGTTTGTGATTCGTTGCGGGCAACGTGTCGTCCACTTTGAATGCTGAAGCTGAGCACACAAAAAACAAAAGCACGTTTGCAGCTGAACATTTATCGATAAGTTTTCAACTAGATTACTCTGCATGAATTTACATTTCAATTCAACGACGATTGAAGTCCGTTTAATGACAGCGATTCAGCTTTCAAGTTAGCGATAAATGTGCATAGCTAGAAGCTAGTTTTATAGCTGTTATCGATTAGCTGAAGCTTGATTTTCATCGATAAATAAGTTGAAAGATTAATCGGAATGATAATTAAGTGTGAATTGAAAGTCGCTTTGACCTCGAGTGTCTATGATGTCAAGAGCTTTGCAGCTCTTTAACCCAAAGCTTCATTTGAGCTCGATTTCTATTTGAATTAATCAACACTTATGTTATCGATTAGCTTAACGATAATCTGCATGCTGCTAATATCGATAATTATTGCGCCTCCGCCACGCCCACTATATAATAACGTCTAATTAAACAGAAATAAAAAAGATTAAAAGCGAAATTGGAAAATTGGAAAATGAGAAAATTGTTTTTGGCGCTGCCAAAGCACCTGCCGTCCCCCCCCCCTCCCCCTTTCCGCCCCTGCCAAGCCCTTTCTCAATGTCTCTCTCTTTCTCTCAAGTGCATGGGCAAATAAATAATTGAATAGCTAAAGAATGCAAAAGTGAAGAAAAATTTGAAGCAATTTGGCGTTTGGCGGCGACAACAAAAACAAGAACAACAACTAAGGGCAGCAGCCGCCGCAAAGGAAGGGGGTGGGGGGGTGACAAGAGGAAAAAAGAAAAAAAAAGCTCACTAACTACCCAATTATTTCATTTAAGCTTCACTGCTTCAGCGTCGACGTCGACGACGACGTCGCAGTCGCGGTCGGCGTTCGAAATGAGCGGCGCGAAGAAAAACGCAAAATGGTTGAAGAAATGCGAGCAAAACGAAAGCGCATAAAAACTCGAATACAAAACAACAAAAACAACAAAAACAACATCACAAACTACAACCACAATGCGCCAAGCTTGGTCAAGTGGTTTGGGTGAGGTGGGGAGATGGGGATGGGGATGGGTCGGCGGCGGGGGAGGGGCTGTTTGTTAGCTGTAAGCAAATTTAAGCACAGCAGAAAATCAATGGCAAGCAAAAATCTTTGTGCGGGCAACAACAACGACAATGGCAAAAAGTGAAATTGGAAAATAAGCGTAACACAAAACCCCAGGAAAAGTGTAGCTCGCGGCCCCATAACGTCGCCCCAGCAGCAGCAGCAGCAGCAGCCGCAAACAGTTGTCTGATTGTTGCCATTTATGTTGTTGTTGTTGTTGCTGTTGTTGCTGTTGCTGTTGTTGCTGCAGTTAGCTGAGTGGCAGCAACAATGGGAATTGGCAAATGCCATCAAGATGATATTTTTGTACAGCGATTTCGCGTTGCCTGTTCATATCGCTTGAACAGTGATCAAATTGCAGTCTGGCAACGCTAGAACTCTGTTTAAACTTTAAAGAAAATGTACTAGTTAAACTTTAGTTATCAAAATATGAAAGAAAAGTATGAGAAAAGAGTTGTTATTTACAGTAGTTTGCATAGGAAGCAGTTCTACTTGTAATCTGGCAACGCTAGACATCTCTTTAATCTTTAAACAAATGTACTAGTAAAACTTTAGTTACCAAAACATGGCCAGTAATTACGTAAAAAAATTGTCATGTACTGTAGTTTGCATAGCACTTCTGCTGGCTGTCTGGCAACGCTAGACCCTCAAAAGACCCTGTTACTAGCACTTTAATCTACAAATTATAAATTTTCTGTTAAAGCTTGAGCTTTAAACATGACCTAAACTTTGGGCAAATAGAGTTCTTCATTTCCTTTTTGAGTACGGCGGCACTGAACACCGCATAGAACTGTCTTAAATTTAAAAATTTTAATTTTGTCAAGTATGGCAACCCCTTATCTCAAGGCAAGCCCCCTTTTTATCGCCTTTGTGTTGCCTAGAAGATAATCAAATGCAAAGGCGACAATTGTGAACAATTCTGAATACGCGAAAGCTGCAAAAAGAGTTCGTTGCGACATTTCGACTGTTTGCTTTTACGTGAACTTGCACAAGTCTGGCAACCCTGAACATCTGAAAACAAAAGCCTGCAACTATCCAGAATTAATCCCCCATTTGAATGTGGCTCTCGCCCAAATAAAGTTGCCTAAAAAGGCAAATTTCATTTTTAGCCCCCGAACTCCTCGCTCTCTCGCTCGCACTCGCATGTCGTCTTGCAGCGTTTGCCCGCCATCTTGGAAAAAACAACGGGAATGCCGACACCCACCGCCTGCCGCCTGCCGCTTTTTCGTATTTATTACAAGAAGAGAACGCAAAAGAAAAAAAAATACGAAGAAAACAACACGCAGCGCAAATCGAGTTAACGAGCTAACAGCAGGCGGCAGGCGACATGGTTGGGGCTGGGGTTGGGGGTGGAGCGGGGTGGGAGGGGCCGCTGTCTAAGCCCAAAAATTGTCTCCCGCAGCAGCGGCCACCCCCAAAGCAGAGAGAAAGGCAGCAAGCAGCAACCACCATGCCGCAAGCCACCCCCAAAAAGGCAGCTTTTGGGCTTGTGTAACAATTTGGAACTTAACCACCCGCCAGACGCAATGCCCCCTCCCAACCCCACTAAACGCCCACCAACAACCCTCGCCCCCATCCCCTGCTGCTGCCAAGCACCACCGAAAAACATTTGCCTTTGCCCACTTTGTCGTTTTTGCCACTTTGCTTCTTCAACTTATTTACGTCTCCATTACAAATAATTGCGCGTCATATTGGCTCAGCTATGCTTGGCTACCAGTTGCCACCAGCCGCCCCCGCGCCCCACCATCGTGACCCATCAGCCCCCGTTCTACCCCCGAGCATCTCTTTTGCCTTGGCGCAAATAAAAATACGCAGCAGCTACAAATGTGGCCCCATTTTGCCTAGACAGCAAAAGCAGCACCAGCAGGCAGCCGGCAGCTTGGCAACGCCCACACCCTACTTACCCTCCCTTGCCCCTCACCCCTCTCTAGGTGCCCCTACGCCACGCTTCTCTCTACGTAAGTAGTAAATACGCTCGAGTATTATTAACGTAAATGCAAAATTGCCAATTTCGAGTGTATTTCCTGTCAACAGAAATTTCCTTCATGGCGTCTCGCTACCACTTTACACCCCTCCCTTTCTCTGCTGCGCCTTCCATTCCCCTCAAGGTATTCAGTGAAATAAAATTAAAAGCAAAAATATCGCCACTGAGAATTGCTAAGAGAAACTCTGGCGCAAGGCATCGCGTTTTATATTTTTTGATTTTATTTCATTTTTTGTTGAGCTCGTTTCCCCTCCTCCACTCCTTTGGTCTAGTTTGGGTTTTTTGGTGGCACCCGTGCGGCTCATTCGACAAATTAGTCGTTGTCTACGCAATGCCAGAACCGGCGAGGGCATCTTCTCGGCAGCTCAGCCCAGCCTCCGACTCCACTACGCGGCCTTACGGGCCGCGGCTTTTATTAATATGTCTGGCAATTTCAATTTGACTTTATTGGTAATTTTACATTGCGTCTCTCTCTATAAACGACTCGCTCGCAACTAGGCACAGCTTTGTGGCACGTTTGCTGCAGAATGTGGGGCGGCCGTGGGGCGGGGTGCTAGTTGCCTTGGCTGCCATTTATCGCAGCGCTTTAGACTGACAAATGCGAGTAGCAAGGCCAATATCAAGCGGAATTGTGGGTAGCTACTCGTAAATGTAATTGAGAAGAGAGCCAGTTAGACGGATTGTGTGCAATGTGCATTGAATGTTACAATAGTTATCGATAAATATCGAAAGAAAGCCGAGCAATAGCGAAAGACAGAATATAATAAATGGGTGTAGTTATATGTCTCTGCGATAGTTATCGATAGTATGCGAAATGAAGCTCTAAGGACAAATTGTGTACCAGCTATGAGAACATGATGTACATAGTTATCGATACTTATCGAAAGAAAGCTAACTGGTAGTGAGTACAAGGCGTGTTGTTAGTTATAGAACGATATTCCTAAATCGTATGTTTATCGACTATACAATAGTTATCGATCGTTGTAGTTACGTGTTAGCGATAGTCACACAAAGTGTGCCGTGACTCTTAAGTATATCGGCTATGCCATAGTTATCGATAAGTACAGTTATGTGTATACACACACCTATCAATCGCTAACGATATGCTTGATTTGATATCGATTACTACCTTAATCCATTTATTTCATTCAATTAGAATCGAAATCTCACTTCAACTAGTTGAAATAGTTATCGTTGCTTTGCATTCTCAATCTGATTAACAATAAACGTTGCTCCTGCAACTGAATAAATGTTCAAGTAGTCAGCTAACAGCTCCTAGCAAAGAACTAGATCCCATCCAGACTTTATCGGCACTTATCAAAGCAATTATCGATAGTTGTTTTTATAGGTAAATGGATAGTTACTTGAGACTTGCCTCTCGTCGACCCATCCACCGACTGTCGTTTAACAAATTGGCAAATTATCCCATTAAAAGAGTGCCGCACCCGCTGCCCCTGCCCCGCCCATTTGGCAGGCAGTTAATGTGAAATTCATTAAATAGCAAAAAGATATCGATAACCGAAGAGAATCGAGAACAAAGCCAGTCTTAGCAGGAAAATTGCTTAATTGAACATTTAATAAACGCACAAAGGAGCCACTGAAGTGGCCAGGACTGGACAGGAGCAGGAGCAGGAGCAAGAGGAGGAGAGGTAGAGGGAGAGGGAGGTCAGCTGGGTATAGATTACAGTCGTAGAGCGGAAAAGATGCGAACTTCAATATCAAATTAATTTAGGCGGAAAATGAACCTGGAAAATGGGCAGAGCGGGTAGTGCAAGGAAGCCAAGCCAAAGGGCGAAACAAAGCAAGGGCATAATGTGAAGCGAGTGCTGGGAAACTGAAATTGGCAGGGGGTATGGGGAGAGGGGGGTGTGCAGGGACAGGGGCCATCAGGCAAACCGCAAAATATCGCATGACAGAAAATCAAGCAACTCATGGCGCCGACTCATTGACCAGACCCAGGCAAAACCCAGCCGAGAGACCCGCTTCAGCACGGTCCGAGCAGCAAATTGAATTAGTAGCCAACAAGAGAGAGAGAGAGAGAGCGAGAGAGAGAGCGTGAGAGAGAGAGGGGGATAGCAGACCGGTCCGGAATGAACCAACAAGGCGAACAGCAGCCGACATCGATAGCTGACCAAAGTGGCTAACCGGGCGAGCGGACCCTCGACTCATCTGGCAGCCCGCCGCACCCAACAAGTGGGCGGCGAAGGCCTTGTTGTTGCTGCTATTTATAAGTGTGTGTGCGAGTGTGTGTGGACTGGACATTGGGCAGCTGTCGTTAGCTAATTGTTAATTGATGTGTGTCTAATTATGCCCGCCAAAGTAGCCAGGCAATAAAAACAATCACAGCCACATGACAACCAGCAGCAACAACAACAACAACGACAACAACAACTGAGCAAAGCTCTCGCGTCGTGACAGGCACCGAGACAGCAGTTGAAAGTGCTCGGTCAAGGCATATATATATATATAGATATAGATGTAGATATATATATCTATATATATTTGTGTATATGTATGTAAATATGTCTTGGATATCCCAGATATAAGTATAAAGCGGACCATTATGACGTTTAGCTTTACGATAAGGTAGTCCGGTTTTAAATATATACATATATATCTATAGATAGATAGATATATATATATAGATAGTGTTATCCCTTAAGCAGATTCATTTGCGAGCGATCTTACCTTTGCTATACGATACACTGCTCCGATTTATTATATAAAAGAGGATCCATCTATGAAAGAGTTTAATTTTCGATATCCGTCGTCCGATCCGCCATATATGCGGACAGAGAAGATGAACCTGTGCAAAGTTTCCTGACTCGACTCGAGTTTCGATCTTGGATTAAGCCATGTATTCCTATATTTTATGCCAAAGTTTGATCAAGATGATACTGATCAAGCATATATATATATATATATACTATTATAAATACATATATACTCTTTATGGGCAACCACGTCTTGCGTTAAATATGGCAGGACAAATTTAAAAGATCCTTTAAAGGGAATCAAGTTTTCAATGCCAGAGAGAAGAATATGCTCCACATGGTTAATTCTAGCAAAAGAATGTATTTATGTTATGGGTGCATTTAAAGGATTATAATTGAAAGTAGCCAAAAAAAGTTAAAAGAGAATTAAAATGAGTATAGCCCCTTCAAGAATGTGAAAATTTCTAACTGAAGGAAGAAGTGAGGGATAAGTTTGAAAAGGAGCTGAAAGCATTCGAAATGAATCGCGAATCGAACATACTTCAATTCGATTTGTACAAAAATGATATCCTAGTTAAAAGCCGACAATTCATATATCAACCTTTTCGCCCACTTTCTCTCAGTCCGCCCCCCCTGAAGCTTAAAGCTATTTATGGACGGAATATAATATGCTATATAATGCTTAAAGCCTATAAAAGTAGACACTTAAGAAAGACAACAACAAGAGGAATTTATTAAACCCGTTCTCGCAGTCAGCTCGGAAGTTGATTGAGCGAGTGGCCCGGAAACTAATTTCGCTTATGGTGAAAAGTGAGACCATCATTGTGAACGCACACACACACACACACACACACACACATAGAGACACACATATAATCACAATAGAACGCCCCGTGCGACACGCCTAAGCCGATTCCCGTTTAATTTGAGACCTGAGCCGAGCCCGAAAAAGAAAAAGCAAAAGAAAAAAAAAAGGGCTAAACCACTTAACACCCTAACACCCTAATTGTCAAAACAAAGCGCACACGAAACATAACACACACTACACACACTCGCTCACACACACACACACACACAGTCGCACAGCAAACACGAAACCATCTTGCTGATTTCGTCGACCCGGTTCCAGTTCCCCTCCGCCGTTGGCCCAGGTCTTTGTAGTTGTAGGCAGCATGAAAAGCCAAACAAAACTGGCTAAAGAAAATATTTTGTGGCAATTTTTCTGAGAAGGAGAAAAACATGCACGAAATATGGAACTGGAACTAGAACGAGACTGAGACGGAGACCCAGACTCAGACCCAGACTGAGGAGTCGAGTCGAGTCGAGTCGAGTTGCTGAGAGGACGTGCGCTTAACCCTTCGCTGACATTTGAATAAATCCTGGCAACTTGTCAAAATCTGCGCGCTGTTGAATGAAAGGCAAGCGAGCATGGAACAATTTTCAGCTGTCGCATATCGTGTGCGAAAAATCTAGGACCCGGGGCCCAGGCAGGGCCACGTTTTCTATAAGCATGAGCTGAGGTTTGCTTTCTTTCTTTTGCTTTTTCCTTTGAAGGATGAGCTCTCGCATGTCTGACATGGTCTATTGTCAGGCATTTAAGTAAAATGCGATTGAGTTGTGCAGTTGGTTTAGCGATTGCGATTGCGATCTGGTTGGGAACATGTGTTAAGCAAGCGCCAGGAATGTCTGCGCCACAGTGCAGCATATGCGGCATATGCAACAAGCGTGCAACAAACGTGCTCATCTCTTTCTCTTCTCTGTCTCCTGCAGAACAAGCGGCCGCACGTGGCCAGGACTATGCCAGCAGCCTGGCCAATGCGATGAGCGGCGATGAGCAGTCGCCCAGCAAAGCTGGCGCCGCGGCTGTCGACGCTGGCGCCCTGCTCGGCTCACCCACGGCCCTCAGCAATGGCCAAGCGGGCGGCGCAGCCAACGGCGCCAGCAGCAATGCCCACAACAGCAACAGCAACAACAACAGCGCGGGCTCCGGTTCCGGTTCTGGCTCTGGTTCCACGGCCAGCCGCTGCTCGCCCTCGGCCGCCTCGTCCTCCGCCAATGCTGTCGCCGCCTTGGCCCACGTGCAGCAGCAGCATCAGCAGCAGCAGCAGCAACAGCAGCAGCAGCATCAGCAGGGCGGCCAGCCGACGACGACGGTAGCCCATCATCATGCCGCTCTGGCGGCACATCAGCATGCTGCGGCAGCGGCAGCGGCGGCACATCATCATGCCGCTGCCGCGGCGGCCGCCCATCATGCACATCACGCCCATGCGGCACATCATGCCCATGGGCATGTCCACGGCCATGTGCATCATGCGCATGAGGCGGCATTTTTGGGCGCCGGCGCTGGCGGCGCAGCCAATCCGAACGGCCTGCTGGCCGGCCATGGTGGCGATGTGCTCGTCGGCCCCGGCGGCCCGGGGGGCCCGGTGGCAAGAAGAAGAACAAGCGGCGACACGGACGCACCATATTCACCAGCAGCCAGCTGGAGGAGCTGGAGAAGGCATTCAAGGAGGCACACTATCCGGATGTCAGTGCCCGGGAGCTGCTCTCCATGAAGACGGGCCTCGCCGAGGATCGCATACAGGTGAGCTATAGATTTAACGTATAGATTACGTTTTACGTTTTAATGTCACGTTGCGCTGCAGTGGCACGTGCCACGACGGCAAGGATTTGTTGCAAGCGCAAATGGCGTCCAGTTTTTATGGTCGCTCGTAAAGTACAAATTTGGCGATGCTCGCGTTTTTGGTTTATGGCCGTCGAGGGGCAGAAATCAAAATCAAAGGCGGCTGCTGCTTCGATTTGTTGTTTGCGGCACTTGGCAAGTGTTGCCACACACACACACGCACACACGCACAGTGCCACATAATGAGGCACACTGATTACATAATTACGAGTGCCGACAACAGCAACAACTCCACAAATGAAGTAAGAAAACGTGGCAGGCGACACTCGCCGACACTCCAAAAATCGCAAATTGCAAAAAATGCGACAATGATCGCGACCTCGAATCATCCCAAGGGGCAAG
Organism: Drosophila ezoana; assembly: GCA_035045725.1. Taxonomy (NCBI): domain Eukaryota; kingdom Metazoa; phylum Arthropoda; class Insecta; order Diptera; family Drosophilidae; genus Drosophila; species Drosophila ezoana. Next base: position 5,807,059 of record JAWNOU010000058.1, read on the forward strand.
CTTTCACCTTGCAACACTTTCAATGGGCTTGCAACAGCAACAACAGCAGCAGCAGCCGCAGCTGCAGCTGGGTCCAATGCAGGGGCCCTCTTCAAAAGGGTTGCCCCTTTTCATAGCTCGGCATTGCCCCCTTTAGGCAATGTGACTTATTAGAAAAAGAAATGAAGAAGAAGCCAAAAAGTGATTGGACTAATAAGACATGAAAAGACATCGGAATATGGTAGATATATCAGGATCCAAAGTTACTTGCAAATACAAATTTGGCAAGATATCAGATTATTCCATTAAATTGAAAAGCTTAAAATTATGGAGTCCATTAAAGATTTCAAATTCTAGCGCAACATCTCCTGAAACAACCCCCACCCCCGCCCTTCCACGCCCACCTATCTACAAACTTAATTTGACCACTTGATAAGCTGCGCAAGATGGCGTCGAGCGAGACGAAGGTGTGGTAAAGAGGGCAAATGATAAAAGAAGTGACAGCGGCTGTGGAGGGGAGGGGTGACAGTGGGGGGGTTGGGGGCACTCGGCAGCGACAAATGAAAGCACAAGAAGTCGGTGGCCAAATGGCTGACGTTCACTTTGAAGCCTGTCCACTCAAAGAGCAGGGGGTGTGGGTAGCGGGGGGTGTCTGTAAATGAGTGAGTGTACATGTGGCTATGTATGTGTGAGTGCAAATCAAATTAACAAGCACAATTGGCTTGAAAAAAATATGTAATACGCACAAGTAAAACGAAGCACACACACACAAACACACACACACACGCACGCACGCACTTCAATTAAGTGCAAATATGGCGCAGTCTGCGCACAGCTTGAAAAATGCCGTTCGGGAATGGCAGCGGGACTCGTTGTTGTTGTTGTTGTCGAATGACTGGGTGGGGTGAAGAGGGGAGAGGGGGCAGGGGGCTCTCACTTGGCACTCGGCGACGGAGGCAATCATTAGCAACAGCGCGACACGACGACAAGAGCCAAGGATACGAATGCGAAATGCGAAATGCGACTGACGATGAGTGCAATTTTCAAGGGGCTGTCGTGAAGGGGACGCGGTGCGGAAACGACGACAATGGCAGCCATGCAAATACATGCAGACAACTGCAGCGGCAGCAGCAGCAACAACAACAACAGCAACAGCAACAACAAATCGAAGCCACCATTAAAAGTTCGCTGTGCTCTCGCTGCGTTCGCTCTCGTTGATTGTTTTTGTTTTTTTGCCTGCCGTTTTTAATTGCATTCCATTTTGTATGTTTTTCCGCTGCTGCTCTCACTGTATATGTGTGTGTGTGCGTGTGCATATTCGCCCCTGTGCATGTTGTTTTTGTTGTTGTTGCTGCTGCTGCTGTATTTTGTTTTTGTATTTTTCTTCATTCTTTTATTGCTTTTCTGCGACGCTGTCAGCTTATTTTTGCACGTAGCTGTAACGTAGAAAGAAGCATGGCCGGGCGAAACGTGTTTTTGGCTCGCTCGCACATGCCTGCAGCATGTCATTGGGCTTGCGCTCTCTCCCTTTCACACGCGCGCCTCGCAATGGCCGGCGAGAGTAGTTTGGCGCAGCAGCAGCAAAAGCTTAACAATCAACCGAATTTGCCGCTGTCAAAAGTCAACGAAGCTGACAGGCGACAATAGTGGCAACAATGTTTTTAGCTAACTGGCGCTAATGCGCTTTGCCGCCTCGATTAGCCACATGCTCACAGAGCCTATTGAGCTGATTTCTGAGTGCAAGCTCTGTTTAGCTGCGCCTCGCTTGTCGCCTGTGCCTGTGCGTGTGCGATTGCGTTTGCTTGCCTGTGCAGGGCTTGGTGTGCGACAAGGATGGCAGATGCATGACAACAGGCATTGTGTTTGGCTCACACTGCAATTGGCTCTCGGGACTTTGACTCAGTTCCGCCGCGTTGCTCCATTTGTGTGTTGGCTCATTGTTTCTTTGCTAATTTCAACACGCTCTTGTCCACATTTTTAAGTACACTACACAAAAAAGGCGCAAAATGAACAAGAAAACAACAACAACAGCAACAACAACAGCAACAAAAAAAAACGTTAAAAACAATGCAAACAATTTGCAAATGCATTTAAAATGCATTCGCCATGCACTCCACCGCCTGTCGCAATTGCCCAGCTGAGGCACAATGGCAAACTCTCAAGGGAAATCGCTCAAGCACCAATAATTTCGCTTTACTTAAACACACATTTTCGAGAGCTTAGCAACAACTGAAGCACCTGCCCCACGTTGCAACATTATTGATTTAAATTGAAACAACTTCAGCAATAAATTCGCACTCAACCCATGAGTTAAGGCTCTTCAAATAGCCGTATCTGCTCGATAGCATTTAGAAAGTTATCGATTTGTTGTTATCGATATCAGACAAAGTAAAAAAAAACGTCTCACTTCCTCAACTTTCTCCACGTGCTGTGCAGCTCTTTATTTTCTCCCTCTACCTCCAGTTGTGTGTGTGTGTGTGTGTGTGTGTGTGTGTGTGTGTGTGCCTCTGGCCAACCCCTGCTCAAATCAACAGCAAAAGTGTAACAAATGTTTTGCATTCTTCTTCTTCTACTCCTCTTTTTTTGCATAATTTTAACTGCTCAGCCGCGCTTACACATTAATTATACACTTTACACAGCAGCCCCTGCCCCTGCCCCGCCCCGACATTTTACCACTTTTTTTTCATCTTCTTCTTCCTTTTGCTTTTCCCGCTGATGTTGCTGCGTTTTTAATGAGCTGTTAACACACACACATACGCACACACACACGCACACACATATACGCACGCGAAATACTGTTTAAAATGATTATGCATAATTATGTAATTAACATTTAAACAAAAGAGGTTATGGCTATGAAACAAAAGCATTACACAAATTGCTATTTGCATTTTTTGTTTCTGTTTTTTGCATCATTAAAAAATGCAACCAAAAAAAAAAGTAGTTAGATAAAAGCCAAGAGTGCGAAGAGAATCTAAAGTGCACGACTAGCAGATACCGTGTAAATTGTATACCAATTGCTGCAATCGAAATCCAACTTGGTTTCCATTGATATTCCGAGGGTATCCAACGAAATATATCCACAATTTGCACTTGAGCTTAGTTGAATATCGCCTTCAAGCTCCAGATCAAATAGATCCCGAGATTTTGTAGAGATTGTGCCAAATCGAGCACCAAATGGGCAATAAACCCTTCTAGAAATATGTCTAACGATAGTTTTTTGAAGATCTGGCATATTTTCTAAGCTTCTTGTCAGAATTGGGCGTGCATAGCTTGAGAAAATCGTTTGCGATTTGAAAAAGCTTTTGGATTCCCTTAAAATTATTAAAAGCCCTTTTGCAGCGGTACAGGGTATTTACAGTTAGAAAATGGACTAGCTAAGAGCATACCCTGCAGCCATGTCGAAGGCCAGGTCGAATCGAGGCTACAAAAACCCATTATAAAGCATTACAAATAGAATAAACATAGCCAGTAGAATACCCTGTAGCCTTGTCAAGGACCTTAATGAGCTACCCTCTGGCATGTCCTCATTTTATAGGATAATCGGCTATAAAATCAACTAACAGATGACATTTAAAAAGCTTGCCGCGTGCCGCACTTGTTAGCATTTGTCAGACCCAGTCCCCGCACCCCGTCCCCTGCTCCTTTCCTCACCCCCCCCCCCTCCCCTCCTGTTGGCCAGTGCTGCAGCAGGCAAACAGCGGCAAGTGTTGCATAACACTGAGAACTAGGCACATTTTAAAAAGTCATTTATCAACGCATTAGCAACACTGATTGAGCTCAGTGCCCACACCACCCCTCCCTCCCCCTTCACCCGCTACCCCTCCCCCAACTGCACTCGCTTGTGGGCCAAGGGCGGCGTGGAAGGGGGGGTGGGTTGGTTGGTTTGGTGTTAAGTGTTGTCAACTCAAGCAGATTTAATTTGCCATGTTTTTTTGCCGCGTGTTTCTCCTGTTGCCATCTCAAGTGCAGCGGCAAACAGAACTAAACAACTGTAAATGCAAATGTTGACATCACACCAACAACAACAACAACAACGCCCTCCCTTTCCCCTTCCCCCTCTCTCTCTCTAAGCATGGACAGCGGGCCGCGTGGCAAGCAAATTTAATGCGACCGCCGTCGACTTCTATTTTTATGGTCCGCAGAGAATTGCGACACATGCAGCCAAAGCGAGTGCGTGAGAGAGAGAGAGGGAGAGAAAGAGAGAGAGAGAGAGGGGGGGAGAGAGTGCAACCCTGGGAAAGCCTGAACTTTTCACAACAGAAGATTAAGTTGTCCCCCGGGAGACACACAATCTACGGCATCAGCAAGTCATCACTTTACAAGTTGTCTGTGAAATTGAAAATTGACCGTTTAATGCACGAAAATGGAAAAACTGCTGGCAACATTTCGTGTTCGACTAATAAGTACTACAAAATCAGCGCGTGCCGCTGCCAGACTTGACAGAGGGGCGTGCCGGGCAGTCGTTAGAGAAGGGTGGGCAAAAGGGAGAGGGGGGGGGGGTGCTCTGTCTGCGTGACAAGTGGCTCAGACGTCGGCCGAACCAGTCCAAAGTAGACGCTGCCACGCCCACACGCCTCTGTTGTTGTTGCATTTAATTTAATTAGTTTTTGGCCGCTTTGCTGCACTCCACACACACACACACGCGCACACGCGCACACGCGCACACACACACACACACTTGTCTAGATGTATTTATATAGATAAGTCTAAAGATAAAGATATGCCCATCCTTCTTCTCACTCGGTCTTCATGTCCTTGCCAACTCCAATTGCTCTGCTTCTGGCCCTGTTTCTTCTTCTTATCATCCTGTTTATGCGTAATTATCGCATTTACACTAATGACATTTTCGCCGTCTGTTTATAAGTTTGTGGGAGAGAATCCCCAAGGGGAGACTAGGATATGCCTTGCCTCGCTTTGTGCTTTTCTTGTCAACAGCTGAAAGTTGTTCGTTGCTTAACGCTTAAAATTCTCAACTGGTTAATGTAATGCGATACGTAAAAGCTCCCTTCCAAATTTTAATTTGCTGCTGACCTCGCACTCGCTTCCGATTCTGTTTTCTTTTCCTCAATTATTGAGCTGCAGTTTTTTTTTGGAAGCATCGGGCAAAGATTTCGCTTGAAATCGGGGCCAAATTGTTCGCGAAATCTGAGAAAATGCCACAGCGAGTGCAGAAGAAGAAGCGCAACGCTCGCATATCACTTTTAATGAGGCAGCTGCAGGGATTGCGTTTCTATGTATGTCGGTGTGTGCAAATATACCCATTGGGCACATTGTGTGCAGGGTATATTAACTCAGAAGCTTGCCTGATTAGGTTTTCTTAGGAATTGTTTTGTCATCTTTGGTTTGCTCTCTTTAAGACCTAGCTTTATTTGGCGCAAAGCCAATATACCCATTTGCACGCATTGCAGGGTATCATATTGGGAATACGCAACAGAGAGAGGAGGAAACTAAAAAATTTTGATAGCTCTTTCGAATGCTGAGTTGCATTGCACAAAAACAATATACCCGTTTCACACACTTTGTACAGGGTATATCATATCCAGTTCTCTGACCTTGTTATACCCTAATCTCAGCACACAGCCAATATACCCACATTACTCACATTATGTGCAGGGTATATTGTTTTTGAAATCGTTTAATCATCTTTGTTGGAGTTTTTGCTTTTTGCCTTTATACCCTATATTCGCACACTGTGTACAGGGTATATTTAAGTGAACAGAATAAGAAAACCCTTTGCCTTTATTTATACCGTAATGCTCTTATCATACATACCCTATGCTCGATTATACCCCTTGAGTGTGCACCTATTAACTCTTCCCCATCTTCTTCTTCTTCTTCCTCTTCTGCTCTTCTCCTTGTTGTAGGTGTGGTATCAGAATCGACGCGCCAAGTGGCGCAAGACGGAAAAGTGCTGGGGCCACAGCACCAAGATGGCCGAGTACGGTCTGTACGGGGCGATGGTGAGGCACTCGCTGCCGCTGCCGGAGACAATCATCAAGTCGGCCAAGGAGGACGAGTCCGTGGCGCCCTGGCTGCTGGGCATGCACAAGAAGTCGCTGGAGGCCGCCGAGCTGCTGAAGAGCGACGAGAGCGACCGGGAGACGCCCACCTCGGACGACACGAACACCTCCTACTCGGCGGGCAGCACGCACAACTCGCCCATCTCCAGCTTCTCGATATCGCGTCTGCTGTTCGACGCGCCGCCCCCGCCGCCCGGCTCGGCCGGCGGCAAGCAGAGCAAGCATGCGGCCCACGCCCATGCGGCACACGCCCATGCGGCCCACGCCCATGCCCATATTGCTGCCGCGAATGCGGCCGCGGCAGCCGCCGCTGCGGCCCATCATCATCATGGCGACGCCGCTGCCGCAGCCGCTGCCGCGGCGGCCATGCACGCGGGCATGCATCATCATCATCATCATCATCATCACGGCGCGCATGCGACGGGCCAGCAGCAGCAGGCGGGGCAGCAGCAGCAGGCGGGACAGCAGCATCATCCGTACAACCAGCAGCAGCACCTGCACCACCTGCAACAGCTCCAGCAGCAGCAGCAGCAGCAACAGCAGCAGCAGCTGGCCGAGCAGCATGCAGCAGCGGCGGCGGCAGCAGAGCGACGCCAGCAGCAGCAGCAGCAGCAACAGCAGCAGCAGCTGCAGCAACAGCAGCAGCAGCAGGCGGCGGCGGTGCAGCATGCGATGCACTTGCACCACCATGGCACCACCGCCGGCTATGCCGAGGCAGCTGTTGCCGCTGCCGCTGCCGCCGCGGCGGTAGCAGCGCGCAATGCCGCTGCCGCTGTGGCCGCCGCTGCCGCCGTTTCCGTTTCCGTTGCCGACTCCGAGCCGGAGGAGGAGCCCGACGAGGATGAGGACATGGACAAGGATTGCGATCCCGATGCCGATCCCGATGCCGATCCCGCTGCGGATGTCGATGCGGATGTCGATGGCGATGCGGATGTCGATGGCGATGCAGATGTCGATGCCGATGGCGATGGCGACATTGACATCTGCGACGACGAGGACGAAACCCTGTCGCATCAACAGCTCCTGCTCAAGGTCAAGCAGGAGCATGTCGCCGGCGGGGGCGGGCCCGAAGGCGGCAGCAGATGAAACATGTACATCGATGTGTTGTTCTAGGCTGGACGCACAAATGCAGATTGAAGGAGGACGGGGGAGGAGTAGGAGGACGGGGGAGGAGTAGGAGAAGGAGGACGCTGCAACTCGGCAATGTTAATTTTCTAAGCATAAATCTAATAAATTAATTAAAATATTTAAATCGATAACAATTTTTTTTCATATACCTAAGGCACACACACACACACACACACACACACACACACACACACACACACACACACACACACACACACACACACGCGAGCGCATTCAGCTAATACATGCATACATATATAGCATTAATTAATTAATTAATTCAACAGTTTTTTTTTTCTCGCCTCATGTAAATATTAAATTATTCAACAAATGAAAAAACAAAATGCAAATTCTAACTTTAAGCTGCAAAAAAGAAGAAAAAAAACAAAAAAAAAAACGTTAAACATATATATATAAAAAAAAAAAAAGTAACAAAACAAAATATGCTAAATGTGATTTAATTTAGTTTTCAAATCGATTGCAAACAAAACAAGTGAAAGTTGAACAAACAAACGGAAAACACAACAAAAGGCTTTTTATTGTTTAAGAAAAGTGTTTGATTTTTTTTTGCCCTAAAATTAGTATTGTTTTTTTTTTGACCACTTTTTTTTTTTGCTTAACTGTAGTTCACGTAATTGAAAATTAAAAATTAGTATATATATACATATATCAAATTGACAAGTTTTATTTATTGTCGTCGGATCGAGTTCCACGCCAAACCGTGGATTCATGAACTTAGCGCACGCTTTCGATTCGAGCACAAGCCGTAAGCTATTAGGAAAGAATTCGGCCACGCCGAACTGCAAATACCCTTGCAGAGGTTTGGCCCCTTTCCACCTAGCGCTGGGCTCTAACTTAAGGCGTGGAATAGAGGTGGAATAGAGGTGGAATTAGAGGTGGAATTAGAGGTGGAATTGAAAAGTGAACTCGCATCAAGTGAAATATTTCTCAACTGTTTCTGTTGCCACAGCTTGCACAAAGATTTCTGCGCATTTTACTTTTCCACGCGTTCAGCGGAAATCACTTTGGTTAACTTTCACAATTTATAAAATGCTCAAAATTGCATCTTTAGAGATCGCCAGCTTAATTAAATAGCATTAGTTTGACGCAAAGTATTAATAGAATATATTTATTGTAAAAATCTTTAACTTCATTTTAACTTTACTTTTCACTTTACTTAAAGCTGAACTCTTTAAGGAATTACACATTTCATGACAAATTTTGGCAATACTCTCTCTCTCTCTCTCTCTCTCTCTCTGCAGGGGTAAAACACACACACACACACACACACTCACACACACGCACACACTCACGTAATTAATGCAATACAGCATCTGCATCTGCATCTGAGTCAGAGACACAAATCAATTGCGGACATTCTCTTTATGATGCAACCAATTGATCAAAGTTAGTTAAAAGTATCACACACACACACACACACACACACACACACACATATTTGCCTCTCTCTCTCATTTTCTAAAAGCTTACGCAAAAGTGTCACACGAATTGCGCATTAACGAGTAATAAACAACAACAACAACAACAGCAACAAAAACAACAACAGCAACAAAAACAACATTAAAAAACAAAAGAAAGAAATGCAAATATACAAAATACACAAATAAAATATAAAATATATATATATATATATATATGAAAGTTAGATGGAATAAAACGAAAGACATACGATATAAATACAATTTAATTACAACAAACATTTGGTTTTGTCTTATTTAAAAAGGTGTGCAAATATTACCTGGCATTGCGCGGCTCAACACTTTGGCAAACTAAATGCGTAGCCATAATTTATTTGACATGGAGAGTGGAAATTAGTTGGAGCTCGATTTGCGATATTCACCAATTTTCCACACTTCCTGGTGGATATTAATAAACATGCACAGACATTCAATTAATCAGCTGCCTAAAAGTATGCTTTGAAATTTCTCAAGTTCAATTTTTTCAAATATTGCCTTTGAAATTAACGGCTCGTTAGCGTATAACAGTTGGGAAGCGCCATCGTTTTGTCATTGTTGCTTGTACAGTCTGGCAGCACAGGCACTACGCCTAAGCCATCACACATAGGTGTCGCCAAACATGCTAGCATATATAGTGACGCATAGCTGGCGCCAGCTGCAATTATTTAATACACAATCTTGCATTTACAATTAGCTTATATTATTAAGTTTTATTATTGCAACTTATAACTATTAACATAACATAAATTAAAAAAAAAAAAAAAAAACATAAGCAACCAAATTTATGTTACGAAAATAAAATAAAAGACTTGTATGCACCAGGATTCGAACTTCACAAATCAAAAGGTCTGTTTAATGTGCTGCAGCAGTGGAGACTACTTAATTTGAAGGTGGGCTGGTGTAAGTCGTTGAGTTGCGCATGTTGTTCCTGAAAATGTTCCAGGCCCAAGTAACTTGAGTTCAAGACCACCACCAATTGACCACCGTTGTAGTAGATCTTTCTTCTCCCTTACGTTTACTACTCTTAAGAGTGTAAGTAATTGTCTTCGTCGATTTCTTTCTTCTCTCTCCCCATCGTATTCGCTACTCTCTCTCTATCTGATTGATCGATCATATTCCGAACAGTTATTGACAATACCCCAGCGCCGCCCACCAACTCTCCACCAAAAATATATAATATAATATACATACTATACATAAATAATAAGATCATTCTAACTTCTCTCAGTACTATACAAGGAACCCCCTATCCGCCACGCGCCGTTTGTCCATAATATTGCAAATGAGCGTACCAGTGTATACACATACATTGAATGTAGGGGGATATTATATAAATTTCTCCGCAGGAAGCCGGGAGTAAAGTCGTTCAAATCTAGACCTCCCGGTGCCAATCGCAAGAGAGAAACAAATATAATTTTTTTCATTTGCGTTTGTTTTTGTTTTTGATTTTGATTTAGTTCAGCTAATTTTACGATGTGTTTGTCATGATTTTTAATGTTAAAAAGCAGCCTTGAAAATACGAGCGCGCGACATAAATAAGTAAATTAAAAATTAAAAACTGAAAATTAAAAAACGTCGAGTGTCATTTTCATTTGTTGACTTTGGCAAAATAGCGCATAAATCAAAAAAGATGCGACGCGGCGACGTAGCCCCCCCGTCCTCCTCCCCTACCCAAGGCCCAAGGGACGTGGATACTTCCGCGCTGCTGACGCACTATATTAACTCAAACATATATGTGAATATATAAAGATATAGATAGATATATGCATATACATATATATGTGGATAGATATACAAGCACATGCCTTGGCTCTCCTGTGACACAGATACGTGCGTGCGCCAAGAGTCAAGTGCGTGGGCCTGGGACCTCTTTGGCCAGCTGCCAGTGTGTACATTCTGTGGATGGGTACATGTGTGGGGTAGAGTGTGCGAAGGGGGCGGGCGCGGAGGCGGGGAGGCTGTGTCGTCTGCGGCCGTGTGTCGCTAATCTGTGTAGCATTATAAATTGAACCGATCTGGTTGCGTGCCATCATTTATTAGCCAGACTGAAGGGCAAGGGCGACGACACATGTGAAACATAATACGCAAAAACACAGACAGCATTTCTTTTCCATTTCGTAATTGTCACAGAACAATTGAAAAACAATTTCACTAAATATTTAACAGCATATTCCGGCACACACATTTGCCGACTAGTCAAGTTTCAAACCAATACTTCAGCCTGGCTTGCCGGCAGCTTAAAGCTCGCCGACTAGCAAAGACTTCGCTGCAAAAGCTCACTTTTGCACTGAGTGGGCTATTCCCTATTTAACATGCATATCAAATCAGTTAACATTTATGGGCTCATTTAAAAACAGACTTCAAATAGATGTATAAACAGCTGAAATGAATTTTGTAATTTACATTTTATACTAATTAGTCTTTCGGACTTCCTGTCTTTGGATTCGGTTATTGAACCCGGTTATACACATCCTTAAAACCGGGTTTGGTTCTTGTCTTGGCTTGTCACATATTTTCCATTCTTCTAATTTTACCATTGCCTGTTCTGCTGACAATATTGCACGTCGTACATTTCTTCAATCGAGTGAGAATACTTAAAGCCTTCAAAAATCCTGAAAAGCAAATAAAAAATGGGTTTTAAGTTTTTAAAACGCTTCAATGTGGTTCCAAACGGTTAAAAGGTGAAGGCCCGAAATGCTTTTAAGGTGCATTTAAACGGTTTAAACGGTTCATGAATAATTTGAGACGATTTGAAAGAGTTTCAAAATGCTATACAAATGCTTTTAAACGGTTATGTGGCTGGAAACGGTTAAACCCTTCGTAATACGCTTTAAATGTTGTTCAAAAGTGTTTGAATGAGGTTTATTTGTGGTTGAAATGCTTTTAATGGGTTTCAATACGTTTCAAATGGGGTTAGAATGGGTCGCTCCCAAACGGTTAAAACGGTTTGTGTATGTTTTGAAACGGTTTAAAAGTGGATCGATATCATAAGAAGTGCAGTTTTATGGACACATTTGCGAGACTCTTGCTAATTAGTTTGTCTTTGTGCAGTCGAGCGAAAAAGTATTCAAATCCTGCCACGAAATTAGCTTCTTTTGAGAAACTGAGCAATATCCGATTCGGTACATCGAATGGGTTCGGGGTGTGAAATGATGTGCGAGCGTCGAACATATGTTGAACAGAATTGCGCTATTCAAATTGGCTAAAAATAAAATGCGATTTGAGCCATCAACGCTCGACACTTGCAGCGTCTGTGCGGCTCGTGCCCCCGCCTGTGGATGCGGCTGCGGCTGCGGCTGCTGCAGGCTGACTAATGCGTCGAAATGTGAGGAAAATCGGTTTGCGTAAAAAAAGAAAGAAGAAAAACAGAAATGAAAAATGCGCGGCACATGCCACCAATTCACAACACAACACTCATAAAATAAAAGCCAAAAATTAAAAATCGAAAAACAAAAACCAAACCGGCCAAAATCGACAAAATGCCCCGCAAAGTGTCAAAAATGCGTCAAGATCAAAGCGAGCTACAAATTTCACCGCCAGTTGGCAAATGCAACGATAAATTGGCCACACACACACACACACACACGCACACTCGCACACACACACACACACAGAGACACTTATGTATCTGTATACCTGTAAACATGCTCGCATTTGTATGCTCTTCAATAGAGTATCTTCTTTTCAATGGGCATACTTGTCCCGACAGATGTCTTACAGCAGACCAAGCACATCCTTTTCTTTCCTGCAGAGACTATATATATTGATACGCAACCAGATCGGGTAACTGTATACCTAAGCTGTCATGGGAACAATCGGTTGAACCTTAATTTCTTATATGAACGACTTGTTTGATTGATAGATGAACAAATATCTTGTTTATGATAGTTATTATGAAAAATGTTATAGAGAGAATTGATCACAATATTATATACTATACACATATACATATATATACCGTTTGGTACCGAACCGGTTAGAATCGGGAAAATACTTTTTTTGTTTACCATGAACCAAATCCCAAGTCGAACTGAATGGTAAAAAAGAAGCAGTCGAATATGATATATAGACATAGATATAGCTCTTCAAATTGATCAGAAAACCTAGTAGAGGAGTGTCCGCTTAATAGAGGCCTAATGCATAGTGGCTTGAGAGAAAATGTTTGACCAGTTTTAGGTTAATTTTAATTGCTAAGATTTTGCACGGTTATTACGTCTACATATACATATGTATGCATTTGGCAAGGGTATTCAAATATTCGGCATTGCACTTTCGATTTTCTTTTCTTGGGAAAATTCGTTTTTGTTTTCTCACAAATTGCAATTTGTGTTTGTACAAGAAATTCTGCTGCCTGCTGTTGCCATATGTCCAATGCAAAATCACATATACCACAACGCCCCCCTCCCCTTCCCGCATCCCCTACCCCTGCTCATGCAAATTCTCCAGTTCTGCGGATAAGTCAAAAGTGAAATGCTCTCCTCCCCCCACCCAAAGCCAGAGACCGCGTCGCGGTTTGCTTTTGTCTTTCTGTTTGCCTTGGCACTTGCCACTCCAATGCACACACACACACACACACACGCTTATACACACGCACACACGCCCTCATACACGGTTTAGGGCGGGACTGGGCTGGGCTGGGCAGGGCAGCTGGGCCATTCATGCCACAAAGGAGTCGTTTAATGCATTTAAATGGGCTCGATTATCAAGTTGGCAGCACCGCCAAGAAATGCCATATGGCGCATTTGTCAGCTGTCAATTCGCATCGAGTGGCAACGCTGCGCCCAATGAACCTGTCCTGTCAGATCCGCTGATGCAACTGTACGCAATTCCATCTCCCAAGTTCAACTTGAGAGCTCCCTCTCTCAGATCTCTCCACACGTAACAACTTTTATTCTAGGGTATCTCTGTCAGACTTTTAAGGCATAGTTAAATTGAGAACTCTTTTACAGATCTTTCCACTCGTGACACTCCCTTTCTAGGGTATAAATTGATATTGATATTCTTTTTCTAGGGTTTATTTAACAGCTCTCTCTCTCTCATATCTCTCTTTTTCTAGGGTAGATTTAACAGTCTCTCAGGGTTTATTTAAATTGAGAACTCTCTTACAGATCTCTCCTCTGACGATAGTTCTCTTCTAGATTACATTTCTAGGGTATGTTCAAAAGCTTTGGGCACACTTTTATTTGAGAAGTTTACATCAGATCTCTTCACTCATTACACTCTTTTTCTAGGGCATCTTTAACAGCCTCTCAGGGCATATTTAAATTGAGAACTCTCATACAGATCTCTCCAATCGTGACTCTCATTCCCTTGAGAACTCTACCGCAGATCTCTCCACTTTTGTAATTCTTCTAGGACATATTTAGCAGCCTTAAACAAAGTTAAAATTCAGATCTCTCCACTCGACACCTTTTATTCTGGGGTATGCTTAGCAGCCTTTCAGGGCATCTCCCCTCTCTCTCTCTCTCTCTCTCTCTCTCTCTCTCTCTCTCAAAGATCTCTCCCCTTGTAGATTTCTGAATACCATTTGGATTCAGTATTGCCCACAGCCTGTTTTCATATTATTCCTGATTTTAATGCGTATTTTATGTAAATTTCGCTAAAATTAGAAGTCTTAAATTATTAATGTGCCTGCTCTCTCGCTCCTATTATAGATCTCCCTCTCTATCTCTCTCCCTCTCTATCTCTCCTACTCTCTGCCTTTGGCAATCGTTCGCATTATGACAAAAAAGAAAAAAATAGTAATAATAACAAAGCAATAATCAAAACATTTTAAGCGCCTCTCAAGGCTGACAAGTCGAGCCCCGGGGCCAAAGGGGTCCAGCGTATTAGTTGGGCGTTTGCCTGAGGCGTCTCAAGAGGGGGCGGAGGAAGAGAGGTGGCCGGCGGGTGGCGGCTGGCGGGTGGGTGGGTGGCTGCGACTCGGCTTCGTGCACACACAAATGCGCTACAATGTCTGCGGCCATAAGTGGAGCCAGAACTATTCGCACAGACACAACAACAACAACAACAATAACAACAGCAACAGCAACAAGCGCAACAAATTAAACAATAATAAAAAGCTGCCTGGGTCAGGGCATGGTCGCGGGGGGGCTTGGCAGGGGTAGCGGGTGGTCAGGGGGGATACACATACACAAAATAAACAAATGACAGACAACAAATTGTAGAGCGTCGTCATTTGTTTTGTGTTGTCTGTTATTCTCGTAGTTGTACCCTGTAGCCCCCTGAAATGGGGTATGCACAAAGTGTCGCCAAATATGCGACAGTTGTGTGAAATGAACAAAAGAGCATATATAATTTGATATAAGTAAGGCCAAAGTAGCTCCCCTTAACTCACCTTCTGTAAGTACAGGGTATCCTTTGGTAACTATTCTTAGAATATCTTTGCCAAACTTAAAACTACAATTTTCGTAAGCAGGCAGATGCAGATTATTATGCAATAAGTGAACTATGCCTTAAAACTAAGTACAGGGTATCTACAAATCGAGCATTGCTGACTAGAGCGTGCAACAAAACTGTGCCTTGTTTTTATGTATTAAAAATTAAGCTCATAAGTGTGTTTGAACTAATGGAGGCCGAATACTAGCTACATACTTGACAGGGTAGCTGCGAGTCGGGCATGCTGAAAATAGAACGCTTCAACTTGCTTTTATTGTTGTTGCCTGCGATGCTAGAAATCATTGTTGTTGTTGTTCTTGTTGTTGTTGTTGTTGTTGTTGCTCTCGCTATAGTTTTGATTAATTAATTTCCTGACTAATTCCTGCACAATGCGCGACTCGCTGGAGCCGCAAATGTGCCAAAAAAAAAAAAAGACAGAGTAGATAGAGAGAGAGCGAGAGAGAGAGAGAGAGCGAGAGAGAGCGAGAGAGAGAGAGAAGGAGTGGGATAGAGCTTTGCAAATAAATTGCAAAATGTTTTCTATGGCGTTTCGCATTTTTGGCTTTTTGGCATTTTGCGTTTCACAAAATTCGCATCGAATTTTTTGTTTCCTACTTTCTTGACCCCTCCCCCCCTTCCCCCTCTCCTCCTCGAGTACTAAGTAACTTCATTAGTGGCTCGACGGAGATCTCGCATAGACGCAGTTTCTGCGGGGGTACGTTTTTTGGGCATTAACGATCACCTGCCCCTTGTCAAGTGTGGTCAGGGGCAGAGCGGGGAGGCGGGGGATCGGGAAGGGGTAGGGGGAAGGGGAAGGGCACAAACAAAAGTGAGAGCACTCGATGGGGCTTTGTGCCCGGACACGGATAAATGGATTTTTTTGCTGGCCTGCTAATAACTAAATAACATATTGTTAGTGCTCAAACAAATCCGATCTTTGTATAAATAGAAAGAGACAGAGAGAGAGAGAGAGAGAGACAGAAGATCTAAAATCCTATAAACAAAAATGACAATCTTTAAATAATCAAGTCTGAACCAGCTTCAAGGTAAATAAAAAGTTGAAATCATGCAACTTAAATATTTTACTTACCAAGAACCAAATCTAATAGAACCAAAACCAAATAGAACCATGTTAATAACAAAAAATGGTGCAGTTAAAATGAAGTCTGATGGCCACAGCTGGGCTGAATCTCCTGGTTAGAGCGTTTGTCTTTCTTATCGATAACTCTTCGATAACCACCCGATAGACGACAAGTGTCGATTTGTAGGTATCTCACATGCCACAAAGTTAAAGTTCGCGTTGAGCAGAGATTGAATATAGTTAATCAAAAAAAATGCCCTCTCTACTTCAAATATCTAATAAAATTGATTGATGGTTGATGAATGAATCGATAGTTAATACGGAAATTATTTAACACTCTTTTAAGTGTTTCGCATGTGACCGATTGGAGAGTTTAACTTCTTTGAGGAGGGCTTGTCAGCACACAATGAAGCTTGCAAATATCCAAATATTCGCTTTCTTTAAGCGTTAAACACAAGACGTTGGGTGCGACTTGTGCATGAGTCATGAGTTTCAGGTTAGATTAGTGAATTATTCACTTTTGGTGATCACTCGCTGATCAATTCTCTTATACTCGGCAGGTGTCAGGGGGGATCAGTCAGCGAGAAGCTTCTCACTCATTCATTCATTCTTTCTTTCTCTCCACCGGGAGCTCCTTTCGGAGTGTGACTCATTGCATAGTTAAAGCTTACCTTGGGGTACGTTGTGTTATGCCAGGTGGCAACGCCAAATATGCTTTTCTTCTTTCCTTTTCGACAGACCTAGAAGGACCTGGTCGACACTCTTGAGCCGATAGGGCATATTCCCAGCTGTCTCTTAGTCTATTGCAAGCCCCAGAAGAATGTTCGGCGGTTCGAACCAGCTTCCTGCCTTCAGGTTAGGTTGTTTGAGCCAGCCTTTCACATGCTTGACAACATGTTCTGATTTAAAGCTTAAATCATGTTTGTGTAACTAATCTATTTTAAACCAAATTAACTTGACAGAAGATGGGCCCGGTTCGGCTTTCGATTCATTCGTTTTTGGTGGCTCTTATCAAACATATAAAATGAAATTTCGGGTTCAAATCTGTTTGGTTCAAACCCGATTTGCCGCCGTACTAGTAGAAGCTGAATTGTAGGTAAAAAAGTTGGTTAAAGAACTCTCATGATATAATTAATATTCCATTATGTTCGAGAGTCAAGGAAGGTACAGTTGTGTTCGCCAGCTGCCCCTTAGTTTTTTCAATTCCTCTTTGTGTCGCATACGTAAGCGTTTTACTGGCAAGACAGCTGTAGAACAAGAGCCCTACTCATTTGATAATTAGAAGCAGGTTCGATTCGTTCGATTCGAGAATAGATGTCAATACTGAAGCAAAATCCAACAGCCCACATAGTTAGACACTTGCTGCGCTAACCTTCCACCGTGTAGGCAGAGATTCTTGGCATATTGTGAGTCAGAGCAGCAGCAGCAGCAGCAGCAGCAGCAGCAGCAGCAGCATTAGCATTAGCATCAGGCATTGACTGGCTCGGGCCAAGCGTGCAAAGCGGGCGACGCGGCTGCTGCCGTCGCAGACTGATTGGCTGGAGATTCAGCTGCTATTAATAGCTGCCAGCCTAGCTGTTGGAGGGCGGGGCGACTGCGGGGGTTGCGGTGTGCGAGGTTGACGGGGGGTAACTGTCGGACCCCATGAGGAGGAGTGTTGTGCATAGTGTTGGATAGTTGCAGGCGAGTTTATTTATTGAATTTTTATTTTTCTGCCTGCCTCTTGTTTTTTTTTTCTTTTTGAATTGTTATTGAATTGGCAATTGGCTGTCGCACTAACTGAAAGATCAAACAAGTGTGTGTGCACACACACACACACACGCACACACATACAGAGCGAGTGCTTCTATAAATATTTGTCCAACTAACCGGCTGTCATGGATATTATTGACGACGCTGCGTTGACTCATGCGCAAATAACTTGGCTTATTAGAAATTCAAAGCTGCTCGCCTCTAAATGCGACAACACCCCACCCCATCCCCCTCCCCACACACTCCAGGGCTCCACGCCATGCCGGCTCTCCACTCCACCTACCCCTCCAGCTCGCTGCCGCACCTCGACACAGCCCCTCCCCGGACACCACCTCCTCGGCTCCTGCTGCTGCCAAGAAACATGAAACCAGCGTCAGTTTTGGGACTGGGCTACGACGGTCAACAGGGGGCAAGCGGGCAGCGAAGAGGTGGAAAGGAGGGGGGGAGGGGACTGCCTCCGAGCAGGGACCATTCAAATGCAAATGAGCTTAATCAAAAACAGAGCTGCCAACTGTTGAGCGGCTTTTGGCCAAGACCAACTGCCAACTGGGCCCAGCGACGGTCGACGGCCAGCAACTGGGGGGCGGGGCGGTGCGGGGCGCTACGTTCGGGGCGTGGCGGGGTGCTAATGAAAAAAGCAAAACAGTTTAATCACAAAATATTTGAATTTGCATATAAATTATCATTTGTTGCTGTTGTTTGCTTCTTCTTCTTCTTTTTGTTTTTCAACAATTTCTATGTGCACAAAAAAACAAATAATCAGCTTAAATTTTTTTCTTATTTTTGTAAAAGTTTTTGAACACTTCTAGAAATTGATATTCGCTTCTGATTTGTTCTCTGATTTTTGTTATTGCTTTTTGAAATTTGCGCAAATTGTAAAAGTCATAAAAACCAAAACTCGACGCTCATTTGCATCGCCTTTAAGGCAGGCTCTTGGAGCGTGGGCGTTGCAGAAGCTCGAAATATCCATATAGAAACAAATATATATAGATATATATATATATATATATATATATATATTTGTATATGTATGTAAATGGACACTTGAATTTCGCTTGGCCAAACATGTTTTCTGGGCCAGGTACATAAAACGCATTAGTTGCCGTGAAAGTTTCTAGACTCTGGCTCAATTCAGCCAAAGCCGCAGCCATCGAGTACGAAATCAACTCTCAAAACTAATCTGAGCCCATTCAGCGGCATTCAAGTGTGGGCTTAGCTTTCAGCCTGAGCTTGTCGCCAAAACAAATCTGAACGTATCTTCGCGCAATCTCAGTAAAGCTGACTTCCCCTTCCGGAATCTTTTGGGGCCCCCTAAAGTTTCTATCTATAATCTGTTCGTCTATTCATCTTTTCGATATTTTCTGTACTTCTGTCTGTCTCTTTCTATGCGAACTAGTCTCTCAGTCTTAAGGCTATCGTCTTGCAACTTTGCATAGGTCCGTCTTCCTGTTGCAGGCAGTACATATACCATGTCATATATATATCATAAAGTTGCCATAAGAACGATCTGTCGAACAGTAGGTAAGGCAAAATATGGCAAACATTTTGTTAATCGCGATATCATCATTTCAACATTTACGTGCTTCATTCGCACATAACTGCAAAACAGAAATATGTAAGAGGGCATCGTTGTTAATATGTTTCAAAAAACTATTGCAAAACGACAATATTTGCTTGTTAATATTCCAAAATGAAAGAAATGGGAAATCTACAATCATTCGACGCGTATCACGTATACGCAGCGTTTGACCGGGAAGGCATTTCGCTGGCATGACACAGCATGGAAAAAGCCTAAACAAACGGAACCATTATTAAAAAAAAATCATGATTTAATGCCAATGCAATCTAATCAACATGGACTTTTGAACGTATACCCCGTACTGCCCACAGCCAAGGCCGAAGGCGACCCCGCACCGTGGGGTTAATCGCAAATATCAGCCTAAATGCGATTGGCCAGCGATAAGCGCCGGTTGCGCCAATCTGTGGCACAGCCAATGCCGTGAGGCCGACAGCCCGAGAACCGACGGGTCTAATGGGGCTACCGTGTGGCTCTGTAGGATCTATTGAGCACTCGCTGCTCGTTCGGGCCATGTCCAGTTTATCGCACTGTTATAATTAGCAATTACAACTGAATGTCTGCCAACGGCGCCGGCATTGTTTGCAGCTATCTACACGGGGCGCTTATAATTTATTGCCCCAAGTAGTTGTAGCTGTGATCGCGGCGATCGCGAGCAAGTATCTTGAATTTATTAGTTAATTGAATTAAGTAATTATTGCTATTTTGAACAAATGACTTCACATCGTTAGCCGAACGACAGAAGCTCGTCGCTTGTCGGTCGTCGCTCATCGCTCGGCTGATCGCGTCGCTTGAGCGATCGCTGTCAACCCCATTGGCCAACTGGCTTTGCGGTGGGTGGAGCCAACCAAACGCTGAGTCAGTCCATAATCACTCTCTCCCACAACTATATTGTAATCGGTCCTAACATAAATCTACAGAGACCTGAGTCACAGATTTATTATCAAGCTTCTGACCTATCAGGTCATGATCGGCTTAAATACTCTGACAATCATGTGACTAAGATCCTCCAGTGGGATCTTTCGTTCCAAATGCCAGATTACAAGAAAGAGCAACCCAAGATACTTGATCATGGCGATCATGTAGATCGACTAATTATCTCCCACAACAATATTGTAATGGATCCTAAAGCAAATCTACACAAATCTGAGTCAGAGATTAATTATCAAGCTGTGACTTATCAGGTCATGATCGGCTTTAATATTCTGACGATCACATGACTAAGTTCCTCCAAGTGAATTCAGTCAAATGTATTTCATTCTTTATATGTATTACATTCTTTATATGTATATTACCCTGTGTGCCCGATTACTAGAAACCAACACATGATCCATGATCATGAAGTTCGAGATCCTTGATCATGAAGATCATCTTATTATGTTCCACAACTATATAGTAATCGATCCTACAGAGATCTGAGTCACAGGTTCATTATTAAGGTGTGACCTATCAGGTCATGATCAGTTTTTATATTCTCTATTTTAGTCACAGATTCATCATTAAATAGAAACCCGGTTCTGGTCGTGTTCAATTTTATTATGATCACTTTTCCCAGATAGTAAGATTCTCCCATTGTGATCAGTCAAATTTTTGAGGGTCTTTCCATCGAACGAATCAAGCCGTAATACATGATCATGGCGATCATGAAGATCGGCAACTCATCACAACTCACAACTATATTGAATTCCATCCTTACACAAATCTTCAGAGAACTGAGTCACAGATTCATCAAATCAAATAAGATTTAAGGATATTTAGCCGAATTGCCTTTACATCCAAGGATTCAAACCAAGATACACGATCACATCCATCATTACTTACTGGACTTACTTTACACAATCGCCTTTCCTTTCCACCAATTCCATGTTTTATACCATTAGCTAATTTGCATACAGTTCTGACTCACAGCTGCATACACATTAATTTCCAATTCCCGTGTTTATCTTGTGCAATTTATATAGGTTCTGCCTGGACCGTATTTGCTGTAGCCAATCTCTGACTTTATCACTTTCGTTTCCAGCAACCTGTCAGCCTTGTAAGCTTTTATTCAGTCAACCGTTCAGTCAACAATTAACATATGGCTTAGCCAACAGTCTGGAAATAGAGCTGAGCTAAGCTGTGGACGAAGGCATCGCAGCTCAAGATAGGTCCTTATTTCACGGACTATTCTTTTTCACAATAGCCTGGTTGCTGGCTCTAAAGCCACTTCTAGATACACTGCAAATATATCTCTAAATAGATATTTCCCGCATTTTTAGCAGATATTTTATAGATATCCATCAGATAATTCAACATTTTACAAGTATATATAGTTCATCAAAACATTTGACAAACTATTTTCACATACACAAGTTACTTGCAAGTATCTTATAAGTATCTTTTAGATACATAAGCATCTTAGCAGTACATTTCGGATACTCACATATCTGCCAAGCAGCGTTTAGATACACAAGTATATTTTAAGTACCATACAAGTATCTCTCTGTCATTTAAGTAACTTTCTGTTATTCAACGTTTGAAAAATACGTTTCAGATACTTGAGTTACATACAATCATCTTTAAGATGCCAGAGTGTCTGACAAGTATCTTGGTAGATCAAGTA
Organism: Drosophila ezoana; assembly: GCA_035045725.1. Classification (NCBI taxonomy): domain Eukaryota; kingdom Metazoa; phylum Arthropoda; class Insecta; order Diptera; family Drosophilidae; genus Drosophila; species Drosophila ezoana. Next base: position 5,829,056 of record JAWNOU010000058.1, read on the forward strand.
TTCTATTTACTCAAATGCCTTATCTGGTGCCCTAGTAAAATCCACTGAAGTATCAAACAAGTATCTTTCACTTACCTGTTTATGCTGCAAATATCTATCAGATATTTAAGTATCTTAAAGATACACAAGTTACTTTCACTCCCTACGATTATCTTTTAGATGCCCAGTTAACTCAGAAGATTCAAGCTATATCTTAAAGATGCAGAAATATTTGAAAGATAAGCAAGTATCTACAATGATCGTAAAGACAAAGTCATATTTCAGATACTGAAATGCATAGTAAGTATTTTCAGATACACATGAATCCTGTAGATACTCAAGTATCTTTAAGGTGTTCAAGTATCTTTCAGATGATTAACTATTATTAAGATGTCCAAGTTTCTTTTGATCAAGTATCTTTCAGATGCCGAAACATCTTGTAGCTCACCGAGTATCTTTCAGATAGCATAGTATCTTTTACCAAGTATCTTTTAGAAAATCAGGCATCTTCCAGCTACCCAAGCACCTTGCATATGCTCAGTATTAACCTTCGCTTGTTGAATAAACTTTCTAGCTTCCACAAATATCCTGGAAATACCCCTATCCGGATCTAAGCTCCATAAATCCTTTTTCTCTGCCAATTTACAGCCCTATTGTTGCTACCTAATTGACTTAGCTGTTTTCTTAATCTAACTCTCTCTCTTTCTCTCTCTTTCTCTGTCTTCCTCTTTAAGTGGAAGTGCAAACCAGTCATCAATGTTGTTGTTGTTGTTGTCGACCCTGTTGTTGTCGTCGTGCACATAGCTCGCAAAATGTAATCTTTATTTAATTTAAAGTTCACTTATAGGTTGAGGATATAAAATGAATCATTTTAATTGAGAACATTCCGGAGCATTTCCAGAACCGTAACAGCAACAACAGCGAACAGGGGCGTCGTCAACTGCAAAAGGGGGTCTTATCATTTGAGTTCAATTGACATAAATGCTGTCGGTAGAGCAGCCCGTGGCCAAATGTGACCTCTGCAACCCCCCCTGACCACGCCACTGGGCTGCGAAGCATTTCAACCTTATCAGCTGCTACGCAAGTACAATTCCCAGCCACACATACAGAATGTTGAGAGCTGCTCGCTATGTGCGAATATATATATATATATACACACATATATATATATAAATATACACATATATATGTGTATAATGTATATACATAGATGTGTTTGTGTGTCTTGAGCGTTGATGTCTGTGCCGCGGCGAATATCAAACGGGTCGATCTGCTTGGACTTGAGACCACATTTCGCAGTGGCGTTGTGTCAATTAGATGGAGGGGAGGGGTGAGGTGTGGGGTGCGGACGTTAAACTAGGACTGCTTGGCTTTTAAGTGGCATCCCACGCATTTGTTGACGCCATTAGCCACATGCCGAGGGCCAAATCACATACGCAAATATGCGGAAACCTTGCCCCCAACCCCCCATCGTACTCCGCTCGTGCAGCAAATCGACAAACAATAAAACGAAAAGGAAAAGTTTTTGTTGCGGTTTTGTTGTTACCTTTAATAAAAAGGCGACAGGCGGAATCGGAATCGAAATGGAAATGGAAATGGGAATGGAAATGGAAATGTCCTGTGCCGTCCTTCGAGTGTGTGAATTAATTGCGTAGCGCACGCCCGGCTGGCGACCAACTGTACACCGCCTGCACGGGCCAAGCACCCCCCCGCCCTGCGCCTGGCCATGCCAACCAACCAACTACCTACGCCCCACACAATAAATGAGTTTATGTCCTAGTCCAGCGCTGGCGTCGCCGGCACATCCGCAGTCGACACTCCGCCCCCTCCCCCTCCGGCCGCCTGTCCTGCTGTCCGCCCGTCTCGCAGAGTCCTCGCAGCTGGCGCTGTGGAAACGCGTGTTGCTTTTCGAGCACATAAAAGTGGCGCCAGCAGTCTGCACACAAAATGGCGGCCCACTTGGCCTGGGGCTCCGACTACAGCTACAGCTACAGCTGCTCCCGCTGCCTGTCGACAGGCGCACAGCCCCCACTCCACCCTCCACCCCCCCTTGGCATTGTCGCCACCGCCTACCGCTTTATTATACAATCGTAATTTCGTATCGTAAAAGCGGGCGGCGAAAAATGTGAAAGAAAGTTTTCGTGTTGCGTGCAGGACTGTCGACTCTGCCTCGGCCTCTGCCTCTGCCGCTGCCGCCGCCTCTGCCACTGCCACTGCCAGCGGTGACAGCGCGCCGGGGTCAAGGCAGAGGGGCTGAACTGTGAGCTCTGTGGCAAGCAAATACTTGTCAAACATTTCGTTAGGAACAGATTGAACGATTCGAGGCGTTAATCAACAGCATTTGGATTTAGTTCAAGGCACCGAAAATAGCTTGGAACTTGGACTTGAATAAACGCGCTTAGATACATTTCTTGGAGGTAGAAATCGAGTGTGGGCTATACTATTATATGGCTATGGATAGCTTTAAGTTAGGTCTGCAGGATCTAGTAAATATTGCTATATGGAAATATCTACAAAATGCTCGCTGGGTTAGACTACTTTATGGCTATGGATACCTTTAAGTTAGGTCTGCAGAACCCCAAGCAAGATGGTCGCTGTTTTTCCATGTTATTCCCATGCCCATAAGTACACTCGGGGTATATTGACTGACATAGATATAATGGCAAACCAAGTATCCAATTATAAAGCACAAAAGGAACGCCTTTTACCGATAAACTCTCGCAGCAATTAACTATTTTATTGGGAAAAGCTCATTAGGACTAGAAAACAGCTTAAACCACAGCTAAGTTCATTTCGGTGAATTAATAGAGAGAGGGAGAGTATGTGAGAGAGAGATTGAGAGAAAAGCTGAGAAAGCGCGACTGCCAAAAAGGAAAATGGGTCACTAGTTGCAGTTGTTTGCGCCGTGTTGTTGTTGTTGTTGCTGTTGTTGTCGTTGCTCTAGTTCAGGTTGTTGTTGTTCTTGTTGCTGTTTGTCTGTTGGCTTTCGTGGCAATTGAAGTTTATACGGGGCGACGACGCTGGCGACTGTCTGACTGACTGACTGGTCGACTGGTCGACTGTTTGACTGGTCGACTGTTTGACATGCGCCCTTGGCGGCTCCTCTGGCGTCTGCCTCGATATTGCCGGCGCTTGGGCGCCCTCGTGTTATTGATCCAGTTCAAGCAATGCGATTTACTCGCCATTTTTTCCATGAAAAAGCCAACAGCGAAATGAAACCAGAGTGCGCCAGTCGGGAGTGTTCGACTAGCTGATAGCCTCACTTTTATACACACATACACACACACTCACGCTGCTTCTTCTTCCGCTTTCCTATAGCATCTATGGGAAATGCACTTAACTTGGGTCCTTTAGTCCGATCTTTATGAAAGTGAGCATTTGCCAAGCTGCAAGGCTCTTGCTTTGAGAATTCGATTTTTTTTCTCAACTCTTCTTCTCTTAACCAAGTAGTTAAATATTCTCTAGCTGCATATATGTACTATTCAAGAAGCTACATTTCAAATTTGGTGCACCTAGCACTTAAAATCCCTGAATTATGCTTTAAAAGCCATGTTCTATAATCGATGTTTATCGATTTCATAGAATTTCCAATCTCCAGCTGTTGTAAGCTCCAAGAGACATGTCTAGTTCGACTCGTCCGCCTGATCAAGAACATATATATATATTGTATATGAGCTCAGTAATGTTGCCTTCCATTTGTTACGTGCATTTGCACAAAGCCATTTGCCCGCTTTGAATGGGTTCAGGGTATGGGAAAAGAACCGAAGTGTAACCCAAGTTGTTGCCTCTCCTTTGGGGCAAGGTGGAGGATGTGTGTGCGGCATGCAGCTGGGCACAAGGCCGGAAGCGTTTTACTTGCGTGTTGCTGCCGCTGCCCACAGACAATAATGTTTGCATTGCTATTCAGAGTTGGGGTGGTTGTTGTTGTCACAGTTGCAGTTGCAAGTTTTCGCCCTCGCAATTTGGTCGGTTGGGTTTTCCGCTGAATTGCCGCGTACTCATAAAAGCCACAACAAGCGATAGGGCAACCCGACAGCTATCGTTATGAATGAGAATGCTCAATGATTTAATTTGGTGCCGCTGATACTACTTGAACCGACCGACCCCCAACCACCCAACCACCTTCTGGACGGCACTCGGAACACCACAACAGCTCAAGTGGCTCTTATCGCGGTGGTTACGTGTGGGAACGAACTGTCGTTGCTTTGCGCCGTAAGTAGCTAAAAAATGAAAGAAAACAAACAGCATGTGGAGCTTACCAAATGGGAAGGTCGCAGTTGCTGGGTCCTTGTATGCCCCCTAAATGAGTTTTTAATTGCAAATATTGCGAACATTCATGTTGTCGAGCTACAAGTAACGAGTGCGTGAATGCAGCGAGTAAATAAACTAACGAGTCGATAACATAATTACGTGCTGTACTTGAAAGCTAGTTACGAATGCATATCAATGCGTAGCGACTAACCAATAACTGTAACGAGTAAAACCATATGAAAATGCTGATTAAGTGGAGAAATAGTCTAGCGAGTAAGTAGCTTATCAAACTAAAAACGAAAGTTGGGATGAAAATTAGTTAGGTACATAAAGGTTTGACAACTACAATAAATACAAACAACAAATCTAGCGAGTGGACTTTAAAACCTAGCGAGTGATCGCCGAAATGTAGCGAGTAAAAATGCTGAACGAGTAGAGTTCCGATATTAGTGGCTTGGATTACAAACAGCTGACACAAATACAACGAGTAAAAATGAGCGAGTATTTACAAACATAAAGCGAATTAACATTTGCAACGAGTATGTTATAGATTAAAGCTTAGGCAAAATGTAGCGAGTAGCCTCGATCAGCGAGTATTTATAAAAGTGTAGCGAACGAATATTTGCAACGAGTAGAGTTCAAAGCTTAGGCAAAATGTAGCGAGTAACCTCGAGCAGCGAAATGTAGCGAGTTAATAAGCGACTAGCAAAACGAAGCTAATTTATTACTATTTAGTACTTGGCGGAGTTGAGAGCGAATATATGTAGCCCATGACTCAGTTAGATTGAGAAATGTGGGACATGTCGTTTCGGCATTATGAGAGAACTATTTTTACTGCTTCGCAGAATTGACAAGCTCGACGATAAAAATACTTGTGCATGGGTCAGAGCATTTCCTATGCACTATCTAAGCAGAAACTAGGCGGCGAATCGAATGAGTACGTTCATGTTGCGACCCGTATGCAGTTGACAGCTGCGGACAGGCGGCGACAGGTGGCGCTTTAAGCCGCTAGCCAGTTGGCCAGCCAGTTGGCATATACATTGTATGCTGGTATATGCAATTTCCTGGCCATTCCCAATAGATATTCTATATAGTACATACATAGTTTGGCGTAGTCATTCGCATAGCTTTCAACCCCCCTCCCCAAACAACCGATTCGCATTTTATGGCTTTGCATGTGCCATAAAAACGTCGCGTGCATCTTTGCATGGCCTTTATAAAGATGTAGAAATGGCAGCTTGTATGGGAATGGGAATTGGGGAATGGGGAACAGGGAATCCATTTGCAATGCCTTACAATGTGGCACATTGTGCCAATTTCATATAGAGACATGGGGCGATGTCTTCATTTGACATCTAACCTTAGCCCTGGCATTTCTTTGCCTTGTGTAAGCCGATCGAAAAAAAGCTGTTAACTAGTCGCATAGCCCAATACCAGATCACATTTGCATAACAAATCGAGGTTCGGCTGCGAGGAGTCGTGTTCGCTGACAAGCTAATCGCTGTGATTAATGTGTTTGCCAGCTTAGAATTTGATTTGACTATTCTGGCATTCAGCGTCGCCGTCGGCGTCGCCGTCGCCGTCGCCAAGATCTAATATAATAATCAATAATCATATGAAATACTTGACTCTGGGACAGGTTGACCGTCGGCCGTGTCATTTAACCCGGGCCAACCCGCTGCGACTCATTTGACAAACAATGCCCCCAGAGCCATGTCTCGTTTTGTTGCTGGTCAATGTGTTAATCTTTCGAACATTGCTTTTCAATTTCTACACTTCTGGCTTCCTCACTTCACACCACCACCCTCCCCCCTCCCCGTTCCACTCCTCACAGCCTCTGCCGCCGATTGGCATGCGGAAAACGAAAAAACGCCAAACGAAAACAAGCCAGCGTGCTATGTTGAGTGTTGAGTGCGCTCAACTGGCAGATACCCTAGAAACCCCATTTACATGAATTTCGTTTTTATTGGACTCAAGAGAGCCTCCATATCATATTGAATGGCTCTTACTGCTCTAGTTTTTGAGTCCATATAGTTTGTAATATCATTTGTTTTCTGATTTGGGCTGGAGTATTGGCAGCTATAGCAAAACTGTTAGATATTTACTAACTTTAACTCATTGGGGGTATAGTAGAGCCTGCATACTAAATTTTATCTCCCTAAATGCTGTAGTTCCCGAGATCCTATGGTATATAATTTAATTTATTCGATTTGGGCTAAAGTTTTGATAGTTATTACAAGACAAGAAGAAGCTTAAGCAGCTATAAGTATAGTAGAGCCTACGTACTAAATTTCACCTCTCAAAATGCTTTAGGTCCCGAGTTCATAAGTTTATAATTGGTTTTTCTCGATCTTAGCTGGAGCGCTGTTAGTTATCATAAAACTGTTAGAAATTTTAGGAGTTCTGGGTATATGGGAGTCTACATACGAAATTTTATATATTTAACTGCACTAGTTCCCGAGATTGGATAGTTTGTAAATTCATTTATTATCGATTTGGACTGGAGTGTTGGTAGTTATCAGAAAGCTGTTTGAAATTTATGCAATATTGGTTACACAAGAACCAACATACCAAATTTAATATGTCTAACTAACTACAGCACTCGAGTTCATATGTTGTAGTTTGAGAGTCGGCTCTATGAGGCGTCATATATTAAATTTGCTCAATGATTACAGGGTATGACAAAGGCAGACGCCAAATCCAGTAGCCACTGAATATATCACTTAAGCTCTCGATCACTGATAAATAGTTGAAATTCAGCATAAATGTGGAAAAGAATCGCGCATTGTTTATGATCGCTTTTGGCATGCCCTATGCTTGAGCAACCTGTAGCTGTACCTCCAAAGAGCTTGAGGACGGAGGCCGGAGGCATGAATACGGCGCAATTTGGTAGCTCTGCAGATCTTTGTCTTTGTTCCATGAACAAGCAACAAATTCGTTTCCAATGTAAACAACAAGCTCAGTTCGACAACAACAACCACAACAGCAACGACAACAACAAGAATGACAACAACAACGACAACCGTTGACACGGTGATCTGTCAAAAATTTCGGCAGCTCGACACTGTCCACACTGCGCATACGTAATCGGGCCCCACCCCCGCCAGCCTTGCGGCTTGAATTGTTGTCGACAGTCGAGCTTCGTGTGTGTTCCCCCCCCCCTCTCACTGTCTCTCTCCCTCTGCAGCTGGACCTGCTGCTGTTCTGGGCTGGGTCAGAGCTATTGTTATTGGGAGTTACATGGTAAACAATTCAAACATTCCTATATATAGTCGAAAGCGAGGGGCGATCGAGGGGTTTGCATGTTCGGGCGTTAGGGCTTAGATTAGCTTAGCTAAGTTTTCAGGAAGGTCCCTTTATGAGATTTACTTCGTTGGTGATTATGACAACTTATGGATATATAGGTCAAAACTAATCATAGATTAAAGTAACTTGTAAAGTTTGTCTCGTAATACCCACTTTTAACTTCAGATTTTGACTGGAATCTTGATTCCATACATATTTTTTCAATTCCCATTTCGCAATCCACAATTTAATTAAGAGCCTTTAAATTGGATATATCAAATTGGCTTTTTGAATCCAAGAGTTAACTTGAATCGTTTTGAAGTCCGGTCTATTTCCTCTGACCAAAATATGATTACAGCCAAGATATGGTATGTGTTTGCTCCTCAGCAAGATCATCCCCATTCGGCATTTCCGGATGTGAGAAAGAGGAGAGATGCCTTCTTGGCAAGATGGTTGCTAAGACTCGACTCAGGTCGAGTCCGGATCGTAGCGAACAGATCAATATGCAAATGCGGCACTTAAATAAAAACACGCTAATTTATTATAATTTTCATTTTTTGTTTGCATTTTATGTGACACTATTTCAATTTGTAACTAATTATTGCCCACAAAGTCATTTTGCCACGCACACAGACACAGACACAGATACAGACAGAGATATACATATGCATATGCATATATTAACATCTAGATATACATATATATACACATATTTATACATACGTATATAATGTATATCTATATAGCTGACAATTTATTGCAATGCCGCGCAACCGAAACGAAACAAATCGCACCGAACCAAACCGATCGAGCCAGTTGGGCGGGGGACGGGAGCTGAGGTGGGGCATTGCGGGGTGCCCAACCGGGCGTATGAGTAACAAAAGCTATTAAAAATTATAGTCGCCTATTTAGCGAACAGCTCGTGGGAGCTGTCAGCGGCGCGCGGGGGGGGCAGCTGCCACTGCTGCCTACTGTTAGGCGCATCAAAGGCGACCCACAAACGCTTTGATACCCTGCCCCAAACGGGGCATGCACACTAGCACACGACATTGGCCAGTGTGCAAATATTGCTCAAACCTGAAACTAAGCTCTAGACTAAATGAAGAACAGGCAAATCGAAGCCGGAACTGAACCACATCAAAAAGAAAATATATGAATATATTATATAATTAAATAAATGATTTTAAGCTAAATTCCAAATTTTCCGCAAGTCGGAAGATCTCTTGTCCCATAGAGATGATGAAAAGTATTCAATGAATTTCTTCTAGGTTTTATTGTAAAACTGTACAAAAAAATATCTCAAAATGATAAATTATATATTATAGAAATCCGATTTTAAGCTCTTAACAATTTTGGTTGCAGGAATTTTGAATAAACAATATCTCATTTAATCGGGTAATGGGTCGTATGAGTATTTTTTAAAATCCCAAAATGCATTAATATAATTTTATGCAATTTTTTATTACTAATAAGTTTGTTATGACTAAATTAACATTTTTTAAATTTCTTACAACTGCTTTCTATTATTTTTGTTGTTTTTTGTTAGGGTATCTCAGTTAGATAACTCCCCATTATTGTCTTTATTTTTATGGATTTTGTTAGTTTTCAATGATTAATTTTCATTTGCATATGCATACTGTGCACACACACACACACACACACGCACACACACACACACAGACAGACACAGATGCATACATATGCATAAGTGGCAAGCAATTGCTATTAAAATTACTTGTCGTTTTTTTTTCTTTACATAACACGTTTTTGCATTTCATTAACAGCAGAATTTTCAGTTATGAATGTTATTTGGTGACTGCGACGTCGACAGCGCAGTCAAGAAATAACAAAATAACTTTGCAATAACCACCTGTTTGTGAGCGTGTGTGTGTATATGTGTATACATACATACATATGTGTGCTTGTGTACTATACGCACTGGGCACGCATTACCAGGCGCACAGCAGCCGCTGCTGCGTCCTCTGCAGCTTGTGGGCTGTTTACATTTTGGCACGCTTTGTGCGTCGGCGTCGTCTTTGGCGTCGCTGCACAATTTCAATATTTCTGCTATTGTCATTGCTTGCTCTGTTGTTGTTACTGTCGCTGCTGCTGCTGCTGCTGCGGCTGCTGAATTTAATGCTCATTTTATTCCTTTACAAAATCGCTATTAGAAGCCGAAAGCAACAACGACGCCGGCGACATAGAACTTTTGTTGTTGTTGTGTTTTGTTTTTGTTCTGTGTGCTTTGTGCTTGTCGCTGCTGCCTTAGTAGTTGTAGTTGGCGTTGTCGTTGCTCGCCGATTGTTGTTATTGCTCTGCCCGTTGCTGTTGGCCAATCAGCGGCGTGATCACGGCATCGCCAGCGTATGGTAAAGCGGCATGACGCGATGCGATGCCTAAAAATAGATTCTGAACATTCACTTGGCGAACCCGAACCTCTAGCCGAGCCCGTCGTCGTCGCGTCAAACGACGGCCTTGGAACACTGGAAACGAAATGTGAGCGAAGCACAATGGGCTGCTCTGCCGCCGGTATCTGACTGAGCGCCAAGCTGTAGCAGCGCCAAATTCACTACTCTCTCTCTCTCTCGTTTGATGTGCGTGCTGCGGAGGCAGCGCAGCATCAATGAAAATGAAAACATTATCAAAAGCGTGTTACTTTGTTGTTGTTTGTGCTGCTGTTAATGTTACTTCACTGCTAACAGAAAATCTGCGCGTATATTGCAATTTAAACAGTTACATTTTAAGCAAGCTAAATGTTATGAATTAATAATAATTTGTTTAATTAATGAATATTTGCACAAATTACATTTTGGAGTCGGTTAATGTTAGTTTGAAAAATTTGGCACCTAAAAAAGCCTCTGATAAACTGTAGATGACAATTTGCTAATATCCATTCGCAGTCAACGGCGACGCAGCTACTGCAACAGCTCTGTTAATGTAATTTTTCACAACGACAGCATACCTATGCGGTTACACCGAAACTTGCATACACTTACATATGTGGGACTTTTGCAATAGCTGTTAAGCATATGTGTATAATTTTATGCAATGCGTAAAATAAATATGTACGTACATGTATACACATACATACGTATTTGTGTGTATGTATGTATATATGTTTATATATGTATGTGCAACTGGAATGCAGCTTATTTATTTTAAAGTGCAGCCTGCCGCTGCTCAGTGTTACAAACGATGTGTCTTAATTGAAGGAGCTCTCGCAATGCGTTTAACGACTGCCCGTCGTCGCGTGAGTGGGACAAACAAGCATTGGAACGGTGGAATTCATATTTCAGCGAAACCGAAACAGCCGGTTGGTTGTATATCGTCGCGCCGCTTTTGTTGTTTTTGTTGCTCTTCTCTCTCTCTCTCCAGTCACGAGCAGCGCGCGCTTTGTTATTGTTTCACTCTCTTGAGTTTTGTTCCCACTCGTTTTTTGTTGTTGTTTTGCTATTCTTCTGTTTTGTGCTTGTTGCCGTTGCCGGCTCTACGCCGGCTGCTCCCCTGAAAATCCAAGCCCACATCACATGCGTGCGCGTATGTATGTGCTTGTGTGTGTGTGTGTGTGTATTTATTTACTCACAATTTTAGCTCTTTGCTGCGCTTTGTGAAATAAATCAAAACATTTGATTGATTGTCGACTGCCCCCAACATTTAACATACTTCTAAATCTATATATGTATGTATGTATGTATGTATATGTGTGAGAGTGTGTGTGTGAGGGTGCATTGTTAGTTAGCGCTCTTCAGTCGCTGCCACTTCGCCCATGGCCCGCGAACAGTGTCGCCGTCGCCGTCGCCGCCCCTGCGTCTACCGTTTTGTTGCCCAGCTGATAAGAGCTTGCGTCTTATCAGAGGTTAACGACAATTTCAAATTGTCGCTGCCTTCCTTTGTTTTTGTTGCTTTTACCTGTTGTTGTTATTGTTGTTGCGTGTGTTGTTGTTGCTGTTTATGCAATAATTAAGAATGTTCCACAGCCTTATCGTGCAATTGCACATAGTATACAAACATATACACACATATCTATGTACATACATACATATATAGGTAGGCACAGATACTTGTGTACCTACATGCACACACACACACTCACTTTACATACACTTTTGTGCAACATTTGCGATCTCATTGCAGCAGCTATAACTGTTTGCCACACTTAGCTGGCTGCGCATGCCCCTTTTGCAGATTCAAAACGAAATGTATTTTCAAGGTCACCGCAGTCGCTGTCGCTGTCGCTGTCGCAGTCGCTGCGCTGCTGCATTTCAAATGCGTATGCAGCGTGGCGCTTGTTTCAATGTCAAATCGTTTCAGCCAAAAAAAAAAAACAAAAAAGCTACACTGACACGCAACTTATCATTCGAGCATCGAAATCAAAAATGCAATTGAATTACATTTTTTTTTTCGTTTTATTTGAAAACATATGAATTAAAATTAAGTATTTTTAAATTAAATTTTTGAATATAAAATAGATTAAGAAATGCACGAGGCAAATTAAATGTTTTTCTAATTGCCACAAATAACTGTACTGAAGGTTTTTGCTTTGGAGCACAAAGTGCTAAAAATAATGCTTCATATAAATAAAAATAATTAAAATATATTTAATCCCGAATAGCCATGTTTTTTGAATGTTAAATTTGCCAGTTGATTTGGGTTCTGAATATACATACATATGTATAACATAATATAATATATGTAGCATATAATCTAAAGCTAAAGCCAAAGCTAAAGCTAAAGAATAATGTGAGCAAGTTTCCGGCCGAAGGTTCGTAAAGAAAGCTTATTAAGAAATGAATGTACATACATATGTATGTTAGTATGTACATTTGTATTTATGAACATTGTATATGCGTGTGTGTGTGTATTTGTGCGTATATATGTATGCATGTAGCTGGTGAATATGTATGTAGAGTGGAGCCCAATAGCTTTTGATCCAATACAAACCCATCAACCCGGCAACATTTTAAACATTTTTATTTGTTTTTGTTTTTTTAGTTTTATTTTGCCTTTTGCTTTTTTGGGCGCATTTATGTGTGCGTCTCCGTTTCAATTCCATCGCATTCCCGCTAGAGCATTTGACGGCTGGGCAGTGGCGTCGTCGCTGCCGTCGCCGTGGGGCCTGTCCAGCCCACGCGCCCGTTGTCGGCAGCGCCGCCGTCACTGGGTCGATGTTTGCGGGCAGCGTTTGTTTATTTGTTTGCCGTGCGTTGGCTGTTTCGTATTTCAGCGTTCCGCTTCAGCAGTCGGCCAGTCGGTCGGACTGTCGCCTCGTCGCATTTTAGTGCTTTGCGTGTACCAGACTTGAACGCAACGCCGCCCGCTGCCTTCACAGCGCGTCGCCCACCACCAAACCCAAACCGAACGCGCGCACACACAAGAAACCCGAACGTACGAACAACGAACGTGCGAGCGGTCGGACAGCCGACGAGGTTCTTATTAGATTTTTATAGTGGCGGTTATTGTTGTTGCTCCGAGCTTAGAACGCCAGCAGCGAACGCAAAGGCAAAGGCAACGGCAACAATAACAACAACAACAACAACAGCAGCAGCAGCAGCAGCAGCAGAAACAGCAGCGGCAGCAACAACAACAAACGGGCGGGCCGCGCCTTTGCATTTGACTTTAGCTCGTTTCGCCGTCGCCAACGACGTCGTCTCTCATTCCGTTTCGTTTTGTTCTTTCGGCTCTCGCATTAGAACGCTCTGCCACGGCTCTGTCGCTGCTGGCGTCGCTGCCAACACTGTTCGTCGACGTCGACGGACTTATTGGCTTTAAGCGAATTTCAAATTCGCCTGAACTTTTATTCAACGTGTTGGTTTCGTCGCGTGAGCAACTCTGAAACTGAAAACAAGAGAAAAACACAAAATATATAAAAAATACAAATCAAAAAAATAAAATAAATAACATTTACAAAGAGTCCCCGAAAAAAACAAAACACTGAATTGAGTTTTTTTTTTTTCAACGCCCGTACTATACACCAATACCAATTCAAACAACAACACCTACTCGTACTCGTACCCGTACCCGTACCCGTACCCATACCCGTAATTGTACCCGTAACCGTACTCGTAACCCCCATTCGTATATCGTGTGTTCCGTTAGTGTTTCAAAATAAAATTATTAAGAGAAATACATATATATATTTTTTTTTGTCGATTTGTTGGTTCTTGTAACGCGCGCGGCGCAGCTTCCAACGGATACAGAGCTATAACACCTGTATCTACTCCCAATTATATATATATATATATATATGTATATAAACAGATATATATATGCATGTGTATATATATAGAAATATATCTGCCTGGATCGCATAGATCGTACTATTTTTTTTGAAGTGTTACATCTACCCCAAGTGCTACCAAAATGCCTTACAACAGCGTCACGCTTTAGTGTCACAAGTGCAACTTACCGGAGTTACCAGAGCGTCCCTCGGGAGCCGCTATTGATAGGAGAGCGATAGCGAGCAGTGTTGGTTAACAGCCCAAGCAACACAATCAACAGACAATCAACATTATCCAACACACTCCAGTCGGCTTCTTCTACAACGACAACAACGAAAACGACAACAACAACAACATCAATAACAACAATTTCTTCCGGCTCTTCAGCTGCAGCAATAACAGGTGAGCACTACGACCTAGAGTTACCCTCTCTTTTGAAGCCCCGCCACCCTAGACTACGTGACTCTACTCACACGCTGGCGCATTTTATCGCAATGCGCTCGCCCCGCCGTAGTTAAACATTGACACCCCTAGCCCCCAGCCCCTGCTCCTGCCCCAGTCGTAGCCCCAACCCGACAGTCCAATCATCTGCTGATTATGGTGGGCCTATGATATGTCAGGCTTTGCGGTTGGGGAAAGTCCCGAGTACAGCGTCCATCAGGCCCGGTCATGGGTCTACAGTGCAATACGCAAACACATATACACACACACGCACACGCACACACACAGTGTGAGTGACAGTGACAGATTTCATTAGCACCGGGCTAACAGTGGATTAGTGGGCTACGAGCTGAGAGATACCGAATTGCAAATCTGTTTGATCGGCTCTTTTACAGTATTCACACATTTGCTTGAGCTATACGAATGGTATTCAAATCGCAGTCACAGTGATCACAGTATTTGAATCATGTCTCGAGCTCCTCAGAATATATGCATAGTTGTTGCCTTTACTCAAATATCGAATCATCGTGGCAATCAGAGTATTTGAATCAGGTCTCGAACTCCTCAGAATGTTCACAGTTGTTGCCATTACTCAACTAACGAATCATCACAGCAATCACAGTATTTGAATCTGTCCGTTCCCCATTTAATGGAATATTCGCACTGTAGCTTATATTACTCACATTCCCAAAGAATGCTTTCTAGTTTATACTCAGATCTCAACAGTTGAATCATCACACTAATCACAGTATTGAAAGTCAGTCGGAATCATTCAAATGGTCAAAATCTCTGAAGTATCTTCTTTACCACATCCTATCTCCTTAACCTTATCTCATTCACACTCCTAACAGAATCCTCACAGTAATCAAATTATGTGCTCGGACACTTTCCGTTCTAGTCCCTATCGTATTTAATATCATATTATATCATATCATATTCTTAAAGATTGTAGTTAGTCCATTCGGAATTGGAAATACTTTAATTGGATTTTCGTTTCTCCAAGTCAAATGTAAACATTTACGAAAATAAAAGTAAATTCTTTATTCGAAAATGGAATTTCTGCTTAAATACAAAAATACCGTTAAATTATTTGTTGGAAAAGCACAGTTGAATGTCCCAGGGATAAGCAGCGTTTTTTTTCTTTTTGCTTTGGCGCTTATAATTTTCAAGTAGTTATGACTGCGAAAAAGTGTAAAGTTCTTGGCAAATCTTGATTGAAAGAAACTGGAGGGACTGACTTATTGAATGAAATAAGTTACACTTAAGATCTCATTATAATAATATAATATTTATTTATAAACTTCTAAACAGCATCTATAAAGCTGCTTAACTTATATCGAAAGCCTTTTCTGAATTCCTTTCCTTCAATTTTCCTCTCATCTCACATTTGACTTCCATTTTCCACCCAGCACAGTAAATTTTACGAAAAGTGTAAAACAGCTCTCAAATGAATTTGAAATAAAGTTCCCTAAAAATGAGTTTTGAGGCCGGAAGAAAAGCAGCCTGCGATTTTACACATTTGACTCAGAAAGTCCCCAAGACCCCGTCTTGGCATAGACTTTCAGTTAAGTTGACCTTCAGTATATATATTTAAATAAAATATTTATATATATTCGATTCGTTTATATCTGAAGCACATTTATTTTTCTTTATCGGGAAATTTTCTATTAACTATTGCGAACACATATTCGAGAGCTCTTATTGCAAATACTTGTGTGCTGCTTCTTCTTCTTCTTATTACCCCTCTTCTTCTTATTCTTGATCTTCTTCTTCTTCTTCTGCTGCTTCTGCTTTTTGCTATCCCCCCACATTCTTCTTGAACTTCTCTGGAGCTCTGTTCCATTTATAGAGAATCCATTCTATGAATTCCTTTCATTTTGCATATGGGCCACGCGGAATTTAGCCAATTTCCACTTGCTGCTGTCTTTTGCTGCTTCTTCTTCTTCTGCTGCCATGCTTTTGTCTTTCTCTGCTTCTTCTTAACTTGCTTATTGGTCTTTGTCGGTGGGGAAGGGGCGGGGCGCGGGGTGTTTCGGACGCCTGCAGCCTGTGGCAATTATCAGCGGGCAACTGTCTGCGGCTCGTGCCATTGCCAAAGGGCACACACACACACACACACACACACACACATATCTATACACTGGTTAACAGGTGTTTTTTCTCTTTGCGCACTTCTTGCTTTTGGTTTTGGCTGCTTTTCAACGCCTCTTTGTCCCCGCTCCCCCCTGACCGCCCTCCCGCTGTTTTAGCCATCAGCTGCAGCACACACACATACACACACACACACACACACACACACACACACAGCCCCTTAGCCTACTTCTTCCTCTGCAATCGCATTTTTCATTAATTTATTGAGCATTTTGAACACTGCGCAAAATTCATGCATTTTGCCTACAAAAGCAACCCACCCCCTTTGCTGGAGTGGGGTGGGTGGAGGGGGGGGGGTGTAGAGTATTTGCCAGCCACCCCTGCAGTCAAGTAGATAAACTGCAGCTAGTCTCTTACCCTGCCAAGGCTGTCGGGCGGGGAGTCTTGGGGAGGGGGGGGTTGTTGTCGTATGTACTTATTCGATTTTTCTCCCAAAATAAAATGAACTGAACGCTGCGCATTTTATCGCATAAGATTTATGCGAGCGAATGCGGAAAATGCCAATGGAAAATTCAACAGACAATGGCCACCTCCTCAGCCTCCTCACCACCCAGCCACACACCCTTGCCAGCGACCCCCCTTTCGCTGGCCATGGAGCCGAAAACTCAACCCTCTTCGATTTGTTGTTGTTGTCAACATGCGTGCCAGGAAGGGAGTAGGAGGGGGGGGGGGTTGGACGTGCAGAGAGGGGTGTCCATAAAACATTAAGTATAAACATGTGACTTGTACTCATGCACTTATGTACTCATACTCGATACTCGCACACACACACACATGTGAAAGGGGCGAGCCACAAAACTCTTTTCAGAAATGTATGCCGCTGAGTGTGTGCGAGTGTGTGTGTGTGTGTGTGTGTGTGTGTGTGTGTGTGCGAGTGTGTGCAATGAATGATTTCCATTGTTGGCAGCCGGGTTCAAGCCCAAGACGCAGTAGTTACTGTGACTACCAAGCACATGGGCTGTGTGTGTGTGTGCGTGTACGCGTCTAATGTTACGAAAAGTGCGGCGTCACGTTGCAGACCCTCTCTCAGCTGGTGCCCGCGACCTGCTAACCAAGCCCAAGCCCGAGCTCGACCCCGACCCGGAGCCGGACTCCAGCCCAAACCTAAATATATCCAGTCACATGGCCATTCGCATTTCCAAAATATGGTTCCATTTTTATTTCCATTTCCATTTCCCCCGCCCAACCAGACGCTTGTCTCTCTTTAAAGTCCTAGCGTCGAGAATGCGAGCGACATGTGTTTTATTTCTATGCGAGTATTTCTTATATGGCATATATTCACATGTACATATAAATATGTACTATATGTACTCTATGTACTCTATGTACATTTATATGTGTATATTCCTTTTCATTAGGCTAACGCCCAAAATGGTCTTTTAAGTACAGGCTATATACATGTACACACACAATTTATAACTCAGAACCCCTAACCCCCTCACCCCATCAACATTCTCTGCTGTTGTTGGCATGAAGTTTACAGCCTTGACGAGCGGGCAACTTGACGAATTTCGACTATGTTACAGAGTTGCCACCCCGTCATAACTGTTCTAACTAAGCTTAACGAGCACAAAGCTACCGACTACCAGATACCCTAAGTTAAATCTAATAACAGCTGCAAAAGCGCTTTCTTGATTTTTGGAATATTATTTAATTGAGAAAAAAATAAGTATCAAATAAATTATTTACTCAATATTACAAAAAAAAGCGCTAGCTTTTCCGAAGAGACCATCGAATGCCTTGAGGCTGACCCTCTCTGTTTCTCTCTCGCTCTCCCTCTCACTCTCTTAATTATGTTTAACTTGGGAAAAAGCCAATATACTCCTCTTCCGTTTGCCGAACAGTGTATGAGGCATTGAGCCAAACACAACTGTACGCACAGCATGCGAGCGACAGATCGCATTTGGTTCATTCAACATTTGCCCAACTCGTATTCGTATTCATATGCTTATTCACATACTATTCATGCGTGCATTCATCCATAATTTTCTCTGCTTCGGAGCTGTCAAAAATTTCGTACGACACAAAACTGTCAAACTTTATGAAGGCGCATTTTTGAATACATGAATTTTCGACGTTTCGTTTTATTTGTGTTTTTTTGGTTTCGTTTAATTTTTGGCCTGAAATATTTGTAGCGCAATGAAATTGTCACCGAGCTGCCAAGTAAATAAACTAATAAATAAATAAATGGATATGTCGAGCAAAGGCAGATGCTAAATGTAAACAAAGACTAAAAAGTAAAACCAAAACCAAACGCGCGACAGATTTCAGGCAGACAGACAACTCAATATACTATGTGGCTGCAATGTGCAATGGTACAGTAAACACCAGCTAAAGGCGATGCCAACGCACATTATCTTGAATGCAGATAAGCTAAATGAGCTACAAACAATTTCTCAATATGTTAAACATTCCCGAATAAGCTTTTACACTTTGTTTTATTTTACTATGATTATTACTAAGTATGATCCAATAATCCACATGGGCATTTTTAGATAGTTGAAATAGTATCAATATAGATTTCTATAAATTTCAATATAATATTTGTGTAAACTGAAAATATTGAGAATGTATCTAACTCTTAGAAGGAGGCATCTTTGACTCTATTGCACTTACATCGCTTCATGGAAGCCCTTAAAATTTCATCAAGATCGGACTCTAAGCTCCGAAGGCACGCTGGCAAGATTAAGAGAAGCAGCACAGTTGCAGCTCTCTTGCTTGTTCTTCTCTCATTAAGGGTATTCAATATTTTGCTTAAATAATGTTCATTAGCACATCAATTTTTGTAAAGTTCTTCAAGCAACATACTTTTTAGCTGTAAAATGCCCAACGAATTTATAATTCAACTGAAATTTGTTCGTTTAATTGCCATCACATGCCTTGTACTCGATCGCCCCCTCCCCCTCCCCCTTCTACTACCCCGCTCAGTAGCCCGCATCGTTAAGCCCTTTGCAATCAAGACAAACAATCGATTGTGGCCACATTCATTAGACAATTAACTTACCCAGACATATTTCCCATAGTCGCAGCCCATTTACAGCGAGATAAACATACATACATATATACATTTATGTATATATATCTTCTCCTCCTCCTCCTCCTCCGCCTCCTCCTCACCCCCTTGGGGGTTGGGCTGCGGCAACTTGCGCTTTCTTTGGCCCAGAAGCGGTTGGCACTAAAAACCCGCAAATCGAATGCTGAAAACAACAAAAGCAGGCAACAGAAAATGTGTTCTCTCTGTGCAGTTGATTTACTTAAGCCATTAAAATTGTATTTGGCCAAAAATGCTGAAAACCGGGCAACAACAACAACAACAACAACAGCAGAATTTGAAGCTGAAACAGAATCAGAAACGGAGCTGGGCCAAAAGCCAAAACCGGTTCGCCATTTGTCAAAGCCAGGCAAAAAAGCAGAAATAAAACCAAAGCAAAGCAAGCCAGCCAAAAAAACCCCATAAAATAACAATAATATAGTTAACCCTCCACCCCCTCCCCCTCCCCTCGTGCCAGACATGCCGCCAATCAAGAGAGTCCACACGAATTGCAAATACTCTAATGCAATAATAATTATAATAACAATAGTACAAATATTAATAAAATATACCAAAATTTGTTTGTCCATACTATTCTTTGGCATCTAAACCTAGCTGTAGAATAAGGGGATTAACATACTTAACATTAATTATAGGGTCTGGTATGTCGTTTTTTTCGATTTTAGCATATATCTATCCAAGTACCCGGCTTGAAAGGCTTGCCAAATCTTGCCAGTAAATTATATTGAGCAGCGAGGCGTTTCACGTAGCTGGCGGACTCCTGTCGTAGAAGGGTATCTTCAGGCCCAGTTGTGGATGTACCCGGGGTATCCCAGTATTTGGTCTAAGCACCTTGGCTTGGAAGACACTAATTTAAATTAGTACTATAATTTTTATAATTATTTTTTTATATGTTTGTTATTTGTTTTGACATATGGTAGGTTTCTAGGGCCGATGGCAAAGACAATTAGCTAATACCCTATCCTGGTGCTCAAAACGGGCTTCTCGTTGCTCTGATTCTTTGGCTAGTTTTGTAAAAAAACTTTACGAGAATATAATTAAGATACATTTGCTTTAATATATTTTAGTGAATAGCTAGTTTTAAAGTTAAAGAAAAGACAAAACAATATGACAAGGGAAGGGTTCCATGATGATTACATTATATCATATACTTCTTCCGATCTTTGATGTACATATGTATAATGATGCATTCTTCTGGCTGATGTACATCATTTGCTCTAAGTATTTTACTTTTCTAGTTCTACCAGAGAAAGTTACTCAGCAGCAAGTCAAACTTCTCATCCTTGATTTCATAGTTCAGTTTCAAGTTCGTATACCCTATATTTTTCTAATCAAGCACATGTTAGGGTATACAGTTTTAGGTGAAAAGGTTCTTCATGATTTTTGTTGTCTGCTAATCTTAATTTTTGTTCACTCGTCTTTTGCCTTTTTTTTATGTATTCTTTCTGCGTATCTCACGCTTTATCTGCCGCTCTCTTTTCTCCTCCTTTTTTTTTGCTTTTTTGTTTAAGTGTTTGTTGTTTATTTAACTTTTTTTTATTGTTTAAAATTCATCACGATTTTTATTTTGTTGTGTGTGCTTTTTGGCGTAAATTTTTATATTATTTAAACTTTTTGTGTTCTTGTTGTTGTTGTTTTTGTTTTTGTTTTGCCTCAAACGTGGCGTCTAACCTTGAAGCACATTTAATTCGGTGCGTTGTTGTTGGAAAATAAACAACAACAACAACAACAACTACAACAACAACAACAACAAATGGCAAGCGCGCCCCAAAAGATTCTAAATATATGTGTAATACACATAAATTTGGAGGGGGGATGCATATCTATATATCTATCTACATATATGTATAATATATATTATATATACACATGTGTTTTTATGTTCATAGCCAAAAACAAAACAAACCAAATTTCATGTGGGGTCGGGTTTTGTTTTTTTTTTTTGGTAATTGTCGAAATTTTGTTGTTTTTTTATACCCTTGCAGAGGGCATTATAATTTGGTCATGAAATCTGTAACACATATAAGCAGCCATAAGTTTATATACTCTAGATCAGCCGAGTTGAGGCTGTCCGTCTAACCGTCTATCTGTCCGTCTATCTGTCCGTCTATCTGTCCGTCTATCTGCTTCTGCACAAACTAGTCTCTCAGCCGTAAAGTCCGTCTTCCTGTTGCATCTTACCCCTATATCATATAGCTGCCTTAGGAACGAACGCTCGAAAAGTAGATTCTTCTGTTGAAAGCCTTTTTATTACTCAAAATATCTTGGTCCAAATACGACATTTGCTAAGCAAACTATTATGCTGCTTATAATATACATATATGTATATATATATATTATCAAGATCGTAAATAAGTTTTTGTATGTTTTCCTCTATTTTATATTTTCACATATCTGCCAAACCGTAAGACAAATGCCTGCAAGGGTATTAAATGTTCGGCGTGCCGAAGATATCCTCACCTTTTCGTTTTCTGATACCTTCTATAGATTTCTGCCTGAGCCTGGTTATTTCTAGTCTAGCTTCTTTTTTTTTTACCGTTTTTCTGTATACCCTAACTTTTGCCAAATAACTGTTAAAATGTGTTTTTAAGAACAAGTTGTGAAAGTTTTAATTTTTAAAGGGTATCTTGTTGTCGTTATAGCTTGATTTGAGTATATTACTTGTTGTTTTTTTTTCTCCTATAATTGTCGAATTTTCGTTGGCTTTTCAGCTTTATTTTCTATTCTTTCTGTTTTTTTTTCTTTTTTTTTGTTGATTCGAATTTGTGTGTCTACAAGTCGCATATATCATCTTTTGTTGCTGTTGTTGTTGTTGTTGTTGTTGCTCCAAAAATTACTTAATTGCAGCCATATGTGTGTCGTCTTCTCTCTCTCTCTCTGCCTCTCTCTCTCTCTCTTTTGCTCCCGCACAAACAGGTCCCACACTCTTTCTCTCTCTCCCTCTTGCTCTCTTTTACTATGCCGCTTTCCTGGGCGCTAAACTGGAAATTTGTTGGCGCTGCGAAAGTATCTGTAGCTGTAGCTGTATCTGTATCTGTGAATGTATCTGTATCTGTAGCCGTGTTTGTATCTGTATCTGTAAAAGTATCTTTAGCTATAGTTGTAGCTGTATCTACACATTGCTTGGCTGCGACTGTATCTAATTCTAATTTATTTTGACAAAAAAAAATGAAATAGAATAAAATAGAGGAGAAATAAGAAGAAAATAATAATGAGGCAGGCAAATAATAAAAACGCAAAGGAAGCGCGCAAAAGCTGTCGTTGTTGTTGTTGCCCCTCGTTTTATTTATTTATTTATGCGTAGTTTTTATTTTCTTTTTATGCTGTTCAATAAATTACGCTCTGTTGACATGCCGCACAGCCCCGGGCCCCGGGCCCCGTGCCCCGAGCGCCGGCCCAAGCCGAGCCAACTCGAGCCAACTCGAGCCAACCCTCGCAGCCCCGCGGCCAACCCCCATTTTTGGTCATTTGAATTGCAGTTGACGTCGACAGCGACGTTGACGGCGACGTCAACGTTACGCGCCGCTGCGCTTTAATGGCCCAAACGCAACTTTTGCTTTCATTGCACGTAGCAACAACAACAGCAACAACAACAGCAACAACAACAACAACACGAAGAAGAAGAAGCGCCGAAATTGAACTTGAAATTGTTGCCGAAACTTCGGGACGCGCTTCTACGCGCTTCTCACGCCTCGAATGTGACCAGGCAAAACCGAAACACGACAACCGAAAACCC
Source organism: Drosophila ezoana (assembly GCA_035045725.1). NCBI lineage: Eukaryota > Metazoa > Arthropoda > Insecta > Diptera > Drosophilidae > Drosophila > Drosophila ezoana. The sequence continues at coordinate 5,852,169 of JAWNOU010000058.1, forward strand.
CGAAAGCGAAACGTGCTTCATTAAATGCCGAATGTGGCCGCAGCTTTTGTAATATGACGTGGGCGTGGCAGCGCTTGTCGTCGCAACACAAGGCCTTACACAAGAGAAAAGAGTTAAGCTCGTCAAGCCGCACTTGAAATGCCCTAAAATGCCACAAATTGAACAGTTAAATGTGCCATATTGCCGACTATTTATATGTAAAAAAATGTAACCGAATTTTGAATCGATTGTTGATATGGCAACAATATGAAATAGCAGCTGTTGGGGATTTTTACATAGTTTAGAAATCTTTTAGAAAGGAAATATGTTCTTAATCTCCAAATGTGAACCCTTTGGTTTCTATGGTAGCTATAAGATATAGTTATTTGTTTCCCTCAAGCTTGGGCTTATAAACTAAGTAGGGTTTGGACAAGGCGCGGTACCATGTTTCATGCACATAACTCCAACAGGAGATCGGTTCACATAGTCGGGCATATATGGTACACACCTTATAGGGTCGTTACATGAGTTTCGAAGGAATACAATAATAACCACAGCTACATTTTTGGGCTCTGCCTGAAGAACTTCGGGAAACTTGGGTCAAGTAAAGGCTGCTTGGCATTTGGAACTTGGTAAGATCGGGTCTTAAGCTGTTGATAACTGCGGTTTGTGCGCAGCGAGACGCCAGCTTGGGCCAGTTATCAGCGTAGACATCTTCAACAAACCCACAACTCGGCAGCACTTCACACACACACACACACACACACACACACACACACACGCACACACACGCACACACGCACATACTTGTGTGCTGTGATTTAACGAGCTTTGTCCGGGGCTGTAAAAATGAAGTCAAGTTCTCCAGTTAAAGAGACGGAGAGAGAGAGAGAGGGGGGGGGGGCAAGGGGCGAGAGTCGGCTCCAGGTAGACTCCAAATTCGCAGAGCTCTCGCTTTGGGGCCAGACCTCGAGAAGCTCACAATTTACAGCGCACAGCTGTGGGGCAATTAGAAAACCCGTATACAAAATGCCCAAAGGTAATGCCAACCAAAATTTTTGTTCAGCTTTGTGCGTGTTTTTGTTATTTTTGTTTCCCCCTCTAAAAAATGACTTTCCGCTGCGGTGGGCAGGGCTCGAACCCCGTCGGCGGCTTTGGTTTCTGTGTGTGTGTGTGTTTTTTTATGTGAATTTAGATTTGGATTTTGTGTGTTACGCTTTTTGAGCCATAAAATCAGACAGCAAATGGAAAAAGAATTAAAAAAAGAACCAAAAAAACAAAAAAAAAACGCTTCAAAATAGTTAAGTATATATAATAATAGCGCGCATCTTAATTATATAACAATTAAACGTAACACATATGCTAGAGCAAGCGGAAGAGCGAGAGGGAGAGAAGGAGGGAGGGAGAGAGGGAGGGAGGGAGAGAGGGAGGGAGGGAGGGAGGGAGGGAGGGAGGGAGGGAGGGAGGGAGGGAAAGTCAAGCTGAAGGTTGTTGCCTTAAATATGGGAAAACTGTAATTTTTGTTTTAATATTTTTCCTTCATTTTTTTTTAAATCTTTTTATTTTGGGCTTTAATGTGAACAAAAATACAATAGCTTTGGCAAAAAAAAAACGTATATCAACTCGCATTATACGTAATTTATTTAAAACAAAGAAAATTTGACACAACAAAAAAAAAACACTAAACAAATTGCTGGCTGGAAAATGATGATCGTTACGGGCTTTCGGTTGGGCGAGAATGCAGCGACAAGGTCGAATGTTTGTTGTCGTTGTGGTTGTTGCTGCTGTTGTTAACATCCGCGGCAATTTGTCAACTCTGGCAAAAAACAACAACAAAAGTACAAAAAAGAGGAGAGCAACAGATACAGATACGAATTGTATCTGCGTCGCAACGCATCCAACACATACGTTCATTGCGCAACACGAAAATGTTTGAAACAAGTCAAGGGTGTTCGGGCATCAGATACCACACACAGACACACACACACACAGACACACACACATACACACACACACATACACACACACACATACACACACACACACATAGCCGCAGCGACGCGTTGCAGAATTGTTCAATTTGATTTTCTTAAACAGCAGCTGGAAAAGACGGCAATTGGGAAAATGTGTGGAGTTTTTCCCGATGGAAAACAGCAATTGAGCAATTGATTTTTTCATTTCCCCTTTGTGCTGCATTCTTAAACGTTCTGCAGTGAAGAAGTTACAGTTATTCTCTCGCGCGTTCTCTTTTTCACTTTCTGCTCTTCTCTTTCTTTTTTTCTTCGAGCGCAGAAACTTTTATGCTCTTCTCTTTTTCTCTGTATTTTCTTCTATTCTTTGTGCTATATTCTTAAACAGTTTTAAATTCTCGACCTTAATGATATGAGCAAAAGAATATATATATTCTATGAATATACTCTTTTTTTATATAATATCAATTCTTGTCTATCTAATATCTTTCTTGCTAGAGGACAGACAGTTCATCTCTAGAGTTCAGCTAGTTTGGTCTGCCGCCAAATGCCCTAATTACAGGGTATTCAAGCAATATAATCGCTCGGTTTGTGTGTAGCTGTCGACAGGCGTCCGCCTGTCGCTCGCCTGTCCGCAAATTAGCCGCATGCCAAAGGGCTTGCACCGCAACTCCAACCGCCTGTTAGGCGGGGTTGCTGGCAAATTGTTGGGGCGGTTAAAACAACATGCAACAAAACGTTGCACCACAAACAACAATAAAACTTAAATTGCACTTGGCACATACAAGTTGCAAAAGTTGTTGCTTTTTTTTTTTGGGAAATGCAATTGGCATTTCTTCGATCGGGCAATGGAAAAAGGGGCAGCAGAGTGGTTTCAGAGTGGCGCAGAGGGCTGTATCAAGTGCAAGCCGAAGACTAAGCACCCTTTATTCCAGACCGATTGTTCTCATAGGAAGCATAAATAAAAGTCTGTTTTGATGGAGTTCTCACCAGAGCTATGTTGAGTGTAGAGTGTAGCTCGCAATTGCTGAGCTTCTTCAAGATAATGAACAAGAATATATATACTCTATATACTTATAAGAATATATATACTCTTTATATAAGATTATATATACTCTATATTGCATGACAAACTAACAATACCCTCTGCTGGGCTAGATATAAAAATACAAATTGATCGTCAGACGCGTCGTGGGAACTCGGCTCTCGCCCACTGTGCGGAAGTGTTTTCTTCGTCTTCTTCTTCGTCTGCTTCTTGTTTTTCATTGTTGTCGAGAGTTGAAGACACTTTGTAGCTAAGTTTGCGAGCAGTCGCAGTATCTTTGTATCTGTGAGGTGTGAACTCGACTCCGAATTCGAATTCGAACTCGAACTCGAGAACTCTGACAATGTTGTTTTGTTGCGCTCATGTGATGCTCGCTGTGATTGATCGCTTCAGACCGCGTTGTGCCCCGCCCCGCTGCGCCCCCTACCCCACCGCTCCGTTGCAGAAATATGCCCAGAAGTGATTTTCATTAAGCATACGCCACGTTGTGCGCGAGTCATGAGGCGCTTGCTGCTGCATGTTGTTGTAGCCGTTGTTGTTGTCGTTGTTGTTGTTGTTGTTGTTAGTTGCTCGAAGGTGTGAATTTTTCAGCAATTGGATTTTGTATCTTTATCTGAGCATTGTTTATGCGACGGCTGCCGACATTTCGTTACGTTTCGTTTCGTTTTTCTTGCGCCGCGTTTTTCGTTTCGTTTGCTTTGGCGCAAATTAACTTTGAACTTCAAAAAATATATAAAGGCAACAATAACAGCAACAGCAAAAGCAACAACTCAACAATCAACTTCACCTTGTTCAAGGTCTAAGAGCAACGGCAGCAGCAAATGCCAGCCGACGAAAAAAAAAATAAGATTTGTTTTTATTTTTATTTTTATTTTTTTTGTTCAGCTCATTTGCATAGGGAAATTGAATGTTGTATTTGTTTATGCTTTAACTATACATATATATATATATACATATATCTATTCACAAAATGCTGCCTCTTCAGGTTTTGTACCTAGCCAAGATATTGTATCTGCATTGTCTGCTTGGCTATAACCTGCATAACAGGTGGTCGGTCTTCCAGCTCTTAACGAGCTTCAGTAATGGATTTGGCTAATACATTTGATTGAACTGAGTTGATTAAGGTGACCATGCTCAATAATGATGTCTGACGTTCGTTAGTGTGACCAGACTTGAGTTGATTAGACTGACCAGACTTATAGAGACTATGCACACATTGTGGCAATTAGAATGTATTTCATTGGGTGACCATTTCATAGAAAAGCTAGCAATTGGAAGTGTGACTATGCTGTAGTTAAAACTACATATTTACTTAGTCCGACTTTACATGTCACAAAAAACCGACTTGATGAAGTTGTAGTTTTTTGTTTATTAGAGTGACCATTTTTGGTATTGGGCTATTCATAGTAAAATATGTGACAAAACTTCGTAGAGTGACCATGCCAACTTATTTACAATTAGTTTTGCTTGCCTACAGTGACCAGACTTTAATACTAGATATAAGTTTGTACTGAATTGAATAACTAACAAGTCTTTTAGAGTGACCAGAGTCAAGCGAATTGTATGTCACTTGCACAGCTCGCTGTGTTTGCTACATTAAGTGTGACCAGACTTGTATGATACTGTAATTTCTTGTGACCAGACTATTGTGCACACAATTAATTAGCGTAATTATTCGTTTACTTTAATTAACAAATTTTACCCTTGCCAAAATTGCAGCTTGTTTAAGAGTGACCATATTTGCATAATTCCGCCCGCTATCAATATTGAAATCGGTTTTTTTTTTCGAGCTGTTTGCTTTGACTTTTTTTTATAAACATTCTTTTTTGTTTATTTTTCGTTGGCTTTGGCTGCACTTCCGCAGCGACGCCGACGCGACTGCACGAGACTCGCTTGGCACTTGGTTGGGCGAGTATCTTGTATCTGTTATATTGTGGTATCTTGTATCTTGTATCTTGTATCTTGCTGCTGGCTGCTTGTGCACACGTGGGCTGCAGCTAAGCATTGCCGCTGGCTTTGCGGCCATATGGCCAGCTGGCAGGCGTTCGGCCAGCGCCCAGTGACCTTCCCGTGTCCGCGTCCAGGAAATGGCATTAGCTTACGTTCACCCGCCCCCGTTCCCGCCGCCGACCCTCGCTACCTCAAACCCTGCGTCCTGGCTGCTAATCATATTAATGCAGCCGTTTCACTGTCCTACTGTGCGTGTATCTGTGTGAGTGTGTGTGTCTCTCTCTCTGCGTGTGTGTGTAAGGGCGCGGCCTCTAGGTTTGGCTTCCAAAAAGAAGAAGCGCCACCTCGCAACGGTTTCTGCTTCGTTTGCTTTCGCTGTCTTTCGCCTGTCGCCTGTGCCGTCACTTTCGCCGCTGTCGCTGCACATTGTCTTTTATGGGTCACTTCTCGCCCCCTCTCTCTCTCTCTCTCTCTTTCCATCTCACGCTCTCGCTGTCGCTGGTTTTTTGGGTCATGTCCATCAGCCAAACAGCTGGTAATATAATATGGCCAGGAAGTCCGGCGGGAATCCATTTTAATAGCGTTCAACGTTTGCCGCTTCCTCTGCTGCCTGCTGCCTGGCTGCACGCCCCCCTCCCCGCCGCCTGCCGCTCGCTCGCTCACTTTCTAGTTTCGACCAGTGTTTGTTAACAGCGCATAGGGCATATAGGGTATTCCAATTTTGTCATCCATCGTGTAACTCCCGTATATATATACATATATATATTCCTGATCTTCACAGCTGCGTCAGCTTCTATGCAAACTATGTTAGTTGCTTCGCCTGCAAGCTCTTGTCCTGAAAGCTTGCATGGATTCGGCTTTTTATGACAGATATCGGCCGGATCGTATCGCTATATAACATCTGGTTAGTTTTTGTATCAACACTTGTTTGCTCTTCAAAGGCATCTTGGCCCAACTCGACATGTATTCAACATTTCACTACGCTCCCAACATATCTTCAAGCTCTTACCCACATATAGCTCATATAGGAACAATCGGTCAAGAATTGATTTTTATTTGGAAAACCCTTTTGTTCGTAAACAAGTCTTGATCAAGCTTTGTTTCTACTGCCAGCATATCTGAAAGCCCCAAATCGAGCAAATCGAGATGCTTTATGATATGACTCATATCGGAACAATCGGAAAGATATATAGGCGGGCGTTTTCCAGCTCGCTGAAAGGGTATTTCGGCTTCGGTTAGTGCTGCTTTCTTGTGCTTTAGTTTTTTTTTTTGCTGCTGTGTTTGTTTTTTAGTTTCAATGTCTCTTTTTTTTATTTCGCACAATATGGACTCATTAGCACAAGCGTCGCAGCTCCGGGTAGATGGGCGGCAGGGCGGGGAGTGGAGGAGGCGGGGGGTAGCGACTACCGGGCAACCGTTGGCAACTAATTAATTATGCCGCTGCAGCAGCGTCACGGGGGTGTATTATTTGCATGCGTGTGTGTAAGTGTGTGTGCGTGTGTGTGCGATAATGTATTTCAAAGTCCACTGTTGTTGTCTTTTATTTTGGACTAAATTACAGCAACAAGAACAACGCGGAGGAATTAAATTTGCATTGTATTTAGTTACACACGCACAGGGGCAGCATAAAGCAAGTACATAGATACATAGCATATAGGCACATATATACACACACCCGATCCATCAGATACATTTACATAGACTGCCTCACACACACATACACACGCGCACACACACGCGCACATGCACACTGACTACTTACTTTGCACCTGGACTCGGACACCACCAAAAAGCAGAACAAGTCAATGTGCTGTAGACGGGCGTGCACGACTCTGTACTCTATATACTCTATACACACACACACACACACTGCAGAGGCAGTCAGTAGAAATAAAGATTAAAAAAAAGATATGGATTCATATATATGTATACTATCTCTTTTACTTTCCTGACGGGTTCCGAGATGCTTTCTTCAGCCTCTTACACGAATTCACATAAAACCAATATAATCTATATTTCTCCATTTTCATTGAGTACAGGGCATACAAAATATAGTTTTTGGTTTGGTTTACGGTTCGAACCATCATTCTGGCTCAAAGTGCAGCACCTGAAGCTGAGTAACGACGCATGAAGGTTTTAGTTTATATTGAAACAATTCAAATTTGAATTTCTTATTGCTCGTTCTTTTTTTTTACAATGATTGGAGCCAAAGTTGTTTGTGCTTTAAGACTAGGTTCCTCTACCTCTCTCCCTTCCTCTCCCACTCTGTCTCTCTCTATCTCTTTCTGTCTTTCTGTCTAAAGTTTTCAGTCTTAAACCAAACCAGGTTAAAGAAAAAGGTTCGGCTTTACTGGCTGAGGTTTCGATACATAAAACAAATTAAAATCGGAACCGGTTCGATTTAAAAGCGATTTGCCGCCTTCAATCTGACCAAAGATAATCAAACTTGTTCAGGGAGATATATGTATACACTAAATATGCCTAATATATGTATATAAAAAAATAATTATTCTGGTATATATAAGTATAAGTTTGTGCACAATATTCGAAGGTCTAAAACTGACACATTTTTGGGCGTAAGCGCGTCCCATCAAAGGAATATACCCCGTGACTTTTATGAGCCCCAAAGGCGAGACACACACGCACACACACATAACGAACAGCAGAAGCCATGTATGTGTGTGTGTGTGTTGTAAATGAATACATATGAGTACATAGCTAGAAGTAAGTAAGTATTTTGAGTGTTTCGGTGTTTGAGTTGAGATATGCAAATTAGCTGCGGCCTTGACGTGGGCGTCAAACTTTTGGATTTATAACTTCGTTACACTTTGTTACCTTAACGTTGTTGTTCTTCTTGTCAGTGGGTGCTAGCTGTGCGTGTGTGTGTGCATTGTGCTAGACTAAGAAAAATTCGCTACAACTTTAGCTATTTGTCACATGTACGACGCAGCGCTCGGGCCAAAGCTTCGCTGACGTCTTTGTCACCTGGCACATTGACCGAATTGGCACAAAGGTGTGCGCTAGGCCAAGGGTTGCTGCCTCAGTTGCTGTTTGCGAGCGGGGGGCGGGGGGCAGGTGTTTTTTTGTGTTCTTTTGGGCAGGGCCGATGCCCATTTGCAGATTTGCGAGCTTTGTGTTTGACTTTCAAATGGCCCATTGATTGGGCCATAAGTCGTGTTCATTTCTCTAGCGGCGGCTGCTCGGGCTCGGGCTCGGGCCCGGTTCGGGCTCTCTTGGCCATTTGGCAAACATTCATAAATTATTCAAAACAAATAAAAATCCAGCGCTGAGTGTTTTGGCCTCTTTGGTTCATTGGCATTTCATTTGCCATATTCTACACACAGTGTGTGTGCTTGTGTGTGCGTGTGTATTTAGATACTTTTTGTATCTGCAACTTCCCATTCACGCACACTGGCATGCCACTTGGCCATTCATTAGCTGCAAACTAGTTTCTCTTCAGCTAAACAGAAAAATTTATATTTTATATTTTATTTCCCTTCTTTCAGCTCTTTCTTGTCTTTCCGTATCGCGTATTCAATAATTTATTATTTATTTATATATATACATATATATATATGTTTTTTAATTTAGTTAATGCATATTGTTTTTGCCTTGCTAATTAACAAACAAAACTCATTTAAAACAATAAGCAATTTATTAAAAATACACTCAAGAAATAAATTAAAATATCATAAAAATATATTCATATAGACATGGACATTTTCTGGTACAATAATTATGGCGGGTCTGTCCGATGCATACAAATTGGTTGGGCTTCAAAGCAAACCGAACTGAAGTCGCGACATTCGAAAAGCTACGAATATCCCAGCACGTTTCGTAGTCGCCAATTAAGGGCTCTTAACTGTTTCGATATTAGCCCGAATGCATTTGACACAAGTATATACTCTCTTAGTTTTGCGCTTTTTAATTGATATGCAGCTCAGTTGCCAAATCAACATATCTATACGCACATATATCATGTCAAACCTGGAGTCTAGCTGGGCGTAGGTTTACCAAAACTTCTTCAACCCAACTAAATTTCGCTTGTATTAACTGCTAGAAATGTCAACCCAAATTTGGCATAGCTTGACCTGTTCAATTCTGAGTTACGATAGTTATTGACAACTAGGGATAGTGTTATTTTTCTTGTTTTCTCTACTAGCTGAGAGCTCTTTTCGTTGATCTATGCATGTGTCATCTCTTGATATCTTTTCAAATCTTACCTTTAACTGCATATATTATGTCATATGGGGCATATGCTTCCTACCTAAACCCATATTATTTTGCTCGCATTAACGCATTTAACTCTCATAGCGAATTTTATGGAGCTGAGACTGCGCAGCTCTCAGTTACGCTGGCTAGTTCTTATAATTGGTGCCCATTTCCTATATGAAATATCAATTAATCCTTGAGTATTTGACATGCAGAGCTCTGTGCACAAGTTCTTTGCGCCTTCTGTTTCCAGCCACTTCTCTGGCGCCCCCTTTCGTACCCCTCAACTATTCCAAATTCCGTTCTGTTGTTTTTGTTTTATGATTGCTTTTTGGCATTGTTCGCTTTGTCAAGTGCTTTTCATTTGCTTTTTACCACATTTTTTATTACTTTATGTTGTTGTTGTTGTTTTTTTTTTTTTTACGACAAAACATATTGTTTTTTTTTGTATGCTTTGTTCCCCGGCCCCCCCTCGCATGCTCCCTCTACCCCTGCCCCGTCTTCTGCTTTTGATTATATGTTAAATGTTTGCTTTGCATTTGCAAATTATTTTCTATTGTCGCTTTTTATTTGATTATTTGCATTTGTTGCCCCCGTAACCCCCATTTACCCCTCGGGCACTACGAATAGATCTATGTGGGTGTTTCTACGCCTGTTGCTGCATTGTCAGCTTTCATTTGCAACTGAGAAGCGTCGACATTGAGCGAACGACAACGTTCGGTGATCATAGCGCGCTGCCACGCCCCTCGCCCGTGCCGCCCCATTGTGGGCGCCTGCGACCGTCGGTCAGCTTTCAATTAGAGCGGTGCGAGTTAATCAATCAATCAATCAATTACTGTAATAATGACGAGCTGATTTTATGCGATTCGATGCAACAAAAGCGAATGCCGACCGCCGACAGAACAAGCCCCGACCTCCCAGTTAAGCGCCAGGTATCAGCACACCTGCCCGCCCCATCCTCCCACCGCCCCTTCTCTTAAAACTTGCCATATTGCCGACTGAACGCCCACCTAAAAGCTACAGCAACTATATAGTATGTATATACAGACCTACCCAATGAGTCCGAAATTTATGCGCAAAGTGTGCCAAAAGATTTTGATTCGATTTCGTATTCATCTTCAATTTCTTGTTTTTCTCATTTTTGATTTCAATTTATAAATTTTGTTTCTAGCTTGTTTCTTTTTTTCTGCGCTGGAAAATGTAAAACATGCACTTAACTTAATTTATTGTTATACATTTACATATTTTGCATGGCATTTTATTGGACTAGATTTTAATATTTCCACTTCTTGTTAAATAAGCTCCTCTTGGCAGGTGGCATAGAGTGCGAATTTATGGCACACATATATTACTAGTTGGAGCATTTCTCTAAATTCGTTTGCTATTTACCTAGTTGGGCTGCTTAAGCAGCTGGCCGATGGCCAACTTGCCATAAAGAATACGCCTACATGTGCAAAAGTCGTGCTGGCAACATAAAAGCATTTCATCTAGAATTCCCAATTGGTTTAGGCGCTGACAGAGTTAAATAGTTGACTTTGGCAGCCATAACAGAAGTACAAGCTTATCGATAACTATATCGATTACTGTTTAGCTATCGATTGCATCGATAGTCATTAATTGTTTACTGAAGTGTAATCGATAACTCTGTTAATCACTTGCTGTTATCGATTAGCAACAAATTATTCTCTGATAACATTATCGATATCCGTTTTGTTGCCGCAACTGTTAATGTCAACTGTTATCGATCAATATCTTTTGTCGTTGTGGCCAATTTTGTGTGCCCCTTTGGCTTTCAAGTCTTCTCATTGGTTTGCTCATGTGTTATCGATAACTTTATCGATCAATTGCTACTTTAGCTTTATTGATGACCAAACTCAACGCAGCTGTTAAGCAACATTTTGTAGAGTTTTGCAGTGAGTTTCAGCGATGGGTCGATTACTCAGTTGGTGTTTGCTTCTTCGTTGTTTTTTGGAAAATATTAATGTCACTGCATTAGTCAAACTGTACGGGGAAATGTAAACTGTGAAGACAAGACCAAATAAATGCATCAGATCGACAAATATTTATCAATTACTCACAAAAACTGAGTCACGGTCAAATAGTCTTGTATTGGCTTTTGGTCACATGCTTCCCATTGGGTCTCCCTCCCCCCCTCTCTTCCTCCTTACTTGGCCGTGTGTCTGGCTCTGGGTCTGGGTCTGGGTCTGTGCCTACTTAGGCATTGGGGCGCCGTTTGCATGCCAAGCACCAAGCAGCAAGCAAAAGCCAAATGCAAACAAACGTCCAATACGATAATTGGTGTTCATTATCAATGGGCAAATACAGCTCAATCCCAAAACCCTTTAAGTGATCAGCTCGCTGTTGTGGGGCGTGGTAATGAGGAGGCTTGGGGGGGAGGGGGGTGTGCTTGTGGCACATGTCGTCGACATGCAGCGGAAATCCAAAACGAGGCAGACACAAACTTAGACATGGCTTTTGGGCATGAACTTCCCGTGCGCTGCCAGACGAGAGCCTTTACCCTGTTTACCCTGTAAATTGAAAAGCCTTTAAAGGGTATAATGTTTGCAAATTAATGGGAGAACAAAGGCGTTTGAGACAGATGACATGTGCATCGGAACTCTGTGCTGCCCAAGTCATATGCAACTTTTGTAGGGATTCCAAAGTTTTCGCTATTCCCCCACAAATCGATATCGGTTTTCAAGCATTATGTTTTTTGCATAACTCAGGAAATAAAAAAGTAAATGCAAAGTCCAATTTGGGTATGCAGCTTTTGTATAACTTTTTCTGACCATTATTAGATCGTGTTTTTATAGAAAAGGTCAAGGCTTTTAATCTTTTATCTTTTCAGCTCGAAAGCAGTGGCAGGCAGGGTATCTTCTAGTCAGTCAACTTCGGTCTAGACTGTTTTTACTTGTTTTTTGATAGCTGCGATCGTCGTCTACCCGACTACAAGTTGTTGTTACTTATATGCCATGTACTTAACTTGTTTTTTTTTTTTTGCCATTTTTTTCATTTATTTTTTTTTTTTTTGTAATGGCTTTTTAATGGGCGCTGTACTTTGGCCAGGCAATCAATACACGCCGACACATATTATAATATATATATATATATAGATATATATTTTTAGATATATGTATACATACATCTATGTATTTTGGTCGTATCTTATCGACGTGGCCAGGCCTTCAACTGAGGAGTGCGTGGACCAGGCCCAGGCCCAGACGAAAGCAAAGCAGGCCGAAAACGGGCTAAGCCTAATTAAACCGGAAGCATTAGATGGCCAAGCTGGCCAAGTTGTAACTGAGGGCCAGCCAGTTGTACGGGTTTTTGGGCATTTTATAACTATTTCTCACTCTCCGGTTGGGTATCTGGTTAGATTTCAGTTTCCATTCCAGTTGTCACGCCCCGGCTTTTGTTATGTTTATTGTTTTAAAATTATATATGTATGCCAGAAACAGAAAAAAAAAACACAACAAAAACAAAAAAAAAAAAAAAAACTGGCCATAAATTATAAAGAGCAGATGCGCAGTTCTCGCTTCTTCTTATATATTTATACATATATCTATTTTTTTTTTTTTTGGGCATTAGCATTTCGCCTTTTGCTGTTTGACGTCTCATTCCGTATGGAAATGTTCCGAAAAGCGTCCATTAAATTGTCAGACTTGGACGACTGACTAATTCTTGCTCTATAAGGCTTTGGCTGCGTGGCACACACAGCTGCCAAAGATGTTCAGTTCCAGTGTTGCCAATTCCAGCCATTTTCTAGCTAAATTTGTGTGTTTTTTTGGTGATTAGCTCGAAAATTGCAATTCTGGCTAGTTTTCATGATATTTAGCTGCCATTTTTGACTATTTCTCCAAGCTATTTCATATTAACTTTTGTTTCTTTATCATGTGGCTTCTCAATGACATGTGCTGGCAACCCTGTTTGCTGCCTATCGATAACGATAGTTTAGCAAAGTTTATCATTTGAAGAGCAGCAAAAGCCTCGAATAACGGACGGATTGATCGAATGTGAATACTTCAGACTTCAAGCACTGCATTGAAAACTGTATGGACTGATTTCATAAGTGTTTATTTCTTACTGCTATAAACTCTAAATTACTTTATTTTGACCACAATCAAATCAAAGTAAGCTTATCTTGGTAGCTTGCTAATTAAATGAAGCTATTTTTAGCTATTTCTTACATTAGATTTGGCTTATTTTTTACTCTCATCTCACAGCTTGGCTCTAAGTTTACGTGAACTAAGGTAGCGCAGACTTTGGCCCAATTAGACTTTGGCTTGATTTATGCGCTAGCTAAACAATTAAGAGAGTGAGTGAGAGAGACGGGATAGACAGACGGGGAGAGAGCGGTAGAGGGCGAGGGCGTCGGCGGCTTCTCTATCATTTGATGCCACAACTTTGCCCTCTAAGTGTGATTTATGTGCAACGCCCACGCAACGATCACGATCACGATCACAACGCGATCACACGAATCGCAATCGTAATCGTAATCGTAATCGAGTCGGCTTCGCATGCAGCTGAGCTGAAAGGTCAAATTCTCTATTCTAATTGATATATAACAACAACAACAAACAGAATAGAAGAAAAACGAGATCCAACGATCTTGCGTTCGCTCCAAATGCTGCCCCATTTTCCCCCTGGCGCGGTGCCAATCAATTTACGTCAGGCGCTTGATTGGTCAACCTCTTAGCCCCATACAAAGTACATGCCCCCAGTTTTGATGCCCCCCCCCTTCCCCTCCCCCCTGCCAGCTGGCCACCCCTTGATTAATGAAATTAGACAATCAACAAGAGACTCGAATAAAAAGCAATAGTAGAATGAAAATTAAAATCACTTAATTAAATAATTTTTAATGTGCCTCGTTGTGCGTTTAATTGTTGTTCTTGTTGTTTATATTTTTTTCTTTTGAGTTTTCTTTTTTTGTTTCTCTTTTAAAATTAGTTTAAGCTTTTTACGGCTGCATTTTGTGGAGCAGCTGTCGTTCGTTAATTGCAAAGAATGGCCGTTAAGAGCTTGCCTCTGCTTCATTATTCAAATTGGCATCTATTTGGCGTTTCACAGCTCTTCAACGAGCTGCTTTCTGTCCGTCAGCCCAGTGTCTATGCAAAGTGGCATTTCGCATTCTGGAACTATGGACTCACCACTTGCTAAGATGAAGGTCGTGCGATATGCGCTAATTGATCAGTCATCTAGACATATAGCAGCTGATAAAGGCGATCATGGGCATAGAGAGCGATAGCTATCTAGTTTTAGGTTTATATCTTTGTAGATCACATGGATCAACTGATCAAAGTTAAAGCCAGAGAGAGAGAGAGAGAGAGAGAGAGAGAGAGAGAGAGAGAGAGAGAGAGAAAACGAAGCAGCATTAGCAGTCTCTTTTGAAGAACTCACATAGATCACTGATCTGAGTAAAAGCCAGAGAGAGAGAGAGATTAGAAGAGATCACAGATCTGAGTAAAAGCCAAAAAAGAGTGAGGAGGAGAACTCAGATAGATCTCTGATCACAGTGTGAGAATGAGAGCAATAGGCGCAGAAAGAGAGCACTCTGATCTATGGCTCTAGTTCCCAGTTGATCACTGATCACTGTTAAAGAGAAGACCGGGTGAGGAAGAAGGAGAACTGTATATTCTATTATAGAACTATACAAGAAAGCTTGAACAGCCATTAAATTAGAAGCTCATGAACACTGATAACTGATCGAGGCAGCACAGAAATAAGATTGATTGAATGATCAGTCGAAGGGCTGTTAGTATATGAGGTAAAGATATCTCTTGATGATCATAAATAATGTCTGCTTCACTGATCTTCAGAGAGAAACCGAAGTAGAGCTCACAAATGATCATCATGTTGGTATCTGTTCCACAAGAAAGCTGTCAAAGATTGCATAGGGTAAACATAGCTAAAGCATAGAACACATTCTTGGCAAACATGGCTATCGATCGGAGAAGGCAGCCCTGTCATAGATCGCATAGATCAGCGTGTTTGTCCGTGTTACGTGCCAAGGTTGCGGCTGCAAAAACTGCAAATTGCCAACTAATGTCAATGGGTTAACAAACAAACAAACATAGAAATAAACAAATGAACTGACAAAAGAAGCGTACACACGCTCGACACTTACGATTCCAGTATTATAAATCTTATGACTGCTAATGAGACTCGTAAAACACAGTCACAATTATTCTAGACATCATTTGATGTCTCTCTGTATGTATCAGGAATCTTATTACCAACGTACAATTCTTATATTGTTTTTATTTTTATCTTTTTATCTTTGCACTTTTATTGGCAAGCAGCTAAATAAAAACTCCATGAGCCTCATATGATGATGACCTGCAAAGCACTTTGCATTTCATTAAGGTTTCATTCAATTCAACAGCTCAACAATTATACAACCTTTTTTTTTTTTTTATATTCAATGCAATCTGTATTTCATTTCAATTTTCATTTTTTTTGATTTTTCTCTTCAATTTGCAATGTTTTTTTTAGGTTTTACATTTAAATACAAAGTTGTTTTTAACTCGATTTTAATTTCAATTTCAATACAATTAATTTTTAATTTAATTTTAATCTCAATTTCAATTCAATTAATCGCAATTTTCAACAAGCTCGCTATTTTATGGTTTTTGTTTATGAATGCGCTTGAATCCAATTAATTTTAACTTCAATTTTAACTCCAATTTTACCTTCAATTTTTGTTAAATTCATTAGTTTGATAATTTGTTGATATTTATTTTCAAGTATATTTAAAATACATTTTCTTTAACTTTGCACATGATATCAATCAGGACATCTTATAGCCAAAACTTATTCGATTCAATCGGTTGAACTAGCAAACATTCAATCCGAAGTTCCTTTCAATTAAACTTCAACTTCAATTTTGGTTCAATCAAAAATTTACCATTCATTATCAATTATATACTCGATTCACTTTTATATAAATATCACAGTTATCTAATTGAATCGACTGAATTGGCATACTTTCAATGCTTACTCGCTTTTGATTCAGTTTCAACCACAATTTTGTGTCCACCAAAACCGATTACCATATGATATCAATCAAACTTTTGTTTTAATCAAATTAAACACAGTTATTTAATTGATTTAATAATTTCAGTTTCAATTTAGTTCCATAGGTTTTTTACATTAATCAATTCGAATTAGCTGAGTTGTCAACTCTATTTCTATTCAATTTCAGTTTCAATCAAACATTCTTTCCATATGCTTTCAATCAAACTTTCAACTATTTTTTTTATAGAATTTTCACAGTAATCAAATTTAATAAGCTGTTTTATCACGCTTTCAATTTCAAGTCGCTTTCAATTTGATTTCAGTTTCAATTTTGATTCAATCATAAACACTTTCCATTTGATTTCAATCAAACGAATATCAACCGTAACTCGGCTTACAGTTTGATTTGCAATGTCGAAGGGAAGGGGCGTGTTTGCCCGCCTCCCCTCGCCCTCGCCCCGCCCACACCACCAACCCCGACCGTTTGTTTTATGGGCTGCTTTTTTTAGCATCTCTCTAAATAGGCACAGAAAATTGCTGTTAATTGCAGCTAATTGGGTTTTTGCACATTTCAATGCACAATTTTGTGAAAATTCGCACAAAATAACCAAACGACCGATGCGTTTGTTTGTATTGGTATTTTGCTCCTCCCCCCACCCTTGTTTTTATACCATGAACCCATTAAAAATGAGTAAAAAGGGTATATTGTATTTGTGCAAAGTGCAAATGTATGTAACAGGCAGAAGGAAGCATCTCCGACCCCATAAAGTATATATATTCTTGATCAGCATCAATAGCCGAGTCGATCTAGCCATGTCCGTCTGTCTGTCTGTCCGTCCGTCCGTCCGTCCGTCCGTCCGTCCGTCCGTCCGTCCGTATGTATGAACGCAAGGATCTCAGAACCTATAAGAGCTAGAGACTAGAACAATTTTAGATGTAGGTGGTCCTAGTGCCTGCGCAGATCGAGTTTGTTTCCGATAATCGATAACTTACTCCGTTTTCAAGTAATCGATAAAAATGTATATCGAAATCCTGTTTCACCAGTCACCAAACTTGACATGTAGCTTCTAGAATAGTATATCAATTTGCATTTGGTGTTGGAAGAAGAGGGTTCAGGGTATCCCCCAGTCGGGAGCTCCCGACTAGAATCTCTTACTTGCTTGCTTTTGGTTTTTTGGTATTTTTTGTGTATGTGCATTTGTTGTATTTTTTCAGCTGCCGCTTAACGCCTTTTGGCATTTCAAACAAATTAATGCCATTAAAGATGCAATTCGGAAAGGCCTTAATCCTCCCCACACACAAATGTTGCAAATTAGGTAGCTCTTTCGATTTGTTAGTTAAACAACTTCTCGCGGTGGCGGGGTGATTGCGGACCCGGAGGGGGGGTTACGGCTGCGATTTACGAATGGCAAATACACCAAAATACTGAAATACTCAAATAAACACACACGCACACACACACACACACACGCACACACACATACGCACGAAAAACCAAATAAACAAAACGTCTTTCGTTTTGCTTTTTGTCGTCGTTTGCTTTCAAGATTTAAGCCAAATTAATGGACACAGCCAAGGAGGGTGAGAGGGGAAGGGGGGTGTTTGGTAGAGAAGCGATTGCTGCCTTTCCGCTCCCTCTTCCCTTCTCCCTTCCCCCTCCTCCACTCCCCCCTCTGCTGCTTGTGTGTTTGCCTTTAAAATTGGCGCTACCTACGCGCGTTTGTTTTTAGCGTCTTTCAGCTTGTGCTTCTTCTTATTGTTTTCTGTATATATTTTGTATATTTTTCACGTTTTGTCTTCTTCATTTTTTGTTTTCTTTTTCAGCTGCTTCTTTTTTTCTTCTCGCTTATTTTTTGTGTCTTTTTCGAACTGTCTTTGGTTTTTGCGATGATTCATGCGCCGGTCGCCAATTTAAGCTAATAGTCTGTTTAGGCAGCGAAGGGGGGGAGGGAGGGCGGAGGGAAGGTGGTGTGATGTGTGTGAGTGTGTGAGCGTGGGAGGTGGGAGGGTGAGGGTTGGAGGACAGACGCCTAATCAATAATCATCAATCGTCTTTTACACACAGTAAATAACCAAAATACTTCAAGGGTGGAGGTGCTGCACGAAGGGGGAAGGGGGAGGGGGAGGGAGTGTGTGTGAGGGGCAGAGGTTTAGTGGGTGAGTGGGAAAGGAGAGGGGGGGGGGTGATGTTTGGCCACATAATGGATGAGCATAAGCTGCAATTATTGATGGGCGCAGTTTCAATTACAACAAATGCTGTTAGTTTGAATACGCAGTGAATACTCTGTGAATACTCTGTGAATACTTTGTGAATAAACTTAATCCACACTCGAATTAATGACATAGCTTTAATCATATCATTTTGAAAAATCTTGCTAACCTGTTGCCTCTGCTTCTTCTCATTGCAGCCAAACGATTGTGCATTTTATGGTAAGTCAAAGTGCGGCCATCGATCTGTGAAAAGCCGAGAAAACTGAAAAACTGAAAAGCTGAAAAGCCGAAAAGCTCAGCTGAATACCCGAAAAAGCCAGCGTAAGCCTGATAAAAAGCCACCTCATTTGACAGCCATCAATTACGGCTGTTTATTGCTGAGAACAAATGCATTTAACTGCTTCACGCATTCAATTAATTTCTAATTTCATTTCAATTCAATGTTGAATCAATTCAGTTGAAGCTTAACAACAATTGACTACAATCTGATTCAGCTTGAATTTTATTTGTTATTTTATTTAAATATATTTACAAATTCAATATTGAAGATCAAAGCTTTAAATCAGTATTGAAAGTAGATAAAAAGATGATAAATTTTTAAAAAAAAGTTCAATTTTAATGCAGTAATATCTTTAGTTAAGATTGAAACCAGTTTTAAACAAATTGAAATTGAAATTGAATCGGATATTGAAGCTTTCATTTATATAACTTATACTGAAGATATTTTCAATCAAGCTATTTTGTTGTTACAAATTCATATAAACATAGAATTTGATTGAAAATTGCACTTGGCAATGCAATTTCCGCTGTCAATTAACAGTTCAATCAAACAATTCAATTTCAATGCAATTTACACAATATATATTTTTGAATTTGAAATGCGTTTGAATTCAATTTCAATTCAACTGACAACACATTCAATTTTTTGTATTCAATTAGTCACATTTCTTATAATTTAACAAATCGAAAACTGTTCAATTCAATTCACGTTCAATTCACGTTCAATTCAATGCAATTTAATTTCTGTTCCATTTTCATTTCCATGTCAAATATTTGTGAAATATGCGCGAGAAAAAATGCTCTGTTTACATGTCAGGGCATTGCCCGGTTTGCCCGGTAGCCCATTTTGGCCATGTTCACTGTAAACAAGCTGCCAAATGGCTGTTGGCTATATTTAGTGAATGTTCCCTTCCCCCTTACCCCCCCTCGTTTTCCGACCCCTGCTAAATGCAGCTTCCTGGGCTGGCAACATAAATATTGCGTATACGTCGCATGCGTCGCACTGTGGCACGCGAAATCAATCAAAGGCAGCTAATTTGCTGCACGCCATCTGGCAAAGGCTGTGCCACAAGGTGTGGCAAGGCGGCGGCGGCAGCAGCTGACGAATGTTGTGGCATGCAACGAGGTGGGGGTCCAGCAGACAAAGCGGCGTCAGCTTGATGTCCTTGTAGCGGCTGCTGCCAGCCTGCTGCCTGCTGCGTGTGGCATGTGGCATGTGCCCCAAATGGCGTCAAATCAATCAAACAGCGTAGAAAATCTGCCCGCTCTCTGGCGAGTTACGCGCAATTTAACCTGTCTGCCAATTTGCAGCACACACACACTCTCTCGCTCTCTCTCTCTCTCTCTCTGTCTCTTTGTCTCAATGCTGCTGCTCTGTCTCTCGCTTGCTCAATTATCATAATTGCGCCCACACACACACACACACACACAGACACACACCGAAATGATAATGTCGGCGCCAGCATTTCCGTTTTTATGTACGTCGCTGCGTCTCACCCTCCCCTGGCCAGCCCTACGCCGGCACATCTTTAAGCGTTGCCCTCCCCCTCCCTCCCCGCTCCTGTTAACCACATCTCTGGCTTAAACACACCCAGCGCATGGGCGTCGTGTGGGCACGTGTGTGGGTGCCATCCATGGCCATGTCCGTGTCCGTGTCCGTGTCCATGTCCATGTCCATGTCCATGTAGTGGCTGCCTGACACGCACAATTAAGTGCCACCAGCGCCAACAGCACGCTCCCACTCTCTCTGCCACTTTCTCTTCCACTTTCTCTGCCGACTCTCTCCTGCTGTTTGCTCGCCTCAAGGATAACGATAAACGATAAACGCGTCGGGCGACGGCTGCAGCTTTGCTTTTTCAAAATCAAATCAAATAAAATACAATTTACTATGCTCACGCACGCATCATGCTTTAGCTATAGCTATAGCTATGCCACCCCCCCCCCCCTCGACCCCTCTCCCCCTTTCCGCCCAATTGTTGGCCCTAACTCTTGCCAGCAATTTGTTGATATATAGAAATGGTCGACGTCGCCCTGGCGCTCGTTTTCATTTTCATTTTCGTTTTTTTCTTGGTTTTTTTTTTTTCGACTATTTTTATATCTATTTCACATTTTCATTTCCGTTTCGCCTTAATGCACTTGACCTTCAGCCAAAAAAAAGAAGACTATATATATAAATATATATATATATATATGTGTAAAATAGAAATAAAAAAAATATTCTCAAGTTCTATTCCACACACAACAGCCAAAGCGATTTTCTAGTCAGAGGCTTCCGGGCAAGAAATACACAAAAACTTATTAAACATAATTTTGCTTGAAATTTGAATTAATTTTTAATAGAATATTGCCCTGCTTATGCTAGATATTATTAACTTTGTCTTTCAATTTCAATTCAAATTTGTTTGCAATTCATTTTCGTAATTTCTTCAATCGTAGTCATATACATTCATTTGGCTTTCTTAAAAGAAGTTCTTAGTCTTTCAACTTTCTCTTTGTTTTCAATTTCAATTCAATTTAATTAAGTTTTTCTTCAATTTCAATTTATATATAATCGTTTTTCAATTACAATCCCATATACATTTGCCTTTACTTTTCTTTCGACTAAATTTGCTTTTGATTTCAATTCTACTTCCAAATTAGAAAAAAAGGTTTTGTTTTGCATTAAGCTTATATTAGGCATAAGTATTTTGAAATTTGCTTTTAATTGACATTGAAGTTCAATTGAAGTGAATACAACTGTGTTTTAATTTATGTCAAAACTCTTTTAAATCCCATTCAAACTTTATTTTGAGTCATTTGTCAAGTTACAGCTTCAATTTGCCTTCAATTTTGAGTGAATTTTTATCTGCTTCAAATTATGTTCAATCCGTGATTCAATTTCAATTTGAATTTAAATTTTTTGACATTTGTTGCAAATTAACCTATAAATTATTTTTGTTCAATTATGATTCAACAGATTAACAATTGTTGAAGTTGTATTGAAATTTGCCATTCAACTTTGAACAATTGAAATCTTTATTCAATCTCATTTCAATTGTTATTCAACTTTGTGTTCAATAAAAGCGAAAATGTTCTAGAAAATCGCGGTCGCATGACAAAAGGCCACGTTGCACGCTCCTCGCCATTATGGCCATAACACTGTAAATTTCCAGTGTAAATTCCATTAGGATTATATTACCAGGCACACACACACATTGGCAAATGGGAAGCCACAAAAGTTGCGCTGGCCCATAAACTAGGAGAATTTTCTTTTATTATCCTTGGCAGAGAGTTGGCAGCGAGGACACAGCTGAAACGTAAAAAGTTCAAATGGATTAGGGCCAAGCTTCAAGCGGAAGCCCAACAAGGCGTTGGCCACACACACACACGCACACACACACACATACACACAGAGAGAGATGTTGTGCGTGCCAAGCGGGGATATGTGTCAAGGACATGCGGCAACAGAGCGCCAAGTTGCTTCACATTTCTCCATTAGCCAGTGTGTGTGTGTGAGGGTGCGTGCATGTGTGTGGGTGTGTGTGTGTGTGAACTATCATACATTGTATATTGTAGGCGTGCCTAACTGCAGTTAACACACAGCTCGCACACCTTCCGCTTTGCCTCCGCCTCTTTCTCCTTAGTCGACATTCGGGACACATTTGGGCCACAAACTAATTGATATTTTCACAGTCGTTTTTCCCCATTTTTCTTCTTACATTGTTTTCTCTTTTTTTTTTTGTATTTTTTGGCACGCCTTGTCGCATAAATTTTCAAATTTTGTCTCTGCTCCCAGGAGAAGTTGCGCACACGCCCAGTTGCCAGCTCTTGTCAGTCCAAATGGATTAAAATGATGAGCCTAGGCTGGTGGCAAGGCAGATGTTGAAGTGGACTTAAGAGTTATGGCTGCAATTTTTTAAGCCAAATTAATATCATCATCACAAATGTAGAACGCATAGAAGAAGACTTCTCCGTAGCCATAAGGCATATACATATGTATATTACAGGAAAAAACCCCTCTAAGGGAGTCAAACAGGGTATTTTTCCTCGTATCTTGTGCGTAATTAAGTCAGAACTATAATACCCTATTAAAACTGAAAAACTCATCTAAACTAGAGCAAACCAAGACCTGGACTCGAACCAGGTTTGCGGATCGTTTTTCTTGCAGTGTACAAAAGTGCAACTACTTTGAATATATTTCGCTAATTGAAAGAGTTTTCTTCCATGAATTTACATATATGAATATATATATATATATTTATATATGTATTTGTATAGATGTATATATGTATTTGTATAGTATGTGTTTCGCTTAATCTGTGGCCCGCTTTTCCATAGAATGCCACTGGATGCCTCTCTTTGTGCTGCGGACGCGTGCGGTTCATAAACAAAAGTATTTGGCCAATGTGTTTACTTAGCCAAAAGGCCGCTTGCCACGAGATGCACGTTTCGGTTTCTTTCTTTTTTCTGTTTTTTTTTTTGCATGTTGAATGCCACAAAGCATTTCCTAGAACATTTCCAATATACAACTGGCAGCTGGCAAGTGGCAACTGGGCAGCTGCTGCGGCTGCGGCTGCTGGAGCCACTGAAAACCACCGAGCTTGATGGAGCTTCCATTAGATTTATTGTGTGTTGGTGTGTGTGTCTGTGTGTGTGTCCGTGTGTGTGTGTGTGTAAGTGTGTTGTTCTTTCCATTTTGGCCGCTGCTTGATGCTCGTTTGCAATAAATAAACACAATAAACAATTTTAATGCGAATTCCTTCATAAAAATCATGTTGATGTGAGCGCCGGTCGCCCCCCTGCCGCCGCTCTCCGCCCCTCTGGCCACCATTCAACATCACGATGATCATGATCATCAACACCATTATCAGCATCAACAGTTGGTCATTATGTTGCTGCTGCTGCTGCTGCTGACAGCTGTCGCATGGCAATGACTGGCAGCGCTGGCAAAAGATACAAAGATACAAATGTATCTGACACTCAAATGCCGCTCATAAAACGAGGTGTGAAAAGTGTACTAAATGTCTTCAGACAAAAGCCAAAAAGAAAACATATAAAATAAAACAAAAAATAGAAGCATAAAGCCCAAGCAATTGCTTGATAAAATTCCAAAAAACAACACACACACACACGCACACACACAACGCACTCATAAATATCAATAAATTTAAAGGCACATTGCAGGCCAAGTTAACACTGGCTGCAAACTGATAGCTGATAGTGTCAATGACGGGCGGCTATAATCAACATAAATCGCTTTGATGTCACACATGTATTAAGTCTCAAAATTAATTAGATTTTCTCAGCCAACAACATCAACAAGAACAACAAATGGAAGAGCTACAGCAACCAACTTTGCGTTAGATAAGAATTTTGAATACCCTGTATGCGTTGAGAATGGATAAGATGTGTATTCTGGTCCGGCAGAAGGCTGAGTCGATTTAGCTTGGGCCGACTAACAGTCTAAGTTATTGTTATCGATATATCGATAATTAGAGTTATCGACTTGATATTCGATATATAGATGCATATATATATTCTCCTATGCCATACGCAGCACGAATTTATCCTGCTTTCTTTTCGATATATGCTTTCATTTTCATAATATCGATAAATATCGATTTTGGGATTTGGTTTTTCAGAAATAACTCGAAAGTTATATTAGAGATAAGCCACTTGGCATGTAGGTTCTCAGAATATTTCACTTTTTGCATGCCTCTCCGATTTCCCCCAGAATTGAAAAAAGGAGAAAAAAGTATTTCTAGAGGTACAGCCTTGTGCTTTGGTAATCACACACATTTTGTTGCCATATTTAATCCCTGAAAATTTCGTAAAGTTCGACTAAGAAGCAGCCTAGTTAAGCAAGCATGTACTGCCCATCGTGTAAGACCAAAGGGAAGAAAAGGCGCAGCCGCAGCGTAAAGCTGGTTTGCTGCGGCACAAGGTAACTCCTCGTCAGGCACACCCCACCGAGCGCATTCCCACTTGATTTCTTTTGTTTTTATATCAGTTTTTTGTGTATTTCATGTTGTTGCTGATAAGACATCTTTGACACAAGACAAGGCAGCAGCAGCAACAACAAAAAAGCCCAAAAAAAAAAAACGACAACAACAATAGCAACAGCAGCAACTGATAAGCTCTTGATAAAGCCAAAAAGTGTATTGAAAGTTGTGATTGCGAACGTCCTTGCATTAGGCGCGCACACACACTCACACACACACACACACGCACACACACACACACAAAGCACACGCACTGCACCTGAGCTTATCTGATTTGTGACTAATGCTAAAAGTTGCGTGGTCGTAAGGCGGTTAAATGTCCAAGTAGATACGCATAAATACATACAAAACAAAAAAAAAAAAAGCACATGCTCTACACGGAGATACGGCTTACAAAAAAATAGCTAAAAGATAACTGCATATACACTGAGCGAAAAGCAGCGCCAATTATAATATGTAAACGAACGCAAATATTTAAAAGCGCAGTTCACTGTTCACTGTTCAGTGTTGTAAAGTGTCAAGTGTATCAAATTTACTTGAAAATAGTGTTAAACAAGCTAAGCTCAAGTGTTGTAAAGTGTGTGACTTTAATGAAAACAACAGTGAATAGCTTAACAATATTGATCAAAATACCTATTCGACTTTATAAATTCCCTTGAGAGTTAAGAAAATAATATAGAATGATAATAAGCACAGACAGTTACTCAATATAAGCCTTAAGTGTTGTAAAGTGCCATATGATTCATTGAGTTGGCAAATCCTGTGCTCAGCTGCATATTTTGTATGTATTTTAAAAGTGAATATCGGAGTCGAAGGTCTTATAGACTTCATTTGATAACTGACTAAATAAAGATGAAGATCGTCCAAATGTTTTTCTCAAATCTCTAAAGCTATAGGCACATGCTTTTCGCTACAATCTATACCAACTCTAAAAGAAGTCACAGAGCAATGTGATGGGCTTTTAAATTTCGACCCAAATCAAGTCTTGTTTTCAATTAGGAATTCAATTGAGGAATGTCTGAGATCTGCTCGATAACAGATTCATTGAATTTTCAGCATTCGATCAAATATTCTCGATTTGATCACTTTTCTTTTGCGCTGTGTATGCACATACCTATATATAAATATAAGTATGTACATAGATACTAAGTAGCTGATAGTCATACCTTCATGAATCTTTTTGTACATATGTATATATAGACAACTGTACAAGTGTACACATACGTATATTTGTAGGTGTGTTGACGCATTCCACAGACGTGTGTTGCCTAACGCATTATTGTGAACTACGCTGACGCATTCATTTCAATTGCATCTTGTGGTGCAATTTATCGATAAATGTAAATAAACGATAGATATGTATACAAATATTATAAATGTTGTGTGAATTGTGTATTTCAATACACATACATAGTTTGAGCATAAATCGATCAAAGCATTTATCAATACACCAATTGGCAATTTATCGATAGTTGCATATCTTACAAAAATTGCCCCTTTTATGTTTATGGCTTGCGCATTATTTGCCTGAAGTATTGAATATAATCAAATATAGTGTATATGCATATTTGCTTCAAGCACTCGTATAATCGATAACATTTCTCAAGTCTGTTGATGTGTTTGACCCCCCCTTCCCCATCATACACTTCAACTTAATGCCTGTGGCCTGTTTCGCTCATTTAAGCATATTTCCATAAATATGCCATTTCATAATTTGCTCGTTCCATTCATTTTGTGTTTTATTTTAATACTCTGTGCATTAAGTGAAAGAGGGTATATTCGTTTCCCGCCACTTCCGCAGTGCTGGCCAAACATCGGGCTTTGTGTGAGCATTGCGCAGTCGGTTACACCCGACTGGCATATTTATGCTTGTTTTTTTTAATCTCAACAGTTCTCGGTTTTCCAAGTTTTTAGCTACGAGTTCCTAAATTTAACGCGCGAAACGTGCACAGAAATGTTTATAACTGTAAAACTTGCACCACGCGTTCGCCATAATTTAGTGGCAGCTCCCACCTCCACCCCGCTGTGCCGCTTGCCCCACGCGCTGCAGTGGCAATTCCCAAAAACGAGCTCATGAAACAGGACATTTTTGGCACAACGACGAAAACGACAACAACTCGCCACTGGGTGAGGGTGGGGGATTCAGCGGGGCAGCAACCAGTGTTGCCAATGCAGCTGTTTTTTTTTAAGCCAACTTTAGCTATTTTCAGAGTGCTTAAAGTATTTATTATGTGGCAACGACAAGAACTGGCAACTATGCTTATCGTCTATCGATAGCAAAATTGTGCTTTTGTGTCATCTCTAGCTTGAAGTTTACACATATTAATAAAGCCTTGCCAATCTGTTTCAAGGTGAGCTGCGCTGACATGTTATGTGGCAACGTGAAGCTTTGACAACCCTGTTTATCGCCTATCGATAGCAAAATTTTGGATTTGTGTCATCTCCAACACATATACTTTAAGCCTTGCCAATCAGTTGTAAGGTGAACTGCGCTGAAGTTGGCAACTCTTTGCATTTTTTTGTGTTCCAACCTTGAGCACTTCATTCTATGAAGCAGCTTGTTAATTGATTTCAGCTGTTTTTAGCCTTTTTTCCACATTGGCTTTAGCCACTTTATTTTCGGGGCCAACAGCTGGCAACACTGGCAACACTGGCAGCCACTGGCCTGTGTTGCCAGAGGGCTGCAGGGCGCGGCCGCTGGCTTTCCGCGCCGTTCTATGTGCGAAATTCTAGCGGAGTTTTTGTGCGCATTTAATTTTTATAACATTTTTATGTGTTCTTTGTGGATGTGCATGCTAAACACAGAACAACCACCAAATGTTTTCGAACCCCCCTCAGCCCCCGGCACCGCCTTCAGCACATTTGTCGAGCGGCGTGCGCGGCTCTTAAGTGAATAATAAATTAATTGAATAGCCACGCGGCCCATTTTTGGGCTACGAGCTACGTCTACGGCGGAGCGGGTCCGGTCTCTTGAATTTTGTCTTTGTGGTGCGGCATGGCAAAGGGCAGCATTGAAGAGGAGAGGGGAGGGGTGGGGAGGGGAGAGCTGCGCTTGCGCTTTGGTAACCTTTGTTGTAACTAGGCGAGTTTTTAGTTTGAAAAGAAATGCACGTTCAATCGCCAACTTCCCCACTCCCTCCTCCCCCACCCAGCACAGGCAACCCCCAGGCCACGCAGTTGCAGCTAATCAAAGGCAGATACATTATCTGCAAATGCTTTAATTAAAGTGTAAATTTTTCCACAATAAGAAAGCTTTGGCCACGCCCACTGCTCAGACAGACATTTGGGCAGCGGTAGGGAGAGCGGGTGGTTGGTGGCGCCGGGGGCGGGGTTGACGCCGAATCAATGACACTTAATTAGAAAATAGCTGTGTGTGCGCGGACTCAGGCGTCGCCCCAAGCCGCACAGCCTGTGGCCCATTAATGTGGCAATTTTGTATCTGAAAGATACTTTTGCCATTGCACGTCTTCTGTTTGCCTTTGGCTCGTGCCCCTGTCTCTGGCGATTGTTTGGCTTTCGCAATGCTTTTAATTAAGCCAAACCGAGAGCAGCGAGCACCCAGAGCCGAGAACGGAAGCGGAGAGCGGCGAGCGGAGAACTGAACGGCGAGCATCGAGCTGCCGCAGTTATTTTTATGAGCCCAGGCCGAAGCTCCTTCATAGCCGGACCTGAAATTTGTTTTGGCCAAAGTGCAAAAGAAAAGAAAAAAAAAGAACAGGGGAAAAGAAGAAGCACAAATGGAAAGCAGCCAATGATTGCTTTTTTTCTGCCCCATCTCTCCCTCGCTCTTCTTTTTTTGTCTGCCCTGTCGAAGGCTTTAATTTCATTAAATACAAAACACATTTAATGGCTCTCAATTATGTTCAATTATATTAACCATATGACAACTTGTGAGCATTGGTGTTATCGATATGTTATCGATAAAAATAGTACATTGAACGATTACCATATTGCAGAATAAACTCCAAGCCTTCAAATCAATATCGAAATGGTATTTGATAGAGTTTATCGATAGATTGTCTTATCGATTACATTGTTTACATCAATCGAGAATCTCTTTAAGGATTTTCAACTTCAGACACTGAAGTATGATAGAAATGATCGATATATTATCGATATCAATAGGGTTTTTCGGGTTCCCTAACGCCAGGCACTGTTTGCTTTCGGTTCAGTGCTCGGTCTGTGTTCTATTTGGTTCCGTCTCCGAACTAACATCTGGATATTTATGCTCGATTTGAAAACATTTTCGAAATATCACTTGAAATGCAAATTGCTGTTTTCGTGTGTGTGTCTTTTCTTCTGTTCGTTTCTCTTGATTTTTGCTTGTTGCGGACGTACGTTCGCTCGAATCGTGTGAAATGTGGAGTGCAGCCCAGGCACGTACAGCAAACATACAACAACAAAAACACGGCCACAGACAGCATGATAAAAATGTTAAATACTTAACAAATATTTCAAATATCATATGCATGTGCAATATATTGTATATGTTTTTGGGATTGCACACGATCCACGCCTGATCCACGCCTGATCCGCAGCCGATCCGCAGCCGATCCGCAGCCGATCCGATCCGATGAATATGATGTATGCTCGCAGTCAAATGGCGCTCGCTCCGAAACAAATCATTGCTGGACTCGTACTCGTACTCGTATTAGTAATAATAATAATGTATGAATATGAATATGGGTGTTATACAATTTGGCAGTAAATTATTTTATGCACATTTCACATTGCGGTTGTTTTCATTTATTCCAAGGAAGAGACAATAAATTTGTTTGGTAATTATCGAACGAAATTTTGTGCGGTTTTTACTGTACTCTCTGACTCATATCTCTGTGCAAACTGTGCTTCATTGTTTATTGTTATAATATTTGTTATAATTTATTTTTGATTTTTGGGTATTCAGGTTTTTTTTTTGAAGATTATTTCAAAGACTTGCATCGATTAATTCGAGTTTGTTGTTTAATATTATGCAAACTGGTTCAAAAAAAAAATGCTAAAACACGAAAAAATATCGTTGATTGATTAATTAATTGATCTCGCAGATAAATCAAATACATCGACTTGTATATTTAAATACTTATATATAAATTAATACAATTTGATCGACATTCGTTCGTTATTCAGTTCATCAATTGAACAGACATTTGAAATATATCGATTATACAATGACAACTATCGATTAGCTTATCGACAACGCATTGGCCTACACACACTTAACCAATACATACAACATTAGCGATATATTGCTTTGAGCGTCAATTTTGGTTGCAATGTAATCGATAGAGTAATCGATCTTTAAGCAATAAACCTATCGATAGTTAACATGTTGTGCAAGATACTTTATTAAATACATTAAAGTAAGATTAAATATTATGTTAAATTTTGTTCGATGAACATTCGATAACTTTCGCATTGGCCCAGAGAAACTTCTCCAAACATGTTAATATACAAACGTACCTCACAATGAGAGCGAGTCGAATATATTGATCGCCCTTAACAGTTTGTTCGCCAGCAATACATTTATCGCCTGCTTGATGAGATCTTTGCATTTCCAATCGAACGAGCAAACAATTTCGCACACTTAAGAGCAATCGAGAAATGCCGGCGAATCAACAAGTCCAGCAATCCAAGCGACAAGGCGACAAACAGACAACATAAAAAAAAAGCGCTTCATAATAAAAAACCGCTTAGGAATTTTAATGGCATACAAAAGAAAAAAAAAAAGAGGAGGAGAAATAAACACAAATCAAATAAAATAAAAGCTAAGTACGATTTGCTGTGCGCGCCCTGCTGGGCCGTTTGCCAGCTGTCAGCTCATCTTCGATGCGGTTATCGATTAGCAATCGAGTCAAGTCAAGCGATTGTCAACTGTTTGCGCAACTCAACACAAAACAGCACGAAGCTGACAACGCGGCGTATGCGCAACGTGCAGCCACCTGCCGTGACCTCAAAAGCTGGATTCTAGAGGAGCGGACAGGTGGGCTGGTAAGCCGGTGGGCACTTGGCCAGAAGGGGATTGCGGCTATACGCATGCGCCGCATTTGGTCAAAATGATACAAGCTGAAACGCAGTAAAAAAGAAAAACAATTAAGTGTGCTCTAGTCGGGAGTGCACGACGAGCAGATAACCTCATCCGAGAACGAGAGCCGACTAACCAAGTTTGATATACCTAGCTCTTATAGTCTTCGAGCTATGCCTAAAGAAACGTGTCTCAAATCGATATTTATCGATATTATGATTATGGAAGGGCATGTCGAAAAATAAAGGTATATCAACTCAGCTCGTCGTACAGATCACTTTATGGGGTTGTAAATGCTGCGTTCTGCGTGTCACATATATTTGCACTTAACCAGTATACCCATTTAAGCCATTTTCAATGGGTACAGGGTATCAAAATAGCATTTGTGTAGCGATTAGCATTTGGCGTTTGGCGAATGTCAAAAAAGATTTTCGTTGAACAACTTGCAACGCACATCAAAGGCAAAGGCTTTCAAAGCTTTCAAAGCCAGCAGAACAAAAGCTAAACCACACACACACACACACACACACACACACACACAGCGCGCACATACACACACGAAAACATGCGAAAGCCATAAATCATAATTCTTTATTCTGGCTTTTTTCATTTGGTTGTTGCTCAAGTTTTACGTTTTTCGTTGTACATTCTCGCTTTTTGTTTTCTCATTTTAAAATTTAATTTTTTTTTTTCTTGACTGACTTTCAATTTGCACAAGTGTGCGTGTGTGTGTGTGTGTGTGTGTGT
Source organism: Drosophila ezoana (assembly GCA_035045725.1). Classification (NCBI taxonomy): domain Eukaryota; kingdom Metazoa; phylum Arthropoda; class Insecta; order Diptera; family Drosophilidae; genus Drosophila; species Drosophila ezoana. The sequence goes on from JAWNOU010000058.1 coordinate 5,883,579, forward strand.
GTGTGTGTGTGTGTGTGAGGCACATAAAAGTGGCACTAAAACTTTTCGAGGCAACTGTAGCTGCGGCGGGGGGCACAGGGGTTGGCATTCGCAACAAACATTCCTGCCAAAATGATAAATGGCCCAAAAGCCAATACTGCTAGAAATGGCAGAGCCACAACAGATCGGGCACCGAAGGGGTGGCTGCTCGTTATATTCTATGTAGGCGTCTGGGGGTTGGTTCGCTTTTGCATTTCAGAGTGGTGAGGGGTGAGGGGTGAGGGAAGGGGACGGTGTCGGGGACGGGGGGTCGCAGTCGTATGTCCCTCAATAACTACTTAGTTATACAGAACGCATAATTAGTCAAGTTTTAGCTTAACCCAATCTCTGGCTAAGGCATTCCGCACACAATTCCAAACACATAACTGAATTCCTTGAAAAACCTCAAAGACCATAAAAAAATATAAAAGGCAAAATGCGAAACATGGCAGCACACAAAAAGGGCAACAAATTGCCATAAAAAACAAAAAAAAAACAGAAACGAAAACGAAAAAACCCAAATTAGCACTGAGAACTAAAATTAAATAATATAACTTCATATAAATATGCCATGTGGCAACGCTGCGAAAGCACAACGCAGCGGGTTGTTAAGTTGCCTGTGTTAAAATCTGACTTAAATTTTGGCTAAAATTAATGGAGTGACTAAGAAAAATGCAATTATGAGTTGATTTCATGACAGCTGGCAATGCTGCAGCAGCAAAGCCAGAAATAGCATTCGCAGCAACTATCTGGCAACGCTGTGCAAACATATTTGCTTGCCCTAAGCTGAAATCAAACTCAAATTTTGTTAAATTTACTAAATCTAATTGGAAATTTGCAATTTTGAGACAATTATAATACAAATTGAGAAACAGCGCCATTGTGTTATGTGGCAACACTGCCTTATTAAGTTGGCTGCACTTGTTAAGTTGGCTGTGCTCAAATCTAATTGAATTTAAGCATAAATTAACGAGATATGGGTTTTTTGCGTATTTCTAACCGCTATCAAAAATGGCTGATAAACTTTGGGCTCGACGAAAGCCCATAAAACAGTCTGTATGCGAGATTCTGAAGAGATCTCAGCTGCAGTTTGAGCTAAGCAGATGCATAGAGTCTCAATTGACCTATTGCATAGCTGAAATACTTGCAATACTTGCAATGCTCGGAATGCATGTGCTTGTTGTTTGCATTTCACCTTCAACTGTGATTGACCGCACATACCCGCTGGGCTATTACACACACTCGAATGTAGATCAATTGTAGATCCGCAGTCTCTGGCTAATAGGCATCTATGAAAATGTGTGCATTCTGCATTCAATTAAACGATTAAGTTCTTAATTGAGACATCAACATGGCTAACTAAACTACCCACAGCAAATGCGAACAGCATTGGGTCAGTCAGTCAGTCAATCAGTCAGTCAGTCAGTCAGTCAGTCAGTCAGCTGTCAGCTGCTCAATGCTTACATAAATCAATTTACTTACTTACTTTTTTTTTTATAATTAAATTGCTTAGGCTTATACCCTGTACTTAAACTAAACAACTCAGTGGGGTAGCCTCTTACTTGGCATTAAGATGCAACAGACACTTTAATCTCGGTATTAACAGAAGCCACAGCGGGGATGCAGCTACTCTTTTTCCGATGAACAAATTTATTGCTCATTATAGGGTATCTTGAAGTCATTTGTATACAGAACACAAGTTTCATTAAAGTTGCTCCAAATATTGTCTAAAGAGCTAAAGCCTGTGTTAAGATCAATTCAGAGCACATTTATAGCTCATTACAGGGTATCTCGAATTCACGAGAGTGAACTTTTTTGTTTCAAACGATAATATTCTAGCCCTGCCCTAAAACAAGGCTCAAACATTGTCTATTGAGCTAAAACATGTGTTCAATTCGATTTAATGTATTTTAATGTAACTCATAGTTGATTACAGGGTATCTGTTAACCGTGCAGTCTTGTATAGAGTACACTTGCTGTGGCATAAAAGACGCCCCAAACATGGTCGAATGAATTGAGCCAAACAAAAAATGAGTAGCCCATTACAGGGTATCTTTTGGTTATGCAGTTCTTTGTAGAGTACACTTAACTCTTAAATAAGATAATTTATTTTTAATATGCTGCAGTCATGCCTTAAAATATGCCTTAAACATATGTTTATTTCGATTTGCAATGTTCTATAAATGCTTACAGGGTATCTTAAGGTCGTGCAGTGTATGGCACACTAACTGGCTTTTTATGAGCTGTTTTACGCTCACACAAGCTCAAATACGGGCGCGATTTGACTTGTTTTTTTTTGAATTCTCACACACTTCTCTTGCCCTATCACTCACTCACCCACTCTCTCTCTCTCTCTCTCTCCCTCTCTCTCTCTCTCTCTTGTAGAGAGCGAGCGTGCGATTCGTGCTGGTCGTCGCTGTCGTCGGTTGATGTCTCGGATGTCGCTGATGTGGATGTGGATGTCGACCGGTGCCGGTGGCCAAAACATTCAGTTGAATTCAACGCTGTGAGCAACACACGCTGGAAGCGCCGATGGAACCGCGTCGCGACGCAGCGGCAACGGCAGCAGCGGCAGCGACAACAACAACAACAACAACAACAACAGCAACGGCAGCAACAGCTAAAGAAACAAAAGCAACAACAATATTTGCACAAGAGCAACAAAAAGAACTGCAACAAAAACTACAAACACAAACAACAGTCAGCTAAAAAGAAAAAACGTTTTATTAACAACAATTTGTGATAACCGAGAGAGACAACAACAAAAACCAACAACAACAACAACTACAACAACAAGTAGACGCGAGTGTCCAAAATAAAAACAACATTTATATACTTATACAAAAATATATATATATCCACAATATATATCTATATTTATACAAAGCGCATATACAAACACAACAAAAAAAAATTGAAAAATATTAATAATAATTAAACAATAAATATTTAATTAACAACAAAAAGCAGTCCAACAAATGCAACGCGTAGGCCTTCAACTGTGATTTACAAATAAAATATATTAAAAAACAAAACAAAACAACAAATAAAGTTTAAACAAAGTTCTACTATAAAAAAAAAAGTGGCGAGCAAAAAAAAAATAATTCTACAAATAAAATAACGAGTTACGAGTGCCTTTTTTTTTAAATATTTTTATTTTGTTTGTGCGTTGATTCGCTATCCAATTAGAATTCGCGCCCCAATAAGAAGCAGCAGCAGCAGCAGCCACACAATGTTCAACTCCAATATACCGGCCGCCGCGCTGCTGAGCATCGAGGGCAGCGGCCTTGGGGGTCACACGCCGAAAACTCCAGAGATACTCAACTCGCTGATCGCGATGACAAATCCTTTGGACAACTACAACTTCAATGGCTCCGGCAGTTGCAGCGCCGCCTCCACGCCGGTGGTCACCATACGCAACTTCTGCGGCAATGCGAACGGACAGGTGCGTAGCCCCCCTCGCACCACCTTGATTGATCAGCTTGCCTAATCTCAGCTGTGGTGTCTTTTCTCTTGCAGTCGCACTCGCAGGACAGCAGTCATTCCAGTTGCTCGGCATCGCCGCTTGATTCGCCGGCAGGCACAGCGACCACGCCCAGTGTGCAACAGGTAGGTGTTGGTGCAAAAGGGGCTGTCAAAAAGGGGTGTGTACAGATTTTCTAACATTGTCTTTGAACGTGGCCCAGACGCGGAATCAATTCACCAAATTTTACTTTCAATCTTGGACTTTCAATATCAGAGCTTAAAGTCCTCTTCAACTTGGCTTCAATTTAACATTTGTTGCATTCTTGACAATCAGTTTAACTTTCCGTTCCGTAATTGAATTTAACTTTCAATCTTCAGTTCTTCGTTCAATTATCTTATCTATTGATTGTGACCTTCAGGTGCAGTTTTTAGCTTTCAATTAGCCTTTTCAATCAATGAAATATTTCAATTGGACATATACATAGTTCATATCTCGCATAACTTACAGTTTGACTTACATATATTCTATTTTCATTTATCTTGCTCCATAGATAGCCCAACACGGTTTGATTGATCGTTCAATTCAGTTTAATCTTGTCAAAGCTGACAATCAGTTCGACCTGAAATTCAGTTAAAACATAATTATAGACTAAATATGGGCATAACAATTTTATTTTTAACCTTAACTAGTTCCTTCAATTAGCCAAACGCTGTTCAATCAATTTTATATTCAATCAACGGGAATATTGCTGACATTCCATCACAGTTCTTTCAATTATCCAAATACTGATTCATCAACTTTCTTTTTCAATCAAAATTCCATTTCAAATATTAATGTTTCAATTTGCATTCAATTCAATGCTGACATTTCATCACAATTGACAATCAGTTAAAATTGTTGCTTGTTGTTGTTGTAGCTTTCAATTTTACTTTCAATCTCAAGACAAGGTTTGTTCAATCAACTTCCCTTTTCAATCAAAATTGCATATTGAACATTGCTGTTTCAGTTCGCACTCAGTTAAATGCTGACATTCCATCACAATTGACAATCAATTCAAATTGTAATTCAATCGAGCTTAGCTTTAAATATAACTTTCAATTATCTGATGCAATCGATTGATGGCCTTTGGCTAACTTGACGACGCATTGCACAATTTTCACTTTCAATCTGGCATCTGTTGAATTACTGCACGCGTGCATGCAATTCCATTCGATTCAATTCAATTTCCCTTTCAATCTGGCCGCACCATTCAACGACAATCAACAAGATTGTCCAACATTTGCGTGCGTTTTCCATTTCCAATGTCCGAATTGCATATGTGGCGCCCACGCAGCGCACGACGATGTGCCAAATGCCCACGCAATGCCAGTTTGCTGCACCGGCTCCGGCTTTAGCTCCGGACATTGGCCGGCATCCGCTGGCACTCCCCCGCGTATCTGCGCCCCCGCGCCCACACGCCAGCCCGCCTTCAATCGGGGCGACAGTCGGTTAGTCATTTGGTCGATTTGTCGCTTGGGTCAGGCTTTTGGCTTTGGCGCTGAGTTCGTGGGCGTCGTTGTTGACGCTTTAATTGCAAAACGCAGCCAGAATTGATTTCACTTTTCGTATGCAAACAGAAATTGAATAAAGTATCTCTATCTGTATCTGTATCTGTGTCTATAGTTGTAGCTGTATCTGTATATGTATCTGTATCTTTAGCTGCTGCATCTGTATCTATAGCTGTTGCATCTGTGTGCGGCTGCACAGAATCACTTGACTGACATTGGCCTTAATGAGGCACGTAGCTGACGCAGCTCAGCTCAGTGAGGATAGGTAGGTGGAAAGGTGGCTGGGGTGGGGGGAGAGGTGTGTGTTTCTCGAGGGGCGAGTGCGGGTGCGATTATTGCATATGAATAACATTTGCCACGCGGCAATTAAATGCCATTCGAGCAGAGCTCACAGAGCTCCCGGGCGCATCCAGCAGATACTTAGATACATTTACGTATCTGTAAATGTGCGCTGCACTAATTGGCAGGTGTGCGTGTGTGTGTGTGTGTGTCTCTCTCTGTGTATGTGTGATTTATGATTATTACTTGAAACGAATTTATAGGCATTGAACTGCCGCAAATTTTAATTGCCGCCCGTCGACGTCGGCGCAAGTGCAAAATATTACAAAAAATTAAAATTAAACACTTTTCAATTTGTTTTCTAACAAATTTCACATAAATTATAAAAGCCCAACACACGCACACACACACACACACACACGCAGGCAAATGCTAACTTTTTGCTGTTGCCACTCGCCACAGTTTTTATTGCACTTTTTGCCGCAGTCGCCGCTGCTGCTGCTGCTTCTTCTTCTTAGTTTGCGCAAATATTTGCACAAATGTTTAAATTGTATTTTGCACATTTCTCATAAACGCAAAATGCACAGTGAGAAAAAAGTGGAAAGAAAACGGCAGACAAAAAAAAAAAGTACAAATTTCAAAATGGCAAATATTGAATGTCGAAAAGTCGTACATAAAAAAAAAAATACTTAAAAAAAGCGAGAAGAAAACACAAGTTGCAAACAAACCGCACACTGAATACCCTAGCTATAGCTTTAGATGAACATAAACACAAAAGCCAAAACGAGGTTAGAATCTACAACAATATCGTAAGGTTTCATAATTCCTCGAGCATAAGTTTTTCAAGCAGCATTAAAAAGCATTTATACAAAGTTTCATTAACTTATCTTCGGTGAAAGCTCAGTTCGAATAGCCTGTAAACGATTAGCAACAAATTTCGTATACCCCACTTTTTAAGGGTATTTTTCCAAAAACGGAAAACAAATAAAAAGTAAAGTAATAAATAATGAAGAAGAGAAAAACTGGCAAACAGGCGAACAAACAAAATGCGGGGCCAAATAAAAGATGCAAATTTGCGAGACGATTCGTGCGAAATGTGAGTTATTTTTTTTTTTTTTTTTTTTGGGCGCTGCTCGGCAAACATCGCACATTTGCAGTTACAAATACAAATACAAAAACACACACAGATACAGATACAGCTACAGGCACAGATATAGATACATTCACAGATACAGCTACATACGCAGATATATGTAGATACCTTCAGATACATATACAGTATCTATACGCAACTGGGTGAATCGCAAAGAAGGGCTTAGATATGAGATTGGATAAACATACATATACATATATGTACTTCTCTCTCTCTCTCTCTCTCTCTCTCTCTCTCTCTCTTTCTCTCTCTGGCCCGTAGCACTCGTTAAGTTGTATCATTATACCTTCAGAAATCGGCCCCAAAGAGTTGGGTTCGCCCGATTTATATGCTTGCAGATTTGCTTATCTTTGCGACTTCGTTATCTCATGTTTTCAATTTCGATCTGGTCTGCTTATCAAAGATAGATTAAGTCTTATCTCACTTAGATCAGTTCCAAACTTTAGTTCTGCTTGTGCTTCTCCTTCCTCTCTCTCTTTCTCTTGCTCTCTGATCAGCTGAACTTTATTTCTTTTATTTCCCTTTCTGTCTCCGGCTCGTTTCAAGTTAAGATCTAGTTTCTTCTTTAGAACAGTCAAAATTTTCGACTTGTTTTTTTTTTTTTTTTGACAAATTTAGACAAACGTTTTGGTCTCTCTACTTCTCTTGTTCTCCCTTTTTTCCCTCTCTCTCTTTCTCTCTCCCTCTGTCTCTATTCCCTTCCCTCTCTCTCTCTTCTCTCTCTCTCTCTCTCTACCAATTTCTGATCTGCATACTTGAACACTGACCTCTTCTAACCTTATATTGATTGACTGAGTTAATTAACTGACTGATTGACTGACTGATTGACTGCCTGCTTGACTGATTGATTATTAACACACAGCCCAAAACCTTAAAAGCAATGTAGCTCAAATTTGTACGGTAGTTACCCTTTGTGAAATGATTGCGAAAAGCTAACTTTCACGGGCGGAAAATGCTTGACAGGGAAGATTGAACATTTGTAGCAAACAACTTGGCCCCGGGCAAGGCCGAAGAATGCACGCTAGTATGTACAGATATAGATATATATGTATGTATATAAATGGGATGGATATATGTATTTGTGGAATTGCATTTCTTACTTCCCCCGACCCTTGGCCAGCCTACTTCTGCTACTGCATGCTCCAATTACGCTCACTGGCCCCACACGCAGACCATTTGGAATGCCCTGACAACTAGCAGGCACACACACATACACACACGCACACACACCCGCTCGCATAGAGAGTTGCACAATAAAAACAACTACAACAACAACAACAACAACAACGGCAGCTGGAGTCAAGTAGAAAACGCACCAATTTTCGAGAAGTCTGCCAAGTCGAGTTGAAGGCAACAAAATCATTTTCTTTTTTTTATGTTTCTTGACCATATGGTCGCCGGGCGGTCCGCAGTAGCTGCGGCAGTCGCAGTCGCAGTCGCAGTCGCCGTCGTTGGCGCATGCGATTATTATGATTATGCGTGTTTCTTTTTTCTCAACAAAATTTATTTATCTGCTTTTTGGGTCAATAAATAAAAAGGCAGCGTGCCTAAAATTGAAATGAAACAATGCGTTGAGCGGCTGGCGAAAATAACAGCAGCAGCCGCAGCGGCTGCAAAAAGGGGCTGGGCTGTGCATAGGGCTGAGGGGGGGCTTTTGGAGTGGGCGTTGGACAGTGGCATCTGAACAATTTCTCGAGCAGACAGCAAATAAAAAGCGCAAAACTCAAGATAATGATAATCATGTTGATGATCATCGTGAAGATGGGCTGGCAAAGATAGTCTGGGTTTGTCTGACACTTGAATGAGCTGTCATTGAGCTGTACATCGAAGGGGGCTGCCCAAAAAGGGAAACAGCAGGGTAGAGACCTCGAGTGGGAGAACGTGAGTGGAGTGAGGGGGGAAATGAAAAACTATACAGTCTTTCAGCAGCTTTCAGTCAGCGCTTCAATCAGTGCTTTTATCAGCACTTACTTCTATTACAGCTTCAATCAACTCTACAATCAGCGCTTCAATCAACTATTCAATCAAAGCTTCAATCGGCGCTTCAATCAAAACTTTAATCAGCGCTTCAATCAGCGCTTCAATCAGCGCTTCAATCAGCGCTTCAATCAGCGCTTCAATCAGCGCTTCAATCAGCGCTTCAATCAACTATTTAATCAACTTTTCAATCAACTCTTCAATCAGCGCTTCAATCAGCACTTCTACTGACGGTTCGTTTTTTAGGCTTTCCTCTTCAATTGAATCTTCAATTCAATTCTTCCTTTTCGATGGGGTCATTCAACTAGTTGAATTGATTGCACATTCTGCTTTTCGGGATGCGCTACTAAAATAATTCGTAAAATATGACCCTTTTCCACTTTCAAGTCAAACTTCAATCAATTCCTTCCTTTCCAAGTTGAATTTCGTTGTAGGTCAGTTGAATTTACTTTAATTTCAATTCATATAAATTTTCTTATTCAACTAGTTGAAAGTTGACTCGTTATTTCGACTGACTTCGATCAATTTCAATTCAATTTTGAATTTCAATTTCAATTCAACGAATTGACTCAACGTTTCACTTTTGGGTGTGCGAAGCTCAAATTATTTGTGCAATCTGAGCCTTTCCTCTCTTCCTCTGCCTTGTCAATTTCAATTTCAATGTGGGGCATTCAACCAGTCGCATTGACTTAACCGAACTGCGAGCATGTGTGTTGGGCCCTTTTTAAATGAAAGTTGACAACGTGTCGACGTGATGACCATCTGTTTGTCTGTTGTCTCTACTCCATAAAAGGCGCTGACGCGTTGCCCACCCACCTCTTTAAGACCGGAGACTTGTGGCCAGGGGAGCGGAGCGGGCGGAGGTTGACTGTTGCGACTGCACTTGAGCAACCTGTTGTGGCCTTGTTGTTATTTATTGTTTTTGTTGTATGCATTGTCCTGCCCAGTAGTCTGGGCACTGGGCGGGTACACAACAGAAAAAAAAAGAAAAAAAAAAAAATACCGATTTCTATCTTTCACTTTAATATTTAAAATTTATGCGAGAGTTGCCCTCAAGTAAATCACAAAGTTAACAAAACAAATGCCGACGAGATAATCTGAAAGGCGAGACCCAAAAATCGCAAAAACCCAGCGCAAAGCCCAGGCCCAGCCCAAGCCCAGCCAAAAAATAACCGGGCCAGATCCGAAGTGTGGCCAAGGAATGCGCCAAGCTGAGCAAAACTCATGTCAAGTATTTTATTTGTTGTTGATTTCTCGTGAGGGTTGGCCCGCTCGGGGCGGTGCAGGGGGCGAGGCGTGGCCACTGAGTCAAGTGAGATCTGGTTGAACTTGGTTAGTTCTCTCTGGCCAAATGGGTCAGTCAGAAATGTCAACGCGTCATTTCCCGAATTGGAGTTGTGCGCCGTGGCAAGCACTCAAAATACTCGCTACTCGATGCCACATGCGCGATGCCAAAAGACTTGACTTATGCAATTCGTGCTGCCAGTGCCAGTGTTGCCAACTGTCGCTGCGAAATAGTAGCTTAAAATAGCTAAATTACATTCACAAGGGGAAAAGGGTTGCCACCATTTAGCGAGGTTTCCTTTGCAGCAGTTGGCAAGGGTCACAAACAAAAAGTACATGTTAGGCTAGAGATGACACAAATGTGAAGTTACGCAATCGATAGGGCAATAGACAGGGTTGCCAAAGCTTCTCGTTGAGATAGAAAAAAGTAAATTTAGGTAAAGCAAATTTCAAGTTAAATAAGTCTTGAGCATGGCGAATCACACGCAACATTAAAAAATAGCCAGAATTGCAGCAGCTGCACACTTCAATGTGGCTATAAAATGGCTAAAATGGCAGCATTGCTGCCAACTGCGGCGCCACATGGGATTCAGCCAATTTGGCTATTGGTGACAAACAACTTTTGGACCTTGACTAATCGTTCTCTCTCTCTATCTCTATCTCTCTCTAGACCTGTTCGCAGCTGATCAAAGCTGGCCTCAAGCTATCCATTCAAAGCAAACGCAAGCTGTCCACATGCGACTCCAGCTCCGGCTCCGAGCAGCCGAACTCGAAGTGTTCGCGCCGCGACGAGGACTGCGAGGAGTCCAGCGATGAGGATAGCGAAACCAAGTCGGTGCCGAAGGGCCTGACGCCCGAGGATGAGGATCGCCGGCGTCGGCGTCGCGAGCGCAACAAAATCGCAGCCACCAAATGCCGCATGAAGAAGCGCGAACGCACCCAGAACCTGATCAAAGAGTCCGAGGTGCTCGATACCCAAAACGTTGACCTGAAGAATCAGGTGCGCACCCTGGAAACGGATCGGCGACGTCTGCTCGAGATGCTGCAGGCGCATTCGCCGGGCTGCGTCAAGCGCGGCGGCTGCCAGCTGCCGTCCAAGCTGCTGCAATCGCCGGCAACCAAGTATCTGGCCGAGCTAGAGCTGGAGGGGTTGCTCAATGGCGATGCGGCAGGCAGCGCAGCCAACACGCCCACGCAGCGGCAACATCAGCAACAGCAGCAACAGCAACATCAGCAGCAGCAACAGCAGCAGCAGCAACAACAACAACAACAGCAGCAGCGCATGCAGAGTATACCATCCATGTCGACGTTCAAGTTTGGCAGCAAGACGCCAGCAGTTATGGCAGCAGCGGTGGCAGCAGCACAGGCGCAACAGCAGCAACAGCAGCAGCAGCAGCAACAACAGTTGCAACAGCAACAGTTGCCGAATGGCTATTGCAAGCCCTCGCCCTCGCCGCAGGAGTTCGAGCATGCGGGCTACTTGAGCTCGCCAACGCAGGAGGCCCTCTGCCTGCCACAGCAACTACAGCAGCAACAGCAACAGCAGCAGCAATCGTCACTGAATCCCGCCAGCAACAACAATAGCAACAACAATGCCGACAACAACGGCAATTTGGTGGTCAGCCAACAGGTCTCGGACTATGTGCCCAATTGCGAGGGCCTCAGCCTTGGCCTGGGTCTGTCCGCCGTTGCCGTTGCCATCACCACGCCCACCAACAGCAGCAGCAATACCAGCCTCAGCAGCCTCAGCAGCCTCAGCAGCCTTAGCAGCAGCAACAACACCAGCAGCAATCACAGCAGCAGCAACACCTTGGCAGCAGCAGCAGCAACCAGCCTTCCGCCAGCAACAACTCTGCCGCCAGCGACCACGCCCACCAGCGCCATTGAATTTGTGAAAAACGAATTGGTGGACTCACAGAGTCCATATACGACAGCGCTGAGCGCCGAGCGTTTCCTGTTCGAGTCCAGCGACGGCTTCCCGGACATCAAGCATGCGGTCAGCGTGCATCCCAGCAGCATACTCAACAACATGACCAGTGTGGCCAGCCTGGCCGTGCACAACAACAACAACAGCCATCTGATGGACTTTCACAATGGCCTGCCGCACGGCGGCGGCGTCGGCGTCGGCATCATGACGCCCGTCTACGAGGAGGAGCAGCTGTTGATAATGAAGAACAGCTGCTTTCCCAACGATCTGCTGTCGCAGCTGGGCGATGAAACCGATTTTGTGGATCTAGATACGGGCGCCGCTGCCTTTATGCATAACGGCGGCTGCCTGGCGTGAGATCGGGCTGCTCAGCGTGCTGCCGATCACGAGCTGTTGCTGGCCTACGAACAGCAGCAGGAGCAGCAGCAGCAGCAGCAGCAGCAACAGCAGGCGGTGGAGGATGAGCTGCAGCAGGAACAGGCTTGGACACATGTGGACTACTGGTGTTAGGGCACACGCGCATGCAGCTGGCATAGGTGCGAGTGCGAGTGCGAGTGTGTATGTGTGTGTGCTGCTAGCTATTGGCGCTTGCCACGCCCAGCTAATGCCGCGCCCAAGTATACAGGCACACGCCCCACACACACACGGACACAACCCTAACGAAATATCCAAGTTCTTCCAACAACAACAACAACAACAACAATAACAACAGCGATAACAACAACGACAAGAACAACAGTAATGTCTCCTCCCACACCCCACTACGCCCTGCGCCCGCGCTCGAATATACTTCTTATCATAAAGCACCCAACCTACCCCCCTGCAACACTAGTGTGTGTGCGTGTGTGTATGTGTGTGCGTGTGTGTGTGTGTGTGTTTGGAGCGGCGCTCCGAAACGTGGCTTGACTACCTCAGAAAACAACCTTTAAAATTTAAAGCACTTTGTTTAAAATATAAATATAACTAATTTTTTTTTGTTTGTTTTTTTTTTTTTCGCTCGTCTAAAGCTTAGAATGTAAAGCACCTGTACATAACCTTAAATTTGTATGTGTGTATGTATATGTGTATATTGTACGTATGTATATCTCTCTCTCTCCACACATTTACATGTATGTGTATATATATGTGTGTGTGTGTGTTTATGTTTATGTTTATGTTTATGTTTATCGATAACATTCCGTGCAACAGGCAATTTGTTGGCAGTCACAGCCGCATCAGTAATTATTAATTTTAATTTCCGTTAAAACAGACCTAAACTGCCCCCCCCCCCCTTTCTCTCTCCCCTCTGCCCTCACCCGCACATCTAACACTGCGAGATTATGCAGGAAAATGTTAAAAAATCTGGCGAAAATCTGGAAAAAAAAAATTCTAAAAAAATTACATAAATTATATTTAAGCTAACTCTAAAAATTAATAATTAAAAAAACAACAAAAAAAAAACCATGCGATATGATGACGTTCGATATTTTTTTTTTTGCAAAAAGTAGGCTTAAGGTGTGATAAACATAAAGAATGTAGTTAAAAAAAAACTATTATAAAAAACATAAACTAAAAAAAAAAAACTTTGTGTAACTTTTCTCCCGTTTTATTTTTTGTAAATGTGAATTGTTTAAGACAAAGAATGCTTGTTGCCTTAAGAAAAATATGTTAGCTGAACAACTAAAAAGGAAAAAAGAAAAAAAATGTAGACCTAAGTTTGTTAATTTTTTGTGCGAAACTAAAAAATGTGCTCTTAAAAAAAAAAAACCTATAAAACTGCAAGAAATTTTTTTAAAAACCAGCGCCTTATTAAACTTAATGAGAAAATATATAAGAAAAAACGAAAAAACAAGAAGAAAACAAAAGCAAAAGCAAAATATTTACAACAAAAAACTTAAATATATATTATATGCATTGAAAAATGTTTAAATGTATAGAGAAGAAAATATTTCAAAATATTTGTGTATGTGTGTTTACCGCTTGATAATATTCAGACTCAGATAACTCTATAGGACCTTCTGTAGCGTATAAATGTGTGTGTAGAACAAGAAGAAGAAGAAAAAACTCGTTTATGCATTCAACAAATTCGAAGTATAAACAGCTGTGAACACCAAAAAGTGGCCTAAAAGTTTAACCGAAAGAGATCATCAAGTGCTTTTCTAATTGTTTATTTCGAATTATATACTAATATATACTTCCTTTTTTTACTTGAACAAAAAAACAAAACAAAAGAAAGAAAAATTGCCTCGATTTGTACTAAAGATTTAATATTTACAAACTATTTATGTATTATATAAAATGATAGCATTTAGTGAGCACGGCTTTTGTAGTTGTACATTGTCTACCATATAAAGCAAAATACTAACCGTAGCATACCCTAGAATACCCTGCAATTTGAACTATCCATTGGCTCTCTCTCCCCCCCTCCCCCTCCCCCTCTCCCTCTCTCTCAATGAAGTTCGTCATGAGTGTGTTAATTGTTAATTGTTTGTAAAACTAAAAATAAAATTCAAAAATAAAAAACAACCTAAAAAGAAACCCAAAAGAAATGCCCGCCTATTTGAAAGGAAATAGAGTAGAGCAAAAATTTGTATATAGCACGAACTACGCGAATCAAAGGAATTATATTAATATGATATTATATGTTCAGCTTCCAAGAAAAAAAAAAAAAAAAAAAAAAAAAAACGATTAAAAAAAACCAAACAAAAAATTGTAAGCTCAGGTCAAGTTTGTGTCTAATATAAAGGAAGTTTTTTTTGAGAAAAAAAAAAAAAATGCAATGCCTAAAAAGAAAAACAACATTTAAATGTTATATGTATAAATGCAATCAATGTTTAACCCAATTTGGCTATAAAAGAAAACATATTTATTACAAATAAAAAACAAAAAAACATACCTCTCACACATACATAGATTTATAGTATGTGCATATATGTGCGTGCCTCTGGCTGAAGTTCTTACGTGCTCTCAATTCTAAAAGTATAAACCTATATGGGCATATAATTCATAAAGTTTCAAAAACAGAAAGCAACAAAATTTCAAATATCATTAACATGAAAAGAAAAGAAGTTCAACAACAACAACAACATCTCGATCTATAATTAAATTTTGGTATATTTCACATCTCTCTCTCTCTCTCTCTCTCTCTCTCTCTCGCGCTTCATTCCTCTCTCTCGCTCTCTCTCACTCACTTTGTGCAGTGTTGTCAAATGCCGCATTCAAAAAATGTGTTTAAAATGCCAAAATGCCGCCCAAAAATGGCTAAAATGGCGCATTTAGCTTGAAAATTGCGCGTTTGACAACACTGTTTCTGTTGGCTAGTAGTGGCGCATATTCTCATATCCTTTCTCTCTATCTCTCGCTCTCGCTCTCATTTAACCTTAGCTATTAGTTTTTAGGTTTTTACTATTTGTAATATCAACAAACAGCAACAATCGACAATTTGTTGAGCAAAGCAAACAAAATGCGCTACGAAGTACCTGTTAAATGTTATATAAATCGTATATATGCACACATATACATATATATGCATATAAGTGTTGTTAAATGTTAACAAAAACAAAAAACAAAAAGTTAAATAAATAGCTAAACAATTAAAAAGCATAGAAGCACACAGTCAAAACTTCAGCCGCAGGCACGTAAAGCCCATTAACGGACCTGTTCCCGGATATCGTTTCCGATCAAAATGCGAAAACGAGTGAAAATGCATTCGATGCGCTTTTCAATCCGCAACGATATCGGCCAGAGGCCCGCACATATATACTTATATGGCATGTGCGATTACTTCAACAAATAATCATATAATAATAAATGCATGTGTTAAAATTATAATCTACAATTTCCATAAAAAAAAACATAATTATATAAAAACTCCCATAAACTGTGCTAAAAGAAGAAATACAAAAAGAAAAAATAGAGAAAAAAAAAAGTATTATTTATATATTTTTGACAAGCGCAAAAATATATGCAAATTAATATTTGCGTTTTCAGTTGTCGCCCTTAAAAAAAAAACAATATCGAAATATATATATATATATATATATACCAGGCATATATATATGTATTTATGTATATATATGTATATATATATATATATGTGTATAACATTTCTTATAACTTATTAAGCTGAGCACAAGCAATTTGTAATTTAATTAATTTTAGCTCTTTTTTTAACTACTTTTTTCCATATATTTGTTTTTGTTTAACTTGTTATAAAAAGAAAAATGCAATTGTTAAAAAGTTATAAAAAACTAATTTTACAATTTTTGTTTTATTATTATTTTATTTTATACATATATATAAATATGTATGTATATGTAAAGCACAAAAGAGAGGCACACGATAAATCAACTCAAAGCCAAACAACGACAGCTACACACACACACACACACACACACACGCAGCACACACACACACACACACACACACACACACACACACACACACACACACACACACACACACAGACAAACACACACATAGACACACACACACACTCACACACACACACTTACACACACACACACTTACACACACACACACACACACAGACACACACACACACTTACACACACACACACACACACACACACACACACACACACACGCACACAGCTAACTGTGTTTTAATGCTTTATAAGCTGAAATTAAGCGAAAATGTTTTTAATATTTGTCAAATGTAATTTATTATGCTACTTAAAAAAAAAAAACAAAAAAAAAAACAAAATCGAAAAATGCCCAGAAATCCCAACAACAACAAACAAACAAATCCTGCAACAAATTAACACCCCACAAAAATGTCAAAAAAGTGAGCAAAAAGAACTTTTTGCATTACATTTTATTTCAAAACAACATTTTTTTTTTGATACTTTTAAGCAGCTAATACTAAATATATAATTAAAAACTAACTAATAATATTTGTTTTTTTTTTTTATTATTATTAAACATAAAAAGTCAACAAATGGCAAATTTTTTCTTTAAAAATAAAAAATATTAAAAAAAAATCTAAAAAAACAACAACAAAAAATCAAACAAAACAAAAGCGAAAATGTAAAAATAAATGTTCTGCTTCGAAATCAAAAACGTACAAGAAATGTGATTTTAATTGATGAGTTTCAGTGGAAACTAGGTGGATTTTTAGATCTGCAGATGAAATTTTGGGACTCAGTTCAATGGGATTTAGTAAGTGAAAACAACTGAACTTTGATTTGCTGCAGATTGAAATCATAAGTTGTTAAGCAACACTGCTTTGGGCGCACTCTTAGTGTTGAAAAATGTTGGGGAATATTGTTGAGCTGACACGTTATCTACTCAGCTCTTGAGTAGCTGCAATAGGCCAGCACTTTAGTGCCTCACGAGCTGTTACTCAACACTGCGCAAACATTTGTCGAGCTGCTGTTCAACACTGGCGCTTAAAGTCCAGAAGCTTGCCTATCTATAAAACACTACGCAGCAAATCAGCTTCTATGGAATAGACTTAAGCTGCTGCTGAACACTGAATGAGCTGCTGCTGCTGCTGCTGCTGTTGTCCAACACTGTCCGCGTCTTACTCATAAATCGTTCGCTGGCTGCTACAATTGCTTAGACTCAATTATTTTTGTTCTTGGCGCGTGTCTTGGCGTGGGCGTGGGACACACTGACTGCCGGCCGCCAGCCGCTGATTGCTGCCCCGCCGGCGTTTTTGGACCGACGACAAACATCTGGAAGCTCAATTGCCGCGCCGACTGCTGCAGAAGGAGGCGCCGCGGCAGCGGGCGGGTTAAGAATGGGCGGACATATAAAAAGACTATGACATCATGTTATTATGCAAAAAGACGACGGCTTCATTGAGTGGGGCAGCAGCAGCTTTTCTGTGTGTCAGCTTTTAAGCTATCGTCGCCGACAGCTCTCCCTGCCTCTCTCTCTCTCTCTCTCTCTCTCTCTCTCTCTCTCTCTCTCTCTCTCTCTCTCTTTCTCATTCTATCTAACACCGTCTAGTTAGTTGTTCTCTCTCGCGCGCTCTCTCTCTCTCTCTCTCTCTCTCTCTCTCTCTCTCTCTATTGCTCAGCGATCTCTCATCGCACGCCCTCTCTTTCTCTCCTACTGATATGCATAACTTGAAGGCTTTGGCGCCGCGTTCGGCGCTTGGGTGATTAATACGTTGGCTCCCTCCTCTTGCGTATTTCGCCCCCGCTTCGCCCACTCTTCTTCTGCCGCCCCGTGAAACTGGCCGTGATTAATGCCTAATTGCCAATTGAATGTCAATAACAGTAATAGAAACATGTTAACTCCTTCCATATGCAAATCGCGCGACTGCAGAATGTGTCATTCACTGGTTCACTCGTGCGATCATCGCTGACATTTTCCAACACTGAAAACACTTATTAACTTCTAATCGTTTGTGACAGATGCGTAACACTAAATAGCTTGTTGCTTTAACTAAATTGTGTACCGGAATATTTCGAAGTGCTTGCCGAAGAAATGGGTCAGTCTCCAGACTCGACAGTCGTTGATCTATGATAATCAAATTTGATAGGCCTTTCAAATCTGGTCTGGTATATGGCTCAGCAACGAAAATTTGTAATTGGATCAGTTGGAATGTACAGTCATATTCCCGCAAAGGCTACAAACCGGTTTTGAACTGAACCGGTTCGAGCAGCATACCAAATTTAATCAAAATAGCTCAATGCCTTCCGAGCCGGGAACCAAACCTTAAGCCCAACTAGTTGCACATAAAGCAAATGAACTCAACCTTATTACATGATAAAAGACTTAGTTCCAAAGCATAAATATCAAAAGTGGGCACCATTGAAACGATCCATAGATCTGTTTTTGCAGTCCTGGCTCGAATTTAAATAATTAAGGATATTGCCAGTTCATCTTCCTAGTTCATCTCTCTGAACTTGTTCAAATAAGTTCCAGTTCGATTTTAAGTCTGAATTTTGATAATTCAGTTAAATAACTTTAATAACTTTTTTTTGGAAAGGTATTGTCAGCTATGTTCGCACAGTCAAAAGCCAATCGGAACTAGTTCAAATACCAAATTGGTTCACCTATTCGAATGAGCCTAAATTTGACTAGATTAACAAATGGAAACTTACATCCAATGATAATGTTAAGTGTGCTAGAAATAAAGTTAGCTATGCTCGCACAGTCAAAAGCGAGAAGGAACCAGTTCCAAGGTCAAATTGGTTCACTTATTCTAATGAACCTGAATTCGAATACATTATCAAAATCCAATCGGAGCCAGTTCCATTTCCAAATTGGTTCAGCTCAATTTGACTAGATAAGCAAATTGGAAACTTACATCCGATGATAATGTTAAGTGTCCTGGAAATAGAAGCGGAGGGATCTGCTGCCGGACTATACGGGGTTAGGGGCTATCTGTTCTATTGTCAGCTCTTGCCAGGTAACGTCGACGCAGCGACAGGTTGGGATCGGTTGGCTTCGCATGGCTAATATCTGTGCCGACGTCATTTGGCAGTCCAAGAATCAAGCGGCTACACTGTCCAACAAAATTGAGTCGGCCAGTCGAACCGAATGGAAATCGAGCGCAGTGATAAATTATTGTATTTAATCGTATAAAATGCCACCCATAAATAACAAAACGCATTATCATTGAACGTACTATTAGCAATCACAGTGACAAGCGAGACACACACTTACAAGTGCCCGTTTTCTGGTATATTTTTAGCCGTGCGTTAAGTGAACAATTATGCCACCTAAGCAACAACAACAGAACAACAACAATAAGAACAACAAGCACCTCGAATGGCAACCAACACAAGTGCAGCCCGTTGATAAATGGGCTTGTCTTGCGGCCAAAAGGCTCGAGACTAGCATTGGCCGGTGCCCAGTGGCAGCCCGATCCATTGAACCAGCGGGCCTCACGGTTAGCCAAACTGTCGGCCCGCTCGGTCTGCTGCTACACATTTCTATGACTCGGCTGAAGGTCAAGCGTATGGGCGTGGCACGCCCATGTTGCACACATTCACAATTCGAGAAAGTCTCAATTTATGGTCTAAAAAGAATGAGAATTGTGCAAATCAGTTCAAATTCCAAGATAAATACTTACAAAATAATGATAGTTAAAATGATAATATTTGTCAAAAGTTGTACATTTTAAGTTTGGCTTAACTTAAAGTTAAATTTTATACCTAGATAAAGATAAATTACATAAAAAGTGTGGTTATGAAGTCAACTAACCTAAAAAAAATACCACATAAATATGTTGACTGTAAATGTAAAACCAAACTATGAACTAAAGACATTTCACATCAAATAACCTTACCTCAAATAGACTGCAGTTAATTAACGGATTTGAAAAGTCTGGCAACTCGGCGTCAGTTAGTGAGGTTAGTTCTGTTTGAATCCCCGCTACGCACTTAGTGCTGAATTTTACTATTATATGCATGTATTTAACGCAAGCTGCAATAATATGCAATATACACTCATACACACACACACACACACACAGTCTAGTATATGGATATGTTATGGCAACAAGTTCAGGTGCATGACGCGGCATTAGCTGAGGCATTGCAACATTTGTCGCAACAAATGGGATGTGACGACGGCCAAGATGTTGCTTAAACGGCAGAGAGGGGAGGTGGGCAGCCGCAGGCTGCAAGTTTTAGCTGTGACCAAGCGCTTTGGCCGTCAATCATTGCCATTATTATTATTATTGTTGCATTCTATCAGTCAGTCAATCAAGGTGCAGCCGTGTCGCATTTTGGCCGTTGGCTAAGGTCAGCATTGGCCAGCGCTGCGTATGAGTAATATTGGCGCACGGCCGACTGGCAACTATCGCAAATATCTTGTGCCACTGTGCGCCACAGAACGCCCACAACACGTCGCTGCAATAGTAAAATATTAAAGTTCAGTGGCAAGTAGTAGTTATTAGCTGAAATCAAATCGATTTGGCCGCAGGTCGTTCCAGCAACAGCATATCAGACGCCATTTTCTTTTTGCAGAAGGCGCGTCCGCTGCTCGGCTCGGCTGGGAGTCTGTGTGAGGCTGACGCATTAAACACGCGCGGCTTAAAAAAGATTTAGTATCTAGAAACGATTTAATACTGCACATGACTAATTGGCAATCAATCAAGTTTTGCTGCTGCTGCTGCTGCTGCTTCTTTCGGCCATTACTAATCAATGCACCAAAGCCGAGAGCAAAACACAACACAACACAAAACGAAAAGAACATAAAAAAAAAACAAACAAAAACAACAATTATTTACATAACTGAGCATTGTGGATTAGTCATGTTTTGCGGTTGATGTTTGTGCATATGATTGATTTCGCTTTAGTATTTCTATTTTTGCTTTATTCACAATCTATTTTCGTAATTTACGCAATTTGCAATTGCTTCAATTTTCAAATTGCTGCGCAATTCAATGTGCTGCCAGACAGTCTAAAGCACAAGCGCTTGACGCGCAGCCAACTTCAAGTGAGCAGAAAATTGCGCGCAGCCAACTTCAAGCAAACGCATAATTGCGCGATAATGCGATTGGTTTTAGCGCATCGCTGAGCGACGCCCACGAACGGTTGGCGCCACTTTTTAGATGTAAACGATTTATTAATTATTTAATTGGAGCTGTATGTGGTCATGTATTCGCCGCGCAAGACACTGACAGCGCCTGCAGCGCAGGAATTTGGCTTTCCCTACACGCCCTACGCCATACAGGAGCAGCTGATGCAGCAGCTCTTTCTGGTGCTGGAACGCAAGCAGATTGGCATCTTCGAGAGTCCCACGGGCACCGGCAAGTCGCTGACGCTCACCTGCGGCGCACTCACCTGGCTGCGCCAGCACGAGCAGCTGGTGCGCGCCGAGCTGCTGCAGCGGATTGGCGAAGTCGAGGCCGAGCTGTGCAGGCTGCAGGCGGCCAGTGCACAGGCAGAGGATTGGATAACGGCGCAAAGCAATACGCGAACGCAACGCGAGGAGCTGGCGCAACTGCAGCGGCTGCGCGAGCTGCTGCAGCAGAAGGAGCAGCAGCTGGACCAGATCAAGCAGCGCCGGAAGCAGCAACAGCGTCCGGCGCGGCGAGCAGGTGAGTTGCTGCTGCAGACGGCGGCGGCGACAGCAGCTGAGGACACTGCCACCGAACCGGAGCTGAATTCAGACGATGAGGAGGAGGAGGAGGGGGATGAGCACACAGATCATGCGCCAGCGGAGGAACGTTTTCGTGATGTGCAAATCTTCTACTGCAGCCGGACGCACTCGCAGCTGGCGCAGATTGTGACCGAGCTGCGCAAGACGCCGCACGGCCAGAACGTACGCTGCATTGCGCTCGGCTCCCGTCAGCAGCTGTGCGTCAATGCGCAGGTGCGCCGCCTGCCCAACCTGGCGCTCATCAACGAACGCTGCCTGGACATGGCGCAGGCCAAGCCCAGCTCCCATGCGAATGCCAGCAAGAAGCCATCGCAGTCCCTTAGTCGTTGCCTCCACAAGGCGCCCGCTCAGCTGCAAAAGCTCAGCGATGCGGCGCTCACGGAGCCGCTCGACATTGAGGAGCTGGCCGCGGCGGGCGCCGCCTGTGGCGCCTGCCCCTACTATGCCACACGCGCCGCCCAGGCGCAGGCACAGCTGGTGCTGCTGCCCTATTCGCTGCTACTGCAGCGTAGTGCGCGCCAGCAGCTGGGCCTGGATCTGCGCGGCGCCATCATCATTGTGGACGAGGCGCACAATCTGCTGGACACCATTGCCCAGCTGCACAGCAGCGAGCTGAGCCTGGCCCAGCTGCAATTGGCCCGCCAGCAGCTTGTTGCCTACAAGGAGCGCTATGCGCGTCGGTTGAGCAGCGCCAATTTGTTGCGCCTCAATCAGCTGCTGTTCGTGGTGCGCCGGCTGCTGCAGCTGGTCGAGTCGAGTGGAGAGCCGCGCCTGCTGCGCACCTATCAGCTGAGCGCCGAGGGCGACTTCTACAACATTGATCTGCACGCCCTGCTGCAGTTCTGCTCGCGCACACGCTTGGCCCAGAAGCTGCACGCCTTTGGGCTGCAGCTGCAGCGTGAGCCGCAGCCCAGCGAGAATCGTCCGCCGCCCACGCAACAGCTGCTCCAGCGGCTGGCCGCACAGCATCAGCAGGGCCAGGCGGGCGGCAAACGCAAGCAGCCAGCTGCCAAGGAGCCCGTTACGCCGCAGCCGAAGTCAACTGTGATGCCCGGCTCAGCAGTGCCGTCGCCCTTGCGTCCGTTCCTGGCATTTCTGGAGACGCTCACCAGCAATGCAGCCGATGGTCGCGTGCTGCTCAATCCCAAGACCTCCACTCTCAAGTACTTGCTGCTCAATCCCGCCGAGCATTTTGCAGACATCGTTTCAGAGGCGCGCGCTGTGAGTAGTTGCCATCAGACATTCAAGCTCCCCTTTTCACGTTCCACTTCATCTGCAGCTGATCATAGCCGGCGGCACGATGCAGCCGACGCACGAGCTGACCGCCCAGCTATTTGCCCACTGTCCCGAGCGTGTGGTCGAGCGTTTCTATAGCCACGTTGTGCCAGCGGATGCGGTCCAGCCCTTTGTCCTGCCCACAGGACCAACGGGCGCCAAGCTCTGCTTCAACTTTGCGCAACGCTCCAGCCCAGCCATGGTGAGTGCCAGAGATGTTCTACTATAGCTATTAGTTGCTTTCGATCTCGGAGAGTAAACCAGTTAGAGTAGATACTAGATAAATCAATGGGTATTACTTCCAAGCAATAATATGAGTATAGTTAAAGGTAATCGTAAAACGAGAAGAAAAAACTTGGATCTTTTCAAAGTTTCATGTCTTTTATCGATTACAATCTGAATCCTTTCAATCTAAATTTTGGATAGAGGTGTAAAGAACTAGCATTAAATGCTAGCATTAGCTTCATTTATGTAAAATCCAATCAAGGCATTTTTCCCTCGCGACTCCATATGATATATGTACTCATGTAACTCAGAGAATATAAGAGCTGGAGCCATCAAAATTGGTATCAAGGTGCGGACATGAGTTACAAGCCGAATCCAATAAGTTAATCAAACCCATGGATCATATTTGCCATCACAGCTAGAGGCATGAATTTGTGTAATTTTGGAGATAAACATTACGAGCCACCCAAACGGGATAGTCTTATGAAAGCTGTGGCTCTTATCGATTATATAAAGCCGCTCTAACCTAATCCTTGTTTCTTTCTGCCAGCTAAAGGAGCTCAGCATGGTGCTGCAGAATCTTTGTGGCGTGCTGCCCGCGGGCGTGGTCTGCTTTTTGCCCTCCTACGACTACCTGGAGACGGTCTATACCCATCTGGAGCAGAGCGGCGCCTTGCAACGGATAGGCCAGCGTAAGCGCATCTTTAGGGAAACAGCCGGCAGCGGCAGTGGGAGCGGGGGCGGCGTGGAGCAGCTGCTGCAGCAATACGCTGATGCCATTGAACGGAACGCAGGCGGCGCCCTGTTGCTGAGCGTGGTGGGCGGCAAGCTGTCGGAGGGTCTCAACTTTGCCGACGATCTGGGCCGTGGCGTCATTGTGGTGGGAATGCCATATCCGAATCGCACTGCGCCCGAGCTCAAGGAGCGCATGCGTCACTTGGACGAGACGCTGGGCAGCGGCGCCGGCAACGAGTACTATGAGAATCTCTGCATGAAGGCGGTCAACCAGTGCATCGGACGCTCGGTGCGTCACATACGCGACTACGCCTGCGTCTATCTGCTGGACGAACGCTATGCCAGTGCACGCATCCAGCAGAAGCTGCCGGCTTGGATTGCCCAGCACATAACTGTGGCCAGCGACGGCTTCGGAGCGGTTCAAGCGCGAACAGCGCGATTTTTTAAGGCCCGAAGCTAAAGAAACCCCAATGGGAGTTATAGGTTAAGCTAAGAGCAAGTTTATAATCTGCTAAAGAATCTTTGTATTGAGATTGCGAAGAGCATCCGGCAAGGCAAAGAGCTGCTGGACAGTCTCAATGGGATGGGAAAGGGGAAGGATGGTCGAGAATCTCTATGTGGGCTATCAATCTGTGGAGAGAGGAGTTCCAAGTATTATTCAAGCTAATTTAGAATGTAACAAAAAATGTGTTTTTATTAACAATAAATTTTGGGAATTGGCGAAGCGATTTCACGTCGATATCTCAACAGCACGAGAATATTGGGCAAAGAGTAGATTGTAGGATGGGAAATTGCAGCATTGCATATCGGTGCGTTTCCAGTTGGATAGTGTTGAGTATTCAATCTCCAGCTCCTTCATTGTCTCGTAGGCCAGCGAGGACTTGTTGGCAAAGATGGTGACAATGAATTTGCCCGGCTTAAACGTTTTGATAACCTGATTGATCAATTTCGTATAGTTATTCAACGCCACATTGCTCTCAAAGCTCACATAGGAGAACTTCTCCTCGGGCGTGATGTGTATGGTCATGTATTCGCCATGCTCATTGATGCCGTTCATCGAGTAGCCGCACGGATCGAACAGGAAGTCGTCGATTACCATGTCGGGCAGTATTTGATCTATGCCAGAGTCTGACGTCGCCTCGGGCCCAGTGGAGCAGTGGGTCTTGCTGAAGACTGACATCACGTTCTTGTCTAGATTTTGCATAAGTATCTCGATGGTTTGATCGGGATCAGCGTCTATATTGTTCTCCTCGACAATAATATCGGGCAGGGCTTTCAGCTCCGGCTTGCTGAACGTATAAAGATACCAGCATTCCAGATTAATCGAGCCCAGGCAGTACGATCGGCCTTCGGGGAATATGGTATCCAGATAGGTGACCTCCTCGTAAAAGCCTTTGTGTGGACTATTCTGTACCTCGGGTCGGGTAAAGTTCTTTCTCGAATAGAATATGTCGCTGATCACAGTGAAACCATGAACTTTGGCCAATTTGAGCAGCTGCTCTAAGCATTTCAAAGGTGTCGTTGTTCCGCAGGTCTTCAGTATCCATCTGCGCTTGGAGACGAACATGCTGCTCTCGCTTAAAAGGAATGCATCTATGAAATCATTTTTGGTGAAGCTGATTATTTCGCATTTCACGTGGCGCAGCAGATTCTCCCATGCAGGCCGCGTTATGTTGCGTAAGTCGCCTGTCGGGCTTGAGCTCTCCTCAAACCATATCTCCAATAGCTTCTCAACGCCTTCAAAAAAGTGTGCGATGTCCGGCATGGCGAGCGCTTTTTGATCCATTGGATAAAACAACTTCAAAACAACTGAACTAGGGATGCACTAGATACATCGACTACACACACTGGCTCAAGATACTTTGCAGCAGTCAGCTTATCGATATGTGCAATATATATATCGATAGGGCAAGTTGACAGGGCGATACGTACGTACGATATATACATATATATCGACCTGTTCAGTCGTAAATTAACAGAACAGGCTTCGGATTGGCCTTCTTAAACAAAACACAAATGGCTTTTTAATAGTAGCTTAATTATTGCTTAGTTTTGACTGAGCAGCTTGAGATAAACCTTAAATGGTTGGATCTAAGAATATTTCAAAGTTTGTAATAATATAAAATGCCAATGCTAAGCCACTATGATTCAAATATTTTATTGTGAGCGGGCAGTATCGATACTTAAACATGCATTCGGACATTCGGTATATTTTTCATAAACTTAGTATTTTTTAAATTTTGGTATTTCTCGCATATATATGATAAATAGGCAAGTAAATAAATACATGCATTTAGTAACAATATACATGTCACTAGAAATACAATATATTCTTCGCATAATGAGCATAACATAAAACCGAATAATATTCTTTGTCTACAAAACATCAATTTAAGAGCTGTTAAGCATTTTCTTAATTTATGTATGTTTCTTGGTGTTTGCTGACACGAGCAGCAAGCTTTTCGTTATGTTCGAAACTATTTTGAAAGATTCATTTTAGCAATACGCAAATTTGAATATAATCTGGCAGGCATTCGAAAGGGTATTTGAACTTCGTAGGGTTACAAATACAAATTTCTTAGCTGCTTAGCAAGCACTTTGAGTATTTTCTGCTTTAGTTGCGCACGGTCACACTGTCGTTTATGTGTGTGTTGTTTGTGGCTCTGCACTCCTCATAAAGCGGATAGATAGCAGTACGTGCGTTTCAACAAAATTGAACATGTGAAGCATGATTGAGCTTTAAATTACAATTTCATAAACTAAAAAGCGCTGCATGTGCACAAAGTACGTAAATCGGTGGATATTCCAGTGTAGCTAACGTGTTTATTCGTGTGCCCGTGTCGCGCTATATGTTTATGCATATGTGTGTTTGTGTGTGCGTGTGTCGAGTGCCTGTTCGTGTGTGTGTGTGTGTGTTGATTTATGTTTGAAAAATGCATTTTGTTCGTTATAAACAGCTACAGCTACATGAGATTCGAAACGCCTTGCAGCGTAGACCCCCAGCATGGGTCAGCCGCAGCCAAGTTCAAGTCCAGCTTCTTCGAATAAACGGTTATAAAACGCCTTTAAATCGGAAATTCAAAAATTGAAATTCACGTTACCCGCTATATTTACTTTTCACATGTGCCGCCCGGGCTGATAAGATGCTCGGGGAACTGGTGGCTCCCCTGTTTGCTTATTATATCTACTACGCTTCCCTCGGTGTGTGCGTACGCGCCTTCGCATTGCTTTGATTCATGAACAAGATATGCCGACCCGGCGGACGCGCTATTCTATAGCAACAACAACAACTTTTAGAGCACTGGTCGCCGCCATTGAACAAATATTTATTACTAATAATATTTTTGCCTCAATTTACTTGACGGCGATAAAACGCTGACGCCAGCTTAAGAATTTTTATAAAAGGTTGCTCAGATTACAACCATGCACACACACACACACACACACACACAACGTTTGTCCCTCTCTCTCTCTCTCTCTCTCTCTGTGTGCGTGTGTATGTCTGGCCCGGCCAGAAACTTGGATACGTTGGCTCATAATAGTTGTCACCGGAGCTGCAGTCAGCGTTTAAAGCGGTTATTCTCGTTAGTTGTTGTTATTTTGCTGTAAAAAAAAAAAACTTGTTTTTATCGCTGACTATGATAAAAGTGGCACACATTTTATACATTTTTACTATACAAAAAAAAAAAACGAATACGAAAGAAAACCAAAATGAAAACTCAGCTGAAAAGCGCTCAAAAGTGTTGCCCCATCTCTTTTGCTGTTGCAGTTGCATTCAAATATCTGCTGGCCAGCTATCGTTATCGATATGAATCATGCGCCGACTTGTTTACGTTCCTAAACTATAGCACAGCACTGTGCCACAATTTGAATTCCAGCTGCCCCCCCACCCTCACCCATTTTTTTGTTTCGCTCTTTAACTGAACGCCGCAATACCCTTTGCTAGCCGATAGTTAGACGCTGCGTTGCCAGCTAGCGCTTAAAAAAGTAGCTGTATCCACTGTGTAACAAGCTAAAAATAGCTAAATTCGCTTACTAGCCATAAGTGTCCAACAACTAGCTAAAGCTGTTTATCAACTTAAGCTAAGATAAAAACATCAGCCTTTAACAAGTTAGTGCATTTGCTGAGCCAACCCATCTTATGTATACATATGTACATATCTAATATTTAGCATATTTCAGCTAATAAGATCGTTTATTCCATGCTTTTTATGCATTCTAACGCCTTGTAGGGCATACGCGTTTCGGTGTGTGCAGCAGCGCGGCGGCGCTGGCGAGTTCATTTCCTTGCCTTTGGCTGCCGAAAACGTTGCGCAGGTTTTTCAATTCATTCGCATTTGGACCGCAGTCGCGGCAACAACGCAACTTGCGAAACGAAACGAAACGGTAAATGAAACAACGCCCCGTGGCCGTTAAACGTGCGTCGGTAAAACCAAAGCAAAAAGGAAACGAAAGAATTAATGACAAAAAAAAAAAACAGAAAATACACAAAATTTAATTAATATACAACGCGTGCTGTGCAATTACAACAACCACAACGACAATTAATATAATTGTGCATTTATTTCTGACAACAATAACAAAGCGAAACAAATCTCCAGCGCCTTTTTTATATCAAATTGTGTGCAGTTTTTTTTTTTTGCCTGCAAATTTTGTCCTTTTTTTTTACTGGTTATGTTTCTGCGCTAAGCGCGAGCGAGATAGCGAGCGGCGAATGCGGCAAATGAAATCAAAACAAAAGTTGTTGTGTGCTTCGCAATTTTGCAAAGTGCCGTTAGGAAGGCTGCATATATGCCGTTATATTACTACAGTTGTGTGTAGAATTTATGTTTTTTTTTTTTTTTTTTTTTGGTGATTCCTTTTTGTTATTTTTTTGGGTGTGTGAAAAGTGAAAGTGAAAATTTAGCGCAGGCAACGCACACGCACACACACACACACACACACACAGGCACAGGCACAGGCATGGGCACGCACGCTGCCACAGGACATGGAAACAAACGAAATAGAGAACAAAGAGAGCGAGCGTGTAAGAGAGAGCGCTTGTGTCTAGGCAGGAGAGTATGCGTTTTTGGGGTCGGCGCTACAATTTGGAATTTGGCACAGCGTGTGAAGCGCACGCATTAACACCCCCGCAGCAGCCCGGCGCGCGCGCTCTCTCTCTCACTCGCTCACTCGCAAGTTCCCTTGTGATGCTCTGCGCACACATTTGTCAGGCGTGCGTGCGTGCCTATGTGCTTGTGCGTGTGTGTGTGTGTGTGTGCGTAAAGCAAAGGAAGCATACGAATGTAGCTGACTCTCCCCCCTTCAACTACTTCTACCCCTCTTGCAGCAGTGAGTGTAATGCGCTAAACTCTCAAGTCAATTTTGCGTTGAAACGAGACGCCGTCGTCGTCGTCGCAGCAGCGACGTTGTGACGTCAAAAGCAGCAGCAGTAGCAGGAGCGTTGCCATATCTACTCCCGCCCGTCGCCTCCCCGCAACACACACCACACACTCGCATACGAAAACAATATAAAGGAGCACATACCAAAAAACCAAGTAGAAGAAGAAGCAGCAGCAGCACAACGAATACGACAACTAGCCATAATACGTGTGAAAGAGCAGGAGAGACAGATAGAGAGAGCGAGGGAGAGAGAGAGAGAGAGAAAGAGAGCGCGTTAGCTTTGTGTGAGCAACAACTACAACTACAACTAAAGCAACTACAACAAGAACAGCGACAACGTTGCAAAAGGAGCTATAAAAATGGAACAGCCGAGCATACTCGTTAAAATCCTGCATTCAATACCGCATGTGAATTACACATTTCGTCGGGTTAATGACACCTTCAATCCGGATAGCGATGTTTACCTAGAGGTGAGTACAGCGCACAAGGATCTAGGAGTAAATACTCCAACCCCCCTCATCTGCCCCCTCAAACATACACACACGCACAAACAGCGTGTCAAAGTAGCGCCACGACGGTTTCTATTTCATTTTCTGTAGCATTTTGGAGTGGCTCCAAGTGCCGCCTCAAGTGGTGCCTCTCCTCCTCCTTCTCCTCCTTCTCCTCCTCCTGCTCGCTGGCGTGTTTGCCCCACTTGAGACCCCGCAATTATGCACTTGAAGTGCGTCCCATTTACAATTGATTGCATTTTGATTTGTTTAGTTTTACATCGACTCTGGTTGTATACACTTTATTGTAATGCTTGCCATAAATTTCTAGCTCTCTTCTTTTGTTTTTTTATATAGTTTTCACTTTTTTATACCAACGCTCTCAATTACCTGTAAGCAGCGCGCTCTCTCGCTCTTTCCCACCTATGCGATTCGGTCTATTTCTCCCTCCTCTCTCTCTCTCTCTCTCTCTCTCTCTCTTCCTCTCTCTCTCTATCTCTATCTGCTGCAATTGCACAAAAACTCTCGACAAAAACGCGGCGTTGATTAATTTCGATATTTCCCATTTTGTTTACGCCTTTTGTTGTCTGCGAGCGTCTGTCGAGCCCTTTTTGTTCCATTCCCATCACGTTCCGCCCGCACAACGCGCGCTGCTGCTGCTGCTGCGGCTGCGGCTGCTTGCCATGTGCGCTGCATGTGCCCGGATTCTTGTCTACCTCCGCCCTCGCCTCGCCTCGCCTCTCCTCGCCTTGTCTTGCCTTGCCATGGTTGGTGGGCGGGGGGCGTGGACGCACAGCTACTACACACACTTCCGGCTTCCCATTTTCTTTTTGATTCTTTCATTCCTTTTGTTTGGTTTCTTTTGATTGCCGTTGTCTACGGCCCCCGCCATGTATCAATGGGCATGGCTGCTGGGCCCAATAGCCGAGCCCGAAATCCGGAACCCTACAGCCCCCGGCAACAGCCACTCACCTCGATTCGCAGCGGGAACGCACAGCAGCTGCCTTTGTTTAGCTGACGCGATCTGCCTTTGGGTTTTTGCGCCTCCGCCCCCGCCCCCGCCGCCGTCTAACACGGGCAGCGCTTTGAGCCGCGGGTTATCTCTCGGCATCTTTAGCCAGTGGTCCGCATGATAACAGAGGCAACACAAAAAACAACCCAGCCCGTTCCGCGCGAGCGTATGCGACTAAACGATACCCTGTTCCCAGCATGGGACTTTAATATAAATTGGGTTACATTATTTCAGCATTTCGATTGTCCAACTTTAAGCTCAATAAGTTAATATTCCATCAATTGTCTACAAATTCGGGGACTTTAAAACTGTGTTGCTCTTAAACTGTAACAGATCTAAGGTTGTGCAATATGCAAGATTGGGCGTGGCTAAATTATTCTTGGCTTATTTCTTCATAGCGGATCATTCATAATTATCAAAACACAATGTGACTCCAAAACTGTAACACAGCAACTGTAGCCGTAATCTCAATTAAAGACTTTGACGTTGACTTTCAAACTGGTTGACAAGCTTAAATGGGCATAATCTCAAATAGTGTTGAGCGATATTGAAAACTTTATCAAACTTAGTTATGCAAGGACTTTTATATAATTCAATTCGATGACTCTTAAACTGTAAATTCTAAGCGTTGATTCTCAAACTGTGGCGAATAAATATTCACGAGTTGCGAGCTGCAAAAGTGGGCAGAAGACAAATATATTTTTTGAATTAGACTTGTGACCAAATTGAATGGCTATAAAACTGTGACTAAAACTCTGGCTCTAAAACTGTATGGATTTAATAATACCCAAAACGTAGTCAAACCAAGTCAAGCTATGCAAGAGTTTGGCTTACTTTAGATTAAAAAGTGTTTGCGACAGACAATCAACTCCTTATGTCCCATAAAAACAGGGTATGCTCACAAATAATGTGAAGAAAAAAAAAACCGAAAAACGCTGCCTTTGTGCTTGGCGCGACGCCGACGTCAGCGCCATTACGTACAAGGCCGAGCCGGGCCACGACGTCAACATCAATTACCCGGCCAAGAGCCAAGAACCCAGAAACAGAAACAGAGCTCGAACTCGTAGCTGGCCAAAGGACGACGCCCAAAGGCGTTGCACGTGCGCTCCTTTATGTCCTTTCAGGATGTGGCATAGGTCAACTGGGCTGCTCTGCTTTGGTCTGGTCTGGCCTGGTCCACTCGGCCAGTCTTATGCAAATTACCAAATGCCAAATGCACTTCTTTTTTCTTCTTCTGTCGGCTTTCAGTTTTTCCAGCTGGTTTCAACTGAGAGAAAGAGAAAGAGAGAGAGAGAGAGAGAGAGATTTGATTGAAATTAGCTGGCCATTGCAATAGCTTTTAGTCGCTGCTGCCCGCCGCCGGCTGTTGGATGAGGAGGTGGCTTCCAGCGGCATTGTTAAATTCAGGTCAGCTCAACCCAGCCCGACGCTTTTTTGCTTTCTGCCTGGCTCGGCTTTGGCTTTTTTCTTGGATGCGGATGTAGGTCAGCTGTGGCTGCTGTCGCTGCTGCTGCTGCATTGGGCGTAGTTTTTTACGCGCGTCAGCAAAAACCGCCGGAGCGAGGCATAATCCCCCCCCCACTCCCAGTCCCAGTCACAGTCACAAAACGAGGACAGGAGCGAAGCCGGGCTTGGGTTTATTTTTGCTGCTGCTCCAAATATTGTTGGGCAGGTGGGTTACGCCATCTCGCCATTTCGCCGGCTATCGACAGCGCAGTTCGTTCGTTTGGGCCGCGGTAAGTACATACGTCACAGGGGATTACCCATGGCCATAATGGGGGCTGACAATGAGCCAGCACTTAAGCCAATTCTGTTTGCGGTTGCCTTTGGCTGGCTGGCTGGCAAATGAGCCCACTAAGCTAATCTGCTTATCGACTGGCTCTGCTCTGCCCTGCCCTGCCCTGGCTGCCAGCCTGTGTCTGGGCCCAAA
Organism: Drosophila ezoana; assembly: GCA_035045725.1. Classification (NCBI taxonomy): domain Eukaryota; kingdom Metazoa; phylum Arthropoda; class Insecta; order Diptera; family Drosophilidae; genus Drosophila; species Drosophila ezoana. The sequence continues at coordinate 5,916,345 of JAWNOU010000058.1, forward strand.
GGACGCGCAATATTGCTGAAATTGCATAAGGATCTATTACAGCACGCTGAGATAAAAGGAAAGATGCGATTGTTATATATATTTCCAAGTACGCCCTATCGCTTAAGTTCAAGCCAACTTGCTGCCCAGAGAGGAAATAGGAAAGAGAGAGAGAGAGCGAGAGTGACGAAAGATGTTTTCCTATTCAATTAGTGCTACTTCACATTTATCATTTTTACAAGCGCGAACTCGCATACAACTTGAGCTGAGAATTAAGCCTTGCTCTATACGGTTAACCATTTGACATTTTGTCTATATCAAGGCCCTCTAAATGCCCAAGAAAGGAAATTTCTTGATCAACAATATTAAAGCAACAAAAATTTGTAAAAATACGAATTTTAGATGCAAGTCGACTTCAAACAACGTTTCCCATTTCTAAAAGTTTTAATTTCGCGCCTAAAGATAATAGCAGCTGGCTCGGCCTTATCCAGTTACAGTCTAGGAATGCCTGAACATGAGAGGGCCCAAGCCCGATATAAGCAAAATAATTGTACTCTGATCTAAGCAGAGCATAGCCAAGATTAACGCAGCTACTGTCCATGTGTTGTGTACTGAGCTTTCAGCTGTTATTGAAAGGAAAATAACATCTGCTATTTCCTTTACGCTTTGATTATGAGAAGACCCATCAGGAGAAACATTTAACTCCGATCCAAGCAGAGCCAAGCTAATTATATCGGCTACTTTCCCTAGAGAAACACTTTGATGAAGGGGAACATTTGGATCTGATCCAAAGAGAACTAAGAACTACCCATAGTTGTGCAGTATATATATGCTGAGTTTTCAGCTACAACTGAAAGAGAAACATCTGCAACTTACACTTTGATTATAGGAACATTTAACTCCGATCCAAGCAGAGCTAAGATTATTTCGGCTACTTTCGCTAGTTATGTGCTGAGTTTTCAGTTGTATTTGAAAGAGAAACATCTGTTATTTACTTTTAAATGCCGCTACTTACGCCCGGTTATTGCTTGGGGCAAGAACGGAACCGCATTTCCATCGCCCTGCCCTGCCCTTCCCTATGCCTGAACCACAGCCCAACCCTTACACTGACGCTAACCCTTGGCAGTGCCCACTTTATAGGCGCGACATTATTGCTTGCACTCACTTTGTCTAGCCTCTTAATTCAAATTGTGTTTAATCAGCTCGTGTCATATATGCTTCCTGCCTTTCCCGTATGACCCTTTCGCCCGCCTCTCCTTCTCCCTCTTCCTCCTGCCCACTATTCACACATTGCAATTCTGCTGGCGTTGACGCTGCTGTTGATGATGATCAATTTAACCTTCAAATAGCTACACAATTGCTCTTGACAACAATGACAACAGCGACAACAACAACAACAACAACGTCGACGACGACGCTGACGAGTGTTACCCCACAGCCACCTCTTCGGGGCACATGCATAACCTGTTTGCCTCCTCCTCCTCCGCGCATCACCTCAATGGTTTGTCCTCTAGTGTTGATGAAGAGGTTCTCTCTCTCTCTCTCTCTTATTCTCACACTCTCTGGCTGTCTCGCTTACTCCACCTCCTGTGTCATCAGCTGCTTATCTAGCTGCCTGCCCCAAGGTGATGACGCACTTTGTTGCCCGTGAGGGCCAGCTCGTAGAGCTGATGTGTCCCTTGTGGTGGAGAGGGAAGGGGAACCCTTCCTCTTTGGAACTCGTTACGCATTGGAACCCGCATATCATGTACCATATTATAGATAGATTCGCATCCAGCATTATCAATGCTTGTTGGCTTTCATTTGTACACGCTCTACACCCATTAGAAAGCGGGCAGATCAGATTCAGAGGCATTTTAGAGTTGGGCACACGTTTGTGACGGGCAGAAGAAGGCGTGTTGTTTCAGTTTATCGATAAATATCGATGCTCCACTTTCGATTTGAGAGATAATAAAAATATTAAAAATCACTTTACTTGCATTCATATTTGATATTCACAATAGATAGTTATTAATTCGCTTAATTTAATATTTACGCTCTTATTTAGTAGGATATCATCGATAGTTATCGATAGCTTAGAACTGGCAGCTGACTAGAAAAAAAATTATCAAAAACTGTTCCCTTCCATTTATAATTTATATGCATAATCGATTATTATCGATTCTACTATTATCGATAATTATCTATATTTTTTCTACTTATACTATCGATAAATATCGATGTTCTTATAGCCTACACAGAGCAGGCATATATATATATTACGGTCTCTTTTACAACAATGATCGATAATTATCGATAACGTTTAATCAAATTGTTTAAATATCGTTAGGAAGCTCTTCAAGCAACTCCTTTTCCAAGCGGAACTACAGGGTATCTCTTCGAGTGGAACCAAAGCAATTGTTGGTTTCTTCTGCTCTCATGCCTGCCTTTCGTGCCGGTCGTCACGGTTTAATCCAGTGGCATGCCACAGCTGCCACTAGTTTATGCAGCGAGTGTGTTGGAAGTAGCTCGAAATGCTGCAGCTTTGACAACTGGCCGGAGCTACCCTCGGCTACCCTCGCCGCAAATGCAGCAGCAGCCGGACGCCAGCTGTTGCCAGAGCTCAGAGAAGTCAGAGTTTACCAACTGCGGCTCGACTATATTTAGCGGGCCCTGTGCGCGACTATCGGGTGGCAAATTAGCAGGCACTCTGGCTGATGCCACGCCCTCAAGCCCTGTTCTCCCCCCTCCACCCCTCTCTCGCTCGCTCGCCGTTGCTGACTTTCATTTTGGGTTATTGCAATTGAAAATGCAATCCGAAAGATGCCCTGCTTCCGTCTCTTTCTCCCTCTCTCCCTCTCTCTCTCTCTCACTCTCTCTGGCGGTTTTTCCGACTGTCTGCCTGTCAAATGCAACCACAACAAGAGCTCGCAGGCAGCTGCCCGCACATTTGCCAGATACATCTGCCAGATACATGGCATGGCCATGTGCCTACTTACAGATACTTTTGTATCTGCTGTCGCTTTTACGGCTCGTCATAAAACTTCTGCCATTCAATCACACACGCACACACACTTGGCTACTTAGATATAAAGTGTTTACTATATCAGCGCTGTGTGCCTGGCCTGACTTCTTGCCTTGCCTTGCTTTGTCTCAGACTCAGAATCAAACTCGAGCCCGTCCGCTCAGATCGAATGCCTTGCAACTTGCAACTGATCCGTTGCTGCCCCCGCTGCTGGTGCTGCTGCTGCTGCCTGTTTATCTCATTTGGCCGGTCTGTTGTTTATTTGTGCAACAAGCGTTGTCGTCGTCGACTTTGGAACTTTGGAATGTTTATTTGCCTTTTGCCTTTGCCTCGGCTGCTCTAATTTCGTTTTGATTTCAATACATGAAGATACACAACCAACCACCAGGAATTTCTAAACATAAGCCAACTGAATATCCAATGCTTTTGCTATGCCAGCTATGCGAGCATGCCATATGTAATAAAGAAATCAAAAATCATTCAACAAAAGCTGCTCATCAAATAACAAGAACAAGAAACTTACCTTCATGCGGCATTTCAGTTGTTAACAAGACAAGTTCTAACTTGTTGAGAGAACTTTGAGCCCGCAGAGGGCTTCAGGATTCCCTATGACAGTTTTGGAATTTTAGAAGATCCAAGAAGATATAGAAGATTCGGCTTTCGATATATATACTTCGCTTGCTATTGACCTAGTTAAACCCAGATCCGAAACCAAAGTTACCTTCCCCTCATGACAAAGCTCGAATGCCCGGAGACTAGTTTATGCACAGCATGCCGTTTACATATTTCAAATTCTATAAAAATAACCCCCCTCTCGGGGGGAAACGACCACACGCAGTCGATGCGAAAGAATTCGAAAATTGAAACATCGAAAACAGTTAAAAATCTGAGCCTTGGCCCACGCTTTGCCTCGGCTCGATCGACTGGCTGACTAACTGGCTAACTGGACCAGTCAGCAGGTTTTCTTCCGCCCCACCCCCCCTCCTACCCTCGCCCAGTATAAAACGAGAAACATACAAAAAAATTTCAAGTTCAAAAACGTTTCGATTTCGTTTTCTTGGATATCTTGTGGGCGTCGCAAGTGGCTCGTTTTTGGAATCGATTCGCCCTCATCATGTTCTTGTCCCCCTCTCCCTCTCCCTCTCTTGGTTATACATGATTCACACAGATATTTGTTTTGGTTTTTGGTCTTGTTTTTTGTTGGCAGCTTTTGCTGTTGATCCCACCCGCCGCCGTCCATGTGCCCCTCCTCTTTCATGTTGTGTGAAAGTTTGGCGTAGGCGTCATTCTCCCTGGCTATGCGACTGCATATATATATATGTATATATATGTATCTATATATACATATCTGGCTTTGTTGGACCCGGGCACCGCGTATTTGTTTATATGCGCATCGATTTTACGATCCCCCCAGTTCCAGCAAACATAATTGACTCGGCTTGAATCTTTTATTGGTGCATTTTTTTTCTTCGAAACTATGTTAGTTGGTTAAACGATCTGTTTGATCAGATTGTGGCATTTGGGATTTTCTCGAAAGCTAGCAAGAACCCATAAAAGTTATGTGGAATATGTGAATACAAACATCCGACAGCCCTTTCCATGCATTAGCAAGGAATGTACGCCGGTGACGAAAGCTTTAAAGACCCGAAGCGGCAAATCATCTAATCTAATAGACTAGTCACTGAAAAGCTATTACGAAAAGGCATTCTCATTTGAGTATTAGATGGGGGCATTTAAGGTTGACCTCCCATTTGAAATGCACTTCACACCAATTCTACAATAAGCCTGATCACAATGTCTACTTATTAATACATAGGGTATGCTTCTCCTTGAATATGCAAAGTAATTTCTTGTACAAGCAAATTTGCTATTAGCTCGGAACAGGGAAGAGTGCTCTAGTCGGGCGTGCCCGACGAGGAGATACGCTAAGCTCCACTTTGCCAACATTCTACACGATATTTGGTTGATATTCCCTTAGCTCCACACTAAAAGAAATACATCTACTAGGACTCTGTGGAGCTTGTAACTTGCTGTTAAAAAGTCTACAAAAATAAATGCAAAAGGATCGGTGTTCAAAGTCCGATCAAAAGTTTGTTTATACAAACGCGCAAAGCTCAGCCTTAAGTTAGTTTTTTCTGTTTATTTGGCGGAGGTATTCAATACCTGAGATATTCTTAAACTGTCTAGAGTCTAGAGGAGAAACTACAAAAAAAACTTTAAAAAACCGTTTATCAAAATCGATAATTATCGATAACATAGAAATGAGAGAAGATAGAAACTGGACAAATTTCAAGTCTCAATGGATTCGGCGCATCAAAAGAATCATTCGAATCGAACTCAGGTTAACTCAAAATATTCTCTTACGATAGTTTAGCAATATTCTGTAGTTCATCATCTGTTGAACAGTTTTCTTTGTTCAAGTTGGGCGTGTTCGCTTTTTCTATCACATTTGCATATGCAATTCTTCCGATATATGGCTTATAGATACATATGTGTGTGTATGTGTGTGTGTATGTGTGTGTGTATGTGTATGTGATCTTTGTTCTCATCTAGAAATTGCGCAATTGTAATTCCGCCGCTGCCCATTCTTTTTGTATATTATTTTTAGTGCTTCACGTCACGTGATTTGCATATAAAATGGCATGGTCCGGACTCCAGTTGCCCTGTCCCCTGTCCCCTGTCCCCTGTCCCCCCTCCATTCCCTGAATGTGCGTTTGTGTACATAATTTTACCTGGCATTTGTGCGCACTTCCTCGACTTCCTCTGGCGACGCTTTTCAATAATTTGCCTCGGCTTTTTATTTATTCATTGGGCACAACCAGTCTCTAGCTGCCCATAGAGCTGGGCTATTGCTATGGCTTTGGCTTTGGGCTTTGGGCTTTGGGTTTGGGTTTGGCTTTGGCCGGTTTTAAGTTTTAAGTTTTGTAGTTTTCTAGTTTGGACTTTGTCGGCTTTGCTTCCTGTGCGATGCGTCAAGCAGTAGCTCGATGACGCTTCCGTTTGTGGAACCAACAGCAAAAGCAACAGCAGCTGCTGTATCCCTCGTATAGCCCCTTGTATTGCTGGGTGCCCCTGGTATTTGCCAAGGCTGCCCAAATCGCTGGCTTGTTGCCTAGTCTGGCTGCAATCTGTGCCCATTCTGTCGTGTAGGCGGACATGTGCCCTATGGGTCTGGATTCTTGCAATGCCCTAACACGAAGCATTTCGAGTCTGTCTTCAAGTATGGCAACTCGCAATGCAAATGTGATTTATCAGGATATATTTTATGTATATTGGCTTTGTGAATTGAACTAGTTCTAGTTCTTAACATGGAACTATATCATAAAGTTGCTTAAGGAACCAGCTTAATATCGGACTACTATATTATATGGTTACTTTAGGGACCAGGCTAATATCAGATAACTATATTCTATAGTTACTTAAGGACTAGGTAAATATCGAACTACAATAATACAGTTACTTAAGAAACCATTGACCTGTTTCTAGTTACTTTAAATCCCAGCTCTATATGGGACTTCTATATCATAAAGTTGCTTAAGGAACCAGCTCAATATTGGATTATTATTTCATATAGTTAGTTTAGGGACCAGCTCAATATCGGACTACTATGTTTAATTTCTTTTCATGACTTAATTAAAGCTATTCTTATAGTGGTATATTATATTCAAGAAACGCAGGATATCTCAGCTTCGGCCGAATGTTCGTCACATTTTCTGATGCTGTTTCAGTTAACATCGCCTTCAGATTGCGGCATTCGCTTTGTGCCTTGTGCAATGCTGATTGCAGTTGCAGTTCCAATTCCATTTCTACTCGCAGTCTCAGTCTCAGTCACAGTTGCAGTTGCAGTTACTTTTAACTGAAGCCCTCGCAGCGTGCCTCCGGAAGCGGCGCGTCGTGCAGCCAAGGCGCATATTCTGATATTCTGATATTTTGATGTTATATCGCATTTGTCCCACAATTCTGTCTCTGTGTTCGTCTCTGTGTGTGCACACACTTCTGCTCATAACTGTTGTTTGACTAAGGGCATTTTTTGTATTATTTTATTTTTTTTTTTGTCTTTGTTTTTGTTTTGGTTGGTTGTCGAGGGAAAAACTGGTTTTTCCATTAGATCTCAGCACTCAGCTCGGTCTATGTTGACGTTCTAATTTCGGCGCTACGCCAAGAGCCAGGGCAGAGGCCAGGCCGTTGCCTGGGCGGGGTGAAGGGGGGCGGGCAGCGCTAAAGTTGTCGCAGCTATAAAAAAATGTTACGAGAGTCACAAGCAACGCCTACATTTGCCCCAGACAACAACTAGAGACACAAGACAGGCAACAACAACAACAACAACTCGATATGTTGCATTTCAAATATGAAAGTTTTTTTCGCCTTTCGAAGCGCAGATTGAGAGAGCGCTCTGCCAACTTGCTTTAAATATAAGCTGCAGCTGTGCAGCTTCAGCTTTTATAATATTTACGTCCATTGCCAAAGTCTCTTATTGCACAAATAACTCAAAGGCTAAGCAACCTTTAGGTACATCTGCAAAATGCATTCCTCGTTTCGTTTTTGTAACTAAAGTGCATTTTTATTTAAGAAGTAGAGACATTAAACATCCGCTTTAGCTGCAATGGTTGATGAGATGTTTTTATTTGACGTGGGGGTGAATTTGTCGAAAGGTGCGATGCACGTTTTCAATGAATTTTCACCATCTCTCAAAATGATAGTACAGTCGATGGAAAAATAAAAAATTTCCATACAACCGTTTTTCATACGTTTTTCCCATCTGCTGGTGGCATTTCCGAAAAAAAATCCCGTCTTATCGTGCAGCCTTTAGGGTAACTGCGCTAAAAAATTCAACATCCTACCTCTTATGGTTCTGGGCTGTGCATTGATCACCGGTCAGCCAGTCAATTACTTGGTCAGTCAGTCAGTCAATCGGTTACGTCAATCAATCAGCCATGCAGTGAATAACATAGTCTATCCGTCCATCAGTTTTGAATAAGTCAGTCAGTCAATCGGTTAGTCAGTCAGTCATCCAAGTAGTACATAAGTTAGTCAATCAATTAGTAGCTCAATCAGTAACGTAGTCAATCAATCAGTCAGATAGTTACCCAATCACAGAGTCAGTCAGTCTCAATCTTTCAGACAGTTACTTACTCACTGAAAAAGTCACACAGTCAGTCAGTCAATCAATCAGCTAGTTCACCAATCAGTCAGTCTATTAGTTGGTCAGTTATCCAGTCAATCAATCATTCAAACACTCAGTCAACAGCAGTAAATCCGTCTAAACATAGTCAATCAGTCCCTCAGTCAGTCAATCAGCTAGCTAGTTACACAGTCAATCAGTTAATCAGTCAGGGCAAACAGTCAAATATATGCATAGATAAATATAAGCGTAGCTTATTTGATTTAATGTTCTATTTGCTTGATTCAAGCTCTGAATCTTTGCTTTAATCAGTTGATTTGCTGTTTGCCTGCGACTTGCGCTCGCTGCAGTTGTTTTCTTTAAATATTAGCTAATGCTAATTCCGATAACACATCCGCCTATCTCTGCTATATAAACACAAACTAGCAGTATGTATATATTTTATATAGCTGCATGTGCCTGTGTGCGTGTGTGTGTGTGTGCAGCCAAAATCTCACACATCTCCCACATTTCCCATAGACGATTCTCAATTGGAAGCTGGGGCTGTGGGGTTGTAAACAAATGCGCGGGCCTGCAATATCTCTGCGGGGAATACATTCGAAGAGACAAAAAGCTCAGCTTCAAGGTTTTTGCTGTCGTTGTTGTTGTTTTTATTTCTTTTTTTTTGATGGCAATTTGCTTTGATTTAATTCAATTTAACAGCATCGCCAGCGCGCAATTTGCCATTTTAAGCGTCATTTAGCGGGCTAAAAGGGTTGCCACCCTTGGCTTCAGCGTTGCCACCCGGTTGGTGGGGGGTTGGCAACTGGCGGGGTTTGCCTGCTTGACTGGCAGCTGCTGCCACCTTTTGGGCCAGTTTTGTCGTGCTTGTTACGACCAAATTTCCGCTTCATTTTGCAGCTTGCATTCAATTGTGAGGAGAGAGAGCAAAAGTCGGGTGGGGTGGGTTGGGCAGGTTGCCCGCTCAAGTGTCATTCAACCGCGAGGACACGCAAACAGCTAACAACAACAACAACAACAGCAGCCAGTTTTAATGATTATTTGCATGTTGCACGTACAAAAGGCAACTGTAACTGCAACATGCATATAAATAATAAATAATATGCCCCGCCCCGACTGGCAACTACCCTGGCCAGGCTTTCGTTGCTGCTCCGCCAAGCTCCTAATGCGCTGCGTCCAGTTCTGATTGAACTTGATTGACAAGTTGGGCTACCAACAGTTGCTGCTCTCATTGTTGTTGTTGTTGTCGTTGTCGTTGTCGTTCCTGATGTCTCAAGTGGCAAATCGAAGCAGCGAGCTTCGATCGCTGACTCATGCAGCCAGCCAAAGTTGGCGACCGACTGCGTTGGTGTCCAATAACCCGGCCTGAAATTCGAGCAGATCCCTTTCGCCCTGCCCCTCGACTCCACGTAGAAACACACACTCACCCACGCAGCCACGCATGCTTAGGTAGATATTATGTACACCCTGTGGCGTAAGCATTGTGTTACATATGATATATATGGTTGGTTGGTTGGTTGGTTGGTTGCAGGTACTAGGGGAAGGGGGCGGGGGGCTGCTAGGGAGTCGGGATTATAATTAAGAAATGTTGATTATAAAGTGTGGTGTTCATTTAATAAGTTCTGTTATAGAAAAGAATTCATATTTCACACAAACGTGCACTTTCATCCAATTACAGGGTATACAACAAGACGAACTATTCTATATACATATATCTTGATTAAAACAGAGCTCGTTTTAATTGCCGAACAAATTACTTTTTGCAATTACAGGGTATATTAAGCTACTTCGCCTAGTAGTCTTCCAGGGTATAACACTTGTTTCCTCTACAAACCCTTAAATAATATTCAATGCAACTTTAGTTTGCATCAAACTTTCTCGCCATTAACAGGGTATAGCACTCGTCGAGCTTTTCAAACGAACGCCTATTATATAAACGTTTTAATTGAGAAATTTCCACGTTACTTTTCGCATTGCAATTTTCTGCACTAATTAAATTGGATTGGATAATTGAATCACAACCGCAATTACAGGATATGTCAATAGTTGTGCGAGTTGAGCATAAAAAAAAACCAAAAGAAGAAGAGAAAATAAATAAAAAAAAAAGCTTTCATATTTTTTTAATGAGTGCCAATGAAATTTCCGTTAAGCCAACCGTTTTTCTGTACCGTTACCTTCCGTTGGGCCAGCTTAAAAGTTACCCTGGCAACTCTGGGCCAAAACTTTTGCCAGCTCCTTGCTGTACCCTTGTTCTTGTTCTCGTTAGTGTTGTTGTTGTTGTTGCTTTTGTTGTCGTGTCGTGGCGCAGTGTTGCCAATTCAATTAAATTTTGCACCCAAAATGGGCTCCAGCGACAAAAAATTAACTTTCCAGACGTATTTTTACACATTTTCGTTTCGTTTTTCGGTTTCGTCCTTATTTTTCATTTTTACCATTTTTTTTTATTTTTTTATTTTGTTTTTTGGCAGCGCAGCCAACTAACAGCAACAACAAAAACAACATCCAGCTCAAACAGCAGAAAACGAGCTGCAAGTTATTCAATTAAAAGTTCACTCAATACCCAGAAACAAATTCGTCTCCCTTCCCTCGCTTCCAGCTCTTCCCTTCCCATCCTCGTTTATGTTAGCATCCTTCGAACTTCGGTCCGGTCTAATGGACGCTTGGCTTGGTCCAGCTTGCCAGCCGGAGTCAATATTCCTTTAAAGAACGTGAACGTGACTTCTGTATGGATATAACGGCAGACAGTTCTGCAGTACTTAAGGAAATATGACCACACTGTCAGCTCTGCTGATGTTTATTAATCGTTTTGCCAGTTATCGATTACGTTTGTTTTTTTTGTTTTTTTTTTTTGAGTGGGCACAAAAGCAATTTTTCGCAGGAGCGTGACTTGTTTGGCTAAGGGTGGACAGTGTAGGGGCCGCTGAATTTGCAATGAAATATGAGCACACATTTTCATTTAATTACGCACATTTTGATGCGCAGTTATCGATAAATTTCTAAGCGTGTCAGCTACACCAAACTATCACTATTGGCACAAATTGTTGTTTAGTGGAAGAAATATGAAGACGCTTTGAGCTTTAATATCAAGTAGGGATTATCGATAACACAGCGATAACAGATAACACACACAATCGATAATCACGACAAAAAGCGTTTAAGATAATTGCTGTTGCACAATCAGTTACAATTGTTGAGCAATTTGCATGTATCGATAACATCAATTAACTTACTTGTATCAATCGTTTTGCATTTATCGATTACATAAGTAAGCTTTCAATTAGAAATCGATTATCATTACTTACAATTCACAGCCCTAGTTTAGAGATTTATTTAACTATTTGAACTTATCGAAAACATCAATTCAATTACATGTCTTGGTCTTCTCAAATTTAATCCATTTTGCATCTCCTCCCCTCTCTTTACAGAGCCTGGGCATCTTGGCCTCGATACCCGCCGGCCTGCTGATACTCTCGCTGCTCGGCCTGCTCCTGTATCTGCTGACGCGCTGCTGCGATCGCAAGCAGCGCAAGCCGAGCACCCAGCGCTGCCAGAGCTGTTCGCTGGTCATCATAACGCTGATGACCTGTGCGGCCATTGGACTAGGTAAGTGCCGGGGTGCATTGAACCCATATACGATATACTATATACTATGTATATACTATAAGCCCACGCCAAAAATGCTCGCTTGGCCACGCCCAAAGCTCGAGAAATGCACGTACCCGTCGCGTGTTTAACTTGGCAATTAGCCAAAAGTCGATGAGGACGACCGCCTGCATTTGCTCCATTACGTGCGCGGCTTGGGCTTTGGCACGTATCTGGATTTATGGGCGAGCGATCGCCGCCAGAGTCGCGTCACGTGTCAGGCATGAGCGGAATATGAGTGGAAAAAAAAAACAACCCAACTGAACCGGCAGCAAAGAGTCGAGCACTTAATTTGTACATTTCTTCGGACTAAAGTATGTCAAAGTGGCAAAGGTAATGCCCCAAGTCAAATCGAGCTGAGCCCCATCAACAACTCTGACTGCGGCATCATTATAATCCAGCCTACGCATACAATAAAAAAATAATAATTTAATTAGCGCACTTAATTGACGCAAAAATTTGTCCACGAGCTTTGCTCTTGCCGCGAGTGACCGAATGCGGTCACTTGGATAGGAAGCTCGAGGGGTGAGAGGAAGAGCTTGCAATACATCAAAATGTCTCTCTTTGCTCTCACACCCTCTCATTCTCCCTCTCTTTCACGTGTGCATTTACATTGCTTCTGCTTTTTGTCGCTTCTCAAGTAGAGCTTGTTCTTATTCATTTGTCTGAAACAAATCCAAGATTCTCTCCTGGAATCTCCAGAAATCGATCTGTGTACACATATCGATATATATATCGAAAGATTTTGACTCTTTTCTCTTTTTCCAACACCTAAAATGTTTGTAAACTTGAATGAACCCAGGATGAGGGCAGCTCAATGTCAGTACAGATCAAAAAGTAAATCACGGCTCAAGCTTACGCCTCTTCTGACTTGGTTCCAATTACGTTGGCATTTTTCTTCCCCACTTGGATACCCTGTGCCAAGCACTTGTTAAAGTCGTATACTGCCGCTCTGCTAACTGTTCCCCTTCCCCTCACTTTCAGGTTTATATGGCAACGATGATTTCCACAATGGTCTGCTGCAGGCTTTCAGCTCCGGCAAGAAGGTGGAGAGTCTTGTGCTTAATCTTAAACAAGAGGTAAGTAATGCCTAAAAAGTTTTAGAACAAAGTAAAAGTTTCTCAGGATACATAATTGAAAATCACTTATATATAGAGCATACTTAATGAGTTTGTGAATTGTTGAAAACTATTTACTTGGCTTGTTGCCTGCAGAGCCTGAACGTAATGGGAAACATGAATTTAAGCTACTGCCGACATAATTGTTAACATAAAGTTTGAATATTTAAAGTTTGCCAGAATACAAATATACAATTAACTGGAAAGGGGGCTCACATTTATTCAAATTTATTCCCGGCACCTTTTAGAAGATAGTTTCCTGAGCGACATTTTTTAAGATTTGACTACAAAAACAATATCGCTAGGAATATGTGATATGCTCTTTGTTGATTTCATTTTAGAATTATGATATGTGCTTAATTCATTGTGAATTTAAGAGGTTTCATATAAAGTTGAAGTACATATTTTATTCATATATTAAAAGCCAAGAATCCGATTGTTAAAAGCAGCTTCGATCGATTACTTATAATCGCGAATGACGAGGAGTGCAGCCCTGGCACTTTTCACGACATACAACCCTGTACTTATTGGAAAAGATCAGATATTAAAAATGTGTTATGGATTATTTATTAACTTTCTAATTTTTATAAGTTAAACTAAACTGATTGATCGTTGTAACTAGTTTTGCAGCCCTGGCAATTTGCCCTACATATGAAGTGCGAATAGAGCACAAACTAAAACTGTTTTATGGATAAACTTTTTATTGTCTAAATAATTTAAGGATTATTTTGTTCTATATACACACTTTCATTATGAGAGTGAAAAGTTTTTAGAATATTTGAAACAAGCCGCCTACGCATCCTTACGATCGTGATCCACTAAAACGCGTGTAATTTCCGTGCGAAACTTGAGCGTATTGTCATTGGACATTGCTCTCATGTGTGCTACGATAGGAACAAAGGGCAGCATTGGTGGCGACCTGCCCCAATTGGATATTCGATTCGACCGATTGCGACCCATCGACATATTCGAACCAATGTTCTGAGTGCCCACACCATTTGGATATCGGTTATTATCGATAATTGTAAAGTCGCCGATATTCGGCGGAAAGGGCTCCTGTGAACATGGCGCCAGCTTGCTGGGATCGACAACGTTGCGCAGAATTTCGAGTGCCTGAAAATATGACCAGGTCGATCTCTCGGTTCGTTTCTGTTGGATTTTGCGTATCTCATTGCGATAAACGTTGCGCAGCCCCCAGAAACGGGGCTCGCAATCGGGCACCATGCAATTTAATCCATATCTCATGATTTGCTCTGGCTCTTTCATATTCCAATTACCCACCAACTGTACTGCTCTCGATACCTCTGGCCCATGCATGTGGTGCATGGCCCTGGTCTTTGTCCAAAGAGCTCGCCGTTTCTCTATCTCAAATATTAGGCGAATGTATTCAATGTCCATTTCACACGCTTGGCCAAAAAAACTTTCGATACGTTTGTGTTTTTAATAACAAAAAATTGTATATCCTCTGCCAACGAAATGCACTTGCCCAGGTCTACCAAAAATGTGAAATGAAAATAAAATTCCAGGTGTGTAGCTCTACAGACTCTATGTTTGAATGAATTAACAAAGTAAACGCGATGCTCGAGTTTTGACAGACAAAGCCAAGGCCCGCTTGGGTTATCATCTGATCTATTTGAAAATCAGAATTTGTTAAGACTTCAAATAAACTCGATTGATCCGCTTAAACTCTAGAATTTAGACTCGGTTTATATATAGACAAAGTCTTAAACCTTATTGTATCCACTTCATGTAATCGTTTTTAAGTTCCTTCTACAAAAATCTGTTAAAAAATCCATTCAGAAAACGTCTTGCTGCTTCAACAAGGCTAAAAATAAAATTCACTTCACAAGGCGGAAAAAAAGTGAAAACTGATAGTTTACAATCTTAGGTCTGTTTCTACATTGAGAAATAGCTTATACTTTTAGGCTTTTAAGCCAGGGCTTTCACGATTCCTTCAGTTTCAAAATAAGGCCTAAAAATTGCCGTTTAAGAGATGCCATGCCTTATAAAATACTTAAAGTGTGGCAACACACTACAAATTAGAGAAACGGAAGGAACATGCAATTACTGTACTGAGCTTATGCAGGTTTCTATTTAAAATGCGTTTGCCTAATGCTGTACTTACGCAAGCACAAAGAGAGCTGCCCATAGATGAAACTTTTAGAAAATTGCCAAAGGGTGGCAACACTTTATCTGCAATAAGCAGCTTACGGATAGACGTGTTCGAAAAGTTAAAGTTAAAGTACTTGTAAATTGCAAAAGCAATTTCAAATGTTGCCTGTGCAGTGAAGGCTCAAAACAGACTATCCGACGAATTAATTAATAATATAGATGTGCCAAAGTAGACCCTTTCTGAGTATTTATTTCAAGCTTCAAGTCTTTAAAAGCAATAAGAAAAAGAGTTTAATTCATAAGCGCAGGCGGGCGAATGGACATGGTGTAAAATCCATTAACTCATTAATTGCTGAAAGAGTTTAAACCATTTTGCGCGAATTATGGCGTTGCCAGACTTTACCCAATACGCAGCTAAGTTGGCTGCGCCTCATCACGTTAAATCAGATTAAATTTCAATTGCATTTGCTAAGTGTGGGCGCCAAAGCAGATATCGATAAACACATTTCATTCAATTAATGCACTTCTTAACTCATTTTTTTAATGGGTTGATGGTTTGTGGAGGGGGGGAAGCGCTCGAAATATATTCCGCTACACAGCGCATACGTATATCCAACACTGATTTCTCCCCCCAAGTCGCCGCAACTGTAACTTCACACACACACACACACAGGCACACTGACATATCTCACATCTCTAGACAGCGGCAGGATAAGCGGAGCTGAGGGGGAGACGCGTTGGCTTTTGCTATTCATAAACTTTGTCAGCTTACAGACACACACATGTGTGTATATACATATGTAGTCTGCATATGTATGCATGCATGTATGTATGTATTTGTATATATTTAGATATGTAGATATTCACATTTATATATTTATACGTACATAAAAGAAGCCGATAAGGCAAAAGGTGAAGAGAGCGAGCCGAGCAAAAAAGTGAATGCGACAGTGCTGGGGCACATGGAAGGGGTGGGAGGGGGTGGGGGTAGTATGGTGTTTCGACTCAGCGTGGTGAGCAGAACGAGAGGGGGGGGCAGATGTGAGGTGCGGACAAGTTGAGGCTGCGGCCCAAACAGATGGCTGGCATTGCTTGGCCCTTGAGTAAAACGCTATTAATTATCTAGGCACAGGACTAAACACTCACACACGCACACACACTCACACACGCACACACACTCACACACGCACACACACACACACACACACTCGTTTGGGTGCCTGCCAGACAGTGGGCGGGGCTCTGTGCGTGCGTCTGCTGTCGCTGCTTTTAGGCAAGCTCTCGGCTCTACGCCCTGTCACGCTTTCCATGTCTGCCGCCCCCTCTGCCCTGCCGCCCCCTCTGCATTCTGCAGCCCCCTTCGTTTTTGTGCTTTCTCTTTGCTTTGGCTGTGTACTTTAATCCTTGCACAAGTGCGGAAGCAAAAGCATTATGGGTTAAAAAAAAAAAAAAAAAAAAAGTAAAGGAAAAAAAACTACTATATTTATGTGCAACGTTTTCTGCCTTTGTTCCAACGGGTCTGTCGCCCCTCTATCGGTAGCGTCTGCCTGTTTGTGTGCGAGTCCTTTTTGCGCGACGCTTTCCCTTTGCCCACTTTTGGTCATTAACTTTTGAACTGCTCTCACCTGGCGCTGCTGTGAGTCAGCGGCTCGGCTCAGAGCTTAAGTAATGGGACAACAAACAGCCGAGCCCCCCCTCCAAAGCCAAGACCAGGCTCGAACTCGAACTCGAGCTGGATTCCAGCCCGTGCTGCCCAACTATTATGCGCACTTTCAATGGCTTTTCGGGGGTAGTTGTCGCCGGATATCGCTTTTATAATCACCTGCGACAACATCCTGTCAGCGAGAACAACTTTAATCTAGCCAAATTACTTCTACTTGTTGAGGGTTCGCGTTGGACCAGCCCGGGGAAAGGCTAACCGGGTTGTTTCGCCCAGGCCATATCCTGCGCACTTTCAATTGGGTCAGTCCTCTTGCAATATAACACGCAGAAGCAGATCAAAAATCGTTTAAAGTTCTATATTTCTGATTGAAAAGGATTCATTCTGATTGATTGATTGACTAACTGACTGACTGACTGACTGATTGGGCTTCAACGCGCAGCCCAAGTTATATGAGCTGTAAAGTTGAATTTCCTGCTAAGGCGGAATTTCGGCTCAATTCACACGTAAATGTGGAAAACTGATGGAAAGCGTTTGTATGATACTCTTGTGTCCAACATCCGATTGGCCTCAAATCGATTTTAAAGATATTCGTGTTTCGAAAAATACATTCCCCTTAAGTGGAAAAAGTGGCTCAAAGGTTGTAAGGATGAAAATGCAAGTTGAATCCATTTCAATGAAAAAAAAAACAAAGGGCGTAAAACTGCAAGTTGCAAATTTCATTTGAAATGTGAAATGTGATTGCGGAAAATCCACTCCGTTGAGTGGAATTGTGGTTTAAGGTAATTAAGCTCGGGCTCGGGCAAAGCCGGGTATTAACCGCTTATATTCTGTTTAGCTCCTGACTCTAACAAAAGTTCCAAAGTGAGCCATAAATCATTTCTTCAGATTTGCTCAAATCTGGTCGCAAACACTCTTGATTCAACTTAGCCGATTAAAGCTTGCCGGACTTGAACCAGCTTGCAGCCTCGTGCCAAGCAACAACTTCTACAAACTGTGCAAATATTATTGGAATTTCTTATCCTCAATGTACACCAACTTCTTTTTGTTTTTCCTCTTATTGACAGACTGAAACCATCAAGCGCGATCTGGAAACGAAAATGGCCTCGCACAACATTGTGAATCAGGTGGAGAGACAGCAATACAATCAAACCGCTGTCATGCTGCTCATTGAGACGTCCCGTCTGGTGCGGGAGAATACCTCACGTGCGGTCACCTCGCTGGACAACATGGTGCTCTACTTCATGAAGACCAAGGGCAGCGAGAATGAAACCTCGCTGATGGGCATTCTGCACGTAGGTCTTTAACGGCATTTAATTGAAGAGCCCTTTTAATCTCTCGCTCTCTCTCTCTCTCTCTCTCTCTGTCTCGCTCTCTCTGTTAGCTGGGCGATCTATACGAATCTATCCGCTGGCCGGCCACATTGGCCTTCCTCACCCTGCTGCTATTCCTGTGCACCGTGCTGGTCATCGGCGTTGCCCGCCGCTCGCGCTGCACTTTGATTTTCTTCAGCGTTTCGGGTTTGTTCTGCATCATCATCTGCTGGCTGTTGGCTGGCATCTATTTGGCCTCCAGCGTGGCAGCCGGCGACTTTTGTATGCGGCCGCATGAGTATATGTGCCGCCAGGTTGGCATGGTAAGTACCCCGCACACACACACACGCACGCACACACACACACACCTAATGTCCTCTCTTTCTATTTGTGTTTACAGCGAAGTCCCTACGTTTATTTCCTCAACTGTGGCACTTTGCGCAATCGCTTTATACTACGCCTCAACGAGTCCCGGGATCTGGTGGAACGTGCCCGTGAAAGCGTTGAAATGATGCAACGGTAAATACACCATGGGAGCAAATTGTTCAAAAAAGAGTTATTTACAAATCTCAATCGAAACCTTAGTTTTTGTCCGTTCGGTTTCAAACATATTTTCCAAGCTTTAGCTTACTGAAATTAAACGCAATATTCACATACACGTGCGGAAAATAGGTGAAATACCTATTTACTTAACGATCGTATTTAAATCACAATCAAAACCGCCAACCCAGGTGGAAAATAAAAGAAGAAACTTTAGTTTTTGTCCGTTCGTCTTCAAACATATTTTCCAACCATGTTTCATCCAGCGCGAAATATTCACCTTGACGTGCCGGAAAATAGGTGAAATACCCATGTTGGGCGCTTAAGTCGGCTTTTGCCAGTCCGTTTCTTTCATTAATAACCGCATTTTGTATTTTTGGCACAGCATGAGCCAGGACACGTATCCACGCATTGACATACAGCGCACGCTTAACGCCATGGACAACGATCTGGAGGAGACGAAACGCAATCTGACCAATCTCTCGGCCACGCTGGACAGACGCGCTATCGACCGCCACTATGCGGAGGCGTTGCAAGGTCTCTGCGGCGGCGGCCTGCTTGGGCTCAGTCTGATGATGGTCGCCGGTCTGTTGACCTCGTTTCTGCTCACGATACTCGTCTATGCGGACTCGCATGCCTGGATTTATCTGAGCAAGCGGTAAGTGTGCAGTCCATTTGCAAATTGAGACATATTTAAGATCTTTTATATTCTATATGGCAGGCCCACGATGGATGGCGACAAGTCGGAGACGGCGCCGCTGTTCTCGGCATCGAATGCGCCAAGCGCCAGCATTTCGCCAACGGCGCCCATGAGCACCGGCACCATCAATCGGACGCTGCTGCATCATCAGCAGGCGCATGGTGGTCCCATCGGTGGCAGCGTTGCCGGCGGCGCTGGAGCCGGGCACACGGGCACGCTGCCCAGCAGCAACAGCTTGGCTGGCGGCAATGGCGCCGGGCCCTACAGGAATGGCACAGCGGGCCTGCGACAAGGGTTGGCATCACCATCATCACAATCAAGCAACAATACATCATCTACTACAACTTACCACCACCACAACAACAACCACAACAACAACCACCACTACAACCACAACAATACACAGCATAGAACTAACTCAACGGCGGCGGCGTCGGCGGCGGCCTCATCGCTGTCCAGCCGCTCCAATGGCGGCCGCCGTTCGCCGTCGCCGCCGCCCGGCTATGATTTGGTGCATGGCACAAGGCATGAAGTTTAATTTGATTTTTATTTCCTTTCGTGTACTTATTAGTTTTGTCTTAGTTTTAGTCGTAGCAGTGCCTTAAAAGACAGTCGATCGCACAGTTTCTTTACATATACATATATATATATATATATATATTTTATTTTACTTTTTATTTGTCCTGTGTACATTATGTTTGTTTCATCCAGTTGTCTTTGGTTCATTTTCATTTCATTATTATTTTCGATTTTCAAATTTTTCATTTATTACCCGTTGTTGTTGTTGTGTGCCCTCTGCCCAGCACCTGGCCACGCCCAACTGCATGACTTACATGTATTCCATACGTATTTCGTAGTAGCTCAAATCACAGTCTATTTAACCGAAATGTACATATGCATATATCTCTAACGTACATGGACAACACGCATAACGCACACACGACATATGCACCAGCATAAGGGGTAGTCATGCAACAGGGTGGCACATTACTTAACTTTATAATAGCTATAAAAGCCATGCATATCTAACACCATTTGGTTATTTTTTTTTTGCCATGATTACAGTAGAACTGGCCTATAAACAACAGGCTATGAAATAATATATAATATATATTATTAAATATATATGCATAAAGATTCACAATTTAATACACATATATATTCATTCTGTTTTGGTTTCTCCTTGATTTCGATAATATTGTCATCCTAATAATAACTTGCATTTTATCTATGAGAGGAATTTGACCATTAGCCATATTTGCTTAAGCATCATAAAATACACCTAGGATTTTCATGCTCAAAAAATGTGTCTAAATTTTGAATTTAAAACAAGGAAGATATATGGATGGGATATCAGAGTTCATTTAAATGTAGCTAATTTTCCATTGCTGCAAATATTCCTATATAAATATATGATCTACCTTTTGGGCGCTTTTTCAGTTTCTAGAGAAAGTTATTTATAGTAAAATTGAAGAAAAGTAAACTAAACGAAAAGAAGGTAACAATAACGAACTGTCTTTAGGTTTCTTAGTAAAATGAAAAGCTATGCTATTTAGTCTCTTGATAAGGTTGGATATAGTTACAGATTTGCATTTAGTTGTTGGTTTCTGATCTACTTGGTCTGCTTTCTACAACTTGTAGCAGTTACATCCATTAGTTGCCAATAGAAAAGTAAGAGCTGATCGTTTCGTAATGAAAATATTTTACATAAATCATAAGCACGTTTTTTATTATATATATTTATATAATTAACGCATTAAGTATTAGGTTTCTAAGTTAATAAAGATCCGAAAAAAATTATGTCTTTATATGGCGACATTTTGTGTACAGGAATAAAAACATGTAGCATAGGTCCATAGAGGGAGTACCTCTAATTAAAGGCGAGATTCAAGTGCAACTCACTTTTGATTGTAGAAATAGAGCGAAGAAGGAGGTAGAAAAGATCTTATAAAGTTACACTAGGCTAGAAAGTCGCAGTATAGAGGATATTTTAAATAAATGTTAGAGAAAGAAGTGAGAATATTAGAATGGGCCAAAGTTAATAAAAAAGTTATATAAAAATATTTAATTTATATTTTGATACGTTCACTCATTGTAAATATATAAGATAATAGATAGATAAGATACATATCAATTTTGTATGTAAAGCTAACCAAGAAAAAAAGAAATTTCATCGCACTTCATGTGCCTGCCTGACTACCCCTAATGTTGCTGCGACTAGTTAACGTTTTAGCCTACACACTAGCAACTGTTGCAATTGGCCTGTCATATTAACAACATATTACTCACATACATATATGTTTACCGTTATGTGTTCACAGATCGGGCCACCATACGCTGGGTCGCCTGCCATCGCACCACCAACAGTCGGCGTCGTATCTGCCCGGGCCGAACAATGGCAAATACGCGACGCTCAGCAAGCAGTGTAAGACGCTCGAATCGAACGACTTCTACTGAGATTCGCTTGCCTGCAGCACGTATGCAGGCAATAGCAACAACACGCAGCACAGCAGCAACATCAATCAGCAGCAGCAGCAGCAACAGCAGCAACAGCAGCAGCAGCTGCAGCAACAACAACACCACAGCAGCAGCAACACATTGAAGAACATATTCGCATCGGCAACGCTGCCCCGCTCCACGGGCAGCTCCATACGCTCCGTGCTGTCCGCCCAGACGGCCAATGCCATTTGCAAGTCGACGGGCAACGGCCTGGACGTGGCCGATGTGTTAATCGATGATCGTGATCCGCGCGATGTCACCAACAACAGCTTCAATCGCTTCGATCCCAAGTACATTAGCATCGGCCCTAAGGCGGTGCGCGGCAACAACAATTTGAATATTGTGGCTGCTGCCACGGCCAATAAGTGCGCCACGCTGCGGCATGTGGGTCGCTATGGTGGCTCCCTAAAGGGCGCCTCGCCGTCGCCCAACTTGCGCAGCGCCAAGACGCCATCCATAGCGACGGTGTCCAAGGACTACTGCCAGCAGGCGGAGTGCATGCCGCAGATCTATGCCGCCGGCTCGACGGACATGCTGGTGCCCAGCACGACGACGCAGGTGGTGCAGCAGCCACCGCCGCCACCATCGCAACAACAGCAGCAGCAGCAGCAACAGCAGCAGCTGCAGATGCAGTTGGTCGTGCAGCAGGTGGCGCCACCACCGCCGCCGCCACAGCAGCAGCTGTTGCAGCCACAGCCCGCACCACCGCCGCCACCCAAGCCAAAGATAGTCAACACCTTTACGGAAATACCCGGCACAACGGGCGTGGGCAGCTCCTATGCCAAGGAGCAGCAGCAGCTGCTGGCGCTGCAGCAGCAACAACAGCAGCAGCTGCTCGCCTTGCAACAGCTGCAACAGCAACAGCAGCAACAGCAACAGCAGCAGCATCATCATCCACCGACCACACACATTCTGCCCCCCTCGGCCGTGTACAGCATTGAGAGCAGCAGCGTCTATCCGGCGGCGGCGGCAGCAGCAGCAGCATCGCAGCAGGCAGCACCGACGGCGGCGCCACGCGTGCAGCGCTCCCTAAACCCAGCGTCGATAGTCAATCAGCCGCTGCCGGAGATACCCGTGCAGTCGCCCACCGGCAACAGCGGCACGCCCGGCACCCAGTCGAAGATCTCATCGCAGCAGCCGCTGTGCGCCGCCACCTTGGGCCAGTATCGCTCGCTGCAGCGGCCACAGGCAGCGGCACAGCAGAAGCTGCAGCTTGCCGCACAGCAGCAACAACAGCAGCAGCAGCCCCCTTCTCTGCCGCCCAAGAATCGGCACAAGAACTCGCGGGATGTGAACAATGCGAATCATATGCAAACGTTGCCGCCCAAATCTGCGAGCCTGCGGCAGCAGCAAACCGCCAGCTTTGGCTATGAGCGCGAACGGGACAGAGAGCGTGAGCGGGAGCGAGAGCGAGAGCGGGAGCGTGAGCGTGAAAGAGATCGCGAACGGGAGCGACCACGTCGTGCCGAAACGCTGGACAATGCCCGCAGCTATGCCGAGCAGCAACAATATGGCGGAGCTCAGCCCCTGCTCAGCAGCATGAAGAAGCAGCACTCCTACGACAGCAGTACCTACCACCACCAGCAGCACCACCAACAGCAGCAGCAGCAGCAGGCGGCCTACTACCAGCGGCAGCACAACAACAACTATCATGGCACAGTTTCGAGCAGCGCCAGCAGCAAACATCATCAGCAACAGTTGCTGGTGGAGCAGCAACAGGCGCTCTTCTATCGCTCGCTGAAGCGCAGCAGCGGCGCTGGCGTCGGTGGTGCGGGCGGGGGCGGGGGCGGTGCAGCTGGTATTGTGGCAGCGTCTGGTCATGCCAACAGCGATTTATATTCTGTGACGGAATTGTAGGAGTGCGCCTGCTGCGGCGGCGGCGTTGATGTGCGGCGTGCCACGAACTGTTCGACGGGCACGAGCGCAGCATCAACGGCGCTGCACGCAGCGGCGGCGGCAGCCTCAGCCAGCACACAGACACAGACGCAAGCGCAGCTCAGCCAGGCGCCCATACCGCTGCCGCCCAAAAAGCATCGCGCACAGCAGCAGCAACAGCAGCAGCAGCAGCAGCTGCCCTGCAATGCGAATCTGTGCGATGAACACGAGTACGACGAGTACTGCCCGCAGCAATATGAGTCGCAGCAGCAGCCGCCGCAGCAGCAGAGCACACGACATGGCAAGCAGCAGCGCGCGGCCACCTTTGACCTGGCGGATGCGCGCGACTACGAGCTGAAGCGTCTGGGCAATCGACGCTCGCAGCAGCAGGCGGCCAGCAGCAAGCGCAATGGCGCAACAGCTGCCAGCGACCAGCAGCAGCAGCAGGGGCATCATCATCATCGCACACACGACCGGGAACGTTCACGCAGCGATCATCGCATTGCCAGCTATGCCTGCGAGGATGCAGCTGCTGCGGCCCTCTGCAGCGCTGGCTCCATGAGCCTGCTGCCAGCCAATGGCAGCGCCCAGCAGCAGCAACAACAGCAGCCGCATCGCAGCCATCATCAGCAGCAGCAGCAGCAGCAGCAGCAGCAACAACAACAGCAGCAGCAGCGACGGGAGAAAACATTCAAAGTATGATTTTTAGAGACGTCATAAAAATTGCCCAGCCCGCGACAAGTTGGCTACAAACACGACAACGACGACGACGGCGGCGGCGGCGTTGATGTTGCTGCTGTTGCAGCTAAGCGCAGGCGACGCACGCGCTGAACAGCAGCAACAACAACAACAGCAACTACAACAGCAACGACGACGACGACGACGACGTTGGAGCCAGCCAGCGTTGCGGATTTTTCTAATAATAAGAAAATTGCACACACACACACACACACAGACACGCGAAATGAAAGCTAATTATATATGAGTCCAGAATGCACCTTTAACTTACGCCCCGCTCCCGCACTTAACCAGCTAGCCAACCACGTCCCTGAAATGTGTAAACGAAAATATTTGTAGCAATTTGTATTGCCGATTGGCGAAGAGTTCAATGAAAATCGATGCGTAAATTTGTTCAATTAAGTGAAAAGTGAAGGCAAGTTGCAGCACGTGCAACTTGCAACTAGACAAGCCGTGCCTCATGCAAATGCACACACACACACACACACACACACAACACACTCACACACACTACAACACACTCACACATACTTGTACATGCCGCGCTCCTGCCCCGCACACACAATGCGCCGCTCTATTCGATTCTCATTCTCATATGTGTTACAGTTGCCAACTGCAGCAGTTGCAGCTGCAGCTGCTGCCGCATTTATCAATTGAAACATCAAATCAAACTTTTGCTCCGTGTTGTTGCCTATTGTTATATATAATTAACGAAAAATCCTTCTTTTTTTTTTTTTACATACATATATATTTATAAATATATTCATCTACATATAGTATATTAACTATAGATAATCATAAATGTGTTTATGTTTAAGTTTAAGTTTTAGCCTTGTTAAGTCCATCTAAGCTATAATTATTTATTTATGCAACTAAGCAAAGCCCGCCCCTCCCCCCACTCCCTTCCATTCCTTTATCGACACACACACACACACACACACACACACACACACACACACACGTAGCCCTCAAACCCAAACAAATACCTGATTTATATTTTAAATAATTTTAATACACCCTCTTTTTTTTAAAAACATTTTTTTTTTTCAATTTGTTTATTATTTAAAAATCCGTTGCGAAAGCGCAAACAACAACAGCGAAAAGTTCGTAATTTTTGTGACGTCAGAAATCTAAAGAGAAGTAAACAAAAAAGCAAAACAAAAGCACAAAACAACAACAACTGTAATTGTAATTCCATTTTTAAATGTTAAACAGCAGAAAAACAAAACATAAAACAAAAAAAAACAAAAGTAAATAAATACAAAATCAAAATAAACACTGCAAGCCATAGAAAACCAAGCAAAACACACACAAAACTGTTTAACTATTTTACAATCTAGCAAAAACAAAATAACAACAAAAACAACAAATATACATATATATTTAACATACATAAACATAACACATACATACATATATGCAAAAACTTAATGAAATACGTATATGGATAATTCTAATAATAATAATGCAAATATATAAAATTAACGAATGTTCAGGTCAACAACTGCATTTAAAAACAAACTTGTTAGGCGTTAAAGATATGCTCCTTTTATATACAAAAAAAAAAAAAGAAGAAGATATATACATATATATACATATACATACATACATACCACATACTACAAAAGACGTTTGCATGGACAAATGAAATCACAAATTAATGTAAATTACAAAAAAAAACACACACACAAAAAACCAAAATAAAATAAAAGTAAAAACCAAAACAAATTTTAAATAAAGAGCGTAAAGCATGGGAAATTTCTTAAGCACAGCCATTTAACACATATATATATAATATGAATATATATATGCCACGCCCACTTAACACAGTTATAGACATATATAAATAAAATTGCAAACAAATTTGAATTGGAAATTGAAACTTTCTGCTGTGCAGACGCAAATAAACGAACAAATCAAATGAAGTACGCAAAATAAAAACAAACACAAAAACAAATGCAAATACATATACAAATACAAATAACACCAAATTATGATTATAAAGAAAGAAGTTAAACATTTACTAAAATGTGAACAATGGCAAATATTTTGCATAAACATAAAACCCGATCGATTCCATATAGTTCACACGTTGTATATAGGCTATAAGAAAAACTCTCCCAACTTTTTATCTCCCTCTCTCTCTCTCTCTCTCGCTCTCGCTCTTGGTCTACCTGTTTCTGTCTCGCACACAAGAAGAAACCAAAAAACAATTGATATACGTAGCGAAAAACCTACATTCCATATAAAAAACAAAAAACATATTTGTATATTCCTCAACCTCTGTCATGCTCTGCCCAAACAGTTAGTTGTCCCTCTTTCTCTCAGTGTAGTAGTCACAAAGTTGGTTGTTGCACACAAAAAAAAATCCGCTCAATATACAAATGAATCAAATGATAAGCAAAAAAGAAGTTAACAAAACACCGAAAATTAGTTCATTCAGCATTTGGCAACAATTATGCAATATATATACATATATACAATATATAGTATATACTTAACAGCCATTGTTACAGGCTGTTTACACTTGTATATAAGTACGTTTACCGTTTAATCTTTATAAGTAGAGACAACTGCAACGGCAATTTATATATATATATATATATATAGTATTTATATATACTTACTATAAGTATGTGTGTGTGTACTTCATACATATACTCTTTTTTTTTTTTTGTTAGGGTGCCGCAAAAAAAGAAAGCAAAAAATAATCATAATAAATCTAATAAGAATTCAAGAAAATCTGTTTCAGAACGTAGCGTAGTGTAGTTTCGTCTACCCTGTAAGGCCAAAATAGTTTTTAGCACATCTAAGAAATTCAATTTAGAAAATAACTGAGTAAAAGAACTAAAACAAAATTAAGCAAACAAAATACCAAATAAAAAGAAATAAAAAAAAAACATGAGCAAAATGCTCGGTTAGGCGGGTATTTACAATACCTATAGCATTTAGATACGATTAATTCTAACGGGATATAAACAATGATGATAATTATTATAATTCAAGAACGTTAAGAATGCAAAACGTATGCAATACACCGGGATTAACAAAAAACAATACCCATAAGAAACGTTTAGCTATTAACAACAAACTAGCGCACTTTTTCTCAATAAACAATTCAAATCGGGGGCAAAACCACCAAAAAAATTTATTTAAAAAAAAAAAAAGTGAAAAAAAAGAACAAACAAAATACGAGTAACCCATACAAGACGAATTTTAGAGTGCGCCGTTTTTTAATTAAATTAAGATGTATTTTAATAATTGTTTTTTTTTTTTGAGTGTTTTTTCTTCTTTTTTTTTTATTTGAATACCCTACTAGCCATGGCATATCCCCGTGGAGGAGGGGGATGTACGTTTAATTGTGTATGCTCCAAATTTCTGTTTTTACAACACTTTCAAAGCGTATTGAATGAATTATTGGAATAACAATATAAGTCTGTACATTTGTTAACATTTCTAAGCTCGTAAGGTCTTAAGGCAAAACCCAGCGTACATCTGTGTCGTCTATGTAGTAGTTGTAGTTAAACCAAATTACAATTATAAAACAGATCATATTAACAAAAACAAAATCATGTGAATTATACAGTAATGATTGATTGATTGATTGATTGATTGATTATGATAATTGTTGAAAGCAGCTGCTTTAAAATCAAAAAAAAAAAACAAAATAAATACAAACAATTTAATGAATGAAAACAAAAGCAAAAACCATAACAATTAAAAACAAACAAATAATTATATAACAGTTGTGAACAAATTATATTTACATAGCGTATAAATAAATTGCATAACAATTGATTTAAAATAAAGCAAATAAGTCGTTTTAAGCCGCCAATTCAATTGGCCAGTAAGTATCGATGCCAGACTTTACTTGGCTATCGATGAAATGCAAAAGTACTTTCGCCAGCCCTCGTATCAGCTGTTTGTGGCGGCGCGTCAATAAGTTATCGATACCTGCGGCTAAACATACTCCAATACGCTAAGCACGGGACAATAACAAGCTAGAGAATTAGCAATAGAAACGACAACAACAACAACAACAAAAGCCAGGAACAATGCAAAAGCTACTCCGTGGCGTTGCATGTTGCCAACATGCCGCCAACAGCGGAGTGAACGTTAACCAGCTGCATATACCACGTACGCAGCAGCTGGGCCGCCGACTGCTGAGCACTGCGACTGGCCATGCAGCAGATGCGGCCGATGAGCAGGTGTTGAGCAAGCGAAAATTTCAGCCACACGAAGCCGTTGATCCCAACGAGAAGCTGGCCGGTCAAGTGCCGGGACAGGCGCGTGTCGTCATCTGTGGTGGTGGCATCACTGGCGCCTCGGTGGCCTACCATCTGGGCCTGCAGGGCTGGGGCGGCGAGACGCTGCTAATCGAACAAGACGCCGTTGGCGGCGAGCTGCCCTGGAGTGCTTGCGGCCTGGCCGGTCGCTTTGAGCCAAGCTATACGGAGCTAAAGCTATCGGAGTATTCAATTGATTTAATCAAGCGGCTGACGGAGCGAGGTTTGCCCACTGGCTGGCGGCAGGTGGGCAGCCTGAATCTGGCGCGCAGTTTTGATCGCATGACTTCCTTCCATCGCATGAAATCCCAGGCCGTGGCCTGGGGCATGAACTGTGAGATACTCACGCCGGAACAGTGTAAGCAGCACTGTTCACTGCTCTCGCTGGACGGCATCGAGGGTGGGCTCTGGATACCGGAGGATGGCGTCTGTGATCCGCACCTGGTCTGCCACGCATTCATCGAGGAGGCCCGTCGCCTGGGCGTGCGCATTGTGGAGCACTGCGCCGTCAAGAAGATACACAGCGACCACGGCAAGGTGGCGCGCGTGGAGACCACCGCCGGCGATGTGAACTGCGAGTACTTTGTCAATTGCACCGGCTTCTGGGCACGCGAGGTGGGCACTTTGTCCAAGCCCGTGGTAAAGGTGCCGCTCAAGGCCGTGGAGCATCACTATCTGCACACAAAGCCCATCGATCAGTTGGATCCGTATACGCCGTTTGTGCGCGACTTTGACGGACGCATCTTCTTTCGCGAATGCGAGGGCCACATCCTGGCTGGTGGCTACGAGCGCGAAGCGAAGATGGTGTACGAGGATGGCGTCATACCGCTGTCCCAGAAGGCGCGCCAATATCCGCCCGACTGGGATCACTTTCATGAGCTGCTCGACGAGCTGCTGCAGCGTGTACCCTCATTCCGTGAGGCGTCGCTGGATCGGCTGACGAACTCGCTGCAGGTGTTTTCGCCAGATTGCAAATGGATATTGGGCGAGGCGCCCGAGATACAAAACTACTATGTGGCCGCTGGCAACAAAACGATGGGCGTTTCCGCCTCCGGTGGCATTGGACGCGTGCTCACCGATCTCATTACAAAGGGATCTACGTATTTGGATCTGCACATATTGGACATCAGTCGTTTCCTGGGCCTGCATAACAATCGCAAGTTCTTGAGGGATCGGTGTAAGGAGGCGCCCGGCAAGCACTTTGAGATCAACTATCCCTTCGAGGAATTTCAAACTGGACGCAATCTGCGCATGTCGCCCATTTATCCGCAGCTCAAGGAAGCGGGCGCCGTCTTTGGCCAGTCCATGGGCTATGAGCGACCCAACTATTTTGATTTGAATGACACGCAAGGTGCTTATTCCAGTTCTCGCAATCATTTATGCACTAATCCTTTAATTCATGCCTCCAGATGAGTTCGGGCTGCCGCGCTTTCGCATCTCTCAGACACGCACCTTTGGCAAACCACCCTGGTTCGATCACGTCGCCACGGAGTATCGCGCCTGTCGCGAACGCATCGGCATTGCCGACTATAGCTCCTTCACTAAGTACGATTTTTGGTCCAAGGGCAACGAGGTGGTCGAGCTGCTGCAGTATCTCTGTTCCAACGATGTGGATGTCGCCGTTGGCTCCATTATACACACGGGCATGCAGAATCCCAATGGTGGCTATGAGAACGATTGCTCCCTGGCGCGTCTCTCCGAGCGGCAGTGCGTAAAGCTGCTAATCTTTTAATCTCCAGCAGCACCCAATCGAATTCCTATTATATTGCAGCTACATGATGATTGCTCCGACCATACAGCAGACGCGCTCCATGAGCTGGATACGCAAGCACATGCCGGATCATCTGCGCCCCAAGGTCAACGTGGCGGACGTGACCTCCATGTACACGGCCATATGTATACTGGGCCCATATTCTCGGATTTTGCTCTCGGAGCTAACCGACACAGATCTCTCAGCCAAGAGCTTCCCCTTCTTTACATATAAGGTAAGCGAGTTATGTAATGAGATTAAGAGGTTTCTCGTTCAATTACCAGGCCTTCCAAACGGATTTAAATGTATAGGCTAGCTTGTAATATTGCTCAGTCCAAAATACAGCCTACTTAGTTATTCCTTAGGATTTTCAGATTTAAGTAAAATTCAGTTTGAATGAATTTTCATACAGACTTGTGACAATTAGTTTGAATCCGACAGTTTGTCATATATGTTTTTAATCTACATTACAAATTTGTAAGAGTAGTTTTTAACCATTTAACCAATCAGTTACTAAAATGGTAAGTCACTCAACCAACTAGTCATGGAGTCAATCAGTTAGCCTATCAGTCATCAGCCCATCAGTCAACAGCCCATCAGCCAGTCAATCGGCTGGACAACTAGTCAGTCAACGAATCAAACAGATGGACAATCAATAATTCGGTCAGTCAACTCATAATTCAATCAATGATATGCCTGTCAATCAGTCAGTCATTCGATTAATTAAATTCTACCACCAATATCAATCAGTTAATTAGTCAACCGAACAGTCTATCAATCAATCAGATGGACAATAAGTCACTCATCGCTCAGTCATTCAATCAATTAGCTGGATAACGTCCTAATCGTCCATTAAATCATTCAATCAATCGTCTCTGTAAAGCAGTTTGCCCATCAGTCAGTCAAAAAGTCAAGAAGTCAGTCATTCTGGACAATCAGTGAGTCAACCATTGAGTCAATAGGTCAGTCAATCAATCAGTCGTCCAATCAATCAGCTGCACAACCAGTCATTCTCACAAGTTGTTGGTCAATCAACCCTTCACTCCGCACAAATAGTTTTTATTGGATTTTAAACAGTCTGTTAAGCTCTGCCTCATCCTCAAGCGCTTACCCTAAACAGGAACTCGATGTGGGCCTAGCCGATGGCATACGCGTGCTGAACATCACGCACACTGGCGAACTGGGCTATGTGCTCTATATACCCAACGAGTATGCGCTGCATGTGTACTCGCGACTGCACAAGGCGGGTCAAAAGTACCAAATACAGCATGCAGGTGAGTTGCCAAAAAGAAGCAAACGATGCACACAGAAATCCCGTAAAGCTTACATGGATTCACTGCAAGACTTGGCCACACACAGGTTACTATGCGACGAGGGCGCTGCGCATCGAGAAGTTTTATGCGTTCTGGGGTCAGGATTTGGATACGTTCACGACGCCTTTGGAGTGCGGACGCAGCTGGCGTGTCAAGTTCAACGTAAGTGGAGGCGAGTTCTCATTTGGAGTGCGAGAATAATATTAATCCATTTTGCTTGTGCTGCCACAGAAACCGATTGATTTTATTGGACGCAAAGCGCTGCTGAAGCAGCGGGAGGAGGGCGTGAAGCGAATGTATGTGCAGCTGCTGCTCAACGATCATGATCACGAGGTGGACATGTGGTGCTGGGGCGGCGAGCCCATTTATCGGGATGGCGTCTATGTGGGCATGACGACAACAACCGGATATGGTTATACTTTCGAGAAGCAGGTCTGCTTGGGCTTTGTGCGCAACATTGATGCGCAGGGCCAAGAGCTGGCCGTGAGCAACGAGTACGTGCTGTCCGGGCACTACGAGGTGGAGGTGGCCGGCGTGCGGTTCGAGGCCAAGGTGAATCTGCACTCGCCCAACCTGCCCACCAAGTTCCCGGATCGCGAACGCGAGGCCTACCATGCGACGCGCGACAAACCCGACCAGGCAGATCTGCTCTCGTTCAGCTCAAATCTGACGGAGACGCGCCATTGAGCCCCACCGGCCTCTCCTCACCACCATCCTAGCCCAAATCTGTGTGCCCTTTCTCCATTCTTATATATTTTATATACAGCCAAGCGAAAATGTTTGTCTCTCATTTCGTTCGCTCGTTCGCCTCACTTCGAGTCTCAATTGCAAAGCGATATTAGTTTATATTGTTAACATATAGATATATATATATATCTATTATTTTTATATGTATGGAGAAAGATCGGCGAATGAGCGAATGAGAGAGCCGAGGCGTGTCAGAGTGAGAGATGCGATATTAGTTTTTGCTCAAAGAGGCTGCGCCCTTTGCTCAGAGCGCAGCGATAAGTTGTGTGTTATCGATATTGCCTATCGATATACCTATCGAAGTTGATATGTTATTATTGTTGATTTTTGTTTCGTTTTGCCGTGTCAATTACAATTTGAATATTTTCTATTAAATTATTGGATCAATCAAACAATTGGAAAATGCGCTGCCATCACAGTAAATTTTGCTCGAAGCAATACAAGCACAACGAAATATATACAAATTTTTGTGCAGCTATTTGAATGTTGCCGTTAAATTTTCAAATCTTCCTAAACTACTTGAAAGCTTGCTGCTAAAATTAACGCACATTTTTGTATCTGTGTGTGTGTGTGTGTGTGCGTGTGTAAAATGCTCATTTTTTTACAGAAAAAAGGAAATATTTTTGCTAAGAATTTCAGTTCTTGCCAATTTTTATATTACAGATAAAAAAGCTTAGCCTTATATTAAAGAAAGTTTTTACTGTACATTGGGCAATCTTTTAACACACACACGCACACACACACACACATACACACACATGCACACACAAATAAGCAATTAACTAACATACGTGGATATTTATACGCATTTTTTGTGTACTAACGTTGAACTTTATATACAATATATACATATGTATATATGTACACTGATGGCAAAAATAATAGTCACGGATTGTTTTTTTTTTTTTGCATTTTTATATTATTAATTGAATATTTATTTTGATAATTTATATAGTAATGTGGCTTGCCGTTTCTATTGTTTTGGCCATCAGTGTGTATATATGAATATATACATACATACATATATTTATATACAAAAGAAATAAAAGAACAGTTTATATTAAACGATTGATTAACATTTTGGCTTGGCTGTAAGGAAGTGCCCGTGCCTACAGGCTGTGGCAAGTGTAATGCGCTTAATGCGGCTTGCGCTGCACAACTTTACGTTGGCCGAAACTACAAACTTGGCCAACAAGCTGGCAACAATGGCAACTTGTGAAAGGGGGTGTGCGGGTGTGGCAAGTGTGTGTGTGTGTGTGTGTGTGTGTGTGAGTGTGTGTTTGATCAGCTGGCGCAGCTGTTGGGCAATATGCAAAAACTTTCGGCCAGCCCCCCCTTTGCAAGTGGGTGTGGCCAGATTTGCATGAACTTAGTTGGCAATTGTTGCAGTTGTTGTTGTTGTGTTTAGCCAAGAAATTCAGGCGTGTGCTAATGCGCAGCAAACTCGTTGCCAAAGATTTTTGCACATGTTTTGGGCCAAGCAGAAGTTTTCGGCTGGCAAAACTAACCAACAACAACAACAACAGCAACGAGAAACAAGCTAACAGAACGTACAAACTGCTACTGGTCCTCATCAACAACAACAACAACAACAATATTATCAACATAATTGTTGTTGTTGTTGTTGTTACTTGGTTGTTCGGTTGTCCTAGGGGCACTTTTGGCCACGCTCGGCTGGGCTCTCTCGGCCCGGCTAACTGCCAGCCTTTCTGCTTTCTGCCTGCCTGCCAGCCTGACTGACTGGCCAACTGTTGGCTCTGTGTAGGATTACAAACTATCTTTTTGTTAGTAATTAGCTGCACACGATAAACGTGACATTATTATTGTTGCCCAGTTGTTGTGCAAAAGTTTGCGGCCTCCGCTTCGGTTTGCAGCAGCAACAGTCACAGCCACCCCCTGCCTTTAGATACCCTGTATGCATTAAATATGATTAAAAAGGCAGTGAACACCCGCACACAAATTATATATGAACCCGATCAGGTTTCGTCTTTCCATATACGTGAGTCGATCAAGGCCCGAGACATTTGAAATAGTTTAATACAATTTGGTTCTCTTATCGATAAGTATCGATTTTCACCCGTTGAATAGTTTGCCTTATATATTGCAGCTGAGAGTTTCAAGTTTGTGTTGCAGACTTGTGTTTATGATATGAAGATCAGTTCTTTGTATCACCTAAAATCAATTAGTATCGATTAGTTTTTAGTGTCTATAGAATTCAAAAGGCATTAATCACTTTTATGCAGCCCTTAAAATCGATAAGTATCGATTTTCAACTGGCGTTTCAGAGCAAAACTTATTTCAAAAAATTTGGATGTAGGCTTCCAAATAATAATATCGCTCCGATTTCGACATATTTGAATGCCGCCTTTAAGCATAGACGATTTTTAACAGATCGTGAAGTAAAGACATGAGTTATTGAGCATTCAGAATCATTTGTAGGGTATCTGCCAGTCGCATATCTTAGACTAGAGCACTCATACTCGTTTGTTGCTTGATTTGTTGCAAGGCACATTTGAATTTTGTGGCAGTTGTTGTGGCTGCTGCGGCTGCTGCTGCTCACCAAAGTTTTGACCGTTTTACAAATGAGACTTTTGTTAAATCAAAAATTCAAGTGGCAATGCCGCACTCGGTGGCGCCACACAGTCAGTCAGTCAGTTGGTCGGTCGGCCTGCAAGTCTGTCTGTCTGTCCGACTGGCGAGTCCACGAAATTATCAATTTCTGCAACTGGCCACATCACAATCACAGCTCACATCCTTATGGCCACGTTCCCATCCGCAATCGCGTCTCTTGCCCCAATCCCAGACCCAGACCCAGCCCCGTCTCCGTCTCCGTCTCCAGCTGCGTCTCCTTCTGTTTCCCATTGGGGGTTTCATCATGTTTTGTAATTTATGCCCATTTATTGTGCGGTTTTCTACCGCATCTCGTCTTGTGGTTGACCAGTTGAACATGGATGCTAGATGCCCTGGCTCGGGCTCTCGCTCTGGCTCTGGCTTGGGCTTCGGCTCCTGGAACTGTAGCTGGAGCAATCAACAAATTTGCATATGACTGGCCAACCAAAGGCAAGCTGGGCATGGACCATGGCTAAGGTCAATTTGCGGCCAGCTGCTGGCTTTCAAAATGTATCTTAAACAAAAGTTCGAGTTAGTTATTGCCCAGAGAAGGCCTGTCCCGGGCCTGGGCATCGCCCAGTCATTGGCTCGTCCAGTGTTAAGAAGGTGGCGAATGTGTTGAGCACCAGAGACGTCCCCTAGTTTACGGTAGCTGAAATTTATTGCCATTTACAATACAAATCGGATTTTAGATAAATGCAATTCAGCACTTTTTTATGCCGCTTGGAAAATTTATTAACTGTGATTTAACCCAATTTTTTCAGCAAAGTATTTTCATATGCTTTTTTTTCTCAAAGAATTCTTTTGTTTTTATAGAAACGTTTAACATTCCAAAACTTCGACTTCCAATTGTATATGTAGGTTTTTTCTTAAATTAATAATAAGTAAAGCAATAACAGACAAATTTATAAAATATTTTCAATGAAAAGTTGTCATGAATTGTTGTTAAATAATTAACATAAGTATTTGCATCTGTTGACTATGTTAAAGATATATTTGAAACATCAAAAAATGTGCCTAAAAAGATGAAATCTTCTTTTTAATAAATACTATTTTCGAGTACGTTTAACATGTGTAAAGTAGTGTGTACTAAGATCTTTGCTTATTTTCATTTAATTTTATATGTTAACAAAATATGTTAACAAAAAAGTTTTCCACACAAGAACCTACTTTTCGATTGGTTGTTCCTATGACAGCTATATGATATTGTGTTCCGATTCGACCTACTCCAAGGTTTAGCTTTAAGACTGAGAGACTAGATCGTATAGAAAGCAGAGAGACGGACGGATGAACGATGGACTGTATCGGACAGATGGCTAGATAGACTATATCATATAGATGGCTATATCAACTCGGCTTTTGATGCTGATCTAGAATATATATGTATACTTTATGGGCTCGGAGTAGTGTCCTTCTATGCGTTACAGATTACACATGACATAATTAAGCTATTTCTGTACAAAAAGATACGATTTCTAGGAATCAGAATATTCTGCAAATTTATCTGATATATGGTATGATATGATATAATATATGATATACATTTTATATATATACGCAAATATGCTATTAAATCTGATAAATAAAAGGGACCAACGCGTAATTATACTAAATAGCTACGCCTTGCATGAACCGTTCCTGGTTCTCTGTGATGCATTACAGGGTACTTTGCTCGGAGTCTTCTCTTCTCGTATAAAGTCGTCTATTCTAAACGTTTGTTCGTTTTTGTACTTCGCGACTCGTGGCGTACGGGAGGTAGTATGCAGCACTTAGCATTGGGTAAAAAGCTTAATTGCTTGTAATTCTCAACTGGTACTTGCCATAGCCGTGAGCCTTGTTTACATCAAAAAGGGCTTTCAAAGTGCAAATTGCAGTTGAAATGTGCTTAGATAATTAGAAATTGTCTCGAATCGTGAACACGAGAAGGAGCTTGAAAATACAGTGCAGTTCGAGAGGCAACATTGCCCACATTGATTTATTTATTTAGAGGGTATCGAATGTTTACATAAAATTAACAGAAGCTCGAGTGGAATAAGAATATGCCGCATACAAATAAGATTAGCTCTAACGGGATAATCATTTCAAATCTCTGCCTTGGCCTAAACCCTCCCCCCGCTGCCAGCAGGGCTCGCACTGTAGCCAAACAAAAGTAATGCGCCTCATTAGAGGTTAAGCTGTGGGCGGGGTCCAAGTCGTGTGTCTGACCGAGCCGCTGGCTCGCCTCGGGCATTTGCTACCATCTCGCCCTCTGCCAGTGCCCCTCATGCCCACATTCATCCGCCCGCTCCATGTGCGTCCGGCGCTGCCAATAGCAAAAGCCGTAGCCCAATTCGGTGCTCAGTTCCTACCGTTTGGCCATTTGTTTGTTTGCCTAATTTTCCACGTTGATTTTCTAGCCGCAAAACAAATGAAACGTTCGCTGCATATTAAGCATCTAATTTAATTTGCGAGAGACCAGCAGGGAAAAAAAAAACAATTGAAACCGATAAGAATGCGCGCGTAGCTGCTGCCCGACCAGGCAGATACCCTGTCGTCAGCTACAATCACAAATATCTATGTGAGCTAATATAATGTTCTCTAATCTGTAGAGAAAGTGCCTGCATTTGGAGTACCCTATATCTCAGCTGGGTGTGTCCTCGCTGATGGCAGATACCCTGTACTCAAGTCTAAGTTGAAGCATTCAACTGCTTCTTCTTGTGGAGAAAGCGCTTAATCTATACTTTCATTTATATATGTGTAGAATAGTTCTTTTGTGTTTAACAAAAGTTCTTCGAATATAGTTTTCGCTCTCAGAATTAGACATGTTATCCTCAGTCATATTTGGCTTTCTTATAAACTGCCTGTAATAAATGTATATATGTATATATATACATGGATTCGTATAGAGCTATACGACCTTGTAATACCCTTTGTATACAGGGTATTAAAAATAGGGAAAAAAGAGCTTAAAACCGTTAGCTATCAACCCCTGAGAGCAACCGCAAGGGGTGCACGCGGTTGAGTTCGTTTCGCTTCGCTTCGGGTTCGGTTTCGGTTACGTTTCAGCTTTGGGCAACGGATTTTTGGGTTTTGTCGGGCTTACGGGTTTGGGGTTTTGGTTAAATGCTTCATAATGAAAAGCTGTGATAACTTGTCTTGTGGCTTTGATTTGGCCGTATGCTTTTTCAAGTGGTTGATTGTCTGTCAATATGCTGCCAGGGTGGGGGCTGGGACAAGTCTTATGGACTGGTAATATCTTAGCTACATGGCGGGCAGGAGCTGGGCCTGTGAGGGGTATTGGGGTATGTGATTAGGACTGGGAGTAGCGGCTTACAATTGCCAAATTACGCACGTTCGTTGCGGCTGTGCTAAGCCTTTGATTGCCAAACGGTGACCGACTCAAACCACAAGCCCAAAGACAACCCCAGCTTCAGCTCCACACCCAACCCTAAGCCTGGCCACAAACTCAAAGTGTTTTTCTAGCCGGGCCGCATTTCGCTTTGATTGCCAAACAGGGCAGGCGCCGACTATGCTGAAACCTTAAGAGAAACCCTAAAGCAAGTCCTAACCTTAATCGTAAGTCATAGCTACCCTGTGTGCAGCTGACAGTAGAGGGCATTCTCGACACCAGAAAGACAGATAAGATCTATTAACTATGTCATATATCATGCGAAAAACGTTCATGTGAAAAGTTCTTTTCAAAGGTATACATTTGGAATAACTCGGGAAATATGGGAGTTATTAACGCCATATTTGGTATTTCAGTTCTTGTTTAGCATATGCTGATTACAAATATTTCACTTTTGGGCTACCCTACTACACTGCACCCCGAAACTGAAAAAACACCCAGGCTTTCAAGCTAGAGCCTTGGGCTTTGGTTTGTGCACACATTCGGCTGTCATAACTGGGACATACGAAATTCAGTACGACCAGAGTTATGCAGAAACACATTTGCCATAGTGTGGGGGCTTTTCGAAGAAGAAGAAGAAGAGATAGGAGTGTGCTTTAGATACAGGGTATACTCTAGCCAGAGCACTGGCCCTTGTTAGCCATATTCCAGCTAAATTCACTCAAAGCAAATTGCATTTCAATTCGCGTGATGTTGCGCCTCCTGCCAGAAAATAGCCCCCACCCTAGATCAAAGCCCACAACCCCCATCTTAGCCGTAATGCGGCGACAAAGTCAAAGCTACTCCCAAAAATGTGTGTGTTTTTATTGAAATTTGTTTTTTTTCTTGTTTCTTTTTCGGTTGCGGCTGAAGGATTTGCATGCGACGAGTTTTGTCGCTGTTGCCGTGATTTATGCGCGAGGTGGTTGCCGCGGTGGGCGGTTGGGTGGTTGGGCGGTTTGGTGGTTGGGCGGTTGGGTGCTTTGTTGGCTAAATGAATAGTCGACAAACAAAAAAAAAAACGCGCGTTGTTGGCAGCCAAAAAGGCAACAGCCAGTCGCAGGCGTCAACAGGATGCGTCGCAGCTTCTGCGCCTGCTGCCAGCGACAGGGGATGAAGCTGTTGACAGAGGCAGGGGCAGGCGCAGGATCAGGGGCAGGGGCAGGGGCAGCGGCAGCGGCAACGTAAGCTTCACCGGAGCTGGCTGTCATTGGCAGCGACGGCTGTCACTCCGCCGGCCGCAGTCGACGCACAAATTTGCTGCTCGACACAATTGAAACAAGACAGAAAAAAAAAAACATTTTTATTTCGTTTTTATGGCTTTTGGTAAATTAAATTGTTGTCCTTTTGCCGCGCATGCAAAATTAACTAAATGCGCGGAGGAAGCTCTCGACTGCTGCAGATTTGCATAGTCATTGCCGCAGCGAGAAGGTGTGACCTGTCGCCCCTCTGTGTGTGTGCGTGTGTGCGCGTGTGTGTGCGACTGTTGTCACTTTCTTGTTGTTGTTGTTGTTGTTGCTGCTGCTGAAAAGCCACCCGCTGTGGAGTCGGCCGGAGGCATTTTGTTTAACATTTGATTGTGGTTAAGATTACACGCAGCAGGCATCAAGCTATAAACAAACAATGGGTGTGGGTGAGTGCAGGGGGTGGCAGGCTGGCTGGCTAACAAAAGTAGGCAGGGGGGGGCTGATCACAGCCAGCAGCCAGCAGCCAGCAGCTGTCGACAGTGTCAAGAGCTGCTTAATTGTGATATGACCAAAGGGATTTTGATATCAAAAATGTTAAGCTCATCATTAAAGCGCTTGAGGAAAACTTTCGTATCAGAGCAGCGAGGTATTTAACAAGTCCTGAAACCAATGCATATCAAAGGACGAGCACGAAGCAAATCTAGCTATGCAAGCCAACTTTTGATTAGCTTGACTAATATTAAACAATTCAGCAAATCAGCCAAGCTTCTAAATAAAATATATGTACTTCATGTGCAAAAAAGTAGTCATACTAACTAAGTGTACTTCAGTTTATTCAGGCTTATAGCCTGCGAGTATTACACGACTTTCTCTAGGGTCTAGGCCATCTCTAAGGTTTGACAACTTTTGCTCTTTGACCCCTTTTTTCGAAGACATATGTCAATTGTCATAAGGATGCAATTGTGTTGTGTTGTGTCTAAATACTAACTAATGACTAAATCCTAATCACTTTTCGAACACTTTCATTAAATATTCAAAAACCCCTTTTGAGCCACTCTTGAATCACTTTTGACACCATATTTTGTTGTTTGTTTAAATCAAGTTAAAAAGTTTTACTTTAAGTACAATTGTATTTTATAAGATCCGCTTTGCGTGGCTTACCTTGTTTGGCCGACCAGGGGCGAGCTCTATAAAATATTCAATTTAATGCCAAAGAAGAAATCTTGAGTTAAAATCTTAAGTTCAAATTTGCAGCCGAGGCCGAAGCCGAAGCCGAAACCAATTTGCAATTTGATCTTATCGAGAACTTCTATTGCGACCGTGGGTCAGTGCTGGTGTATGCGACAGCGGGCGGGGGTGGTGTGTGTGAGAGGAGAGGGGAGGGGAGGGTGTCTAGGATATGGGGCCAGTTGCTCGCGTGTTTGGGGCGCGGCGTGTGTCCGGCTTAAGTCCCGCATAAAAAACTTAACTGGCAGCAATCAATCGATTAAAAAGTTGCACAATTTTTAACAGAGATTTGCTGGGAAACCCCCCCCCGCCCCATCCCAGCCCACCCCACCCAGTCCTGCCATGCACGACCGCAGTGCGGCCCATCGAAGGGCGCAAAGGACGCCCCAGGGACCCGCAGCTGAATGAACTCTCCTCTCTCTCGCTCTCTCGCTCTCTCTCTCTCCCTCTCTCTCTTCTCTTTCTCCCTTTCTCCGTCTGCGTAATGCGTCGCTTATCTCGATATTATTTTGCCATAAAAAAAAAAGAGGAAGCAGCAGGACGCACACACACACACACACACACACCCACACCCACATCGAATACTTGTCATTTGTTATGTGACATGACTGGGCTTGGTTTAAGAAAGTGGATCAAGGGAGCGGGGGCGGGCTCGTCTTCGACCTGGTCAACCCTCCGCCAGATGCCCCCATTTTCGGGCGGCATGCAAAATGCTGTAAAGTAGCCAAATTGTGGACAGAACTTACACACAAGGAGCGGCTGAGAAAAAACTCAAATAAAAAAGATGTAACAATGCTCAGGACGGGCGTGGACAACTAGCAGATACCCGCGAACTAGCCAGAAGCTGCAGTAAACCATTTTTAACCTGAGTGTACTATTCCAAATCCCATATACAAAATTTGGTCTATATAGGGATTATAATCTTCGAGTAATGTTATCGATGTTATGAATATGGAGCGTAATATCGACTGTGCATGAAAAACTGCCTATTCCATATCAAGATCAACCCGTTCACACAGACGAACAGACCGATCGAAAATCTATATATATATCTATAAACTCGTAACTAGTTGCTTTTGCCTGTTACATACTTGTGCACAAAACCGAAATACCCCTCTTCATGCATTTCCAAGGGAAGTAAAAGCAAAAAAGGCAGCAGAAAGAAGCAGCACAAGAAACTTTTCACATGTCACAACGGGCAACAAGGAGGCGGGCGGAGCAGAAGACGATGTCGCAGGAATGGAATGGACCGTAACGAATGCTGCGGGTTCCGTTGATTTCGGGTTGCGTGAACCCCCCGCCGCCACCCACGCCCGTTGGCCAGGACACACCGGACACTGAGCCGGCAGTAGCTAGATCAGGAGCACTCGCCTGCTGTCCACGCGCGTTTCAAATCCCTTTAGTTACACTGTTTCAAAATTAAATATTTACATTTTGTATGCGGTGGCGGCGGATGTGGACGGTTGAGGATGCGGACGGGTGAGGAGAGGTTGGCAGAGCGATGTACTACTGTACTGTGCATATGGATTGCCGCATGAGGTGCTTAGGGTGGCAGCCATTTGGTGGTGACTATCTGACGCTGACTTCGCGACAGCAACGCAGTCACTTGCTTGGTCAGTCCAGGCGGCGCAGAGGCGGCGTCCTCTATTTGATTTACTCCTAAGGGGGGGGCAAAACAGCTGCGGAACTGTTGCTCCACAGTTTCGATTAGACTATATAAACCTGTTCCGATAGGAAACATATAACTTTTCCAGTGATTCGATGCGAGTTTGCGGATATATTAGAAGCAGAGTAAAGCGCGTCTTTGCTTGATTTGCTGCAGTTTTTTTGAAAAACAAAAACACTTTTCCCAACGAAAAGTCAGTTTTTGATCAACCTTTGTATCATATATAGAGTCGGATGTTTTCCTTTGTGCGTTTGGATGGTTTCGATGCACAATTTCGACCGGTAGATGGCGCTACTTTCATTTTAGAATAATATTAGAATATTTATTTTATTTACTTATTTAGCCAAACTAAGATTTACTTATTTAAACTATATACAAATAGGTTCATCATGGACTGATTTTGCTTTCACATTTCAAATTCTGTTCGCTGTACTCTAAACATATCTGAAACGTGGTCGCCCCCTTTGGCTACGCCTCTGCTCAGCTGGCAGCCTTTTGGAGAATCTCATCTCAACACATTTCTATATATGACATTTCCGCTCGTATTTGGCTCTGTTCTGTGCGCAATTTCCACATCCATTTCCAGTTGCGCGCTGTGGTTGCCAGTTTCTCTCCCTGGCCCATTATTTTATATCTATCTAACCATGTATCTATCCATCTATCTATCTATCTATCTATCTATCTCTCGCTGTGTGTGTGTGTTTCTCATTTGATTTGGTTGTGTCGCGTTTATTTAGTAATTTGTTTGTCTCTCGACTTAGTCACGGTTTATGGTTGACATTTATTTTATGAGCGTGAAAAATATATCACTGCAACCCCCTTCCCACCCACCAGCCATTTGGCCATCGTTGGGTGGTGCAGGTGGCGCACGCAGACACCACTTAAGCCAGTTTTGATTG
The DNA here is from genome assembly GCA_035045725.1 of Drosophila ezoana. Classification (NCBI taxonomy): domain Eukaryota; kingdom Metazoa; phylum Arthropoda; class Insecta; order Diptera; family Drosophilidae; genus Drosophila; species Drosophila ezoana. The sequence continues at coordinate 5,959,699 of JAWNOU010000058.1, forward strand.
CATTTTATTGATGCCCCAGCCCTGGCAATTATTGCTGGTGTGCAACAATTTTGGATGGATTTATGAAATATATTTTTGATTAAATCAGCGCAGCAGGCGTGACTTATAGACGGCATCCATTGAAAGTGATTCAAAGAGGGAATGCTCGATATCTGCAGTGTGTATGTAACTGGCAGAAGGAGAACTCGCCGAATTCATAGGGTATACAATATGTGTCCCTTGAAAGTATGACAAATTGCTTTTAGTGACCTGTTTAGTAATAACACCAACAAAACAGCAAGAACGAGCAGGTCTTTACATCTCAAGAACCTTTCAAGAACCTACCCACTCCATATTGTTCTTGTACTCAGTCCAAAGCTTAAACCACTTGCGAATTGTAAGCAACCAAAAGGCGACAAAGCTAGCAACACCAAGGCCAAGCACACAATTTATATTCTATATTCTATAATTATATCATTTTCGAATATATATTCGCAAGCAAAAAGAGTTGATTATTTTTCTCGATTTCTCCTTAAAATCGATATCTATCGATTATTTTTGAAATATTCAGTCAAAAGTTCTTTATATGCATCTTTTCTTTCGATATCTCCTAAATATCGATATATATATTGGTTAATTTTGAAATATATATATTCTTGTATAATGTTTATTCGATATCTCCTTCAAATCGATAAGTATCGATTTCGAGATTTAATTCTTGAGCTTGTAAGCATACATTTTGAAAATATTTCAGTTTTTGAACACCTCATGAATAGTTCGTACTATTCAAAATATAACCCACTTTTTAAGGCAGAGTCCTGTGCGTTTCCTTCAGATATTTGTATTGATTGTAAGATATAAATAGGTTTGAGATTAGAGGTAGATTGTTTTCGGGTCCTTTCGTGCTCAAACATGCCTTCGTTTTTCCGTCTTTTGATATGGAGCTGGAGCACGCGCCCATCTCTGGTGGACAAGCATAGTTGGGCTTCTTGAGGGTATCTACTAGTCGGGCACGCCCGACTGATGCACTCATAGTTCGCTTCACTCTTGCCTGCTTTCTGGCTGGTTTTCCGTCTCTTTTGTCTGTTGTTGTTGTTGTTGTTGTTGTTATGCTTTCTAAGCGCATCAATTATGTTATCAAGAGTCGGTTGTTTGGGCCTTTGGCCGCACGCATAGAGAGTTATTGGCCTATAAACTAATCGCATAATTGCACACAAGTAATTATCCTGGCCAATGCGCAGGGCTCTGGCTTATCCTGCCGCTCATCCTGCGCATCCTTTTGTACACCTTTCGCCTAGGAAACTATGCCTCAAACATTTCCTACTGATTTTTCCACATTGCTGGCGAACTATGCGGCTTATGCGCTCCGCTGCAGCAGCAAAATGCCGGGCTGTAGGCGGGCAAGGCGGGGCAGGCGAGGCACGCAAACAGTTGGCTTTGTTTTGCTCAAAATTAAAATCAAGCTGTTGATGGCAATCACACACTTGAGGTAGCTGAAGTGATGGATGGCTGACAAAACCGAAAACGAAACCAAACCCAACCGAGAGACAGAGCGAGAGAGCGAGAAAGTGACAGAGACAGAGGGAGCGAGGCGAATGCATTGGACTGCAACGGAGGCCAGTGGCAGGATTCTGTCTAGGATGTATGCATCAGTGGCAAAGCCATCATATAGCCGACTGTTTCCGGCTGCAACGAGACCGAAGACCGCTTGCCCCTTTCCCTTTCCCTATCCCTTCCTCTCTCTCTCATCTCTTTCGCTCTCTCTCTCTATGTGCTGTTTTTGTTTTCATTTCTTTTTTTTTGGGTTGACATCCTGAAGTGCCTCCAGCCTGGGCCAGAAGCTGTAGCCTGGCTTTTGTTGTGTCGCATTCATGAGTAGTTTGCTCCGGCTTGTTCCTTGATTTGTTTGTTAAGCGTGCACTAATTGAGCTGAAGAGCTCGGCGCACAGATGCTCCCGATAAGGATAACGAAGTATGCCCACAGACCAGGACATGGCTGCAGCCAAGTGCCGAACAAAAGCGATGCCCCCTTGAGGCAACAACTGCTGCTGCTGCTGCCGCACATCATGCCCCACGCACAATGCATTCAAATGGTAGAGATCAATCGATTTCCGAACGATCTGTTAATTCTCTGAACTTTGTTAAGTGTGCTTGAGTCGTTAGTGCCCAGCGGGGAGATACCCTGTACGCAGCGTTTAGCTGCTGATTCACACAGTCGAGCAGTTATCCATGCAAAATTCTTTCAATTTTGGGGGGAAATGGGGAAAGGTATACAAGAACTTTAATATTCTGAATCTGTGAAAATTTTGGTGTTCAAAATTCACATGGTTCGAACAGCTTTTAATGGTCGCAAGGCGTCTTCTCGACTCTAAAACTGACTGCAATGTAAATGCAGTGACTGTCAAACTGTAACATTTTAAGTTTTATTTTTAATAACATAATTTATACATATGACATATTGCCAGCTTTTATAGTCTTTTCTCGCACCCTGCTTTGAGGCAAACATTTGCTAATTTGCATTTTAGCTTTGCAAGCCTTTGAGTTAGTTTTAAAACTTTGTTTTGCAGCTTAACCCTCCCCGTCCCCTCCCCCCTTCCCCGCCCTCACCGTCGTGCTATTGCCACGTTTGTGCGGCAAAGACATCCAATTAGCAGACGCTGCAAAATGAAAACATTTCTCACAGCTCCGAGACTCGACTCCAAACTAATTAATTGCGACTGCAGCAGCAGCAGCCGCTTTAGAATATTGCCAGTTGCTGGAACGGGTACTCACTCGGGCCTGTACTCAGCACTCATTCGCATTCGCAGTCGCATTCACATTTTTAAATGGCCAACCAATCGGCTGGAGAGCCGCATACTTTCTAAAGCAATTATCGGATGCCAGCCGCCGCTCCACATCGGTCCGCACATCGTCGCCATCGTCGCCGCCGTCGTCGTCGTCGTCGTCTGTCATCGCCCTGCCGTCGCCATCGTGAAGAAGAAGCAGCAGAAGCAGCATCGCCGTCTAACCAAAAAGTGCAGCGTCAATTGCACCGTGGGCTGCTTGTTGTTTCATGACGCCAACAACGCCTCGTCGTGTTTGGTTAGCCGCCGTCAGAGCCGCCACCGACGCCACACGATGGCTGTTGCCAGCTGCCGGTGGGCCACAGTCTGGCTGCTGTCCTCCAGCCTTCGTCCCAACAGCTCTCTTTCTCTTTCTCTCTCTCTCTTCCCTCTCTCTCGCTCTGTCTCTCTGTCTCTCTTCGTCTCAGTTGTGGTCGTGATCGGCGTCGTGTTCGCAAAATATTTCTACGCATGCCCATTCCCCAAATTGGCCTTGAGGCAATGATTGGCTGCCGCTGCTGCCACAGACCGTGTGTGTGTGTGTGTGTGTGTGTGTGTGTGTACAGCGTTTTGTGGCTGCAACTACCTTGCCTACTGCTGCACCACCTCGTGCGTCTGCTGCCCCTTGTGTTGCACCTCCTGCTGCTGCCAGCCAAGCCTCGTTTCGTTTCGTTTCATTTGGTTTTGCTTTCGTTTCTTTCGCACTGCTGTGTGTTGTGCCATGTGTGTGTGCCTGTGTGTGTGTGTTGGTGTGTGAGGCGTTGATGGCGATGGCGCTGAAGCTGGCGCGCATGCGCAACGCAGCGACCACAGAATCGCATTGCCAGCCAGTCAGCCAAATGATGTAAGACATATTTCGTTGTTGTTGCTGGCTTTTTACTACGAGTCGCTGTGCTGTGCTGTGCTGTGGACCTCCCGCAGATAATTGCCCATCATCTCATCAAGTTCCGCCCAGCTATTTAAGTGCAGCAACAAAAAGCAATGAAACCCACAAAACAAGACACCAAAATGATGAACGCGACCACGCGAAGCAGAAGTAGCTGCCACACGGGCCGCACAGCCACAGACCTTGTCTGTGCCACAGATATAAGCGCTGGGTTCTGCCACGGCGCAGGCCGCTTCAGAAGTTTTCACAGAACTTCCACACACTCGCACTCGGCCTCAGCACATGCATGGCGCACACGCTCGCTGTTCCAGCTTAAAGCTCAAAGATCAGGCTTGGAAAAGCGCAAGGATCTTCTTTGCGCACCAATACAAGTGCATTTGCAGGCATGGGAGGGTATTGAAAAAAAACTCTTGCTGCTCAAGATCGGAGAATAAAATTAACATATAACAAACAACACTCCAATATTACAGCTTTTGCTCTACTAAAACGCTTTGTTGGCAACATTATAAAAGGATAGCTATATGTTTCTAAGCACAGCAAACAATTTATTGGTTGAGCTTTTACGTTATGTTCAACAAGTTGGATGTTTTTGTATAAAAATATAAGACTTTAAAGCTGGAGTTTTATTTTGTAAAAGCTTAACTGATCTGTCAATTTAATCCAAGCTTATTATTAATATGTTTTTCATTATCAAAAAAGGGCTCAAAAGCTCCTTTGATTATGCAACATCTAGATGTTTAAGTCAGCCCCACTCAAGGCATTCACTTAAAATCCAACTGTAAAGCTCTTCCATTCCAAACTTCAAAAAGCTTTTCTCTAGAGCTGTAGGACGCAGCTAAGCAACTGAGAATTGGGTAAGCATTGGTAACATCTGTGGCAACCCTCGTTGGCGATGTAGCGCCACCAACGACAACAACTTTGAGCCAGGCAGGCAGCAAACAGGCCATCAATAGCACCACCGACGAAGACGCCAGCGAAGACGAGATGGTCGTCCAACCACGTTAATCGAGTCATATCGATTTTGGCGTGGTTCGTGTCTCGGACGTTTTACTTTGAGCGCTGGTCAGAAAACGAGCCAACGAGCCAACGAGCCGGCCAGCCAGCCAGCCGGCCAGCCAACCAGCCAACCAGCGAGGAGCCACTTACACAGATCTCATCAGCAAGAGTCGCCACGGCGACGGCGACGGCCAAGACCATGAGATGGAGAGGGGGGTGGGTGGCTGCTGGCGAAGCCAGAAGATGATCTGCTCGCGAGTGCTTCTAACTAAATTGAATGCAATTGCAGTGGGTACCCAAATGGGCAGCCAGTTAATGAATGAGTGTTGGCCAAATTGTTGGCCGCTGACTCGCCGAACGGCTAATATCTCAATTCGACGGCAGACACGGACGACGGTTCATTGCACTTGGCCAGTGGCCAGTGGCAAGTGGCAAGTGGCCCACCCAGATGTAACGAAAAAAAAAAAAAAAAAGCTGAAGAAGAAAAATGGAATAAGGAAAAACTGGAGCAGCTGCTCTGGTGGTAAACAAGCCGTAGGCTTTGAAACTTCTAATTGAATGTAAACATGTTGCGCAGGCTCAGCGGCTGCCGGCTGCAGGCTGCAGGCTGCAGGATGTCGGCTGCAACCCTCCAAGTGATGCGCCTCACCCCCGCACACCCAGCTTCCCTGTGCTGCACCAAGTTTCATTTGCAGCTTTGGCGCCCAAGGCATTGTCATGCTGCATCCAAGTGGGCGTCGCTTTTAGGCCAGGCGCTGGACAATGCCTGTCAAACTTTCGGCCCATGTCAGGGCTGTTTGCCATTGTTGTTGTTGCTGCCACTTGATGTTTTCTTGGTTTTTTTCTAATATTCTGTTCTTGGGCTAATGTATGTGACAGGCAGAATCTCCCCTCTCTTATCCCATTAGGTCTATGTATTCTCTCAGCATCCCTTTCGTCCGTTTGTTTAAAACGCGTTGATTTCAAGATCTTTAAGAGCTGCCAAGGTTTTTAATATATAATTTCTCATATATCAATCTCGTATGCCCGCAATGCCCTTATATTTATTTTGAGAATTCGTTTTTCCAAGCATAACTCAAAGACTAGAGAATAAAAAAGAGACATACATCAGATATGCCCTTATTCAACCCTGAAAATTTCATGAAGATCGGACTTCAAATACCGAAGTTTATCAAGAATGCATTTTCTATAGTATGAGGGAGGGCATAGAAGATGACGCCCAGTCACGGCATGTGTGTGTGTGTGTGTGTATGCATGCAAGGCATAAAGCTAGACTGGGTATCTGCTAGTCGGGCACTCTCGACTGGAGCACTGTTGATTTTTGTGTTTTTGCCATTGCCTAATGGGCACACTTGTCACAGGGGGCTGCACTTGCCGCTGGCCCATCTTTAAGCACTTTTGCCTGGCGCTGCGCTGCCTTGGAGCAGCACTTGACCTGGTTCTGTTGCTGTCTCCGGTGCTCCTTCTATGTCGCTTGCCGGTGCTTAGCCAGGCTAAAGTGCTATGAATTTCAATTGCTACGTGTGCCAAGGCAGCTAATTGCCGCTGCTGCTGCTGCATCCTAGACTCGCCCAACACGCCCCAAAATGCTGCACATTCCACGGAGTGCACCCTCAAAAGAATCTTAAGCTAAGCAGCTTATTAATACAATTGAAAATAATTTAATTGAAAATTCTCATGGAACGAGTTTTTTATACGCGAATAAATATAAGATATGTTAAGATGGCATTAAATTAAATTTTGTCCACTACAGTTTGAGCAGCACATTCAAGTTTGGGCTTACTGTCTTGTTATACATCAAAATTTATAGAATTCTATAATTTGTAACTACATTCGTATATTTGATTAAGCCAGCTTTCAGCAAATATTTCATATATTTCAGTCAAGCCAAAACATGCGATTTTTAAATAAAATTGAAATTCCCGTCAGCAATACAGCTTTATATAGCTTGATATAATACCTCAACTAAGTTAATACGTTGAAAAGCTCAAACGTTCATACATTTCTTATTTGATTTATAAAGATTGATGGCAAGAGGTTTTTGTTTAAGTCAATATACAACTTACTGTTACTAAGTCAATCAGTTGACTAATCAGTCAATCAGTTAATAAGTCAGTCAGTCGCACAGCCAATAAGAGGTTCAGTGACTCAGTCAATCAGATAGTCAATCAATTGGTCATTCAGTCAGTTGATCAGTTGCGCAATCAGTCGATTAAAACTTGGTAAATCACTTAATCAATTAGTCAGTCACAACTAGACTACTCAGACTTACTCAGTCAATCTGATAATCAATCAGTTGGTCACTTAGTCAGCTGATCAGCTACTCAATCATAAATCTGGCATGGTATGGTATGAATCAGTATGTTAGAATGTCACACATTGAACCGTTTTGTGAGTCAATCAAACACTTTATCAATCATTAAGTCAATCAGATAGTTAGCCACAGTTGTCAATAAGTTAGTCTACCTCTCAGTTGGTCAATCTCTTAATTAATCAGCCAGTCAATCAGTCAGTCTGTTAATCAATCAGCTAGTCAATCAGTCATTCAGTATATGCAAAAAATTAGCTTAATTATAGTAATTAATAGAAAGAGTTGTAGATTTAATAGAAAATTCAAAATGGGCGTCTTACTCTACAGTTTGACATGTTTGAAGCGCAGTTTGAATGGCATGCTGGGCTTACAAGCACTTGCCACCCACACACATAACACACACACACACACAGGCACACACACATGAGAGACTAATAAAACATAATAATAATCGCAGGCATGTTAACAAAAGCAAAAAATAATAATAAATATAATAAATTGCCAAAATGAAAACAAGAAAAATGCCGCCAGTTGGAGACCACCGAATAGGTTTTTGCTGCGGCTGTAGCTGAAGCTGGCGGCTGCTTGATTTACTGTTGTTGCCCCCAACACACACACACACACACACAGACACACACACATAGAGGCACACACGACCAGGCTTAAAGGTATGAAGGCTGACGCCAATTGGCCTGCGCGCTGCTTAGCGCCAGGGCAAAAATCCCGAAAGCAAAAGCTGAAAACCAAGTGAAACCAGGACAGACACAAGCATTTTTTTCTGCTGTGGCCCTCCTTCTTGCTGTTGTTGCTGTTGCCGCCGCCTGGTGGCGCCTCAAGTAGCCACCGCTGCCCCATGCGGACATGCAAGCCAATGGACACTGATACGGACAGGGCGGAGGGACGGCAACGGCGACGGCGAAGGAGACGGAGACGGAGACGAAGACAGAGAGACTGGAGGCACGGGCGCATAACTTGCTGGAGACGATGTTGGATGCGCGGCGGCGGCGACGGCGACGGCGGCTTCTGATCAAACGACATCGGCGGCTGATGCGGCCGCCTTCAATGCCCAACAACAACAAGAGCTAACAAAACCCCAGTTTTGAAAACAAAAGCGCGTTGGCAGCCCAAGCAGAAAAAAAAAGGAAAAGAAAAATAAATAAATAAAATAAAATGCAAAAAAAAGCAATTGAAAAGAAAAGCTGTAAATACTGGAGGCCGAAGCAATCCTTAAGTCGTGTTCTTTTCATGTCCTTTTGCATTTAAGTGTGCACTCGTTCGATTTTTTCGGATTGGATCGTCTTTATTTTGAGACAACGTCCGCCGTCCAGCGTCCAGTGTCCAGCGTCCACTGTCCACAGTATCGAGGCAGCGGCGTCGCCCGTCGTCAAGTTATTCAAGTGGCGCCAGTCAAACATTTTTTTCAAGCCAAAAAAAAAAAGGCTAAAAAAAAGGAGAGAAGAACTTGCAACCGCAGCAACAACAGCTTTTGGGGGCTGCACAACAATGAATGGTGTGAATGTGTGCGTGTGTGTAGGCTGCATGCTGTGCGTGCAACGGCGCCACTTTCAACGCACCGCAACTGTACTGCAGTGGCTGTCAAACTGTGCAACTGCGATAATTTGTCAACGATGTGTTTGCTAAAAGCAGAAGCGTGGAGCGAGGGGGGAGCTGCCACTGTGTGGGAGTACTGCTGTATGGCGAATGTCCAGCACTGGCTGTCAAACTGTATTGTGACTTTCAACCCATAGTGACTTTTAAACTGTCGAAAATGTGGCTGCTATAAGGAGGAGCAAGGGCCGGCTGCCAATGTGTGGGAGTACTGCTGAATGGCGAATTCCTAGCACTGGCTTTCAAACTGTACAGTGACTGTTCAACAGTAAAGTGACTTTCAAGCTATACAGAGACCGTGCAGTGGCGCCTGTTCAGCTCTGGTAAGTGGCTTTCACACTGACTCTTTGCTGCTGCTGCTGCTGCTGTTTGCACTGTATTGCAACTGTAGCACAGTGACTGTCAAACTGTGCTAGCAATGTGTGCCCTAAAAAGAGGGGCTGGGAGCCTGTCACTGCGTGGGAGTAACACGAGTTGTGGAACACAGCACAGCGACTGTACTGTACTGTAAGGTTACCATCAAACAATGCAGTGCTTGTCAAACTGTAAGATTAGTTTAAAACTGTGCGGTGACTGTCAAGCTGCGCATTGATGCCTATATAATTGGGCAAAGGCTGCAACTGCAAGCGTAACTCTTTTACTGTACTTTTGTCGTTTTGCAGTGGCTCTCAAACTACATGATGGGTTTCCTGCAACTGCTCTGTAGAGCAGTGGCTCTCAAACAAAATAGCAATTGTGTTCGTATGCCTAGAGGGTGTAAGTCGGCCCGTGGGGGGAGGGCTGCTTACCCCTGCCATGTGGCTTGACTAAGCGGAAGTGAAAAGTGAAAAGTCAGCGACAGACGCGCGATTAGCTGACAATTTGATGTACACAAAAGCGCAAAAGGACAAACTGCCAAAAATGTATCTGTGTATCTTTGTATCTGTATCTGCGTATCTTAATAGCTGTAGCTGTGGATGTCGCTGTGGCTGTGGCTGTGTGCGTCTGCATCGGATGTATCAATTCGCAAGTTGCGCTTCCTTCCGATCACGTGGCGCAACGCCAACTGCAGCCGTTGCTTCCGCTCCGCCGATAGCTTCCGTCCGACCGTCCGGCCGTCCGTCCGCTCGTCCGCTCGTCCGTTTGTTCGTTCGTTGGTTCGTCCGTTCGTGCGAGCTACCCTCGAGCAGGAAAATCACCCGAAAACACTTCAATTGTGCCACGGACACAGCATCGACGCCCCCTCTCAACCCGCCCCTCCCAGCGCTGAGTGCTCAGCGTTCACCATGCCCCGCGTGACAATTACTCATGAATACATTTTGCGCCTGGGCCGACGTTTGCGTTTTATTTATGGTTTTATTTGTGGCAAACACAAAGGGCGATAGGACGACACACACACGCACGCACACACACACACACACGCACACACACGCATGGCCAGGACATTGTAAGCTCTCGCCTGCGTATCCGAGCATCTCAATGTAGCTCAATGTATCTGATTGCGGCCCGAGTGTATCTCTGCGGCGCGCCATAACCATAAAGTCAATTTATTTATTAAGTTTTTATCGCAAACGTCTCGGGAAAAGTGAATGCTGCGACAATGAAACGAATAACATTTTGAATAAATGTGATTCGCATACGTATTTTTATTTTTTTTTTTTTGCGTTTCACTTTGACTCACAATTGCCCCAGGCCTTAGAAGCGATTCGTCGCAGTTGTTGTTGTTGTTGTTGTAGTTGATCGCATTGATTTTTACTGCAACATCAACAACTTTGTAGCACACACTAACAGGAAACAGAAAACAGAAAACAGATCAAGCAACAATTGGGCTATTTTTTTCAATAGTTTCGATTCAAAACAGCAGAAAATATATGAATATAAATAGGTAGAACTTCGCGAAAAGAAAGACTTTAATCTTATACTTTTATTATTTTTTTAAACATACTTGAATATATGTGTGATGTATGACTGTGGGTATGTAGAAAAGTATGTTTGCATGTATATATGCATGTATGCATATACTTTGTGCATATACCTTGTGCATGTACTATGTTGCAAACCAAGTTTACACTAAGCTACGCTGCAAATAAAACAAATCTATTTTTTCAAATGCCCTACTACGCGATTCTCATGAATTCAAGTAAGCCTCCTATATTTAAGGAGACAGCTTCAGCTATGGAGGAGACGACGGCCCTGATAGTAGAGGAGGAGGAGGCGGTGGCGATGGCGGTGGTATAAACGGAGAAGGCGGCATCAATATAAATGCGTCCATTGAAAACACTCGTATATATCGCTCTACTACGCGATTCTCACTAATTCAAGTGAGGTGTAGCAAGCAATCTGCGTCTTTAAGCTAATAAACTTTATCTCTGCTTTTCTGTTATTTCAGTGATGGATTTATATAAGAGTTCGTCTCCCGCTTACTAATAGATGATAATAAAATAATCGTGCGTGTGAATTTTCAGATTGAATGACTGACTGACTGCCTGAGTGACTCTTAGGCACACGGGCAAGGCCGTTATATATTTTCCTAAACTATGCTGTACTTATGAGATTCTCAGTTAAGAAGTCTACAATTTTGGCCAATTTAGTTAAGTTTCCAGTTGTTGTTGTTGTTGTTGCTGCAGTGCATCATTAACGCTGCTCTGGTCACCCAGAGCCCAGCGACTCATCATTGTGGCAACCATTTGCTGCCCTGTTTAATGACACGGAAATCAAATGCTGACGCCGTTGCCGTTGCCGCTGTTGCCGCTGTTGCTGCCACTGGCACAGACGTTGTTGCTGTCGCTGGCGTTGCCCAACGTCAATTGCAACGTTTTTCCGCCACTTTGGTCAGCTGCGGCAGCCGCCAGCCCTTTGCCTGGTACAGCCTTAAACAGACATTTGCTTTAATTAAAGAAAATTAAGCGCAGTCGATGCTGGCATCGACGTTGACGTCGACGTCAACGCCTACGCAACATGCGTGCCGCTGAGCTAAAGGGGCTTAAGGGGCTAAAGGGCGGAGGGGAGAGGGAGGCGCAGCTGCTGCTGTATGCGCGGGTGCATGTTCTGAGCATTTGTTTTGTATGTAAATTAACTTAAATAGCCTAGAAATTAATTAGCAGCGATTGAGATCGCTTGATAATAAAATAAAGAACCAGCAACAACAACAGCAACAACAGCAACAGCAACAGCAACAACAACAAACAGACAAACGACCACCGACTGTTCCGCTCTTTTTTAACCCTTTTTTATTTGGCGCTCGAATTCGAGTGGCGTCGCTGCCGGCGTCACCGTCACCGTTGCCGTCGCCGTCGCCGTCGCCGCTGCGGCGACAGTAATAATGATGCGTTTATCCAAAACGAGCATCAGATAAGCGTTCAGCCGCAGCCGATCGACAAGTTTGATAAGACGCCGCTGCGCAGTCGCTGAGCGCTCAGTGATAAGCCATGGCAAAAGGAGCAGCTAAGAGCGGCGGGCGAGGGCGACGGCGACGGCGATGGCGAGGGAGAATAAGAAGCAGAAGGAGAGGGGAGGTAGGGACGCCCAAGGAGCGCGGCGTGTGCACATCATTCAAATGCCAATTAAAGGCGCCGGCGTACACAAAACCTGAGAAATGCGCGGACCAAAACCGAAACCGAAACTGAAACCCAGACCCGGCCAACACACACACACACACACACGCACACACACGCACACACACACTCACACACTCAGAGAAGCAGCGAGAACCACGACTGAGAGCAATCAGCTGTCATTTGGAGGCAAACAAAGTGGACATGACTCTGGCTGCATTTCATTTTGGCCCAAAAAGCAAACTAAGGCAGCAACAAAAATACAAAAAAAAAAAGGGTTTCAGCCAACCATCAAATTTTAATGCGCTCCACTCACCAAATAGACCTTAATTTACGACCCTCTCTAATTGGCTCCATTTGCAGAGTCATTATTATGACAGCAATATCATTTGCGATTGATTAACATCAGCCAAACGAGCTGGAATGTCCTGCGCTCCATAACAACACCATTAAGACTAGCTAGCCCGACATTTATCTTGTTTCCATATTTATCGGAAAATGTAAGACTTATTCGGCTTATCCAATTTTATTTTGAGTGTGAGATCCACGTTCTAACCGAAAAACGAGGTGAACTATTCTGTCAATATCCTGCGCTTTATAGTCTTATTTAAAATAAGAACTTCCATATTATGCGGGAAATATGAAACATATTCGGCACATTTACATATGGTGGGATTTCAAATGTTATTGAATTTGATTTTGTTTTTTGACTCGGTTTGCATCCAGCCTCTGTCAAAAAAACGGGTTGAACCATTCTATCAGCCCAAAGCCTACGCTCTATAGCCTAATTAAAGCTAAGAATTTCCATATTATTCAGGAATTGTTGGATATACTTGACGCATTTCCATCTGGTGGAATCTTTAATATTGATAGCCAGACATATATCACATTTGATTTAAATCATTTAACTCGGTTTGGATTTAGGTTCTTATACAATATAAAAACGGTTTGAATCGTTCTATCAGGAATTATTGGATATTGACGGCTCCAATATGACTATTAATTTATTTTTCAAACGTTCTATTTCTTAGACTTATACGAGGTCAACCCCTCAAGTCCTTAGACTTAGTTTTTAAAATCTCAAAAACCATTGTCAGCCCTAATATCATGTTTTATAATATTATACCCCATTATATTATATTATATTAAGGAGGAATTCCGGGCAGAACTGAGTTCATAATATGGACGCATGCCTCATGTGCAGTTAAGAGGCCGCAAAGCAAATTTCAGCTAGGCAGCTCGCATACTCGCCCAGTTCCCAATAACAACATATAAATTTCAGACCCAATTCAATGAGATTTTCGGCAAGAGAAGCAACACACCTGCCGTGAGACCTAGCCAGGGGTAGCGCATGAGCCGAGTGTGCACAGCTTAATCCCCAGCTAAAGAGCCGAGAACAAACAGAAAAAAAAAAGAAAAAGAAAAGGAAACTGAGATGAAAACAGAAACGGGAACAGGCTCAGATCGATTCAGTGACTGCTCCTGGCTGACTGCCTGGCTGACTGGCCTGGGCATTTGGGCATTTGGGCATTGTGTGAGCCCAACTCAAAAGCGGCGCTTGAATTCGCAACGGCAGCGGCGCCGCGTGTCCCTGGATACAGTCGAACCGCCGACCGTCCGACCGACCGACCGAATGCCCATTCATCGATCAAGTTGCAAGCGCCACGGCGAGAAACGTGAGGCAGCAGCCGTGGCAGCAACAACAATCGCTTGCCGCAGATCAGACGCGCTCGCTGCTGCTTCTTGGCTGCATTTGAATACATTCGCATTTGTTTGAGCCCCGCCCCGCTCGCCCCTCGCTTTGCCCTGTCAAGCGGCTTGTCAGTGTCGCCAAAAAAGCAAAACGTCGTCTTCATCGGCTCTGCTGCGGCTGCTGCTGCTGCTGCTGCTGCTGCTGCTGCTTCTACCCATTCTCATTGCCAGTTCTGTAGATTCTCCGGCGCTTCTCCCCATTGTCCCGACTGGAGGCCTGCCGGGATTTTGTCTTTGATCGACGACTGTTTAACATCGGGCAGCTCACCAGCGCCAACTGACTGCCGACTGCCGACTGCCGACGGCTGACTGCTGACTGTTGACTGTTGACTGGTCTTGCCTGATACCGTTTTGGCTCGCATTTGCTTGGCCGAAACGCAGGCGCCGGGTTAAAGGCCCGGCGACCCGCAATTGATTCGCAATTCTCGATCGCATTGATTTTGATCAGCCACGACAGGGCGCGCCTCAGTACAAATCCGGTTGCCCCTCCAGAGAAACCCGCAGCCCCCCAGTCCTGGCTCTGGTTTTGGCCGGGCAAATCAGCGCCAGACGCAAATTTTATTGACAGCCTCAGTTGGCAGTGAACGGTTCCCGGTTCGAATCATTTGGCACTCGTGTGAACGCGAGCTGAGCTTTCGTCTTCTGGTAAACGATTCGTTTCGATTCGATGCGATTTGATTTGATTCGTTTCATCCACTCGCACAGGAACGTCTGGCGCCCCAGCGAAGCGGAAGTGTGTAGCTTCTTAAGTCGCATTCGAAGTGAAATATTTGATTCAAATAAATTGTAGAGTGCATTCACTATATTAACTTATATTAAGCTCTTTTATCTATTAAACTATCTAATTTGATTTTTGTTTAATATTAACACTTCTTGAGCTCAAAATGCACATTTACCATAAGAAATTACCCGGCTACGCCTGGCTTAGAGACTCATTACTTCTCTCGTTAGCTCAATTTAACTATTCTAATTACTGTTTAACATAAAAATATATAGATTTTGTCATGCGATCTTAAATAAATAAAGACCGAAAGGTTTTTTCTTTCCTTAAATAAATTGTCATTTCTTTCTTTGGACTAATAACAAATTTCTTTGTAAAAGAGAAATGATTTGAAAACTGAATTTGATCCGGCAACCTCACTTTTGTTGGCCCGACGCTCAGAGAGCTAGCTACACAGGCTCATGAAGTCACGTTTGCAAAGCACACTTAAGTATATAGCACAATCTCTGACCCACATATTTAATTAAAGCCTAAAGGAAGTTTCTTCGGTTATTTGGCAGTTTTTTAAGTAAAGCAAAATGTGGAAAATATTGGAATACGTGATTATCCAAATGAATGTCTACATGCTTCCAGTTGTCCGGATTGCAAACAATATTGATTTGGCCAAGTCAAGAATGGCGAAAAAAGACGAATTGATATAAATTTGTGAATGTATTCATTTGTCTGAGCCAAGGGCCACAGCAAGCAGATGAAAAGGGCTTGACAAAGGGGTTTTTTATTTTGTATTTCTTTTCGGTGGGATTTCGGGGCTTCACATTCGCTTTCATTTGGCTGCCAAATCGCTGCGGGGCAGCCAGTGAAAAAGGCAAATAAATAAATTTGCCGCACCATTTGCACTTGCACCGTGGCATCACTACAAAGCGCCCCACGCTAATTGCGGCAATTAAGTGCACAAAAATCTAACGACAAAATTTCAAACATTCGCTGAGTCAGCCCCGAACTGGGCTGACTGGACACGTTAAGGGAAGCGGGTAGTGGGTAGCGGGAAGCGGCAAGCGGGAACGGGGCTGGTTCACTGGGCAGCTGATGATATATATCCATGCCTACCTGCTGCCTTTTGTTGTGCGGAATTTGGCGTTAAATGCTCTGCGCCCAGTTGCCATTCGGCCTTTGAAGTTTAATAGCGCCGAGCATCGTCCAAATGACATGCAACAGGCCGAACGGACAAGCTGCCAAGCAGCCAAACTGCCAAACAGTCCAGCAAACAGCAAAAACGACGACAACAACAACAACAACAACAACAACAACAACAACAACAACAACTATGCCAACAATGACAAAAACAACATTCTGGCGTTCTGACAAGATGTCAAAAGCCGACAGACAAGAGCTTGTCATTAGCCTATGATACCGATAAGCGCATACTCTTTACAAAGCGCTTGCCGGTAAAACGTTTACGAATATCACAACAAAGAGGAAATGAAGTTTATCTAATATTTATTTGTGCCTATTATTTGAGCTGCAAATGTAAACGTGGCTATAAGCCACGTTAGCCTTTAGCTTCAAAGACCTATGCTCTTGACTTTCTCCAGCCACCTAGATGTCGAGCTAACTAGATGCCTCGCCAAATGGATATCTATAACCCATAGCTAAAGTCCTAGAATCATATTGTTTATCGTTATTATCTCTATACCACTAGATTTGCATATTAGTTGGATCCTATAATCCTATACTTCCATTTCCCTAGAATTCTATACCCACCGATTTTCGTTTTCCTATTTGCCAACAATAAAAACACAAACTCGCTCGGGGTATATTTATCTAGGTGAGTATTGCTTTTTGCTATCTACCCAACCCCAGTTTCCTGTACACCTAAATTAGCCATAGTCAAGCTCAGATCCATTACCACCATTTTTGTATTCCTTAGTCCCTATAAGCCTCGTTATCATATACTCTTACATTCCTTCACCATGAGGTTGCAATATCTCTCGATTTCTAACCACATCCCAGATTTCTTTATCGCTAGTTTTTTTGTTCCCTAAATAGTTTTCGATTCTTATACTCCTAGATTCTTAATTCCTTTGATTCATATTCTTATAGATTTCTATCTTACCCCATAGTCCTGTACCTCTAGCTTCATTACTACATTACATTCGTAGATCCTTCTGCTCCTAGCTTTCTGTAGCATTATTTTAGATTCTTATAACCATCGATTCTTATGCATCAGTTTGCTACGACCCTATATTCCTATAAACCTAGATTCATATATATGAGATTCCCACACACCTGGATTGATGTTCTTCTAGATTCCTATTCAACCCCAGATTCCTGTTTCTCTAGTTTTCTTCTTCTCTAAATTCTCACATGACCCTAGGATTCCTGTACCCCTAGTTTCATATATCCCTGAATATAGCCTTAGGTACATATACCCCCAAATACCCTTCTCTAGCATCTATCCTGGTTCCCGGCTTTCCAGTCGGAGACAAACTGCTTGCCTAAGCCGATGTAGCTCCATGGGGCTGGGTGTGTGCACGTTCTGACTTGCGATTTTTTTTTTTAATGTTTTTTATTGTTGTTTTGGGCAGAGCGTATAAACACTTTGATAGACGCCAGTTGATGTCACACAGACACATGACGGCTCCAACAGATTCGCCTGCGCGCAGCTCCTCCTACACTTGGTGCCTTATCTGGACGAGGCAGGAAATTTGCAGTGAGATGCTTTTTGATATGATCGCTCGACGTGCCACCGATTTTTGATGGCACAATACTCCTTTTTTGTGTGTGAGTGTGTATGGGTGTGAGTGAGTGTGTGCTGTGTTGTGTTGTATCTGGCATGTGTGTAGCATCAATTTTAGGTTTGGGAGTGGGTTAGACCTTACTCCGGCTTGTGGGCTGTTCGTTGTCTCGCACTCTCCGCTCTGCCCCACTTCCTCACTCCTTTTCTCCAACCTCTCTCTCTCTCTCTCGCTCTCTATCTCCGTCTCTATCTGTCTGCTTCTCCCGCTCTTTCTCACACTCTGGCCGCAGCTTCCTGCTACTGCTGCTACTGATGATGACGCCGCGTTGACAAGGCGATGACAGATTTCTGCGAATTTTTCGCATTAGGCTTTGAACTTTTGCATTTGTTTGTTTTTGGTTGTTCTCGAGTTGTTGTTGTTGTTGTTTGTCGCAAGTGACGCTCGCAGCCGGCGCTACTGTTTTCGCTCAAGCGCGCAGCTCTCTGACGGCTCGGAACGGCCGCCAAGTGGCGCTGCCCTTTGATGCCGGCAGCGCCCCTTCCCCCACTCCGCCTCCACAATGCTGGCTCCACTGGCGCTGTTTGACTGGCCCTTAACGGTTTTAGAGATGCGACTCGATTTCACCGGAATTGCTAATAGAATCACAGGCGAGTCGACCCCAGCAGCAGGAACAGCAGCAGCAGCAGAGGGAGCAGCGGGAGCAGCCACTGTTGACTTTTGATCAAAGGGTTGACTTTGTCTAAGCGATTGCTGCTGATTGCTGCGAAATTGCTGCGATTTGCTGCGGGTTTTGGGCATCTTCTCACCACTTCAAGCGAGGCAGCAGCAACCACTGGCTGCCACACATCCACCTGATGGCGACACGTAGCTCGTTTAGCCAAGCGCCGGCTGGCGGCGCCTCTGGCCAAATGCATCCGCTTGACGTTTATGGACCTGGGCCTGGCCCTGGCCCTGGCCCTGGGCGTGGAGCCTCCAAGAAAGGAGGGGAGAACAGTCGTGCCACCTTAATTATAATAAATTATAAGCAGCTAACTTAGGCAACGACTTTGCACAACTTAATTCAGGGCTAGCTAGAGTTCCCTTCTGGATTGTAATATAATTTGGCAATTCGAAATTTATAAATTAATATACACTTAATTTTTTTATTTAAATTTGTATTCTATTTTGAGAGCAGAGCAACATGGAAGAGAATGGTCATTGCATTGACTGGAATTCTAAAGCTTTGCCATTGAAACTAAATGAGCTACTGCGATTATAATTTGTACTTATATGGAAATATGTTTCAAGGATATTTCTGTAAGCATGCCTTGAGTTCTGGATTGCACTTAAGCAGTCCAAATACATTCATCAGAGTCTTCCAACATCACATCTCTTAAGCAAGCAAAACAAATCGAAAAGTGAAAGGAACAACAAAATTCTTTTCGTGGATTATAATTGTTTCGGGATCTGGTGGATCTTCTTTTCCTAAGCTGAGGCATGGCTAAAATAGAGAGAAAGATGGCCAAAATGAACCAAAAACTGTGCAAATTAAAAGAGGCATCGACTTCGGATAATGCATCGCGATTTTCTTGTTGTTCACAGCCATTCTGACTTTGAAACAGATGAGATTAAGATATGTGAGATATCTCAGAGGAAGCAGCAGCATTGGCTAATGGCGGGCGACGCCGGGCACCACGATAAAGGCCCAGTTAGCCGCTAAACTAACTGTAGATAAAAATCAGCTGATCGAGCGATGGGCACAAAACGTGAACTTGCAATTCGGCTCATTAGATTCGTTTTTCAACTGCACAGACTGTCAAAATATTTGCCAGCAATAGGAGGAGGGTGAAATGGTGCGGTTGCCGGCGGCGGAGAGGAGGAGATGGGGAGGATATGGACAGTGTTGCGAGTGGCAAACGGATAAAGAAGGCCGCTCGCCCCTGCCATTTACCGCTCCCCCGCTTGGCAGTTGCAGTTGCGGGTCCCATTGAGATTTAATTGCAGCAACGGCAGTTGAGCAATAAAATTTATGACCTACAAATAATAGGTCTTGTTCAACACAGACGGCTGACGACGCAGCAGCAGACCCAATGCCAATCGATGGGCTTTGATGAATGGGCCCAAGCCGACAGCAGCAACAACAACAACAACAACAACAGCAGCAGCAGCAGCAATGACAACGACAACGTTGTCGGTTGACGATGTGCGGCAATTACGCGTAAAGTGCCCAAACAACTGCCGAAGGGGCTGTTGAGTGGGTGATGGAGGGAGGGGGGAGGGTGGGGGGGCTAGCGATGTGTGGGCGGGCAATTGAGCGATCGATATGCCGCCACCTGCCGATTAATAACAAAAGATGCGCAAATATATCGATTACCAGTGGCAGCTAAGCCGAATGCGTGCGAGTGAGAGCACACGCACGTCAGAGCGAGATCGCCTCAGCTGTGTAACTATGGCGTGGGCGGGGGGCGCGGTCTGCTGAATGGAGTGGGGAGTGAGCTGATCTCGTTTTGGGCAACTAATGCGTCTGCGCTCAGGCAGGCGCACTTAATGGCCCTAAACGATTTGGGCCATTGTGCGTCGTGCCTGGGCCCAACCCCCGCAATCGATGCCCATCCTTTTGTTTTGCCCAGCGCATTGTAATCGATAGTTTTTCGCAATGCAACAATTGAAATCAATGAAATTGAGAAGTGAAAAAAAAGAGGAATGAAAATGAAAACGAATATAATAAAAACAAACGTTGAAAGAAAATGGGAAAATGGAATTTCGTATTAAATGAAATTGAGGGCTAGCAGCAATTAAATCTACTTGACTGCCTCGAGTACGGGCGGCAAATTCGTTGAAACTATCAGTGCACACACACACACACACACACACACACACACACGCACGCACACACACCCCCATACTGCAGCTCAATACCCACATAAGCATATCAGCTCAATCCCAAGCCCAAATTTTTCTGGCTCCAGACAGCTGTGCAGATTTCAATCCGTAAAGAAAACATCAATAAGGAGAGCCACAGAACCTTGTTGTCGCTTTTGCAAACAGATTTATTAAAGTTAAGAGTGCGCCCGACTAGACGATACCCTGTCCCCAGCTGTTGTACTTCCTGTTATGCATAACTACTTCTAAACATGCGCTAGCTGCAAGCCTGTGCCTTTTCCCTTTGTTCCATGCCATGTGGTTTTGGTCCAATCTGTAAATGGGAAATGGGACGAGATACTTGCAAGAAGTGTGAAGTTGATTTTGGTAAAGGATAATATACGTTTTAAACAAACTCGTACTGCGAGCACTAGGTGGACCTTTGTTCAAGATTTCGAGTCTCTAGCTTTTATAGGCTCTAAGAAAGGAGGACAGGCGGACGAGCAAGGGCAGATCGGCTCGACTATTGATGCTGACCAGGAATATACAAATACATATACATATATGAAGAAATATTGGTTGATTTTATATTTCAGCTTAGGCTCAATTGTTTTGTTGACGGTTGATTCGGTTCAAAGTGCGTTGTATAGTTCCATGATTCGTTAAAGGTTCCAGACACGAGCCGGCACGGCTTGCAGTTCTGGTTCTTAGGCAGATTTCCTAGATATTGCTAGGTCCCAAGCTCTCGATAATAAACATATATCTTATAAATTATGTACAAATTTGTTGCATATTCATTTACAGCTGTTTGCCTGCTGTGGCACAGCGTTTGCAATTATAATTGAAATTTTGAAATGCCCAGCTACAAATTGCCCAACAGTTTGTCAACCGACGAACCGACAACCGAACCGCCCCCTTATTATAAACAAGCCGAGCAACAACATCGCAAATTTCTTGCCACAAATCGCAAAAGCGTAAAAGTATGTGACAATGGTCGAAGGCAGCGCTCCGATGATCGCCAGCTCGCTCCCCCTCTCCGCAGTCCCCGCTCACCCACTATCTCCTGTCCCCTGTCCACTGTCCACCGTCCACTGTCCAGTTTAGTTTCGTGTGTCGCTCCAGTGGCCGACGCAGTTAACGCCCACACATTGCGTCGCCTCTTTTTATATAATTGAGAGAGATTTTCCATGCGACTGGCTCAGACAATGCAATGCGTTGTGCAAGTGCGTAGCCCCTACCCAATCCACACACTCACACACCCCCCCTGACCATGTCACTTTTCTCCTTCCACTCACAAACATATTTTGTCACAGTGTGCGAAGCGATCTTCAAGCGTAGCCGCAGTCAAAGGCGCGAGGGTTATGCTTCGTCTGTTGTCTAGGTGAAAGTACCTCGGTCTCAAGCTTCTTCAACTGTCAAGGCACGCCTCCAGCCCCTTCCTGCCCCTTCATGCCCAACACTGCCGGAACATTCGATGTGGCCAGTGGCCATTCGTTTTGTCTCCTGGGTGGGCGCCTTCAGCTCAAGCGTGGGAGCGGTAGGTGTAGCAGGGCTGGCAGGGGCTGCTGCCCTGGAGGGTAGCCAGCTAAACGGGGGGAGCTTCGAGTGGGTGGGCGGGGCGAGGGGGGAAACTTTGACTGGTTAAAGCATTTTGCATAACGCGACAACATCATGTAAGCTCTGCTCTCTTGTGGTCTTTCATTTTCTCAGGCCAGGCCAATCAAAACCAAAAAAACAACAACAGAAAACAAAATGCGAGCCACAGACAACGAGGCAAAATTTGAAACCACCAAAGTGGTGCTGGTGCTGGAAATGGTGGTGGCGGTGGTGGAGGAGGTGGCGGCGACGGCGTCGGTTGCCAGCGTCGCCATCATCATCATTGTCCAACGTCCAGCGTCGTGCATTTACAATTTTCTGCGAATTTCTTGAAATCTCAACGAGGAGCAACAAAGTGCTGGAAGTCGCGGCACAAAGTCGATCTTCACTCTGCACATCCCTTGCCTCTCTTCCTCTCTTTCTCTCTCTCTTTCTCTCTCTCTCTCTCTCCTTCTCGCTCTCTATTGCTCAGCTAGCCCTCAGCCAGCCGCTTGCTCCGTGTCTGCCCACAGTTTTGAGTTCAGTTCTTTTCTGAATTTATTCAACAAACTGGCCGCCCGCCATCATCGCTTCGCAATTATAATTAAGTTTAATTGAGTGATTGACGTTTTTAGAGAGTGCGCGGTCACCCACAAATTTACAACAACAACCAGCTACAACAACAAACAGCAACAACAACAACAGCTACAGCAAATGGCAACGGAAGAGATTATGAAATCAACGAACGAGCGGGCGAACGACAACGTTGACGATGATGACGGCCGCCCGCCATAATCACAACAAGTCGAAATGTTGAAAGACAACAACAACAACAACAACAACAACAACAACGAACGAACAACGACAACAACCACATTGGGCGCTTTTATTGTTGTAGCATCGCATCGCACAAGCCGCTCGAAAATTGTTTTTCATACGCCCCGTTGGCGGCGTGGGTGGCCACCCGCCCGCCCGCCTCGCCTCGCCTCGCCTCGCCAAGCTGCTGTCGAGTCTCCAATCTGTGCGCAGTCTCCCGACAACAACAACCGTCCCTCCATCTGCGTACTGCTTCAATAGACATTGTTGTTGTTCGTTGTTGTTGTTGTTGCTGTTGTTGCTGTTGCAATTGCCTCATGCCGCCGCTGGCCACTGGACATTGCACAAATTCGTCGCTTGGGTCAAACAACAATCGCCAAATGTTGACAATTTTTTTTTTGCGATTCGATTTCTTTCGCTCGCTGCAGCTCAAGCCTCAATTGTTTTTTTTTTTCTGGTTGATCTAGCTGCGAGTTTGCTTTTATTTCCTACCCTATTTAAAAGTATAATTCATGTCGCCGAACTCACCCCACCGCAGTTCGTTCAACTCTATCAAAACTCCCCTATCCCGGTATAAATGTCAAACTTCCTACGCCTGTTTAGAGGTCTTCTTCTTTTCACATCCAAAAACACGTACCCCTCACGGATTCACCACCCCGATTCCATCCAAACTTCCCCATTTCAGCAAGCTCCAAAAAATCCTGGCTGCCTATCCAAAATCACCTATCCTATCATCACTTTAATCTTTTATATTGTTAGACTCGGTTTTAGCAGCCCATTCAACTCAGTTAACCTTTATTCAAACAATCCCAAACCCGTCTTGGGCTTTTCATTTGTCTTATGTCTTGATTTTGGATTTTGTACGACCTCGAATACGTGCCCTGTTAAAAATAGAAAACCTCTATTTTATATACTCTACATTCAGTTCGGCTCTATCTGCACTTCCTTCATTTTTACATTCCAACTAACTATATCTGCATTCCTATATCTTGCCACATGTTTCCCTTCATCTGGAACAAATCCTATGCTCCCGTCCAAAATTCCTTATTGTATATATTCCCCAATCATCATTCTACTCACTCTGCACGGACTTAATTCATACAAGCTTACTGTACCTAAATACATATCCTCAATATCTTGACACTGTCTGCACACTATCGATACTACTCGATAACAATTAGCAATCGATTTTTATGCATACACATCGCCATCTCAAATCGCATCTAATCAAATAGTTAAGTCGTCAAGTCTCCAATTATGTGTGGTTATTAGGAGGGGGAAACCCGTGTTGCCCCTCAGTCGCTTGTGCCAAATTGTTCGTCCAATCAATGATACCCGATTGGGAACTGGCGAGGCACGCCTCAGCTTATGTTAATTATAATGTTTCAAATCAAAGATTTGTATAATCAGCCGTCAGGTGTTACAAATGACCCAAGCACGCAACCGACAACAGCTCCAACTCAATTCGGAAATGCCAGCTAGCGGGGTAACCCCCCTTTGGGCAACAGCAGCATGCGGAGCAGGTGGAGGAGGGGAGAACGAGGAGTTTTATGGGCGGGGCACGACCTACATGACAGCCGCGTGCGTTGCCCATTTTAAGGGCTTTCAACGCGATGATCGTTGATTTTGATTAGATGATGACCAGAGAGATGGAACGAACGGATGCTGCACCTTTGGCCTCCAGCCTTCCAGCTACTCCCTGTACACACCCCCCCCCCCCTTCCTCCCCTCCTATCCCCTCGTGCGCTTTCATAATCTGGCCAGTTGGTGTCGACTCTGCGTGCGTGCAGTTTATTACGCGCGGATGTGATGGGTCTATTGAGATGGCCATTAGAGACCGAAATCGAAACCAAAGCTGAAGCCGAAACCGTGACTGAGACCAAGTTCTAAACCGATTTTTTTTTATGGTCAGATTTAAGCGCAACAACGTGTGTTTAGGCAACAAGATAAAGGGGAAAATAAATAGAAATAGAAATAAATGTTAAATCTGAATATATTATATAGCTTTCACTATTCTGCCCGATCCGGCTCGATCCAACTGGGCGCATCATATTTTAGCCCTGCAAGCAACAGTCCAATTATAGCAACAAGATAAAGGAAGTAGTCGGCATTGACGTCAGGGTGTAGAGGGAGGTGTGCTGTAACAAACACATGTTAGTTAAAAGTGAAAACCATTATTTTATAAAAGTTCCTTGATGGATGTTTTCAAGTAATACGCTCCATGTTGTTCGGAGATTCTCCATCGAGCTCAGATTTGGGGGAAGAAGTCAACAATTTTTCAATGTTTGCATAAAAAGTAGATCTTTGAAATCAAGAATATACTACGTTATGATTCCAAGTGTTGAGAATCTGTTGGTTCATTCTTGACCTTTGAAATGTAGAACATATTAGCAATATATCAAAAATAACAAATTTAACATAAAATTTGCGGAAGTTGAACCGGCAACTGCTCAATAGTCAGTCCGATGCACAGATATCTCAATGGGATGGGAGAGGGAAATATTTTGGGTTGCCAAAATAACAAACGAAATTTTGTACACAGTCTCAATCTGGGATTCCTTTTGTGATTAACAAGGCATTGAAAGCGTTGCAAATTTCTCGCTTGAGCTGGCGCCTTTATAGCTGATTATGCAAATTAATGTGTGTAAACGCGTGTGTGTGTGTGTGAGTGTGTTTGTGTGTGTTTGTGTGTATTAGCCTGCTACGTGTTGAGGTGTGAGATTGTCGTTGCAATTGCCCGGCGGGCATCAGCGATTACGTAGGCGTCGAAGGTGCAAATATTTGTTGACAGCCGCATTTCAGTTGCAGGTGTCCAACTCGCTGCCAGTTTGTCATCTGTCAATATCCAACTTCCGAGCACATTCCCCCACCCATCAAGGGAACCTGTGCTCGAAAGGAAAGCAAACTAATCTCTAGCAAATTGTTTTCCTTTTAGAGCTTAATAAGCAGACGTATTACAAGTCTCCTTTTTATTTCTAATACTCTCGCATACAATCCTAACGAAAGTAAAAATAAAATATTCTCCTTGATCTCGGGATCTGTATGGGCTAGATTCTTCTGTTTATTTCATATCTGTTTAATAAGCAGACGTATTATAAGTTTGCTTTTTATTTTCCATACTATCCCATACCATCCCTAATATATCTATTACCTTGATTACCTCAGTGATCTCAGGATCTGTATGGACTAGATCTAGAAAAATGAGTACATAGTTTCATATGACTAGGCAGCTTTTCTATCTTTCACACTCTCCCATACAATCCTGTAAATATATCTATAACCCTAATAATCTCATTGATCTCAGGACCTGTATGGGCTAGATTTGGCTATATCGGTATATTCATAAAAAGTTCATTTCATATATTTGCAAGCATCAATTGGAATATAGTTTTTGTTTTTTTTCCTTTTTTTAAGCAGAAGTGTTGGACTGGGCGCAAACTCACCCACTTACAAACTCCCTACTCGACTCATCGCAAAGTACTTTTAACTTTGAAACGGGGCGAGAGTCGGCTGTGGGTACAGAGCATCTTGCAGTCGAGCTATGTGTACAAGTGCCAGAGAGAAAGAATCACATAAGAATGCCAAGAATCAATCGGAACAGAATCCATGGAGAAGAAGAGGATGCTGGCTTTATGATTTTCGCAGGCTCGCTTACAGTTTGAGGGGCATTGTGTGTGTGTGTACGAGCGAAATATCTTATATCATAATAAACCTGTTCGTTTGGGCTTGTTAAGGCGAGGCCTCACATGCTCCAGCTCCGGCTCCAACTCCATTATGATGATGATGATGTTGATGATCATTATGATGATCATGTGGCCAGCTCTCGTCATAATCAAAAAGCTCACTTCAAGTCATAAGCGGGCGGACGCGAAGACCTCAACTTTGTTTTGGCAGACCCTGCAGCATGTTGTGTGGCTCCAACTGTGCAACGCTGGTGCGGTTGCGGGGAGTGTAGTGGGTTTAAGGGGCGTGGGTCTTGTTGTTGTTGTTGTTGTTGCTGCTGTTGCTGTTGCTGTTGCTGTGCTGCTTGTCGTTAAAGTCGTTATTATTATTTGTGGCTCTTTAAGTGGCTCATTCGCTAACTGCACGACGACGTTGGCGATATTCGTGTGCCAGCGCCTGGCGACTGGCGTCGCTGCTGACGCCGGCAGCGACGCTAACGCTGACAGCGACAGCGACAGCGACGGTGGTCCACTTGGCGCTCTTCTGAATTGATTCATAAAATATCATATCCATTTTTCTTACATTTTTTTCCCCCCTTGCTATACACTTGCCCGCGGGATACCACGAATATGTGCCGAGAATTGTGTCATCTATTGAAGTACAATAATCGATAACTTAATACGTTGTTTACATATTAAATATTGTGTCTAGCATTGATATTGCCTACTCATGAGAACATTTTTTTTATTAGAAATTAATAGTTAACTAATCTTATAAAAACAGATAAATAAAATCGAAATTCAAAAGAAAAATGTTTTAAATAATAGTGTAAAAAGTGTAAATTATGCATGTAAGTGTATCTAATCTTCGGCTAACTCTTCTGTTGATTCCTTCCAATTTTTTTGGTTCTGTTTTTTTGGCTTATTTTTGATGTGAAGATCGTTTGAGGCTTTGTAATTAGCGTGCATGTTTACCCGAATAATTTCACTTCATGGCGCTCGTTGAAGAAGTTATTATCAAGTCTGTGTTTTGGGGCACGCACCGTACGCGACGTCCGCCAATTAGCGGGCTCCACTGTCCAAGAAAAATGAACGAAAAAAATATTTCGTATTTAATTCTTTTTTTTGGTGGTACTTTTCTGTGAGCCACTGTAACGGAAGGAAGTGGCCCCCGCCAGCTCGTCGCGTTCGGCCTCGACTCGGCTTTGGCTAACTTCGAATCCGTATTTAGAGAGCGGCTTGGGGAGGGGGCAGATTCCTCTTGAGCGGGGCCGCTGGCAATTGCATAAATCAGCGGCTGCTGGACCTTAATTGACATACTCGCATATGGACCACCGTGCGCCGACGTTTTCCGCCGAACTGTCGCCAATTTATGGCGGGTTGCCGCAGGGTCACGTCATCTGCTCGCGCTTGACTTCAGCTCGTAACTTTTGGCTGAGCCGCGACATCAATGTTAGAGACGTTCCCCAAAGAGCCGGGCTCTGATGTCCTTTTGGGTTTATCCTTCCTCAAAGCGCTGTGTGTTAGAGGAAATCAAGCATAATGCAACTGAACCAGCCATATTTGAATTCTATATGGCATGCGAGAAATATGAATGCATCAAAATAAGCTAGCTAGGTGTTTGCCATGGAAATGAAACTCTAACCAATATTCTTTCTTCTCTTTTCTATAACATCTTCAAGTTGTATTCTTATTACTTACTTTGATTACTTTTCCATTCAATATGATATTATGATATGCATGAAAATAGGTAGCTTGCTCTCCAACAGGTTTTCCTTTTTCCTTTCTATTCGATAATGTTCCATCTGGGATAATATTCCATTGAAATATGTATATACATATATGTATTGTATATTATATAGTCTTTCATTAGGTATGCTAATGCATTTAAGGGATATCTGATGACTTTTGTACCGGGCTTGCTTTCTAGTTTCCCTTGGCTAGTTTTTATGGGCTGGTCCGGCTTTTGCTCCGGGATAACATGGCTAATGAGTTGACTGTAGTTCTGTTGGATTCCATTCCTTAACATATTTGGTTTGCATATTGAATTCTTTCTTCCTTCAAGTAGTTTATAGCATGATTTCTCTTGCAGTTGGCTTTTGATTAGCCATATTCTGTTCAGTAGCCATGCTTTGTTGCTGGCCTTACTCACTTTTGGCTTTCGGCTTTCGACTGCCCTATCTATGTTAAATGGCATGAAGTACCAGCTCTTCCTCTGCTTGATCTCCGGCAGAGCCAAGGCGGCTCGAATTATCCTGCTTGGCTCCATCGAGTATATCCTTTCAGACAGCTCGAGTTACTTGAGTTTCGCCTCGCTTCATTCATCGGTCGCTGCTCTCTGATCTTTTTGGCTGTTGTCCAAGCTGTTTTTTGTTGTTTGTTTGTCTAACCCGTTCAATCTCGATCAAAAGTGCCGCATATCCTGTGCTTGAATTTCATTCATTGAGCGAGGAGCTTGATCTCTGCGATGGGTGTGTGTGTGTGTGTGTGCGGGTGTGTCTGTGTGGGGGTGTGTCTGTGTGGGGTGTGTGTTAATTTGGCATTCACGATAGATGCTTAATTAAGCTGGTGTATTTCTTTGCTGTCAGCAGCTGTTGCTGTCATTCAAAAAGCTAACTACTTTGATATAGAATTAATATAGAATTAACAAGTAAGAGGTTCTAGCCGGGAGCTCCCAACTAGGGAATACCCTGAACCCTCTTCTTCCAACACCGAATATATTCTATTCTAGAAGCTGCATGTCAAGTTTGGCGACTCTAGCTCTTGTTATTTACCAAAAGTGCTAAAAAAACAGGATGTCGATAACGATTTTTTTCGATTGCTTGGAAACGGAGTAAGTTATCGATTATCGGAAACAAACTCGATCTGCGTAGGCACTAAAAGGACCTACAGCTAAATTTCAAGTCTCTAGCTCTTATAGGTTCTGAGATCCTTGCGTTCATACATACGGACGGACAGACGGACGGACGGACGGAAGGACGGACGGACGGACGGACAGACGGACATGGCTAGATAGACTCGGCTATTGATATGTTTCACGTTTTTCACGAAATTCACTAGCTCCTAAGTGGAAATGGCGTTTTCAAGCTGGTTTTATAGCTCTTGCATTAGACAGGAATGAAGAAGTGTTTCCACAGTAAAAAAGGTGTTTCCCAATTATGATTTTTCAATCCAACGACAAACTGTATTGCAAAATCTAGCTTAAGACGTGAAGTTGAAGGAGTTATGTAATATTAAAAGCAAGTAGACCGAGCCGCGCAACGCCGGGTCATATCAGCTAGCATAATATATAATCATGCTGTATTCCTGCTCCAGCTACAGATCAGAAATGTGTGCATATACGTTGACTTTAAATGCATTAAAGCTCCTCCCCTGCTTGAGCAGCCCCTCCTCCTGCTGCAGCTGCTGCTGCTGCTGCTGCTCCACCCCTGGCATTGCTGAGCGTAGCTTTCAAGTGCCGGAGCCAATGCATTGACCTCCTTCACACGCAAACACACAGTTGCACGGCACTCACACACACACACACACACACACACACACACACAGAGCCAAAACACACACTTATATGGCACTAGGCAATAATGGTTGCTGCAACTGCTAGCCAGGGGTGGGGCAATCGGGCGGCCTGTAGCTGGTCTAACAACCCCTTTTTGGGCCCGGTCGAGGTTCTTGTGATTTCCTGCAAAAAGAGTGCCCAGGCCCGGGCTCTAAGTGGCCTAATTAGCAACCGTGCGGCGATCAACACCACTCGTCGCCAGCCGCGTCGCCGTCGCCGTCGCTTTTTTTTCCTTCCTCCGTGGAGTGGCTAATGTGCCAGCGTGTGTGTGCTTGTGTGTGCGAGTGTGTGCAAGTGTGTGCGAGTATTTTGCATATTATTTCACGCCATTGTAGCGGGAGAAAACTAGCAACAATGAGGCGGCTGAGTGGCATAAAAAGCTGTCGCCCCAAACCGAGACACACCACCTCGGCGAGCAGGCTGGGTGGCTGGCATGCAGCACATGCCGCTTGCCGCTTGCCGCTTGCCACATGCCACATGCCACATGCACCTCCATGTCCACTTTAAGCTTTGGTCTTTGGCGTTGCTGCCAGCACTTTGGGCGGTAAAATTCGCTCGGCACACATCAGCAATGGCGTCGTCCATAGTTTACAGTTTCGATTGCCAAGCTGCATGTGTGTGCGTTGCCTGTGCCTGTGTGTGAGTGTGTGTGTTAG
The DNA here is from genome assembly GCA_035045725.1 of Drosophila ezoana. Lineage (NCBI taxonomy): Eukaryota > Metazoa > Arthropoda > Insecta > Diptera > Drosophilidae > Drosophila > Drosophila ezoana. Next base: position 5,990,151 of record JAWNOU010000058.1, read on the forward strand.
CTTTGGCATGGCTTCCGTTTGTTGACTTGCCACCGCGCACCGTGCAAACGTGCCACGCTGCCACACAGAGCCATGATTTGTTGCTGTCGCTTGGTTCTTTTTTCTTTTTACGCGCGCGCTTTTTAAAGCCAACACACACACACACACACCCTACCCCTTGTAGGTTTCTTTTTGCGGCAGGTGCCGCACAGTGGATCATTTAGAAGTCGTCGCCAGCGTCGTGCATTCTATTTGCATGCGCGCCTGCTTCCCCTCAGTCGGGGCTGCCCACTGCCAGTTGCCAGCCAATCCAAAGCTAGAGCATGCTCAACGCCCCCACCCCATCCCCCATACCCCCTCCCGCCTCTAACAGTTGCAGCCCCCAACACACAGCTCAGCAGGGTTGTCAGTCAAATGCTCCACAACATTTGTTATTTGTTTTTTTTCTTTTTGCCCAGTCGTAACTCAATCAAGATTTATCTATTGTGGGCGCTGCTTTAATTAAGTGCCGCTGCGTTTAACTGGCTGCCCCGCCGAACCCTTCTCTTAGTTGACCCCCCCCTCGAGCAGTCGCCTTCAGTAATTATGGCACAATTAGCTGAAGCATGCCTCGAAGAGATTTAATATACTCTGTGACATACCTTTTCATATATTCGATTAGGCATTAGTTTTGAAATTTTCTCGAGTAGAAATCTAATTGAAATCAATTTAAACAAAAGTGCATTTAAATAGTTTACTAATTGGGCTACTCTTGTGCCTCGTAGGGTATTTGTACACTGAGAGAAATAGAAAACGCTTCAATATTAGAAAACACAATTCGAATCTTAGGGGTCCTAGCTATAATAAAGGAAAGTCTTTTATTATAACAAGAGGGATAGAAAATATCTACATGAAGAGAAACATGATTTGAGTGAAGTTTATTCTAGCGAGTAAAAAATATATCTTACATTTGCTTTTTTACATAAACAAACAACAAACATACAATAATTGAAGCAATTTAGCAAATTCTACAACTTAAGAGAAGTTATTTGCGTTCATATAACAAGAACTTAAAACAATATTTTTATCAAAATATTTATGTAAGCTTTTAAATACATGCATCTAATATTTTATTTAATTTTGATGATTTTTTGTATTTACTTTTCAATTTTTAATCGGAGTCGGGATAAATTGTTATATTGGGACACAATTTCTAGGTTTTCTGAACCAAATATGGGGCAACTTCAAGGTTTCTCTTTTTATACCCTGAACCCATTGAAAATGGGTAAAAAGGGTATAAGGTTTTTGTGCAAAGTGCAAATGTATGTAACAGGTAGAAGGAAGCATCTCCGACCCCATAAAGTATATATGTTCTTGATCAGCGATCAATAGCCGAGTCGATCTAGCCATGTCCGTCTGTCTGTCCGTCCGTCCGTCCGTCCGTATGTATGAACGCAAGGATCTCAGAACCTATAAGAGCTAGAGAAATTTTAGCTGTAGGTCCTCCTGGTGCCCGCGCAGATCGAGTTTGTTTCCGATAAACGATAACTTGCCCCGTTTCCAAGTAATCGATAAACGTACAATATATCGACAATGTATATCGAAATCCTGTTTTTTAAGCAATTTTGGTAAATAATAAGAGCTAGAGTCACCAAACTTGACATGTAGCTTCTAGAAAAGTACTTATATATCAAGTATCTTTCATTTTATACCTATCGCCACCTCCCCGCTACTCTCTATCTATTAGCGCGAGCTGGAATTGGCGTTGGAATATGAGGGTTCAGGGTATAATTGTTTATGTATCAATTTCGCACAATAGTTTAATATTGAATAATTATTAAAAGTAAATATTTAATTGAAATTTAATATATTATATATATATATATATATATTAAATATAAATAATAATAACGCATAGAAGCTAGAATTATCAAATTTATTTCAATTCCAAAAACGTTCGTTCAATTTTAAAACTTTTAGATTTTAATAAAAATCGTGCTGAATACATTTGTTAATAGTTTCTGCAATAATATTTGATAAATAAACAAAAAAAACCAATAAATGAATATAGTTTTAATTGCATATAATAGAATATACTTATGAATTTCCAGCGAAAGTCAGGCCATGCGTGGGGAGGGGCCAACTGAGAGATAGATAGATATATGTACATATGCAGAGCCGGAGACACAGGCCGCGTACAGTTGTGCTTGAAAGTGCGCTTTAGCTGCTGCTGCTGCTGCTGCAGCTGCTGCAGTTGGTTGCCCCAATTAGTGGCACGCCTGCTGCCCCTGCTGCCAGGCCGGGCCGGGGCGGGGCGCGTCGCGCAGAGAGGGCGAATCAAAGCAAAGTGTGCAAGTGTATGCCATTTTAGCTCAGAGCCACACACTTTGTGTGTGAATGACATGGCACAGCCAGCGGCAACAACAACAACTGGAAGACAACAACGCCATATGCACAAAAGCGACAACAACAACAACAACGACAACAACAAGAGGAGGAATAACAACAACGCGTAGGACGACACATGTAGGCGGCTTTGACAGTCGACAGCAGAGCCAAAAGCCACCAAGTGGCTGCCACAGCAGGTCGGGGGTTGGTAGGTGACTAGGGCGGTTGCTGCTCCAGGGGAGAGGGGGAGGGGGGGGGGCTGGTTGCTCTTGGTGGGGAAATGGCAACCACTTTGGGCGACTGCGACTGCAACTGCAACTGGCATGCAAATTACTGTCGAGCATGCTCATCTAAATTAGCAGACGACGCGACGCGACGCTGCCTCTAGGTTGGACGAAGGGCGGGGGTGTGTGGGGTATGTGCCACAACGGTGGCATATGCATAATTATTTTTATTATTATTTTCTATGGTGCGCGCGCCCTCGTTCAAGGGGTCGAGATTGCAAAGCCAGAGCAACTCCTACGACTCCGACGCCTGCTCCGACTGCCTACTGCTGACTGCTTACTGCGACTGCCTACTGCGATTGCCTACTGCGACGCAATGTGCCGTAAAAATAATTATGGCTGCAAACTGCACAATTTGAGGTCGTTCCAAGCCCAAACTCTTGCTGCTTGGTGCCGGGTGCTGCCTTGGGGGTTAGGTTTGGGGCAGTGCCGCATAATGCCACACTCGCGCTTGCAACGCTTTCTGCTCGTCTGTGGCAACACTGGCAAAATGGCCAAGAATTGTGTTGCGCACATGCCACGCCCACTGACAGAAGTCAACTTTTGTATATGGCAACTGTAACCCTTTAGCTTAGGGCCGAGTGCGGGGGCGACTTGCCAGACCATAAAGGGTGCAGATTCTTAAAAGTTGCAATCTCTTAAGACAAACATTCATTGTTCATAGAGGTATATAGTACATATATATATAAGTTAGAGTAGTTCGATATTGAGTGAGTTTTTAAAAGCTGGAAGTTAGCTGAGCTTGGTTTGGGTTATATTCATCAATTCAGGAAAGGACTTGACATAATCCAAGACAAGAACTTGAAGAGCCCATGGCAGATCGTCAATGATATGGATTTGGCGCAAAGGTAAGTAGCATATCTTTAAATCTTAAAGAGTTTTTCATTTAAGAACTTATTCTTCAGCCCATACTCTCCATAGAGCTATGTGATATGGTTATCCGATGTTGAAAGGATTTTGCCTAAAGGAAAGGATTTTGCCTAATTTGCTCGAGTTATTTGAGAAAAACGAAGAGTTTCTCAAAAAAGAAACTCTTGATTTTCGATATGTACCTATTCTTCAACACATTCTCTCAATAGAGTTATATGATATAGTATATCCGATGTAGAAAGATTTGGTTTTGAGCAACTAATAAATACAAAGTTTGGTCAAGTTTCTTGACAAACCAAATAGTTCAAATAAGAACCTATAGTCTTTGGATTTGGTTGATATATTTAAAATATGAAAATTCTTTTGATTAAAGCTGAGGGAAAGATGCTATATGGTCATTTTAAATACCTGATGGGTCTGCGATCTAGAATTTCCGAGTTCGAGTGGAAGTTTTGAAAGAACCAGTCCCATTTGAACAGGTAAAACGCATTCCTTCGGGGCTGTTGATTAAATTCTATATGATTACCAAGGAGAATCCATTTTGTGTTTAAACAAGGGCATCTTTAAGATTGAAGCTGCCTGCGAGAAATACTTTCAGACTTGTAGACTGCTTAAAAAGCCATTGGATTAGCAGCAACTGAAATGGGCTCAACAGCAGCAGCAGCAGTTGCAGGTAAGCTTAGGGCGGGGTGGTTTAAGGTGAGGTGAGGTAAGGGTGGGGGCAGGGGTGGGGGGCAGGCTGACACCCTCTAAGCGAACAGCTCGACGCAGCCAACCAAATGTCAAACGAGCTTTTTTCTGGATTTTCTTACTTTTTTTCTTTTTTTTTTTTTTATAATGGGATTTACCTAAATGAGGGCTAATAATGCCAGCGACAGCGGCAGGGTTGTGATGTGAGTGTGTTTTTGTGTTGTGTGTGTGTGTGAGTGTGAGGGTGGGGGGTAAAATGAGCGGAAAATATTTCCGGGTGACGCGACGCGTCGACTGCAACAGAATTGTGCAAAATTTAACATGCCATTTGATGTCACGGGCAGACGAGGGTGTTTGCAGGTGAAGGAAGGGTTGCGGCTGAACGGGGAGGGGGGGGTTTAAGACTGCCATGATTATTATTAGCACATTTAGAGAGAATGAGGAAGCACACACACGGACACACACACACACACTCAGAGGAACAAGCAGCAGCCGAAGTAGCCTAGAGCGCAAAGTGCAGAGCCACTCAAGCAACACACTCGACACTCACGCGCCCGGCTAATGGGGTTGATGGCTGCGGGGTTAGGGGTTGTGTCGAGGTGTGCAGGCGAGTTGGTTCGCTGCTGACCTGGTTGACATTTTGGGTGCCTGCAACGGAAGCGGCAGCGGAACTGCTGCGCAAGAGGCAGGCCAATCTCCTCCTCCTGCCACCCAACAACTGCCAGACGATCCAGCCCGAAAGCGCCGCTAAGTCCGCCCGGCCAAGGACGATGCTTGTCGCGTCTAGAGGCCACTTACGCTAAATTGCATTTCACTTGGACGCTGGGCGGGTGTGGGTCGGGGTGGGGTTTTGCGGAACGCTCCATGCAACAGCCCGGTACAAGCTGTGCTCCATTGCAACAGCTTGGGCAGGTTAGGCGGGCTGTTGCGATCAGGGCATGACCGCCAGAGCTAGCTGGCAGTGCCGTCACAGTCGAGGGGGGAGGGGTGTGGCATGCCACGGCCAAAAACAGCCCAACGCGCATCTCATAATTATCTCCTCGCTTCGCTGGCGTTCTGAAGACTCACGGAGACAGTTTAATAATCAAAATAGCCCAAAGGGAGAGCGAGAGAGAGAGAGAGAGGGAGGGAGAGAAAGAGAGAGTTGGCCCAGGGGCAGACAGCTTGTTGCATGTCTTTCGTTTCGCTGTTGCATGTGCCATCCGCATGTGGTGTGCAACTACGCAACACGCTACGTCTATTGTGTCAGCTGTTGGCTCGAGAGTTGGCCCAAAGCAAAGGGTCTCAATCGAATTGACGTGCCCAGCCAAAATCATTGTGCCAACATTGAAAGCCCGTGCCCCTGCCCCTGCCCCTGAACCTCGAAGAGCCTGACCTCAGCGTTGCGTGGCAAGCAGGAGAGAGGCCAACCCTGACAGGAGCTGCCACCATGGTGTAACAGTTGATCCTAGTCGACAATAATTATATGAAATATAATTTCATATATTTAATTATTTCCAAGTAAATTAATATCCTTTAAAAAAGAACTCAAGAGGAATAGACTGATAAAAAGAAAAGGAGAATATACTTAGAAAACTATAAAAGCCTGTAGAATTGATCAAACAGAAAATGAAACAGCAGAGAGGAGAATTGGCGAAAGAATGGATGGAAGAATAGAAAGAAGAATAGAAGTTATGAAAAGGCAGAAAATTTAACGGAAGATGAAAGAAAGGGTAGAAGAATAGACTGAGAAAAAGGTAGAAGAAAACACGAAGATAGAAGAATTGACAAAACTGAAAGCGAAACTGAGATGGAAAAATATACCGAAAAGTAGGCAAACGAATGGATGGAGGAAGAGGAGATTAGAGGGAGGATTTGATGAAGGAAAATACAAAGACGAAACAGAAGACGAAACAAACAGGGGTGAATAAGAAGGAAATATTGATGAGACCAAAAGCAAAGCAAATTACAAAGCAGAAGACGAAAAAAAGATTTAGAAATGGGCAGAAGAATGGATGGACACAATAGACTTAGGAAAGAGAGACAGGAAAGGAAGATAAGAGAAGAAGAAGAAAAGACGATATTAAAGAAGGAAGAAAGTACGGAATAGAAGACAGAACAAATGCCGGAAAAGACAGACGTGGAAAAGAAAATATGGACAAAATTCGAAAAGTCGAAAGAATAGACGGAACAAAAAAGAAAAGGGAAAACGCAACAGGAAACAAATCCGAGAATGAAGCAGAAGAAAAGGCCAAAACGAAAGAAAAGTCGCCTAGGAACTAGTTGGAAAACAAAAGTTAAAGGAATTTGGAAAATGTTCTGATCAAAACAGACGAAAATTATTTCTTTTTCGAACTGAACTAGGTCTAGAAAGTTAAATGTGTGCAGTTCTGGAATAGAATTAGCAGGTAAATAAAATACAGGTAAGGAAACGTAAAAGTGTTAAATTGGAATCAAAATAATAGAAAAAGTAAGGGTCAAGTGAAAGCTCGCGAAAGCTTTGTAGGGTGCTCTCAGGTGCGACTATTATTGTTCATATTTCTATTATTTTGCGAAAACAAAAGCACAACAAAATGATTTCAATTCACAACTGAAAATGTAACGTTTAGTTGTTGCTCTTGTTGCTCTTGTTGTTGTTGTTGTTGTTGTTGTTGTTGCTGTTGTTGTTGTTGTTGCTGTTGGTTTGTTTCATGCAACTTTTACCATAATTGCAGGCCACGCGGAGACGGAGACGACAAAGCCCGACATTATGACATCGGGAAGCGACAAGCGAAACGCAACCGGGTCCATAATTACAACAATTTGTTGCCTAGTGTTTGGCCAACAGAAGCAGCAACAACAACAACAACATGGTCTTTATTGTCATGCTTGAATGATGCAACTGGAAAAGACCAAAACGAATAATGTCGGGAGGGCGGCGAGATTGTCACGCACGCACATCCAAAAGCCATTCACATTCACATCCATTTGAATGTGGCAAGGTGGGAAAACGTTGCCCCACTAGACGCACACACTCACACACACACACACACACACTTTGAGAGGGGGGAGGAGGGGTAGGAGGAGGACGAGCGGGTGCGCCCAGTACAGTTGCCGCAACAGACAGACGGCAGAGTCGACCGCAAGTAACTGATGCAAGTCAAAATGTTGAGCAAGCATGTATGAAGGGCAAGAGTCGAGCGTGCTCGACTGCCAGATGCCCTGTGCACACGGACTTTGCCCTTGCTTGCATTATATCTTAAGATTTCCTCTATGTGGAATTCGTGGCTTAACAGAAGAAAAAACGCGTAGAATCTGAAACTATTCCCAACTCCCTGGACAACATTCACGTCCATTCAACTCGAATATTTCATCTGTAGCTAAACACCAAATTTGCCATCTTTAGCTAATATAGAACCCGAGTTCCATGAGGCTAGAACGAGGTATGTATGTAGCAGTTAAGTTTTATTTAGTTGTATTTAGTCGAGGATAGTTAAAATAAACTAAGTATGCCAAAGCGCAACTTCATACCAAATTTTTGGAGCTTAGCTCTCGTAGAACCCGAGTTCCATGAGGTCCAAACAGGAAAGATATATATAACGACGGCAGGTTTAACTCAACTCTGGCTTTTTCCATTGTTTCCTTACAGAATATGAAAACCGCAGCTGAATACCAAATTTGCCATCTTTAGCTCTTGTCGATCCCAAGTTCCATGAGGTCAAAGCGAGATCTACATGGAGCTGGAGCTTCATGGAGCAGTTAAAACTAACTGAATATGCCATGGGACAGATACATACAAAATTTGCCCACTTTAGCTCTCGTAGAAGCCGAGTTCCATGAGGTCAAAGTGGAAAAGATATACATTAGGACGAATGCTTAGACTCCGCTGAAGCTCAACTATTGCTAACAGAGAATATATGTTTGTTTGTTGGATATTTGCTGCCTGCCCACAAAACTACAGGGTATTTGGAGGGCGGGGGCAACAAGGAGAAAGGGAAATTCTCGTCACACTTCATTTCGACGCTCTCAACGCTTGTTGCGCCTCCAAATTAATTGCCGCCGCCTGCGCAGCGCCAAAATTTAATGCAAAGTTTAGCAAATACAACAACGGCGCCCTCCGGCCAAACGCCAGATATCTCAACTGTGAATTGCCCACCCTTCCCCCCCTTCATACCCTCCCTCTCCTTGGGGCCAGCATATGGCGAATCCTGTCGCCCAGATTCCGGCTGCAGCTACGACTAATTAGCAGGCCGAGCGCAGGCGCCAGAGTTTGCTTTCGCATACGAAATGTGCAGTTGGTTTCTTTTCTTTTTGGGGGGGGAGAGGGGGTAGGGGCACGTAGGATATGCGCGCCACATGCCTCATTATCAACAATTGCATATTGTGGCACATTTTACAGTTAATTTTCTGCTTGTTTCTGTTTTTCTTCTTTTTGTTTTTGTTTGTATTTGTTTTCGATATTCGCCGCGCGTTTCGGCGGCAGCTGCAAACTTGACGCCATTTTGAAGTGTCTCGAAATGCCGAAGCGGCAATTTTCCAAATCGAAATTCGTACAATATACTTGATATATATAATATAGATTATGCACTTTATACATCAATTAATCGCGAGCTGCAAATTCGTGAACGCGTTTCAAACATGAAAGCACATTTTAAGTCAGAAATACCTTTATGTTAACACTCGAAATTGAATATACATACTTAAAATTCAACTTTTAGGAATTCTCATACATATATACAAAACTTCACGCTTGATAATTAACATTAGGATTAGGTTACGGTTAATTTCAGCTTCTGGTAAGCAAAGCATACATAAAATAACTGCATCATATAACTGTGCTTGCCGAAAGTTAGGTTAGAAGTCTGCGTGGCTAGTTGTATGCGCGTTGGACCAGCAAGCGAGCGGTTGCCAGTTCAATGTCAGCAATTTTCTATTCGTTTCTTTAAATATGTTGTCAAGCGCACGGCAAAAAGTTGTTCCAAGAGTCAATGAAATGTAAAGTTAGTGTTAATTGTAAACATTTTCCATTCATTTTGATTACAATGCATAGACTGGAGATTGTAATTCAAGCTGATTTAAATATGCCGTGCGAATTTTATTCACATTTTCAATTACAACTTGCATTAAACATTGCTAAATGAAAGTGGGCGACGCCGGGTAATTTCTGCTAGCTAGAAACGTTAAATTCTATAACTACTCAAAACAAGGAACAAGGATTCAGATTCCAATTCTTAGAAGAAATACTTTATATGCTATATATGTTTACATAATAAGACACTATTTGTAGAGCAGGACATAATTATACCATGATTAGTTTTTCATTGAAAATCGTAAGGATAATCGGGTTTCCATTTGTTTGATCCTTGCGATAAGCATGGCCAGCCTTGCTATACAAAGCGTGAAATTTCGCGCCAAAAAGCAGGCTGTACACGCAGAAGCTGCGTGCGGCAAGGATGTGTTACGAGGCCGCAGCAGGATGCGTCTATTGCCGCCGCCTCCTGCTGCTGCTGCTGCTGTGAACGAGCCGGCACTGCCGATGATGCTGCTGCCGCTGCTGCTCCTGGCAGGCTGGACAGGACAGGACACGGCGTCGTCCTGTGACAAAATGTAGGATGCGTGCGGCCTGCTATGTGGCTCAGACTGAGACTGAGACTGGGGCCGAGAGGTGTTGCTTGCGTCTCGCTTGCGCACATGGAGCGGCCGCATGCTAACGTTCAAGCTCCGCCCACAAAACGATCGTGCGCATTGTTGTTGTTGCCCAGCACACACACTCGCACGCTTGTGTGCGCGTGTGTGTGTGTTTCGAGCAGTTGACAATATTGCCAGTGTATGCGAGAAACTCACCACAGCTGCGAAATGCGCTCACACAAGCAGCAGCAGCAGCAGCGCCGCAGCGCCGTATGCAATGCGAGTGCGAGCAGCGCCGCCTGCTGTACACAACACGGCAGGCTCTCACGGCGTCGGCGTCGTGGCAGCGAGAGAGAGCGAGTGAGTGAGTGAGCGAGAGAGAGAGAGAGAGCGCACATTCGCTCTACCCCACGCCAAGTGCTGGGCCGCAATGTAAAATGGTCGTCGTGCAGTGGGCGTTGCTCAGCTGCCATCTCGCTCGCTCGCCAGCATTGCCGAATTTGCATATTTTTTTTTGTTGTTGTTGTTTTGTTTGCTCGTTTTGCGTCTTTATGCTTATTGCATATTTTATTCATTACGTTCTGGCGCTTCTCGCGGCCAGCAGCAACGGCACTTACACACGCTCGCTACGTAACGTGTGATAAGGCATTCGCAAAAGCATTTCGCTCAGCCCCCCCCCCCCCACTCACAAGCTCTTTCACTCTCACTCAATCTCTGCCAATTGCTGCCATGTTATTTGGTTTTTGCCCGCGCCGTTTGTTTATTTGCCGTGTTTTTTATTTTATTTTATGTTTCTACTTGTTTTTATCATTAATGACACGTTTTCTATTATTTTCATTTGTTTACTTTGCTGTTATGCATTTTTTTTTCTGCTTGGGGTATACCTAGTCTGAAGTTCAAAAATTTCCAAAAACAATAAACATTTGAAAACTTTTGTATCTTTTCTTTCAAATTCGGAGTCGGGAAATCAAACAAAACCTTTTGGCAAGTTAATATCCCTCATTTGACACGTTTTTTATCACTAGAAGTGCGATTCTTTTATTTCCTTAACAAATATTTTGAATACTACAGTTTTTTCTTGGGGGGTTTTCGACTTCAGTTCTTCGGAAACTTTTCGATTTTAGTTGCTTTCTTTCTAATATTTTGATTTCCACGAATTTTCCCTCTACCAAACTAACTGGATAGTCAAGCGATCCTCCAATCAAATACTATAGGGTAGAAATGGAAGCAAACTCTTTTCTAGCTCATATAAATGTGTGTGCGTGTGTGTGTGTGTGTGTGTAAAGTTCTGATTGCTGCTCCAGTTACGTTGGCCGACATAAGGCAAACATTGTGGGCAAACACACAAATCTTTAAAGGACGCAGCCGACCAAAGTGCTCCTGCGGGAGATCAAGAGCAAAATGACCCCTCTTCCCCTTCCCCACCCCCTCACAAACACACAAACACACACACACACACACGCAGAGCAAGCTGGCTTGCTGCTCTTTTTTGGGATTTTTGGCCACGGCAAAGGACACAACGGGAGCGCAATAAAAATAAAAGTTATTGCGAGGCTGCGTAACGCATTATCCTTGCCTGGCTCCAGACGGCCTATGACACACACACACACACACACACACTCACACACACACACACATACACACACACTCACACACACACACACACACACGTACACGGGCAGCGCGACCGCCTGTAACCGGTTTGGCGTGAATTCCACTCACTCTGTTCTTTCTTTTTTTTTCACTCATTCGGCGCTGCGCTCAGTCGCCATTGCCTAATTAACTGAGCACATAGCTGGCGTCGCCGCTGGCGTCGCTGCGCTGCGCTGCTGTGGTGAGTTGGCAGCGTGCGCGCAGCGACGCTGACCATGGCTCGGCCGACCGTCGTCATTCGATGCCGTCCGACGGCAGGCGACGCACGACGGCAGCATCGAGTGCAACAGTTTTGCTATATTTCTTTTTTTCTTTCATTTTCGTTTCGTTTCGTTTTTGTTGCTGCTGCTGCTGCTGCTGCTGTTGCTGCCGTCGGCAAGTGTCACGAGCTTTTTGGCAGGATCAGTTGCGCGCGCTCGCACTGCTGCGCTTGGGCGGCCATTTTGTTTCTAGCTTGGCGCGTGGGTGGGCGCAGCAGCAGCGGCAGCAGCAACAATAGAATGAAGAACGACAAGAAAACGGTGTCAAAATGCTTGTCGCGCATTGCAGCCGCCGCTGGCGACAGCCGCGACAACAACAATAACAACAACAAACTTAGCTAAGCTCGGCTAAGCTTTTAGTTAACGTCTGCGTCGCTGTGGTGAACATGCCGCGACGTCGCTGCTGCCGTCGCGGCTGCTGCTGCTGCTGCTCGTTTTAAGAGTGGCTACTTTGTTGCCGGCGCGCGCTCTCTTGCTTGCTGCTTGTTGATTTTTGTCGCATAGCTTTTTCTGTCGCTGCCGCCGTCGACGTCGCTGTCGATGCTCTGCTGACAAGTTTGACTTGGACTTGGACTTGTCTGCTGCGATTGTCTTAACCCGGCCCGGCTGTGTTGCCTGCCTGGTGCTTTGACTTGGACACGTTTCGGCCTGCACACGTTCTACACGCTCTGCGTTAACACGTTTCCACGTTTTGCGTTTTGCGTTTGACGTTTTGCGTTCAGCGTTTTTTTTCCCGTCGCGCCGCCCAATTTCACGCGTCGCGTTCATTTGTGATTTCGCATTCACGAAACGCCAACTTTTTGTTTTGTTTTTTATATCAGCGAGCAGACAAAAATAAAAACGTGCCAGCTACAAAATATCTCAACATCCTTTTCAATCACTTTGAAGAGTCGCTGACATTCTACATTGTATATGCGCCCAGTGTTCCACAGTGCTCAAGTGCTTCAAAAACAACAAAAATTTAAAACATAAATAAAAACAACAAAAAACTGCTTTCAAAGGTTTGACATACAAAAAACAAATCGCTGAGCCCAACTTGTGGTTCGAGTCCTTGCGTTTTGGCAGCGGCTTCAGCGGCGACGCGTCACGGATTATGGAAAAACTATTAACAATTATATTGAACAATTGCATTAGAAACTATTGTTTATGAAATATTTTCAAGCTGGCGTATTTTGTTTATACCCATATTTTGTTGGTATTAGTTGTGCCTGATTTCTTAATGGAATAACCCATTCTAAACCAACCTTTATTTATTCTTTATTTATACTTTTCTAATCCCAACATCAATCTCAAACTGAATCTTAAGATCTTTTGGAAGCATCTGGCAAAGTAGCTATTACCTTGAGTATTCCCTAATTCATCCTTCTTCCTACGTCGATTCCTGGGACTATTCCTTGGATCTATTCCTTGGACCTAATCCTTTGATAAGTCCTTGGATTATTCCTTGTACATAATTCTTTTGATATATTCCTTGGTCTTATTTCGTGGATCTATTCCTTGGACCTATTCCTTGATTATTCTTTGGACTATTCCTTGGACCTATTCCTTGGATCTATTCCTTGGTCTTATATAGTGAACCTGTTTCTATGCCTTGAGTATTTCTTGGACTATGCGTTGGAGCATTCCTTGGAGTATTCCTTGGACTATGCCTTGGAGTGTTCGTTGGATCATTCCTTGGAGCATTTCTTGAAGTATAACCTGAAGTGTTCCCTGACATATTCAGCACTCCTTAGGCTATGCGAACCTTTCCCTATCTTAATTTCAAGATCCTGTTTTGGCACATTTATCGTCAAGACAAACCCTTGTAGCATCTCGAGAACTGACAATCCGAACGGAGTAATACTTTGTAATACCTTACCATCTTAACTGAATCAAAACTATTTTGCTTTGGCTTAGTATACAAGTTTGTCCCTGTTATCATTATTGGCGCACCTTTATTGTATTTATGCCTCATGAACATTCTAAAGCCTTTTCTGAACATTTTAAAAGGAATCAGGATATAAGGTTTGCCTCAGTGTACAAATTTAGTGTTAGTATTTGATATCATCATTGGTAAGCCTTTCTAGCATTCCGCGAGTAAACTATTCGATGGAGTTGGATGTTTCCTTAGCCTAGGGTTATCTAGACTGGCAAATGCTTAAGCTTCTAGTTTGTCTCAGCTTAAAACCTTTTCCTATTTCGTAAGTCAAATTCTTAGACTCGAGAACGAGCAAAAGCAGAGTTAGATTTTGTCCTCCAAGTATTCCTTAGCTCAGCAGATGCTGAGGTTCCATATTAAACTTAGTCTCAAATGAAAGCCAGCATTCTCATTAGTTAAATTCTATGATGGAAGAACCTGAGAAGTTATCCAACAGATCTGCATGGAAGACCCGCCTTTTAGAGGAAGACATCCGCTTATCAACTCGAATGTTGTTTAATTATTTGATTATGTGTTAATCTGTTGTCGGCAATTGGTGCTGCGATGCTGCTATGCTGCGGCTGCGGCAGCATTCATGCGTGAGAAGCTCAGCTACACGAAAGGTGTAAATCGCATTTCAAAATATGCAAATTACCAGCTGCATTTGCCGCCTGCATTATGCCAACTGTCATTTGCACGTATTTACTAAATAGTTGTGTCTCTGCCTGTCATTCGAACAAGACGGAGTCTTTGTGTGTGTGTGTGAGTATATCATTTACATTTGTCAAATCAAATTTGACAGCTGTGGAAAACATAATATGCCCCCAAGTCAAAGCCAAAGCCAAAGCCATAGCCATAGCCGAAGCCGAAGCGAAAGCCAGTTCCGCGGCCTAGGGGCCGGTTTGCATTGGGGCAAAACAGAATCGTGTGTCTAGACGTGTGGCAAGAACTTGATTGGCTTTACCCGGGGGTACGCAACGTGTTACTCGAACTATGCGTTTCGCTCAGCTCGCCTTGAGAATGAGCTGGTTTTGTTTGCAGCTTTTCTGCTCGATTTCTAAACAAGTACCAAGTAGCACCACGTTGGGCGCCACGCGAGTCTAGCCCTGCTTCATGCTCATCTCTTAATTCCTTGTGTCTGATTTTGATCACATCCTACCTATGTCCAAATAGTCCCACGTTGGGCGCCACACGAGGCTCCTCCTTAACATTTCTTTTTCATTCTCCATACTTTCTTCTACCAATTCGAGCTACACGGAAAGCAGGCTGTTTCTCTCGGATTTTCTATCGCAACCCACCTTTGTCTAAGGACATCCAGGTCTGGGCTCTAAATCAGGGCTCAGATGGCGCACTCTCCGCCAACCCAAGTCCCTCATATCCGTTTCGTTATCATTTCATATTTTTTAAGAATGCTGCAGCAAGTTGAGCGCAACGCAGCCTGGCTGCATAGTTAGTTGCGCCCCACGTTGGGCGCCAAGCGCCAAGGATTTACTATTATTGTGTCCCCGATGCGCTCCACACTCGCTACTCGTGCGTTTTTCCGCATTACCGTTGGGTATCAATGGTCCGGCGCAATGAAAATGCCATGACTTATTAAGGCTTAAACGGGGTCCGGCACTCGGCGAAGTGGTCCGGAGAGTGCCCCGTAATAGAGAAGCATCTACTGCACTTCTCTCGGCATTATGTTGGCATTGAAATAATTGTGAGCTGTTAAGCGGAGTAGCAAACGCGGCTAAGCGGCCAGGGGGCAGGGGCCAGCGTGAAGGGGACGTCGTAGAACGAGGTCAAAGTCGAGAGTTGAGTATTGGGAATCGGTAAATGGGAGTCGGCAGTTTCTACTATAAAATGCAGAGTGTTGTGCGCCATGGAACGTAGCTCCATTGTTATTATTATTGTTGTTTGTTCTCTGTTGTTGTTGTTGTTGTTGTTATTACCGGCGGAAGAATGGAATTGCCGATGGATGGATGCTTTTTACGTTGAGAGCCGGGCTGCATTTATCGGGGGTTGAAAGGCTGAGAACGTCGTCGCGCACTTAACTAAAATATATAAACAGGACAGAGAGGACGGACGCTGTCCTTGTTGTTGTTTTCTATCGTATCTATCGACGACTGACTAACGCGCCAGCTGACGCCCCGTGTGCCCAGGGCATCCCTTGCTGCTGATAGAGGAGAGGGATGGGGGAGGAGGGGGGGCACAGACTCGACGAAGAACTTCAGTTGAGTTTCATTTACAGCGCACGCAATTTTGTATCTATAGAAAACACTCGATTGTTGTTGTTGTTGTTGTTGTTGTCGGTGGTTGCTATTGCCAGAGGGTTGGGGTAGAGGGGTTGGTTGCCGCTTGTGGGCTTGCTGCTGATTTTCCAACGTGTTGTAATCCCATTTGCAGGATTGCGGATTCAGGAATCAATTACGAATTTAATTTATAACAGCGCGCCGTCGTGCACAACACAGGAAACAAGAAATTTAGAGAGGCCAGCAGGGTAGTGGGTGGAGGGGGAGGCGGGTGGCGGATGGCGGTCGGCTGATCATATTGATTTTGCTCAAGTGCTTGAGGGATGTGTGCGGGGGGCGACAAGCTTCCAAGTACTTTATTCAGCTCTTAAAAGCTGTCAAGTCAATGCAGCATCCATCTAAAGAAACTTGCCCCAACGACTGGCAGAGAGAGAAGGAGGCTGAGGGGGAGAGTAAGTGAGCGGGAGGGGTGGGCTGCGTGACTTTGGCAAGTCAGCAGCAGCAGCAGCAGCAGCCGAGTCTGGCAATGTCAGGTGCGCAACTTCAAGCCCTTCTCTGCACTTCTCACCCACGATAACGCCCCATAGCGCCCCACTGTCTGCCCTGCTTCTGCTGCTCTTCATCTCTGTCGAAAACCAAGTCAAAATTCTTTTTTATTTCTTTTACATTGTTCAAATGATTTCGGCTACAAAAGTTGTGCCTCAGCCGTTCGCCTCCCCCGCTTTCAGCTTCATCTGCATAATGTATACAACAGTTTTTTATTTTGTTCGTCTAACAATTTGGCGCATTTTCACGCTATTTTGTTTGTTTTTCTATTTGTATTCGCAATTTTTTTTTCCGTTTTGCTTTGCTTTAATTGCTGTGCAAATTTGGAGGAAGCCTTGCGAAAAAGTTGCAGCATGCATTCGCACTGTGGGAAAGCTTCAAGTGAATTGCTCTTAAAGCTTTGAAGCCACAGCTCGATTCATAATTGATCTAGTTCGATAGAATCAGTGGGGAATATATTTTAAATATATATTTGAGATTTATTCCATTAACATTTTATTTTAAGCATACTTCATAAGAACCGAGCTTTAAGTACTTCCTTTTTCGCAAGCTTTAAGATTACTTTTAAGCTTTCTGCCTCAGGTTGTCAAAGCTTTGTAGATTTCATTTTTTATTGATAACATAAGTTTAATTCAGGTTTATTGCTGAATTATTCACACCTACAAATTTTCCAATAAAAACTGTAAGTTTTTTTTGAAGCCCAACCAAAATTCTGTTATAGGGGCTCTATTAGATTAAAGCTGTCTGATTTCAGAAAGTTTTAAGCAGTCCCTTGTGGAGTTTTTGGAATAAAAAAGTATCGTTTAAAAACATATATAGGGAGCATTTGGTTCTTAAAAAATCATTCAATGAAAGCTTTAAGCATAGTTTATTAACAAGAGCAGAGCTTTAAGAACATCAACGTACAGCTTTTTCACTATCGAAAGCTTTAACATATGTTGAAAGCTATCTTGCTCCAAGCTTTAAAGCTTTAAGCAGTTAAAATATGAAGCTAAATTGCGGAAATGGTTAGACTAGAATCCCAAAGCTTTCCTTTTCTAAGCTTTAATATTTTGGCAGGGCCTTATGCATAAAAATAGATGCTCGTTTTCAAAAAGCTTTAAGCAGTGTATTCAGCGAGGACACTTTTTGTGCTGAGTCATCGCGAATGACTTCGACAGCATCACTTGGCATCACTTAATACAATATCCATAATGGCCAAGGAGTAGCTGGTGCTACAATGCCACCCCCCCGCCCCCAACCCCCAAGGCCCACTCTCGATAATGGTGGGGGAGCTTGGGCTGGACTGTTGTGTCGCCACAGACAAAAGTGAATTCCAATTTCAATTCGCAAGTGCGAGCCACGTCCAAGAAGCCATTGTGCAAGCGTTGATAGCCAGCAAACCCACCACCCACCACCCAGCGAAACCCACCTCAGCTCGCACTCGACCCCACTCTCTCTGTCTCTCTCTCTCTCTCGCTCGCTGCTTCTTGTGTCTGTTTCTGTTGCGCAGGCTGACTTTTACATTAATGAGCATGTTTTTATTTATAAGTGTTTTTTCTTTCTTTTCTTCTTTTCTTTTCTTTACAGCTCTCTTCTTTCTTTTCTTTGAGCGTTGCTTTTCTATTGCTTTAGATTTGATGCTTTTGCCTTTGTTTGCATTACTGCGTGGCAGCGGTGGTAGGCGGGGAGGGGGGGAGGGAGCACCTCCCGTACTGTATTTACATTTATGCGCACAGTTTGACATTTTCTTGTCCTTATGGCACGCACGATTTCATTTGATGTGCCCGCTGGCGCGTCCTTTTCGTGCCGGACCGCTTCGGTCACTCTCAATTTGTTGATTGGAAACTCTCCTTCCCCTCCTTCGACCGTTGCCCCTCTACCCACCACTCTGCTGATGATCTGCAGTATTGTGCGCCTGGCTGACCAAAAATTCAACACGCAAAGCTCTGGCTGGGTGTGGGGACTGTGGTGGGTTTGCCCTAACGGTTCTGGCTGCTTGCCTTGTTTACAATCGCACCTCGGCAGCTGGCGTTTGCGTCTGTTGACCTGTAGAGGGCGCCACTCTGCTGCTGTGCTATAATTGCTGAGAGCTTCGTCCGCCTGGCGCCTTCTTTATGGCACCTGCCGGCTCCCTATGCCCCCTCACCGCCTCTCCAACACACCTCAGCCTAGTCGAATGCAGGCAAATAAACTTTACACACGCACACAATCACACACGCTCACACACACACACGCGCACACACACGCACAGCTGCACTTCTGAGAGTTTTTGCTATTTCGTTTTTTTTTTTTTTATAATGAGTGCGGTCAGTGTTGAAGTTGGTCGAGGGGTGGTTGGAGGCGGTGGGGTGGCAGACTTTGCTTTGATTTTAGTTTGTTTCTCACTTTTCTCTGGCGTTGTTTGTGTTCTTTGCATATTAAATGAAAAGTTTTGCTCTTTAGCGCATCATAAAAAAGTTGTCCGGGACTCAGGTGTCGTGTTTTCATTTACACCTACTTCTGGTTGTTGTTGCTGCTACTTTTGGCTAGCCACAAGAAATCTTTGTCAATAAGCAATTAAAGAATTTAATTTGTTAGCAAATAGAAGAGCTTAGAACGGAACATAAGCCAAGATCCTTGGGTATAGCTGCCACAGATCTAGCCCAATGCTTTTTATTTCAGGCTCCCCAAAGAGAATGCCAAACAGAAAACAGCTCGAGAATATGGAGAAGAACAGATTCGGGTCTTGAGAGCTTTCCTTGATTAAGAGATCCTTTACAGCTTTAAGTAGCAAAAAGAGCTTTAAGGATCACTTTGAGAGCGATCACAAAGAGAGTTGCCTTGGATTCGGGAACGGTTTAAAACAAATCACGTGAAGATTCCACGCGCAACTGTGGAAAACAGGCGGAAAACGATTGAGAGCAAGCAAAAAGTTGCCATTCGTTTGGACTTCAAGCACAATTTGTGCAGAACATTTGTGAAAATTTATCTCAGGCATGTTCCAGCCGTTTTTGGGTGGAAAGTGCAAGTCGAGAATTAGATGAGCAAAGTTTCCAGCTGCACATTTCAGAAAATATGAGTCCGATATTCCATTTGAACTCACAACAAGTTCTTTTGCTGCACGGTTTTGGTTTTTGTCGTAAAGTCACAAATTAAATATATATTTTATTAAATAATTAAGCGCATTTTTATTGCGCTCATTTTTAAGGCACAGAGCGAAAGAATTCTGGATCAGAAAAGCTTATAAAAAAATGAGTTGCAAAATCAATTTTAAAACAAAAGAAAGAAAGTTGAAGGAATTAAAGAACAGACCAAATGGAAGCTGCCAATGCGAGCAATTCTTTGTATATGTATGAGTGTATATATATGTGTGTATATATGTATATTTATATATGTGTATGTATATATATGTGTATTATATATGTTATATTTGGCACAATCTTGCTTGATGGCTTTGCACCCGCCCATGGCCCAAGCTCTAGCTCCGATTGTGTGTGTGTACGTGTGTGTGTGTGTGACAGGATACGCCATTTGTTACAGCAGTTGCCCAGACACACACACACACACACACACACACACACATACGCGCAGATAGATAGACAGTCAGACAGCGCATACGTAGGCGACTTCTTGGCGTCTGCAGCGAAGGGGGCGTGAGCGTGGGCGTGGGCGTGGGCTGCTGTTGTGACAGAGACAACGCGCAGCCAAAGACCTGAACAGAATTCTCCCAGTGTATGTGTCGGTGTGTGTGTGTGTGTGTGTGTGTGTGTATGGTGTCGGGAATATTGTCAAGTGTTGTTGCTGCTGCTGCTGCTGCTGCTGCTGCTGGTGTCGCTTTCGCTGTCGCCGTCGCTTGTCGGTGTGAATCTTGTGTACTTTGGCCACTCCTTTGGCTGACGCCCAGCCTCCCCCCCCTCCCTCTTTCCGCTCTGCCCGGTCGCTTGTTACAGCCCCATTCGCCTGCGTCTTGGCCAATCGCTTGTGTAAACAATTTGCCACTCCCGCCTGCCTGCCTGTGTCTGTGTGTGTGTGTGCCCTATACAAACAGCCGAGTGGAGTTTTTCACACAAAAAGTGTTGGCTGCCCAGTCGCCTACTTCCCCCGCCCCCTCTACTTCTGCTACCGCCGCCGCCGCTGCCCGTCTGCAACTCTGCGATACCCTCCGCGCCACACTTCAATGCAGTGCGATTATTCATATTGCAGCTTGTGCTTTGCCATCCATTTATCTTGCCACATTGTGTGGCACAGCCACCCCCCCCCCCCCACTTCCCCTCCTCGTCGCTTGCCCCGTTGTTGTTGCGCCGTTTCGCTTGTGGCGCAGCGCGCCAAACGCTTTTGTGTGTTTAATTGCTTGTGAAGAGCGCTTTTCAATGGAAAATGCAGCCCAACAAGAATGAAAGAAAAACGTGCAAAATGGCAAATAAAAGAAAAATACGCTAGAAAATATAAAGAAAAGTCGCCGAAGCTGCAAAAGCAAGGAAAATTCGCAGAAAAACACTCGACATTTTGGACACTTTGCAGTTGGGCCTAAACTTATTGTCACTTTAACACCCCCACCTCCACTCTCTCGCACACACACACACACACACACACACACACGAACACGTGTTCAGGCAACATCCAGGCCCCATATTCTGGCTTCGCTTCTCCATTTTTAAGCACTAATTAAAACAAAATCAACTGAAAAGTTTGCTTAATTCAATTTTCATATGCTCAACAGTAGTCTCCCATTTGCTGTGCGTGTGTGTGTGTGTGTGTGTGTGTGTCTGGTGTCTGGTGTTAAGGAACTTGCCAATATGCTTAGTACAAGTACAATGCAACACCGACGCTTGAATACCCTGTATTTAATGCAATTTTATATATTGCATTCTGATTGACTGCAAAATATCTTTTCTAAAGTTCTGTGCAAGTTCAAACTCACTTTCAAATATTAAAAATATACCTAAACTTTTAGACAGCCAGGAAATGGGAGTATATAGAACCCCGCCTTAAATTTGAAGCAAATGCGTGCCGCGCAAAGCCGGGCTATGCTCGCGAGTGCAATTTATTTTGTGGGCATCAAAAAGTGAGCAGATTTTCCATATAACACTTTGTCTTTGTCGCTAGAACACATTGAGAATTACAAGCGGCAAGTAAAGAACTCTAAAAGGGTGAAAAAGAAAGGACAGACATGCAGATAATAACTTTAGATGCCTTTAGATGTGCAGCTGGATCAGCTATATATAGTCCAGGGGAATCTTTAATTTCATGTTTTTATAAATGTTTGTGATTGCTTACACAAATATTATTTGTATATAGACTTAAGGCTTGCGTAGCTTCAACTTGTTGCGAATTACAACGCATGAAGTAAAACTGAATGCAGCTGCTTTTGATGGCTTTTAATGACGCTTTTGACATTTACTTATTGTTTATTTTATAATAACTAAAATTAAGTTACATAAATACAACATTTTGACTTAACTTGGAGTTATGATCAATAACTAATAAGGCCTAGTTGGGCAAACGACTGCCCGCATTGATATGCCCGTCAGAATACCCTGCAAAAAAAAAAATGCATCAGGCAGCAGCTCGGAATGCACTTTGTTTTTCACACATTGCCCTAACTGATTAACTTTTGTGTAAGCTGCATAAAGAAACAACAACTACAACAACAACAACAACAACAACAACAGTTGCGGCTACAAAGCCGCTGCATGCGTGAGCTTTGCACAGTTATATAAACACACGCACACACACACACAGATGCACACAGCAGGCAGCGCAAACAACGAATGCGTCGACGTCTGTGCTGCAATGTCTGTGTGCCTGTGTGTGTGTGTGTGTGTGTGTGTGATAGACAGGCGTGAAGTTAATTAAACAATAAATATACACACACACACACATGCACGCATAAAGCGAGAGAGAGAGAGAGAGTGAGAGAGGGCGAGCGAGTTCGCGTTTAAAATGGCGAAAAACTACGGACTACACTTGGCAGCTCCTGGCGTGAAATTCAACACAACACCAGTGCCTGTGTGTGTGTGTGTGTGTGTGTGTGTGTGTGTGTGTGTGTGTGTGTGTGTCTGCACACATATGTATGCAACACTGTTGTTGCCCGTTTCGCTGTAATTGAGCAATTGCCTTTGCTGGGGGCCTTTTTGCCGGCAGTTGCCAAATTGCTTGGCGCTCAAAAGTAGGCAACAGCAGAGCCCAAAAGCCACAGAGAGGTGTGTATGTGTGTGTGCGTGCGTGTGTGTGTGTGCGTGTGTGCGTGTGCTTAAATAGTTGCCTTGCAATTAATTGCTAGAAAAAGTAACTCGTCAACGAGCAGAAATCGCGAAACAATTTCTAAAAAACCTGCAAGAAATTAACTTAAAAATGTTCTTGTTCATTTCATTTATTTATCCAAGAATCGGGCAGATATTGGGGCTTTATCTATAGGGTATATCGAGGCCAAGCTTTGGCCATAAGATGACAGCTAAGGAGAGGTTTCAAGTGAGGTAATAAATAATTAACTAAACAATATAAATAACATAGAATAAATGCTAAAAAAGTAGCAAGAAATTAGGTGTGAGGAGGGAGGGAGGTAGGTAGGGGTAGGGGCTTGCACCAGGGCTTGGGTCACATAGGCATTGCCCTTCAGTTGGTCTAATTGGATTTAAACTAGAATAATAAAGCACATAATCTTCATCAGAACGAAGCTAAACTATCCTCGCAGTCATGTGTGTTAGATTTGGTGGAACAAATGCTGAGAAATTTCAGCTCAGG
Source organism: Drosophila ezoana (assembly GCA_035045725.1). NCBI lineage: Eukaryota > Metazoa > Arthropoda > Insecta > Diptera > Drosophilidae > Drosophila > Drosophila ezoana. Next base: position 6,013,222 of record JAWNOU010000058.1, read on the forward strand.
TGCACTTCAACAGTTGCCACAGCCACACCTGAGAGGTTGGTTGGATGCCAACAGTAAATAAGACAAGAAAGTTTCAACATTCTGGCAGACTTGTGGCTCAGAAGAGCTTTTCCAGCTAACGTTAATTACAGATTAAGCTAATTCCATAAGATGAACGCTATTAATAGTCGAGTTGGGCGAAGATTAAAATACCTTTCTATTGCAAAATCGCATTTCTCAAGCAATTGTTCTATACAGGAAGTTATTTAATAGAGTGGGAGCAGCACATTTTGAAAGCTAATAGAGTTTTTCCTTTAAGAACTTATTCTTCAGACCATGCTCTCTATAGAGCTATAGGATATTGTAATCCGATGTGAGATATCTGGAGAAACGGAAGAGATTCTCAAAATGAGCCTTCGGATTTGGTTGGAGCGAATATGATGGATATATGCAAATTTTTTTAACGAGAAAGCTGAGAAATAGATGCTATATCGTCTTAGCTGACAGTTCTAGAATATATATACTTGATGGGATCGAAGACAAAGATGGAGCTATGTAAGGTTTTGTGAACAAAGCTTAAAAAATGAGAAACAAGATTGTTTAGAAAAAGTTTTATGGACAGAGGACACATGACTATATTGACTAGCCTGTTGATATGGATCAAGAATGTGTATATATATAGTATATACTAGATGGACTCGCAGAGAGGGAGAGAGGGAAAGGGAGAGAAGGAGGGAGAGAAGGAGAGAGAGAAGGAGGGAGCGAAGGAGGGAGAGACGGTGGCAGAGAAGGAGGGAGACAGAGTTAGGGAGAAAAATAGCTTGAGAGAGAGAGAGAGAGAGAGAGAGAGAGAGAGAGAGAGAGAGAGAGAGAGAGAGTGACAAAGTGGGAGCCAGAGATTTTGTATCTGAACTCTGCCAATGTGGCGCCTGAAATTGAACGTGGTCAACTGGATTCGATTTGAAAGATTTGACGATTATAACAGTCGGTGCCCAGGAGTTGAACCCAACTCCCTGGGGCCCGCCTTTGGAGCTCCCACTTTCGACGACAAGTCCTCATGTCCTTCGGTCTATGTAAATGCTGGGATTTCTATCCAATCGTCTGTCGATGTGTGCGAGTGTGTGTGTGTGTGAGTGAGTGTGTTTGGCTTGACACCCCACATAAAACGCCTGCACACGCACACACACGCCACACACACACATTCGCACAGTTATTCTGTCTGTGTTTACATAGGGCTAGACATTTATAACGGCGCTTTTGTTGCCGATTCCTGTGTGTTTACATAAGAAATGCTCAAAATGTACTCGAATTACACACACACACACACACACAAACACATATATATATATATATGCTATGTGCTTTCATTGTTTTTGACAGCGTGAAATTCAAGTTTATGCTAATTTTATTGATTGCCATTTACCCAGGGCAGCAGTCGGTGCAGACGAAAGTGGGCGTGGCCAAAGCCATATAAAAGACAAACCAACTAGTCCAGCCTGGGACATGGCTTTCTGGGCAAATCTCGACCGAAACGCCGCACAGGCAGCCGAGTTACAAGAGGTTGGACGAAAGTCGAGCACGGGATGCTCAAAGCAAATGGGCGAATATGTTGTTTATTATTACACACACACACACACACACACACACACACACACGGACAGGCAGACAGACAGAGACACACCTATACAGACAGACAGACAGACAGACACACGCGCCAGTCAAAGTGTTAACCCATTCGTCGTCACCTTTTTGCCCCCAACATATTTGGATAATTTAACGCGCGCCGCTTGTAAATTTTCACACACACACACACACACACACACAAATACACGTGCAACTAAACCATGTTAAGCAAATAAACATGCCCACACACACACACACACAAGCAAAGCCTGTGTGTGCGAGCGAGATAGAGAGTAAGAGCGACCCCCACGGGGAAGGCAGCCAGTCAAATAAACGCCGTCAAATAAAGTTTTTCAGATAATTATGAGGCAGCCAGCAGCAGCGTCGTGTCTGCTCTCGTATGTGTGTGTGTGTGTGTGTGTGTGCGCGCTGGTTAGTGTGTTTGTGCACACATAAACTTTTAATTAGCTACAAAGCGCCAACAAAAAATCAGACGAAATTTTCTATGCGCGCCTGCCTCTTCTATGTGGGCCCACACAGGGCCCAGCCAGAGCGAGAGAGCTAGTACCGAGAAGTGAGCGCACTCAAATGCTACGCTCACTCGCTCTCGCGCGCTGCAGATGCTGTGGTGTAAGCTTATTCAACACACCACAGCAGCAGCAAGCAGCAGCAGCAGCAGCAGCGGCAGAGAGCACACTAATCAATATACAAACAAGCGGCAGAGAGTGAGCAGCAGCAGCATTTTTGGCCCAGGCGTCAGTCGGCATTTTGGTTGGTTGTTTTTTAACACCTTGTGTGTAGCACTTTTCGAGCATTTGCTGTGTTAATAAAAAGCCGTTAATATTCCGACTTGCTTTTATGCTACCCCAATTGCACTTCTGATTAAATCATTTACATCAAATAGCAGCATAACTGCCACACATGCATGTGCGTGTGTGTATTTGCGTTTGTTTTTGTTAGCCTTGCCCATTCGACCAAAAGCTGCTCTTATATTGGCGACCAACTAATCGCCTTTCACTTTACACACCACCCCAACAACAACAACAACAACAACAACGCGTCGCAACACTCTCAGCTTTGGCTGCCGCGCAGCATCCTCATTGTCTTTTCTTCACCACAGCAACAACGTTGACGCTGGCGTCGCTGCTGCTGTAATTTTTCACACCACACACACAGCGTGCTTACATATACATGTATACATATATAGATGTACATATATATATGTTTGTATATGTACACATGCATGCAAAGAAATGTTGTCACCTCTTACAGCTACAGCTACAGCTACAACGGCACCACGACGTCGCGCCATTTCACTCGCACACACGTGACGTGCCTGGGGACGGCGCCGAGGAGTTAACATTGCCGCCGCCATTGTGAGGTGTGGTGTTAACTAGCTGGCGCGTCGCTCTGTGTGCGTGTGTGTTTGCGTGTGTGTGTGTGTGTGTGTGTGTATTTGTGGTTAAACTTGTCACACAAGCTGAGCAGTGCTCAACAGCAGCAAAAACAACAACAACAATGAGAGCAGCCTGTCGGGTAGCAAGTTCAACGTCGCCGTCGCCGTCGCCACCGTTGTCGATGTCGTTGCGCTTGTCGTCTTTTTCTTGCGCACAGGCAGCGCCTATAGTGCCAGCCAGCTCACACACAGCTTGTCTCATTGTGCGCGACTGTATGTGTATGTGTATGTGTGCGTGTGTGTGAAAACGTGTGACAAAATACATTTGCGTTGCCGTTTTTGCTTTTTGGCGCCGTCGCCGCTGCCAAAGCTTCTTTGTCTGCTGCTGCTGCTGTCTGTGTGCGTGTGTGTGCGAGTGTCTGTGTCTGTGTGTGTGTGTGTGTCTTCTGCTTGAGCTTTGCCTTTCATTTGCACGCCTCGTCTCTTGCCGTCTCGCTCACACCCACGCCCACCGCCACTGGCCGTGTTTGCGCAAACTTAGCGTCAAGTTTGTCACACGCGCGCCAAGCGGCACCTATTCCTGTCCAGCTTTTGTTGCTGCTCTTCTTTTTGCTCGGCTTTTTCGCACTTGCGAATTTGCGCGCTGCTTGGGCGACGTCGCTGCGGCTCCTGTCGCGCCATAAATCTACCGTATTAACAATTACGGAGCGCATAAAAGCTGCCAAAGCGTCTAAAAGCGCGTTTAACGTTTGAAATGCGAACGCTTCTAATCCGCAACTCCTGTGCCCCCCTCCCCCGCCCTCGCCCCTAGAGTTTTAACTCGTAAAATATGCAAAATTCTTTTTACAGCAGCTATTCTCAAGACAATAATAGTTTTAAGCGCAGCTTAAAGCTCATGTGTTTCAAAATTAAGTACATTGAACATTTTGACTTTCAATCGGCTTGTATCAAAGCTTAGGATTAATTTGTGGAGCTTCTTAAAGCTTAAAAATAGACATATATTTGATCAGTTAAAGCTTTTTATCAATTCTTTGAAGAGCTTTTGTCGCTTCTAACAGCGAGCCTTGCAAAAGCTTTTACTCTAAAGCTGTTTGCTGCCTGCGATCGTGCTTTATTCTGCCTCTTCCTCCTTCTCTATTTGCTCTCTCTCACTCGATTTGAGCTTTCTCCACATTCTGATCAGATGAAAGGTCAGTCTAGGTCAAATCAGCACGCGCTGCTTCCCAATTTGTTTCTGCCTCTGACTCTGCCTCCGCTCTCCGCTGTTTGCTTTATCTCCTTTGCCTTTTATCGCATTTACCGTGCTTTGCTCACCTACCCACCAGGCCCAGCTCAACTCCCCACACTCCCCCCTGCGTCCACGCTGCGCAGCCCATTTATCAAAGACTGCCGCCACCTCGCCACGTCGCGCCCGCCCCCTTCGCCGACGGGCCATCAAAACATTTGACCATTCAAGCGCATTTTTCGCTTGCGCGTCATTTGTCAACTTGGCCGTTACCCCCCTCCCTTCCCTACCATGAATGAACACCCCGCGCCGTGCCCAGCGCGCCGACAGCTTTTCATTCGTATGTTTTTTTTTTTTTTGGGTTTTTTTTTTCGGGGATATTTTTGATTTACTACACTCTGGCATTTTCTTTTGCTCTCATTTTGAGCCATTTTTCTGGCGCGCTGCACTTTTGGTGTCAGCTGCCTTGTTACTTCTAACACGCTTCATGCTGCTTGTCACACGCCGCTGCCGACGCCGGCGCTGCTGCCGCTGGTTGGTTTGTCACAGTCGTCTTGTTTGTGTGCATGCACACACACACACACACACACATGCACACATACGCAAGCGTCAACTCAACACTTTGGTTTCGTGATTTTCTTATTGGAATCGCGCTCTCTGGTGTCGTCTCAGTCTGCCCTGCTCCCACACCCAAAAACAAACCACGCTCGCACACATGCACACGCACACGAGCAAGCCGACCGACAAGCCAAGCCGACTCACTCGCACGCCCAGCCAGCCCGCCAACAAACTCAACACACTGCGCGCTCTCGCTCTCGCACACTCAACACACGCCTGCTACTCGCTGAGCGCGTCGACAGCGCAGCCAGCAGCACAAGCAGCAGCACCAGCAGCAGCGACAGCGACAGCGACAGCGACTGCGTTCGTGTTGTCTTCGGGGGTTGCGCTGCCCGCGTCCGTCTGTGTATTTACCAGTTTGGAAGCGACCGGCGTGTAGTTCGTATCGGCGTCGTCGTTGCCCGTTGCCCGTTTCTGTTGCCCAGCCGTGTCTGTGTATTGTTGTCGTCGTGCCGTTGCTACAAATTTGTTTTTTTTTCTCCCCCGCATTTGTTTATAACAAATAACATAAGGAGCAGCAGCAGCAGCAGCAGCAGCCGCAGCCGACAGCAGCCAGCAGCTATTGCAAATAGGTTCGCGTCGCGTCGTCGTCGCCGTCGCCGCTGCCAATAAACGACGCGTTGACGTTTTGCCGCCGCCAAAACAACAATTAGCAGCAGCAATAACAATAATAATTGTTTTTTTTTTAAACAACAACAATTTTTTTGTCTTTGGGCAGCAATAACAACAAAGCTGGTGACCAAAAAAGAATTGCAAAGAAAAAGAAGAAAATCTATTCAACAAGAAAGAAACAAATATGACGTGCATGTGTGTGTGTGTGTGTGTGTAAAAAGCCCAACAAATAAACAACAACAACAACAGCAACAACAACAACAAAAAAGTACCTGCCGAACAAAACAACAACAACAGCAACAAATCAATAAATTTAATTGAATAAATTTTCCGCGTGACGCACATGTTGATGAAATTGTAATGTAATGAGATACGACGTCCAGGAGCTGCTACTTCATCAGTCTGCTGAGGATCCATTCGCCAGGTTCGCAAATGGGATGGCATATCATCCATTTCTGCAGCTCTCGCAAAGACCCACTGACTTCAGCGTCTCGTCGCTGTTGACGGCGGGCAGCAACAACAGCAACAACAACAACAACAACAGCAACAACAACAACAGCAGCAACAACAACAACAACAGCAGCAACAACAACAACAACAACAACAGCAGCAGCAACAGCTCAGCAGCCGCTCAGGCGCTCGGCTCGCCAGGCTCGGGCGGCGCGGGCAATTATCGCAGCTCGCCGTCGCAGCTTTCGCCGCAGAGCAATCACAGACAACAACAACAACAACAATAATAACAACAACAACAACAATAATAATAATAACAACAACAACAACAAAAACCACTTGAACACCACCGAACAAGCTTTGAGCGGCAGCCAGGCTAATACGCCCACGCCCACACCGCCACCGCCGCCGCCCACAGCTGGAGCTGGAGCGCCGCCGCCTCTGCCGCTGCCGGCATCGTCGTCCGCCTCCGCTTCGTCGTCGTCGTCCTCCACATTACCCGCGCACCATTCGCCCAGCGTTGCGACGAGCGCACAACCGCCGCCGCCGCCACCCCCGCACCCACATCCACAGCAATCACCTGTAGGTGGACTGCATTCGCATTCGCATTCGCATTCGCATCCGCATCCGCCGCCGCCGCCTCCCCAGCAGCAGCAGCATTTGGGAGCACAGCAACAGCAGCCGCCGCCGCCGTATTTTCCGGCCGCTGCGCTAGCCGCGCTGGCCGGCAGTCCGGCGGGGCCGCATCATCCGGGCCTGTATAGCGCCGCCGGCGGCTTGCGCTTCCCGCCGCATCCAGCGCATCCGCACGCCCATCATCCGCTGGGCACCGCCTACACCACCGCCGAGGACGTGGTGCTCGCATCGGCTGTTGCCCATCAGCTGCATCCGGCGATGCGGCCGCTGCGCGCCCTCCAGCCCGAGGACGATGGCGTCGTTGATGATCCCAAGGTCACGCTCGAGGGCAAGGATCTATGGGAGAAGTTCCACAAGCTCGGCACCGAAATGGTCATCACCAAAAGCGGCAGGTAAGCGAATCGCTCCCAGGTCCTAATGTCTAGTGGGGAAACATTTCTTACGGGATTTTCATGTTTTGAAAGAATCCACACGGGATTACGTAGTGGAAGATTCCACACGGAATTACGTTGTGGAAGATTCCATTCGGGATTACGTAGTGGAAAATTCCATTCGGAATTACGTAGTGGAAGATTCCACACGGGATTACGTAGTGGAAGATTCCACACGGGATTACGTAGTGGAAGATTCCACACGGAATTACGTAGTGGAAGATTCCACACGGAATTACGTGGTGGAAGATATTCCTTGTGCTCCTTGGAAAGCATTTGGTCTTATTTTGAGCTTATCTTGTTGCGACAAGGCTTTAATTATAAGCTTTTGTGAAAGTCCTGCTGGGATTGGGCAAGGAAAACACCATCAATAAAGCTTTTCTTCTAGCTTACAGTTCATCTAGAAAGTATAGCTTCCTCGCAGACTTATTTTCCCTGTTCTTTAGAAGTATTTATAATCTCGCAAGACCATTATAATAATTAGTCCAATCCAAATCCAAGCAATAGATTACTCCCGTTCAAGCTATGCCTTGTCTATCTACAATCTACAATCTAGACAATCTCTCGTCTTCGCTGAAAACAGAATCCCTTGGAATCCCGTTAAGCCTTTCTACAACTTCAAACTTTCATCGGGTTAGTCCTCGGCTTTTCCTCGGGCTAATCCTTCTTCATTCCCTGAGGCCAACTCTAGTCTTCGTATTCTTTTTACTATTCCCTGTTGGAAATTATTTGTTATGCTGGGCAGACTTCTTATTGCCCGGATTGAATCCACATCCTCTGCCAGTTCAGCTCAAGCGTTTCTGGTCTATTACATTCGCATCATTCCTGGGGATCTTCTCGATTGTACTCGTCCTGCCACTTGAAAGTCTCCGGTCCGCAATGGATGTTTTCTGCCGCCGAAGTCCTTATCCCATTCGTGACCATCCCTCGGACAGACACTTCCATTCGAATCTTTTACGCGAAGGTCAACGCTTGAGAGCCGGGCCCACATTCTCGCCCAGGTTTCATCCTTGGGCTGCATGTCCCCCCGTTGCCAGCTCTCGCATCCCCACTCTCTCTCTCTCTCTCTCCTCTGTCTCGCTCTCTGTCTCGGAATGCCAGCGGACGGGCGCAGCTACTTAAGCACGTGTGACGTCTCAAGCCTCTTCACGGGCTAATGTGGCACACACACACACACACACACACACAGAGAGAAAGATTCACAGGGCGACTGTCTTCTTGGGGAAAGTAGGTGAAAACCGAATCCTTATTCATGAGTACTCGCCGAGGCATGCCGTCATCGTCATCATCCTCTCCAGACGTCGCCTCAAGTTGCGTTCGCGCGTGAAAATGCGTTTTAAGATTCACACCTACTTGAGTGCGAGTAGGTGTATTCACAAAGGCCTTGTGAATGACAGTGAATGTCTCGAGTACCAAATGTAAATGAAGCACGCAATGGAAACGCTTAATAGACGAGGTGAATGTGAATAACTGTACTTGAAGGAAAATGAATGCAAAGTTTCATAAATGGTCTTAATAAACGCAGCTTTTATTCATTTAACACTCACGAGTAGATTGAAATAATAATATGAAATAGCTACAAAATGCGCAAATGTGTTCTATTCAAAATTCAAAAATTCTAATTCTAATATTTGTGTGAAAATTATTCGCTTCCATTCATTTATTGTTGGAAGCGTGTGAATAGACATTCACTGAACGATTCAAAAAGTTAGTCTGAAACTTGACGTATTCATATCGAAATTTAGTTGCATTCATACTCAAGGAATCTCTCGTTAAAATATTGAAATACTTATGACAAAAGTACTCATTTGTATTCACAGTATATTCATTATTTTTACTCGAGTATTTATTGCTAACGTTCTTGAATGAATCATCCATAAGCTGAGTTCACTCTCTAGATTCTACTCAATGAGTATTCATGAGTGTGACTAGAACATTCATTTGAGGATTCAAATAAGCATGTGAATCTCAGCTTAGAATACACGAGTTTCCGTGAATATTGAAAAATTCGTTAAATTCACATGTCCTTGACGAATCACTCTCGGGTTAACGAAATATTCAAAATATTAAGCGTTTTTATTCACTTGTTCTCCCGTTGAAAGTTTACGCTCCAAATTCCTATAAACGCCCAACGAATATTCATGAGTGTGTGCATAGAACATTCACTTGACGATTGTCATGAGCTCGTGAAACTCAAATACTTGTTTCAAATTGACTCATTTGTATTCAGATGGGACATTCGATAGTTCACAAATGTACTCACAGTTTTCATGTCAAAAGGTTAATGAATGAAGTCGCATTTGAACTCAAATTATATGTATATACTAAACGAAACTATTCACTATTCACATTTAGCTCACTCGGATTGAGATTCATGAGTGAATATCTAGAGGCTCTGCAAAGTATTCAAATGAGTGCACCAACGAGTATTTGACTAAATATTATTGACTATTATTGACCTTAAGATGATTCAGTTCGGCATCTATTCATTCACTCATTCATGCGATTCACCCGCATTCATTCAATTTGCTTTTGCCCTTGCTTTCGCTTTTGTTTTAAAGCTACAAATTTGTTTGACGCCTCGTCGGCGCTTAAGCCCCTCCGCTGGCGGGGCGTGGTCGGGGGCAGGGTTAGTGAATGTGGGGCGGGGTGGAAGGTGTTATTCATACGCAAGCAAAAATAGCAAGAGGAGAAAATAAATAAAATACTAAGCAAATATTTGCAAATAGTTTTGCGAAAGCGGCGAAAAACTTTGCGGGCCTGCAGTCTGCAGCGTGTCTGGGGCGTGCCGCACTGCCACGCCCACCATTGACGCGCCGAAACAAAGGCGCGCCCACAAGCGCTTATAAATATGTAAGTTGCATTTGTGCCTCGCCTCCGTCCGCGTCTCCGTCTCCATCTCCGTCTCCATCTCGCCACTCTCAACTCGTTACTCGCTCGTTGCGGCACTCGTTAATCCTTAAGCTCATTAGCAGCCGGCGCTCAAGTGTGAAACTAAACCAAGTGCCCTTCCATAAACATAACCACTTCAAATTGCAACCCCCCCGCCCCCCTTTAACCCCCTCGCTCAGCTGCTGCCACATTTCCGGCTAACAAAAATTCCAACAGCGAGTACTTTTCTTCTTTTTTTCTTTTCTTCTACTCGCTGCAGTTCATTCGCCCTGCTGCCGCCCCTTGACCGCGCCCACATTGTAATGAGTTTAGTCAGGCTGTTAGTTGGGTAGGGAGGGGAAGTGGGGAAGGTGGCTGGCTGCCAGCTGGCCGCACAGAAGCTGAATGCTGCGAAAGTGTTGCGCCTAACATGCAATTGTTTTAGCACTCGCTCTCGCTCTCGCTCCTCTCTCTCGCTCTCGCTCTGTCTCGCTCGCACTTGCAACGCATTCGTTTGAGTGGCTTGTAAAAGTTTTAAGTACTCATACGTTTGTTCTACCGTACGGTGCAAACACCGACACACACACACACACACACACACACACACACGGCCGCAGCTTGTGGCAAGGCGCTTGCCACATGTGTAAGTTGCAACTTTTGTGCACGCCACATGCGCCTCTTGTTGTTGCTGTTGCATGCAAATAGCATTGAGACGTTCTTGTTGTTGTTGTTACTGTTTGCTAGCCCCTCGCACCCCTCCCCCCCTCCTTCCCCCGTCAGCGCCTACGTCGAGCCGCCAAAACAAGTGCGAAAACTACAACTTGTTGTTGCAAGCAGTTGTTGCAAGTTGCCGCCGCCGTTGTTGCTGTTGTTGTTGTTGCACCATCATCATCATCATCATCAATGTCAAAATTATTGTTTTTGTTATTGCTGGCAGGCATAATCCCCACCAGCCGCCCCTCGCCCCTCGTCTCTTGCCCCCACCCGCCGAGTACACCCACTTGACAGTTGGAGCCGTGTGTTCGCCGCCTGCGAGTGTTTATTTATTATTTTTCTTCTTCTTCTTGTTATTTTTTAGCACTCGTGAATGTTTTCAAGTTTTAATTGCCATTTGGTTTATTCACACTCACGTCGCACTCATAAATCATTCGTTACGTTATTCCAATGAGTGCAAGTGCATAAAAAGTGTGTGAATATTCGAGTATCTGAATTGTTTGCTTGACGCATTCGTGTTTGTCAAATATACTCATTTAGCTACATTTGAGTATTTAACACTATTCGTTAAGTATTCAGTTTAATTTTCAGATAACTCGTATGATTCACATGCGTATCTAACACTATTCGTTGCGTTTTCAGTTAAATTCTTACAGAATTAAGTTATTCATTCTATTCACTCGAATAAGTAACATTATTCGTTAAGTATTCAGTCTAAGTTCTCAGAGAACTCGTAAATTTCACAAGTATGCCTGTCCATATTCGAAAGTATTCAGTTAAATTCTGTCAGAACTTAAGCTCATCACATTATTCACTTTAATTTACAGCAGTATTCGTTGAGTATTCAGCTTAATTTGATTAACATTCCCATCATTCATTTACATATCAGTATGTCTACAAATTATTCACCTGAGTGTTCGATAGGTATTCATTTTAACTCGCAACATTTCTTTTGAGCACCTTTGATATGCGTTTCAAAGCATAAACAAATCTCGTTTACTTTCGAATATTTGGTCTCATTCACACATAATTGAATATATGCTTGAATATATTCAAAATTGCGTTCGCTAATTTTGAGTGTTTATCGTTTAAAAACAAAGTGTCCGTAATTCGTTTGATTTATTCGAATCATTTGATTCATTCAAACATTCACCAAAGCAAAAAATGCCTCGCCATCCGCAGTTGCCTCTCTCGCTCTCCCTCCCCCTCTCCCTCTCCCTCTCCCGCTCGCACTCGTTGCGGGTATTCACAGAAACCAATCGCAGCCCGAAACGAATCCATTTGGATACTCGCGACAACTGTCGCGACGGGCTGATTCAATTAGCGGCAACGCATTTGAATCTTGTTATTCGTTATTCGCTAGTCGTTATTCGTTTCGCATGGTCCCTGCTCGGGCGCGACTCGCAGAGATGCGCGACAAAATGTCGCTGGCAATTAAATCGGCCAAGCGAATTGTGTGAAATCTTCTCTCCGCTTCTCCGCTTCTCCTCCTCAACTTCCTCCTCTCCCGCCTGGCTTGTTCTTGTTGTGACTTATCAATTAATTGAAATTGCTGTTAAAATGAATCGCGACTCTTTACGACTCGCCCGACCCACTTGACGGCACTTTTGGCGCGTGAAAGTGCAAAGACAACAACAAGCTGCCGGAAAAGTGGGCCCCGTCGAGACCGACTGCCGAATACCCTGCTGCATCCTTCACACATACATAGATACACACGCACACACACATATGTATATACATGTTTTTGTTATGCTTGAGTCGAGACTGAAATAGCTTGAACAACAAATAATTAGGCTAGCGGAGTTTCGATATATCCGATATCCGATATATCGACCGATTATTCCAATAGCAGCTATATAAAATGAATTGAGAACGAGATTTTTCAGTTCAGAAAAGGTTTCTCAAGCATATACATATCCTCCTTATAAGAAAACATTATTTGATTGTTTCAATACTTAAGTATGAAGTATAAAGATTTCTCAGAAAGAACTGAATTCTCGATGAAGCCAGAAAATGTTCTAATTTAACAGATATTTTAGTATTTTCTTCGATTTTTCCAATCCATTTGATCTATGTAAAACTTTCTTTTAAGAATAGAATATCTTTAAAAGCGATTTTCAATATTAAAATATTCTTTTGTAAAAGATAAATTGCATAAAAAATAGTTTCTATATACAAATAATATATATCATAGATCATATTCGTAAACTTAGATAAATATCTATGTCAAAAAGAGAATTTCAAGAAGAAGAACTCAATCTTTGATCCATGCTCGAGTTTTCACGGATTTTGAATATGTATTATATATATACATATATCTGAAAAATTTGTAGACTTGTATTTTATCAATATGTTAACAAGCTTTTCAGACCAAAGACTGAATCTTGGTCAGATGCAATCCTTTTATTAAGGCCAAAAGCTGGTCGAGTCTTAACAAATAGTTTCATATTAGAACATTTTTGATTATTCCAATAATTGGAATATATATACATATATTGTATATATGTTAAAAAAGAGAATTTGAATAAGTTTTTTTTCTCAAAGGTTTCTCATCTAAGAACTGAAACTTCGGGCAAAAGCCAAAGGAAGCGCGAGTCTTAACGGATTGTTCATGTTAGCCATGATATATATGTATATATATCTTTTACCTCTCGATTTAGCCAAGTCTTGCCAAGTGTTGGCCATAAATATTTCCGTAGACGAAATGCTTTGATTTGACATTGCGACTGTTAATTGAAAGCGAAACATTTGCTCGAGGGCCAGCTTGTCTGTGTCTGTGTGTGCGTGTGTGTGTGTGTGTGTGCACAACTACCTCCTCCTTTCCCCCCTCGCCCCTTTCAACTAACCCCCTGTAGGCTCTATAATTAATGTCAGGCCCGTTTCGTGCGTTAATGTGTTAAAGGGCCGGGCCAAAGGCATCGTTGGCCAAATGTTTAATGACACGACCCCGCAACAGTACACCCCCCCTCCCCACTCTCGCCTTGCGGGTCACCGCCTGTCAAAGTTCACTTGTTTAATTTTCATAAATAAAAATGGCTCGAGCTCCTGCCCCTGCCCCTGCCACGCCCCCCTACGTCTTTGCGCCTTTGGGTAAATATTCAGCTGACGTTCCAGGACGCAATCAAAGTGCACTGGCACGCCCCCTCCCCGCACCCGCCCCCGCCCCCCTCTTCCATAGCTGCGGCTCAATTAAATGGGCGTAACGCATTTTCTTTTACTTTATATCAGGTTTTTCCTTCTCCTTGATATTATTTCTTTTTTTGTTTTTCAAAAGTTTTTACCACGCGTTTTTGCCTCCTGTTTTTTTTTCCACACATCAATGTCATTAGGGTTAGGTAAGGGGTAGGGGTGGGGCAGGGGGCAGCAACCCCTTGTAGCCAGAGACTAGCCCCCCCTCCCCCCTCGTCGGCCCACGCAAAAGCGTTTTTCATAATTGTGTTGTACGGCAGGGTTTTTTCTTTTTTTTTGGTCTAGGACATTATCGATGTGCTAAGTTGACAAATGCGTGGCAAGTCCATCAATGCAACCCACCCCGCCCCCCGCAGCACGCCCCCCCACAATGCAGGCAATTTGAATGGCAGCCAACTCTGTTGGCATTTTGATGCAGTCGCACGACAATTTTGGCCCATGAAAAATGCATAATAATTGCAGTCGGCCGCCAGCGACAGGACAAGAACCAAAGGACAACCAGGACTCATCCTTGCAACCAGGTGGCAACGTCGTGTGGCAACGCCGTGTGGCACACCGTGTGGGTGGCCCTGAAAAATGCATGTGTCTCGTTCAATTTGTGCGTAATTTCGCATGTGAAATTCATTTGGAATTCGTTAACGTGGCCATTTAACTATTTCTATAATTATAGCTAACAATTCTCTCAAATTGGCTTCGATTCTCTCTCAATTTGCTTGCCGCCAAATATTGTGACAAATATCAATTACGTTCGAAGATTGAAATATTCAAATCAAATGGAAATGAACAAATTATATGAGAATTATTCAATTATTTATTATTGCATTTAACGATCTGTTTTATTATTTAACTTGAGTTGGGCAAACATTTTGACAGCAAATTAACTTATCTAAATTGTTTGAGAAAAAATATTCATTACGTTCTCAAATTGAAAACTAATCCGAATCAAATGGGGAATAGATTAGTATATATATCCGAATCTCAAGGCTTAAGGGTTTATGGATCCATTAACAGAGCGAGGAATACGTTAGATTCTTTAGATAAGTTCATTTTAAGTTGCGGCAAATATTGTGATAAATATTCTAAGATTGAAATATCCTAATCAAAAGACAGTTTCTCAACTGTTTATTCCATTCAACGATCTGTTTGAACTTGAGTTGGAAACTCCCAGAACTATTCCAAATTTGACTTTTTTGCAACATTTTTAAAAAGTTGGTCTCAGTTGGTTTTTGAGACAGTCCAGAACAGAATATTGATAAAGATGTTAATGAATAGGGATTGAAGAAAGTATCAAATAAGAAAGCTTTTCAACAGCTCTATAGAAATGGGAACAAGTTGTCTGATCCAATATAGATCCATGAGAATATCAGAGACTCGGGGACTTGGGAAGCCGTCATATGGGATCATTCGGGTGCCTGGACTAGCTGATGGACCCAACTAGAAGGGGAGCTAGGGAAGTGCATGCCGAAGAGGAGTTTTCCCCTGGCTAGTCCTCTCTCTCTCTCTCTCTCTCTCTCTGTCTCTCTCTCTCTCTGTCTCTCTCTCTCTCTGTCTCTCTCTCTCTCTCTCTCTCTCTCTCTCTCTCTCTCTCTCTCTCTCTCTCTCTCTCTCTCTCTCTCTCTCTCTCTCTCTCTCTCTCTCTCGCTCTCTCGCTCTCTACTCTCTCTCTCTCTCTCTCTCTCTCTCTCTCTCTCTCTCTCTCTCTCTCTCTCTCTCTCTCTCTCTCTCTCTCTCTCTCTCTCTCTCTCTCTCTCTCTCTCTCTCTCTCTCTCTCGCTCTCTCTCTCTCTTTCTCTCTCTCTCTCTCTCTCTCTGCAGCGCTCAAAAAGCCAAAAGCAGAAAAGCACAAATTACAATAAAAATGCTATAAAAATAGGTTGGCATAAATGGTGTGTTGAGAAAGGGGTGGGGCAAGGGTAGGGGGCAGCATGCTCTTGACCAAAATGAGCATAAACAATTAGCATAATAAACATTTAACAGAAAATGAAATGTTTAACGGGTTGCGCTTGCTGTTAGTTTAAATTGCATTTGCGCCCACTTAAAATTAAATGAAAATTAATTTGACAGAAAAAAACGACAGCTAATTAAGTTCCCGCTTCCGCCGACGACGACGACGACGGCGACGGCGACGCCTACGCAGCAGAGGTAGGGGCAGCGGAAGTTAAAGCTTGGCTTAATGGGCGAACCAACCAAATTCGGGCATCAAGCGAAACCGAAACCGAGACCGAGACCGAGACCGCGGCTCGAAACTGACCAAAATTGGTAACAAAACGCCGCTAAGTGGCTAACTAAATTGAGAATTCCGCTGTTTACACGCTCCGCTTGCCTAATGAGCCTCCCCACACACGGATCGAGAGGGAGCGAGAGAGGGAGACAATGCTTATCGGCTCGCTGATAAGGCGAACGCGCTTGCGTTTGCCCCGCTTGGCCAACAGGTGGCGCTGTTCGCTGTTGAGGGGGCGCCAGCGAACGCAACTGTACCTGCTGAGAACAGTTTGCCTAGTCCGAAAAGCTTTCGCTTTCAGCAACGGAGAACAGACAACGAGCCAGCGGCCAAAAGGAACAGGAACAAGAATTGAATATTAAACGCATATTGTATAAAATATTTGTTGTTGTTGTTGTTTTTTTTGAAGTATGCATGAAATGCATAAAGCAAAGATGGCAAAAACAAAAAAAAAGAAAAGCGAAATACAAACAAAATATGATGACGACGGCGACAAGAACAGCAACAACAACAACAACAACAACAACAGCAACAACAACAGCAACAAGGCTGCTGATGATCATCATGATAATACGTTCTATATGTGTGCTCATAATGATCTCGTTGACGGGCCAGCCTTATAATGAAGAACATGACTTCGATTCGCCAGAACCAGAACCAGGCGAAACAGAGGAACCCCAAAAAAATACAACAACAACAACAACAACAACAAACAGAGGACAAGACCAAAAAATAATATTAAAACCAAACAAAAAAAAAAAAAATACACAAATAAAGGAAAAGGAAGACAAAAAAAAAAGCTGCGACGTTGAAGACGGCGTCTTTTTGGCGCCAGAAAAATAACGACAATGCGTGGAGCTGCTTAAGCAGGGGTGGGTAAGAGGGCGGCGGAAGGGGGGAAAGCAGCAAGAAGGTCGCACAGGCAGTGGGTGTAGAGCGAGCGAGAGCAGCAGCAGCAGCAGCAGCAGCAGAGGTAACGGCAGCTTTCAGCAAAAGCTTGAGCGAGGGCAGCGAGTAGGCAGAAGAAGGCGGTGCGGTGGGCGGTGGGTGTGATAGCAGTGAGCCAAACTGCAGCGCAGCGAAAGTGCGAAAGGGCAAGAAAGCAACAGCAGAGAAGAAGAAGCAGCAGCAGCAGCAGCAGCGGCGGCGCAGCAGCAGCAGCGCCGACGACGACGTCGCGTTCGGCTAAAAAGAAATGTCAAAAAGAATGAGAACGGTCCAATGAATTTGACAAACATTTCCTAGATGTGCGCTGGCAGATCAAAGAAGGCGACGACGACAGCGACGGCGACAGCGACGACAATCTGCAGACGTAGATCTTTTGTGTGTGCGCTCTTTCTCTCTCTCTCTCTCTCTCTCTCTCTCTCTCTCTTTGTCTCGCTTTGGCCAGGCAGCAAATTAGTCAAATTAGCATAGTCACACAACGAAAGCTGTCGTTGATCCTCCGCTGCCGCTGCCGCCGTCGCTGCCTGCCGCATCCCTATCGAGCTTTCTGCTTTGCCTGCGCCTCCTTTTGTCTCGTGGCACATTCACGCGTTGTGCGCAAACCCGGCTTGGCTTTTAGCATTAGTTTACACTTGATTAGAACGCTAATTGGCCCACGGTAAGGATGCGCGGCACTCTCTCAGTCAACGTCGCCGTCCGCAGTCGTCGTCACCGTCGCCGTCCGCAGTCGTCACATCGTTAACGCAACGAGTACTCGCACCACACTCACTAGCTATTCACTGAGCTGCGCAATTTTCGCGGAAATGAACGCAGAAGAAAACAAAAACTCGTTCAGACAGATGTGTGTCAGGGTTTTAATCAACGCCATCCATCGTATACATTATCTATCCATGGAGAGAGAGAGAGAGAGAGAGAGCATGAGAGGGAGTGGGAGCGGGAAGTTGGGTGAGAGCATGATAGAGTTACCAATTGGCTATATAAGAGCTTTCCCAATAAGCAGGTTCTTTTCGATCTTTGCTGCGTTTCCAGTGTGCCCAGCGAAAGCTTATGATCATCTCATGTGATCATACTCTTGCATTATTAAGCTGTTACCAAGTAGCACCCTGGACCCTAGTGAATAATCTGGTCACATCTAAATTCTTGAAGAAGTTCTTAAACCAGTTTTCAGTTTCTATGTCGCTTTTGTATCTTTTGTGGGGTGGAAAGGCGAAGGTGATAGGAAAATGATTCGTCTTGGAGATCTATTTACGATAAGTACATATAAACTAGAGCCCAAATTAAGCTATATTATTTGTATAACTTAGTTGATCTTCAGATTTATTCATTTCTCCAGCTAGCTACACTTTCTACATACATATAAGAATAAGAATTCGCGCTTACTTTGAGATCGAATCCGATTGCGAGCTTTGCCCTGCTCTGCTCTCACGAAAGCTTTTGCCAAAGGTTGAGCATCTCTTTTGTTATTCGTTTTTGTTTTATTCTTTCATTTCTGGCTGTGTTTTGGTGTTGATTATTAATTTTGATTTCAATTCTTTTGCGCGCAGCCATTCCACTTGACTCGCGCCCTCTCGCTCGCACGCGCGCCCAACGCTATGGCGCTGCTGCTGCGCTGCGTCGCTGCTGCTGCCACCGTCGACGTTTTGTGGCTGTGTTGTGTCTCACGAAAACGCTTTATGAATTTTAAGTGGCAAAAATTGACGAGCTGCTGCTTTGGTTTTATTCCTTTTTTTATTGTCGCTTATACATATTTATATATGAGTATTTGTGTGTGTGTGTGTGTGTGTGTGTGTGTGTAGCTATTTATTTAATATTTTTCTGGAGCCGACAACTCGAGAAGAAGTTAAATATTATATGAACAAATTGTATGAAGCATTTGGTGCGTTTTTAACTGCGCTGCGTGTTTTGATTGCCTGATGCGACGACGACGACGACGACGACGACGACGGCGACGACGACGACGACGACGGCGACAGCGACTGAGATTACGTTTTTGGTAACACACAAATTTATGTTGCCACTCGAAATTTATGAATAAAAATTCATTTTTTCTGGGAAATAAAAATCAAATTTATGTAGCACCTTGGTAAAACGTTGCATTGAAATTAACACGCAGCGGCAGGCAGCAAGAAAAGCATAAAACAAGAATCAGAAAGAAAACAAAACACACACACACACACACACACACACACACTGCACAATAAAAGCAATTACGCACGCACGCAAAACAAGAACAACTATGAGCAGCAGCAGAGGCAGCGCAGCGCAGCTTATGGCAAAGAGGAGAGTGCGAGAGTGAGCCCTAAGCCTATGCTTGGCTCTCGCACCCATTCCCACACATCTCCTAACCACCCACACTCTGCTGTATGTGTGAGTGGTGAGTGTGTGTGAGTGCGGTGCTCAATGGTCTCGTGGATTCGGCTGACGCTGCGCTGCTGCTGCTGCTGCTGCGGCTGCTGCTGCGGCTGGCTGCTATAGGTGTCAATGACGTGCGCTATCAGTTTTCATTCATGCCTGTTACCTTTGGCTGCAAAACTACTTGGGCGCAACAACAACAACAACAACAACAACACAACGGCAACTTAGCTGCTGCAGTTTTGCTACTCGCCTTGTTGTTGTTTTTTAAGCTTTACGCTATTTTGCATGCGTCTGCTGCCGGCTGTTTGCAATTTCGCACTCTCTCGCTCTGGCGCTGCGTGCGCCAGTGTGTGTGTGTATGTGTGTGTTTGTGTGTTTGTGCAGTCAATTAACGCCAAACAAAAGCTTCGTGCCTTCATGTTTGTGTGTGTGTGTGCTAGTGTGGGGGTGGGGGTGGGCGCGCTCAATAAAAGAACAAAATGCAGCAGCAGCAGCAGCAGCAGTGTCGAAAGTTTTGCATTTTTGCTGTATTTATGCTCTCTGTGTGCGCGTCTGTGAGTTTTTGTTGTTGTTTGTCTGCGTCGTGTTAATTGAGTGTGAAGTCGAGCTTTTGTTGTTGTTGTTGTTGTTGTTGTTGATATTAATTGTTAAGCAACAAAGGCGCGAAATATGTTTTAGCTGCTGCTGCTGCCACCAAAAGCTCTGCCGCAACAATCACAGCTGGCTTGCGTGCCAGCGTCGCGTCTCAGCTGCTGCCTCGCTGCCTGCCAGAGCAAGTGTTGATTTCATTAATGCAATTGCAGCAAGAAGCAGAAGAAGAAGAAGAATAACAACAACAACAACAACAACTGCAGCTAGCAGAGCGACAAGTTTCTTTTGCACGCTCTCTCTCGCCCCCTCTCTCTCTCTCTCTCTCTGCCTCTCTCCCAGTTGGTCTTGCTCTTGCTTTTGGTGTGATCGTGTGTTGACTGCATTTAATTGTCGTCGCCGTCGACGTCGACGTCCGTCCCATTGCCGCCGCGTTCGTTGTCACTTTGAGTTAACAACTCGATTACACGCAGCGACTGCGCTGCCGCCGGCCATGTGCAATTTTTGAATTATTAATGAATCTCAGCTACGGTCTAGGCGCAAATACAATAAAAAAAAAAAAAGAAACGCAACAGCAGCAGAGACTGTGCTAATAAAAAACAATTAATATAAAGTGTATGTTTAGTGTTGACAGTGTTGTTGTTGCTGCACTCTTTGATTATTTGTACTATTAACGCGTCGAGAACTCGTTATTTTCTGTCTTCACGTCCGTGTGCGTCTGTGTGCGCGCACCTCGTCGTATGTAATTACTTTTAGTTGGCCATAATTTGTCAATTGCTATTTTGTTGCACTGGCAATCTAGCAGCGATAACGACAACGACAACGACAACGCCAATGCCAAGCAACAACGACAACGTCAACGTCAGCGGAAGTGCAAGTGCGCAGTCAACAGGGTGAGCGAGCGTTAGAGAGGGAGGGAGGGAGGGTGCTAGAAGGGAATGGAGATGGTCGAAAGAGTGCTTGGCAGCTTTAAAGGAATTTCTTAAGCATTTCTACTCGTTACTTTTGCTACTCGCTACATTTGCTACTCGCTAGTTATAATGACAGCTCTCGCTGAATATTGAACAGTATTTGCAGTCGCTACTCGTTACTTGTTAGCTACTCTTTGCTCGTTGCTTTCCCTTCAAAGACGCTACTCGTTGGTTATATTCGCAGCTATCGCTACATTTTAATGATCAGCAAAACTTGCAGTCTTTAGTTTGTACTGCTCCCGCTACTCGTTACTTGTTAGCTACTTTGATACATTTTGTAGAAATCTTGTAGACTTCGGAATTAGCTGACATCCTTTGTTTTCGCTTGTTGTGCTCGTCACTCGTCACACAAACGGGCTGGCTAATTATAGTATGTATTCGTACAGGAAATTAGCTGAGTAAGGTCCCTCAACACACACACACACACATACACTCACAGGGATTTAGCACAATTAATAAGTTGTCTAAGCCCACACTCATGCCCTTCGCACTCGTTCGTTCCTCTCGCTGAACCTGCTCGACTGCTGCGGCGCCTAACTGCCTTCCTCTGGGCCAGTCAGCAAATCCAACAACAGCAGCGACAACAACACAAACTGCCAAACAAGCCGGCAGGCTCAGGCTGAGCTCTCGGGTCCTATGGCTAGTTTTTGGGTACGCACTCGTTTGTTTGCCGTTCGCTCGCTCAACCGCCCGCCCGTTCGTCCCACGTCTGTGTAGGGGCATGTCCTGCCTTGAGCCGCTTTGTTCGCAGCCAGCAAGGTACAACAGAACCGACGCTTTGTTTGGTTTTCTTCTTACTTATGAGCCAGGTCAGCTGTATCCCTGTCAGTCCCTGCTCCCTCTGCTCTCGACCGGGTTCCTCTGCCAGTCGACAGTCGAGGCAGTTGAGGCAACCCTCATTCGGGCAACATGCAACCCTGTTCCCTTTGCCCTTGTTTGTTTTGCCTCGTTTTTGTTGTTGTTGCTGCTGCCGGTGATCGTTCAATAATGGGCCTGGAGCGCCAGGTAAGCCACATTCGCATTCGCATTTCACGTTCTTGTCTTGTCTGCGCCCTCTTCATCTGCTCTGCTGCTGCTGCTTGCTCTTCTTCACGGCTTGTTTGCTTTGTGCCTGTGCATTCTGTCCATTCAGGCGCTACCCAAAGCATCCATCAGTCGGTTGTCCCCGGCCCCGGCCCCGCCCCCCCAAGTATAACCCTTTGCCCCCGCCCTACAAAAATTTAACTGACATTCGTATCTGCATTTTATTATCATGAGCCGCTGGGCTTTTGCCTTGTTTGCCTGTCGTCGCTCTGCGCGAGGCTTATTATCGCTTGGCAGCATCAGCTGTTTTCGGTAGGCGAAGCTTTTTGGGCAGAGCTTTCAGCGAAAGCTCAGTTGGTTCAGAACTTAAAACAATATGTTTCTGTTTAGTTTAAGTTAACTTTAATTAAACCTGAGGCCTGTCGATACAGACTTTATTTTGGCTAGGAAGAACTTTTTATGGAGAGAGCTTTCAGCTAAAGCCCAAAGCCGAAGCTAGACTCTTTCACAACACAGCGAAGACTTATGTCATGGTGATCAGTGTGATAGTATCGCCAGGACTTAAATCTGTTTTGTAGAGCCTTTTATCAAAAGCTTTTATCGAAAGCTGTTAAAGTGAAGCTTACCTTACTATGCAGAACATAAACATCACTTACGATCTATTAATCCCTACATTATTATAGGCAGAACGAGCGGCTGCTTGGGCAGAGCTTTTTATCGAAAGCTTTAAGTGAAAGCTGTGAAAGTAAAGCTTACATCAGTTGAGAAACGAAAGGAGCTGAAGCGCAGACTTATGATCTATTAATCCTAAGATTATTATCACTTGTGAGAGGAGCTTTAAGCTCAAGTCAACTAAGGTTATCTTTTTGCTTAGAATAGTTTTTCGTGCAGAGCTTTAAGCTCGATCTGTTTGATTAACACGATTCCTCTCCACAGTCTCCACTGTGACACTTGGCCGCGACTTCCCCCGCCTTGTCCCACTGTGCAGAGAGCGCACGTTGCCGTCGTCCGTGCCGTTTGGCTGATGAAAAGTAAACATACCACAAATTGGACAGTGGAACACATGTTTGGCGCGTTAAATGCTCGAGCGTGTTATTTATAACGTTTTTTATGCGCTAACCAGGCCAACACCAAACGGCCAAACGGCAACAGCTTTGGCTCTGCGGCTGCGGCTCTTGTCTCCTGGCATTGGCATCGGGTCCCGGCTACCCGATTGCCCAGACACCTCTTTCCATTCGCAGTGCTTGGCTACAAGTTGCTGCTGCTCTTCTTCTTCTTCGTCTTCTTCTTCTTCTTCAGCTGTGTTGTTGTTCTTGTTAAGACGCGTGCACCCGTGTGCCCCTTGTGCCCATTGCCAGTTGTTGTTACTGTTGTTGTTGTTGTTGTTTGGTCAACACCTTTTGTAGACTTTGGCTCTGGGCAAGAAAGTCCCACCAAAGGCACAAAAACGGCAGCAGTTGTAAGTTGCCCTTCTTGTCTCCTCTCTCTCTCTCTCTCTCTCTCACGCTCTCGCTCTCTCCCCGCTCTGTGCGGCAACCGCAAGAAATATGCGTGCAGAGCGGCTGTTGGCCTCGTCTCTTGTTGGTCCTTTTGCTGCTTATGACAGTGCCAACTGCACAAGTCACAAAAAATGAAAAAATGAAAAAGGCGTCATCCAGCGCCAGAGTTCTCGAGTCCTTGAGCACAACTGACACAACTGACGCCACTGACGAGACACGCAATGCGGCATGCGCCAGGCTCAGCTCGGCTCAGGTGACCGCAAAAGTATCTGACAGATACTTTCCAGCCGCTGCAACTAGCTCGAGCAAGACAGCGACGCGTCTAGCTCTTAACAAATAATCATACATATATGGTCGCGATAGAGGAAACACTTGGCCTTATCCCGAGGCACGCTCTGATTGATCCAAATGGCATTCGGTTCCAAGCCAAGTTTTGCGTAGCAGCTGAACAGGTGCAAACGAGATGTGACACTGTCTCTGCCTCCAGGTAGGGAGTACAGCGATTGTGAAAGCCTTCGAGAAGTCGAAGCCACAAAGTTTCAGCTCGAGTGGCATTTGAAAACGTTTCGAGTAGTCAGCTTTTTCCCGATAATAGAACTTTAAGGTCGCTTTTTGTCGGAAACTCGAACCAGCTATTTTAGCTAGCTAAACACCGTAAAGACTCGCCTGGTAAAGTTACACACTATTTGTCTTGCATCTGGCTGTCAAAATCACGGGATTCGAACCAGCAACCTTTCCTTTTTATTGCATTTCAAGTATATCATTTTATTTTGGCTAGTTAAGCAGATATTTGAGCACTTTAAAGTGTCCCAGTCGCCATTATTTACTATTCGTCTCACATGTGGTTATCGTGGGTTTGAACCGGCAACCTTTCTGCATTTCAAATAGATCGTTTTAATTTGGCTACTCAAACAGTAATCTCTGCTTAAACACTCTCTCCCACTTTGCTAAGCTGGGTGGGATTCGGAGCACGTTTAAAACGCTTCACTTCTCTTTTGGCCTTGTGCTCGCTTCTCTCTGGAGTTTCGCAAGAAGGAGCTGCCCACTCGCGAAGCTGTTTTGCTTGGCATGCGAAGCGCTCGCAACAGGTGCCACGCCGCAGCAGCTACCAGCTCTGACTGCGGCTGCGGCTGGGGCTGGGGCTGGGGCAAGTTGTTGGGATTTTGGTAAAGCTGTTGTCGCGTCTGGGTCTTATCAGCGTAGGGAGGTCGCAGTTGTTGCACAGTTTCTGCGAATCGTGTTGATTTGATTTATTTAAACAAGACCCAGACCCGAGAGAAGTCGGCGGGCCGAGCCTTATCTGCTGCTCGATCATAAATAAGAATTATGCCTATAAACATGCATTGGCCCGGCCGGCCGAGCCACCCATGAATGAAGCCAGCCGAGGATCTGGATGTCGTTCTGTTGCTGGTTGTGGAACCTACCTGAACTTGCGAATCGCTACAACAAGTTGTTCTCGCTCTGTGGGCAGTCGGGCGATGTGTGTGTGTGTGTGTGTGTGTGTGTGGGACATATTAGAAATGGCCACATCCTGGAGCTCAGCTGGCAGAGACCACTCACTGCCCGCCCAGCAACGAGCTGGTGGGCATGTTAACAACATTTAAACGCAGCTCGTTTAGAATCTGATTGTGCTGTTCGCTCTCGGGATTCGCGTTGCCCGTTGCCCGAGACCTGCCCCGGTTCCCGGACTCGTTCCCCTCGCCACTCGGCTGCTGGCTTGTTGACTTACGAGGATTTATGAGTGTCTGACGTGTGTGATGACTGTTATTAGCCCCAGCCTTCAGAGCCCTTCTGCCTGCCGTGTCCGAGCTTCGTCTACCTCCGCAACGCCCTCTCCGACGCACTCTCTCTCTCTCTCTCTCTCTCTCTCTCTCTGATGATCGTGCGGATGAACGGATGTGGCCCAAGCCTTGACAGAGACTCCGAGACCCTCTTCTGCTGGATCAACATCGTTCTGATCATGCTCATCATTCACAATGTCATGCGCTAAGCAAACAGAATGCATTAATGCTTCCAGCCACCATAATTTAGACATTATATCTTGTACACTCGACACCCACAGTGGGCGTGGCTAGTGGGAGAGCCGGGCTATACGGACGTCTCTTGCGTTCAGACTAAGTGAACTGTGAATTAAGATCGATCTTATCATGTCCATCTGTCTCGAAAACCCCAAAAGCTAGGGGATTAAACCTATATGGATTACGATAACTTCTCCCATGCGATTTTGAAACTACATTCTTCAAGCAAAACTCGAGCATTCTAAGAGCTAGATACAACAAAACTGGTACGCAGCTGCCTGTGAGGTCTATATAGATTATCATTATGTCACTTTTCAGATATCTTTCTTATTTAGTTAAAAAACTGAAAGTAGATGCATTTCTAAAGTTATAGCGCCTTGGAATCCACACACATTTGACTGTCATATACCAGACCCAAGACTTTCATTGAGATCGGACAATAAACACCGAAGTTAGTTTAGTGTGTTTATCTTATATAGAAGGATGCCTGGAATGCTTGCTTGTTTGCGATTTAAAGTAACATTTAGTTTGGTTAACCGCCAAGCTCTTGGCCCAACCCCTTTCCCCAATTCTGTATGTAAATGTTAAGTTTTGGGCGGGCCACGCCCATTGGCTTCTTAAGCGTTTCTTTATCTTGGCTTTGCTTTAAGCTCACTTGAGCGCTAAATGCGCATAAATTACTTACACTTTGCCAAGCAAACATTGACAGTGCGCCGACACGCACTGGCCACGCCCCCAACCCCCAACCCACAGCGCCCACGTCGAACCCTCGCTGAGCAGCGCGCAAATCAACGAGCCGAAAAACATTTGACGCACAATTTAATTAAAAACAAGACAAGCAAACCAGGCCAACCCCTCGGCCGAGCCTGTGCTAAGGGCAGCAACTACCCCCACCCCAGTCAGTACACAGCCCCCCACCCCCACCCGCACCTCCCCTTTCTCTAGCTAGCTGTCCGGAAAGCATATTTGAAACTTGGCCATAAATATTTAAATAGCATCTTCTCCGCTTCTGCCCAACTTTGTCGCCATTTTATATATGTACATATTTCCTGCGCGCATCTTTGAGATACTTTCTATCTATCTGTATCTATATTTCTGTTGTTCATTTTATTTCTTTAGCATTTTATTCATTCATTTTCCACACGTTCAATTAACTTTTTCGTGTGCAACAAATTGAAAATGTTGAAAAAAAAAAAAACTTTGCTAAATTGTTACTTTTATTGTTGTTGCGGCTTTTGATTATTGTGCGAAAAATCACACAACGCAAGCAGCCAACGGCATGCATATTAAACAGCATGTGTGTGGAACAGAGAAAGAGCGAGAGAGAGAGAGAGAGAGAGAGAACGAATAAAATGATTAATAAATTGCTTCGAATAAGCGACAA
The DNA here is from genome assembly GCA_035045725.1 of Drosophila ezoana. NCBI lineage: Eukaryota > Metazoa > Arthropoda > Insecta > Diptera > Drosophilidae > Drosophila > Drosophila ezoana. The sequence goes on from JAWNOU010000058.1 coordinate 6,039,969, forward strand.
GTAGCATAAAACGGCGGCAAAAGCGCACGCAAAACAAAACGAAAAAAAAAAAGTATATATATATATGAACGAGTTGAAGATGAACCCAACAATAAACGAAAAAAAAAAACAATAAAGCAACAAAACTGGCAAATCAAAATCAAAATTAAGCAGCAGCAACAACAACAACAACAGCAACAACAGCAGAAGCAACGGTCGATTGCTGCTTTGCATGCAAAAGAGGCGGCGCTGTCGCAGTCGCAGTCGCCGTTGCCGTTGCCGTCACCGTCGCAGTTGACGGCGTGACAAGTGTAGTGAAATGAGCAAACACACATGTGCTTAGCACAGAGAGAGAGAGATACAACGCAGGGCATAGGACAAGCAAAACGACAACAACAAAAACAGCCACTGACCAGCAGCGCAACAAAAGCAAAAATTAAGCAAAGCACAAAGCAAACAAAGCAAAATGCCAACACAGACAAACACACACACACACACACACAGACACACACACACACACAAGCCAGCAGCGAGACAAAAGCACCAAATAAAACTGTTGTTGCGGGGGTGTGCGCTATCTTGCTCGCACATTTGCGGCCAACCGCATGCGGCACAAATGAACTGCGTGCGGGCGTTCAATGCGCCAGAGCGAGAGCGCGCGAGCGAGAGCAAAGAATGTGTGCAGAACTTTTTGTTTAGACAAAACCAGCAAGCGAACGTACGATCGAGAGAGGGGTGGTGCTGAACTGAGTTGGGGTGCGGGCTCGTTGGCAAAGTCCGAGCCGAGGCCAGGGTGTGCAATCTGCCGGCGTCGCTGTCGCTGTTGCTGTCGGCGTCGTGTGTTTTGTTTGCCTGTGTCAATTGACCGAAAATGATGGCGACGACGGCCAAAATGTTCAGCAAAAATGGCGCACATGTGTGCGCGACTGTGTGTGTGTGTGTGTGTGTGTGTGCGTGCTTGACAGCAGCCGCAATTATGAGCAATTATGACAAAAAAAAAAAAATGAAAAAAACCCCCCGAAAAAAAACCTACAAAAACAATAAAACAAACAAAGGCGACGGCCATTTGAGGTGCTCGGATTCAAGTACGGTCCGCGGGCAGGTGCTTATTGTGGTTTGAGGAGGGGCGTGGGCGGTTGGGGGCGTTCTAGCGACCATGTAAATACGTATAATAATTAAGCAAATATATATATGTATACATAAATAAATGATCGTTTTAGTCAAGCAAAATGTAGCAAATGCAATAAAGGAAATAATATGGGCCAGTTATTGGATGGAGGGATTACGTGAGGGAGGGGTAGGGGTAGGTACCTGCATTTTGATGTAATTGAAAAAGAATGTATGTATGTATATCGAAAGCAGCTTGTTCACTTATTATCTTCATTATTAGTATAATATATTGTAATGAGGGATTTGAACCAGCGTTCTTTCGCTCTGCGGTCCAACGCAGTCAGCTGAAACTTTGGCCAAATTGCAGATCAAATTTACGAAAAGCTCGTCTTAAAGCTCATGTTGGTTTTCATATGAAAGCTTTTCAATAGTAAGGAAATTAAGGTTAAGAGATTAATGTACTACGTAAATCATAAAAAAGCATTTGAGAAGAACAAAGAAGTTGACCCTTATACTTAATATTTAAGCTATGCTCAATAGATGAACAAGTATGCAGATGTAGAAGCTTCCAATCTAAGGCCAAAGGGTTCATAGAATAAGACTATATCTAAGTACTTGCGTTAAACAAACCTTGGCTGCGATAATCAAAGTCGCTTTAGTTAACTAACACAAATCATATTTGAGAACCTGCCTCATAGACAGGCACACATTTATCTATGGGAATGGTTATCGGAAAGACAATAATTCACAAAATGCCAGGCATAGATCCTTACTTGTCACAAAACTGACACAACAAATGCCACATAAATCAACACCCAAAAAGTCGAATGGCGACCTCTGACCCCCCCGTCCCTTCTATCAAATCTAAACAAAACTCCGCGCATGTCATGTCTTATCATGGCTGAGAGGGGGGTGGGGGGTAAGTGCTTGCAACTGCATTTCAATTCAAATTCATAACAATTAAGTCAAACAACAAACAAAACAACTTCAGGCGGAATTTTTGGAACGGGCGGGCGACAAACGGAATCTCTTGAGCTGCAAGTGAGATTAGAGAAGGGCGGTAGGGGCGAGGGGGAGGGGTGGCGTGCTCTCTGCTCTCCACTTATCAAGCACTTGCGCCGACGACTCGCTGAGTTATGTGCCTAGCCCGAACCTGCTACCAGACACGATCGCAGCCGTTGACAGCTGCCCCCTAGCCTGCCTACCTCTCCCGTGCCGGCGCCCATCCTAACAGAAGACACTTATCAGGCCCCAGAGTCCGATAAGCCTAGGCTGCGGCTTAGATGCTGCGAATACTCTTCTCAACAGCGGGCATCGTAGTTTGATAAGCGGGTTGGCTGTGTAGATGGCAGAGAGAGAAAGAAGATGAGACAAAGAGAGAGAGAGAGAGACGCAGAGAAAGGAAGAAGAGAGAAGGAGAGAGAGGGAAAGATATAAAGATGTAGAGAAACAGATAGAGAGAGAGACAGAGAGAACGAGAGAGAGAGGAGAAAGAGAGGTGAGAGAGGGTAAGTTAGAAACAGAAGGGAAGAGAGAGCGAGAAAGAGGGAATGAATGGATAAGAGAGCGAGGGAAAGAGAAAGTAAACAAGAGAGAGAGGGAGAGAAGGAGAGGATGAGAGAGGTAAAGATAAAGAGAAAGAGAGAGAGAGAGAGAGAGAGAGAAAGAGAACGAAAGACAGAGAGAGGAAACAGACAGAGAACTTCATGTAGAGCATTTGAAATTCGACTCCCGCTCAGTTAAACGAAGAGAGGGAAACAGAAAGAGAACGAGTGGGAGAGAGAGAGAGAGAGAACGAGAAAGTAAGAGTATTAAATCTTCGGCTTACCCTGCTTTGCCGAAGGGCCAACAATTTCATGAAGAGCATTTGAAATTGGACTCTCGCATCAGTAAAAAGAACGAAGAACATTTTTTCCCCGCGCTCGTTTCACGCATTTTCCGTAATTAAGCGCACAAATTGTAATTACACGCGATTTGATTTATATATTGAAAGATATTTATGTGGATTAGTTTCTGCTGTTGTCTTCTGTTTTTTTTTTTCGGCTTTTCGGAGGAGCGTGAGCTGCTCCGGAATTCCCACAGCGCTCCGGACAGCTGAGCACTTAATCCTAGCGCCACAAACAAGCTCAAGGATTGTCTTGTTTTTTTTTCTGTTTTCTTTTTTTTGTCGTTGTTTCTGTTGTTTCTGTTTGCTTCGTGTTGAGGCATCAACGCAGCGGGTTGCGCCTGTCTCCGGCTGTGTCTGCGTCTCTCCCTCTGCCCTTTCGGCGCCTAAGCCCGGGCCGCAGCCGGGCCGGGCTCTGGGCCCGCTTAATGACATGGCCATTCATTTTGAGCCACAACGAGCTAAGGCTGAGACGCTTGTGGGCGTTGCCGCTAACTGACAGCTAGCGCGCGGGGCCGAGGACCAGAGGCGGGGGCGGTTATCGAGGACGCGTTTTCGCTGCATGCTGTTTGGGACAGGGAGAGGGTCAGGGAGAGGGAGTGGGAGAGGAAGAGGGAGAGGGGCAGGGACAGTGGCCGGGTCTGTTGTTATGCCTTCATAAATTGTTTTTATTATTATATAGACTTGAAATATGGCATATAACGAGACGTAAGCGGCCGCTGTCAGTTTATTGGTTTAACTAATTTGGCTGCTAGCCGCTGGCCGCGCCCCCTCCCTGCCCCCTGCCCCCAGCCTCCAGACCCTGCCCGCTGTCCGAGCAACCTGTGTGTGCCTCCTGCGCCGGGTAATTAGTCTTTATATGGCTGCAGCTGCTGCTGCGTCGACGCTGACGTTGACATGGACGTTCGCGTTGACGTGCACGTTAACTGCAATTCAGAAATTTGTCAAATAAATTTTTTGGCTTGCAAAGCGCGAATTTGCATGCAATTGTAATTCAATAAAATTCAAATTAAATGCCAACAGCTGCTTTTATTTCCATTTACTTCTTCTTCTTCGTCCTGCGGCATTTTGGGGCAAATGTAATGTGCCTTGTAAAGTGCATGTTAAATATATGCACCCCTCTATTGAGCTATCGATAGTTATCGGCAAATGCGCGGGGGCACAGTTCGAAATGTGTTGACAAAACTGCCTCCAAAGCAGATTAAAGCAGACCCTCTGCCTCTGCTTCTTCCTCTGCTTCTTCATCACTGCTTCTTCCTCTCTCCATCTGCCGCTTCGCAAATCAACCTGAAAAACAAAACTAAAACAACAAACATATTTCAGCAAAACAAGCAAAAGGAAGTTCTCTAAACTAAACCGAATACTGAATACCCTGCGTTTAAGATTTATATGGAAGATCGAGAAGGGTTTTCATCGATCGATTAATCCATTAGAGCCATGTGATAAAGAGGTCGTAATCTGACATATCTGATGATGTTTAGGAATACATATATATAAATATATCTGCATATATTCTTTATTGCATAACATATCTCATGTCAGTTTTATAAGACCCTCGACAAAGGGCATAAATATAAGACGAAAAAAAAAAGTCGACAACAATTTTGTTGTCACAAAGGCGAACTGTCAACAGCCGTCGCAGTTGTTGTTGTTGTTGTTGCTGTTGCTGTTGTTGTTGTTGTTGTTGTTGCTGTTGCTGTTGTTGCTGTTGTTGTTGTTGACATCGTTGCCGGCGCGCCTTTGCCGGCTGCAGGTGCTACTTTAATCCCCGCGCTTGTTGACAAAACGTCCGCAAACGCGGTCTGCCGCATGATCTGGAGAGGGGGCGGGGCTGTGCGGGGCGCTGGAGCAGACGCACCTCAACTGCAACTGCGACGGCCACTTTGGGCCTTTGTTAGCTCACACACACACACACACACACACACACGCACTCACACACACGGACATCAGCTGGGGGCAGCTTCATCTTTGTCTGCTGCTGCTGCTGCTGCTTCTTCTGCTTTATCGGTCCGTCCGATTTGAGCAGCAGATAAAACATTGACAATTGACGCTTCTCTGGGCTTACCCTTCGACCTGCGACAAAGAGAAAGACATGACGCGCACAGGTGCGTCAACAGGCGCCGTTTAGTTGCGGCCGATAGCGCAACGCCTTTGTTGCCACAGCGCAGTGCGGCATGTGGCAACATCTAATGGCTGCACACACACATTCCACGTGTACTTCTTTCGGCTTGTCTGGCCAGCTGTCCACGGCTTCCATTTAATAAATAAGACAAAGCTAATCAATTCTTGCTCTTGTCTTGATTGTAAGACTAGCTCAAGGACCAGGCCGACGAAAAGATTTGCTCTTTGCTCAACACTTTCAGTTGTCTTGACCTATAAAATGATGCAGCAAAAACAGTGTTGGTAAATTTATAAACAAGAAAGCAAGGATCTCGTCCTCCTTCTCTATCTGTCTTGATAAACCAAGGGTTTCCATACAAGCAGCTAGTCTTTGACCGATCTTGCCTATGGCAACTATATTATATAGTCGCCCGATCCGGACGAATGAACGTACGAACGGACGGACAGACAGACCTGGCTATATCACGGCTGAAAATTGCATAAAGATCGGACTCTAAATACCGAAGTTAAGCAGGAACCATTTCCTATGGATAGTGTGAGGCTTAGCGAAGAGGAAGCACATCGGGCGAGTGCGTGTGTGAAAGGAGGTTGGGTTATTTGTAAGGGGTATCTTCTAGTCAGGCACTGCCGACTAGGGCACACATGTTCATATATCTCTCTCATTCTTTCCCTCTAACTCTGACTTTTCATCTCCCTTTCTCTCCCTCCCTGCCCCCTCTCTCTTTCTCGCCCTCTCTGGTTCTATTTGCATTGCTCTGTTTCCTGCCGTGTCCTGCTTAGGGAATACGATCTGTTGTGTTGCCAAGGCCCTATTACGTAATTCGGGCAGCATTTGTTTTTGTTGTTATTATTTTTATCTGGTTGGCTGAGCGTTATCTTGGCCGGGCTCGAGGCTGGGCCATGTCAATGGCTCGAAATGCCAATTACAACTCAATCGCTGAAGCATTTATTTCACCCAGGACGAAATGTGGCAGCCGGAGAGCCGCAGTGGCCCGGCCCAAGTGCTCGGAGCCCGGGGCTAATTGATTAGCCATTAACCTCAATAGGGACGCGAGCGTCTTTGTGGCAGAGGAGACACCTCAATGGCAGCACACACACCCGTTCACACACACACACTCACACACATACACACACACACACACACACACTCACACACATACAGACACACGCACCCGTACACACAGTCGGCTTAATTAGGCTTAATTATGGGCCCTGGGTTTGTGAAGTGGCCTCACAGAGCGGGCCCGGGTCGAGCCCAAGTAGCCTGCCAAAAACACTTTCAAGCCACATTAACAGCTCGTTGTTGTTTGTTATTGCTGGGCAATAAAAGCAGAGAGAGTGCGCGAGAGAGAGAGAGCGAGAGAGCGAGAGAGAGAGAGAGAGAGAGGGGGATGGACAGCTTATGAGAAAATTGAATTAGCCGAGCGCGTTCGCAAAATAATGTGTGGGCCAACAAAACAAACAACTTTCGGTCAAAAGGTGCAAGTTTTACACGTAACGATTTGCACGAAGCTGCAACAAGAAGAAGCTGAAGAAGAAGAAGAAGCAGCAGAAGAAGAAGAAGCAGCCGTTGGCAAAAGCAGCAGCAGCTTTGGACAAGAGCCTCAGCTCTGGGCAAACACAAACGAGAGCAAATCGTTTTGTTGTCGAGCACAGCTCGAGCTGAACACACACAAACACACACACAAACACACACACACACACACTTGAGGAGTGGAAGGGGTGGGGGTTGTGGCGGGGGGAGTTGTGCGCGTGTGGTGGGCCGATTTGTTTTGGGCCAACGCGACTTGGCTCCAGTTGGCGCTTGCGGCTATGGGGCTATGTGGCGCGTCTTCGGCTCCGGCTCTGGCTCTGGCTCTGGCTTTGGCTCCGGCCATGGCCATAACAAGCTGCCAACAACTGGCGCCAAGTGCTCAATAATGTTAACGAGCTATTCAGTTAAGACAACAACAACAACAAATATCCAAAAAAAAAAAAAGCAGCGAAACGCAGCCAAAAGGAGCCCAACTAACCAGGCAGACGTGCCACAGCCTCAGTCCCAGCCTCAGTCCCAGTCCCAATCGCAGTCGCAGTCGCAGTCTCCAGTCTCGGACCCAGTCTCGGGGCCAGTCTCAGAGCCAGCCTCGTTGCTGGCCCGCAAATAAAAAATAATTTGCAGTCGAAAAAGGCAGTCGCAAGGCAAAGGCAGCAGGCTGAAGACGTGGGCTGGCTCTGGTTTTGGATTTGCGAGTTCCCGAAACGTGAGCAGGATGCTCGACGCGACTGCGCATACCCTGTAAACGCTGCCCATAAGAAGGCCAGGCACAAATGCCCAAATCTATCTTTTATAAAGCTATCTATCATATATAACATACAATTTTTCGTAAATTTTACGTCAGCTCATAATCAGCGTATTTTTGTAGATATTTGCTTAATTTTTGATATGCATGTATTTTATAAGAGTTCTACGATATATACAAAGTTTCACAATGATCTCTTAAGGAACAACAGAGTTATGTTGGGTTCGTTTTGGTTTAGTTAAGAACAGAACAAAGCGAGGCTTATATCAAGAGATATTATACTCATTTTAAGTATGCTTGCATATTATTGGATTACTACCATATATCCAAAGTTTCACAATGATCTCTTAAGAAGAAACAGAGTTTGGTGGGACTAGTTTTTTGGATAAGTTAAGCAGGGACTATATAGAAAGAGATATTGTGTTGATTTTTGGTATGCATTCATGTTTATTAAGTGCTACGATAAATCCAAAGTTTCGCAAGAATCTCTTGAGAAACAACTGAGTTAGATTGGGTTAATTTTGCTTTAGTTAGGAGCAAAGGCATATTTTCAAAGATGTAACATTGCTTGAGATAGATCTATTCTCTTGGAAAATCTCTGAAAAATGTGAAGGTCTGGCTTTCTAGTCACGATTTTATTCGATAGATTTCATGAATGAACTATCGTTCAGGGGGTGTTTGTATATGCCTTTGGTTTACTTTTCTGTTGCTAACTTCAGTCAATAGAGGTCATGCCGATAGTCTGATATACCCGACAGGCGCATCTCTTCTTGCCACTTGCTGCTGCTGGGCCGGTTCTCCAAATAGAAACATCGCGCTGCAGTCCGTCAGTGAATGCCTCGGCCTGTCTGTCCGTCAGTCTGTTTGTCAGTCTGTTTGTCTGTCAGTTGGTCCGTTCGTCAGTTAGTCATTTAGCCAGTCAGACATCAGTCAGCTTGTTAGCTGTTGGCCTGCCTGCCTGTTGGCCGGGTCTTGTTTGGGGGCCTTTTTGTTGGTTTTATCAAAATGCAGGCGCAGCTGATGATGATCTGTGAACATGAACAAGACGTTCGTTAAATTTGATTCATGAGGCGCAGGCGCTGAAGTTGAAGTTGAAGGCAGCCTCGGAGATCGCGCTGCAGCCGAAGGTGGCGTCCCAGCCAGCTGTAGGCTCCGGCCCTGGCGCTGGCGCTGACGCTGGCGCTGGCTGTGGCTCTGTTGAGGCGCAGTCGCAGCGATTGAGTGATTGCTACTTAAACTTATAATTTTCATATTTGTCTGTGTGTGTGTGGTGTGTGTGTGTGTGTGTGTGAGGGTGCAGCCCTTTACTTGGGTGGTTAGCAGCAAACCACAAAGCACGGAGCTGTGGTCACTGATCGACTCGAGTCGCCTCTCCTCGTCGCCTCTCCTCCTCGCCTGCCCTGGCCCAACCTGGTGTGCTCCACGATGTAATTTTCGAGTTTGCACATTGCCACCAACATGGCCAGAACATGGACTAAGGCTAATCAACAAGCTGGCTGGCTGGCTGGCTGGCTGGAGCCTTGGTCGGGGCCAATTTGAATTCGAGTCGGGAGTCTGGAGCTGGAAACAATTTGCGGCTTGGCGCCACTTGATAACCTGGGCCCCGACTGTGGCGACTCCTCGACTCCTCAACTGATCGCAGTTTGCCTTTTGTTTGCTTTGCCCAGCCACTGATAATGATGATGATGATGATTGTGTGTGTGTGAGTGTGTGTGCCTGTGTGTGTGTGCCTCTCTGCAAGTCCTGGTGGGCCTGCCTGAGAACCCGCTGCAGCGTTTAGGCTTTATGCCGCGCTGATTAATGTTTTATTTGATTACCCAAGCCAAAATGACTTGTGCTCCGTCTTGCTTCAGCATTAACCAACTCTCTCTCTCTCTCTCTCTCTCTTTCTCACACTCTCGTTTTGCAGACAAATGTTTCCGCAAATGAAATTTCGTGTTTCGGGTCTGGATGCCAAGGCTAAATACATACTGCTACTGGATATCGTTGCGGCGGATGATTATCGTTATAAATTTCATAATAGGTAAGTGCGTGTGTGTGCCGAGTGTGTGCACACCAAAATTTGTTAAGCCCATATATCATATAATCCTTTCCGTTGCAGTCGCTGGATGGTCGCTGGTAAAGCGGATCCTGAAATGCCAAAACGCATGTACATCCATCCAGATTCGCCCACAACGGGTGAGCAATGGATGCAAAAAGTTGTTTCATTTCACAAATTAAAATTGACCAACAATATTAGTGATAAACATGGATTTGTAAGTACTGTACGTCTTCTTTGTTTACCGCATTAGTTATTTAAGCCCTAGATGCTGAAAAACGTATCCAAAACCAAACATATCCAAACAAAATCATAACCCAATAACGGCATCTTGTAACAAAACTTGATAGGCTTGTTTCAACGGTTTCGGAGTGTGAGTATTTGCTAGTTATGTGAGTTTAAAGTGTGTTTGATGTGATATGTATGTTAAAAGAGCGATTCGGAATAATTCGGAGTGCTTCGGAGTAATTCGGAGTTATTCGGAGTTATTGGGAGTGTACGTTTGAACTATTTTTGACAGTTTGTAATGTGTTCGCCATCGTATGTGTGGTAGAAATGTGATTTAAACTAATTCGGAGTAGCTTGGAGTGGTGAGAAGTATGAATTATGAATGTAATATGTGGAGCTTAGTCAAAGTTCAACGGTTGATGTATCCGGTACGGACTGTACCGATCGGAAGACTTCTTGGTTGGAAATGATCTTTGGGCTGTTAAACATGCGTGCACCGAGCTGCTCACGTGCGGCTGCCGTTCCAAGATCAAAGTGAACATTATCTAACTATCTTTATCTGCGTGCTGGCATACACACATGTGTGTAAATGTATATGTATATCAAAGAGGAAGCTGTGCCGTGCACCTAACACTCGTCCGCCGTCTCTTTTGCATATGAAAAAAAAAAAGAGTCCCTGCTCGGGCGCCGACACATAGTACACTTGGCTTATCAATGCAAATTTGCGTAGCTGGCCAAACGCTTAAGCGTTCCCGGCTCTGCACTTTGAAGTATGGCAGCCAAGCGGCGCGCGTCTTGCGTTCCTTATCTAAAACTTCTCACACGCAGCCGCCGCCGCCGCGGGATTAGCCACGGGATTGGCGTCGACTATGACGACGACGACGACGACGACAACTTTCGTTTCCATTCATCGCTTGGGCAGTGGGCGCGAGCGCCAACAAATTGGCGGCGCGGCTTTTTTCCTCGGCTCGCCTCTGCCTGGTGGCCAGTTTGTGCATGCGCCAAGGCCGCCGCTTTTGAACTTTGCCGATGCCGATCGCGTAAATTTCATCAACTGCTGCGCAAATTTTCATTTTTTATTGATCAGCGGCGGCGCGGCGCAACGGGTGGGCAAACAGGGCCCGCAATGATGGCGTTGGCGATGGCGACGCTGGCGGGCGCCATGCAGTTTTGTCATGTCTGCTGCCCCCGACCCTGTCCCTGTTCCTGCCCTGTGCTGCACCCACCCCTCCGATCGCAGCAAATCCCTGTCTGCCTCTTTGCATGCCAACTCATAAATCGCGCACTGAACAAGCGGCGCACAGACATCAGCGAATGCCATAAGGGCCGCAACTTTGCCGTCCTGCTCCTCCTCCTCCTCCTCCTCGTCGTCGTCGTCGTTGTCGTCGTCATCCTCCGTGTGTCCGAGTGTGTGCGTGGGCCTCGGCCTCCACTAAGTAGCCTGTGTTGGCCATTAATTTCGCTTAGTTCAAACGCCGCGTGCCGACACAAAGCGCTGCGTGTGTTCCCCAAGACTTTCGGGCCGTATGTGTTGTGTGTTGTTTCTCGACAAACTCTCGGCCGGGCTCACGTAACTCTCGTGTAACCACAAAAGTGCTCCAACAGCTGTTGTCGCTCTCAGCAAACGCTCAAATCTATAATTTAACACATTTTGCGGTCAGCGCACAGGAGCCGAGGTCAGGCTGGTCAACGGTCAGGTGACGATGTGCCCTCCATTGTTGTTTCTGCCGTTGGCCCAATGCCCGTTGGCTGCGTGTCAAAACAACAGTAAGTCGCTGTCACTAACAACACCCCTCCCCTCCCCTCCCTTCCGCTGCTCCCCTCTCCTACCTCTCCACCCTACAGCAGTGTGCCACCCTTACACCTCATAATTGCATATACATATCTGAGCATGCTCGCATGCCTATCTGCCCGCCCCCCTCAGTCGCAGCCTTGGTGGAGCGACATTGAAATGCACTTAGCTCGGCTAGGAAATAAAAATATTAACAAGCAATTATACGCCAGGTCGAGAGCGTATAATCGACTAGCAGATGCCCTGAAGACAGCACCAGGCTGCTGTTTAAATTATTTACCCTTCTTCTAAATAGAAAATGTGATGAGACTGGGGTTGGGCTTCCAAAAAGTGAAGTATTAGTCGACAAGAAGCCACGTCCCAAGTTTGTTGGCGCTAGCTCGCAGAATTCTCGAGTAATGCCTTAATAACCAAATCTCAAATTCATCATTTTTTCAATATTGGGTGGAGAAATGGGTTATATATGTATATATATATTAAGCTAGGCATAAGAGATATATATATTTGAGTTTTAGATCGATCAGGAGTGTATATATTTCTGTATGTCATTTCCTTTGCCTGTTACAAAGATTTTCAATGGGTTCGGGGTATCAAAACGCGCGCGTTTTAAAACGCCCCGCGCCCTGTGCATGTGTGTGTGTGTGTGAGTGTGTACTTTGTCGGCCATATTGCGGCTGTCGCAACCCTAAAATATTGAAATGAACCACATGAGGGTTGGCAAAGACCAACAAAAAAAACTTGTATATATATATAGATTTCTATATGAAAGAGCGACGCGCGGAGCTTGTATTTTGTGTCTGAGGTGTTGCCTAATGCGTTTAATTGTTGAAGCTGGCGCAAAAGCTTTGCCAATTAACCCAGCTGCTCCCCGTCCCCGTGACGACCCTCTGGCTGGCCGCACTTCAAACTGGGCCGAGACGTTCTCAAGTGCTGGACTCCAAGGACCTGCGAGCTGCGAGAACCTTTCTGCGTCTGGCTGGCTGCTGCCATTAGTTTCATCATAGTTCAAAGGCATAGTTGGCCATCTTCAAATGGCATCTACAGTGGCTCGTCCTGTGCCCATTCAGGCATGGCCAAGTGGTCGTCGACATCGTCGTCGTCGTCGCCCTTGCGCAGCAGGCCAAGCGCAAAAAATTTATCACAAATAAACTGAAGTGGAGTTCACCGTTTTCCGGATCTGTCGCTGACGACGGCTGCTGCGCAGAACAGGGCAGGGCAGGGCAGGGCAGGACCTTAAACGCAAATCAAATTAATTGAGGCTCACATGTCCTGACAAGCCTTTTCGAGTCCTTTTCCCTGGGCCCAGCCACCACGCCACGCCATCAGCTCCAACTACTTTTGCCAGCCGTTTCTCTTGTGGCTTGTCTTGAAACAATTCGTTTAGAAAATCAAAGGCGGCCCGCAAAACTTCTCTCTCTGTATGTGTGTGTGCGGGTGTGTGTGTGTTGCGATATGGGATATGGCCAATTTGTCTGTCATAGTCAGGCAGGTAGTCTTGGCCTTCGCCTGCTAGGTGTTGCCCAAAATACAACTTGAAAGGCTGCTTTGAAGTTGACAGCAGCCCCCGTGGCTCGTGGTCGCTGGTTCGGTTCTCTGCTTTGATTCTCAATATGGAACCAAATTAATTGAGTGTACTACAACAACTGCAACTGGCTCGTATATATATATATATGTATATACTAGCGGGTATTTGCCGGCCCAACTTCTAGACAACACTTTTCCAGCCAAGAATTTAAATATAACTTGCATAGATATTTTTAAATCACTTTAAAGTCGCTCGACAAGTTGCGAGAGGTGATAATTAAATAAAAATTCACTAGAAATGCGCTTAAATCGATCAAACTTTCACGTTTATCCGTATTACAGCAAACAGCGGTGGATTGTGCAAAACTTGTACCAAGTGAATTCCCACAAAGATCTTTGAATTTGTGTCAAGAGCCGACCGATTGCATGATTATCGGCATGAAACTTGTAAGCAAACGCTTTCCGCCCATATTCCACTGTAGCGGGTGGAATTTCACGCAACCACACGCTTCTGCGTGCATTGACTGACTTCAAGCGAACTATCATCATTTTGTCTAGCTTTATCTAACAGCTATCTCGTCTGCTTAGCTGCTCTGGCAACTTGTTTAAAAGAACTGGTTCCAGTTGCCAGTTCCAGTCAACTGCATTGCGGATATTTGAATGCAGCTCCAGCTGTCAACTTCTGATCAGAAACTGATCTAAATCAATGCTGCAGATTTATTTAATTTCTTCAGCATTCAAAACCTCTTCAGTTTGTTACTTTGGTAAAAAAAAAAGAAATCTAGTTGAAATTGAAATTGAATTAAACGTGTTTCTTGACTATTTGTCGCTTAATGAGTTTGTCTAGAAGTGGGATGTCGTTTTGTCTTAGCCGAAGGTAATGATATTTAAGTTGTTGAAAGTTCGATTCACGACTTGTATTTCTATCTTTTAATAAAAATTGTTCATATTCTGATGCTGCGCTAGTATAAGAAATTTACAAATAGCCAACTTCTAAAGAAAGATAAATGGATGGATATGTGCTTATGAATTGTTTCTTCTGGTTCTCAAGCATTGCTCAGGCTGAAGGTCAATATAGTTTTGGAATAGTTCTATATCCCTGATTTGGGGGTTATCAACTGTAAAGAAAAACTGCATTCATTTTTTGTTCACTTCTTGAGCTGGTTCCAAACAGAAATCTCTTCTTTCTTCTAGCCAAGTACAGCCCCAATTGCAACTGCTTCGATTCGTTGGCATTGCCTGCTCAAATCCTAGCCGGGTGTAGATGTCTCTATTGTCGCTCGTCTAGTCCTTCACTTAAGCTACTTTAAACTTAACAGCAATCCATTAATTGTGGCAACTTCTTAGCATCTCGATATGCCCAAAAAGGGGTCTGCCTGGGCCAGGGCCAGGGCCAGCCAGGGCTAGGGCAATGGCTGCTGCGCAGAGAGGTCCTTGTATGCCAAATGAAAAGAAGAGGAAGAAAACAGAAATTGCTACCCTTGGCTGTGCTCAACCCCTAAATCGTAAGCTATTTAATGATGATGCCTGTGCCTGATGATGATGTTGTTCCTCTTCCTCTTGTTGTTGTTGTTGTTGTTGTTGTTTAACTGGTGCGTACCCTCGCACCCTCTTCCCCTTGGTCCCCTTGGTCCTCGAGGTCCCCTTAGTCCTGCGCCCATCCGGCTGTCCTGTGTGTGCCTATAAATGTCTGATTTCTTATCTAATGCCTAATGCCATCAATTGCGGCGCTGCGGCTCACTATCTCAGCGTATATCGTGACACGCACCCAGACAGAGGCAGAGGCAGTGGAAGCGACGGAGACAGCGACGGAGACGGAGACGGAGACAGGGGCAGACATGCATCATGCCATCAGCAGCGGAGTCGGCGGAGTGCAAAGGGTATCTGCAGCTTGGCTACAATAAATAACCAAAAAACCGAACCCATTGGCTATCAGTTTGCGATCAACATTTGTTGTTGTCTGCTGCTGTTGCTGCTGGGCAGATTAGGCAACAACAAGAGCGACAACAACAACAACAACAACAACATCAGGAACAGCAACAACAACAACAGGAACAATCGCGTCCTGTGCGCATCCTTGGGCAACGCCTGCTGCAAACCGCAGCCGCCACATGAGCTTAGCCAAGCGAGTTTCATTTTAGATTTTTGTGTTTTTTTGCCAGCTGCTGCTGTTGCAAGTTGCTGTTGCAAGTTGCGGCTGCTGCTGCTGCTGCTGCTGCTGCTCCGGAAATAGTTGCCTTAATTGCTTGCATATTTTTGGCTACAATTCTACAAGTGGCCCGCCCACTTTTGGGCTACGTCCATCAATCATCCTTTTTGCTTTTTCGCCCTTGCCACAAACGCAATGCGTAGCTTGGCAGGGTGGGAAATGGGGGAAATGGGGGCTCAGCCGAGTGTAGTTTGTGGCTGGCAAAGCCTCATTAGTCCGGCGAATACTCTGCTGAGCGAGCGGTCAAATATTTGCAGAAATTTCTCCAAACATTTTCAAGCAGTTCTTATACCCATTGCGAATGCCTTAACGGGGCATGATGGTTTCGTGCACATGTGTGCCTCTTCCAGCTGACAAAGTATATATATTCTTGATCAGCATCCAGATCGACTCGTCAATCTGGCTGTATATGCATGCGTCTTTCTCGCGTCGTGACTTGGATTTTAAATAAACTTCTCCACTTCTTCTTTCTTGTCCGCATTATTGAAAGAAATCGACTTTCAGACATGCTTCTTTAAGCATAGCTCGAGAATTATCCAAGCTATTTACACCCAACTTGGTTTTAGTATTTTATACTTCTTTCATGAAGTAAAAAACTAGTTGATATTGGTTTTGTCTATCCACATCCGTCTAACGTGTAGGCAAGTTCATGCAAAAGCCTCGACTCCGAAAAATCGCTCAAATGTTTATATTCGTATTTTGTAGATGACTGAGACCTCCTTGAAGGCTCGCTAAATCCCTCATCTTTTCTTGGCTATGCAAATAACTTATCTATATTTTTCAATCACTTCTTCTTTATATGTTTTTCTGTTTCATCTATCGATCTTTGGGTATAATCCCAATTCGTATCCCAAGTGAGGCCGAAAAAAATCTCATTTCCGATTTCGAAACTCTTTTCTACCTCTCTTTTCGTGTAGTCCTTTAAGGAAAATAAGAAAAAACAGGCTCATTTTCTGTGCACAATCATCTTTAATTCTGGACTAAGCCTCGCTTCACTTTTTTTGCAGCACAAGCCCTCTCTCTTTCTCTCTCTCTCGCTCTCTCTCCCACCATCTCTCTATATTTCTATATCTGAAGCAAGCTTCTCTCCCGCTCCCTATACTCCCTTCCTTTCCATCTTATCAGCCGGAACTCTTAGTGGGCAAGTGTTAACCTCAATTGCGTACAGCTAGCTACACGCAGATAAAACGAAATGCCATCAGATTCCTGGCCAAGCGACTGCGCCCAGACATCTGTCATAAGTCGGGGCATTAGCATTAGGCATTAGCATAATGTCCACAGTCCTCAGCTCAGCGCAGCTCAGCTCAGCTTTTAAGACTTGAACCCATTGAGAATGTGTGCGTGCGCAGGGTATAATGGTTGTTCGCAATTGAATGTAACGCAGCTCCGACTTTATAAGGCATAATTTTGTGGATCTAGATTTAGGTTCGTCTGTACAGATATTTAAAATATATCTAATCTATCGACTTTCAGCATAGCTCGAGGAATCAAAATTGGTATGCAGCTTCTTGTAATGCGTACATATTAGGGAATATTTCGAGTTTGATATACCTTCAGCTGATCTGCCCAAGCTGGGTATACACGCACTTTGGTATACACAGACTTTTGTCTGATATAGTTATGCATTTTATATATCATAAAAGTCGGATGATAGATGCTGAAGTTTACTGAGAACTGGCGGATGGTTGCAGGGCATCTGCCAGTCGGTTAATTCCTCTTGCTAAATTTAATTTTTTTTTCGCGTCGCGTTGACGTGACCGACGGCACTTAAGAGCTGCTTGAACCGGGCACCACTCAGTGGTTTAGTGGTTCGTTTTCATTTCCAAATGTGTCAACCCAAGAAAGGGAAAGGGAAAGGGAAAGGGCGAGGGGCACACGCAGGCCGCGCTGTGTGCGAGAGGAAAGTCAAAAACCAAAAACAAATAAAAAAAATGTTGTTGTTTGCCGCCAAAACTTGAACATTTAGTTTTTGCGCTTGATTTTCGGTGTTTGAGTGTGCGGAAGGGCGAGTGGGCGTGGGTGTGGATGGGGGTGGGGGTTGGGTTAGGGTTGGGGCGTTGAAACTAATTAACATATTTAATGTTTTTAGCACGTTGCGTTTTGGGCCCAACCCTGGCCCTGGCTCAGGCTCAGGCTCTGGCTCTGGCTCTGGCTGTGGCCCTGGCGCCAGTTCTATATACATATTAGGCTAGTTAAAATCTAATAAAAACCTGAGCATGCCTCATAAATTTCAATGCGCACTGCTCCATAAAAGGTAAACGAAAGAGGGGTTGAGGGGGGGTTTGGTTAGTTTGAAAGGGGGTTGGGGGTTGGTTTAAGCGCCTAATGGCGAACGCGCTTTTATGTTAAATTAAAGCGGGACGCCGGGTCTGTGTTATCCATAACAAATCCCAAGCCACCACCAATCCAACGTCCAGGCCAGGCCAGGCCCGAGTCTGGGTCTGGGTCTGGGTCGCGCCCATGGTTTGTTGGGGGGGGGGGGTTGGGTTAGCACTTGGTGGCATGGCCGCATTTTTGACTTAATTTCGTCGTTGACGAGGTGGCAAGTACGTTGTCGCTGAGGTGCGACAAAATATCACAAATAAAAATACCTTTTATGTTTTGGAATTTTTTAATATTCAAATCAAGTTGAGACGGCCGCGCGAGCCGACAGAGACGCCATGCGAAAAATACAAGTACCTTACTGCTGCATAAACGAGAGCAGCAAAAAAGAAAAACAGAAGAAAAGCAAACGGGAAAAACAATTGCGTGGCGGCGGCCAAGTTTTTCATAAAAACAGCTCAAATATTTCCTTGGTATTTGGCACACTGCGCCGATGGCTGCCAGTTGCCGGAGCCCGGAGCTGGGGGCTGAACGCTTGAATTTCTGTATCGTTTCACTTGGCTTTTCAGTCTTAAAACGAGTCAGCAGCTTTAAGCGGCACTGTAAGAGAAAGCTTTTACAGATCCGCAAGAGAGAGAGAGAGGCGAGCATGGCGTAGACACTGCTTAAAGCTTAAGACGAGAGCTTTAAGTAAGTGAGTAGCAGAAATATAGGAAAAGGCCAACATTAAAAGTAGCTAAAGCTTTCTTAAAAACAAAGAGACAAAAGCTCTGGTTTTGAGAGATCCATAAACCAAAAGCGCAGGAGCAAAGTCAGCTTTGCGATGAAGAAAGAGAGCTTTAAGAGCTATATTTTATAAAGTTTAACTGGCGGAGAGTTGTAAGAGGCAGAGAAAGCGAGAGAGAAGATGGAGAAAGAGAGCTTTAAGAACTATTTAATATTTACTTGTAAAAACTCAAAGCTTTTTATTAGCAGAGGGAAGGAGAAAGCGAGAGGGAATATGAAGAAGCAGAGCTTTGCGAGTTATTTATAAGAATTTATTATTCAACTAAATGTGTTATAAATATAAAATTAAATGTTAAAAAATATTAAAGCTTTTTATGAACTACAAAGCAGAGAGTGGGAGAGAAGAGAGAGAGAGAGAGGGGCAGAGTCAAGCTTTTGTGGCAGCACAAAGGACAAGGCTTACGAGTTCTTAAAGAGAGCCAATCAAATACAAAAGGTAATGGAAATAAAAGGATGACATCAACAGCGGACAGATGTCAAGTGAATGAATTGAATGAAATTTGCTTTGAATGCCCAAAAACTACACCGAGAGAGAGACAGAGAGAAGAAAACAAAAATTAAAACATGCACAAAGTCAGGCCAAACGAGACAAAAGACAAAGGACAGCGGCAGCTAATGATGAGGCGATGATGGCCAAAACCCAAATGATGATTTACTCTGCCCAAAAACCCAAACAACCATCATCATTGACAACACACAAAGACAGCCGAGCCCTAGATCAGCCGCCGAGCAGAAGGCTGTTCTTACCTAATCGCACACAGGCAGAAAGGAGGCGGGCAGCTCATTTTCTGAGCCGATCAGAGCCGGCGATTAGTGGCCGCACACAAACAAGATTAAACGCCCCCCGCTCCTGGCTGGTAATGCCTTTAAGGATCGCTCAAAAGACGCGCATCCTGCGCCTGGGCTGTCTAACAACATAATTAGCCGGGCGAACGCAGCGAGTGCATCTTTGTGGCTGCATATTGCGCATACGCCGCGTTTGACTGCCGGCGCGGCACGTTTGTGTGCGCCCGGCGGGGGGGCGCCGCTATCCTGCGGCGCGAGGCAGCCGCAGCGACAGAGGCAGCGGCAGAGACAGCGACAGAGACAGCGACAGAGGCAGCGGCAGCCTCTTGTGTGTCATGTCCAAACAAATGCTTAGAAATTGAGGCCGACGACAGCTGAAGACAAATTTATTATAGCGCCGCGTTTCCGTTTAGAGAGCTGTCGGGGGCACTTGGCTGGGAACAATGCCAGGCAGCATACTCAGAGTCTCTCTCCCTCCCTCTCCCCCACTCTCGCTGAGTGTGCACTATGAAAAGCAGAGCAAATCTAACGATTAAGTCGTCTTACAACAAACCTAAAGCCCCATACTCACCCCTGCCCCCATTTCGGCGCAAAATGAGCAGCTGCTGCTGCTGGCTGCTGTGCGTGGGTATTACGACCACGCCCACGCCCCCTCCAAAAAAAAAAATGAACATCTTCTGGCAGCGCTTTTGTTGCCTTTGTGTGTTTGTCCATTGTTGCCAAAAAAAAAAACAACAACAAAATTGAATAGAAAGAAAGGAGAACGACACACGACTGCGGCAAGTTGCACATACAACGTGTGTGGATGGGGCTGTACGGGGGGGTGGGGGGTTGCTGTTTCCACTGGCAGCGGCAGCGGCAGCGGCGGCAGCAGCTGCGGCCACAGCTAATGTCAGCGCTTCCATTAGCCGTAAGCAAATATAGACAAGCTTGACTTGGATTTCGGCATCGCATTGAAACGGAAGTGCAATATTTGCTGCCAGCGCCATGCAAATAGATTTCTAAACGCGTCAGATGCCCTACGAATCCCGAGCATATTAGCTCTAGCAGACTGTTTATAGACTGCAGACTGTTTATAGAATATTGTATATAGAATTCTGAATAATAGATATAGAAATGATTAAATAAAGTAAGAATGATATTAATGATTAACTAAAGTAAGTTTCGTATAGCGCACAAATTTTCGCTTCTTTACTTCACTGGCTTGAAATTATTTCGAGAGCTTGTTAAGTTGGCTGCGCCGGAAGCGTAGTTTCAAACAACAACGAAACCTTTCCAGATTTGAAATCAGATATGTATATAGTCATTAAAATATCATATTACTCGTAGTGTATTCGAAGCTGATTAATATTCTGTTTGCTTATGTATGGCTTATATTGGCTAGATCAAAATAAATTCGTAGGCCTGTTAAGTTGGCTGCGCCAGAGTCCTGAAGAAAAGTGAGTCTGATTTTTAGTTAGTAGCAAAGTTGTGGGTATTACTCGATGCTATAACATGTATATATATATATGTATATCAACATCTATTTGAAATATCAGGATTAGTTTGTTCAGTTAGAGAGCATTTGTAAGTGCACTCCATTCAAGTGAAGAGCATTTGTAAGTCGTTGCATTCAGCTCTCAATCTTTCGGTTACATTCTCTTCATTTGTACTCTATTCAGTTACACTCTACACAGTTGAAGATTTGGTTACATTCAATTCGAGTGAAGGGCATTTGTAAGTCGTTGCATTCAGCTGGAATCATTTGGGATTTTTGTTAATAGGCTTTCGTTGTTGTTTGGCCGCGTGTGTCGCTTATTTGCCGACAGCATTTTGGCTGTTTTCTGTTGTCTTTTGGCTGTTTGAATGGGCAAATATGCCAAGCGCCACTTGTCGTCTGGAACTGTGGACTGGGGACTGGGTACACTGGCCTGGTATCTGGGGGCATTATCTTGCGAGTGCCTAAGTCTTAGGTGACAGTTAAACACCTCAAATAAGCTACCACATTTTGGGCTCAGTTTCGAGTTTGAATTTTGATTGCATTTACATTTACTTAATAAGCAGGCCGCTCGGCACCTGTCTTCTGCACAGTCTACGCAGGTCTCCGCTCTTCTCTTCTCTCTTCTCTCTCCTCTCTTGTCACTCTCTCAGCTCGTCTTCGTCTGCGTCTGCATTTGCATTGTTTTCCGTTGTTGTTTGTGTTTGTGTTTGCTTTTGTTTCTATTTGAATTTGGGATATTTGTTCATTCCTCGCTTGTTTGACTTGTCTTCCCATTCACTCGCCCTCTCTCCGTCACCCTCCCTCTTTCCATCTCTCCCGCTCCCGCTCCCGCTCGGCCTTTGGACAGCTGCTTTGTCGTTTCTTATCTGCGAGATAAGCTGGCGCTTGGGGCGTAGACGGACGGAAGTGCTCCGCATCTTTTGTCTTCTTTTGTCGCTCGGCTCTTAACAACTGGCGCCGAAAAGCTAATCAGTAGCTAGTTGGCAACTGCTTTTGGCTGATCTTTCGCTCTAGTCTCGCTTTCCCTCTGGCCGCACATTCTTCACTAGCTATCGCTGCCTTGCGCCATATCATTTGCTTCCCGCTCTTTATATTGGCATTCGCAGCGCTTATCTGATCCGCGCAGCGAGTGGGAAATTTCTTGTTAAAGTCCCTTCCGTTATTTGAATCATATATTAATGAGCTTTTGTCGATCAAAGCTTTTACTTAAGTTTATTTTCTAGAAGTATTCATACTTACAACTCTTCTAAATGAGCTTTCATTTGGTGTGCTTTAATCTTGAGCAAAAATCGAAAGCTTTTCTTTGATGTGCTTTTCAGGCAGTTTGTAAGCTCTTATTTATTACGTGCTAAATAAAATATTATTCAAAAATCGTCTACATAAATGCATGGAAAGTAGTTTGTCTAAAGCTTTCTTATAATGTGTCGAAAAGCTTCATATTAGGATTAATCCTTGACTTCGATCAAAGTGGATTATTGTATTTAAGCTCACATTTTAGCAAATATTTGTAAGTTTTAAGCTGTTGCTTTTAATTTTTAAAACGAGCTGAAAGCTGCTATTAAATCTAAAATCTCTCTCTCTCTCTCTCTCTCTCTCTCTCTCTCTCTCTCTCTCTCTCTCTCTCCCTATCTGACTCCCCCTCTCGTGCTTTTTGGTCTCCACGAGCTTCAGCAGTCGCGACTAATGCGCGCTGACACTTTTATTGACTGACAAATGTCAAATGCGTTAACTGTTTGATTATTGGCAGGCAGGTGTAACAACAACAGCAACAACAACAACAACAGCAACAACAAGAACAACAACAATAGTTGCAGCAACAACAAAGTTGCTTTTAGTTAGTTTTTGTGGCAAACGTCACGCAAATTTTGTGTTGGCTCATTAAGAATAGCTTTGCGCGTTGCCATAGATGATGATAATTGTTGTTGCTGTTGTCGTTGTTGTTGTAGCTACAATTGTTGCTAATGTTGTTGCTGTTGTTGTCTGTGTGACATGATTTTTGCGTGTCACATGGCAAATGGGCAACAATGTTTCAAACAATGCGTCAATCATTTTCAGTTCAGTTCAGTTCGACTGAGCTCATGTTCAGCACAACTCGTTGTTGTTGCTGCACTTTCTTGCTGTTGCTGTTGCTGCTGTTGTTCCATAAAGTTGTTAATAAATATGTTTATGCATAAACAATAGCAACAGCTAGACAACAACTATATTGGCCGTAATTAGGTTTGTCTACGGCCACAGCAGCAACAGCCACGTTGAAACCTGATTAAAAGCGCACATGGAGAAAATAAAACTATTAACGTTAATTAATTAAATTAATTTTGCGCTGCCCCAGCAACAACAATCAATTTTTTTCTTATTTTAAAGTGTAATACTGTATTTTTGCACCTTTTTTCTACCTACAAACAATTATTGTTGTTTATGCCCTGATCCCAGGCCAAATGTGTAAAGGAGGGTATATTGGTTCTGAGCAGTGGGTATGTAACAGACAGCAGAAAGCATCTCAAAACACAAAGGGTATATATGTACATATATTCCTGAACGATTTTGAGACAAAGACTTTGAGAGCTACACACACAAAACTAGGCATGTGGGCTCTCGATTAGAGCTAAGGGGAATGTTGCTTTTCGATTATCTCCCACTACTTTACAATCAAAACTAAATGAAGAATCTCCATTTGAAAGCTAGAGCCTTGCGCCTTGGCATGTGTATACCTGTGTGTCTCATGTCCAATCCCTGAAAGTTTCAACATAATCGAACTGTAAACAGCTCAGTTATTTGAGTATGCATTCTTGATATACAGCATGATCTGCATGTAGGATGATTCTAACGGCAGCTGACTTCAGGGTATCTGCTGTTCGTAGCCAACTAGAGCACAGCTACTATGTTTCATTTAAAGTCCCCTAGCGAGGTTCTAGGCAGGTTCTTTAAATGCTTCTTAAGCAGCAAACTACCTGATGTTGCCCTCCTTTTCAGTTGCTGCCTGTGTTTCTGTTGCTGTTCTTGTTGTTGTTGTTGTTGTTGCTGCTGTTCAGGCACTGGAAAAACGTAGCTGAACAGTAAACTAACAATAACTAATACACATTTTTCATTTTCACATTTTCACATTTCCCATTACTCGCACTCTCCCACACAGCGGAGGGGGGATGTCGGCGCCTCTAATTTGCTGTTGATTTACAGTTACAAATACAACTCTGGCCTGCGCATTAACAGATATTGCATTTGCATATACTTAGAATATAGAACAATATCTCTTAAATTGCATCTATTAGTTCCTCAACACTTTAGACCGTACGTGTATATTATGGGCTTAGGGGATTAGACTAGACCGGCACGCTAGAGTCTTGTTTTTTTTTTGCTGCACGCCTATCAATTAATTTGGCATTAGGCAAACCCATTGAAACTTGGTGTTACGTGCTTAACTGTGAATTATAAATGCATTTGCACATTGCACAATTTAGTTTGGTTTTCCTGAGACTGGAGGCCTTGGTCTCCCCATGGAACTATGTACTTGGGTAATGCTCCTTGATGTACCTGGTAGATGCGTGCATCAAGTATTTATGGTCGTATTTGACAAATTGTGGCCTTAATTACACAACGATTTCTCGAGTTATCAAGCTTTATGGAAAATGCACTGAAACTTGGTAAATGTGCTTATCAATTATTTATATTGACACTGGCAAAATTGCATGTAAATCGCTTGGCGATTTCCCTGACTTGTGGCGCCTCCAAAAGTTGCACCACCTCAGCGCGGTCGGGGAGGGGTGAGGTACAACAAGAAGTATGTACACATTGCACATGCAACTCAGGCAGCAAACGTTGCGCGTCATAATTACCAACAAGAGGCAAAGAAATGAAAACAAAAATATTAATGAATTATTTGGAAAAACAAACCCAACGGGAGCGGGAGCGAGAGCGGGGGGAGAGTTGCACGTTGGAAAGCGGGGCACGGGGCATACAAAATTAGGCATTTAATTGTCTCGGCTCTTGGCCAGACCCAGGGCCAAGTCACTGTCTACGGCTTTTAACCTGGCTGGCAGCTGACAGGCGTCACATTCGAAAAAAAAAACCAACAACAAATTTAACTACCAACAACGGCAACTGGCGACGGGCAACGGGCAACGGGCAGCGGGGTGCATGCAACTGGCGCTACAGTTGCACACGCCTGGCGCCAGTTGCCCCTGCCACTGGCCCCGTCGCACGCACACACACACACACACGCACACACACTGAGAGAGAGAGGGAGAAGAGAAGTTGGGCCAACCACCAAATCAAATAAAATTAGTATGCGTCGGCAGCTTTATTTTTTTCGATGATTTATGAAATGAAAAAATATCAAAAATATAAAAAATAATTATAATAATCATATTATATACAAATGTATATGTATATGTATGCGTGTGTGCATGTATGTATGTATGCATGTGTGTATGTATGTGTATGTATGCATGTGGCTGGTTGTTGCTGCACAGGATCTCCGGCCGTCTCCTATATGTATAAAGCCTTTGCGCATTTCAACACGCGCCTCATTATAAAAATTGAAATTATCTGTTTTATTATTGATTATTAATAATTTGTGACACGTACATATGGCCATTGATTTCCAATGAAATTGACCCAGGGTTCCCAAAAATATAAAATTATATTAAAAAAAAAACATTACCATAAAGAGCGCGACGTGTAACATTTAGCCGGGGATAGAGATCGGGGGCAAGAGTTGGGCAGCAGCCAGAGTTCAGTTAAGTTCAGGGCTACATTGCAGATCATTGTTAGAGAGAGAGAGAGAGAGAGAGAGAGAGAGAGAGAGAGAGAGAGGGAGAGTGAGAGTGAGAGAAACCGGATCGGAAATTGAATGAAGAAGTATCAAATTCAGACATAACTATAGATCAAACATCTTGATAATTCGCTAAGTATTCGCCAAGGGTCCTACCTTATGGATCTAGAGAGCTTATAGGGTCAAGTCCACTTCGAGTCTTAACTAAGTATATCATCCAATTCCAATATTAACCTACTAACAATGTACAATGTTGAAATACCTATGGAACCTATTGAAGTCAGTTGAGGCACAGCTAAGGGTTATGTTAGATGGCTTATGGGGTTTATTCTTAACAGATTTACTTTCCCCCCATGAAGGAAGACACACAACAACAAAAAAACAGAAGTAGAAAAAGAAATTGATGTTTGTGTTTTTGCTGATTGCTCAATTTGTACAACAATTATGGGGGGGCTAGAGGGCGCCTTGGGCATTCTATATATATATACATGGATATATATATGGTGTGTATATAAATAAATATTGGACGACAGACATTACACATATATTGACAGCAGCTGAGGAACTAACGGGCTAATGACTGCAACGGCTTCATTTATTGATGACGATTATAAAGCAATTTGTGCAGTCCGATGGGGGGCGTGACGAGGGGGGTACATATATATAGATAGATAGATTTATATATATAAGTATTTATATTCTATGTGGATATAATATACAAATATCGGCTATGCGCTTTTTGTAATTAAGCGAGCGCGTTCGAGGCACAGCCCGCACAGTTCATAAAGTGGGTTAGCAATTAACCCTTGGCTGCTCGTTTCATTTGTCCCCCCCCCCCCTTGAGATCCCTTAGGCACGCTGCCCCTGCTTTGGTTACGTTTAACTATTTTGTATATTGTTGTTGTTGTTGTTGTTGTTGTTATTGCTTTTGCTGCATTAAATGACCGAGCGATTAAAATGCACTCAAGACGACGACAATTTGCTGAAAATTGCGCTGCAGCTCGGCAAGGGATCAGCGGGAGGGGAGGGCGGGGGTTGAGGGAGGGAGCTGTTAATTACCAAGGTGGTTGCGTTTTTTGGGCGCGTTTTGTGCGCGTTTTAAAACGCGCTCGCGAACGTTTGCCAGCACGTCTTGCTGCACACACACACACACACCCACACACACACTCGCGCGCACTTTAGTGCTAATTAAACAGACACACACTTGCTTTTGTGTGCGTGCGTGTGTGTGTGTCTTACCTTAGGCTAGGGCGCGTCAACGCCTTTTCTGCCCTCATTCACACATTGCCGCCATTGTGGCCCAGCCATGACTGCAATCAGGCGCCTCTCACTCTCGCCTTTGCTTATGCACTGCCAGATGCTTGCTCTCTCGCTCGCTCTTGCACATACTGTGCGGCTGTGCGTTCTCGCACTCCTGCTCTCCCTCTCTCGCGCTGAATGTGTGTGTCTGTGTGTGTGTGTGTGTTTGGCAAGCTTCGTCATCTTTATTTATGTTTAACTTTTATTTCATTTTCTGCTTCATTTTTTGCCTGCTTTTTTTCCGCTCTTGTTGTTGTTGTTCTTCTTCTTCTTCTTTGCTGCCTGCAGTGTCTTTTGTCAAGCGCGGCCATCGTCAGCGCCGTT
The DNA here is from genome assembly GCA_035045725.1 of Drosophila ezoana. Lineage (NCBI taxonomy): Eukaryota > Metazoa > Arthropoda > Insecta > Diptera > Drosophilidae > Drosophila > Drosophila ezoana. The sequence goes on from JAWNOU010000058.1 coordinate 6,066,899, forward strand.
TGCCACACCCTCGGCTGCTGCTGCTGCTGCTTCTTCTTGCTCACCTACATCATCTGCCCGATCTCCGCCTGCCTCTCTCTCTCTCTCTCTTCTTACATTTTGCTGCAGCTTCAAGTTTTTTTTTCTTCGTTTTTTTGCACTTGTTTTTGTTCGCCTCGCTTTGTCTTAATTTATTCTGCTCATTTGCGCGTTGCGCTGCATGCAAATTGACAGCAAGTACTTTGGCTGCTGCACCCCCCAACCCCCGCTCTGCGCACTCCTTGCTCTCGGTGTTGCCATCCCGCTTGCACTGCAGCAATTTTTGTGGCCGCCACTTGACAAACACCCGAAAGCTTTTTACCAACAATTGGCAGTCAATCAATAGACTCGCCTCCTCCCTCCCTCTCGCTCTCTCTCTCTCGCTCTCTTACTCTCTCTCTCTCTCTCTCTGTGTGTGCTGCTCATTAGCCTGCCGCACATTTGGTAAAATAAAACACTTCCGTTCAATAAGTGGCAGCCGCATTTCCGCCTATCCTGCAATCTGTGGCACGGGCTATGCCGCCTCTCGATTGCCCGGGTGGCAGCTCGGTTGCGCCACCCGGTTGCTCGGTTGCCCGGCTGCCCCGGTTCAAGTGCGCTAATGTCTTTGGAGTGTTTCGCGCTCTTCAGCCGCCTCATTCGCTCATTCACTCATTCACTCATTCAGTCATTCAGTCAGTCATCATTCACGTATTATTATGCACAGAATCAGCTGCTGAACAACTGGAGTCCCCATCAAGGTTATTGTCACGGGCTGCTCCCGGGCCGGGAGTCGCAGCCACCTTGCAACAGCCCGCACACTCAACATTTTTTTTTTCTGGTTTTAATTGGATTTCTTAAAGCTGCGCCTTGACTTAATAGGATTTGCCCGAATGCGATTGCGATTATGGTTGTCAGCTCTTCTTTTTTTTTTATGGCCGGTTTTTTCATATTTTCTGTCTCGGAGCCAGCGAGCTTTTTATTTTCAAGTGTTTGTCAGGTGTTTGCCAGCCGACACTCGTCCGAGGATTAGCTGCAGCTCAACTAGCTATTTAATGGCTGGTTACAATAGAATTATGCCTGAGCATATTACTGGAAGTGCTTTCGGAATTCAATTAGTGCACTCAGCATCTCTGTGTTCCTCTCTCTCTCTTTCTTTTCCTCTCTCTCTTTTCCTCTCTTTCTGTCTCTGGTTCAGGCGAAGCTTTCTCTTCGTGTAACCTTTAAGCTGCTAGGGGAACAGCAATTTCGCATGTTTCGAGTCTTCTTCTTGGCTTTGTTGTCATGTTTAGTAAGATGACAGAATGTCTTAAAGTTACATTTAAAGCTTTAATGAAAGCTTAAAGCTCTTGCTTTCTTTGTCCATAGCTAATTATACATATTCGATTCTTAAGCTTTAGCCAAAGCACAATCTGTAAAGTTATTCGTTTCAATTGCCTGTTAAGCTCTCCAGCCAACTTAAACATATTTTCAGCTGTGTAAAGCTTAAAGCTAATTTGTAAACTGTACAAATGTCTGCATGTATGTCTCGCTCTTTCGCGTTTTACATGCTGATTAGGCTCCTAGAAAGATTTCCCCAAATAAGCTTTGAGCTTTAAGAACAAAGGCAATTTTATCTTAAAGCTTTACATTGAACGGCAACAAAGCGCGCGTCTGTGCAAAAACTCTTCTCTTCTCTGTTTTCTTTTTTGATCTTTTCTGATCAAGTATTCACAAGGTTTAATTTCATCTAATTAAAGCTCCCAAGCAACATGCTATGCATATGTACATACCAATTTTTATTCAAATTCCCCTTCCTACTCGCCTGCCTAATGATCAGTTAAATCGAAATACGCGTGCATCGGGAGCTTTTGGGCTGGTAATCAGCTAGCTAATCTTATAAAATTGCTTACCATCAATCCCATTCAGAGCTCCGATCCCCAATCCCCGATCCCCGATCCCCGAGTGCCATAGGCCGTAGGCCGCAGCGCGTGTGTTCCAGTTTTGTCTGGCAGACATTTACAAACAATTTGTCAACTGGCGTAGCAGGAGAAGGAGAACAGAGACGGGAGACGGAGGACGGGGCTGGGACAGAGGCTTGTTAGCTGACTTGAGATTTTGGCCTGCCGGCTACGAACTACTCAAAAACATATTAATCATGGCATCTGCTCAGCTTTTCAGCCGTGTCAGCAGACGCTCAAACAAACAAAACCAAAATCGGTTAATTGCCCCACGCTCCGTGAAACTCGTCTCTCGGCTTGAGACTTCGGGACTGGAGACTCTTGTGAGCTGAAAACTACGGTCGAGCATTGCCATGACTCAGATTAAGCGCCAATTATCACAGAGAGCTCTAATGCACATACATATATCCATATAAATATATATAGAAGATATATATCTCATGCAATATCAATAGCTACCAGCTTATGCCCTTGCAGAGGGTATTAGTGGATTGTGAGGTTGTCTGTGACGCCTTGAGAGAGACAGCTTCAAATCCATAGTTAATACATTTGCGATCATCTGACGAAAATTAAGTTCTAGCCTTATAAAGTCTTCTGTTTTTCAAGATATCTTTGTGAAGAGCTTCTATATCTTTGAAAACTCTGTTTAGCATCGCATCTCTATATCGTAGGGCAGATCCTCGAGAGATATCGAGATATCGTAAACCTAATCAATCTATTCGTCAACAGTTAAGTTCCTGCATAAAGAACTCTTTTGTTTTCAAAGATATTTTCGTTTGCAGTTTCTATATCTTAGAAAAAAAGAACTTTATAATCGCATCAGCTTATCATAGAGATACAATGGGAACAATCGAACAGCAGTTGAGTTTTTTTCGAGAATTAAGTTAAGTCAAAGTATCCAAAATTGAATCTTATCAACATCGAGCTATTATATCTACTGTCATTTATCTTCTGTCGAACTCTTCTGTCTTAATCTCAAGTCATATAGCACAATAAGAAGGAGAGTTTCTTGATTCGGTATGAAAAACTTTTGATTTCTCTTAATATAATCAATATAAAACATGTCTGGCTAAGATAAGGTTAGCTTATAAGAATATGGAGATAATTCTGTGGCATGTGTGCTGCATTTGGCATAGGGTATTCAGCATTCGGCCTGCTCTTGTCTCTGTCTCTTGCTCATTTTTGCCAGAGCATATTCTAGACAATCAACAATGCTAATTTGCTTTATCCGTGGGCCGCCCGCAGGCCGAAAAGAAATATTCACAACTCAAGTCCTACACACACAGCCGAGTGTGCGAGTGTGTGTGCGTGTGTGTGTTAAATACTAATTTCAGTTTCCCACGAAGATTTGAAAATTAACATTTTGGCTTTGATTTTGAGGCTTTTATTTTGTATTTTGTGTCTCTTGGACGTTGTCTTAGGTCTTGTTACAGTTCCTGCGGCAATGCGTGGACACAAACTACACCTGCCTGCGAGTGTGTGTGCACACACAACAACAGCAGCAGCAGCAGCAGCAGCTAAAAAAACCCAATAATTTTGTAATTAATGATGTGAGAATGAGCTACGGACAGGGCTAAGGCTCTGGCTGAGAGCCTCCACTTGACCTTTTTTTGTTTTTTGGTTTTTTTTTTTCGCTCAGCGACCTGTCGACAGTAGGGTGCCCGCAGACCTCTAGGCAGCTGCTGGTCGCTTGTTTGGCATTTTGTCATCATCAGCAACAACAACAACAACAACAACAAGAGACATCATGAGCATCATCAACATCATCGGAGCATTGTCATTAGGTGGGATTATAGGCTCTTATGTGTGTTGCCCCCGTTTGCCTTTTGCGTTTTGCTACGGTTTTTCGATTCGAATCGTATTTGTTTCCATGTTGTATATGTCGCCATGGGCCACAGATTTCTATTGTTATTGATTAATTGAGAATAGTCGTGATGGAGCTACTTGAACAACGCAATAGCAACCGCTGCGGGAACAACGGCCCTTTTTTTTCCCCCTTCTTTCTTGTTTTTTCACCGGGCCCACACACAGGTCGCCTTTTGGGCTCAAAATGAGAGATGAGCCCAGCTAATCAAATGTGTGTAGAGTCTGTATTTTTGTTTTGTGCCATAGTTAGATAAGCTCGCTGATCTCTGAAATGATGCTCAGATGAATATATCATGCAAATTTCTCGCTCGCTTTAATCTTGAGTAGTCGCAGAACTTAACTTGAAGCAATGAGCTTTAATATTTGATAAAAGCCATCATATTCCAAGCAGCACAACAAGTTTGTGAATTGTGTAATGAACCTGAATGCTAACACTTAATTCTAGCTCATGAGCTTTAATCTCTTCTTAAAGCTCATTCAATTTGTTTAGTTAACAACAAGCGCTTTATAACCAGGTTTAAGCAGCTCTCAAAAGTGTCAGAAAGTTTGTGAACTGCGTTAAGAAGCTTGGAGCGAACATTTAATTCCATGAGCTTTAATATTTGCTTTAAGCTCATTCAACTCTTTTAGCTGCCATCCAGAACTGTATAGCTATTCTCAAACATTTCTCGTATTCTGTTACTGAACTTTGCTGAGCTCTCCGCCTCCCAACCCGCCAAGGCCCACACGCTGTGTGCGCCGCCAGCGGTGCTACCTGGCGGCCATTGTGGCCACCCGCTGCTCACGACGACGACGACGACGATGACGACGACGACGTCAAAGCTCAAATTCTGATAGGTGGATAGGTTTCACAACTACTGTGGTTGCGGTGGTGCCGTGGTGCGCTGGTGCGCCTGGCTAAGTGTTGCATTGCTTGTAATTTTGAGCCATTTTGCTGCTGCTGCTGCGGTGACTGTCGTGGGGATGGGGCTGGGGCTGGGGGAGGGGGAGGGTCTGGGGCATTACAGGGGATTAGGTGGCTGGCGCAAAGGTCAGCCCCGTTGGCTGACATTGCTGCCGGGCGCCGCCCACTGGCTGCGCTGGTGTCTCATGTAGCCATGTTGTTGTCGTGCCAGCCAAGAAGTGCACGGCAACATGTGTACTCCATCACATGGTTGCCACGACACCAACAACAACAACAACAACAACAACGACAATGTTGTCTGCCCGAAAGACACTCGAGCACTTCTTGAGGGTGGAGGGGGCCAGGGGCTATGCTTGAGGCTCTTACCATCCCCCAGCCCAACCGCACTTTGATTTGGCAAACCGCCCCCGTTGCTGTTGCTGTCGAATTTGCTGTGCGATTTCGATGTCTATCGATGAATTTCATTTGTGTTCTATTTACTGATAGCCATCTAAAAATGCGCCGCTACCGACGCCGTTCTTAGCCAATTTGTATGGGACACAGCCGCAGTTAAACCGAGTTTGGGTCTTGATCTGGGACTGGGTACCGATTCTGTTGCCAGCCTGCCAGCCAGCCAGCTAGCCAGCCCCTTGCTGTTTTGCTCGTGCGGCTCGGGGGCAAACAAATTTTATGCAGGTCTCCAAAATCGTCGTCATCATCAATATGAAACCGGTCGACTTCGACTTCGATGTCGATGTCGACTTTCAGCTTCAAACTTTGTTGTTGTCGCTTCCCTTTTTGCGCGCGCACGAGTTTTCAGCAAAAATTTCTTATCTACAGCTTCGTCGCCTGCTGCTGCTGTTGCTGTTGCTGTTGTTGCATGCCCCAGCCGCAGCCACAGAGTCCAGTGGACCAGGCACTGGCGTTAGCAGTTCGACCTTCACGTCGACGACGACGACGACGACGACGCATTTGTCTCTTTGCCCACCGGAGGGTCCATAAAAATTGCAGCGTCTGCCACTGGACAGCAGCTATGGCCACAAGGTTGGGTCTAAGCTGGGCGCCCTAAAGGACGGCTAGGAGGGCCGAGAGCTGAGAGCTGAGGTCTCTCTGCTTATTATTTTGGCAGCTCGAATTTGTTTGGCGCTGGCGTTTCGGCCGTTGATTTCAAGTTAAGATTTGAATGTCGCTCGGGCTCGGCAGAGACAATGCCACGACCAGATCCTGCCCCAGCCACTGCCTCACCTCTACAGCTGCTCCTCTACCTGCAGCTACCTCTGGCGCTCAGTTTTCGTTGTTGTTGTTGTTGTTGTTGCTGTTGTCGTTGTCGTCGGTCTTTGTGGCAGCTCGTGCGTCGTTTCTGTGAATGCCTAAACTGCCTGCTCCCTCCCTCCCTCTGTCCCCTCTCCTTCTTTTTCGCTCACACAAACTGTGGCCCGTTTTTGAGCTCGTTTTCGAGCTGGCCGCTGGCCGGCAGCCGCCGTCGTCTGGCGTTGTCTGGATTGTTTGTTTTTGGGGCCTGGCGCCTGCGGTATGCCTTTGTCGTCGTCTTGGCTCTTTGGGGTCTTGGGGTCTTGTCGTCGCCTGCTCGCCTATATGAGAAATGATCGGGACATGAGAAACAAAAGATTTGCAAATGTCTTTGGCTTTTTGGATGCCGATGCCGATGCCGTTGCCGATGGCGAGGCCAAAGTCGTTGTCTTCCCTGATGTTGTTGTTGCTGTTGCTGTTGCACTCGTCGCCAGGCTGCTGCCGCTGCTGCTGCTGCTGTAGCCGCAAGTTAACTGCAATCCTGGTCTGTCCACACAGTAGGCGACAGGTGACGCCGACTGTAGTGCGACCCATGCGGCCCATCTATTAAGAGCCAAGCCAATTACATACAAAATACAAGAGCTGACAAGCTGGCAACGAGCGCCAAGACGACAACGACAACGACACACATTCATCTTCAAGCGCTAGCCGCAACAACAACAACAACATCAGGCGACGAGGCGCCGGCTCAGCCACCGTCCATACTCTTCCATACACAGTCCGCTGTCCAATTGTCCTTAGCGGCTGTCCTGTAACAAGATTTTCCAGCTTTTCGGTCTGTTTTGCATGAGGTGCGTGCCGCCGTTGCCGTTGCCGTCGCCCCAACATGCCGGCCAAATCGACGCCAATTGTGTGGCAGCAATCGCCTTTCCCATCGCTCTTGCGACAGCGGCAACTGTTGTCGCTGGGCCTGTTGCTGCCGTTGCTGCTGTTGCTGTTGCGCGTGCGCATTTGACGCATTTGGCATACTATGCGAGACTTGTTAATTAGGCTTAAAGAGCCAACACAAAATCAGCGATCAGCCAAATAACTTGGCCATTCGCAAGGTCGACCTAAAATACCCATACATATGTATAGATGTGTGTGTGTGTGTGTGTGCGGTCTTGTGCATAGTATTCCCTTGCTTGAACTTAAGTTCATCCCAAGCCTTACACATGCTTCAAATTTGTTTTGATTACCGGCGTTTATTTCCCGGCCTTGCACGAGCCAGTTTTTTGAGAACACTTTCATCCGTGGGAAATTTAAATATTGTTGTCAAGCTTAACTTTCTTGAAACGACATGCAAATAAAATAAATTCATTTCGAGCCAATTTTTGGTTCAGCTGTAGCCTATGCAACAAATTCAATTTGTGGTTCGACACAGGCTTAATAAAATATGGAAGTTCCGACTCTCAAACCGGTTCGGTGCAAAAACCGATTCGCAGCCTTGCCAGAAATACAATTCATTCTGTTGCAGCGACCCCACGTTGGGCGCCAAGTGGCTGCAACACTGGCGCTTTATCGCTCCGCAAATCATTTATTGCCACAGAGACCACCGCTGCAGCAGTGCTCCCTGCATTGTGTCGCCTGTGTGGCCGCATTGTGGCAGGGGTAGCACCCCAAGCGCCGAAAGGGGCACGCAATGCGGCACTTAAGCTGGACCACTCGGCGGCTACCGCTGGCAACACGCTACGCAAACGCAATGCGAATGGGCGACAAACTAGCGGGAGGGGGCTGAGCAGTGTAAGATAGAGGGAGGGAGAGAGAGAGAGACGGACTCTGCGAGTCGAAGCTGAAGTCGTTTGCGTTCTTCTTTATCATTAAACGCATAAATGCGAATCTACAAAAGCCGCTGCAGCAGCTTCAGCAGCCTTCTCTGCAAATTTATGGCAAGTAAATTTTAATGCCCTGCCAGGTTGCAGCCAGTGTTGGCAACTGCAGCTTGCAAATACTAGCTGAAACCAGTGTTAAAAGCTGCTGAGTTGAAGGCTGAAGGACTTTACTTTAAGCTAGGGATGAGACAAGCGCAGGATTTCGTTATCGATAGGCCGGGTTAGCAGGGTTGCCACTTAATAAAAATAAAGGGAATTTGACTCATCAAAATAGGGCCTATTGCATTGAATAGCAAATATGTGTCGATAAAGCAAAATCAGTTTGAAAAAAGCCAGATTGGCGGCCAGCTGCAACTAGCCAGAATTTAGCTTGAATATGGCTGACAGATGGCAGCACTGGTCGCTGGCAGCGCTGTTTGCTTATAGCCAGGCTCGTATTTCCCACCAAACGCGTCGGTAGCAGCGCCGTCGTCATCACCATCCCCATCGCCATCGCCATCCTCATCGCCATCGCCATCGCCCATCGTCATGCTGATCGTCATCCTCATCGTCACATGAATCTGCCATTTTATTGCCAACTTTACTTTGGCGGCAATGTTTTTAACGCACATTTTTATGGCTTTGATGAGCAACTGATGCTCAGCCTCAGTGGAGCCGCGGCCAAACTTGTCGCTGTGGTAGCTGCTTGCTAGCCAGCCACATTATAAATTAGGGCTTGTACTCTTTCGACTTGACTTTCTTTTGTTGGCCACCTAAATAGATTTGGTCATTAGCATAGCGCACGGAAATTGTGGGCAGGGGCGGCCACTGCCTCCCTTCCTCTTTCTCTTTATATGGCCTGAGCTAGCACACATTTTTGGATTTCCGTTGCATTTAGCCCAACTGATTAGCTGCCAATTTGGAACAAATACAATCAGGCAAACGACAAACGGCGACAATTTCCTCAATCAACGAAAAGCAATCAACAAGAAAACGAAAAACCAAAAAAAATAACCCGAAAAGAAAACAGGTAAATCGACTACGTCGGGGGCGCTGTTCCTAAACCTCAACATACAAATTAACATAAATTTACACTTAATTATGAGCGGCATACGAAATATATATGTATATATACAAAAAACAAGACACAACACACGCAGACAGGCAATTATTTGATTACACAGTTCATTTGGTGAATGAATTCAAAAATCAACATTTTCGAGTTGAACTGGCGCAACAGTTCGAACTATTCGAGCGCGCACGTTGGGCGCCATTGGGCTGGGCTGGAGCTGTTCTTGGATCAACACACACAGCTGGACGATTGCCCATTGATAATCAACCACGCCCACCCAGCTAGTATGTGCGCCTGTCTTATGGGCCAGCAGTCTGTTCATGCGCCTTGCCCCGCCTGTTGATGCACGTTTGATATTCGATACCCATTGAAACTGCTCGAAAAGGGTATGATGGTTTTAAGCTAACAGGCAGATGGCAGCATCTTCAACCTCGTGGGGCATATATATATATATATATATATATCCTTGATCAATATGAGGAGCTGAGTCGACACATCTGTCTGTTTTTATCGATATCGATTTTGAGACATCGATCTTAAAGCATAACTCGAGGATTTTAAGAGCTGCATACACCAAACTTTGTATGTAGCTTCTCGTATAGAACACGCAGACTTAACATTATTTAATTTGTGCATAACTTCCCCCACTTAGCACATCATTTGATAGGTAGAGCCTTGCATGCTCGCATGTCCTATTTGGGCACTGGAAATTTGTTAAAGATCGTACCATTTGCACCAAAGCTTATCTAGAATATAAGTTGCCATGCTACGTGAGAGCCAAAGTATTTGCTAGTCAGGCATACCCGACTGGCGGACTCTTATTTGCTGCACATGTGTTTGATTTTGTGTGAGTGTTGTTTTTGTTTTTTTTTGGTGCTGCTAATTAATTTTTATGTCCCATTCTTCGCTACGCTTTGCCTTTTCCTTTCGTTAATTAAGCAAAGAACTAAAATAGATGCTGCCTGTTGCTGCTTATCCGGCCTAGTCGAGGCTTGCCCCTCTGTGTGGCTATAAAAAAGAAGCCCAGCTCTGACCCGGCACAGCGTGTGGTGGTCACGTCTTTAGATGTGCCCACACACAGACCTTGCGCTCCGTTTCATTCATTAATAAATAAGAAAAAAAAACGAAAAGAAAGAGCGCAAACAACAAACTATAATCAAAATTTAAATTTAAATATTAAACAAGTGTCGATTTGTTTGCTGTGCACAGCCCAAAAATACAGATGCTGCTCCATCGACGAAAAAATTAAGTTATAAAACAAAGTTAATGGTGTGACGGGCCGGCCACTCAGCCCAGCTCAACTGAGCTCAGCTCTGTTCAGCAGCCGGCGCACTACTTACGCCCCGATAAGATAGCGGGCCACATCAAATGCCTCGCATTTGGAAGCTGTAACACGCACTCGCTTTTATGACACACACACTGCACACTCTCGGCTCCAGATCGTGATCGTCGTGGCCACTTGGACTGCCGATAAGCGGCGAGAGGGAAAAACTGCATTGAGATGCCCGTCAAGCAGCTTAAAAGTGCTGCTAATTGTGCTCAAATCATGGCAAGTGTGTTGCAAACAGCTTTAAGTTCGCTACCGAGGCCTTAAAGCTTACTCAAAGCTCAGCTTACACAGCCTCAAGCATATCCTTTTACACATCGCTCTCCTGTAGCTTAAAGCTTATCTTACACTTGTTAAATTATAGTGAAAAAGCTTAAAGCTCAAACTGAGCAAATGTGTTGAACGGCTTAAAGTTCTATTAAAACATTTGTGCGGCTCAACAGACACAGCTTTAAGTTTGAAGCAAGCTGTTCAAAGCTTAAGGCTACGTGAAACTTATTTAAAGCTCAGCGCAAGCTGCCTTACTCACGCATAAACTCACTTAAAGCTCACTACAAACGGCTTAAAGCTCGCCATGAAGAGCTTTAAGTGTGAATTAATGCCAAAATCGCCTTAAGCCTGAAACAAACTAGTTGTGAGGCCACTTTCGTGTTTCTGACCCTCTGTTTTTCAACTGCCAAGGAGCTTTTAAAACTGCATCAAGCTTTACGGGTCATATGTTCCTTTGGCGATCTAATTGTGAATCATTTTCAGTTCGCCTTGCACATTGTCAGCTTCCCCATTGCAGGTCAACAACATTGCAATAGTTACCAAAACTCCAAAGCTCCGTGCTCGGTTTCTTCGGCAGGGCAGCCACTCTATGCTAAGGTCCAGTATAAATGACGCTCATTAGTCGCTTGGGCGATGATCATTAATTGTCAGGGTATCTGCTGGATCGGGGCAGAGCCTGTGCGGCCTTTAGTTAAGTTTTGGCTACTGTTTGTTGATGATGATGGGGGCTTTCACCTGGCTGGGTCGCTAGTATGTAGCTCCACTCTTATTTTCATTAACATAAAATGTTTTGTTGTTGATTTTTATACGCTGTAAATTATCGGCAATTTTTGCGCAGCGGCAAGAAGACGCCTTTCACATTTCTCAACGAAACGCCGAGGCCCATTCATAAAAATGCAGCCAGTAGCTGCTTTACAGATCTGCCGATAGAGTCCGACCATACAGATTATGCCACAAATTCGGATGCCAAGTTGAGTGGCTGCTGAATAGCTTTTGTTTAGCTCTGGCTCTGGCACTGGCTCTGGCTCTGGTGGCGCACATTGCGTATGCTTAATTTATCGACACTTAACGCCAATGAGGCGACGCGGCCGCACTTCAATTAAGGCCCCCTCTCCACCCCTCCCCTATCTTCCCAACCACACCCCATCCCGCATCGGACGACTCGAGCAAAGTGTGTCTGCATTATGCTTAACACTTGTCCATGTCGCCGACGAACAGAGCGCCGCGCACAGTAGCCCCTCGCGTATCAGACAGAGCCACCAGACAGAGCCTCTCTCTCTCTGCGAACCCAGAGTCGAACCCAAACCCAAACCCATACCCAAACCCGCATCATATGCATGCGTGCAAATAAATTTGTCTTTTAGTAATTGCCGAGTGTTGACTATAAACAGGCGCAGTCCGACATCGAACTGTGGGCCGAACGGGGCAGCGGCACAGAGGTGCCAGCCACAGAGCCCTGCCACAAAGAATGGAGCCCGCCGTTGGTATCATCATTAACGCTTTAACTTGAATTTCATTAAGCAGGCAGGCAGGCAGGCAGGCAGGTTGGCAACGGACACAGGAACAGAAACAGGAATGGGAATGGGAATGGGAATGGGAATGACAGCGGGAATAGGTATAAAACGCAGCGGCTGCAACTGCGACTCCCAATGTCACATTGTCAAAAAAAAAAGCGGCCAAAACTTCGAAAAGTAGCGGCCAGTTGAACAACCAAATGCGCTACGTGACACCAAAAAATAAATATATATAAAGTTGTAGGGAACTCAAGTATTCAAGAGGATTGAGGATCAAGAACAAGCTTCAAAGAAAGAACTTTAAAGAACTCGATTGCTTGATAGTTTTTAATTGTGATTGAGAATTGTGAGATTTACAGAGAGCTATCTTAAAGATAACTACAAATATCCTTATGTTTATATATGGAAAATGCAATCACAAGAAAATACTGTTAGGTGGGGATAAAAGTATAGCTATATGATGTTATAGGGCATTCTTCGAACTGAGTCCAGTAAATATATCATTAACGATATTATATAAAAAAGTTATGCCAAGCAATGCAATAATTGGAGGAATCAAATCATCAACTCTATAATATAGTCCGGTTCATTTGATAATCTGATATAATATGATAATAGATATTATGATATAATCCATTTTATTATAATCTCTAGATCATATATTCTATCAACTTAAAATATAGCTAAATATTGTACGAAAAGAAGAAAAATACTGTTAGATGGGGATGGCATTCTGTTAGATAACATGGCTCCAGCTAGCCGTCGATCATTACTTCTATATAAATGAGCCATTTCATGTGAGTCTTGGGGCTTCAATTATTCCTTAAGGTAATATTCCTGGATGCCCAAAATGAATAAGAATGCCTGCGCAGAATTCCAGCAATAGACAGTATTTTATATGTGTAAAGCTTTTGAGTGGTATTTGAAATAAATTTTGAATGATTATTTGGATCTAATCAACTGTTAAACTAGATCAGCCTAAAGAGCAGCAGCAGCACATTCAAACGCGCGTTTATTTGACTAAATATACAACAGCAGCAGCAGAGGCAGCAACAGGGGCAGCAACAGGGGCAGCTACAACAACAGCAACAGCAACTTTGGTGGACAATCGCTTAATGGCTCGCCTGCAAAACATGAAAAAATACTCAAGTGTTATCGATTAATGTCCAAGTCTAGCAGCTACCGAACGAGCTGCTGAAACCCAAACGCAAGCCCCGAGCCCAGTCGGAGTCGCAGTCGCAGCAAAAACTCGCTTGGCGGTTGCGGCTGCTCATCCAAAACTCAGTGGCTAAATGGACGACAACAGCAGCAACAGCAGCAACAACAACAACAACAACAACGTTGTTGGTTCTTTATTATGATTATTCGCCTTTTTAATAAAGAAGAACAAAAGGTGCCGACAAATATGGCAAAACGACAACAGGAACATCAGCAGCAGCAGCAGCAGCAGCAGATCCAGCAGCAACAACTGCGGGCCGCGCTGTGCTGCGGGCCAGTTGATTGCGGGGCATGAGGCAAGTGGCAAGCGGCCGGCGGCATGCGGCATTTGGTTGGTGCTAATGTCATCGAGCGTTGAACACCTTTATCAGTGTTGCATTGAAATGCACACACGCATGCGCGCAGCCAAGTTGCATGTGGCATGCAACAACAGTCCAGCGATAGAGAAAGAGAGAGAGGGTGAGCGAGACAGCTGCTTATCGCCGCAAATAGCCCAGGCGAAATAGTTGGTCTACGTCTGGGAGTGGGACTCTCGGCGGTGGGTCGCCATTCAATTTATTAGCTGCAATAAAACGCAAATCATCCGCATGCCCCTTTGCCAGCACAGCACAACGGCGGCAAAGTGTTGAAATCATTTGAAATATTTGTCATTCGCCGATAGGCATTCGTATAGGCCAGGAGTGGGCGGGCAGCGGGCAGCGAGCAGCGGAAGAGGTTCGCTTTTCGCTGTTAGCCATTAGCCATTAGCCGCTCCTCGTTTATCTATGACAGGATGGGGCCATAACTAACTAGGCTCATTTGTAGGCAGCGGCTCGAGTTGGCCCGGCCAAAGAGCGTGGCATTATTTATGATCTTTCGCTGAATGCCGGCGATAAATGTGTATCGATATTTGTGCAAATATGAGTGGCTGCGCTTGAGTGCGCTTCGCTTTGCGTATGCCGAGCCTCAACAAATTATCGACATGTCTGCAATTATGCGCTATCGAAAACGCATTATTGGAATATCATTAAACATATAATACACACTTTGCTTTGTCATCGTTATCGATAGACAATCAATCATATCGATTTAATATTGTTAATGAACAAATTTAAATAACATTATCTTTCTAAATTTCATTTAAAGCCAGTCATCATAGGTGTCATTATAGTTATCGATCACATATCGATAACTTACGATTATAAGACTCATGCAAGCTTTGACTGACACAATAAATCGTCGTGTATTTATCGATAGATTACCGAATCATTACAGTCGCAAATTTACTGCCCGAATATCGATTATAGTTGCTTATTGCAAGTATGTATCCTTAATATCGTATGACTAACCACACAAAACGCTGATCAACGTGATTTGATTGCTATCGTCATCGTCATCGGTTATCGACTGCGCATTTGCTCACTCGGCTCATTGGCCGCTCGCTTCAGCGAACCGCAACGCAATGCGAAATCGAAATCAAAATCAAAATAACAGCCAAAAGGAAAACCAAACTCAAAATCCAAATTTAAATCCCAAACGTGTACCCAACTGCTGCCCAATCGACTGTGACTGCCAAAGGGGGGCAGCAGCAGGGCGTGGGGGACAAGAGAACGCGAGACTCTGCAACGATTTGCATACAACAAAATCTGCGAAGTCGCAGCAGCAGCAGCAGCAGCCGCCGCCGACAGTCGCCAGTCGCCGGGCATCATTAGCTCTGAGTTTGTTTGCATGTGCCCCCCGCCACCTGCCCCCTGCCACCTGGTCGATGGCCAATGCTGCCCCCGCTGGCTGCCATTGTGTTTGGCCAAAACGCCGCCCATTTTGTTTAGCAAATTTGCAATTGGCCGCCGCCGTTGACCGTCGCATAGACGCCACCAAAATGGATGGGGCAGGACACAGACAGCCAGACGGTGCCGCACTGGACACAGCCGAGACAGCTGGAGCCGAGTGGAGCTATGTGTGTATATATATAGTATGTGTGTGTGTGTGGGGCAACAACTCTCTTTCCACGCTGTATCTCAATCTGTTGCCGGGCTGCTGTTTCGCTTCGTGTTGTCATTAAAATGTAAATCCATTTAATTAACATTTTCCGTTCAAAGACGACCACCAAAAGATAGCAGCAACAACAAAAGCACCAGCAGCAGCAGCAGCAGCAGCAGTCAACCGCTCAAGAATTGTTATAAATTGTATATAAATGTTGTTGTTATTTAAATGAAATGTCCATAAACTTGTTGTCTGAGCAGCTACTGCGGCAGCGTGAGCGTGAGAGTTTTGACAAGGTCCAAAAACAATCAGAGCAGGCAGCGCAGACAGAGAGAGAGAGAGGGAGAGGGAGAGGGAGAGGGAGAGGGAGAGCGGAGCAGAGACAACGACAGGGCTGCAAGTTTACAACATGAGTCGTTGGTGCGATATAGGATTTGAGCCACCGCCTTCACTTTAATTTCAGCTCGTAAGCCTTTCAGCACTTTGCCTTTGTTCAAAATTTTAATGAAACAATGCAATTTTGCATTGGCAAAAATATATCATTCAATTAGATCGCCAGCCGAAATTGGCATCCACAAAATTTGATTAATTTGAGGTCATTTTTTTTATGGTTCGCTGTGTTTTTTTTATATCATACATTATACATGAACTTAACTGCCTGCCTTTTCTAATCTTCGAGCTATGCTCAAAAATCTATTTATCTATGTTTCTAAAAAGGATATTTAAATGAAAAGTCTTAATTGATATATTTATCGATTTCTTTTATCGTATCGAAAACGTGCGCTGCATACCCCTTATAGTGCCCTTACTACTTACAGGGTATTCAATATCAACGCCTGGGTGGTGTCTGCCGCATCGGGGCAACATTCTGTGGGATTGATCGTATTTTGTATCTTTTGTCTTGCTGTTTGCTTCGACCATTAAATTATGCATAATTTACAGATGAATATAAAAGCCGCTGCATGGTGGGTCTGCCCCGGCAAGCCCTGCTCCCCTCTCTAACCCCTCCCTGCTGCTCTGCTCTGCTAGCTTAATTAAGACATGTTTCGAGCCGCGTTTCGTGTTGATATTTATGGTATAGATCGCTCAATATGCATATCGATTTAGCTTTCGGAAAGCAGCTTAAGACAATCCCGGCGACAGCTTCATAAAGTCCCGAGTTCCCATCTACGCCAACGGGCGACATTGTCATTGTCATCATCATCATGATCATCGCGATCATCGTGATCAGCGCGATCATCATTGTCATCATTGTCGTTGTCGGCGCCTTCAATTATGTCCATAATTGGTCAACAGGTAGCCGAAAATGGTTTTGGTAGCTGCCTGTTGCCTAATTGAGCGGCCAGCCAACTGGCCATGTGGCAACTGGGGAGTGTGAGAGCAAGTCGAAGATTAGCCACGTTCAGCGGTGCCTTAGAACTTGGCTTAGGCAAGTGGGCTTGATAAAAGCCAGTCGAATTCTCCAAAAATGATGTATCAAAATCGCAGTGCTCGCTAAGTCAAGACCCAGCCTTGAGCAATGCGTAGCCGGACTCGAGGCATAGAGGAAGTCTTAGGCTTCACCGAAGGTCGGTGCGATTGAATAATAATCGATAAATCTGGTATATCGATAAGTGGCTGAAGTAGTCATGTCAGGACAAAAGCTATATCGACTAGATTATTATATGATCGATCGCATCTAAGCTAATGCACAATTATTGTGGCAGCAAGTGTACATACTAACTTAAGCAGAATCTTAAACAACTCTCCGCTATAACCAGTCAAGCAATTAGTATGAAGCCTGTTCACGCTCCGCGCTAATCGATATGTATGTGTATATATATATATATCGATAAGTAAACTATATTAGTGGTTAGAACGATTTACATGCCTTCACGGCACTTTAGATTTTCGCAGCTACTCAAAAGCGCATACCAATTGCAGAACATTGCAACTAGCTGTAATTTGAGGCAGTTGCTGCTGCTGCTGTTGCTGTTGTTGCTGTTGTTGCTGCTGGCATTCACTCACGATCAAGTGGAGATATCGCTGTGGAAGTCGCGATGCGTTCAGTCGATGCAACTGTCGATAACCGTTAGCGATCGTCCGTGTTATTGCCGCTGCTGGTTGCATGTGAACAAAACATGCCAAATCAAAGTGTGAGTGATCATTCAATTAAGCAGCACGCCAACCGACAACAACAACAACAACAGCAACAACAACAACCGACAGAAGCAACAACAAGCTGACGACAGCAATCACATAGCAACAACAATAACTACAACAACAACAGCAACAGCAACAGCAACTGCAGTGCCATCATCAGTTAAATTATGTGATAATATGCCAACAATGAGTGTGCAACAGCAACAGCGACAGCAATCACAACAACAGCAGCAGCAACTACAACAGCGATCAACAGCAACTGCAACAGCAACAGCAACAGCAATCAACACGCAAAAGCCCAAAACCAAACGTGTCACTGGCAGCAGGGCGGCGCAGGAGGTGCGCAATTGAGTATCGGGCCACATGACTAGCGTGAAAGATGCGGCCCCAACGGCAACAGCACGTAGTGCCCCGCAGCAACAGCAGCAGCCACCGCCACAGCAACAGCAACAGCAGCTACACACAGCAACACCAAAATTGCTGTTGCCTTTTTTGGTTTTAGTTGCCGGCGGCTCAATCAGTTTGTCACCCGGGCGATATATAGAGTGATTAAGTGGCCCATGGATTGGATTCGAGTTGGCCAACTGGACACAAGGTGCCAGGCCAGGCCGGGCCGGGCCGGGCCGCTGGCCGCAGCCTAGAAACGTGCCGCAATGCAACAGCAGCAATTGCTGAATTTTGCATTAGTTGCACGCGGGCAATCATATACGAAAAATCTAGACAATATTTGACGCATAATTGCATTAGAGCTGCCTGCCAATCAATTCAATCAGCGCATAAAATCACAACAGCAGCAGCAACAGCAACAGCAACAACAGCAGCAGCAACTAGAGCTGCCAGCAAGTGAGCGCCTGTCTTTTGTCTGGCTTGGCAAAGCAACAACAACTACAATCACAACTGAGAAGCAGCAGCAGCAACAACAACAACAACAGCAACTGTTGCTGCTGCTGCTGCTGCTGCTGCTGATTTGTTGCTTGTTGTGTGACGACAACGACGACTGCGTGGCGTCCGTGTAATCGCACTTCATGTCTAATTAGACTTGTTTATGCCCATTTGGAAAACTGAAATGCAGCAGCAGCAGCAGCAACAACAACAACCACATTGCTGTGATGCATGCACATATTATTTTATTTTTTATGGCTATCTTCACGGTTATTTTCATTTAAATCGCAATTCAAACTCGGCAGCTCGTCGACTCGCCGTCGAATGACATTTTAAATGACAATTTTGCGCCTTTTGCAATTCATTTTATTTATTTATTTTTTTATTTTCTTCCCCGCCGCTGAACGCACCCCAGCAACAGTTGAGCTGCATGAAAAAATGCGAAGCTCGTTGCGTGGCAGCAGGAGAGTGAAAGAAAAAAAAAATAATTGAATAAAATTGAATGTAATAATGCAAATTGTTTTATCAATAAATTCTAGACACATGCAAAACGCACAACTCGCAACGAGTAATTATTGTTGCTGTTGCTGCTGCGGCAGCCTAAATGAATTTATGTGCCAATAAATTTAAAGCAAATTAGCAAACGACGTTTTAAGTAGACGACGACGAACAACGCGCTTTGCGCCAACGATTTATGGACTAGGCAGCGATTCAGCGACCCATTCAGCTCAGCTCAGCTCAGCCCAGCTCAGCTCAGCAGAGCTCTGCTCTGCGTCTCGGCGATTTGATTGATGAGCGAGCCGAGCGCACAGCAAGCCGCAAGCCGCTTAGCCAATAAACAGTTGCCTTTTAAAGCCGGCCCAAATCGGCCATGTCAGAAACAATTCGCTGGCAGTGAATGCGTTTGCGATTGCGAGTGTTAGGCCGTGTGGAGTCGCCGCACGGCCAACTGCAGCGAGTGTCCAGTCCAAAATGGCGACGCCGGTAATTAATCAGTTGTTTTTTTTGCCAGCCTTCGGCTTTTGGCCAGGCAATAAAAAGCCACAGTCACTGCCTTTAAGCGATTGCACACTGCATGAATTAATGGCTGCGTATTCGACTAGTCGTTGCAGCATTCACATTAATTAAGTGGACACGTCAACGAGTCCAGTCAATTGACGAGTGCCAGTTAAGTGTAGCGTGAGAATCAATTTAATTTAAATTCTATACTCGTTACGCTACTCGTTGCCGCTCTACTCGCTGAGGTTCTCGTTATTGCTCGCCTCGTTGCCTCGTTATTGATCTCTGCGATATTTTACTTGTTGCTCTATTTTACTTACCCCTTTTGCTATTGGTTTATATTGTTCTACTAATAGATTATCTCATCGCTCTACTCGCTGCTTTTTTACTCGTTGTAAATCTTTTGGTTGTTGTCATTATCGTTCTCCTCTTCTCCTGCTGCTGTTGGCTATTCTCTTACAATAATAGATAGACTCATTGGACTACACGTTGTTAATCTACACGTTAATTCTCTACTCGTTGTAGTTTGACTGGTTATTGCTTTGGTAATAGTAGCTTCACTCGCTGTTGCTCTACTACTTTGTATTACTGACTTCGTTGTAGCTTTACTCTTATTGTTCTAGTAGGCATTCAGATGTCACTTGCTTTTGTACTACTCGCTTTGGCTTTTCTCGTTTATATTCTTAATATTGTGTTGGACGTGTTCGTTCCTGCGCATATCGTTAATTCACTTTTCTTTGCCTTCACTTATCGTCGCTCTTTAGCTTCACTCGCTAAAGTGCTGCTCTCTAAAAGTAGCAAAATATCTACACAATTATATTGCTGACAACAACAGGAGCAACAACTGCAACCATCTTATTAGTCACACCTTTGTGCATGACACCACAAACGCCATTGGTGGTCTGTTTTAGAGAGGGCGTGCAAATCAAGTGCAGATACAAGATATACTCACAAGAAGGGCAGCTAGCCAGCCGGTTGCTGTTGTTGTTCCTGTTGCTGCGGCTGTCTGTGGTGTTGTTGTTGCCGCCATCAACAGCAGCAGCAGCAGCAGAGACAGCCAGAGCCACGGCTAGAGCAACAGCCTAAAGTATGAGTCTTGTTTTTTAAAATTACATGAACAAAATGGCGAAGTCCGTCGCCAGACGTAGCAGCAACAGCAGCAGCAGCAGCTTGTGAGGTCCACACGCAGCGAAACAACAACAAGAACCGAAAACAAGCTAAAGGCACAGACTATGCCCGGTCAGGTCTAGAGCTTTACGGCCTAGACGGAACACTGTCCTGCACCGCAGCACCCGCACCGTGTGCTTCGGCTTGGGTTCGTTTCGGTTTGGGCTCTGTTGTCGTTTAATCGAAGTCGATTCGACGAGTTATGGTAATTAAAAAGGTGTTCCTTCTTGCAACAGTCGCGAATGTCTTTGCTTGGGGGGTCTCGCGGTTTGACTGCGCTCGCTGCAGACAAATTCATATTTTATGACAAAACCTCGTTTCCCCCATTCTCTCTCCTTTGCCACCAACTTGCGCTCGCTCTCTGTCGCTCCACAGGCCTGGTCTGGGCGGCTCGTGCACTTTGGTGGGTGGTCGCCTACAGGAATGTCGCCGACTTGCCACAGTCTACAGCCATTTGCAACGTCTTTGTGCAGCTTACATGTGTGTGTGTGTGTGTGTGTGTGTGTGTGTGTGTGTGTGTGTGTGTTTGCCTCTGTTTGGGCCTGTCAAGTTTTGTCAAGTTACTGCCGCCAAACGGAATACTTTATGCCGTTTTGTTTTTTATTTTTTTTTGGTTTTTTTTTGTGGTCTCATTGCATTTTCGCATGCTAAGCGAACTAATCTTATACTCTCTCCTTCTCTCTTCCACACTCTATGCCCGTCTCTTTCTCCTGCTGTCCTGTAGACAATACTGAACTCAATGCATAAATATCAGCCGCGCTTTCATTTGGTGCGAGCCAACGATATCTTGAAGCTACCATATTCCACGTTTCGCACGTACGTTTTCAAGGAGACGGAGTTTATTGCGGTGACTGCATATCAAAATGAGAAGGTAAGCTATACTCAATATAGACACTGATCAGCTGATCATTAATGAATGCCATTAAAATAAATATCGTTATTTTCGTTTTACAGATAACTCAGCTGAAAATTGACAACAATCCCTTTGCGAAGGGCTTTCGTGATACGGGTGCTGGCAAACGCGAAAAGAAGTGAGTATCACTAGAGTTAAGCAATTTCCTTGACCAAATATATTCTTTCCCTATATATCTATATACATATATATACAGTCCTTGAGGGTAATTTAGGGTTGAAAGTGATTTTCACCATGCGAATACTTCTTGGAGCATACTTGTTGCTAGGTTATCAGAGTCTGGCGATGCGCTTCCTCTGGCCAGTGCGAAGCTAACCACTCTTGTTGTCGAAGGACGTCCTTTAAGGCACGAATTCCAATCAATTGCCTTAAAATGAAATAATATTGCTTCTGGATCGGCGGGGTTCTGTCGCTATAAAATGACATAATCTCGCCATGCTCAAAGGCGGAGCTATGTCGTCTCCAAACATCAAGATTTGACTGCTAGCCAGTCCGTGTTAGCTATTGTACTTGGAATGTCAGGTACTCTCTGGTATATGAACTTAACTCTTTTCGCCCTCGGCTTGGCTCATTGGATGTTTTGCTTAAATTCAACTTTGCAACCCTCTTCGATTCAATTAGACTGCAAATGCGCTCATAAGTTTGGCTGAATGAGACATTAGAGGACAATACATCAAATCAACTCTTAACTCTGCCTGTCTGCTTGGCTGGACAGCTCCGAATTTGAATTGAACACGAAATCGAAACCCTCAATTCACAAAGCTCAAACTGTCGCTCGCTCAAAGTACTCCATGCCGACTGCCTCAAAAAGCAAACTAATCAGCACTTTGAGCTGCACATCGAGTGGGTGTTGCAGGGGCTTGGCTGGGAGGCGGGTGGGAGCCGGGTGGTCATTGGGAATTGGCTTGTCTTTGGTATTTGTTGTTAGGCCATAGCTCGTTTGTCTAGCTTGACTCTGTGTGCTCATTTGTCCTGCTTGTATCTGTATCTGTATCTGTTTCTGTATCCGTAGCTGTATCTCTGCCTTGATTAGCAGACATTAATTTTTGTCAAATCTGTGCGGAACTAATTAGCCTGCTGCTTGTCAAATTGCAACTCATACAAAGCGCCAAACGTCAAGGACTGACCGGGGTGGCATGGATGCGGAATTCCAGCCTGAGTCCGAGTGGCCACAAAGTCAACATAATGATGAGCTCCGGCTGCGGCTGCGGCTGCTGTTTATCATCATGATGTCGATGGCGATGATGATGATGACTGGCACCTTTGGTATATATATATACATATATAGTCGGGGGGAGTGTTGGGGGCCACCCACCAGCTGTGCGCTTGTAATCCATATTGATGGATTGATTTCAATTTCCTGTTGGCCGAACGAGCACGCCCGCAGTGCAATTCAGCGTGGGCGCTGATCAAATGCTTTCTGACTTTTTCGCAATTGTTTTTGAAGGATAACCCAAAAAGTCAACACACAACAGCAATGGGGGCATTTGACTAGGGCCTGGAGTGGTTCCGGTTTCCGGCCACAACAGCAGAGACCGAAACGGAGACGGAGGCGGAGGCGGAGTCGGCCAGTCCTGTTTGAAATCTGTGACTTAGCATAATGATGAATGACATTTAATAGCTGGCTCAACGTTTTGTTAAACGTTACAAATCAATTTTCACTTTGTGTGTGTGTGTGTGTGTGTGTGTGTGTGTGTAACTGACAATGACAAGACGATGATGAGCTGCGGCGTATTTGGACAGGCACTGGGAACGACTTCATCAGTCTTCTGACTTCTGTTTGCTGCATTGACACAAACAATTTACTTGCGGCCCTTTCCGTTGAGTTGTTGTAAAACTGATTACAAGCGCCTTGATTGACATTAGCTGCCGCCCGCAGACCCCCCCACACAGACCCCAGCCCTGCCTGCCTAGCCCCAGCCCCCAACTGCAACCCCGCCTAGCCGGGCTGTCTGTTTAGCTCTTGTCTAGTTTCCTTTTATGCTTGGCACCCATTAATATGCCCAAAACGGGTATAAACGTTTGCCAATCAATGTATGTACGCACACAAATCGACTGCCTCGTCCACATTAAGTATTTATGTTCTCGATCGAGACGCGAGACTGCGTCGTTTAAGCCATGTCTGACCGCTAACTGCTTCCATTTTATCAAAACCGATAAATATCGATTGCCAATTCTCCTAATTTGAGTAGATCTCGGCAATAATACAAGTCAGATGCAACAGATTTTAATCGTTTGCCCATTAAAAAAGTTGAGCATATACAAATCAAGACTATTTTAGATTTTCCGTTTGTTCTTTCACAAATCGATATATATCGATATCCAATAAAATCCCTTGTCTAAATGGCAGATATATAAAAAATTAATGTGCTCTGCATTAGCATGCAGGCATTAGGTTTATTTTACTCTTTCGATTGCACGTATCGATTATTATCGATTTCGAAACCCACCGCGCATATTGCGTGTCTGTCTGATTACAGGGTATCTGCGTGTTGGTCATTTCTGCCGCGTAAGGTTTCTATTTGCCTCCGACTGTCAGCAAAATTCATGCATTGCCTGTTTTTGTCAGCCAACCAACAGACCCAGGCTTCCCCACAAACCGCCCGCTCCGATTGTCCTGCTGAAATTTGACTGGTCATTGCTGTGACAGCCATGTGTCAGGTTTTTGGCTTGGGCTTCGGTTTCGTTTTGGGTTTGGGTTTGGGTTTGCGCTTTGAGTTTTCCTCCAAAGTTGAGGGCAATTATCAATGAAAAGCCTGCGCTCAAAAGTAGACTATGGCTTAATACCATTGCAGCGTGTACTATGTATAACTGCCATATGATGTGTCTAGAAGACATCTGCAATCCAGTTAAACATATATATTCGAGTCCGTCCGCCTTTGCTCTTTTCATTCTCTCGGAGCCGATCCGACCGGAATACTATATCACAGTTGCCTTTGGCGTGATCTGCTTATCAAGATGATTGACTTGACTTCGCCAAATGCATCTTTGCTGTGTGCTATATGTCATATGCCTTATGCTATATGCCAAGTGATATATGCTATATGCCATATAAGCTGTATGCTTAATGGGAAAATTAAGTCGTTTTAAAGATAACTCGACAATCCTGCGCTCGCCTATTTGCAAAGCTTTTTTAATCTGCGTCCTGCGTCAAAGTAGCCATTCATATATATGCTTTTTATTTATTTTTTTCTTTTTATGATGATTATTTTTGGTGCCAAGGCGTCGTGTGTAGGAGTTGGAGGGTTGCTGCAAGCCACTAAAGCGCTTAGCTAACTTTTTGCATAGACTTTCAATTAGCCCGAATGCCCAATGCCCGGGCCGGGCCGGGCCGGGCTGGGCCCATAAAATCTGGGCAATTAGTGCGACTTAGGCAAACTCGAGCCTTTTGTCAATTGGCAGCAACAACAACGAAAAAACAAAACACATTTTAAGCAGCTCAACGCGGCAGCAACTTTTTGTGGTTAACCCTTTTTTTGCAGCCAGCCAGTGTCTGGGCTGCGCTTCATTAGCAGCAGCAACAACAACAACAACAACAACAACAACAACAATGCCGTGACGACATTTTCACCGCTCGCTCGTCCTGCGACTTGGGTGTCGCTGCACAGCAAGCGCCGCTAATTGGTGGCAACTATGCCACAGTCAACTGTCCCTGCCCCCCCCTCTCTCTCTCTCTCTCTCTCTCCCATTTTCACCCCGCTCAGACAACTGCGCAACTTCCGGCGGAATGATATTCATCTCGCCGGTCACACTCCCCCCGTCGCCCCGTTCGCAACTCTTTGCAATTGCCTTTGCATTGGCCGCGGGCGATACGGAAATCTAAAGTGAAAACCGTTTTAACAGCAGCAGCAGCAGCAAACGAGAAGCTGCCAGCAATTGAAATTCCTTTTCATATTTATTTGCCAGCCAGTGTTGCGTCACACCCCCTGCCCCCCTGCCCGGACCAGCTCAGGCACAGCCTTGCCACATGCGGCTGCAGCCAAATAGCCGCAGGCGTTAGTTGACAATTGGCGCACTTTTTTATTCGCTTCATTTGACCCCCCCACCCCCCTCTCTTCTTCCCTCTCCCTGCCCCGGCTCTGCATGTCTCTCTGTTAATTTGCCAATGTTGTGCTGGGCGTGGCTCGAGTGGGCGTGTGTGCGGGGACTGGTTTTAGCCGCACATTTAGATATAATTCAAAAATTACAGAGCAGCGCAATTTCAACAACTTTCGCCGCCCACGCCCCTGCACAGATGAGGGGGAGATGAGGGGTCTTCAGCACAAAAGCCAAGATAAACGTCTTAGTTGCCTTTTGTGCGAGTGCTGAAATTTATGGTTGAATTACATGTGAGCCACAGGAGCGGTTTAGCATTAGACTCTTCAATTGGGCGCACCTCCAGCTACGGGGCGCTTAAAATGGAAATTTCACATCAATATGATCGATAACAAGTTAAGATTTAGGATAATAATTAATGGAAATTTAAGGTACATTTAGTGGACATTTATATGGACATTTATGTTGACATTTAAGGTAAAGTTTGATGGAATTTGTATGGTCATTTTTAGGGTCACATGTTAGTGAAATTTTAGTGGCAAGTTTTGTAGACATTTTTAGGTTAATTCTAATGCAAATTTTTGTGGACATTTTCAGCTTATTTTAATAGAAATTGTTCTACATTTTAAGTACATTTTTGGGTACTGTTTTGGATATATATTAGTTGAAAAATGTTATGGAAGTTGTAATACAATCTTTTACTTTAGAGGTTTATTTTCCTTACTAATCCTGTTATGGCCGAAATTGCTTAGCTAAATAAACAAAAATAGTTTTCCAGCGTGTGAAAGGCTGCTTTCATGGCATCATAATCCCGTTTTTGCCAGCAACAAAATATTGTTAGCTTTTCTATTCAGCTTTTGATTTGTTACTTGTAGGCAATATTTTCGGCGCCCCATTTTAGGCGCCGTTTTTGTTTCTAGCTAACCCCGCGCCCTTGTTGTTAGCTGGTTGCCCTTTGTTGTTAAGTGGGTGGGCCCGTAAAGCTGCCTAGATTAACACAAATTGATTTGCTATTAAATTAGGTATATACACAACACATACACACACACACACACACTCGCACACAGGTGATGCGAAGTACGTGGAAAAACAGTTAAGTGTAAAAGAAGACGCCTGTGGCGAAATTGCGAGCTCCTGTCTATGGGTGGTTCCGGTCTTTGTGGTTGCTGTGATAATGATACACACATGTCCGTTTGCCGTGTGTGCCTGTGTGTGCGAGTGTGTCTGGCTGTGTGTGTGTGCGCTAGTAAATTGCCCAATTTGCGAGGACGGCCTGGCGCTGGCAGCGTTGCTTTGATGTGTGAACAACAACAAAAAAGCAAACGTACAAAATGCACGGACCTAGTTTGGCAGGGTTGCGCGGGGGAGTGGCGGCGGCTTTGGTGAGAGACACAGGGGGAGGGGGGGAAATGCTACTGGAGCTTACGGTGTATTAGGGCCAGTGCAGACACTAAATTACACTAACGTGTTTTGAATTATTTTTCAATTTCATTGTCGGCCCAGACACAAACTGCCGCCTGTTTCCGCCTGCCATTGTTACATTTCAATTAAGGTTCCGGCTATACATATATATCCTCCCCCACCTCCCTCCGACCCGGAACAGCAGCCCTTTGCCCCCATGCCAGTCATTCATATGCCGCCAGCGTCGTTTTATCATTTAACAGATATTCCCAGCTAGCACAAATATTATGCCAGTGCCTCGAATAGCCAACAAAAAGCCTAATAGATAAAAAAAAAAATAAAATAAGAACGTAACCAAAAACGCGGCACACCCCAAAAGTGCCAGTGTTGCAAAATGTTCGCATTCGATTGCATTTCAGTTTAGCCGATTTTCGGCTAATTTCATTTACATTGGTACCAACAGTTATTTTCTTTACAGATAGATGATAATGATATTGTAGCATACGATTAGTCTGGGACTCGAACCTAGAATCAGACGACCTTTTAAAGCTTGCAATAATGCAAATTTGGGTTAAAATGATTCACAATTGGGCTTATGAGTAATAATAATCGAAATTGCCTTAATCTATTCAGCCTTTTGGCATGCTAAGATCAAATAGAGATCCAAGTTCTTCAAGAATGCCCACGCTTGCTTTTCCTATCAGTTAATATCTCATATAACATGGTTTTACCATGACTAATGTGCATTTAGACAATTGGATGTTCTAATTTGTTTTGTTTTCTCGTACAACTGTTGTTACAGGCAAGCGCTGATGTCCAATCGAGGGTCCGACTCGGACAAACTGAATCCCACGCATGTGAGCAGCTCGCGAGCACCGCTCCATTTGGGACATGCAGGTCGGCCGCCACATTTGCATCCCGCGCACGCCGCGGCGCTGCTCGATAATCAGCAGGACGATGAGGATAAGCTATTGGATGTGGTGGGGCCGCCGCAGAGTCCGCTGTTGCCATTGAGCCACTCGCTGCAGCAGATGCACGCGCACCAGCACTCGGGTAAGTTATCAAACAGCGACAGATGTTCTCTGAACTGCGTCCAATTGATTTGAGCAACATGTCTAACTGGTGACATTTTTTTCTTTCTATTTCTTCTCGTTCCATGCAATTCGTTACTCGTCACTCGCTAACGTTACTCGTCACTCGCCACTTGTCACTCGCCACTCGCTACTCTTTACTCGCCTCTCGTGTGATTAGCAGCACTGGCTGCCTGGTTCAATCATTTGGCTGGCGCTGGCGCCGGTGAGCATGCGGCAGCGGCCAATGCAGAGGACGCACTGCGTCGCCGTTTGCAGGCGGACGATATGGAGCGCGATGGCAGCGATTCGAGTTGCTCGGAAAGCGTCGGCGGCAGCACCGGCGGTGCCTTTCGTCCCACCTCAACGGGCAGTCCCAAAGAGGGCGTTGGCGGCGGTGCAGCTGCTGCAGCGGCGGCGGCAGCGGCCGGTCTCAATGCGGCCGGCAGCTATCCGTCGCCCAATATATCTGTGGGACCACCAATACACCCGTCGCCGCATCTGTTGCCTTACCTCTATCCGCACGGACTCTATCCGCCGCCGCATCTGGGCCTGCTGCACAATCCGGCAGCGGCCGCTGCCATGAATCCCGCCGGCCTCAATCCGGGCCTGCTGTTCAATGCGCAGCTCGCGCTGGCTGCCCAGCATCCGGCGCTGTTCGGGCACGCCTATGCGGCCGCCGGACATACGCCCGTCTCGCCGCTGCAGGGCCTGAAGAGTCATCGCTTCTCGCCGTACAGCTTGCCGGGCAGCCTGGGCTCGGCCTTTGATGCTGTGACGCCCGGCTCGAATGCCAATCGCAGCGGCGGCAATGGCAGCGCCGATGCAGCAGCGCCGCCCAATCTGCTGCCCGCTGGCAGCGGCGGCCTGGGCCTGGACAACGGACCGCGCAGCCTGAGCTCCAGTCCGCGACCGCGCGCCTCCTCGCACTCGCCGCCAACGCGGCCCATATCAATGTCGCCGACAACGCCGCCATCGCTGCTGAAGCGGCAGGCGCAGCACTCGCCGTCGGAGCTCAAGAGCATGGAGAAGATGGTTAACGGCCTCGAGGTGCAGCACAATGGCAGCGCTGCGGCAGCGGCGGCAGCAGCAGCAGCAGCGGCAGCGGCTGCCTCATTGCTATCAGAGGAAACGGCGCAACTGCATCACACCCAGGCGCATCACACACATCCGCACACACATCATACGCACGGACACGGGCATCATGCGGCGGCCGCAACGGATCAGTGACAATTACAGGACGGCCGCTCCGACTGCGAGGAGGGCGGCCCCGATGACGATGACGACGACGAGCACGATCGCAGCTCTGTCATCGATCTGGATGTCGATGTCTGACCGCAAACGGTGCAGCTGCAGCAGCTTTAGCTCGCGCCCAACAGCAGCAGCTGGGGCCCAGCAATGGCCCGCGCTCCGGCCCTGGCCAGCGGCCGCAGTTAACCAACACTGCTCTTCAGTGTAAATAGCGCCAGCGATCTATATTAGGCATATTTGTAGCATATAGCATGTAGTACACACACACCCAGACACACACCCAGACACACACACACACGCACACGCACCTAATACCCATAGAGCCTAGAGACGTTGCGGGTCGCTTTGCGTATAGCTGTAATCCGATATATATATATACATATATATATATATATGTTTTTTTTTTTTTTTTTGTGTGTAGTCGATATAAGCAACGCCTAGCCTGTAAATTTTTTGTGATGCGCAGGACCCGCCAGCTTTGAAAACCTAGTTTAAAGAGAGAGAGAGAGAGAGTAGTAGAAGAAAGCGAGGCGAGAGAGAGAGAGAGAGAGAGAGAGAGAGAGAAAGTTGTTTTCGTTTCCTTAAACGTTGCCCAGTGCTCTAGCAATTAGTTGAAGCTTTTTGCATTATTCCCTCCCCCCACCACCCACAATTACTAGCACTTAAGCATAACAACTTTATATATATATATATATGTATGTAACACACACACACACACAGAAATATTTCTTCATAGATGATATTAAAAGAGAGCGAGCGAGAGGGAGCAGCAAATAAAACGCGCCCAGCGGCAGACAAATTTATATGCATATGCATCTGCATATATGCACATACATATACATATATATGTATACATATATTGATATATTGATATTGTACGATTGAAACAAATTAGCAACATCAAAGATGGCGCCTATATATATACACACACACATATATACACCTACACACACACACACACACACACACACACACACTCACACATACATGTAAATCTAAATACAATGTAACCTTTGACAAAAAGCAGCAAATGCGAATGGCATAAAGAACACAAGAATAACGCGAGAAAAAAAAAAACAAAAAGAAAACTAAAAAAAAAAAATAACAAAAAAAAATTAAAAAAAAAAAGAAAGGCATAACAAAATAAGCATGCAAAGAGCGAACATTTTTTTTCTTAGTCATAGGATGAAATTTTTTTTTTTAGTAATCGTAAATTGATTAAAATAAGAAAAGAAAATAAACCCAAAAAAAAAAATAAAAAAAAAATCAAAATAAAAAAATTAAATAAATGAAAAATACACAAAAAAAATTGCGTAAAAAGCGAAAGCATTAACTATATTTAAACTAATTTATGTAGTTCTTAAGTACCGTGTACCGTAACATCCATACAAATGCATCATTTATATTCATTTGGGGCACCCTCCCCTCCCCCCTCCCCCCACCCCTACCCCCCGCCCCCCTGCAATGCATGTCGAGTGGGTTTTAGATGGGGTTGAGCCGGGCAGGCAGGCAGGCATTATTCTGGCCCCCCCGCCCTCGCAGGGTAGCCCCCTGTTTGGGTTCCACAGCATTGACGAGCTTCTCTTCTTCTTCTTCTTGTAGACACTTAGTAGCAGCGACACACACACACACACACACACGCACAGACACAA
Source organism: Drosophila ezoana (assembly GCA_035045725.1). Classification (NCBI taxonomy): domain Eukaryota; kingdom Metazoa; phylum Arthropoda; class Insecta; order Diptera; family Drosophilidae; genus Drosophila; species Drosophila ezoana. The sequence goes on from JAWNOU010000058.1 coordinate 6,097,561, forward strand.
AGCCAGTTATAATGCAGCATACATAGCACAGTTTCACGATATTGCATCCTATAATACAAGTTCTAATGTATTCAACTTTTTTTTTTTTTTTACTATATATATATATTTTTTAGAACTTTTTTTTTTTTTTTGCTAATTTTTAAGTTCTAAAACCAAAGAACAAGACACTTTTTTTTTGTATATTTATAATTCTTTAGAACAGACTCGGAATAGCTACTTAGTATTATTGTGTGTGTTTTATTTTAATCATATATACATCCTATACATATAGCATGTATACATATATATATACATATATATACATATATTTATGTACACCAATTTTTTTAATATTTTTTTTTCGTAAATTAAGTGAATTATTAAAAGGCATTCAACGCATGTTCCTCGCATAAGTTTAGAGCGACAAAGACGCAGCAAAAAGCAACTGCTTTAAGTTTCAAACACGACCCCCTGACCCCCTGACCTCTGACCCCCACCCACCCAAGAACCTAAAAACAATATGCACACACTCTCACACACACACACACACACACGCAGACATATGAGCAAAATATTGGAAAAATTAACAAGAAATGAAATAAAAGCAGAAAAAATAAATGAATGAAAAATAAAGAAAAAAGGACAATGTTTTAGCGCAGTTTCTTTTCCTAATACATCTATGTATGTATGTATACATGTTTATATACATATATGTATGTATGCACATACATATACATATGTTTATGAGTGTACCCTTATATAAAATTGATATATTTTTTTTTTTTTGTGTTTGTTTAGCTGTTTTTTGAATGAGTTTTACGCAAAAGCAATATTAATTATAGTTAATTAAATTTAAATGCAAACACAAACACGACAAACAAAAGAAAAACAAGAAACATGCATTATAAATATATATATAGTATATATATATAAATATATTTAAATATATATATTATATATATAAACAAATATTAACTTAACGATGAAGCAACAACACCTCATGTCACTGCAATTATATTAAAATTAATTAAACAACAACAAAACAAAGGAAATTAAATAAAAATTATTGCTAAAAAAAAAAAAAACAAAAAACAAAAACAAAACAAATAAAAAATAAAAACAAAACAAAAACAACAACTACAACAACATACATGCAAGAAGATAAACGTGTTTCATTTTTATTACTATCATTATTTATTAACCTGAATTTCTGAATTCTGAATTTGGCTATCTGTTCCCGCCCGGCAGGCACCGTCAAATGCGAGGCATTTATCAAACAAACAGGACAAAGGATATTCATTTTATAATGCAGAAATATTATACATGAACAAAAACGTTGGCAAATAATACGAAGTGCTGAATATTTACAAAAATGAGCAGCATAATTGTTTTCAATGCCCCAGCGGAAACTTTTGTATCACTGCAAATAAATTGGTGTACAATTTATGTATACGCAAATAAAGCCGTGTAAATATCCAGTGTCATAATTAAGTGGCCCCAACTTAACTTTGTATCAGTCCACCAACAAAGGCAAACACGGATGCAGACATAAATACAGATACAGACAGAGATACAAATACAGATATAGATACAGATACAGATATGTAAGTATACAGACATAGATACAGATACAAAAACAGATTCAGATACACATAAACTTACAGATTCAGATACAGATACAGATACAGATACAGATACAGATACAGATACAGATACAGATACAGATACAGATACAGATACAGATACAGATACAGATACAGATACAGATACAGATACAGATACAGATACAGATACAGATACAGATACAGATACAGATACAGATACAGATACAGATACAGATACAGATACAGATACAGATACAGATACAGATACAGATACAGATACAGATACAGATACAGATACAGATACAGATACAGATACAGATACAGATACAGATACAGATACAGATACAGATACAGATACAGATACAGATACAGATACAGATACAGATACAGATACAGATACAGATACAGATACAGATACAGATACAGATACAGATACAGATACAGATACAGATACAGATACAGATACAGATACAGATACAGATACAGATACAGATACAGATACGGCAGAGATTACGGCTGGGTCTAGGAGTTTCAAAGGATTCCTCAACACACCAGCAGCCTCCGAGCTGGTCACTAAAAAAGGGCTCCAGGTTAATCAGATGACCTAAAACTAACTGACAAAATATATTGTTTATAAAATATTTTCATATATTTTATGATTCCTCAACTGTTAAAGTGTTAACCCTCTTCGAATCCGAATGCATTGCCCTGCCGGCTGCGGTAGGTGTAACATTTAATTTAATAAAGCCATAGTTTGTAATCTACGAGTGGAAGGGATGAGGGATGAGCCCGGCGTTCGCCCAGTTTTGGGAACAAGTCAATTTGGATTAAGCGCTGCGCCGCTAACCCTCGGCTAAGCCAAGCGTTAAGCACTCGACTAACAGTTACAGTTTACTAATAGAATTTGGCACGAATGCCAAAACTAACGAGTGCGAGTGTTGCGGATTAGCCCAGAGAGATATGGTGCGGAGCGCTGGCTAGACGATTCCCATCAGCGATAGAGCTAATTTCGGGTAATTGAAAGAGCTGACCCAAAGCTGTACAAATAGCTGGTTCCGCATGAGTGGCGACGCATGAGGTTGTAAATTGTAACGCTTCAATAGGAAGGAGCAAAAGAGTTGCAAGTTGCAGTGCAGCAATAAAAGGCGGCCAAAAACCGCAGCCCATTCCCCAGCCCTGAGCGTAACCCTAACCCAGGCCCGTAGTCCAAAGCTCACAGTCCGTAACCCTTTTATTTATATAATTTCTTGAACCCACGCACAGGCCATCATGAAAGACTGTCAATAAGTTTGAGTGTTTTGGCCCAAAAAGTCAAATGCGAGCTGAATGCGCACCATAAATTACGTATTATTAATTGCTGCCGCCGCTGCCGTCACAAATGTCGCCAGTGGCACCACCGCCAGAGCCACAACTGCCACACACTCGCGATGCTCGCTGAAGGGTTATGGCGATGTTGACAACACTTGCCCGGGTCCCTGCCCCCTTCCCCCTACATGATTCCAAATACAAATACATTTGCCCTAACTACGAGCTGGCAATTTGTAGCATGATTAATGTGATTGTTTACCAAGCAGCTGGGGTAAGTTGTATAAAATGTTCAATCTACAAACGAGAAACTTAACTAACGAGTAAAACATAACGAGAAGACTCAACTAGGCTTTTGGCTGGTCCATAACTTGCGAAGCTATGTAGGTAATAGGGCCTCTATTGCATACACTACTATGTCAACAAATCTTGTGCATAAGTGACGAGTAAACGTAGCGAGTGGCAACATGCATTTAACGAATGCATTTTAAGTTTAGGCGATGTCAATCATGTTATTAAAAGTAGCGATTGGCAAAACACAATACAACAATATGTCAACGAATCCATAAGCTTCACGTCACACTCAATAGTATCTACATATGCATACGAGTTGAAGTTTTATATAGCAAAAGAATCTTATGTAAATGTAACGAGTAAAAGGCACGAGAGGTAGCATACACATATGCCAGTCTTATAAGTACATACCAAGTAAAAGTAGCGAGTGGGAAGTGGACGGCGATATGTCGGTTGAGTTATGTCGCTTTGCCTATCTGTCATTAGCTTCTCGTCACATTTATTTGTACGAAAATGTAACGAGTAAATGTAACGAGTGGCAACTTGCACACATATATGTCAATATATCCAACGAATACGTATTAAATTGAAGTAGAGAATACATCTTAAGTTATGCAACGAGTAAGAGTAACGATCGGCATAGCTACTCGCCACATTTTGTTCAACGAGTCGACGAACAGTTGTATAACTCCATTAACGAACCACGATGATAGCCGTAAATTGTAATGTGCATACGCATTATCTTCCCGTGGTGGAGTCAGCAACAACAACAAATCGCCCATTATTGTCGCAGCTCTTGTCATCAATTGAAATTTTCTGCATGTCATTCGGCTGTGACAAGTCGCTGCCTGTCAATGTGCATTATCATAACTTGCGTTTTATTGCCAAAACATTTATGAGACAGGGCGGCAGCAGCAGCACAAAGTGCGTGCTGAAAGTTCCTCTATATATATGTACCATATATATATATGTATGCTCCATGGCTGGGTCGGGGGGTCGCAAGTGGAAGTTCCACGTTGAGGGGCGGTGCCTCAGAGCTGCGAGTCGCAACTATAATGATCATAATAATAGTTTTACGGGTTAGAGAAGTCACAGTCACAGCGCCAGCGACAACGACCAACAATTTAACAGCAACAACAACAGCAAGTAAAATCGGCGAAATTGTTTTCATACTTTCGATTTTTAACCCTTTCACAATGGTGCGTAGCGCATTGCGTGCGACAGCCCCAGCACAAAGGTCTGTCTGCCCATCGTGAGTGATGGGCTGAGCGGGCCAGGGGTTGCGGGGGGGATTGTGCGGTTGATGTTGTTGTTGTTGTTGTGGCTCGTTTGACTCAAGTTTGTTATGCATATTTTATTAGCGCATTCTGTGGATACGCACAGGCAGTTGACTCGTTGCGTGTCCTAAAAAGACACCAGCCCCCCCCACAGCCAATCGCCAACCCCCCACCCTCACCTGGTGCTAAAAAAGGGTTGCAGCCACAGAAAATGTCGCTGTTGTCGGGCAGTGCAACTGTTGTTGTTGTTGTTGTTGTTGCCACTGTTGACATTTAACTTAAGCGTCCGCACGGCAGCAATTAAAATGCTCAACTTGTCAACGACGAGGTTGCCCTTAACACCCACCCAACCACCCAACCGCCCAACCACCCAGCTGGCCCACTCTCCTGTTTTTGATTTGATTTGTGAACAACAAAGAGCCACAACGATGACAGCTACTAGAAAATAATTTATATATATATATTTTACTGTTTCCATGAGATTTAATGTGCATTTTTATTTTCGAATAGTTTTATAATACGTCAAACAAGGTATGATTCCCTTAATTATATATTAAATCACGTTAATATTCAGGGATTTATATATGTTCAAATAAGCTGACTAGCTTACGAACTGGTTCATTGGAACAGTTGCTCAGAGCTGAGCTTTAAAGCTAAGCACTTGCACTGGAACTCAATTAAAGCTGCCAATTTTAGTTGTAATTGGTTAAAAAATGCTTCTAAAATGGTTCATGTTGGCCCGTGAGCTGATTTAAAGGTAATTTGAAAGGTGATATTGAAAAAAGTAACTAACTGAGCTGGTTCAAAAAGGCTTTGTCGGGCTTTTAGCTTGTTTCAAATGTTTGCTAACGAACTGGTTCAGAAGTGATACCAAAATGTTCAGTGCGAAAGCAATGCAAGATATTGAACTTGTATTTATTGATGGAAGATACGCTGAATGTGGAATCAGTTGAAAAGTTCACGTTCAAAGGGTCTGAGATCCTTGACAGACATGGCTAGATCGACTCGGCTATTGATGCTGATCAAGAATATACATGCTCTGCGGAGTCGAAAATGCTTCCTTCTGCCTGCTACATACAAAACAGCACAAGACTCTTTTGCACGAATGTAATCGAGTTGTTGAAAGTTGACAAAATTGAATAGGCATCAAGTGCAGCATTTTTGTAGAGACTGTTGCATCTGGTGTTAACAAAGCTGCAAAGAAGATAAAACGGATACATTTTATTGACAATTTAATGCCTATGCTAATGAGTCGGAACAGCTCTGAAATGTGCTGGCCGCGACAGGTGCACCGAAAACCCCAGGAAGCCGACTGTTTTTGTTTTTTATGACAACAGCAGCAGCAGCTTCATGCGGCGCCATTAAATCCGCAATGCACAAAATAAACAGACGTGCTTCGGTCGGGCGTGCTCGACCAGAAGATGCCCAGCATAGAGCGGAAAGCCAGTTTGATTAACTAAGTTGTTTATGGTCTGATCCTTATGAAGTTTTCAGGGCTTGAATGTGGCATACAAAAGTGTGGGCTTAGGTATACCAAGAGTACAGGAATACTATATGAGAACCCATGTCCCAAGTTTTATGCAGCTTGCTGTGATAATCTTTGAGTTATGCTTCAGAGATCAAGTCTCCAAGCTGCAATTTATCGATACTATGATAAAGGAGGCAGATATCGATCACCAGATAACCAAGCTTGACACAAGGAAATATATACTTAGATGCACCTAAAGTTTCAAGTCCAGACTAGACTAGACTAGTCTATACTTTGTCAAGACCAATATACCCCTTTTCAACTATTTTCAATTGTTGGTGGGTATACAAAACACAAATCGAAAAGTCAGAAAGCGGCTCAAAAAGCTGCGTCTGTCAGCACCTAGCGGCCTAATCAACCTAAACAACAACAGTAACACACACTTCACACATATACCAGCTATAAGAGGCACACTCACACACACACACACACACACGCACACGCACAACACCAACTTTTGTATCCCTACTCTGAGCTGTCGTTCCGTGCGCGCTTTTGATCATTTTATAAGCGCAATTTCCCTTTTTACGATTATCTTCTCATGCGCAACCAAAAAAGGCAGAACCCACACCTACCCTGCCGCCCACCGCCCCTTTTTCTCTACACACACACGCACACACACACACACACAAAGCAGCAGGGCCCAGTGCTGCCCCCGTTAAATGCGACCATCAATACGTGGAAATTTGTTTTCAATTTTTTGGTTACAATGGTCATAAAAACAGCTCACGCACACACACCTGTGTGTGTGTGTGTGTGTGTGTGTGTGTGTGTGTGTGGCAAAGGGTTAAGGGTGCCACTGCAGGAGCAGGGGCTAGCCATAAAAATGCAAATGCGCGACCATAAATAACATGGCACGGACAGACAGTGAGACAGCAAGAGAGCAAGGGAGAGAACGAGAAAGTGATAGAGAGAGCGAGAGAGAGAAAGAGGAGAGTGGGAAAGAGAAGCGGGCTAATAAAAACCACCCAACGATTTAAAACCAGCGCTGCCAAAAAATAAGAAAATATATACATATACATGTTATATCAAAAACGACCGCCACAACGGCTAGGTGCGGCGGTGCACAGAGGGCGTGGCATGGGCATCATGTGGTGTGCGGTGTGTGTGTGTGTGTGGGCGAACGCAAATGCAACGCTTCAATGAATGCGATGACGCCAGAGTTGACTGAGTCAAAGGGTTACCACGCTAGCCAAAGACTCCACACACACACACACACACACAAACTGAGCGCCACGCCCCTTGCCGCCCCCGTTCGCTTTGCAGTATATATATGGGCTGTCGCCAGCAGCGCCGTTCGCGTTTAAACGACGCGACAAATTAAAATTCCCTACATCCGGCAAATATAAACCCAATTCATGCCCACCCCAAAAGCCACCTTTGCAGCGCACACCACACACACACACACCGCCCCCTGCGTGGCCGCTGCGTAGGCGTTGCTCTACAAGTTTAACCAAAAGTCATGCTCGATTAAATTGCTTTTGTTGCCGTTGTTGTGGCTGCCACAGTGGCTGCCACAGCGGCTGCTGCTGTTGCATTTGCCCGGAAGTTGAGTTACCGAAAAAGCGCGCAGACTCGATTCCAATTCCAAAAACATCATCCCCCCCACCATAGTCATGGTAATAGCCAATTCTCAAACCCCCATCCCCCCCCCTCCTACCCTCTCCACCTTCATTCAGCTGTAACGAGCCGCGTGTAGGTGCCCCCGCTTTGTTCGGGGCGCAAATTTGAAAATCAGTTAGCGGTCAATTTTGATGGCTTGCCACAAATGAGGCCCCCCTTTTCAAAAAATAATGCGGTGTTTTTGGTGTGGCATTGTGCAGCACACCAACTGCAGCAGCCCCGCAACCGGCTTACCCCCCTCGCTTACCCCATGCCCGACTTGTTCAACGCTGAGCAACCGCTTGCCGAGCTGTAGGCTCTATTTGATTGTCATTCCGATTCACATTCATATTCACATTCGCATTCGCATTCACGTTCCCATTCGCATCGATTCCATTGGCATCCATTTCATGGCAAATTGCTGCCGCCTGCTGTTAGCTGTGCCCCCTCCCCCTCCTATCCACACCACCCACCCCCCCCTTAAGCAGCCCGTCTCCCTTTATTGACAGCAGCGACTCGCTGGCCATTATCCAATTTCCATATGCAAAGCCAGTTGACATTTTGCGGCTGCCACAATAAATGGCATCAAACTGTGCTGTGCCCCATCCCCACTCCGCACTCCCCACTCCCCACTCCCTCATCGTCACCACCTGCTCTACTCCACTAGTACACCTCTGCAGCCACCTGTCCAGCAACTTGTCCAGCGCCTTTTGTCGTCACTTTGATTGATTTGCCTTCACGTTTTCTGTTCTTTTTTCTTTTTTTGTGCTCTGCGATTTTCGTGTCAATTGGCTTTGGCTCAGGCATTTGTCCCCAAACAGACGCTCGAACAGTTAACGTAGCTCAACGAGCAGGGATCTGTGGAGGTGGCAGATTGTCAGCTCTGATGCATCCGTGAGACATATGCAAAACTGTGAGATACTTCTGCCAAACCACTAAAAATCCTACTCAACTTAGCTTGGTTGGTATCGATTTATATCGATTTTAGCAATATATCGAATCTGGAAGGGAGCCTACAACGACAGCCTTCAATGAATCTGTCGATTTTGTAGGGCATCGACAACTTGTCTATTCAGTAATCGGCATCATCGATAATATCAATTTATCGATTCATCGATCCGTATTGTCCGTATCGATACTATCGATAGCCGCCATTATCATTGCCAACGACCCCATGAGCATCTTCGATCATTTGCAGCAGCAACAACAAAACAATCGATACTATACATCGATACTATCGATTGCCATTTGAGCGACAGTCTATGTTGAGCCGATACTTTCGTTGTTGATTAACACAAATAGTTAGAGTTGTGTGAAGCCAATAATATCGCCAATGATAATATACCTTTATCTAATGTAAACAGGTTGGTACAGAAAATTTCATGTAATAACATTCCGTTTATTGCTGAGTAACATTTCAGTTTGATATGGTGAATCAATATAATTATTATTATTATTTTGCAATGGTAAAATTTGATATTTTAAATCACCAAATTTAAGCCAGAGCCAGACGAGGGCCTTGGGGCATTGAAATGAAATACAACCGTTAAATATGAAGCCATATTTAATTATAAAATATATTTAAATTGCAATAAATATCAAATAAAATTCCAAATAGTGTAGTGGCTGGCAAGTTATTTCTCGCAATATTAAATGACTGAGTTGTTAATGAGCCCCAATTATCCGAAACATTTTCATATGCTAAGTAGGGCAACAACTGCAACAATTCGATGTGCTACAATCAAGCTACAACTGCAAAAGCAGTTGGGAACGAGGAGGAGGCGGAGGAGATTGAGGAGAAGGAAGTCGAGGCGGAGGCGAGGGAGAGAGCTTTATCTGAGCTGCGCCGTTTAAAATTCCAATCGACACCCAAAGTCGGCTGCTTTTGAAGCAAACATCCTCTCAAGTCGACTGGCTCGAGGCATGCCTCTCTAGCTGAGCTCTCGACCAGCAGCCAGTAGCTGTTAACATTTACCAGGTACCTGTTAGCCGCTGCCCTTTGCCTCTGCCTCTGCCTCTGCCTCTGCCTCTGCCTCAGCCGCCGTCTCGTATCGCTGGCTGAGTCTGTGGCTGTGCATATTTTATTCAAATTACCGCCGCTTCTTCGGGATTTATGTGACTGTATTGACCCGAACACCAGATTCGCAGCAGAACAGTAGCCACAACAACAACAACAACAACAACAAGAGGAACAACAATAACAGATGAACAAAAATTTAAAACAATTTAACACTTTACACGACATTCAAATACTTTTGTGGGAAATTACCAGGGAGCAGCCTTTGTCCGTGGTATTTCGTCAGCGTTAACCTCCGCTGATTGTTGTCATCTGTTGTTAATCCGACCCAGCTACACCCAACTCCCCACACACACACTCACACACACACGCACACACACAGCATGTAATTGGCTGGTGTTTATTGGGTGTCGTCGGCAATCGCCAATTGCCGCTAAAATGACCAGCTTGACCAGCTTTGCCAATTGAGCTGGTAGCTGAAATTGGATTTCGAATTGGTCTTCGAGCTGTCTCCATACGCTCGGGCAGCTTGCCTGACCACTTGACCAAAGCGCCTGGTCACGAGCTGTCCAGTCTTATAAGCGCTTCCATATGCCAAGTCTCTGGGTCTCTGGCATAGAGAATAGAGGCTATCATAATAATCTCTTGGGTTTCTCTGATTCCATGGAGTATATATTGACATTTTGTTGCAGATTGAAATCAGTTGATTTTCATTTTCCAAATAACGATAAATATCGATTTTGAAACATAATTTCTTGGAGCATAACTCAAAGATTAGAAGAGCTATTAGCACCAAAATCGAGACACAGATCTCTAAATAATTCATTTTTTGTATACCTTTCGACACGTCCCCGAAAAAAGTTCAGTTCGTGAGCCAGGTGCAACGGGTTTCAGGTGCGTCTGCTTGTTGGGCAACTGGTTTAGCTCAAGGTTCAGCTGATAATATAACAAATAAATAGTAATAGTTTTTGAGTTTCTCAATTACATTTTTGAGCAGAGCGGCATTTCCGTTGCTCTAATCCAGTTATATTATGCTCGACAATTGCCGCACTTAATTAAACAAGTTATTTGAAAGCAATCGGTTTGAGTTCAATCAGATTAGGAAATATTGTCCTGCTGCTGTCCTTTTGGCCAATGCCCCAACAACAGGGTATTAGCGGTATTTGGGAATATGTGTGGAACTTATTGATTTTCAGCTCAGCTCGAATTGTGCCAAAGAGCGAGAAAAAAGAGGAACAGCAACTGAAAAAGAAGCAATAAAGAAAACGACGACAACAGCGACTAAGAATTGGGCATAATAAATTGGCTACAACTGACGAATTGTGGCAAGAAGCAGCAGCAGCTGGGGTGTCAGGGAGAGAGGGGGCGGGGGGTAGAGCTGACCAGGGGCAGCGGGCAAGGGAAACGTCGCAAGAAACTATGCGCACGGTTGCACATTCGACGCATTTGTTGGTAGTCAGCCCAGGGGCGAGGGGTTGGCGCTACAGAGAGTGGAAGGCGGGCGGGGTGGGGGTTGAGTACTGGAAGGGGGGTGGTGGGGGTACAGCGTCCAGCATTTAACACTCAATTTAATACGAAATTTATGGCTAGAGTCAGCGACGACATGCGACTGACTCGGAATCGCTTGGAATGGCCATCGGAGTACGGGATTCGAAATTGGGAAAGTTCGGAATCGGTTCGATATATCGAACTTGAGTTGGACATGGAAGGGGGAGGGGAGGGGGATGGGCTGCACAGTTGAGTGGGCGCCGGGATGCGGATGGCTGTGATGTGAAGGGCAACTCAAACAAATTAAAGACATTAGAGTTGATTTAATTTGCACAAGCGCAGCTGACCCCGCTGTGACCCCGCTCTGGCTGACCCCTCGGTCAGTGCAGCGACTGCAATTGGCACTTTTTATATTGTCGTCTGTGACAAATTGTGCAGCCATACACACACACACACACACACACACACACACACGCACACACTCGTCTGCGTTGTCAAGGCCCAGTCCATATGGGCTCGCAGTTTAATTGCTGGGGTTGCGCCTCGTCCTGGGCCAGGGATGGGGTAGGGCATCTTTTGAGTGTCAATTTCGTAAATTACAACGATTTGACAAAAAGGCAAAAGGCCTGCTAAAGATGTACACACTGTGGGGAGGGGGGATAGAGAGTGTATCGCATAGAGCTGTCCGCCTTTGCGCTTGTTGATTGTCGTGTCATATTAGAGGTCGAGGGTTGCTCGCACAAGGGTAGACAGCTCCGGGCATTCGGGATAAAGCCATCAGACTAATGCGTTTTCAATATTCGCTAGGCAATTTTCTAATGTAGTAGTCCGTCCGCCAAGCAAAAGCCCTGAAATAATGAACAAAGGCTCAGATCATCATGCTCAGCAATGTTTTTCAAGCTATGAGCGAGAGATAATTCAAGCTTTACTCTAAACAAAAATCTAGTTTTATTTATATGTTGAGCAAGGCCTATTGCAGGCAGAGTCTAGATACTACAAGTGGAAAGAAACCCTGGCTAAAGATCTTAAATTTTGAATTCAGTTGCAAACTGAAATGAGTTCAAGATCAACAAAACTCCACTCAATTAAGGGCAAGCATTATCAAATAGTCAATCCCAATTATGAGCCAGCATCTGTGAAGCTGAACTCGCCATCAGCCATCACTTGCAAAGCAAAGCTCCAATGAGCCTCGACTGAATATCAGTGCAAGACCAATGAGCAAAAAACGAGTCTTCGAAGAAGATCAACTGCAGATTATGCCAATTGATAGTCGCGCAACTGCTCAGAGCCCGGAAAGTCGGAAATTCCTCTTTAATATTCGCAAAGGATCAGCAAAAGAAGCCCAGTCTTTGCTTGAGATCAACAGATGATCGCAGCGAAACCTCGCCGAGGTTTGCTTTAAGAGAGAGAGACAACAACTGTCTCAGCTGTCTCAGTAGATCAGCACAAGCGAAATGAAGAGCCAACCATCGCTGGAGATCATCACAGACATGATCACTGATCTATTTCACGGTTACGATTGTATCTGCTTAGAAAATTAGCTGCATATTGGAGTTGGGCGAGCGAATCGGCGGCAAAAAGCCCATTTCGGCTGATCAAATTGAACGAGTGATCGCGCTCGAGTGACGCCTCAATGAGTTGGCTAGGGTCTGGCTCTGGCTCTGGCTCTGGGCCTGGGCCTGGGTCCGGTCTGGCTACCTTTTTGAGAGGAGTCAGTGGCTTATCGCGTGATACGATCGCATAGCCGAATGTCGTATATCGTCTATATTTCGCGCGCAGCGATCCCATATGCGGCCGTTACGTGCGATCGACCATTTGGAACCGATCAATTAGCCGGCTATAGGGCGGCAGGGATGGGGGTGACTAGGGGTAGCTTGGCAGGTAAACAGACAGACAGGCAGATAGTCGGACAGGCAGACAGGGAGTCTTGAGCGCTGTCTAGGCAAATGTTTCGCTTGATCGAGTCGATCGAGTATGCAGCATTTTTGCGGTATTTTCTAGACGTGTTGTTTTATGCGCCCCGAAAAGGGCACAAAGTGTTGGACCTAATGGGAAAATTACTTTGGTTAAATGCTTCGCTGGCCAGAGTTCACAGAGAGCGCACGAGAGAGAGAGAGAGAGAGAGAGAGCGCCGAGTCTCCTAATCCTGACCGTTGACCGCCGCACCTGACGGCTCTTTCACACGCTTGCCATAAAATGCTGCGAATTGCGACATGCGATTGCGGCTGCGGCTGCGGTTATGTCAGTTGGCCTGGCTATAATTTTTCGCACGAAACATTTTGTGCACAATGCCCAAAGTCGAGCTCCTTGAATTTTGGGGCGTTTTAATCAGCAGCCCAGCTCCAGATACAGATACAGCTCCAAGAGTCCGGCACGTACCGCGCCAGACAGTTGCACCCATTGAAATTGAATTGGAATTGAAATTGTTTGGAATTTCTTGCAGTTGTTGGGTGTCAGCTTGATAAGTCGCCCGGACAGACAGACAGACAGACGGCCCTACGGACTGCAACTAAATATCTGTTCGCCAGCAGAACAATGCGACAGCGACAGCCAAGTCCAAGTCCAAGTGTCGATCTCTGGCGTTAGCACTCAATATAATCGAACAAGTTTCGAAGGCGGCCCAAACGAGGCCAGTTAAATCTCGTCCAGCTCTCGTCCAGCGGCGACTCCAAGTTGCACAGCTCGCTGTGAACAAAAGAAGAGACGAGTCTGCGAGTTATGTGTTAAGTTAGCCCTGTTTCCAAATCGATATTTATCGATATTTTGGCAATCGAGCAGAAAACGATAAGCACCACAGCAATATACCCTTGTCTTAAGCAATTTTAATGGGTATGCCTTATACAAGAGCTCTACGAACTGAAGAATTGCTGCAAAGATTAGTTTGATATGGTTTATATACCTGTGCATATAAATGGCATGTAGCTGCCACATGTGGCAGATGTGGCATGTGGCATGTAGCATGCGGCATGTTGCAAATAGTTTCGAGTGCATTTTGCGCTACCAATTCAAGAAAGTCGTTGGGCAATTAAAACGTTTCGACCGCTTTGCATGACTTAGAAGCATATGCTTCACAAACACACACACACACACACACACACGCGCGCACACACACACACGCTGCACACACGTGGCCAACTGATTAATCACGTAAATGCGTAGCTGAGTAGTTGGGCAGCTGGACGCGCAGTTAAGTGACAGCAGCGCCAAGCCCCGCCCACCGGCTCCCCTGAAACCAAACATACACACACACACACACAAACGCACACACCTACACACACTCTTATTTACGTGCAGCATCGCAACATTTTTGCTCTAATGAACTAAATGGCGGCGACAACAACAACAACTGAGCTGGAGACGGCAACAGAGTCCACACGCATGCGATGTGATGTGGTCGCCCACGCTTTACTCCCTCCAGCCCCAACTGCGACCCCTCCCCTCCCCCCTGCTTCGCATAGCTGGTGTGTCCGGCCAGGCAGTTGGTCAGTTGGCAAAAGCCCATTAATATGCCATGCGAGCGCTCAAATTGCAAGTCATCCTCTCAAATGTCTCATCCTCAATGGAGGCAACGCAAACTGCAGCGGAAATGTGTCCAGGCACGACCACGACCACGACCACTCCCACGGCACACACACACACACACACACTCGCATATACAGAGCATGAGTTCGTCCTCGCTCGTCACATCATGTGGCAAGGTCCCTTGCAATGTGCGTCAGTTGCACACCAAACAGCAGAAGCAGCAGCAGCAGCAGCAGCCAGCAGAGAATTTTGGCCATTCTGGCAGCTAACTCGTTCCGTGGCCTCTCGTCATTAACAGAGAGAACACACACACACACACACACACAAACACCCACGCATACACACAGTTCAGCCAATTGAGTTGCGTCCAATGCACACATAACGTGCCCCAACAACCAAAGTCTGGGATTAGGGGTTTGGCTCTGGCCACGGCTCAGGCTAAGTCCGAGATGAACATGCAAACAACAAATGGATTACGTGCCCCTTAACTAACAGAGCGACATGCAGCGGCGTCCTCTGGTCAGCTAGAAAGGGGAAAGGGGAAAGTGGAAGGGGGAAAGGGGGCATGGCAGAGTGGGCGTCAGCTGAGTAACAGTGGTATCTACGAATTGCGGCATGCCACTTGATATACATGCGTCATCAGCATTTGCTATAAGTCAGCAGAAAGAAACGCATGGGGAACGCCGAATCTTAAATACCCTTTCAAGTGCTTTTATACTATTTCTTCAGATGCTAAAGATGAAGATGATGAATACAACGCACATATAGTAAATATATTGTTCATTATTAATTAAAGAGCGACTCGATTGTTCCTGTGGGAACTATTTTAAATAGTTGTAGAACAGTTTTCCGTACCAAATTTAATTCATCGACCGATTGCTGTCAAATAGCTATATGATATGGTAGACCGATGTGGCTAGTTTGGTCAAGATATCTTAAAAAGCAAAACAGTTTTTCATACAAGAACTTAATTGTTGACTGACTTTTATCTTGGCAGCTATATGATAGTGTGGTCCAGCTGGTTCCGACATATGTACTGCCTGCACCAGAGAGACGGACCTAGGCAAAGTTTCTGAAAGATAACTTTAAAACTAAGAGACCAATTCGTATAGAAGCAGACAGAGAGGCGGACAGACGGACAGAGGGTCATGGCTATATCAACTCGGCTGTGGATGCTGATCTAGAATATATAGTATATACCTTATGGGCTCGGAGATGACTCTATCTATGCGTTACACAATTCATGACAAAGTTAAAATACCCGCAACTAGGGCATACAAATGATAGAGAGAAAGAAATATGCAGAAATAAGAATACTTTGGCAGGTGTAGAAAGAATTAATATAAGTAGAGAATATAAATAAATAATATTAGAATTAGGGATTAGCCATAAGAAACTGTCATCTAAATTTCATTTGTTTTCCTTTACAAGGAGCTTTACCAGGCGGATATCGACGCATCTATTTTTTGGCCGTACTCCCTGCTATAATTCGCAATTTCTACTGTTAAAAGCTTCCAACTTAACGTCATGCGATATTATTGCTTGAGCCAAACACATTTTCTCTATTTATTAAACTGTTCGGATAATCCACCCTCTTGTGGCCAGACATATATGGAATTATTTTTAACATTTGTTGCATTTGCATCGACCCCGACTCCGAGCCCCCGACTCCGACTCCGGAACCGGGCACTTGGTGTGAGCTTAGAGAACTTTCGCACCCAATTAGCATTTCATTTTATAGAGCCTGGCATTTCAGATCCCCCGTAGCTCTTTTTCGACTCCGTTTGCCTTCGCATTGTTTTGGGTGGGTGCCGTTTTTTGATTGCTGTTGTCATCGCTTTGCAGTTGGATTCTGTATAAACGGGTCTGAAGAGTCTGTCCTGAGGCTTGCGACTCAGTTTCAGTTTCAGCTTCAGCTTCGGTTACGATTTCGATTTCGGTTACTCGGATCTCGCCAGACGCTAGCCCGCTGTGATTTTATGAGCCGCAATTGCACAAAACATTTCTATTGAGTCAGCGTAAAATAATAATATAAAAAAAAAAAAAAAAAAAAAACAAGCCTCAAGTCGATGGGGTGCTCTTAGGAGTCGGGGTACGGGGCACGGGGCACGGGGCACGGGGTAGGGGTAGGTTAACGGATGCATTAGCAACCCTCTCGCCCAGAACTGGAGTCGACTACCCGACTGACTGCCCGACTGGCTTATGATTACTGTGATTATGACGGCGAAGTGCGTGCGGAGTTCCGGACGGGCGAATGGACGGTTGGATGGATGGGTGCAGGGTCGGACGGCTGGATGGTTGGATGGTTGGATGGCTGGATGGTTGGATGGATCGTTTACGCTTAACAATAATAACAACTGATTTTCGGATGTATTATTACATTTCCCGTGGTGAATGCCGTCGTCAACACAGCACCCAAATTATCACAGCTACCCCACACAGTTGGAGTTCGACTTCGTTTCCCATTCCCATTCTCATTCCCATTCCTCGTTCCTAGAGCTTCGAACCTGGAACTCAGAGCTCGGTCTCAGCATTCAGGCAAGGGGTATACGAGATGGCATTTGCGGTTGATTCAGCGGATGCCACACAAAAAAAAAAATAAATAAAAAAAGGCGAACCGCAGGATTTTCTATTTGGGCAACTTACTTGGCCACTGACTTTGGCGTCGGATAATGAAGTTAAGGCCATGTTGGACGCAGGACAAAGGCAACTGATTGCCGCAGAAGATGAAGATGATTTGGCTCGTTTACAGCAATTACCAACGCATTTTGTCACCCACAAGCCAGACACACAGAGACCGAGTGGGCTCTGGATTGTGGCCTGTGGGTTGTGGAGCACCTGCTGTGCCCAATCTGATGTAACATTGCGCTTTTGTCTGCGGTGAACGGATTAAGCTGGCTGTCAAATAAGACATTGGGTCAAAGGAAACGGCTGCGAGGCTGCTGAAATAGTATATATTAAAAAGGGAAGTGCCAAAACGAAAAGCGTTTCGATGCGCGAGAAGCCTTTAACACAAATTAATGGCAAATAGTCACAGATTTTAACAGTCCTCGCTAGATGTGGGCTCTTAGAAACACAGGCTAGTGCACGGACGTGATCTTAGACGGCGATGATTATAATATAATAATGATAGTTAATGATTATTAGAAAGATCTGAAGATTCAAGACAAGAAGTAAGTGGCATGGGGAAGGGAAGGCATATAGAGGAAATGGAAAATCGATATATCTTGCAATATCATAAGTTTTGAATATAAGACTTACATATATAAGAGATAGGGGCTACAGTAAAAGATTGTAGGACATTGAGTAAAAAAGACATAAGGAGAGTTATAAATAAAATAGATTGAAAAAAATTAAAGGATATTACAAATATTTATAATATTATATTAAACTGTGTTTTCAAACTGATATCTATGTAATGTATCTTATGTTTAGTATATATT
Source organism: Drosophila ezoana (assembly GCA_035045725.1). Classification (NCBI taxonomy): domain Eukaryota; kingdom Metazoa; phylum Arthropoda; class Insecta; order Diptera; family Drosophilidae; genus Drosophila; species Drosophila ezoana. The sequence continues at coordinate 6,115,620 of JAWNOU010000058.1, forward strand.
GCCTTACTATGCGATTCTCATGAATGAAAGAGTTACAGGTTTTAGTAACTGTTGCCTTACTTTTCACGTTTTGCCGATAAGTTTTATATTAAAACGTTGTGTTGGCAAACTAATCTCTCTTTTCTCTCCCCCCTTCTCTCTCTCTCACTCTCTCTCTCTAGCTCTCTCATTTTACTTTTGTTACTTGCCCCTGCGTTAACTCTAACCCGCTTCCGTCCTTTTAGTAATGTTGAAAACACTTTAGCACCTGGCACGCACAATCTTCAGGCTATTATTATTAATAATAGATAAATAAATAACATTTTAATTGTTATTCGAGCAATAAAAATTATACAAATTTTGAACAATAGACTTGGGATCTTGAAGCCCAGCCTGGTATCGACACCAGAGCTCTGCCTAACAAGCAAAGTCAGCTCCATTAAAATTCAGTTCTCGAGGATGTTCGAGGAGCCACGTCAAAGTGTGCGTGTTTTGGTTACGGTTTGCCGTTGGCTTCTGTTTGGAGTTGGGACTCGGATTTGAGTTGGGGTTCGGTTGGGTTTGGTTTGGTTTGGTTGGTTGAGCTTTTGGCGATGTCACCGCCGCTTTGCATGTCGCGGGCTCGCAATAACTAAAAAAAAAAAAAAAGAGTTGCCAGCCAGCCGCGATTTGGCTGGGTGGCAGCGTCGCTGGCAGTCGGAGGGCTGGCAGAGAGAATTAACGGAATAATAAACAGGCGCTGCTAACGACACGCGGACGTTGGTTTACTTCTGGCTGCCACTGTAGTCGAAGCAGGCATTTGTCTGGCTGTCTACCTGGGCGCAAGGCTCTTGCTCGAATCGTCACGAATTAATTGTAATTCATGCGCCGCAATTATCACATGAAAGCCAAAAACGAGCCACAAAACTTCTCCAACAACAAAAAAATGAAGAAGTTATGACACATGGCTCCACAAGAGGAGAGACAGAGAGAGAGAGAGAGAGAGAGAGAGGGGGGGGGGCGAGCTTGCAGCTGGCTGCAGGACAAGTTTGAAGTTGCCGAATCAACCCGTTGGCCATGGGCTGGGGGGTGGGCTGTGGGTGGGGCCGGGTGCACGTATCGAAGACAACTGAAAACTGTTTTCGAGGTCACAGCCTAACAATTTGTTATGCCCGCCTTCAGTCGACGTCGCACGCTCTGATGAGTGGGCGTGGCAACAGCAATGAGCGTTAAAGTGAGCAGCGCCAGCGAGGCATGACATTTGTCAACAAAACAAATAAAATACTGCCAAATTCCTGAGAAGCGCCTGCTTGTGCAGTTGCACAGCCCACAGATACCCTACCGACCTAGGTCGAAGCAAATGTCGCTGGTTCGACTCACGATTCGAACTGACTTTCTACCTTAAGGTTCGATGCGTGCACCTTAAGGACACGTTTCCGAACTGGGTTTGTCATTTAATTTCAGTATTTTAACAAAGAGTTTCAATTTTGAATTTCCTATTGTACTTTTTCTCAAAATGAACAACTTTTAATTTAAATAGTCTGAGTCTATTCAACTCTATTCGAGTTCGAGGAACTAGCTCGACTTAAGGTTACGTTTAAAAGCTTAACATCCTTTTTTCAAAAACCACAAAAGTGATTGTTTATTGAAAGAAATTCTATTAAATTCTGTTAAAGTTACTTTTTTCTTTTCATCCAACTAAGTTTTAGTTTCGCCTCTTTATGAATAAAATATGGGAATTCAGACCTGTTTTGCAAATTTTTAAAATTATACGTTTATTTTGAATTGGGGCAAGTCTTAAATAAACGACATGAATTGTAAACCACGTATTTTCCACTAGAACTTAAGTTCCGAGCTCGATGGGGTCAGCTGCCCGATCAAGTCGATGCATTTGGTATATACTCTATGCGACGCCGTCTTGTCAACTTTCTGACGACCTTTCTGCCAATAGACACAGGGTATCTGCAGCTCCAGAGACCAAGTATCTGCTACGTTTGGGGCTAGGATCTGCCCCCTACCATACCCTTTATTTAGCTGGCTTGGCTGAGTTTTAATCAGACAAAAAACTGGGCTGTGGTCGGAGTGTAATTTTTTTTATTTTTATTATTCAGTTCCTTTTTGGGGGTGGACTGGCTGTTGGGGCGCAGAACCGGGGGGCGTGTCAGTGCGCACAAGTTTTGCGCGCTCTGCCACCTGATTCCGCGCCGTGCCCCGCGACGCCCCCGCGTTGACTGCCACTCTCTTGGCCTGCCGCAGAATTATGTTGATTGGCAGCAATTTGTCATAACGTGAAATTAGTTTGTTGTCGTAACAAGCGCCGCACGTTTAACGGCATTTGCCATTTGGTCCCCGCCCCCATACGGAAAATATGTCGATAAAAACAAACAAATTAACATTAAATGAAAAGATTAAGTGTTTAAGTTTGCAGTTACTTTCGGTTGTTGTTGTCCTTTTGACAGTCAGCCACACGAAAGCCGCCCTCGACAGACAGCGCCGCCTCATGGGGTTATGTAATTGTCCCAAGTAGGTGCCTGTGCTGCCAGACAGTTTAGCTGCCGGGCTTGCCAGACACTTGGCTCCTCAGTTAAGCATTTCGGACAGATCTGGCAACGACTGCAACAACACTCCGATAAAGACAATCTTAGCACTGTCTTTATTTATTGTCCTTACTCTCGTTAACTTAATTCTGACTGAACATCCGCAAAGCGCAAGCAAGAAGAAGAAGCAGGCAGGAACATACCAACAGCCATTAGTTAATGGACTAGCACAGGCTTCCGCATCCGTTTGAGGGGGTCAAATAACAAAGTAAAAACCTTGACTGCATAAAACTTGTTCCAAGGATAGCTTTTAAAAAGGCCAAGCGCAAACTGAATTAAGCGACATCTTTCAATTGGTTTTGCTTCAAGGTTATTCTGTACAAATTCGCTTAAGTGAGGTTAGGTTAGGCTTAAGTTAGGTTAAGTGCGTTAGGCTTCATTTAAGTTAGGTAACGTAAGCGCATGTGAGGTTAGGTGCACTTGTCAGATGCTCAGGGACTTATTTGCAAATAATTAATGCCCAAATAATAGATTTATGCACAGATGATGAACCCAGCAGCCAGCAGCTAATATGCGGCAATACAATAGGATTTCCAGCTGATAAAGGCACATGCACACGACCTTAGCTAACTACTAGACCTTAACTAACTGCGTAACGAGAGCATTATTATTATTATTATTAGGCCTGGAACTTGACTGGCAGCAGGGCAAACAAAGTCCTGGCTAATCCTGTTACTGGCAGTGGGCAGCTGTAAATTTCTATTGAATGCACAAAATGTGCTGGCAACGGTCGAAGGATATTTGTCGAAGACTCTAATTTGATATACTGAGCGAGTGCCACCCCCACCCCCCACCGCCCTCTTTCAGCTGTTGCGGTCTGCAAAGTTCTAAAGGCAGCTTCCTCTGCTCCGGCGGCTGCTGCTGCTGTTGCTGCTGTTTGCTCTGGTTAATTAATGCAAAACCTCGCGCTGACAAACGGCCAGCGGCGACGGCCGCCATAGCCGGAAGTTGAACAATTTCAGGGCTATTTAACTTGGCCAGCCAGCGAGAGTTGATGGCCAAAAGCGAGCTGCCAGTTGGCAGTTGCCACGCTTAGTTAGCAATAGTTTCACAGCAAATTAAGAAAAGGTTGCACCGGCAACTCGCACACCCACACACACCCACAAAGCACACACACACACACCCACTGAGCAGCTGCTGTTTAAGTCAGCGCGTCCGTTGTCTACGTTTGCCGCATCCAAATTTGTGGCGACACTTTCTATGCAAATTGCAGCAGCCCGGCCCAAAGTTATGCCCAGAAGGTACAGTCAGCGCAGCGGAAGTACAGTCATGCAGACACACACACACACACACACACACACATACTCACACAGGCACACATGTATGTGTGTGACAGCGTGAGTTTTTGGGGCAAACTCGCATAAATCTTCGCTTTACACAATGTTGGCGGGTCAGTTCCAGTTCCCGTCACAGTCACAGTCCCAGTTACAGTTTCAGTTACAGTTGCAACAGTTGCTGTCGCATGTCCTCCGAGCAGGAGGACTCGCAGCAGCAGCTGCTGTTGCAAGCGTGTGTGAGAATTGTGTTGCACATAGCAAAGTTTTATTGAACATATTGTCTAAATAACAAAGTGGGGCAAAGTGAGTGGCTTCCTGCTGTTATACCCTGTAAAAGGACTGTAATTAATTTGTGCAAACAGAAGATGACTTCTACGAACCCCTTGGAAAATGTTGTTCTTGCAGGAAAACATCGTTGTCTGTGGCTAAGCACCGAAATATACCGTGCATTGTGAGCCAATATCTCAAGGGTATTTCAGTTCCGGCACTTCGAACCTAAGTCTAGATTCAACTTATCCCTCCCGTCTGCCCCAATTTACAGAGCTTATTCCCGTGGGTAGGGTTACGCACTATGTAAATCAAGGATTATCAATTACTTTTGAACCATTCACGGAAATTTAACTATTCTCTAACCATAAACATAGACATCAAGTGATTGATTAACTGAATAACTGACCGACAGACTGTCTGACTGTTTGACTGACTGATTGACCGACTAATTGATTTACTGACTGAATGATTGATCGACTGAGTGATTGGCTGACTGATTGACAGACTGGCTAACTGATTGACTGACTGGCTGACTGATTGACTGACTGATTGACTGACTGATTGATTGACTGATTGACAGACTGGCTGACTGATTGAATGACCGATTGTTGATGTACGCACAACTCAAGCCTCAAGAACTGAGAATCTAACATCTCTAATGTAGATATCTTTATTGATGAAATTGCTCGCTTAACTGATGCTTTTTGATATTTCACCTGCAACTGTGGAAAATTGGCAAAAAACGATGAAAGTTTTTGGCTCAAAACTTATTTATACTAATTTAACACTTTTCGCCAAATCCACCAGAGATAAGCTGGGTGAAGTTTCAGGTTCCAACTCATATTCAAAAATCTCAATAAAAAAGCAACTCCGACATCTCTCGTTGTATTTGTAAGTGTACAGTTTAGAGGGCATCTGCTAGTCGAGCTCGCTGCTGTAATTGTTTAGTGCGTGTGTTGCTGCTAGTTGTTTAGTCAATTGAAATTAATTATGTTGGCGCTGGGTACTCGAAATTTATGCGCCATAAGTTGGCCCCCAAGTGTGTGGCAGCATAAATTGCCGTTGCCGTTGCCGTTGCTGTTGCGGCATTGCCAGGTTGGGTGCTGCCGCCTCAATTGCTGCTTTGCTGCTGTTGCTGCTGTTGCTGCTGGCAACGCTGCCTGCAATTTCCATAATAGCCAAATTACAGCGGCTGCCGATGGCTGACAAATTTTCCAATTGACAAACGACCCGAATGGCCAAATGGCCAATTGGCAATTGGCAACGGGGAGTACGGACTACGGACTACGGAGTGCGGACTACGGACTACGGACTACGGAGTGCGGAGTGCGGAGTGGGCCGCGGGTGTTTGGAGTGGAGGTTGGGGTGTTGCCGGGCCAAGCTGCAGCGCGTGACAATTTAAACGCACGTCCATTTGGCCGAGTGACACCAAAAGAGAATTTTGGATAAGAAAATTACAAAATTTCATGTGACACTTCATAAAGCAGCGAGCTGCAATTGCTGCAACAACAACACAAACAACACAAAAAAAACAACAAGAAGCCTTGCAAATTGCTGACAGTCGAGAAGAAAATTGCAAAAAATTGCATTTCAAGGAATCGCGACAGAACCAAAAGCTGAAAATTGTTTCAGAACAGCCTCAGCGCGACGACAAATGCTGCATATAAAGTAGGCAGCCGATGTTTTATGAATGAAACGAATTAGGCGGGCGGCAAGAGAGAGAGACAGACGGCCAAATACCCTGTAACTGATATAAATGCGTGATAGGGGTGTGCTGCAACTAAGCGAATGTTTGGCAAAAGGCAGCTGTGAGCACTTACGAGGCTTTGTGAGGTTAATTGGACAACTTTCATCTAGATTTGTATATACCTAGAAGGCATCGGAAGTACTCAATGCCTATCTAGTACACACGATCATGTTTATATTTAGATATAGTGAATATTGTTGCCGTAAGTTGTACAGGGTATATGGCAGTCGCGCAAGCTGAACATTCTTTAGGTTTTCTTGATAAAACAATAAGTACGAGTGTGACCGGGCTCTGTGTCAGATTCTCTGGGACAGATCTTATCGTCGCCGTCGCGTTCACACCATCAACACGTAAGGCTGCCCCTGCCTAGCTAGACGAGGGTCGCGGACACGCGCAGTCCGACGACAGATCGTAGCACTTTAGGCGGGGGTGTGGCCATGGAGTTGGGGCCGAAGGGGCGGGAGAAGTGGGCAGCCAGGCCTAAGATCGTGACAACAAGTGCCTCAATTGACACAATGGACGTCGGCGAGCGTGCCATTTGGGTAAAAGTCGTGGCCAACATTGGGAACATTCAGACAATCGGATCATTAATTGTCGCCCCCCCCCTCCGTTCGACTGGTTCTCAGAAGACCCCCGCCCCAGGTGATGGGCTAGACATTCGATGGCTCTCACGTAGCCCGCAAGCACGCACATAAATTAAATGAAAACAACATCATTTTCATTATACCAAGTACAACATGAAAATTTTTATGAAAATAATGAAGTTATCAAAGCAAAAGCTATCTTATTACATATTGCGAATGAAAATTGTCTTCAAACAAAACAGCAAACTTTAATAAATCTCTATTCTACAAACACAAAAGAGGGCACAACTTCCTGCCTAGAGAATCTGCTCGTGAGCCACATCCATGAAGTCGTTTCAGACCTGGGCTTGTCATTTATTTTGAATATTTTAATGAAGCAATTCAATTGCCCTTTTTACTGGAAATATTGCAAACTTTAGATATTTTTATACATGTGATCTCTTCCTAAAATGAACATCTTTCAAACATGGTTAGATAAATCCCATAGCTAGAGCCCAACTTCTATATGCGGACTCTCCCTCAAACGTTGCTTGCCTTGAACCAAGTCCTTTCATTGGTTCACTTTTTCTTTGGGCTGATTCCGCTTAAGCTTCAGGAATTAGTTCGTTTTCAACCCTTTATAAATCGGTATATTAAATATTATCTATATACCCGGGCAAAGCCGAATAATACACTCTAAAGTTATGATCTAGCCATGCATCTGCCAAGTTTCTAAACTTCAAATTTCGTACATTACTTTGACACCAATTCACCGTCCTTGCAAGCTCGAACCCCGCATTTTCCACGCCGCTAAGTGGATTCATTTTGCCCTGATGCCTTTGATTCCCTACCTCCCCTTCCCCTACGCAGAAAGGTGAGTTTATCAAAATGTGTGAAACAGAACGCACATTAGCTTTCACAAATAGCGTTCAAAGTTGAAGCGTTTCGAAGAGTAAACAAAAGAAATTGCATAAAGCCACTTTTCACCAATTTTCCACCAATTTTCCACCTTGAATTCAACTCTCCAGCCTTGGGCTTTGCGTTTTTCATCAATCAATCATACAGTCCGAATGGAAACGAATGAAAGCCATTTAAGTTTTGGGTTTTGATTAAATCAATTTGGAATAGTGGCAAATGTAAACAAATATGGTTTACTTGCAGTGTGCTTATGGCCTTAAAGAGATTGATAACAAACTCGAGCATTAAATGAAAAGTTTGCTGAGCTGAAAAGTTATGAGGATTATATAAATGGGCTTTTGAAAAATCAAGTGTTGGTTAAACAAGTTAAAAGTTTGGGCACAATCGATGCGATAATTCGCAACTGTTGATGATGTCGATAATCGCCGCAAGTTAGGCAACAGTTTAGATGACACACTCGAGTGCAACACACACACACACACACACACACATGCAGCTGCAACGCCTGGAAGTCGACTCGAGTGGGGCACTCGACAAAGCTACATACAAAATAAATGGCAGAGCATTTCACACCTGCGTGTGCCCGAGCTTAAGATGTTGTCGAATATGAAGGCAGATGTGGCAGCTGCCACAAGATGCAGCGCCAAGTGGCAAGTGGCAAGTGGCAAGTGGCAGCTGGCAAGTGGCAAGTGGCTCTCTTGGCCGATTATCGCTAGAAAAGGCGCCAAGCAGGAAAAAGCTCTCCTTCACAGAGCGTGCAGCCAGCCTTAAATGGCATTGCTAGCCGCACACACACACACACGCGCACACGCACACGCACAACATGCAGCCCACACTCGTGCCACACCCGCAGTCGACACATCAAAGCAAATGAACAAATTAAGCTAAACAAAACCAAACAAGACACACACACACACGCACACACATGTGTGTGTGTGTTGTCGGCATTCTTCTAAAGTATTTCATTTTTTTTTTTTCTTTTTGCCTTGCAACTTTGCCTCAAGTTGCAGCAACAGCGGCGCCAGCTGAAGATGTAGCTGCCCCACTTAAGTGCACACACACACACACACACTTGCACAACATGCCTTTCAAGTGCGTGTGTGTGAGTGTGTGTGTGTGTGTGTGTGTAAAAGCTCAACTTGAAAGTAGCTCTGCTGGTTTCCCATTTCTTTTTGCAACTTTGCCGCCTGCCGTTTCGCGCGCCTGCCACATTCCCGGGCCATATGAAAGAGAGAAAAAACAAAAAAATAAAGGGTTAAAGACAATTTTGCCAGAGCCTGCAAAATATGTGGGCCTGACAAACAGCAGGCACTTTTGTATCTTTGCAGCTTGTAGCTTGTATCTTGTATCTTGTATCTTGTATCCGAATAGTTCTGCTTGGGCCAACAACACTCGAAGTCGATTCGTTGAGAACAAACAAAAGTCGCTGCTTTTCCTTTTTCCAGCTCGCCGACGCTTTTCTTTGCGGAAGTACACGTTTTTTATTAGAATTGAAAATTGTTCAATTTTACGCCCAGGCCGATGCTCAAATTTAAATTAGCTGCAAAAACTTTGCTCAAACAATCTGCAAAAGGTTAAAATATGTTTTCGCTGCTTGTATTAAGTGTTAAGTGCAGGGTACATGTATATATATATATATATATATATATTCCTGATCAGAACGAGCTCCGATAAGTCTTTAACCTGTACGAGAAGCTACATGCCCAGTTTGGTTAGCTTTCGAGTTATGCCTAAGAAATCTAGTCGATATTTATCGTTAGTTTGAGAAAGGTTTGAGATATCGAAAAAGAAGGATAAACTCTTTCTGCATATGATATTGCCTATATATATATATTTTGCTCGATATGTTCTTCCATTTTCATATTATCGATAATTATCGTTTTAAGCATGACTCAAAGTTTGCAAGTGCTATTTACACCAAACTTAGCATAAACATAGATTACAATTATTTCAGTTCTCTGTTGCCTGTCCCCATTTTGCACAAGATTGTAAAAATCTCATCTTAAAAGCTATTGTCAAGCTCCTTCTTTGTCAAATTTAAGCACTGAAAATTTAATCGAAATCGGGTATTAAACACGCAAGTTATTCGAGAACAAATTTTCCATGCTTCATAAAGTGGACCCTGGTTCTGGGTAACGGCAAGTCCAGATATTCTGGCTGGAACAGATTTGAAGCTGTTTAATGTGCTTGCAGGGAAGAAATCGTTTGACTCATAAGAAAATACTTCCCAGCTAATTGAATGCAAAGGTTTATAAGAAGTCGACAAATAGACATTCTTTCTTCTTAGGTTAAGCTTAATGCCTAATTGATAAAGTAAAGATAAAGACTTGACACTAGGCAAGAGCTAAAATAAATAAAACTGTATGAATTTATCTCTTGATTTTAACCCAAATCCAACATTTCTCTTTTATTTTCATAAGAAATTCTCTTCCAGTTCGATAACTAGATGTGATTTGTGGCTTATTTGCACTGTTGGCACCTGCAGATGAGCTGAACATTTGCTCGTCTACTTAAATCAACACCAACAAAGTTGGGTTCAGAGCAATCGAGATTGTGGCACAGGTGAAACCTGCAGCTGGGCGATATTTAATTATATCTATAATATATTGGCAAACTGTGGCAAATTGTGCCATATTTGCAAATATGAAAATGTCAAAATGTGGCAACTGTGAAAATGTGCCAAGGCAATTTTCCTGCTGCCAGCCAAATGCCAAAATGAAGAGCAATGGAAACTTAACCATATGCATGGTCAGATCTATGTGCATGAATTATTTAAATGGGATTGAGCACCATTTTTGTGAAAGCAACCAGGCGGCAGGAGATACGGCGCGACTAGGAGATACCCTGCTTACATTGCCAAGCTACCCCATCTCACATTCCAGCTTCCTTCTTGAACTACTTCGGTGTTTTATCGATAGAAGTAGAAATCGATAAATTTGTATGAGTTTGAGTCACAAAATCGATATTTATAGATAGCAGGAGAAATCGATAAATTTGTACAACATACAAATCGATATTTATATTTATCGATTTCAGGAATATGCATATGATAAACTATAAAAATGTTGGTCGAGAGAAGAGAATACACAAAATCGATATATATCGAAAGAAGTAGAAATCGATAAATTTGTATGATATTTATATACGATATCGATATCGAAATCGATATATATCGATATAAGTAGAAATCGATAAATTTGTAGGATATTTATATACGATAAGTTGAAGCAAGATTTGGCAAACGTGGCACGCAATCAATATTTGTCGGTAATAAGAGAAATCGATTAATTTGTATGATGTACAAAGTACGAGCTTGGAGGGGAAAACACGAAACCGATATTTATCGATGCTATGAACTATCGATAAATTTGAGAATAAGATGAGAAATCGATAAATTTATATGATATGCGAGTTTCGAAGATCGAGAGGCGGACTTCGCTTAACTCCCCTTAACCCCGTCATCCTGATCAGGAATATACATAGTATATGCAATTGGAGATACTCTCTGTTGCCCGTTACAGACACTTGCACAGAACCAAGATACCCTTTTGCAGCACTTTTCAATGGATTCAAGGCATAAAAATCATCATGTTTCGCCTGCTCTCGGATTCGGCATTGGATTCAGATTTTGAATTTGGCTTGGCGCAATTTGTGGCAAGTGTTCGACATGCAATTTGTTGGCACATTTGCCCAAACTGGGCGAAAATGTTTATATTAAATTCCAATTGCTTGATTTACAGCGCCAGGAACAACAACAGCAACAAGATTTTTGCACATCTCGCACACAAGAACCAAACTTCAGTTCTGACTGTTATTTGTGGGCGTGGCGGGAGCTGGGAGGCTGGTGTGTGGGGCAAGGCCCGTCCCCCAAAATGAGGCACTGTCTGCATATGATATAATTTTATTAGGTTATCATCAAATTGCTCGGCCCCAAATATCAAAGTGCCAAACAGTTGCCGCAGCTGAGCAGCAGCAAAATGAAGCACTGTGAATACCCTTTCAAAGGCCGTGCAAACTAAGTAAATGTAAATACATAGGTCTAGCTGCTCACAGCATCACAATTGTTCTACTTTCAAGTCTTATAAGTAGACTGAAACAGTGCTGAAAACGGGAGCTTTGCCAACTGACTGTCAAAAAGCTGCACAGCTCAGCTTTGCTTTAACTTTCACCCAGGCCAGTGGATTTTTCGAAAAGCGTGAAACACGCATTCGATCATTTTTCACCAGCTTGAAGCCTTAATAAGTTATATAATGGAAAATAAATGATATAATGTTGGTTTTGGCCAGCAAAATAAAGATTTAAATAATAAAAAATTGCATCCCTTTTCCACACGTTTTCCACATTTGCGGGTGGAATTCCTTACATACATATATATTAAAAAAATAAATAAGTTATAATCCCTTTTTCACCAATTTTCCACTTATGTAGGTGGAATTTTTCACATGCCCGTCTTAGCGTATATCACAAAAGCTGTCTTAAGGTAAAAAAGAGGAGAGCAAGACGAGTAAATACCCTGGTATATAGAGGAATCACGAACTTGTACGTGAGAATAACAAACGAACTCGTTTATATAACTAGATTATATATCCTATATGAACACATATATATACACATAGAAGGGAGACATATAAATAAGTTAGAAGATATATGAGGTCCAGATATAGTTCCCGATGCTGATCCAGAATATGTCAGCAATATGTCTGCTTCTATGCGTTACACAATTACGCCCAAAATTATAATAACCTTCCTCTGCAAGTGCAAAAAATCAAGAAATAAGAAATGTAATAAAAAGTGCGGGCTGGCTGCAAAATTAAATGGTCTGAAATGGCCTCTGGGCCTGGGGCTGTGCTGCCAGCTGAGAGTGCGTGCATAAAGCATTTCTTATTACAACAACAAACAAGAAACAGCGACAACAACAACAACAACAGCAACAACAACAACAACAGCAACAACAACAACAACTGGTTGCCTTTTCCCATGCAAATTTGGCTGTTGCCAGTCTTTGTTGTTGTTGTTGTTGTTGTCCTTCTCGCAGAAACTAATGGGGCACAATGTGTCCACACTGCACGGACCCTCGCTTTGGGTAGCTCCCCCCCTCCCCCCTGCCTAACTCCCTGCCGCCCTCTTGCTGGCCACACTCACCAACAGGCCGCCAGGCAGCTGGCCTTTAACATCAGCTAAATCATCTGTAAATGCGGGCTTACGGGCACTCTCGGACCAGGTCCTGGTCCTGGTCCTGGTCCTGCCGTGGTCCTGGGCCTGTGTCTGGACTCAGCATCATCACAATGCATACACATTACGCATGCTGGGCGCTTGGGTGTACATTTTTCGACGGGCTGTGGGTGTTGATGGGGGCGGTGGTGGCTTGCGGGGGCGGTTTGAGAAGGGGGCTTGGCAACTGGTCAAACGTGGCTGCTGCTGCCGGTTGCTCTGTAGCCGTTTCAGGCGAGAAAATTAAATTGGCCAAAAGTTGAATCCATAACTTTTGGCTATGAGCTGGACACGACACGCACACACAATCACACACACACACACACACACACACACACACACACACACACACGCGTACATGGCCGCTGTGTCGCCTGCGAAAATTGAGTGTAGCCAACGCCAGCACAGCCAAAGGGCATCATTCATGCAGCTGAAAGGGATCGGGCTGGTGGGGGGCTAGAGGGGCAGTCATCTGGAGCATAGTCAGCCATTTTGGGTTGTTGATGCCCAAGAGTGGGCCCAAAATGGATTGTAAAATGCAATTGGCTAATAAGTGTGTGCCGACTGTGACCCGGCCGGGTCGAAGCCGAGCCGGGCCGTGCCCAAAAGGCCTACAATAAAGTCCTCGAGAGGAGTCCTTCAATATGCTTTGAGCCCATACAAATCAAACTGGAAGCTAAGGAACCACTCATTTTATTGTATACTAATTGTAGGACCTTGCAAAATACATAGACTACAAGTTTTCGATAGACAACTATCGATAACAAACTCTCCGCAATCACAGTAGATCAACAATATCGACAATCGATAAGTTATCGATTATCGATTCGGTTATCGATCGCAGAATGCTTGAGAATCCTAAAATGTAACCAAAAAGGTTTCATAAAGAGACAATCTTCGCAAATCTATATAAAAGCCATGAAAATCGATAGGCTGTTATCGACAATCGATATATCAAGCATATAAATATCAACAAATAAATTGCTCATAGATCTTGAGAACAAATCGTAAAAGAATTAAAAACGTATCGATAATTTTGACTAACAAGTGGAGTTATCAATAAAGTAACTAATATAATCGTTTCTTATTTATCGATTAGTTAAATTTTAACTGTTATACCAGCTCGTACATTACATTTATCGATAACACCCAACTGAACTATTGGCAGATTGATTATTATGCCAATCGATATACATGCTGATCGATAATTTGTTTGCTCTTATGCGTTTTTCTTCACACAAATCCAAACATATTCCGCAAATTCCAATCATAATTCATTACATTAAAAATCCACAGCGAAAATATGTAGCGGAAATATCTTTGAAAGTATGCCCAACCCGACGAGCCAACCCTCGACGGATGTTACAGGAGCACACCCAACTTGGAGCTCAAGGGTAAGCCGAATAGTTCATATAGCCGTGCGCTCCATTTTGGGTCAGTCTAATAAACCGACCGTTCAGCCAGCACGGCAAGTGTGTGTGCGAGTGTGTGTGAGTGTGTGTGTGCGAGTGTGTGTGTGCGAGTGTGTGTGTGTTCCTGCTCCTGGCTCTGTGCCTGGCACAACTGGCCGTGTTGTTTGTATGATTTTCTGCTTAAAAGCCAACATCCAGCCAACAGTCAGGCAAAACTGCGTGGCTAGCGTAGGGTGGGCGGGGGAGGGGAAGAGGGGCTTACCAAATGGGGCTGTTTGGAGGTTTGGATTTTGGGACTTTCGGTAGATATATGTGCATGCGGCTCTGTTTTGGGCCTTGTTATGTTTGTTGTTGCCTTGTTGACTGGAAAATATGACCGCCAGCTGTTTGCTATGCTGCGTTGCCTACCCCTACCCCCTCACCCCTACCCTAGCCCCCCCGGGCCACATGCACAGCTCCTCCAGCACCAGGCTCCCCCACCCCCTCCCGTCCACCAGCCAGCAGATAGGACACACAGAGCATCAAAATTTATGCACTGCTGCGCCCCTTTCTCACTCTGGTCCAGTTTTATTTTTGTTGTTCCCATCGAACAGGCCCAACCACCCCCAACCCCAACCGCAATCCCGAGCCCGGCCGTTGCACATGTCAACCTGGTTAAGTCTCTTAACGATTTTCTTCTTCCGTTTTGGTATTTTGCTGTTGTTGCTGACCCGCTCGTAACAGATTTTCGGCCAAAAACGCTGACCAAACGCACAATTCACTTGGGTCTATCAGTTGCATGCCCCTTGCGTCCCTTGCGCGCGTTGCGCCGTCGTCGAGGCCAGCAAATGAGTGGCATCTTGCTGTGGCGCCATCTATGCGCCGGCGTCGGCAGCAGCGCGCGTGTTGGCGGCGCCCTCTATGGCACAGCGTCCGCAACGCATTTTTCTTTCTTGCTATTTACTGCGCTGCGTCTCAGCCAAAGGCGACTGAGCTGCAGCCGCGGCTGCTACACAGTTAACTGCTGGCAAAAGTCTAAAGTCTGCCACGGCTAAGGGTAGGTTGCCGCCTGCCTGCCTGTTTTATTAGCCTAAAAGACAGGGCTGTTAGCGCCCAAAGTGACTGTGCAAATCTTGAGCTTTTGTTTGACCCGATTTGCACGCGATCACAGTTCTATATATATCTATCTTTATGTACATATGTATGTATATATTTATGCAACGCATAAAACCTATCCTCAGTTCTCATTCTCTTAAGAAATTCTCTTCAAAAGCCGAAACGAGTTTTATTTATATACATATGTTTACATATGTATGTATGTATGTACATATATTTATCCCATCTGCTAAAATACCGTTTGGAAGTTTTAGTGATATTTTCCATGATCCATCCGTGTGATTGGCAACCCCCGTTAGACAGGCGCACGCTGCTCTGCTCACACGCGCGTCGCTGCCTAACGGTCATGTGTGTCAGCATTGGCCAAGTGGCGTTCGAAGATATCGCGGCGACAACGACAACTGCTCACACACGGACACACACACACGAACACAAGCAGAGCAAGCGGCGAGCGAGGGTTGTTTTTCAATAACAAAATACACTCAAGCCGAGAGCGAGCGCGTTAGCGAGAGCGAGAGCGCACGCTATTGAGCATGGCAGTCGATGCCGCTGCCGCTGTCGCTGTCGCTGCTGTGGTGAATTTCTGCTCTGCCCGACGCTGACGCCATCCAAAACAAAACGTGTGCTTACTGTTATTGTTGTTGCTGCCGCTGCCGCTGCTGTTTGTTGACAACGCTCAACGTCGACGACAACGTCGACGACAACGTCGGCGTCGGCGTCAGCGTCGCCTCTCTGGCTGCGTGTGTGTGCGCGGTATGTGACAAAATGGTGAATTCGTGCTGTCGTCCTCTGTCGTTTTACATGGCGTTTTCTAATAAAATGGCAGCGCGTGCTGCCCGCACCCAATGCCCAGCGCGGCAACTGACAAGCTGACTGACTGACTGAATGATTGACTGCCTGACTGACTGACTGCTGATGTTGTAATGTATGCATGCATATGTGTGTGTGTGTGTGTGTGTGCGTGTGAGCTGTTTTGCTCTTTGCTTCATTTTCTTCTGCCGCGGCCGCGGCTGCTGACTCTGTCGCTGCTGCCGCTTCTTCTTCTATCTCTTGTTTAATTTGGCTCGTCTCGTGTCAACCGTCGTCAGCAACAGCGGCAGCCATTACTGTTGTTGTTGTTGTTGTTGTTTTGGCTTTGGCGTTGGCGTTGTCGCCTGAGGGTGAAAAAAAGGCATTCGAGCATGCAAACACACACACACACACACACAAGCACAGTTACAAAGAGATCTGTGTACATAATATACTCGTCAATATATTCAACGCTTGCAAATTGTTCGAGACTTATCATATTTATTGTATTTGCTGTTTACACACACACACACACACGCATGCACACGCGCACAATTTCTGACACTAATTGAAATACTTTTATCAGTTTTACGTGCAACAACAACAACACGAGGAACTTCATCATGATTTGGCCAAAATGTTTTGAGCTGCGCCGCGGGGCTATTGCTGATGTTGTTCTTGACGATAATCATGCTGCTGCTGATGCTGCTGCTGCTGCTGATGATGATGATGATGATGATGATGATGATATGATCTAAGGGCTGTCTGGAGCATTTGCTTTCATTTCATTCTCAGCATTTTGTTATTTGCGCCTGATTGCGCAATTTGTTTGCCCACTCAGCTGTAAGCGGGCCTCAGCTTGAATCAAAAACGAATACGAATACGAATACGAATACAAAAACGAATACGAATGCGAATGCGAATGCGAATGCGAATCGTGCTGCTATCCATTTGAGCTAACCGGATCAAGAAAGTGAAAGCGTTGCGCTTGAAAAATATTCAAATATTATGCGCTCTTTCATACATTCATTCATTCATTCATTCAGTTAGTCAGTCAGTCAGTCAGTTAGTCATTCGCCGCACAGTGGGTCAGTTTGGCGCCCACATTCAAATTCACACTCACATTCACACTCACATTCACATTCACATTGAACGTCAATTACTTTTGAGCCCCATTAAAATTGCATTGGCCAATGGCAAAATGTATTCGCTGCGCTCGCATCCTGCGCTCCTCATCCGCCTCGTCCTGTGCCCGAATGTGTTAAATATTTCAGTTTCAAATCCAATTCGATGGCATTCTAATAACCAAATCCTACTACATGCAATTTTCATGGCCAGCTGCTGGCCAACAACCGAAAACCCACAACCCAATGGCCCCGCCCACCGCGCCCACCGCGCCCTCGCCAGCCCACAAATACATTTTAAAGTCCGTTTATTTAATATGCGTCAAATTTGAGTCCGTTTCCCTCGCGCGCTTTTAACGTGGCCAATTTTCTTAACATCACTTTTTCTTCAGTTGAAGTCTAGAAACGAATTCGGAATTAGAAAATCTTAGAAAAATATAATGTATAAGACTTAAACAAGAAAGAAGTTAGAGTACTCTAGTCCAGCCCTCAGCTTTAACACACATTCCAGCTTCCTTCCACACACACACACACACACACACACTCACACACAAGCAGGCAAGCCGCAAGCTTGCTTCTTCTTTGCTTTGCCCCATAGTCCATGCTTGGGAAATGCGTTCTTGATTAACTTTGTTGTTAATGGTTCGATCTTTATGCAGTTTCCAGGACCTCAATGTGGCATAAAAAATGTGTATATACCCGAGCACAAGGCGCCATCTTTAAAAGTGAGTACAATTCCGGCGGGAATGAGGGAGATTAACGTGAATATATTACTTAACTTTGTGTCTTACCTGATTTATGTAACTCTTATAATGTCTTAAAATCGTTATTTATCAAAACTATGCAAATATGAAGAGATATAGAAGTGGAGATATAGATGTAGTTAAAGTTCGATAGGATTCATTATGTCAGTTAGACACATTTTCATTTGAATATTTTTGACTCTTTCACGGCATATGAAAAACAAATCCCTGATAAGATGTTTAGCTTTAATTTCGCATCTGTTTTGCCCTAGAAGCACATCGGGAATAGAGCATTTCTGGAAGTTCTTTACATTTTAACTTACATCCTACTTCAGGTTCTTTCTTACTTTCTAACGAAACAAATTCTTGGCAAACAGTATTCAGCGGAATACTCCTCCGTTTCTTGAAAACATGTAAGAAAGAAAAAGGAAATCTTGTTCAAAGTTTAATCCCTCAACATGACACAAGACTTCATAAGCGATATGAACCCAGGGCTTAGCTGACATTTTGGTTCTTCTAACTTTTCCAATTCTCATAAGCACAATTCAATTTATTATACTAACATATTACTATTAATTAGAATACCGAAAACCACAAGGCCTTGCAAAGATTCCTGCAAACTTATTCACTTATCCTTAGCCAACGAATTTCCTTTTAGTTCATTTACTTTTGCTATCCAAATCCTTCAGATCCTCAGCCTTTACGTTGTCTACTTTAAAGAATCAGATAATATGGCGCCCAATCGAAAAGCTTCGATTCTTGGTGAATCAAAGATGGAAATTCGGAATCTCTCTTTGCACTCCATTAAAGTTTTAAGTTTCGATTTTCTGTGTCTCATGTCTTAAATTTGACGTTTAGAATTCAGCTGTGCGGCTTGCGAATACCCTTGATGACTTTCGCGTGCTTGTTGCTGCGATTCGTTACGGTCGAGGGATAAGTTAATCCCAATGCAAAAACAAATTCGAAAATAGTAAATTCTAAACAGGGCTTCACTCACCTATGCAGAGGGCCCCCACGGCCAGAACGCACAAAAGTATGCAACAATGTTTAAAAATGCAAGCGCTGAGCTCCCCAAATCGCAAGGGGCTGGCTGCAGCTAGGGGCAGCTAGGGGCAGCGCGGTGGCAGCGCGGTGGCAGCTGGAGTGTGCTGTGGCGCCAAAAATGCAAATTCCAAATAAATCAAATCAAACGCGCCGCAAGAGGTAACGAAGCGGCAGCAACACCAACGCGAGCAGCCGCCAATGGAACGTGGCTCGGTCAAAGCGCTGGCTAGGGGAAGGCAGGGAACTGGGTTCGCGGGGCAGGGGGGAACGAATGTATATGCTAGGCTATTTGAACACTTTTTAAATATTTTATGTTTGGTTATTTCAGTGATTGTTTATCGGCAAATTGCCTGGAAGCACTTTAAAACGCTTCATAGAGCGCCAACAACCTAAAGGCAACTCGCAATGCTGATGCCCGACCGCAAAATACCCGCACTAAAGCATCGAAAACGATGAAGATCTATTTAAAACATAGAACGTAATGAGATAAAGTAAATGTATATATAAGTGGCCAAAATTATGGATACACTTGCAGTTCTCGGTAGATGATGATAAGATGTTCATTAACGAATAATTACAAAAGTAATAATTACAAAAGTAATAATGACAATGACAAGCAAGGGGATAAAGAAGAAAAGAAAAAGAAAAAACAATGACAATGACAATGACAATGACAATGACAATGACAATGACAATGACAATGACAATGACAATGACAATGACAATGACAATGACAATGACAATGACAATGACAATGACAATGACAATGACAATGACAATGACAATGACAATGACAATGACAATGACAATGACAATGACAATGACAATGACAATGACAATGACAATGACAATGACAATGACAATGACAATGACAATGACAATGACAATGACAATGACAATGACAATGACAATGACAATGACAATGACAATGACAATGACAATGACAATGACAATGACAATGACAATGACAATGACAATGACAATGACAATGACAATGACAATTACAATGACAATGACAATAACAATGACAATGACATATGACAATGACAATGACAATGACAATGACAATGACAATGACAATGACAATGACAATGACAATGACAATGACAATGACAATGATAATGACAATGACAATGACAATGACAATGATCAACGACAGTGACAATGACAATGACAATGACAATGACAATGACAATGACAATATGACAATGACAATTAAAAACAAAAAATGTAAGAAAATCGTTCCAAGATATTGCAAAGTTTATTGCAAAGTCTGCTAATGAGAGAACTGTTGGGTTCTTCAAGTATGTAGATAGAGACGACCTGCTCTTGGTTAATAGACAAAAATCAACAGCATCCAAATATTGCTTCCATTTTACTCTGTTGATTTGAATACGCGCAAAATCAGGCTGAGATAATCAAGGGTCGCGCTCTGAAAATAGAAGCTGACCCGGGCTCTGGGTTCGGGTATCTGGCAATAGCTGCGCCCGCCAGCGTCATAAATACGCAACAAATGACTGAAAAAAAGAAGGAAAAAATATATTGTTAAAACAACAACAATATATAATACAACAATAAATGGCATTGTGTTCCGGGCTGCTGTTGCCGGCCAGGTGCATAACAATATTTTGTATAGAGAGCCCCTCTCCAGCCACACCTATGCCAGGCTTAGTGTTTGCGTGAGCAGAAGGGGAAGGCGGGGTGGGGGGGGCTCAATGGGCGCTTGGGGTGTACTTTCGGCTAGCCACATTGGTCGGCATCGTCACTTTTGGCCTGGCTCATTCAGTTTCAGTTTCAGCTTTGCCCCCCCCTCAACTTCCCCACTCCGCCCGTCCCTGGGCCGGTTTTATTCGGGCTTTTGCACAATTTTTTGACCCTCGAGTTCATTGTGCATAGTCAAATATTTTTCACCATAAATTTCGCACGTCCATCAAAAATTGATTGGGCAACGGACCGTGTGCCTGCCACCTACACCTGCTACACACACACACACGCACACAATCGCCTGTGTTGTGTGTGTGTGTGTTAAAAATTGAAATATTGTTGACTCGCCGCATTTTAAAATGTTTTGATCGTCGCCGCTGGCGGCATTTTGGTTTTAAACCAAACCCCAAATATCTGATATATATACATATATATTTAATATCAGACAAATTTAAATACTTTTTTTCTAAGCTTTCGCACAAAAAGAGCAAGAGCTTTTTTTCTCAAATTTATTAACATTTACTTTGTTCCTTGTTCACCATAAGAAATTTGATTGATTAAACATTTATAAAAATGGGATATTGTTCCTGTATTTGAACCAGCGTCTTTCCGCTCGATAGTTCAATTTAAATTTATTATCATTTGCATTTTTCTTTGTAAGCAATAAAAAAAATTCATTGAACATTCATATAAATAGGAAATTGTTGCTAAATTTGAACCAGCGTCTTTCCGCTTGATAGTTCAATTAAAATTTATTAACATTTTTTATCTGTCTAAGCAATTAGAAATTAAGAAAACACATAAAAAAATGGGAAATTGTTGCTGTATGTTATTTGAGCCAGCGACTTTCCGCTTGCCAGTTCAACATCATCGACACCTTAGCCACACCTTTGTGACTGCGTTGTCTTTCATGTCAGCATCTTGAGAACCTGCAGCAGCGTTTTTGCCCACTTGGAAGACAAAGTCTTATCAATCGTAGTGCTCAATTACGAAAGGGTGCTTCAGAGGCTACGTTCAGCTCTTCAGCTGTATCAGCAATTAGTCAGCCAGATTAAATTCTCTTATCTATGTATACAGACAGTTGACATCTTTGGGCAGCTGTGGTCGTGGGCGTGGCAGCAGTCAGCTAACTAAGCTCACTTCAAGTATAAATTCATCTGCTTCACTTTAAGCGCATGTGTGTCACGAGCAGCACTCAATTAGCTGTTTTCCTCGTAAATCCCCTCAAACAAATCTGCAACTTATGCAACCCCTCACCCCCCCTCACCCTACCCCTCTGCGACCCTGCCTCTAAAGCTGGCTCGTTTTTATTATGCGACTTTACATTTATTGCATTTATTAGCTTAAATGCTAAAAAAAAAGATGAAATAAAAATGCAAAATTCCGCGAAAGGCAAAAAAATGCAAAATTCCAGGGGCGTAGCTCAAACTAGTTAATTTTAAGAGGGTGTTTAATGGCTTTGCCGGCCGCAATTGCAGATGTCGACAAATTTGATCTCTAATGAGCTTTTCATGCTTCTTTCTTCCCCGCTCTCCCTCTCTCTCTCTCTCTCTCTCTCTATCTGACTATCTTCTTTCGCGGCTTTGTCGAACTCGCTTTGAGCAAAAGCTTAGAATATATCTCTCGCTTTTATCCATATTTCTTTCAATTCTCCTTTATTGCTATTCGCTCTGCCCACCCACGCTTAACTCTCTCTCTCTCTCTTTAGTAGTTTTCTTATGTGATGAAAGTGCAAGTAAAAGACGGGTTTTGAGAAATTCCAACCGCAAGTATGGAACATGCGTGGAATTACGATCGCTGCTTGAAAAGTGGATTCCTATTATGTCTGGCCTGCTGCAAGCCTGTTTTCAAAATATAAAGAAAGCTTCATGAATACGTGTTGTAGCAACTTTGGATATTCCACGCGTAACTGTGGAAAATTGACGGAATACGCTTAAAGGAATATGTTTTTGTTTTGATGAACGTCCTGCTCTCTTTGATATATAAACATATGTTTGCCTACCTAGAGCGGGCATGTTATATGAATGTACCTGGTTGTTTTCCAATTGAAGCCCCTTTCGAGCGACGCCTCTGCGCTGAAGCTGCACAAATAGCCGAGTGCAGCAGCGTGCACTAATTTTATTGCTGAGTGCTTTTACTGGTTACCGTCGAGGAGCAACGCCACGGCTCCACGCCCGCATTCCCCCCTATCCCTTTATCTGCGACGCCTGCTGCAAAACTCTTCATGAAAAAATGTCCTTGGGTGTATGTGTGTGCGCCTCAGTGGGAGGGGGGTTGGTGGGGCCTTATGATGCCGTTGAAAACTTCAGAGAGCAGAAAAAAAAAGATGTCAACATCGCCAATTAGTTTGAAAAATTGGCATAAATGAAGCCCGAACCGAAGCAGGTTAGCTGGGGGCCGGCGGCTGGGGATGGGAGGTGCAACAGCAGTAGGCGTGGCAGCCCCGCATTGAGCGGCAGCCATGGCATAAATAAATGTAGCGGGCGGCTAGCAAGCAAGTGGCACTCGAATTCAAATTATGAGCACCGCCCCGAGGCGAGCTAATGAGGAGCCAGCCAGTCGAGGAGCCCTACCATCTGTGTGTGTGTGTGTGTGTGTGTGTGTGTGTAAGTGTGTGTGCAGCAAATCAAACGACAAACGACAAACGACGGCGACAATTCTTGAAAGGACTCCAGAACTCTAGAACTGGAACTGCAAATGGAGAACGGCAACTGGGCGGGCGGGCCACTCCAAATGTCAAATGCCAAGAGTGCTGCGCTCTGTGTATATATATATGTGTGTGTGTGTGTATGTGTGTGTGTGTGCGGTTCAACGACTGTTTTGTGGTCATTAATTAAAATTGCACGAAATTCGCCAAGTGCGTCCAGAGCGCCAGTTCAATGAGCCAGCAGCTCAATGAAAAGCAGCTCAGCAAATGTAATTTGGCGCTCGCCCCACTTGCCAGCTGCAGCGGGGAGGGCCAGCTGCGAGATGGGGCCCACATTGAATGGCTAACATTTTCATTACCCATTAAAAATGGTTTAAGTGCCCAACAGGGACTTATGCAAATGCCCGTAACCAGCTCTACAGAATACACATAGTATTCTCTATCAGAAAGCGGCGCTAAGCTGACTCTGCTTACCTGGCCTTCTGTCCGATAGCCTCGATCTATAGAATCTATATAATGTTGAACGGAGCGGCAGCTATTGCCCGCTCAGGTCAAGTTTGTTGCAATTTACCGATAACTTGCCATGCTATCGATTAAAATCGATATCAACATTCTGTTTTGTAAACCTCTCTGGCAGTTTTTAAGCGCCAACTGTACTGCTGCCCGAAAGCCGCGTTCTATAGAATCTGTATAAGCTAGACTAGACTAAATGTTGAACGTAGCGCCAGCTTTTGCCAAGTTTGTTGCAATTTATCGATAACTTTCCATGAAATCGATCTCAACATTCCGTTTTTTGCACCCTTCTCGCAGTAGAGGCAACAAATTTCGTATGTAGGCCCTCGTTTAGTAGGGACTACCTCACTTTTCGGCCAAGTGGCCACGTTGCTCGGAGTACTGTAGAAAAGAGCCATGGGCTTGGTCTTTGGTATCTTTGAATCTATATCTATGCCCTAAACTTGACATTGATCGAGCAATAAGAACGCATCTTCCAAAGACTTGTGAGCTGCATGTGTAGAGTATGTTTAAAAGAGATCTAGAATGATTTCTACAACAGGGTATCTGCTAGACGGGCACGCCCGACCCGAGCGCTCTTACATGTTAAACTAGGCAAAGTCCAAAAAGAGTCGAGTGGCAAATATAACCAAATGCTGCCAAAATGGCGGACATCTTGTCAACTGTCAGGCCTCTAGTGTGGGAGGGGGAGAAAGAGGGAGAGGGAGAGGGAGGTAGAGGAAGGGCAGGCTTAGCTAGATGGTGCTTGAATGGGCCGCTGGTGGATTGAGCCGCCTTAATTAATTCACCCCTGCTGCGCGCCGTGCAAACACAAAGCAGGACGTTTAGCGCTCAAGTAGTTGAACGAGTGCTGCGACAATTTTGGACGCCGCAGAACGCCGCGCAATGCTCGCACACGGCGAAGGGCGCCGAAATTAATTTCGCAGCGCTTTTAATCAAATGCTGGCACATGCACATGCACAGGAGTGGGTGGGGGGAGGGGGGTTTCATGGATATGGCGCGATTACGAGCATTTCATCAAATCAGAGAACATGCGTCAATTCCCAAGAGCTAGATCAAAATGGTGCTGACAGAAGCAACCACCAAGGCAAGCAACCACCCAAAAGAAACCACCCGCACAAACACCCTTCAGCGGGGTGTGGGTGTGAGGCAGAGGGGGTTGGATAAACCGACTCTCGACTCTCGCATTATAAAACATGTCGTCGTCGTCATCTCCCATTGACGGCATTCGAACAGACAAGGAGTTGAGCCAAGTGGAAAAATAATGAAAACATTTGTGGATAATGACGACGAGAGGAGAAGCAGGGGGCAGGCAGGGTGCACGGGTGCAGGCAGCCTCTTGAAATCGATATGCGAAGTGCAGGGTGTCCTTTATCAATAAAGCGCACAATAAAAAGCGTTAAGCCAGCCCAGACCAAACCAGACCAGACCAGGCCAGGCCGGAACGGAGTGAGTCAAAGTTGGGCAGTTGCCAATTGTGAAGCCAACCCCTTGCGAGCAGCAACCATCCCCGAATGGCAGCGGCATCCTGATTCTGATTCTGATCCTGATCCTGTTGCCGCTTCCCCTTGCCCGTTGCTGTGTGCAGCTTTTCAGGCAGCAGCAACAATCAGCGGATGTCCTGAATGGGCCTCAAGGAAGTAAACACTTTGTGCCCGCACCGCACCGCACCCCGAGCGCAATCTGTGCCAAAGCTTCGACAGCATTGGGTGCCATTCACGAGTGTGCACAACAACAACACACACACACAAACACACACACACACCGGATAATATTTATTTAGAACTTAGTCTCTGCATGGCCCCTGCCAGATCCATTGCCAGCTTAGCGCATTTCCACATATGCCATCAACAATGATATCATTCAGCATTTAAGTAATGAGAAATATTCTGAATAAGCAAAAAAAAGGGAATAAAAAACTGTCGTACACAAAAGGGGTGCCAGGAACTTGTAATCTTCAGAGATTAACAAGCAAAACAAAACAGGAGAAAACTGCCTTCTTCGAAGACTAAACAGCCTAATGGATAATTGTCTTACAACATATCGTGGGTAGAAGAATGGAACTGAACTGAGAAACAATGTTGCCATATAAAAACTCTTTTTCCTCTACCGATTCTTCCCATAGAGCTATATGATCTTATTTTAGGTAATGAGAAATTGATGTTCTAATATGGCAAAAAATATTTTATTTTCCAAGATATTTTCATCAAACTCAGACTTTCTTTCTCTCTCACTTTTCTCTTTCTCACACTTTTACATTAATTTACTTTGCCAAGAATCGACCAGTAGAAGCTATGGCCAGAGGACGAAGTTTAAGTAATATGTTTAAGGCACGATCCTACTGCAACAGAGTAAGAAGATGTTGACAAATTTTCAGTCGGGCGAATTACCAAGAACTTAATTTTCGGCTTTCCATTCCTTCAGCATATTAAGATATAGTAGACCGATGTTAATCAGATTACATATCTATATACATATAAGCAGCTAAGTGAAACGCGTTTGCTCAAATCTTGAAAAACAAAAAGTGACTCAATCGTTCCTATGGCAACTATATGATATAGTTGTCCGATCTGGACAGTTCTGCAACATAAAGACGGACCTATACAAAGATTCAAGACGATTGCTTTAAGACTGAGGGACTCGTTCGCATAGAAACATACCGACGGACAGACGGACGGACTGACAGACGACCGGACAGATGGACGCACGAGCGGACAATATCGGACAGATGGCTGATCTAGAATAAACATATATACTTTATGGGGTCGGAGTTGGCTCATTCGAATACTCTCTGCAAGAGTATAAGCAGTTGCATGCAATCACTTTTCGCCAATTTTCCACACTTGCGGGTGGAATTGCCTAAAGCCTCGTCTAAGTCGATTTCAGGGTATCTTTCAGTCGAGCAAGTTTATTTGTTTATTTGTTTAATAGTAATATATATATATAATTTTTGATATTTGGTGCGGCATTCGAGATTTTATTTTGTTGCTTGAGCTCAAATTCTAGTCGAAGTGTGAGCCACAACCACCAGCTCGTCCAGCGCGGCAGGCTTTCTTCCTCTTGCCTGTAATAACGTATATATAATATATACTTATATATGTACTATATGTTTATGTATACTTGTATATAGTTTTGTATTCTTGGCCGACGCTGCCTGTGCCTGCTTCTTCGGTTGTCCTGGGCGCCTTGCGGCAAATGTTTTCACATTTGTAATCTATTTACGCAAAATGATCCATCAGACCCAAAAACATGTTTTCCAATACACACACCCACACGCAGACGCACACACACACGTGCACACACACTAAGCTTCACAGTTGTGAATGCGTCTGACAGCATTTCGTAAAAACTGTCTAGATGAAAATGCCAGCAGACCGAAGCAGGTGGCAGCGGCACATGTCCTGCTACCCCACAGCCAGACCGACCCCCAACCAACCCCTGCAGCCTGTAGGGTCTCCTGCAGAGTATTCTCCTTAAACTGAAAAAAGTAGACGGTTTTTTCGCAGAAATTAGGCGCTCGCCCACGACACACGTGCTCCAGTCCGTCTCCGCCTGAGCCCGACCTCACCCTACCCGCCTACCCGGTTCCGAAATCGCGTCCCCTACGCGCTTTGTGTCTCTGCAGCTATTCAAGCTCCTCACGTTTTGTGCACTGTCGTCTGTTGGCACAGGCCAACAACAACAATGGGAACAACTTTTTCGATGCTGTTGTTGTTGTTGTTGTTGCTGTTGTTCTTATTGTTGTATTCATCACTTTTTTATATGCTCTTGGCATGAAGCGTCGGCTAATCACACCAGGCCACGTCCACAGACAGAATCCCGCTGGCACAGTGGAGCAAAGTGCTTAAAAAGTGGGCAGATAAAAAGTTCTATATATGTTGAATTCCAATTCGAAACGCTTTGTTAATATATTATTTACTTATACTTTTCTTTCGAGAACATGTCACGAATTTGAATGTGAATTTTCGAATACATATGTAAACATTTAACTTGAGACGTGGAATTTAGGATATTATAATATAATTCATTTTCATTTTTACAAGCTTTTTTGGAAAAGTGTGAAACACGATTCAAATGAACTTGAACAGAGATCTTTCCAAAAGAGTTTGAATCCGATTGGATGGTAAACAAAAATGTTTCATACAACCGGTTTTCACGATTTTTCCACACTTGCGGGTGGAATTTCACTAAACCCCGTCTTAGCCTGATCTGATCTTCATAAAATATTCAGCACCTTTAAAGAAAAAGCGCAATGACTACGGCTTCTAGAAATGGGCTTTCTACATTTTGGCAACGCAGAAAGGTTTTAAAGTCTCAAAATCGATATTTATCGATTTTGTAGAAAAACGGGTTATGATAAACTCAAACTACAAATAACAAGAAAATGTTCATTTCATGTTTAACTAGCTTAAACTGATTTTCATTAATTGCATAGATGAAGGATTTGTTGCCAGATTGAAACGTTTTGGCCCCACTGTGCGCACGTGCAGCAGTTGGGTGGCAGGACGCGTGTTGGACCAACTGACAAGTTGCCAAACGGACAGACAAACTGACTGAGCGACGACTTGGCTGTCTCATCGCTTCGCATCGCATCTCGTCCGTGCAGTTGAACTGTGAGGCACTCCAACCCAGCCCAGCCCAGCCCAGCTCAGCTCAGGCCAGGCAGTCCGTTTGTCTGTATATCCTGCGCCCTGTACATACGGCTGATACGGGGAACAGGGCAGAAATTGGCTAGGGGCACAGGCAGTTCCCTGAGTACAGCGTGGGCTGGGCTGGGGGAGAGTGGCTGGGGAGGAGTTTGCTCCGGTCTCTATGTGTTATGTGCTGCCGTCGAGTGTTTGGTAAATAACACGTTCGTTGTGTCGCCATCGTCGTCCGCATCTTCAGCACCATCAACGGCAGCAGGGCGGGTAGGCGGAGGAGGAGGAGGAGGAGGAGGGTTGGAGGGGGGCAACTGTACATAGGGGTTGTGCTTCATCAGGGTTGAAACATGGACACGAATGTGCGGAAAATTATATATTAATAAACAGCAGCAGCAACAAAACAAAAAGCAACAACAACAACGACAACAACAAAAATACGCTCAACTGAAGTGGCAGGCCGAGCCGCCATTATGCCGTATGCTGGCAACCCTGCCGTAGAGTGGCCCGCGTATTGGCCCTCGTCCTGGCGCTGCCTGAGAGCCGCCGCAACAAACACCTTGTCGCAAGTGCCCGACTAGAAGATATCCTGTGCCCGGCATCTCACACTTTTGGAACTTCGGAGCTAAAAGTACGATCTGGATGAAATATGGCTACCAAATGTGTTGGTATACCAAAGTATAAGTCCGTAACGAGGGACAGGGCGAAGGAAATTATTATCGATTTTGTGATGAATGATGAATGCGAGAACCGTGATCTATAGATCTATGCCTTCGCGCTCTTAACTGAGATCTGCTGATAAAACAGAGCTGTAATATCGATTGTTATCGATTTGCACGCCTAGGCTAGACGGATATATATCGACAGTTGAGATATTATATATATTTGATGGCCTCAAAATCGCCGTCATCTGCTTGTTACATACATTTTCTGAGCAACAGCATACCCTTTATTGCACACAGGGTATACAAAGCGTCAGCGCGACACGTGTAGCAACCGCCTCCCTGCCGTCTCCCTGGCACCCGCATCGGGCACAGCTGCCTTTTGACTTTTAATGAAATGGATATGCTACAACAAATGAGCCCATATACCACCCACCCTCCCCCTGCCCCTAGCCACATGGCACTCCCTGCCCAACCGTTGCCACCCTTGGCACAAGTTGTTGTTGTTGTTGTGCACACTCAAGTGTCGATTTGTGTAACTCTCTCGACTCGATTCGACGAGGCGAAAATGTTTGAAAATGCGCAAATGGAAAAATCCATGCATATCCTCAAAATCGCATCCTCATCGGCATCCGCATCCGCATCAGCATACTGATCCGTATCCGCATCCGCATCCGCGCTGGTGTTGCCCGTAATACACTTGAGCATAATTTATGCTGTTAATTAATCGCCAGAGTTTACCGCTATGCGAGGGTTTTCCGTTTCCTTGCTTTTCTTTTTTATGTGTGTTTCTTTTTTTTTTTCATTTTTCATTTTTTTAATTTTGATTTTCGATATTGTTTTCATCATTGCAACGTTTCCCTATGAAATTGGTCCTTGAAGCGCGTTAATGAGCTCGCAATTTGCGTTCGAATAAAGGGCGAAAAATGTAGGAGTCGTGCAGAGATACCCTGTACACAGCTGCCAGCAGTTGATGGTTCAAGAGCCTCAATAAGGCAGCCAGGTCTTTAACTTTCTCTCGTCAAGTTTGAGTGTAAAAGGGACTTCTATATATATATATATCTTGAGTATACCCATACTACCCACAAGATAGAAATCCCCTTTGCCCTTGAACTTGAAAAGGGGAGCAAGCAACCTTTCGATATTTATCGATTTCATCAAAATGACCACATGCCTAGACATAAAGATCAGCACAACCTTATCAAGAGCATGCATACCTTTTGGAATACATACCCTTATGGAACGTTCTACAGGGCATTTCAAAAGTGCATCGATAATCGAACCCAATTAAACAAGTATCGAGTATCGATCAATTTAGGGTAAGCACAGCATTTTGACAGCTTCTGCACAAAGTGCTTTTGCAATAAGATGAGGGCAATCAAGTCAATTTATGCTTTAACTGTAGCGATTAACTCTGAATGGGCAGCTAGCTAATCAATCGAAGGAACAAACTTGAGGCTAATCATGCGAAACGACTCGGAAGGTAGCTCAGGCCCAATAAAGCCTAGCATTTAGATCTAAGCCTATTTAAACGAGGAAGATGATGAAAAAAGGTTTTCCAAAAAAGGTTCTGTACATATTTAAGTGTATAATGGAATTAACGGAATACAAGCTTAACAAGAATCAAATATCTTTGGAGACATAGCGCCCAGGAGGACTCTTATGGCTATATTTCCCATCGATTCTCAAACGAGCAACATAGAATGGCAATCCCTTGCAGGGATGTGAGGAGGACAACGCTGCCCGCACTTGCTGAGTTTGGAGTCCATATATATTTTTCGATAAATCTTTCTTATTATATTATCTTATGATGATATGATATAGTCATACGATGTCGCATATTTAAAGAGCATTGCTTAACCTAAAGAATGTGTAATTCGGTCTAAATATTTAGAAAAACAATAAGACTTTTTATCAAAGAACTTTATCTACGACCAATCATTCCTATGGAAATTATATGATATTGTGGTTCGATCCAATCGGCCTATGATTTGTGTAAAGGGAAAGTTTGGTAACTTTATAGCTGAGAGAGAGGCACACGACTTTATCAATCCAACTGTTGATGCTGATCAGGAATATATATATATTATATGCATACTTTATGGAGTCGGGGACCGTCTCGCTCTTTACTTTCCACACTTCGTGACAATATTATGAAACCCGCTTCAAAGGTATAAAGAGAAGTTAATGGAGAAGCAATCTAGAAGGAAAATCAATGACAATAGAAATGGTTGCAGTTCAAGGAGATTCAGTTGACAATGAGTTGTCTAGACAGAGATTACGATCTAAATTTGGCAGCGTGCAAAGAAGCAAAGGTCTTTATATATATATATATATATATATGTATATATGTAAAGAGCTGTGGCAAAGATATATATATATATATATAGATGTTTAGATATATATATGTGGCATAGTTATATATAAAGATATACAGACATATATAAGATATATTGCTCTTTATATCTATATCTATATCTATATCCTTCCTTTTGTATATCATGTCTAGTTATGAAAATAAGTTTTTTCTAAACCTATATAGAAATAATATGAATAAACAAGTAATAGGTTCTAGTTGGAGCTCTTGACTTGGGATACCCTGAACTCTCATATTTCAGCATTAAATGCAGCGCTGTCTAGATATAGAGTAGCGGGGAGGTGGCTATAGGTCTAAAATGAAAGATAATCGATATATGTTCCTTTTGTAGTAGCTACATGTCTAGTTATGGTAACTCTAGTTCTTATTATTTACCAAAATTGCTATAGAAATAATATGATATCGATATACATTTTTATCTATTACTTGGTAAACGAGGCACGTTATCGATTATCGGACACAAACTCGATCTGCGTAGGACCTAGGAGCACCTATAGTCCAAAATATCAAGTCTCTATTTCTTATAGCTTCTGAAGATTCTTGCGCTTCATACATACGGACGGTTAGACGGACAGACGGACAGACAGGGACATGGCTAGATCGACTTGACTATAAATCCTGATCAAGAATATATTTACTTTTTGGGGTCGGAGATGCTTCCTTCTGCCTGTTAGCACACATTTGGATTTTGCACAAAAACATAATACCCCTTTTACCCATTTTTAATGGGTTCAGGGTAAAAAAAGCTAGTAAAACGGAGAAATGCATTAAATGTGGATTACATTTTGATGGAAAAGAGTTCAAACCTTGACCCCAAAAGTCATTTGCTACGCGACTCGGACTCAAACGGGACAACAACAAATTAAAGAAAGAAATATTTTATTGGATTCTGTAAACTTAAGCTAAGTCCTGGTTCGGGTTTGGGTTCGGGCTCGGGACGTTGAACAGCGGCTGCATTGCGCCGGAGGGAACATTCCAAAGGATTCTCTGTGTGACGGAGCAGCTGTCAGAGCTATTCCTGCAGCTCCTGCAGCGCCTGGACTGTGTGTGTGGGTGGGGGGGGGGGGCAACATATGCTCGTCAAGTGCCACGCCCCAAAGGCAAAAGGCAAAGGCTCCATGCAGAAATTAACTGCAGGCGTTTCGCATTTCTCAAGATATTTCGCGTGGGGCTTCGGTTTTTTTTTTGTCTTTTGCTTTCCTTTTTTAGCGGGACAAGTGAGCGATTTTAATTAACTGTCAGTGTCGCAGCTCTCTCTCTCCCTCTCTCCCTCTCTCCTTTTCTCACTCTCTCTCACTCTCTTGCTCACTCTCTCTATCTCTCTCTCGCTCTCCACTGCGGCCTCTTGTTCTTATCTACTGTTTCTGGCGCACTGAAATAAAAATATGACAAGGCGCATGCAATTCAATTTTCTACGCCGACAAATTAATACCCTTCTGCTATAAAATATATGTAAGCTAGAAGATACGTCTATATATATTATTAAATTACCCTTTCTCCATCAATTCCATCTGCTATCATCTCGAAGCTCTTTGATCTACTTTAAAAAAGACGCCTTATCTCAAAACCAAGCCGTAAATAGCTAGACGATTTGGAATATAGCAAAGTCAGCTAGATTCTCGATAAAAGTATATATAGCTTTATACATTTTGTAGCTCCCAAAACGCATATATAGAAAGGAATCGTAAAGAAGCAAGGGCCAAGAATTGTAGACATTATAACTATGCCCAATGTTAGAGTATATGGCAGAAATATGAAAAAATCGCATAATAAAAATAAAGAACAGAGCTTTCTAGTCTATTTTAAGCCATATTTGACGACATAATCACCATGCACAATGTTAGGGCATCCAAAAAAAAAATCACAGAAAAAAGAAGAAACTAAAAATGAAAAAGAAATGCCACAAGGGCTTTTTGGGGCGTTTGTCAAAGCTCATTCGTTGGGGATGCAAATGCGTTTAAGGATGAGAATGTGGTTCGCCAGGCTCTTTGGCTCTGCATATTGTTGCCAGCTTTTGTTTTGCTGTTTGTCGAAAGGATTTTTTTCTGTTGTAATGCAAAAAACATTAAAAAAGAAACCAAAAACAAAATGCCGCCATTTTCAAAGTGGTTTGCAGACCCAAATGAAAGAAACGACCGAAAGACAATGGGAAAATAAGGTGAAAAGCAAAACAAGAAGCGGGGAGAGAGAGAGAGACAGCAGGAGAGTTAAAAAGAGAGAGGGAGAGTGGGGGGCGAGTGCCACCTTGTGCCCGACCAACTAGTCCTGCGAAGCGTGAATATGGCACCGAGTCCTCAGCTTCAATCTATCGCGTCAGCAGGACCGAACGATCCCCAAGTAGCCCACAAAATCAAAGGCAAAAGCTTACCAGACGGCAAAAAGAAACCAAAAAAAAAACCGTGACAAACATTTGACTTGACTTTGAATACCCTTCCCGTGTTGTTGACTAACTAAGTGACTGACTGATTGACTGAGTGATTGACTGAGTGATTGACTGAGTGATTGACTGAATGTTTGACTAAGGGACAGGCTGATTAACTGAATGATTAATTGAAGGACTGACTGACTAACAGACTGTCTGCCTAAGGGACTGATTGACTGACTGATGGGCTGGCCAAATGATTGACAAGCTCATTGATTGACAGACGGACTGACCAACTGACTGCCTTACTGATTGATTGACTGGCTGCTTGATTGTCTGACTAGTTAAATGACTGACTAACTATCTGTGTGGATGACTGATGAGCTGACTGATTAACTGATTGACTGGCTGACAGGTAGCCTGACTGATTTACTAAATCACAGGCTAGCCGAACGATTGATTGGTTGATTGATTGACGGACTGGCTAACTGATTAACTGCGTGACAAACTGAATGAATGACAGGTAGACTAACTGATTGATTGATGGACGGACTGGCCAAATGATTGATAGGCTTATTGATTGACGGACGGACTGACTAGCTGACTGCCTTACTGATTGATTGACTGGCTGATTGAATGGCTCACTAATTAAATGACTGACTAGCTGATTAAAAGACTGACTGACTGAATGATTGATGACTGACTTACTGATTTAGTGACTGCCTCACTGACTGACGAACTAACTAATTGACTGACCAACTGACTGACTGATTGTCTGACGGACTGAGTATCTGGCTAGGTTGATTGACTTACTTCCTAAGAAATTTTCTCAAATTTTCGACATTAGACCAGTTGTTGAAGCTCTACATTGTTAAAATATGAATACATGATTCAACAATTTTGAAGGACTACTTCAGTAAAATGGGCTGAAAACTCATTTTCCATAACTATGTAAATGATACCAAATTTCTCATGGCTGAAAATGTAATGTGGAAAATTTGAAAAAACAAATCTGGCACGGGCAAAGCCCGTACCCAAACCCGCAAGTATGAAACAAGGTAATTCGAAGGGGAAAAAAAAGAAGAGGAAAACTGATGCATCTATGTTCGATATACATTTCGAAATTGTGTTGAATAATGAGTCTGAAAAATCAGAATATGCGAGGCCCTATAATGTGCCCAAGCGCGCCGCCAAACAGATTGTATGTGCGAGCACACACACACACAGACGCGCGCACACACACATGGTTGTATATTTGTGTGGCGCAAATATGAAAGGCGTTCTAATTAGAGAGCAAAAATTCAAGCACTGCTCAATATACCCACCCACACAGAGATACATACATACATATATAGCCGGAATACAGGGCGCAAATTCTTCAATTAAATAACTAACATCCGGAGGGGGCGGGTGGACATCAGGGCGTGCCAGAAGGAAGGACTCGCTCTGCTGATGCTGATGCTGACGGCTGCGAGCCGGTTCGCATATTTCGTGGATTCGCTTGGGTGACGATGTTCCAGCCCAACAATAAAGAAACAAAGACACAACAACAACAACAACAACAACTGAAGGCGGGCAGCCAGGATATCAAAGCTGCTGCCGAGGGTCGTTGTCGTTGTTGTCGTTGTTGTTGTTGTCGTTGTTGTTGTTGTAGTTTCTGTTGCCTTCGTCGCGTCGACGAATGGTTGACACGGGCGGGCAAATTGCCAGCACAACAACAATTTTTGGTGGTTGTTTGCGTGGCCCGTGACGACGCTCACATTTGGGTGGTGCTGGCTAGGACGACGACAAGGAAGAGGACAACGACGAGGACGAGGACGATGATGGTAAGAGTGATGGTGATGGTGATGGTGATGGTGGTGGTTGTTAGCGAGTGGTTGTCCCGGGTTGAGGGTTGGGCGAGTGCGCCATAACGGAAATGAGACGTTTAATTTACATTTGCAGAGAAGTTGGCCGACTCCATGGCAGGGCCCTCGTGCGAGTCGCGCGGGATTCATGCAAGTGACAGTCAAAGAAAATTGAAAGATGTCCCTTGGCCAGCGATGGCCATGAAGCGTGCTTTGCACCACCAACACGAGAGCAGCAGAAGCCTGTCGCGTCCAGCCAAAACAACAACGAAGACAGGGACATTCCAATAAAAGCAGAACTCGGCCAGAAGCGAATGTTTTAGGGCCAAGAAGAAGAGATAAACTAAATAACACATTAGGCTAATTTACCTTAGTTAAATTGAAATAAATATTATTTTCGTGTTAGGCTGAGTCGTGCTCGTGCTCGTGTTGGGTCACGCGCCCATCTCTACTGTAGGCCATGCACGTTCTAGAGAGCAGGGCTGGTGGCAGGGGCGGGGGGCCGGGGGCGGTATTTGGGCATGGTCCAGCTTCTTTGGTTCCTATGGCAAAAATTGCGTAAACTGTGGGCGACTAACAAGGCGAGTGCTGACTGTACCTCACGGCACGGCCGTCCCATGCATATTAAATGGCTCCAACTGGAAGCACGTATGTGCACACACACACACACACACACGTGTGCGTGTGTGTATTTGTATTTCCGGTGCTTAAGACAAATTTTAAAAGAGCCTCATGAATATTTGAGCGCATTTCCTGCCGCACTTTGTTAGCCAGGACGAGCTTCAAATGCGTTTGGTCCTTTTGGGTGCCAGCACGTCAATTAATATTTATACATAGACACATAATGTGTGTGTGCGTGTGTGTGAGCGTGTGTGCGTGCATTTATTTCAAGTGAATGCCTGCGTCGATAATTGCCGCACATTTTGTTGCCGACTTGGCGCCTCATTTGCATCCCGGGGGCCATTGCTGCAGCTAATTGACCATCAAATGGGCCAAATTTCTTAAGCCTGTGGGCAAGGCTTCGCATTGACAGCAGGTCAAGTCATTTGAGTCATTCAAAATATCTTAAAAAGCATTTGAGATATTCGTTTAACTTCGTATATCAAAGTTATTCAAGACATTCGATTGATTTGAATCTTCTTAACCATTTAATGAATTGATTCATTTGATTCATTTCAATCTTTTGGATTATTTCATGGGCTTTCGAAAACATTCTTTCACATTCAAGTCATTCGATTCACTTGAATCATTTGATTCTTTTTGATTACTTTGAATACTTTAGGCGAGCCATTTGAGTTATTCAGAATATCTTTAAAAGCATGTGAGATATTCGTTTAACTTCGTATATCCAAGTTATCTAAGTCATTCGATTCATTTGAATCTTCTGAGCCATTTGGATTACTTAAAATTAATTAATGAATTTATTCATTTGACCATTCATATGAAATATTTGGCTATCTTTTTGGTGTAAACTAAGAGAGAGATAACCAAAAATTGAAATATTTATAATACAGAAAGCTCTGAAAATGTTGAAAAACATATAATCGATATTGATATAATCGATATTTGCACACTTGGAGAAGCCACGTTCAAAATTTCAAGACTCTAGCTTGAATATTTTCTAAGATCGACGAAGGACACGCGGCAGCTGATGCCGATCTATAGATATTATAAATGTATATATTGACATCTGCATAAGAAACAAGATTGTATATCTTTGACTGCATATAATCGAAATCGTTGCATTTCTATTTGTACCTTGAAGTCTGCCGAAATACAATTGAAAGGAAAACGATTTTCCAGATAATCTCTAGATGATTTTGCTTGGTTTTCTTTGTTTGTTGCTTTCAAACTCTGATATTTGATAGCGGCAATTACCCGACTTCGGTGGACACTCGTTTAGTTGGCCAGAACCAACAGAGAGAGAGAGAGGGAGAGCGGGGCTGAGAGGGACGGGGAGATGGGAAAGAGAGGGAGAGCGCGTAATGAGACCAGGTAACCGGAGCCCGGAACCCGGAACCCGGAGCTCGCAGCCCGTTTGTCCGGCTTCAAAAATTGCCGTCGAACCAACAAACTATTCGCAACTCCGGCCAACGCCCAATTAGTGACACTCAAATGGCACAACAGCTGACCCGAGGGGCTACGGCGGAGCTAAGGGATTAGCTGTACCACGTACTGGTCCTGTCCAAATCGAGTCCGGATTCTGGACTTGAAGATTTTTGGCCGCAGCACTTAGAAAATTGCGCCATAATCAGACCCAGCCACAGCCACAGCCTCGAGTCAACAATGCTTTGGCTGGGTAACTGGTTGGGGCAGGGGCAGGGGCAGAGGCAGGGACTCTTTTCATTGTGACTGGCTACTAATAAGCAAGATGCGGGGGCGGTAGCGGGGGTGGGGTCGGTGGATGGTTTGGTATTGGTTGGCCCCACAACAAATGGCAGCCAGGCAGCCAGACGTTGCCACAAAAGTGCTGACTGTGACAGCTTACTTTATTGGCAAAATCAAATCAACGTGGCATTTGCATGCAATGCCAAAGATACAAGCCCCAAAGCACCCGACCCCAGAAAAGAAAACGAGAAAGTTGGCATATCTTCGCCACAACGAACACTTGATGCCCTTCTAGACATTTGCCTGACGGCTTAGCAGATACTATGTGAATGTAGTGAAGTTCCCAAATGCTTGGCTACAGGCGAATATCATGGAAGACAAAATGTTTTCGCATACAAAAATTCATATAATACAATATAGAAGTGTAATATGGATAGGATTGGGCTTATATGTAAACAGTTCAAGAGTAAAATACGTAAATAACATAAATAAATGATAAATATAATAGCGTAATAAAGATATTTTCCATAAAAGAATCCACATTTCGACAGATCTGACAGATTTGGCAGCTATATGATATATATATGCTATATGTTCCGATCTGCCCAGTTCAGTTGGCTCTGGAGAGACTAATCTAGGCAAAGTTTCAAGACGATTGCTTTAAAACTGAGATATACAGATATTCGTATAGAAACAGATAGACAGACGGACAAACGGACGGAAGGTAAGAAAAGATGAACGAGCGGACAGACGGGCAGAAAAACGGACAGACGAACGTATGGGTGGACAGACGGACGGAGGGACGGAGAGACGAACGGACGGACGGACAGACCGATGGAAGAACGGACGGACAGACGGATTGAAGAACGGATAGGCGGACAGACGGACGGAGAGACCAACGAACGGATAGACGAACGAACGGATAGACGGACGGAAAAACGGACAGATAAACGGACGGACAGATAAACGGACGGACAGATAAACGGACGGACAGATGAACGGACGGACAGATGAAAGGACGGACAGATAAACGGACGGACAGATAAACGGTTGCACAGACGAACGGAAGGAGAGACGAACGGAGAGACGAACGGAGAGGCGGACAGAGAGACGGATAGACGAACGGACAGACAGACGGACAAGCGGAAAAACGGACGGACGAACGGATAGACGGATGGACATGCAGACGGATGGGCTATATTAGACAGTTGCCCATCTCAGCTCACCTATTGATGCTTATCTAGAATATATCCTTTTATAGGATCAGCTATAGCTCCTTCTATGCGCTATACATGATTAATGACAAGCCTATAGTACCCTCTGGAAGGGTATCAAAAAGAGGGTCGCCCCATCATACGACATCATCATTCAACGTCGTTTCCCGTTGTCGTTGACTGCGCTAAATGCAAGTCAAACACAAGCTCAGCCCGGTTCGCAGCGATGGGCGCCGCCTGCTGTTTGGGGCTTGTGGGCGGTGTTGGGCGGGCAGGTGGGGACTGTTTGCTGGCTTAAGGGTAGCTCGGCTAGGTATTGAAGCTTGTAAAAATTGCATGGCGCTGCATTACCGCCTAAGTGCCCGCCGAGTGCTTTGGCCTGGCAGCCATCTTAGCCTGGCTTCGAGTCACTCCAAAACATTCACAGTCATTCACATGCATTCAAGTGGCATCCATCCCTTCCCGCCCCCGCCCCCCTACCCTCCCTCCCTCTAGCCGACCCCCCGCTCACTAAGCAAATCGCATTCATGACATTTTCTTGCATTGCCTGCGCCACCAGTTGCCGCTGCAGGCAGTGGGGAAATGGAGGATGAGGGGGCTGGCTTTAGGGGCTGTGCACATTTTGAGGGTGGTTCGCTTAGGCTGCAAGGGCGGGCGGGGCGTGGTGGCTGCTTTGGCTTGGGGGCTTTTCGCGTAGGCGGCTGTTTTTATTTGTTTTGTTGTCGAGGCCTCTGCTCCGCCATTTGCCTTGCTGCGTTCCCTCCTCCCTCCCTTCCTTCCTTCCTTCCTTTTATTTTGGTCTGAATGGGCAAAGGGTGGGGGGGGGATTGGTGCGCTGCTTCGTGGGGTTGAAATTGGCAGCTTGGGCGCACTTGACGCGTTTTATAATTTCCGTAAATAACAAACGGCTTAATTTGCGCATATTTCCGTTTGGATTTGCACGACTCGAGTGCCAGACGCCGACGGCGGCATGCTGGGCGTGGCAGCCGCCTTGTCAAGGCATTCGGCTTTGTCGCAATATGCGTAATTAAAAAATAAAAAAAAATAAAAACCAAGAAAGGGAGAGAGAAAATAAATCCCAAAAATAATGAAAACTGAAATAAACGCAAGTTATGCCACGCGAATCTTTAACCAGTTGCGAATTATAACGAAAACAGCAAATTAACAGATTCTGTGAAAATAGTTAACTAGGATATGCTAGGATATATATGTATGTATATATATTCTCGTGTATCACGCGCATCGGAATAAGTGCCGCCTATTTCGATGACATCGATAATTATCGATCTTACGACAATTGAAATCTTTCGCTATGGGAAGGCGAAATAGATAATATTCAAGCCAAAGAAACACGTAGGTGTTGCTTGAACTTCAGCTACTAATGAAAAGCAGGCTTAAGTCTAATGGAATGCATTTTGAGAGGTGAGAAATTTGAATGCCTAGCTAATTAGTCTCTGGATAATTAAAGTTATGCGGTTTGGTCAAATTTACAAGAACTTGCCGCAATTTCGCTTGTGCAGCAACAAGAAGAAGAAGAAGAACAACAACAACGCGAGGCAGCTTCAATTGATCTCCGCTCCAAAAACTTTGATTAGATGTCCACAAAGACGAGACGCAGTTTGGCCTAAAAGCTGCGCCAGCAGCGGCTTAGTGTTGGGCTAGTGGGCGTGGCACTGGGGACTGTGGGGCAAGGAGGCAAGGGGGCAAGGGGTATACAAACAGCCAATTGTGTTGCAGTCAAGCAGTTGGGGCAAACAATGTTGCGCTGATGATGAGACTGGGGCCGGCAACAACAACAACAACAACAACAACACGCCTGAAAGCACGTTTTCATGTTGTTGTCAGTTGTTGTTGTTGTGGTTGTTGCCTGTCACGATGCTTATGAGAAAAAGCTTTTCAACGTCGTTAGCTTAATAACTGTCAGTAGATGAGTGTTTGGCTCAGTGTGTGTGCCCCGCTCTCTGTGTGTGTGAGTGTGCCTCTCTGTGTGTGTGTGTGTGTATGTGTGTAGCTGTGTGTGTGTGTCTATGTTCGAGCCTGTGTGTGTGTGTCTATGTGTGGAGACTTTCACATGCGAGTGACTTTTAGGCGCTGCCTTGTGTTTTTTTAATACCCTATGGAAAATCTTTCAAATGGAGCATGATAATTCTGTGAAAGCGTATGTAACAGGCAGAAGAAAACACATTTCGCCCACTCAATATAGACACAGTTGTCTGTCCAAAGTGAAGCTTTACACATTTCAGAAAGATTTAACTTATTAAGCACGCCTTTGGCATGGCCTGCGACTAAGCTGAGAAGCAGCACAGTCAGATTCTAGGGCATCTGCTAGTTGTGCAATGCCCGCCGTGCTTGCTTTTGGCTGACTTCTTTGTGCGTTTGCCTCGTTTAGCTTGTGCCTTCGTGTTGTCGCCCTTGCAGAGGGTATTTTGATTCTGTCAGCCAATATGTGACGGCAAGCAGGTGCCAATATCGAGCCCAGAAGGTGTGTCTTGAACAGCCGGAATGTCCTTCGTGTGGCTGTGGCTATGGAATGTTTATTTCTCAGTTGACAGCAAAAGTTGCCAGAGCCAGAGTAATTGGGGGCAGGTCGAAAATACATTTGATCAGTTTAAGGCGATTTGCCTGAAAGGGTATTCAATGCTCGGTGTGCCCAGGTTGGCTGCTCTTTCTTGATTTTTATTTTGTTTCTCGTCTGCCAAGCCGCATAATTACAACAACTGCAGAGGACTCCTCTGCGAGGGTGTCTGTCTGTCTGTGTGTTGTGTGAGTGTGTATGTGTGTGTGTGTGTTTGTGTGTGTGTGTGTTGGTGTGTGTGTGTGTCCTTTCAAAGGACATGTGCCAATATGGCGAGCTGCGGTTGCCAACTGTCACAGGCAGCTGCCACACAAGTGTATGTGTGTGTGTATGTGTGTGTGTGTGTAGATGTGTGTGTGGATGTTTGTGCTATTGATGTTGGATTTTCGTGACAAGCTGCCGCCCCCATCGCACCCCCACAGTCTCCCGCTACCGCACCGTCTGACTGCTAGTCCTTGTGCTGGTCGTGCATGTCCTCGTCCTGGTCCACGTTCATGTCCTCGACGTGCTCATTTCCTCGAGTGGCGCAAAACAAAAGATTTCTGCTTGCTGCACCTTGTTGCCCCTGCCCCCTGCCCCCTGCCCTCACCCACCTTTACCGCACAGCATTTACCTTCCTCCACTTGCCGCATGCACTGAATGCATTTTGCACTTTATTAAAACCAAATCAACGAAGCAGAAAAGTCAAATGCAATGCTGATTAGTCCGGGCTGAGCAGATGGAGCAGTTGCAGGCATGCCTTCCCTTCCTCCCTCCCTTACCTGAATTCACTTGTTTTCATTTTTTCGGAGGCGGAGCGGGGCTTGGGCGTCCGCTTGGGGTTAGCCTTGCGGTTGACAAGCTGTTAAAATTGGCGCTTGGAGGCTTCCTAAGCTGCAGCTCGAATTCAGCTCCGAATCGGTTTGCTTGTGGAACTGTGAATAGCTGCATCAACCGTGTCGACGAATCAATACTCTTGCCTCAAATTGTAGACATACAGTTAGTTACTTTTGTTACTAGGTCTGTGGAAGTTATTTAAATCACTGAACCGATCAGTCAGTCAATCACAGAACCAATCGGCTAGTCAGTTATTAAGCTAGTCAATCACTGAACCACTTAGTCGGTCAATCACTCAACCAATCAATCAGTCAGTCAGCCAATACAGCAGTCAAATACTGAACCGATCAGTCCATCAATCAGTCAGTCAGTCATAAATGAACCACTTGGTCAATCAGTCAGTAACCAGTAAGTCAATCAATCAGTCCATCACTGAACCAATCAGTCGATCAATCAGTCAGCCAATCCGTCAGTCTATCATTCATATGAATAAGTGAGTCCATAAGTGAGTCAATACATCAGTCAACCAGCAGGTCAGTCTATTAGTTAGTCAGTCAGTCAATCAGTCAGTCAATCAATAATACAAGCATTACA
This sequence comes from Drosophila ezoana, assembly GCA_035045725.1. NCBI lineage: Eukaryota > Metazoa > Arthropoda > Insecta > Diptera > Drosophilidae > Drosophila > Drosophila ezoana. Next base: position 6,158,647 of record JAWNOU010000058.1, read on the forward strand.
AACTCTCCTACCTAATAAAACCTAAGTTGCAAACGCGTTGCAAATTGCGTGAGAGAACGAGAATACCCTGCGCGGGCGTTTGGGCGGGAGGGCCTGTGCATGGAAATTGAGCTGGTGCCAATTAACAAAATAATTGGAATAGAATACAATGCGAAAAGCCAAAATGGGCAATGGCAAATGGTAATAAGAGTATTAATTATTTTCCCCCGACTTCGACAATGTAACTCATCGTCAAATCTGTGGACTGTGCAATTAAATTGCGAATTGCGAGCAATAATTAAATCACTTGAATGACTCTTTTTTAAATTCATTTCTATTCTCGTTTTTTTATTTTCATCTGCATTCGTTGTCCTAAGTGCCTGCTTATAATTAATTAACGCGAGCTTTTTGAATATTTAATAGATTTTTAGCTGAAATCGAGACACACAAAAATTGACATGAATTATTTATTATTTACAAGCTGATGCAGGCTATTCAGGAAAACCTTTGCCAGTGTGCACATGTCTATGGATCCAAAACGAAACAAAGGGCAGATCCCTGGAGCTTACACTCGAATCTCCTTCACAATGGAACTTCTATTAGCTCGTCCCGAGTCTTTCAATCTAGGATGCACGTCCTTATTCCAACCTGAATCTTAGCTCTTAGCTCATCCCGAGTCTTTCAATCCGGGATGCACGTCCTTATTCAAACCTGAATCTTAGCTCTTAGATCGTCCCGAGTCTTTCAATCTGGGATGCACGTCCTTGGGCCTTATTCCAACCTGAATCTCAGCCCTTAGCTCGTCCCGAGTCTTTCAATCCGGGATGCACGTCCTTGGGCCTTATTCCAACCTGAATCTTAGCTCTTAGCTCGTCCCGAGTCTTTCAATCCGGGATGCATTGCCTTGAGCCTTATTCCAACCTGAATCTTAGCTCTTAGCTCGTCTAGAGTCCCGAGTCTTTCAATCTGGGATGCACTTCCTTGGGCCTTATTCCAACCTGAATCTTAGCTCTTAGCTCGAGTCTTTCAATCCGGGATGCACGTCCTTGGGCCTGATTCCAACTTGAATCTTAGCTCTTAGCTCGTCCCGAGTCTTTCAATCTGGGATGCACGTCCAAGCTGAATCTCAGCTCTTAGCTCGTCCCGAGTCTTTCAATCTGGGTTGCACGTCCTTGGACTTTATTTCAAATTGCATCCCAACTCGCCCCTCACTAAGGATAACCCCGATACTTGTCGCAGGCTGCCAGAACTGTCTCCGGCAGCTCTCAATCCCACTCGATTCCTGGCTGCCTGGTCACGCCTCGGCATCTACGTCAACGAAGCAGCAAAGGAGCTTGCCGGACCCGGCACAGTTAACCCTTTGATGGACTATCGTGTGCCGTCTCCAAGTCCGCCTTGACATCCTATTTCCAAAAGGAAGTGGAAAAACACTTCGTTTTCTTAGACTTTTTAGACAAAGACTGGCTAAAAGGAGAAGCCCCACATAGCGGGCCACGTTCCCAATAAGCCTCTCTCCCCCTCCCCCATACAGTCTTTCGTACTTTTTTGAATTTTTCAACGATATGAAAGTATAAAGCTGTAAACAGCTGCGAATCTTCTTGAATCTTGAATCTTTCGGCTTAATTATGAACTCACATCTGTCGAACGCACTTAGTTGAGATTGAAAACCATTTTTGACGGTCTTTACAACATCTATTTGTCCATCTATCTATCTATCTATCTATCTATCTACCTATCCATCTATTCATCTATCTATCTCTTAATCTATCTCTCTATCTATCTATCTGTCCATCTGTTCTATCTATCTATCTGTCTATCTATCTATCTATCTATCTATCCATCTATTCATCTATCTATCTACCTATCTATCTATTTGTCTCTCTATCTTTCCCTCTATCTATCTGTCTAACTCTCAATCTCTCTATCTATCTATCTGTCTATCTATCTATCTATCTATCTATCTATCTATCTATCTATCTTCTATCTATCTATCTATCCTTACATCTATCACTCTAACACTCTATCTATCTATCTATCCATCTATTCATCTATCTATCTACCTATCTATCTATTTGTCTCTCTATCTTTCCCTCTATCTATCTGTCTAACCTATATCTCTCAATCTCTCTATCTATCTATCTATCTATCTATCTATCTATCTATCTATCTATCTATCTCTTAATCTATCTCTATCTATCTTCGTCCATCTATCTATCTATCTATCTACACTATCTATCTATCTATCTATCTATTTATCCATTTAACCATCTATTCAAAAAACTGTATATGAATCGCAGTATCCATGTTGTTTCAAATATATTTATTATGCCCTTATCTCTGTAAAATTCTGCACATTTAACTATTTATCTGTTTGTTTTCTTTTTCCTGTGTGTACCCCATCTTCAAGCTATGTCTAACTATCCATATGAACATAATTTTAAAATGAATCCTTAGCAAAAACAAAAACCCTTTTAACAAGTTGAAAGCGTTGCGCGTAATGCAATAATCAGAGTGGATAAGGCTTTTAGCGTACGCCTTTCTATGCAATTCTCAACAGTCGCACTGCACAAAGCAAATCCAAGTTCAAAGTGAATTCGCGTCTCAGTTCAAGCCCGGCACGAATCCACCTCTCCATTTGGAGTCCCTTATCGGCGTTCACCTGTCACAGCATTGGCTGAGCTTTAAAAGGCGGCTGACAGTCCGCAAATAAAATGGAGGAAGCACAACAAGCCCCAAAGGAAAACGCACAAAAAAAGCTGAAAGATAAAAAAAAGGAAAACGAGAAAAAATCTCATTAAATGCAAGCCAATGAAGGACCCCGCCCGCCCCTCGAGTACGTATCCACTCCAGCTGACCGATAGATAAAGCTTCAGCTACCTTGGGCTGCCCGACAACTTTATTTACGAAAGGACGACAAATCCCCGCACAAAACCCAGCCAAAAAAAGAAAAAAGAAAATGAAAATAAAAATAAAAAGAAAAGCCTTGCAAAAAATTGATAGAAAAAAGGAAAGGCAAGGCAAAAAATGGGCGCCAAAAGTTTTTTGCGAGCACGCGGAACGCGTCAGCGGGAACGGCAGGATAGCCGAGCGGCGAGTCCTGGCCAGGGTTGTCATAGCAACGCAGCTAACGCGTCACTTTACGTGTCGGATTCGGGTGTTGGCAGCCATATTTGCTCTTATAGCGCTTTACTTGCCTTTCATCGCCAGCGAGGCGACGGCCAGGCGGAGGCCAGACTGAGCCGGGAACCCGCCCTTATGTGCCAGCCAACCCGGCGAACAACCCTCCTGCCTGCCAGCCCACCTCCAGCGTACATATGTATGGGGCTGGGCTGGGCTGGGCTGGGCTGGGCTTTCGGTTTCGAGGGTTGAGGCCTGCAGCTACCCTTGTGTCTGTGTCGGAGTCGTACTCATCCGCATCCGCATCCACAGCCACAGCCATGTCGTGCTCGTCGTCGTCAACGTTGCTTCATTTGGCTTCAGTTCGCTTTGGCTGGGGCTTTTGGAACTGGGACCAAGGACCATGGACCGAGCATTTGGCACCACTCACTGGCGCGTCCTTTGCCTTGTGTCCTGGCATAGTTAGCTCGCCTGACTGCTCCCCCGCCTGTCCCGCGCGTCTGTCCCACGTCTGCTTCTGTCCTGTGTCCTGTGTCCTACGGCCTGTGCTTTTAGGTGTTGTGCGCACTTTGCGCTGTCTGCGTTGTTGTCCTTGCAGCCTGTGAGCCTTCTATTTTCTTTTTTAATTTCCAAGCGAGACAAAGAGAGAGAGAGAGGGAGAGAGAGAGAGAGAGAGAGGGAGAGAGGAGGGAGAGATAGCCGGCGCAAGCGAGAGCGTGTGATGAGAGCTTATGTAAGGCGCCTATGTACTTGCCTGACAGATGTCGCCCTCCTCACCTCCTCCTCCTTCCATTTGGTCCAGCTACCCCCCCCCCCCCCCCACCCCCTCAGATCACCCATTTTGTTGTCTGTCTGTTTATTTGCCCGTTTCTTTATTTGTTTGTTTGCCTTCGTGTTTGTTGATTTGCGGCCATTTGCCGTTTGCTCGTCGTTTGCGCCCCTTCACTTCACTTCACTTCACTTTCTTTTTAATATTGATCCCAAAAAAGTAGAAGAAATTAAATAGAAATAATATAAATGAAAAAATGCCGGCGTTATCCTTTGTCCAAGAAAAATTTCGACAATCACTCGCAAAGCTCACCTGTCGGACGAAATCGATAGACCCGCATCTGGGTATCGGAAATAGATAGTATTTCCCAAGGACCTATGGAAGAAGCAAGGCTCGCTCCATGAGGACATAAGATGAAGAGAGCGAGAAAGATGAAGCCGAGCAGAAGATTGTCCAGAAAGAGCCTTCAAGATTGCAAGCTCAAGCCAAGTTTTGGGCGGCAGGTTCTTTATCAACTATCTTATATTATATCGATATTAATCGAAATATGGAGAATCGAGAAAGATCAAGTCCGGCTTATACAGTGGGAAGGTCGTTCCATTTTCCCACGGCGTCCTGAACAAAAGTTAATCCTTCTTCGCCTTATACCTTTTATACAGATTGACTGACTGACCAAGTAATTAAGGGATTGACGGATTGACTGACAGATTGACGGACTGACAAATGATTCCCATTTTCGGAACTTCTCTATTTTCATTCCCAATAGCTTCTTCAGCATCGTATCAATCACCTGACTGAATGATCAAATGATCAAATGACCGATTGACCGATTGACTATTCGTCAATCACATGACTGACTGACTGACTGATTAACTCCTCTTCCTCTTCCCGGTCTTAATAAGATATTCATCATCATTATCAATCACATGATTGACTGAATGACTGACTGACAGCTTAAGTGACTGACTGATTGACTGACAAACATTGTTTTTCAGACCTAACTATCTGCTATACCATAACTTCTCTCTTCCCATTCTCAAAACATTTGAACATCTTGATCAATCACATTACTGACTGAATAATTGATAGACTAGTTAACTAGCTGACTGATTGATCGACTGATTGACTGACTGACTAACTGACTCACCATATGTCTTCGGCCAAATGATTCCCATTTTGTTGAAGTATTCTCTTCCCCCTGCTCAGTAATATGTTGTACATCTTGATCAATCACATGCCCCACTTCCACAAGCCAAGCCCATTCCGATTCACGAATCGTAAGCGTAATCAGGACGCAGTTCGTTGCACTTTTCCGATTGTTTCGAATTCGTTTCGTTTCGGTTCGGTTTGTTTTGTTTTCAGCATTGTTCTGTTGAGTGTGTTGTGTTTTTTTATCAGTTCGAGCTGATCATCTGCCGCCGCGCCCTAAGCACCACACACACACACACACACACACACACACACACACACACAGAGAGACAGGCACAGACAATTGTTTCGATTACGCAAAAGGAAAAAAAAACCAGGCGAATGCAAAACGTGAAATCGCGCTAAGCCCAGGGAGCCGGAGAACGATCTGCCAGGATAATAGCTCAAGGCTGTATGCCTCTATTGTCCAGGCAGGCAGACGCTCCAGGCTTGAATAAATAGCGCCGGCTAAGCAAACAACAACAACAACAACAACAACAACAAGAATTGGATGGAAAGAAAAGAAAATACATAATTGGGTTGCCAAATATTGCGCAGCTAAGAAGGAACCAGGCACAATGCGGCCTCTCACAGGATGCACGGCGCACCCACGGCGCAATATGGACTAGGTGCGCAGGGGGCGCATCCTTTTGTCTAGCTAAGCGGAAACAGACAATCGACAATTGGCGCGTCCTGCACCAGGAGCGTCGAGTTGAGAAGCTAAGTAGCCGGCTTAGCTGGCTTGGCTGGAGCCAAAAGAGTTGTCGATCTGTCGATCTCTCGATCTGTCCCACGATTGTCGCCGCAAATTGTGCGTAAGGAGAATGTGCGCAAGGTGCCGCCGCCGCCGCCGTCGCCGGCGATCAGCTGTTGAGCAGCTGGCAGCTGGCAAGGATCGGCGGGCGCTGCCACAAAAGCTTCATGTGACCCTTTGAAGTTGGCCCGACAAACGCCTCGCGCGCTTGTGTGTGTGTGTGTGTGTGTGTGTGTGTGTGTGTGTGTGTGTGTGCCGGGGGGACGCCTGTCATAACTGCACAAAGGACCGAAGGCAGCTTCATCATCGGCCTCATCCTCTGGCCCAGCTTCAACATCAACATCAACATCAACCTCAGCTTCAGCTTCAACTTCAACTTCCCTTGGCCTTTTGTTTAGCTGCCCGCCTCTCTGGCCATATAGATTTCAGTTTTGGGCAATGTTCCCGTCGCGGTAAGCGATATGCTTGCTTGTTCTTTTAATTGCTTGCCGAGCAACGATAACCAATCTCTCTCTCTCTCTCTCTCTCTCTCTCTCGCTCTCTCTGTATCTGTATCTGAGTCTGAATCCGTGTCCTGGCAACTGGAACTAAACAGCAACAAACAGTCGACGGCGGCGACCATTTGGCCTCAATGTCGGCGGTTTGGCGGCATTTTATTTTATAAATACACATTTCATTTTTGATTTGTCGGCGGACAACGCATAACTATATCAAATTACCGTGATGGGAGGGGGCGAGGCGTTGCAGCAGGCATTGCGGCGACTAAAGGCAACGTTGCGGCAAGCAAAGGCTGGCCATAGGCCAAAAAAGCTCATTGATTGCGCAAAAAAAAAAAAAAGAAGGAAAATTAAAGCAAATTTCAGCATTTTGCCAAATTCAAATTTGCCGCTGCACAACAGCCCTGTTCTTGTCGTCCCTTAGCCAGGACACGCAACCGAAGTGCAAGTGCACAAACCTTATAAGAAGTTAACGAAAGTAACGCTTGATGCAGCCTGGACATGCACCACAAGCTGCGCTTACTTGCAACTTGGCTATGTGGTTGTAAGATCGGCTGCAGCTCGTGTGCATGCTGCCATATCACGCGCATATCCTGCGCATGGCCTATGACCAGTGGCAACACCGCACGCACCGACATGTTTTTTTTTTTTTAGCCGTGCGTGCAGCGCCCAGCCACATACAGTCAGTCGAGAGCGGACAGCAACCGCCACAACAACTTTGTTTAAACACACAGCCTCTCAGACCAGGCAACAACAACAACAACAGCAGAAGCAGCAACAATATCCAAAGGACAGCAACAACAAAGCAGCAATGCAGCAGCAACAACAACAGCAGTTGTTAGCCAGCGCCCACTCCCCCACCAACCCGCACAGCACCAATTAGAGCCGCAGAGTTACCGCAGCTTCCGTTCCGTTACTTTTGCAGCAAACAGCTGTGTGAGTCAGTGTGCGCGTGTGTGACTCTGTGCGTGAGTGCGTGTGTCCGTGTGCGCGTGTGTGTGTGTGTGTGTGTGTCTGCAGGCAGACAATTAACTGCTAGCAGCACAAAGTCCTGTTACTTCACAACGTTATAAGCAACTATAGAGAAGACCAACTGTTAATAAATATATACGTATATATTCTAGTGTCCTGTGTGCGGGCGGTTACATAAAAAGAAAATATAAAAATAAAAAACACAAAAGCCAATAACAAAAATTAGTCATTCATAATTTATTGATTGTGTGCGAGCGTGTGCGCACGTGTGTGTGTGTGTGTGTGTGTGTAGAGGCCACAAAAACTATTACTTGAACGCAGTTAAACAAAAGTCGCCTAGTCGCCTAGTCCTGTTTGGAGCCTGGCTGGCATAAAAAATCAATAGACACCAGCAGCAGCAGCCGCAGCAGCAGCAGTAACAAGACAACGACAACAGGCTACAAAACGCAGCAGCAGCAACAACAATAGTAATAACGGATAATAGACGACAAACACACACTAGCAGAGAGCATAAAGAAAGAGGGAGAGAGTGAGAGCAAGAGGTCGCAGGTAGGTAAAACAGGCGAAAACGTCATCCAGCAGGCAGCATAATAAAGTTAGAGTTGAGCAAGTGTCGCGTGCGTGTGCGTGTGCCTGTGTGTGTGTGTGAGAAAGGGTGGGGAAGCAAGTGCTCAAAAAGTGCAGTTAATTACGCGACGGCAACAGCAACAGCAACAACTATGGCAGGCGCCAGTGTTGCTGTCCTTTGCAAGTGCGCCAGTGTTGCTGTTGTTATTGCTAACTTTCCGGCAGCGGCAGCAGCAGCTTTCGTGCTTAGCGCCTTGTTCCCTGCTGTTGTTGTTTTTGTTTGTCATTAATTAGATTAAAAGAATTTTTGCTGCTGCTACTGCAGCAAATTTTAGCTATATATGTACATATATTTATTGTATTATATAAGCGTCAGCACAACACTTTTGTTGCCACTTAATTAACTTTTATTGTGCCAAAGGGAAAAATCGCTCAAGTCAGCGCACACAACGCCAACCCGCCCTCCTCGCACTCACTTACACACACGCACGCACACACAGATAGCATTTAGTTTGCTTTGTGTGACGTCCAGTGTGCTGCTTGGCAACTTTTTGTATAGTTTTTCGATGACTAATTAATAGCGGGCAGGACAAACACACACACACACATGCACACACAAACTCGTATATGGGGGCGGGCGAAGGGAGGCATATCGATCTTGGGTTATAATTATCGATAAATGCATGACGTTAGCAAAAATGTAATATGCATTCGCTTGACGTGCTGGCTCGTGCCTGTGTGTGTGTGTGTGTGTGTCTGTCAGTGTACAGCGAATTCAGTTCAAGGCGACGCCTCCATTGCCGCCATTGCCTGTGCAAGCGTCCCTTCCCCCTTCCCCCTCTAACGGTCAATTCATTTGATTTGCCAGCCACTGACTTTTGCCTTTTGCTTTCTCTCCTCATTCCAGCTCTCTTTCAGCTGACTGAGCAGCATAATCATAAAAACAACAACCACAACAACAACAACAACAAAGATGCACTCGCGGCCGCTGCTGTTGCTGCTCAGCTTGCTGCCGGCGCTTACGCTGACTGAGAATGCAACGCTAGCGTATCCGCCCGCGGTTGATGCCGGCGTTCTTGGCAGCCCAACCAGCTTCAGCTCGAGCACAGCAGCGCCGCAGCTGGGCAATGACTATGACAACTTGACCGCCAGCAGCAGCATCAGCAGCAGCAACAACAACAACAACAGCAACAGCAACAACGATGCCAGCTATGAGCAGAGCTACAGCAACAGCAATAGCAGCAGCAATGCTGCAGCAGCGACGCCAGCAGCAGCAGCAGCTACTACAACGACAACAACAACAACAACGACAACAACAAGCAGCGCAGCAGCAACTTTGGCGGCCATTGAGCAGCAACAGCAGCAGCAGGAGACTACATCCAGCATCGGCGTCGGCGTTGGCGCCGGCGTTGGCGTTAACGTCGCTGTTGCAGCTCTGCCGCCCAATGCCAGTGGCAGCAGCGCAGCAGAGGTCGCCTTTGCCGCAGCACCAGCGCCAGCGACCGCTGCGCCGGCAGCGCTGCCGCACGAGATAATTGGCTCGGCCACACCCAACAAGGGGGAACAGGAGGCGATATTGCGAGCCCTGGACTGGCTAAAGGAGAAGCGTGCCTCCGACTACGGCTGGGGCAACGACACGCACGTTGTCATCCTGGCCAAGGAGCTGTCCGGCGGTCGGGATCCGAACGAGAGCGCCGACGGGCATCTGCTGGTCATACAGGAGCTGGAGGATACGCTGTCCGTCAAGGAAATGGAAATTGAAATACTGGCCATGCTCGATCGCCATCATACGCTGCCCAAGCCGCTCAATCTGGACAAGCTGGCCCGCTATGTGCTGGCGCTGGGCTCCCTCTGCAAGGATCCCAAGCACTTCCATGGACACGATCTGGTCGCGACGCTGCAGCACCATGAGCCCGCCCAGGACATTGAGTTCGCCCTGACTACGCTATCCGCGTGCAGCTCGGCGGCGCATGTGCGCAAGCGCCAGATACGCCGCCTCCTGGACATCGCCAGCGGCGTGACGGATCAGAGTGTCGATGCCATTGCCATGGTGATCCTGGCGCTGCGCTGCATTGTCACCGATCATCGGCATCGGCATTTGCAGCACTTTGTGCGGCGGCCGGCTCGCGGCTTGGCCAGCCTTCAGGATCAGCGCGGCAGCTTTGGTTCGCTGCGCAGCACCGCGCTGGCCATGCAGGCGCTGCAGGATCTGGAATATGATCCGGCCGGGCACTGGAATCGTACGGCCGCCTCGCGTTATATACTCAGCCGGCAGCGCGCCGACGGCGGCTGGAGCGAGGAGCCGCTGCAGGATGGCCAGGAGCCGGACATTGGCGTCGGCCTCACCGCCGACATCATCCTGGCCCTGGGCTGGAAGGGACTCGGCGCCGTGCGCGCCCTCCAGTGCGACCATGTCATACGCGAGAGCAGCGATCCCACAGGTAACAAACATTCTTGCCTACCTTCCAAAACGCATGCTAACCCACTTTCTTCCATGCAGAGAATGGCGAACCAAAGCTGGCCTTGCCCTTCGGACTCAGCTCCTCGGCTGAGGAATCGGATACCAAGAATATCTCGTACACCTATACACTGTGGGTCGGCTCCAATGTGACCGAGGCCTTTTCGCTCTCCCTGATCTCGCCCAAAAACACGAGCTTCTTCAAGGCCATGACCCAGGCAGCCGAAATGGATCCCAGGTGAGGTCAAAACAAAACAAAGAGATTCACTTTATTCAATGATTATCTTTGCGTGCAGATTCATGTTCGAGGCGCGCGAGTGGCCCAACGGACACTATGTGCACACGCTTTACGGCAAGAACGAGGAGCCGCGAGGGTAAGCCGGCACAGAGTGCCACTCCGGGCTCCCACCTCCAATAATCCAATAATCCTTTGCCTCTTACCCACCATACACAGATATCACTACTGGCTGCTCTACAGGCTGCCCGAGTTGCCCGATCCGAACAATACGCCTGGGAATCAGCTTATTGCGCCTGTTGGTCAGTCAAACGGAAATGTTCCAAATCTCTTGCCGAGAATTAAACTTGTATCTATATTTTGACAGGTGTCGATGAGCTAATGGTCGAGGATGGGGAGCACTATCTATATTGGTATAAGAAACTTTAAGCACTCACACAAGGATTTGCCGGCCTTAGTCACTAAACTAAAGTTAAGCCACGAGGAGAGGAGAGGCGAGGAGAGGATGTAGCAGCCCGTGCTGCAAGGATAACACAGATAGCAAGGATAACAACTACAAATGCAACTGTAACAGCTGCAACTACTACAAATGCGCGTGCATGCATATGTGTGTGTGTATGTGGCTCTCCATATACACACACACACACGTACACACACGCACACACACACATTATATACATACAAGTGAATAATAATGGCGTAATCAAAACTGCATTAATCAACACACACACACCACACACACACACACACGCGCGTGCATTCTACATAGACATAGCTACACTCGTGGTCAAAATATTGTGCACACTAGCACAACTTCCTTTTATATGCATATATTTCAAATTCTTTTGACTTTTTATTCGAGGCTTATCCTTTATTGTCACTGTGTTCTCAACATAATGCCAAACAGAGCTGAAAACATTGCTAGAACGGAAAAGAAACAAGACACAGAAAATAACTGAAAATGCTTGGACAAACTAAAAAGCTAATCATGATCTACTTTAATATTATTTAGATTTCTAGTTTCGGGCAGCTGTGGATTCTCAGAGTACCTTGGAATTGGGTTTCTACAGCTGTTTTCCCTTTTAGAAAATACCACATTTATAGCTCTTCTCCTTTCTTCCTCTTTTACTTCAACGCATTCACTAGATTTTGCAAGAATTTATATCTGAACAAAAAGTCTACTTATTGTTTTGTCCAATCATTTTTTTTTATTTACCTTGTTTCACATTTTGAACGAAATTGAATATTTTCCTTAGTTCTCGCTATGTTTTCTGTTCTGTTTAGCTTAATGTTGTCCACACAATGCAAATGAAAGGCAAATCTCGAACATATTTTCAAAATTATTTCAAATATATGCATTTAAAAGTAAGTTGTGATAATGTACTCAATATTTTGGCCATCAGTGTACGCACACACACACACACACATGCAAATTATATACAAATATACCCTAACGTTAGCTTCACACTGTGTTTAGGTTCTACTTATCTATGATATGACAAAAAGCAAATCAAAAAATCAAACGACAACAACAAAAACAAAGGCTAAAAAAATGTACGCACTTATCGAAGGCACGTTTCGTTTTCTGTTGCGCCTGTCAAAGTTGCAGTTAGTTGACAAGCAGTTAAACTTTTTCGCATACGAAATGCTTAAATTTTGCGCAATAGTGGCAACTCCATTTGAATAAGCTGGCAACATCTCATTTGGTAGATTTGAGATATTGTGAATGCAGTTCTATTTTCATACTAAATATTTAACTGGCAGATAAATTGATTTTAATAGTTAAAACTGAGTTTAACAACATGTTCAAATAGCTTCCAACTTTGACAGGAACATCGAAGAAACGAGTCTGGAGAGTTTGAAAAATGCATCACACATACCTAAACAGAAACACACACATGCACAAAAGCTTCAGATAGCAGGCCCCTCTCTCTCGCTCTGTCTCGCTCTCTCTGTCATCACTTGTCGAAACGAATGTTAACAAAAGTGAGGTTAGTTCATTTATTAAAAGTGAGGTTAGTTCATTTATCACTCCGTCCGTTTTGTAGATTGAGAGCGTAATGAGGAGATGCATGATCCGTCTTGGGACTTAATGCTAGCTGTTGCTTACACACTCACACTTACACTCACACTTACACACACACACACACACACACACACACACACAATATGCTTTACATGTTATTTAACTAAGCAAAAGGCAAAAATGCTTAAAAGAATCGCTTAAAAAAGACAGGCTTTCATGAACACGAGAGAAAGCGTCCGTCAGTCCAAGCAAAGCATATTATACCAAACACCGTAAGTAACAATAAGTGATTGAAAATCATCCCTAGACATACATAAATATATAAAACAATACATATATACAGCTAGATATGTATATATACATATATATATATATATATATATACAAAAATATATAAAAATACCTGCATATACATACATAAATATATATACATAAAAAACGAAACTAGTTTTATATGAAATTAAGTCAAGAACGGAAGAAGAAAGCAAACCAAAGGAAATGAAAGCCGTGTCCGGATTATATTATACTATAATTATATGAAAATGAACGAAACATCATTTAACGAATACTATAAAGAAACAACGCAATGTCTGTCAAACTAAACATTTAACGCTATCATGCTCATAAGCCTACCTATACCCAATACCCTATTATACACAATACACGTATACAAATACATAAAGTCTACATATGCATTGCTCATTCAAAGCCAAAAACATACTAACATACCTAATTATATAACCCATACTATCCAAATACAAAAGAAAAAGAAAAACAAAAAAAAAAACAAAAAAAAATAAAATATTAAAATTTAATCTCTAACGGTATTCCGAACTGCTTGATGCCGCAAAGCAGTTTAAGCTGTGGTCGCAGTTCGAGCAAGCAGTTCATTTAACAGTCACGTCAAAGCACGCTCGCTCGCTCGCTCTGCTCTCTCTCTCTCTCTCTCGCTCTCGCTCTCGCTCACTCCTCAACCAAGCAAGCAGTTCATTTAACAATCACGCCAACGCTCGCTATCGCTCCCTCTCTCGCTCTCTCTCGCTCTCTTTCGCTCTTCATCTTGAAACTTTGCGATTTCAAATGTTAAACTTAACCACAAAAATGTCCTAAGCCTAACCTAAACAATTTTTAAGTGCAGCTGTGCAAAAACTAACCTAACTAAACTAAAACTTAATGGTTTATATTATAAGCATGAAATTGAGCTTTTTAATTGTGCAAATCCAAGCAAAACAAATACAAAAATCAACTAAAAACTAAAAAACTCGCTTAATAAATTGGAAAAACCAATAGTAAAGCACATGATAAATTGTCGTGCGGCTGCGTTGGCATCGATAATAATAATGGGTATTGATGTTATGATCTGATCTTCGCCGTTTAACCACAAGTTTTAAATCAGCAGCGATTTCCGAGTCATACGAACACTTTTGGATAAAGTGCTTCAGGCGGAGACGTAGAGTGCGACATTCCAATTCTGCGGAAACTGAACTGCTTGCTGGTTTCTTCTGTGGCTCTCCAAAAGTAAGTTCCAAGTCCCTGATAACAGAAAAGCTAAAAGTTGGTATCTAATGCTTTACTTATGGGGGCTCCACTGTGGATTGTGTGATCTCCAAAGAAAGAAACGGACTTTGCAAAATGAATATGAATTGATCAAAGAGCCTGTCTTTCTGTTGCACCTCTGCTTCTTCTTCTCATAGCCCCCCTCTATGGGTTATGCGTTCGTTATTAACTTCGGTGTTTATCTTCCAAACTTTACGAAATGTTTAATAGAAGTGGATTTCTGCGATGAAAGGAATTATTCTGGATCTGTGTGTTCTACACAAGGAAGCTATATACCAAATTTGGTGTACCTAGCTTTTATAATCTTCGAGTTATGCTTGAAAAACCAGGTCTCAAAATCGATATTTATCTAGTGCGAGGAAATATCAAACTGCAAAGATTTAGTCGTTATGTGTGTGTGGTATACTAGAATATTCAGCTCAAATTGCAAGCCTCTAAGTCTTGTTGTCCCCGAGATCCGTCCGATCCCGAAATCGGTTCATGTCTCAAATAGACAAAGAACTATAAAAACTATCAGATGAAATATGTTAAAATTTGATTCAGGTACAACTGAAGACATGAATTGAATAAGGAGAGAAAATATTCTCAATCTGTTCTCTTTCAAGTGCACATTTTCTAAAAGCCCGTTTTTTTTTTTTAAACATAGCGTTTATTTTCAATAGATGTTTGTTCATTTTGCGTAGGTTTAAGCATACAATATAATAATATGATTCATAATTGGATTTTTCATTTTCATTTTAACAATAATTGCGCATGGCATATAGACAAATATAGATTTATATATTTATATTTATTGTTCATTTAAGTTAACATGCGCATGAGATTGCAACACGAAAGTTGTTAATTTTCAACGAACGAATTCTCTTTAAAAAGCCGAATTGGATGGAAACTAAAACAAAAATGCTTCGAAAAATCGTTTCTTATCTCTTTTTTTTTCAGTTTCTCTTCCTTTTTTTTTTGTTTGTTTGTTTTTTTTTTGATTTTAGTTTTTTAGAAATGCAGTAAAATGGGGGGAGCTGAAAAAGTTGGCGTAGGAAACGGTTTAAGTTTAGCATCTAATTATTTAGAATAGATCGATTATAATTCTCAACAGGTGCCTGCCAGTGTAAAATTTGTTTTCATTTCAGGAGCTAGGCTCCTTTTAAATAGTTACATCTGCTAACTGGCCGATTTGCACGAGTAAAAATCTTGTTTGCAATTAACTTTTACTTTTTACTTTGCAAAAATAATAATAAATATAATAATAGGAAATAAAAAATGTAGCAAGCTTTAGCATTTTCTTTTGTTTTGTTTTTGGCTAAAAGGCAATGTGCACAAAAATATACATATATAATATCAGATAGATATCTTGACATATATATATAGTATACATGCATATAGAAAAAAAAAAGAAGAAGAAGAAAATTATATATATATAAGATAAATTTGTCATCGCTCGTGTCATGCGAGTTAATTAGGCAACAATTTCAGTTAACAATTAGTTTTTGCTGCTAGACATCAGTTAGATATGGTCTATATATACATATATAGATATATATATAGATATATATGTTTTTATATTCATATAGTTCTGTTAGAGAGTTTGAAGAAGGCCGCATAGAGCACACAAAGGCAACAGAGTTACAACATCAAAACCACACACACACACACACACATACACACGCACACATAGTTACACATATTTATATATATATATATAAACATATATATGACTTAATAGTACAAATACAAGATATATGCACACACACACACACACACACCAACATAATTGTCAAGTTTTTCTTTAAGTTTTTGTTATTTTCTTTGCTTAGCTTTTACTTCATTTAAGCTGTTTGGAATCGCATTTCGTAGAATCTAGTATGATCTAGTATAAATATATATATATATATATATATATATTTGTGTATATTGTGTAATATGTTATTTGCTTTATACGTAATGCTGGGGCTTTGTTCTATGTAGCATTTGGATGGGGCCATGGAAACCATGGATTCATAATTTGTTCAATTAACAATAATTTCAACTGATTAATCTGGCTGGATTACAACTACAAAGGTTGCCTAATAGTGCTGCTCTTAGATGGCAAAGCTCAGCTGGAGGGCGTTGCGCAGCTCGTTGAGCACCATGGAGCCAATGACCATCTTCTCGCAGTTGACCAGCAGGGTGAGCGCGTCATCCGTTTGCCATTGCAGCGTGAGCAGCACCAGACTCTTGGAGCTCAGCGTTTGCCCCGCAAAGCAATGCAGCTGCTCGGCCGGCAAGCTGTATGTGTGCGCCACATTGAGGCACTCGTATACCTTTTGCTTGAGGGCCAACAGATCGATTTGGTCGCGCTGCATGCCGCGCAGCTCGCACTGGTGCTCGTTCATGCCGCGCAGCTTGGCACGCTCCTCCCGGTGGCAGCTCTCGCCGATTTGCACCGAACGCACCAGCTCGCCCACCGGCGGCTTTAGCTGGACGCGTGCGCTGCCGCCGCTGGAGATTAGCTCGAAGTCAATTGCATGCGTTGTATCGTTGAAGTCGACGCCCAGTATGCCGCTCGCCAGCTGCTGGGGCTGCAGCTGTGCTATGGGCGCAAATTCGCTCAGGTGCATGCCCGGCGGCAGCTGCTGCTGGCCCATGCGTATGTTGGTCAGCTCCTGGTCGCTGCGATTCTGAAACTGCAGCTCAATGGAGCACATGGCCGACGAGTAGAGATGCGGTGCACGTGTGAAGCGATACGAGAGCTGCAAACCATTTCCGCTGACCTTGTTCAGCAGCTCCTTGTGCTTGAACTCCGTGTGCGAGGGTCCAACCAGTTCGATCTGATTGCGCGCCTGCTGCGGCTGCAAAGCAGCCTGGCCAGGCATCATCGGTGTGCCTGTAAATAGTTGATGCATGAGTATAAGTTGTGACAAGAGCGTAGAACGAAGAGAGCTTTAAGAGCACTTGAGAGCTTAAAGTGAGCTTTATTGTATTAAGTAGAGCTTAAAGCGGCCTTTGTTGCATTAATTAGAGCTTTGAGCGAGCTTTATTGTATTATAAAGATCATAAATACTAAATAGAGATTCCAGGGAGCTTTAAAATATGACGCTACGCAAACAATAGAGAGCTTTAAGCGAGCCTCATTACATTATGTTGCTAAAAATTATTCACAGATCTCTTATCATTTCTCAGTTTTACCCATTAAAGACATTTTATTGCTAAACTTGTCTAAGGATTTGAGCTTTAAGCAAGACTTGGTTTAATCATAAAGCTCAATTTACAATATATTTATATAAAGTTCCGCCTTGCTTTCAATTTCTCTCTCTTCCTCCCTCTCTCCCTCCATCTCTCTCTCTCTCACTTTCCCTGTCTCTTTTATTTTAATATATATATTCTTTTGTATGGAACGTCATGCATCTTCTTTTCCCAATATCGATAAATATCAATTTTAAGACTTGGCTTTTGAGGCATAACTAGAAAATGTGCTAGGCTTGGCTTCATGGTATGAACCAGATTGAATGTGAGCTTACCTGGCGTTAGGAATCCACCCAGCGAGGGCGTCATCACAGGCCCAATGGGCGGTATATCATACAGATCAAGCAGCAGATCCAAACTGCTTTTGGCTGTCGGCTGCGGCTGCGGCTCCGGCGGCTCCTGCTTCTGCTCAGCCGAATCCTTTGGCTTCTGCTGCTGCTGCTGCTGGTCGCTGTCACTGCCCGAATCGGTGCTGTCGCCGTCGCTGCCGCTGTAGAGCGAGGATTCGCCGCTGTCCGAGGTGCCCGAATCGCCAACAGTATTGTTGTTAAGATTATGCGGAACCGTTGCGGAACTGGCGCCGGCGGCAGCATCAGTTGGATTGCTGCTGGTCTCATCGATCAGCTTGGGCGCCGCAATGGCAGCCTTTGGTGTCTTGGTTTGTGCCGGTTTAAGCTGATCCTCCTGTTCGCTGTCGCTGCCGGATGAGCTGTCGCTGCTGGAGTCGCTGCTGCTGCCACTGGACTCGGAATAGGCGGATGACTTCTCCGACTCGGATAGGAAGCTTTTTTCGCGCGCCTCCTTGCCAGCGCCCCTGGTTGAGGAGGACTTGCTGCGGGCGGGACTTTCACCGGGCAGCTTCTCCTGCATATAGCCGGCAATATTGCGCACACTGGCATCGGGTGCGACGACGGGAAATGCGGGCAGGTCCTTGTAGCCCGTCGCTTGCATATTCAGATAGTGCGATAGAGAGCCCAGCTGATAGTTGTTGCTGTCACGGTATTTGCTTTCCGGCACGGGTGCCGGCTTGGCAGCCAGAAACACCTGACGTGCATGCTCCGTGAGCACAGTGGTGCCGCCGCTGGCGGGGAAGATGAACTGGCGCAGAAAACGCGCCCGATCACGGACATCATAGTTGGTATCGTAGCGGGCCAGCGTGAACACGTACTGGCAGAGCAGCGACGTCTGCGCCGGATTGGTCAGATAGAGCTTGACACCCAGATTGAGCACCTGCAGCTTGACCACATCCTGCTCATCCACAAACGATTTGGCCATCTTGCGCAGCACATCTGGCGCTATAAGCGGCACCTTCTCATTGTATTCGCCAATTAACCAAATGATTGCCGCACGAGCAGCCGCCACATTGATGTAGTCAATCAGCTTGGCCATCTGGGTGATAATCTCGTAGTGCTCGGCGGCCTTGCTCTGCAGCAGCTTCTTGATGACCACCACGCTCTCGGCCACCACGTGCTCTGTGTGGACAACAAGATATATACATATACAAATCTTTGGAAAAGTTCAGAGCTTACCATCATGATTGGAGAGCAGATGCACAAGACCGCTGAGGCAAGTCTCTGTGACCGCCTTGATGCTGGCTGCACAGCGTCCGATGGCCTGAATGGTGGCCGCCACGAACGGACGATCGTTGCTGGAGATGTAGGTCTGGAATTCGCGCAATATGAGCGAGATGCTCGAGGCAGACGCCAGATTGGTGAGTATGTCCAGCTTGAGCAGCTTGATGTGCGTGGGATCGCTGGTGCGCACAAAGAACGACTTGAGATGCGGCTCAAAGATGACCTTGCGACGCCCGGACATCGACGCAATGCAATTGAGCACCACGCTCTGCACCTCCTTGTGCGAACGCAACAGCCGTATCAAAGCCTTGGCTATTAGCTGCACCTCATTGCGTGGCGCCACATGATGATACAGCTGGGCCACGGCCATCACGACGGAGGCATTGCGTGACTGCAGCAGCGGCTTGGTCTGACGCAGTAGCAGGCGATGATCCAGGTCGATGTGGTAGTTGTTGCTGCTGCTATTGTCATTGTCTTTGTCATTGTTGTTGCTGTTGTTGTTGCTCGTTTTGCTGGACTTGGCCTTGCCCTTGCCCGTGGCTGTGCCCGTGGCTGTGCCTGTGGCTTCGTCCTCGCTGGTAGCATCTGCATCGCTGCTGGAATTGGATGACTCATCGTAGAAGCGTTCATTGGGGGGCGCATCCGCGTCCAGGGCCTCATTCGGCTGGCCAGGCTCCTCGTCCGCATTGGGATCAACGAACTGGGTGCGTGCATAGCGCGTCAGCATATTGATGATAATCACCTGTCCCCATTCATCCACATCCACCAGCAGATTGCACAGCTTGCGATAGTTTTTGTGAATGAGATCTACGCGTTCCGGGCAAACCTGTCGAAAATCGAAACCAATTGAATCAATCGCAAATGTGCGTCAGTTGGCGCGATCTTACCTCGTCAAAGGCCATGACGGCAGAGCCCACCACCAGCGTGGTGCGATCCGAGAGGAGCTTTTCAATGACCGTGACCAGCTCGTCCTTTTGATCAGCGTCCAGCGAGTACAGCTTGGGTATGGCATGCGCTGCCGTCTTGCGCACATATGCACTCAGATCCGCGGCGCTGTCCCGGATTGCCAGCATAACAATGGGCACAATCATGCTGACCCGTATGGAAGAGAGGACGCGCAGTGCTGAGGCGCGTATTAACTGATTGGGATCCTTCAGAGCGCGCTGGAATGTTGATATGGAGAGCAGTGCCAAATCCTGCTGCTCCTCGGCATAGCGCACCAAATAGACATACACCAGTTTCTTCACCTCAATATTCTTGGAGACGACATTCTTGACAACAGCTGGAAACAGATCACTGGCATCGCGTCCGCGCGCTATCATGCCAATGATGCGCTTCATCGCCTCCAGCTTGAGGCCATCCTTATTGCTGTCCAGCATCTGCTTCAGGTCGTCATGCTTGCGGCCATCGCTCTGAAAGAATGCGGCACCGCTGGCCGGATCGGCGCCGAACTCCACGTCCAGCCCGATTTGGGGACGATCGCCGTAGGCGGCCACCGAAAACGGGTTGCTGGCTGCGTTCTGTTGCATCTTGCGGGGGATACCAATTCCCAATTGGAGATTCTATTCTTGTTCTTGGATTCTGTGCTATTTTGTGCAGTGCGTGTGTGTGTGTGTGTGTAGAGGGGGGCGTGCGAAAACGGTGAAAGCGTCGTTTGAAACCTGCTGATAAACTGTTACACTCCACTTGGCAACGCACGGCGAATTCGTCTACATCAATTGGAAATACTTTGTCATATCTGACACTGGACGACGACACACTGGCACTGCAAAATTTGTGTTGCTACTCGATAACAAGTGTCCACGAGTACGATTACGGTATCGATAACAGTCGATTGCCTGCATTTTCATTTCTGTTTCTGTTTCCACTATGAAAACATTTAGAAAGTTTGGTTTCGATTATCGAATAGACACGGACAAAGCAACATTTTTCAATTAATTCTTTTTAGCTACGATACAAATATTTTAATTTGATTAAATTTGTTGTTTGATATTTTATTGTATATAGATATTGTTTATGCCTATGCATCGTGTAGAAGTATCGACATAAAATTCAACAAATGTATCGAGTAGAAAGCTGCCAGTGGAAACACTTGTTTAGTCTGCTCCATTTATCGTCAACAAAGTATCGATTATCGATGCAGGCAGAATAGCAGCAAAAACAACAACAACAATAGCCGCCGTGTGGTTGTTAAAGCAGACCAGACTAAGCCAGTGCCGCTGTCACGTCAATCAATGGACAACTAATATTTGAAAGAGCAATAATTAACTCTGGCAAGTAACATGAACTTCCCGCTGTCGAATGCCAACAAGGATACGCTGCGAGCGGCCTGCAAGAAGTGCGGCTACGCAGGTCACCTGACTTACCAATGCCGCAATTTTCTCAAGGTAAGCATAAGCCGCAAACCCAAATTAAATATAAAAATAAAAAAAATCAAATAAAATCTGAGCATAACACGCGCTACACGCACATCACCTAGGTGGATCCCAACAAAGAAATACTGCTCGATGTGGAAAGCACCAGCTCGGACTCGGAACTTGACTACTTGACACCGCTGACAGAGCTGCGGGCGCAGGAGCTGAAAGGCGCCGGCGGCGGCGGTGGGGGCGACATTGTACCAGATGCAGCAGAAGCAGCAACAAAAAAAACAACTGCAAGCAAGCCAGATAAGAAAAGCAGCAACAAATTTAGTAGCAGCAAACGCAGCAGCAGCAGCAACAAAACAGCCGTCACCTCGGCGACGAAGCACACAAAAACGGAACGGCACAAGAAGCGCAAGAGAAAGAGCAAGAAGCACAAGGAGGCAAAGATAAAGGCCAGCAGCAAGGAGTCGGCCAAAAAGCATAAGCATAAACGCAGCAGCAAGAAATCAAAGCGTCGTCGAGCTGCCAGCACCAGCAGCAGCAGCAGCAGTAGCAGTTCCAGCAGTAGCTCATCCACATCATCGGACAGCGACTCGTCGAGCTCGGATTTGTCCAGCAGCGATACGGAATCGGATTCCAGCGACAACGAGGAGTCCAGCACCAGCGAGTCGGATGAGTACGGGCGCAAAAAGAAGCGCCAGGGCAAATACAAACGCAAAGCCGAGACGACAGCGCCGCGCCGCAAGAAGGCAAAGGCCAAACGCAAGCGACACCGTGTTGGCGGCGGCGGCGGCGGCGGTGGCAAAGGCGCCGCCGGCAATGGACCCGGCGCCAGCAAATACCTCAGCAGCCTCAGCGATAGCAGCACCAACTAGCAACGACTACCCAAAGCACTTTATGGCATTTAGTTTGTTTAACATATTAGTTAAAAGGAAAACAAATAGAGAGGATGAGTTGAAAATAGAGCAACCTCTAGGCTAGTTATATACGATATAAATACATATACATATATTACATCTGAAGCCAATGTGAGCACACCTGGCGGGCGGTTCAGCTAAACAGCGCTTCCTCAATTCACAGCAGACTGTCCCATGTATGCCACACACACACACACACACATGCACACACCCTCACACTCACACACACATTTAGACTTGTCTTAGTGTTAAGTTAACGATCCTCCTAAAAATGTTTCCATTCTTTGCAAATACAACAAATTAGAATGTACAAATTTGTTTAGTACATAAATCCACATCTACATATGTATATTGTTCTCTTAGTCTGGATGGGCAACTCTTGAATTGAAGGACTCGGCTTGTCTTCCTGATTCACTTTTCGGACCTGCTTTATATATAGTCGTAAAAAAAAGGCAAAAACAGATAATTCTGCATTCATTTATACTTAATGATAAATCAAAATGTTTACATTTTAGTGCAAAAAAAAGGTCAGTTTCTTGAAGATATTATTGTCTTTTAATTTTGTTTCAGAGATCGAACCAAGTCCGCAACTTTAATATTGAAATATGAACGTCATGGACAGTTATAAATCAAAGATCGAACTGTATATGCACCAGCTGGCAAGCAGAACTTTGCAGCTGTGACGTCACGCTTGCCATGTGAGAAGAATGGACAGTTATAAATCAAAGATCGAACTGTATATGCTACCAGCTGGCAAGCTAAACTTAGCATCTGTGACGTCACGCGCTTGCCATGTGCGACTACTTGCTTGGCGCTACCTTTTCGAGTAAAGCATGAAGCATGCGTAGACTTAATCCTTAAACAGGCATTTCTTTGTTGATAAACTGCATCAAAATTCATTTGCATGATGGAATGCATTAGTGCAAAATGTTTTTTATACATATGCGTCGATTACAAACTATGATAATTTAGTATCCAACTTATGACGTAGATAACACTTAACTAAACGTGCTCACACGCACACACACACATACATATATAACACACGATAAATAGATACAAATATAATACACGAAAAGTCATTGATTAAAATAAAAACGCCTAATCTTTTAGAGCGGCGAGGAGGCAGCTGTCGGAGCAGTCGATATATTAGCTGGTATAATTGTGCCGCTGGTCGTATAATTGAGCAGAGCGGTCTGCAGGGCGGACAGGCGGCGCTCCAGTCCAGAAATCTTGGTCAAATACTGCTCACAATTGCCGCAATTGCCGGCAGCGTATGGAGGATTGGGCGCAATGTTGGCCACGGCTGTGGCGGCAGTGTTGCCCTGGTTGGACATGGCCGCAAGGAGCGCTGCATTCTGCAGCTTCAGTTCATTGTTTTGGGCGAGCAGCTCCTCGCAGAGGGCACAGGTGGAGGCGCGCAGATCGGCGAGTGCCTGCTCCTTGGCCTTGAGGCTCTTCATAAGCGAACGATTCTCCTTTTTAAAGTCGAGCAGCTTCTGCTCGAGCTCAAGCAGCTCATCCTCGTTATCGGTGACGCCGCGCGTTGTGTCCAGGCTGTCACTGAGCTGTTGTATGCTGTTATTGTTGGCCAATCGACTCATCGCCTGT
Source organism: Drosophila ezoana (assembly GCA_035045725.1). NCBI lineage: Eukaryota > Metazoa > Arthropoda > Insecta > Diptera > Drosophilidae > Drosophila > Drosophila ezoana. The sequence continues at coordinate 6,182,450 of JAWNOU010000058.1, forward strand.
AATATGGTGTCCATTTTCTTGGACTCATTTCGATCGGCCGTGACAGACATAGAGTTGGAGTCGCCGCCATCATTGAACGGGACATTGCTGCTGCTGGCCAGACGGCACATCGCCTGCAATATGGTGTCCATCTTCTTGTCCATGGCATGCCCAGTGGCACGCTGCTCATCGAGATAGACCTCCAGCTTGCTGGTGGGCGATGCGGTCAATATATTCTGTGGTGTTATGGCGGCCAGCGATACGGTACTGTTGGCTGGACGCGCGCGATGCGTGGTAATAATGTCCTCGTTGGACTGTGTCGACTCGCTTTCGCTGTCGTAACTGTTTGGCACTGTGGTCGGTTCAGCTGTGGATGTTGCTGAGATTTGGTGACGCGGCAACGGCTGTGGCAGTGTGCTCGATGTTGGCGGCGGCGTGCTGGCGTTCGGTTTGCTGGCCTGCGCCTCGTTGCGCATCTCCTCGATGGGCAGACCCAGCTTGATCAGTGCATCGGTAAACTCCTCCTCATCCTTGGCCAACTCAAAGCGCAGACTCCAGAAGCGCTGCTCATCATCGTAGAACTGCATATACGATTCGCGCAGTATCACATTCGATGGACCCGCACGGGGCGACGATGAATGTGTCGATTTGGTCAGCAGCAGTGTGCTCAGCAGCTGGGTGCGGCTCTTGTAGACAACCAGCTTGGCAGCGCCGGCGCCATTGCGTGACAGCGCCACGCCCACACGTCCAACATTATCACTGCCATTGTAGCCCTGCGCCACCTTGGCCACAACAGTATTCCAGCTCTCGACGGTCATCAGTTCGTGCTTGTTGCGCGGCACAGACGAATGTATTTTTGGTTTGTGCTTTTGCTGCTGTTGTTGCTGCTGCTGTTGTTGCTGCTGCTGCAGCTGCTGTTGCTGCTGCTGCTGCTGCTGCTGTTGTTGCTGCTGCTGCTGCTGCTGCTGTTGCGGCTGCTTGTTGATTGACTGCGGTTGATAGCGCAAGTTGCTGGTTTCGTTTTGCAGCGGCTTGTCATCGTCCTCGAAAATCTGTCGCAAATTACGGGGACCCTCAGTGCTAGAATTGGCGAGAATTGATGCGTTTGTTTTGGCTTTATTGTGCAGCTTACCTGTGCAGCTTCTCAAAAAAGTCTTGATAGTTGTCGCGCCCAAATTCCATTTTAATTTTGCTCCTTCTCAGCTCTGCTCAATATCGAATAGGTTTACTATTTGAAAATGTTTTGCTTCGTTTCACTGGCCCAAGGGTTGGTCTGATCCGGCAACGCCTGCTATGTCAAACACAGCTGTTTTCAGGGCACACTGTTTTTTTATAGTATTTTTTGCATGCGGTATTTTTTGGTTGCAAATATTCGAACTTTTCAGTGTTTGAAAACGCGCAAGGACCGAAAAATACACGAAAATGCTGGTACCGTTATTTTCAAACGTTGAAACTGACATGGATATTAGTAAAAATGCAAATGGCTTGAACGTAAATTGTTAGATGGTAATTAAAGCCATTCTTGTTATGATAACTGCAGACGGAACTATATATGAATGCAAAAATTAAGTGAAATTTTGTTATTGGCAGCATTAAAATATTGAATTTGCGTTGATATATTTTATAACATTTATATATTTAATGATTTATTTTTAATATAGTTCTAATTGAGCTTAAAATTATTTTGCTGTCGCAACACGAAACTGTCCAAGATTATTTGTTTGGGGCTTAGACTTAATTATTAAGATTGGAATGGCTTGAACAATAAATGCAACATACAATTGGAAAAAAAAAAAATTATGGAAACTAAATATATACGTTTCTATCACTAAATGAGTAACAATTAACAATTATCCTAGAAAGCTTTTACAATATAAGTATAACTTAAGCTGACTGTCATTTGATGTACGATCGGGCGATAAATTGTTGAAAGCGGACACTTCACATAAGAACTGTTGGGGGGCTCGCATAGACTCGACTGTAAATAGAGAATATGAGAGCATGCAAAGTCTAAATTTGTTTGTATTTGTACTGAGAAACTAACCCAACTCATGCGGCAATCTAATCCTTCTGGTTTTGACCGACGCGTTTCTGATTCGGCGCCGGCAGCGGCGGAAAATTTGCCGTATATAGCTTGGAATCGTCACACACTGGCGCCGTCACCTGACCCGACTGTGACGAAGATGATGACGCCGATGACAACGACAGCGGCGGCAGCAGCGACGGCGGCGGCGGCGGTGGCGGCGGCGGTGGTGGTGGTGGCGGCGGCGGCGGCGTTGATTGTGCCACAGCTGCAGCAAGTTCCGGCTCTTGATACTAAGAAGTGATCAGAACAGGAGGTTCAATGTGTGTCTCAGTGGCCCAAAGAGCCCAACGTACCTGCGGCATGGCGACAACTGTCTGCCAGTTGTCAATGTGTCCATTGGCCTGAAACATGTCCGACGGCGACGGCGGCGGCGGCGGCGGTGGCGCCGGCGTTGGCATCGGTGCCGCCGTAAGACCCGCCGGCGGATAAAGACTGCGCCTATAGCGTCTGCCCATGGGCATCTCAAAGAAACGTTCGCCGTGTATAGCATACATTTGGGCTGCGTCCAGATCCTCCTGTGACATGTTCACCGTGACCAGCTCCAGGTTGCCCATGTTGCTCTGATTGCTGTTGCTGTTGCAGATGCTGGCGCTGGGGCTGCTGCTGCTGGCGTGCAGGTGTATGTTGCCGCTGTGATAGCGCCCGTTGCAGCAGCAATGCTTGCAATATTTGCGCGCTGCATTGTTGTTGCTGTTGTTATTATTATTGCTGTTGTTGTTGTTGGCGTAGCTGTTGCCCTTGTAGAAGCGACCTGGATAGAAATGTGGGCGTGGCTTGGGCGGCCTGTACTGCTGCCACTGCCACGGCTGTTGCTGCTGCTGCTGCTGCTGTGTTTGGCTTTGGTTAATATAGCTGTAGCGCAGGTGCGCCTGCTGCTGCGGCGGCAACTGTTGCTGCTGTGCATGTTGCTGCTGCACCAGCTGATACTGCACAGTGCGCGTATTGGCCCGTGCATTATAATTAACATAGCTTCTGTTGATGTAGCGTGCATTATTGCTGCTGCGCATGTAAATATTGCCATTGCTGGTTGCGGCTGTTGTTGCTGTTGCCGCCGCTGCCGCTGCCGCCGCCGCTGCTGCTGCTGCCGCTGCTGCTGCTGCCATTTGCGGGGCATACTCTGAGGACGGCACAGACACGGGCACATAGAAGCCGCACAGCCGCGACGCTGCCAGCACAGCCCGACTCCGCTGATCCCAGCTACTTTCAGGCAATTGCTGCTGTTGCTGTTGCTGCTGTTGGTGGTGGAGCTGCTGCTGCTGCTGCTGCGGCGATTGAAGCTGCGGCTCCATAACGCTCCAGATGCTGCCGCTTTGATTGTTGCCCCAGTTGGCCCAATGGTCATTGCTGTTGATGTTCTCCCAATGGTTGTTGCGCTTCCAAATGCATTTGATGCTCTCCACAATGCTGTTCGGATTCGGATCGATGTGGGCTGCTGCTGTTGCTGCAGCTGCCGCCGCGACGCCAACACCATTCCCCCCACCCCCGCTGCTGGGCTCGTAGGCGTCGCATTGCTGGCGCTGATGCTGCCAGGGCAGCCACATGTCCACAGACGATGGACGCAAGCAATGGCCATTCTCGAGCTGTTGCTCCGAGTGCGGCTGCAGCTGCTCGCGATCATTCTTGGACTTGGCCTCATAGCCGATGGGCTTCAGGCAGCTGTCCGGCAGGGCAACAGCGAGATTGGGCAGATTGCCAACAGCAGCGCCCGGCTCGTCATTGTTGAGGTAACTTATCTGATAGGGATTCGGCCAGAATTCATAGGATGGTATATTGCCACCGGTGCTGGGGCTGCCCGTTATCAATGGCCCGAACGCGGTGTTCTGCAGCATGGTCAGCGTGAGGCTGGCCAAATCCTGGTAAGGTGTATTGATGGCAAAACGTGTCAGCAGCTCGTTAACCGATATATCCATCTGTTCTGCTTCGCCGGTTGCCTCCAAAGGCTTATCGTCTGGCATGGGCTCGGGGTATGCCTGCTCCTGCATGCTGCTGCTGCTGCTGCTGCTGCTGGCTGACATGGCTGCCTCCGGCGGTGCCGGCGGCGGCGGCGGCGGCGGTGGTGGTGGAGGAGGTGGTGGAGGGGGTGGTGGTGGCGGCGTCTCCATATCAACTGCTGGCTCAAGGCTACAGGCGCTGGCATACGAAACGGTTGGTGAGATTTGTGGAGTGCTCGTCGATTTCAGACGCTGTCCCTGACGCTCGCCGAGACGATCCAGATCCATGAAGTTGCCCAGAGTCAATGGCACATTGCGATGATAATAGCACTCTAGATCACGATCAATAGGCGGCACAGAGCAGGATCCAAAATTCATGCGGCGATTATCTATAAAGATGACCACAACAATTATTAATGTTCTTCCATGTAATGTCACTTGAAGATATTTTCACAAAATTCAAAGCTCACTCAATAATAAAAGAACAACAAGCGCATAGAAAACAACAACAACAAAAATGTAGAAGAGCTTAAGAAAATGTTTCGAATGTTTAATAAACACTCAACTGAATTAAAGCTAGACAACAACAACAACAACAAAAATTAATTAAAATAACTTCTTGAAACAATTGTTTTTTTTTTTTTTTGGCTCTTCGTTGTGTTTGTTTTGTAGCTTGATATTTTAGAGGTTATGCTGTTTTTCACAAAGCACGTGTTTTTTGTGTGTATTTTTTGTGCACTTTTTTCGGTATTTTTTGCTCTTGTTGTATTTTAATTCAAATTTTTTAGACTGTTATCTGTTTCGTTTTGTTAATTTCTTCTTTTGTTTTTGGCAAATTTCTTTGTTTGTGGGCGGCAATCACATAATACTATAGTTGGCTAAAATGTAGTTGGCATATGGATGGTAGTCGACACCGGACGACGTCAAGACCGGCACAAAGCAGACACGCTCACTGTTTCCAGCTAATGCCAACAGCTGCGACATTGCGCTTCTGGTTTGGCATATCTTTTTTCGCGTCGGGTCGCTTAGACTATATACGCAAGAGAGTCGATCCACGAGCAGGGAGAGCCGCAGACAGAGAGATAGAGATACAGAGAGAGAGAGAGAGGGAGAGAGAGTATTGGACATCAGCTGACTTGAGCTTGAGATCGTTACGAATCGGTTAGAGCTTTTTTTAACGGACCGATAGAGATATGCGCTGCATAATATACGCAATATGTTGAATCGGTATCGAGGTATGCAAAAAGAATGATTGGCTTGCGTGAAAAGGCCTCAAGCCGAGCACTTTGTTTATGCGCTGCACATTTGTTTAAAAACTCGGTTGGTATTTGTTTATGCGGCGGCGGCGGCGGCGGCGGCGGCGGCATATGACGCCTACGCCAGACGCCGACGTCAGCCGCAGTCGCCGGCGTTAACGCCGGTTACTCACCACATGCTGTTGCCGTCCCGTCTTGCTGCTGTTGGGGCTGTTGGGGCTGTTGCTGCTGCGGCTTGGACTTGCAGCCACCCTTCGCAATGGCCTTGATTGGCAGCTGTGTTGACATGGACTTCTTGGCTGCTATCGGTGTCTAAAATGTGGCTCAAGCTCAAATGGTGTGCTAAAATCCCTTAGCCGGCAAACTGACCCGCATCAATTACCTTTTTATTTGTTGATGTTAGCTCCAGTTCGTCAACTTCTTCAGCTTCACTGTCAGCGTCAACGTCTACGTCAACGTCTACGTCGACGCCAGTTTCGCTGTCTGTGTCGGTATGATAATAGATTTGCCCAATACGATTAAATAATTGCACCTTTTTTCTTTTACGCTGTCGCTTGGTCAAATATTTCATTTTTGTGTCACTTCGGCACAATACGCACTCTCAATTCTATTCAAATATTTTGGCCGCTGACAACGACAATATCAGTGTGGTCGAGCGCACTCAAAAATGATCCGATTCCATATAGTTGCAGAAGAAAAAAATACCATACAGTATATTTTTGATATACTGCGCTTGAGTTAGCGCGCATATATAAAAGCTTCAAGCTTCATTTGTTAAGGTTGCCAGATCAGGTCGATTGAAACATATTCGTAGATTATAACTATCAATTACATGCATACAAATAACAAATTTAAGTCGAACTTCTCAATTATTTGCATTATGAATGAAACGGATCAGCTCAAAGCCAGCTTGGATGTCTCTTGCAAAGCTTGTACAAGTAGATTGCCATGAATATAGATTCATTACTTAACTATTGCAGTTAGTTAATCAAATCTAGCCTCAACTGCACAATGCACTAAATGTGCCCTTTTAAAATTGTAAAAAAATATATACATATATATATTAATTTTTGATTTTTAACCAGTCTGGCGTAAAACATATCGATATTTTTTTTTTTTATCTACCTGAGAGCAACGCAATTGTTTAATTGCGCAGTGCTGCCAGACAAGCCGTGGACAACAGCTGGGTTCTGGCCGCGAATTTGTGAAGAATTTTAAAGAACTTGCGGCATTTGTGCGCTCGGAAGCGTTAACTGAATTTAGATTGCATGCAATATGTCTGATGATCCCGACTTTTTATTTGCACTAAAGCTGCAGCAGCAGCTCGATGGCGATATATCCGACAGCGAGCCCAGCTCAGCGCCCGTAAGTAACAACGCAATTCGCTTTGCGAAGCACAAGTCAGAAAAAAAAAACGCAAATTGTGTATTTTTTGAATAGACAAAGATGACGCAGAACTCGGGTCAGGATGATGCCGACTTTCAGCTGGCGCTGAAGCTGCAAGCCGAAATGAATGCCGCGGACGCAGACGTCAGCGGCGAGGAGAGCGTTGGCAATGAAGGCGTCAGCATCTTTGCTCTCGACATGAGCAAAACCGGCAAAAACAATAACAAGAAACATTCAAACAAGAAACCGCTCCCACCACGCGTAAGTATAAAGTATATATCCATATTATATTACACTATACTCACCCAACGCTGTGCAGCGCGAGCCGAACAAGGAGCCTATGAAGGCGCCCAGCCCACCGCGAGCTGCTCACGATAACTATCTGGATCAGACCCAGAATCTAGTGCATCCGGAATGGGAACTAGTTGATCCGACACCCGATATATTCGCCATGTTTGTGCGCTTCGATCAGAAGTTTTTCCAGCAACGTCTGGGCGCTGTCGTTGTTGAGTGGAGCAAGCGGATGTATTCCTGTGCGGGCATTTGCTATCAGCGCGGCAATCGTTTCGTCAAGGAGGTGATCATACGACTCAGTGAGCCGCTGCTGAAGCTGCGACCACGCAAGGATTTGGTTGAGACCCTGCTGGTAAGTGCCAAAGCATCTTGCATCTGTCCTCGTCTATTCATCGATTGATTTGCTTTGCTTTCCTTTGGTCTGCCTGGACAGCACGAGATGATTCATGCCTATTGCTTTGTGCTCAATATACGCGAGGGCAATGGCGGACATGGACCGAACTTTAAGCGGATTATGGGCATCATCAACAAAGTGGCTGGCACCAATATAACCGTCTATCATACCTTTCACGATGAGGTGGACGCCTATAAGACGCACATCTGGCGCTGCAATGGCATCTGCCAGTATCACAATCCCTTTCAGGGTTGGGTGAAGCGCACGTCGAACCGTGCGCCCGGGCCCAGCGATCAGTGGTGGGCCAAGCATCAGCGCGAGTGTGGCGGCACCTTTGAAAAGAGAAGCGAGCCAGCCAAATCGTCCGTCAAAAAGCCCCCAAAGCCAACGTCGAAGTATACGACTAGGATAAAAAATGAAACCACAACCGGCGATGATATACGCAAGTATTTTGGCAAACCAAGGACATCGGTTAACCTGCTGCCACAGGTGCAGCCAGCTCTGGGTTTGCCTGGCGCATTCCCGCCCAGCTCTTATCCAGGCGTATCGAGCAAACCATTCGATGTCATGCAGACGAACGCTAGCAAAAAGAGGCGCGGCAACATAGTCGGCTTCAAGGATCTCATCGAAGTTAGCAGTGAAGAGGAGGGCCAGCGCTTGAGCAAAAACAACTCGCTCAACAGCAGCATGGAGGGTCAGGGCTACAGCATGACAAATGGCAATCGCAGCGGCGATTCCGCCCAGGTGCCAAATAATGTTAATCGCAACCATTTGCGCGAGGTGTGGTCCAAGCGATTTGCCAGCGAAACCGCCAAAACTGAGCCAGCAAAGCCAGTGCCATACAAGTCGGAAAATCCAAACAAGCGTCGTCGCGATGCCGAAGATCTTATCAGCTGGGAGTCGTACGATGAGGACGTCATGGTGCGCGATGTTGTCGCGTCCGTCATTAACATTTCAGACAGCGAGGATGACCTCTCAGAGCAGCCGGTTCGCCAACCTGCAGCTGCACCAAACAAGACGCAGCCGCAAACGCAACCGAAACCGCAACTGAGCAGCCAGGAGCGCACCATCAACATCAAGCGCGAGGTCATGGAGGAGGAGTCGCTTTATAGCGACGATGATATTGTCATGATCGATGATGAATACGATGATGGGGCAGTTGATGCTGGCGATGCACTAAATGCGGCCGCTGAGCTAGCCGATCAGTCCATAATTGATGATCTATTCGGCGAGGATACGCTGCTGCAGGAGTTCCAGCTGGAAAACGATGTGGTGCCATGCAGTTCGCGTTATCAGTACGATGAGGGCAACGATATAACCAGTTGTCCCATATGCTTTGAGAAGATGAAACGCTCCGAATTTGCCAATCATCTGGAAGGCTGCAGCATTACCATTAGAGTGCCGCCGCCAATTTTAAACAAGAATTCCCATTTACCTGGCAACAGCCACAGGATTAATAAGCCCAAAGCTGCGGCAGCCAAACGTAAGCCACGAACAACACAGCGTCAAATACTGAAGAGCTCCGGCTATACAGACGCCGAAATCGCTGCACTAGATCTCAGCTCATCCAGTGATTCGGCCAGGGCCAGTGAGAGTGAATTGACACCACGTCAGATACGCCAGCGCAATCTCTATAAGCAGACCAACGAGTGTCCCAAGTGCGGTCAGGAGTTGCTTGGCCATCAAATTGAGGCACATCGCAAGCTCTGCAAGCGCAAGTCGCGTTAGGATTAGTTTCTATTATACTTGAAACATGCCCCATGGCTAAATTGCCATTAATGTTATTCATACATTTAGTTCTAGTTTTAGTTATTAGTTAGTTGTTTCTGAAAAATATTTATGTTTTCCTAATTTAAATATTATTACTATTATTATATTTTTGTTACTATGAAACTAGTTATAAAAGAATCTTTACTTTTTAATACAATTTGTCTCGAATATTTATCTGTAACGTGTATCAATATTATTAAGTCGATCTGATTAGCTTGCTGTTGTCGTCTGTTCGTAAAATGTATGTCATATCTTGAAAAGCATTTGCTCGATACGATTTATAAAGCACATTTTGCTGATATTCCGATTGATGGATTTGAGCCTTCAATTCAAATTTGAACCCATTCTTAAATTTAATGTTATGCTTCAAATATAAACTTTTCGGGAAGACAGCCACAAGGCATAAATTAATTGGGCCCCAAGCATTGAATTTATCTAATCTTGTTTGGTAGCTGCAAATTTTTGGATAAGAACAAATTGTAGCCCGCATATTCTATATGAAAGTATCAGAAGCTTGTAATATTTTCAGTAGAACGGGCAATTATAAATTGAAAAATGAATGTTTTAAGTAAAGTGTTGAAAATGTATTCCAATTGGGTTTCTTTTCTTTCAAAAGATTATATTTAATTTCAGACCCGTTTTGTTGATTTTGTTTAGTCCATCGTGCTGGGTGGAAGCGACATCTCCGAGCTGTACTTGGAGATAATGGAGATAAAAGATAAGCCTCGATGAGCTTACACCTGGAGCCAAGCTACCTGTTTAAATCCGGCTCTATATATATACTCCAAAAGAGAGCTGCTTCGACTAAGTCATTGGGTTTGAACTTTATTGGAGCGAACTCTATGGAATATCAGTTTACAAGGCGTATGTACAGGTATTTTGCTTATATTGCTTTCGATCTTATAGAAGTCTGCCAAAGTAGCGCAGATTAGGCTTGTGGGAATAGCGTGTCGCCAGCGCTGGCCAATGGACGACAAACATGTCCACCAGTGGCAACAGGAGGCGGCCGCTCAGCGAGAGCGTTTCGACCCGGCAATAGCTTTCCACAAACACGATCTTGCTGCGGGCGGGCAGGCGGCCGAGCAGACGCCACATGTAGGCCGCATAGCAGTAGGGCACACAAGTGCCCGGACCATTGCACAGCACCAGCTGTGGTTGGTCGCGCCAAATGAGCCAGCAGCTCCAGAGCAATGCCCACAGTGTTGTGAATACGCTGCTCAGCCAGCTCTGGCCCACGCTCCGGCTGCGCGGCACACTGATAAAGTCGCTGTCCCTTGTCGCCGGCAGGGCGGCGCGCATTTGGCGCTTGGAGGTGTCGTCGCTGTTGGCCACAATGTAACGGACCGGCTTGTTCTGCGTTTGGGGGTTTTTCGACTGCAGCAGGGCCTGATTGATTTTACACATTTCGGCAGTGTGTCCGCCCGAGCCGAGTATAACATAGATGGGATGTGCACTCGTCTCGGCGGAAGCTTTGCTTGACCGGCACATGTTTGCTGCCGAAAATTAATTTTAAAAAAACAAAATAGGTAAGAAAGTTCGTGTATTTACGTTTGTTTACCTTTTGCAACAAAAGTTTTGGTCACACTGCATACTCAAGAAAGCCAAAGTCTGGCTACTCTATGTGTGCTTGGGATTTGGCAATTGCACAGGGTCTGGTCACATTTAAAATATGCACAATTTAAATAGCTTGAACGAAACACAACATTTGTTGCAATTTTTGATTTTTGTATACTAATGTGCACACATTTTAAGCAGCAGCGCAGCGGCTTCGACAGCAACACAGTATAAAGAATGTCTGAAGATCCACGCAACGAGGCTGTTCTGCAGAATGTGGAAAAGCTAGTGAAATGCTTAGCTGGTGCCGGCGTAAGTCCAATAAACATAATTATTTTCCTGCTATTAATGCGATTGCCTTTTGCTTTTCCCAGTTCAGCACGTCTGAGAGACGCTCGCTGATGCAATACGCAGTGCACAAGATACGGAACCATCGCTTCCTGAGCACCAACAGCCATCAGGTGCGCCGCTCCATCGACAACATGGTCGAGCGGTTTCACTATGAGGGTATGTTAAACCAGGCGGAGGCTGTGCGTCACCTGAGCACGCTGATAATGAATCATGAATCGTGGAGGGAGCACTACGAGGTGGATGTGCAATATTCGCTGCTCGATTTCTTGGTCCACATGACACACGAGCCCATTCAGACGATGCGTCGCAACAGAAACCGGATGCATGAGCGTCTGTTGGCCATAAATGAAGCCCTCAAAACGGCGCCAGATACCGATGAACTCGAGGAACTGCCACAGCCCAACCTTGCAGAAACGAACATCGATTGGGTGGCACTACTAAGCAAGGACTTTATTACCCTACCCAGCGAAAGCTACGGCAGTGACAGCAGCCTAAGCGTAGGTGCTCCCAAAGGACATATATTATCCGGCAAAGCCGGCTATCACTTAACCAGCCACGGCGAATATTATTGTTTACCCTCCATATCTTGAAATCCCTTTTCCTCAGAGCGTATGCGACACGTCCCAATATCCTCAATTTCCCACCCAGGGCTTGACTCTATATAAAAGGTATAAAAGGATTTAATGGAAGCATTTCCGACCACATAAAAGGGTGACGAGCTAAGTCGATCTAACCATGTCCGTCTGTCTGAACGCGTCGTTTTGCACTTATTTGGAGAGGAGTGTAGGCAAATTTCTAGCATTCTACAGATTAAACTCCGGTTTGGTCATCAATGAATCAGTCAGTCAGCCTTTGATTTCTACTCTATCCACGCACAGGATTGGACCGATGAGACCAGCAGCGAGGAGAGCTCACAATACGAAGAACCGCAGGATTCTAAGACGAGCTTGGATCAGAAGAACATGGCCGAGGTGTATGCCAAAAGCCAAAATTATCCCAGCGGGACGAACACGTTTGTGCCACTGCCGCAACCCACAGCCGGACGGCCAAGGAAAGTCTTTCGCATAACGCAACCGATGTCCATATCGTTCAGTGGCATCCAAACGCGTCCCAATTGGTGTACGCTGCCAAAGCTGCCGGCGCTGCAGCCACCGCAAAAGCAGATGCCGTACATATATAGCGTATTTGATGCCAACTATTTGGCCAGAACGATCCATGCACATTGGTGGCGCCAGGACATCAAGATCCATACACTGACCCCGACAAACGACGCGTGCGCCAACTTTGCCATTGCCCATGTTCAGCATTTGAATAGACATGTGCGCGGCCTGGTCAGGCATTCGTTGCCCAATACCGTCACCGAGACCTGCCTGCTACGCGAGATAATCTTTATGTTCTTCGAGCCGGCCAACTGTTGCTTCTTCGAGGTGCAGCCGGTGCAGCCGGTGCAACGGACGCTGATGCAGATCAAGGTGCGCCCGAATGTATCCATCTGTAGCGTCAGCAGTGTGAGTTGTGCTTTGCTTAAGTAGTTCGTCTTGTATATATCTATTCCATATTTAGGGCATACTCAAGATCACGCTGGAGGACGAGGTGCTGCCGGCCGTGCGGGCCATGCACCAGCTGCGTCAACTGATCAAGGAGCTGACACTGCCCACCAGCTATATGCCCAGCACTGGCACCCTGGAGTGCTTTGCCGTCGGCCTGCGCGATCTCATACAGCCCATCGTTCAGCGTTTGTTGGCCTTTGAGCGGCGATTGCTGGACAAGGCCGCCGGCAAGCCGGAGTCGAACCTAACGCTAATATACTTTATACGGCACATGAAGGACGAGTTTCAGCAGCTGCAGCTGCTCCAATTGCTGGCATCTGATGCCGTTGTCCAGGCGCCGCCGCATCTGCGTAGCGCCTATCTGCTGACACAGCTCTACAAGCACACCAGGGTGCATGTGCCGCACCAGAAGATGGCCACAGCGCTGCTGCTGATCACGCTGAAGCGCTACTGCGATATCAGTGACAATTGGTGGCGCCACGCCCAGCTGGCTGACTGTCGCGATGAGTATATTGTGGAATTCTGTCGAGAAGATTGGGTGGCCGCTGGCCAAGGCATACGCGAGCGTTGCCTGCCACCAGACGCTGATGCGTCGCATCAAGCGATTCTCGACGAGCTGCAAGGCTGTGCATTCTATAAGCTGCTCATTACGTATGCCCTGGAGTCCGGTGAGACGCAGGATCTGCTGGCCAGCATTGGCTTGCTGGGCGATTTGGTAAATACCAGTCAACAGCTGGGCCCACTGCACTCGGACCTGACCAAGCAGCTGTTCAACGAGCTCCAGAGCTTCGGCAGCAGCGGCGTACAACCAGTGGGTCGGCGGCGTGCCAGCGTCCAGGAGCTGGCACGCCTGGAGTTGAAGCAACACGAAGAACAGCTGCTAAAAAACACCGACAAGCTGGGCAATACCGAGATTATGGGTCTATTCACGCAGCACATTAGACGTGCCTATGCCCAGCAAATACACATGGAACAGACCACGCCGCCGGTGCAGCTGCTCGATATTATTGAAGCATTGGACCAGTGCACAACGCTGAAGCTGCCGCAATTGCTGCCCCGTGCATTGGGGCGCGTGCTGCGGCAGCGCTGCGATTTGGCCAATGTTTACGTGATGCGCTGGTATCGCGAGGAGCTGCAGCTGGGCGATCATGTGCGCTTTTTGCGCCACATACTCATGCTGGAGGCCGACTATCTGATGTATCCATTCTATACGTGCCTCTTTCGCCAAATCGAATCCGGCCAGAGGTGGGCGCGTTCATCGCAGCTAACCACGGAACTGTACGACATTCTCGACGCACACTATCCGAGCATGGCCTGCGAACTGTATGTGGAGCTTATCTCACAATCGCACTCACAGTCCAGCAAGGTGTACGAGGCACTGAATGCCATTGGCATGGTGTATATGATGCCACCGGCTCTATCCCGCATCATAACCGAGAAGCATATGGCATACTACAATCACATTTGGCGTCTCATGCTGAAGGTCAAGTGGGCAGCCTGGAAGCTGGAGAATATGCATTTCATACGGCGTGAACCCAAAGATGTTTACGGGCCGCTCGATCTGCTGGGTCTAACGGTGCGCCGACTGGAAATGCTACGTTTCTGGCTGATCTATTTGATCAACAGCCTGCACACACATCTCTGCACCCATGTCATGCAGGCCATTGGTGGCCAGTTCGATGAGCAGCTGAAGAAAATTGGCACCATACGTGAACTGGCCAAATTGCATAACGAGTATCTGATGTGCTTGGCCAATCATTGTCTGCTCACCGAAGACTTTGAGGAGTTCTGCACGGCGCTGGAGCAGATTTTCCATCTGGTGTTTGTGCTCGACATGGAATGGAATAGCTGCGGCAACTATCTAAATGCATCCCACGCGCTCAGCCTGGACTTAAGCTTTGAATACGATGATCTATGCCTGGAGAAGACGACCAGTTCCAATTCGGATATCAAAGAGTGTACCAAGGCCATGGAATATCTGGCCCTTAACCAGGTGGGCGAAATTGAGGGCACCTATATACGCTGTCATCAAATGTTGGGCAGCATACTCACGGCTCTGGTCTACAAGCACGATTATAAGTTCTGTAAGTGATATTCTATATATCGAAAAATCCACAAACTAATCAGTCTCTCTCTCTCTCTCTCTCTCTCTCTCTCTCTCTCTCTCTCTCTCTCTCTCTCTCTATCACACACGCTTTCGTTGTGCCCGTTTTGCTGTCTCTGTCTATTTGCAGTAAATTCCCTGGAAGTGGCCATCAACTCGAGCCTGCCCTGTTAAACAGTGTAAATGTAGTTAATTCTAAGTAATCTTTTTTTGAAATCTCACAAATTGTTAAATATGTTTAATGAAAATAATGTACATATAGCATAACAAAGTTTTAACAAAATTCAAATGTTTTCAGTGAATTTCTTTTAAAGCAATGCGTTTTTATTGTTAAGTACAAGTTTTCAAAGCAGTTGCTTTTATTGACAAACCATTATTAGAAACTATTATTAATTAAAAAGGCTGTTGACAGAGCTCGTCAGCCGGAAATAGCTGAAAATTGTTACCGATTTAGCTTTGTTTTTGTATACAAATGCCAAATACTAGTGAATTCAGCTAGTTTGAGCTATTTTTTGAAGCTGTCTGGTTTTTTTTGGTATTTACTGTTAAAATATAATAGTGGCAACGCCAAATCGATAGGTCGATAAATTGCCAAAATAAATACTTAACTGTTTAACACACTGTTTGTGTTTTGCTTAAGGATATTTTCAGTGCTGCCAGATGGCAGCACTTTGTCAAGATAGATTGGCGGTTCTTTTGAATTTCTCCAAGCCGCTTAACTTTACGAAAGGGATGAAACAAATTATGTATAAACAGTGCACATTGTTGTCCTGGCAACCAGGGCGAAAAACGAAACAAAAAATGGTTTGATAGCACCGGTCGTTAGTTTAACCACTGTGCTGACTAAGTATGGAAACGGACACGGAGATAAGGAGCAGCAGCAGCAACTACTACAACTATGGACAGCCATGTAAGTCTATGTCGCTAACTAAAGTGTACATAATAATAAATTGTTTTATTTATATGAGTAGTAATGCGGCAACATGCCAATTTATTGCTGCAAATGCTGCTGCAGGCGAATGTCTATGTGACGATCATCTGGGCTATTAGCTATTTGCTGCACCTGATCATTTGGGTGAGTCTGACGCAGAATGCGCTTCATATCTGGTATATAGAAAAGTGACTTTCTTCTAGTCGCATATGCTGTGGAACTATACGGGCCTGGCCATGCTGCTGGCCTATGTGCTGGCAGTGGGCACTGAGTGGCTGCGCCTCTATGCCAGCTACTCGATCAATCTGTGCACGGATGCGACGACCATGTGGCTGCTGCTGACGCTGACTCCCTGTGTGCTGCTGCCCGCACTGGTCTATTTGCGTCTGGCTGTTGTCTTCGACAGCAGCTGGCTGGCGTTCCTGGCGAATGTGCAATTCGTGCTCATGGCACTGGAGGTGCTATCGGCGCTCCTGCACCATGCCCTGCGCCTGGGCAGAGCCAAAAGGGAATCGCAAAACCAGCCTGAGTCTCGTCTAGGTGCATATTAAAGTTTATGTGGCATTTCAATTAAGGACTTAAACATTATATCATAGCATATATCCATATATATATATATATATATATGTCAGCATATGGCAACTAAATAGGCTACATTAAGGCTAAAGGAAACGGGCGAAAGGCTTGGCAGCACCACCTTTTGATCCGATCTGATCACACCTTGCGCGCATCATCCAAATTGTGGGCCTTCAGCAGCGCATCGATGCGATCCAGTTGCGCCCGCATTGCGGGCAAATAGCTGGTCAGCACCTCGATATTCTCCAGCTGGGCGTCACCCTGGCCCAGCAGCTGGCTGCGCGTGGGCACCCAGCTGTAGATGATCTGTAAATGGAATTGTGGCATATTAATGTCAGCTCTTGGGCACTGCGGCGGCCACTTTACCTTGATCGTGCTCTGCACTATGAAGCCATGGTAGGGCTTCAGGGTGCGCTCGTAGGCATCCTGCAGATGCTGTTTGAGCGGCTCCGCTTTCTGTGCATCATTGTAGATGTTCTCGAAGAAGGTGCAGATCAGCTGGAGTCCACGCTTTAGCCAGAGCAGCGCATTGGCCGCAAAATCATCCACGTTCACGTTCAACACAATCATGTCCTCCAGATATTGATACTTCAGCACATCCGTGCCGTACACCTTGGTAAGTTTCTGTGCATGGAAGGAACGAATATGATAAAGTGTGTGATAAGTGTGCTTTATGTCGGACAGGCTAGCGGAAAGTCGCCGGTTCAAATTCAAATTCAATTTTCTTATAAAAATATATAATATTTTCGTACTTACATTTATATTGCCATTCATATCGCTGATGACGGGCGTAAAGAGCTTACCAAATGTTTCTGTGGGCATTTAGATAATTAGTATATATATAAAGTGATCGATCAGTTGATCGATATGTTTTAAACTTACCGATGACAGTGACAATTTCCTTGGCCGCATTCAAAAATGTTTGAGTCTCGATCTTGTCGGCGGCATTGGGAAAGCCTTTCAAGGCTTTAAACTGTACGCGCGCATCCACCATTATTTTTACTTATTATTATTATTAATATTTTTGTTATTATTATAACTGTAATTATTATTGTTCTATTAACTTGTATGGTTCGATCTTCGGGCTGTTGTTCCGGATTGTTTGAGCTCTGAACTATGAATGAAAGCAGGCGAAGCACTTTCAACAGTTTGTGTTGAGTTTGTTTCTCGCGTCTCTTGCCTTTTGCAATAGTTTTTTAACATCAATATGACTCTTTTTTTCCATTTCGTTCTTGTTGTTGTAATATTTGTTTATCTTATCAGCGCCTTTGCCAAATATTGTATTGTTTTTTGTTGTTTCTTGTTACGTTTCTTGTTTCTATCAAAGTATTTTCATTATCGAACGGCCGCGTTTCGCCCATCTTAACAGCAAAGGCAAAGAACAGCAACAACAAAAATATAGTTAAATTAATTGAAATAAAGCACTGCAAATACGTTAAAGTCTCAGTAAGACGCGTCAGCAAATGCGGCTGCACAGTGTGACAAAAACACGCGAACGAGTCGAAGTGAAAAAACCAAACCTCTTCTTTTTTCGTATAGTCGAATGTTGAGTGCGAGTTTTCTGCTTTGCTCGAAAGCAGCAATTAAAAAAAGGTTGACTTAATCACTTTGCTTAAGCTATATGATTAACATACTAAATTCGACTGTGAATCACGTTATCCCCAATCTTATATGACATCATTGTGGGTATACCGCATAGAAGTGCGATCCATAGAGTATATACATATATATATAGGCATATTCTGGATCAGTCGAGATCAGTCAATTCTAGCTGATCGGTCGAAGAATTTGGGCCCTAACTTGGCTTCTAACATATGAGTAAAATCTTGGCAACATCGGATAACTATATATGTATATATCATATATGCATCATATAAAGCTCTATAGAAACAAATCGATTGGAAAAGGAACTCTTCTCAGTCATATTTTATATATGTTATGGTGATATTTTGATTAGACAAGTACTTGTTTGCCCCACTGTGCAGCAATGCTGACAACGTTGCCGAGCTTAACCCATTTGACATAGACAACGATCGATGCGAGAGTCTTGAGAGTCTTGAGGGTCTCTCCCAAACTCTCTCGAGTCAGGCAGCTTGGCTCAGGTTCAGTTTGGGTTAACCAACTAAACCAGTCTCCGATTATTACAGTGTCTCCCTCTCAGTCAATAGTCAACAGCGTCTCTGTGTGTGTGTGTGTGTGTCTGTACACAATCTTGGACTAGTTCTCTCCAAATTGCGTGCTCTAATCGAACTCTGATACAGCTCGACAGAGTTCGACAATTCGACAGCTCGACAGTCAGAGTTGATAAGCCACGCAGCACTTGTTGGTTCAAGAACTTCGCACATGAATCATCCAAAAGCGATTGATGGCCATTTTATGGCACATTCATGTCCCAGCATGATTCACAATGTAATTGGCCTGTGCTATCATTGAGGCAGGACAGTGTTTTTTTCCCCTCTAATATCTAGATGGGTTTCCCGCAACGTTACGTCACATAAATTGTGAATGTATCTGTTCCAAGGTAATAAAACCTTTTCAACAAATGTGACATATGTATGTATAAACGAACTGTTTGTTTGGATTGGATTCTTTAAATACTTCAACATATAATAGAAATTTGCTTAATTAGAGCTCTTAAAAAGTTTGTTTTTAAACAAAACCTATAAAATATAAGGATAGATAAGAAGGAGATTTGATTAGATTTGCATATATATACATATGTATGTATGTCTGTTTGTACATGCATGTATGCATGATATTTTTGTGTGTATGCAAATATGCATGTATGTGTGCCCATGTATACACTAACACTTATACAGGTGCACTAACATACATACACGGGTACATACAAATGTACATACATACATATGTACATGCATGCATACATATGTACATACATACAAACATAAACATACATGTATGCATATACACATACATGCATACATACATACATACAAACATAAACATACATGTATGCATATACACATACATGCATACATACATACATACATACACACGTATATATGTGTATATATACGTGTGTACACACATACATACATGCATCTAAATGTACATATATGTAAATGTACATTCATACATACAAAAAAAAAAAACAACAGCAACAAAATAACAAAACACCAAAAAAAAACAAGCACTACACTACTAGCTAAGCATGAAAAACTGCAGAGGCTACTTGAATTTTTGAGAATCGAGGAGTAGAGCACTTGATAGAAATTCGTTTTATTTAAATTTGCAGCATAGCGAAAAAAATAAGCTTGGTCTGCGTTTGGTATTCGAAAACAAACATGCATGCATACATATATTCATAAATGCATACATACATGCCCACACACACACTCACACACACATACATACACACATACATACATATATGAATCATGAGGACTTAAATATTACAATTATATAAAAAGTAGCAAGAAAGACTTCAGTTATATAGTTAAAGTCTTTTATATGGCATAAAGTATTTCTTCAAAAATTAATTTAAATAATATAAGAATTGATCAGATAATATCCATTTTATACAACTCCAACACATAGAATATAGTTTTCAGTTAATGTTTCATAAATAAATTAATATAATATATATGTATTGGTCAGAGTTTTTAGTTACCAGGATATATATTTTATAGTAATCCAACATATAGTTTTCCTTTCATATTTTATAACTAAGAGTTTTCTGATGCCAAGACATATATTTTATGCTATCATGCATCTCATTTAGTTTTTCCCTGTTTCATAAATAAGTTCAAATAAGTTAAGAGTTCCCAGTTCCTAAAATACCTGTTTTATACAACTACAATAAGATTCTTGACATTGAACTATACAAAAATTGGAATTCTTGAATAACTGTGCGCAATTTTGTCTCATTTAACATTTATCATTTTCGACCTGTGCTCATCTATCAAACTGTCAACCAACATTTTTGCTGTAATCAGCAATTAATTTACAAGCCTCATAACATAATCATGAATCATAGAATAGATTAAACTTGGAAACATAAACGGAAAAATAGTCTGGAAAACTAATAGAAATTTGTTTTACAATCAAATAATTGTGGAAAACAAGGCCCAAGATGAAAAGCCAACTTCATGTAAAAGTGTAATTTTCACCTTACGGGGTGGATTTACCAAAATCGCTGAAACACGAAATCGTTCAGCATTTATTTAAGGGGAGATGGGGGGCTGGGGGGAGGGGAGGAGAGGGTTGGCTCTGAAAAGCATGAAATAAGTCTATAGTTTAAGCTACATCGAATGGTAAGCGAAAAAAGTTGTATACAATCGTTTTCCACCAATTTTCCACAGTTGCAAGTGGAATTTGCCAAAAGTGTATAAGTATATGAGGTAATTACTGTAAAAAGATCAGATTCCTAGTTGATGGTGGCTTTGACCATTGATCAGTCTATCAGTCAATCAGTCAATCCGTCAATCAGTCAGTCAATATTATGGTTATTCAGACGACAACTCACCTGAACCGTCGCTACTTAGTTGGTTTGGTCTGCGCCGTGCCGTCCAAGGCCAGGCGCTTGGTGTCGCCGTCAATGGTCAGGACGAAGGCGTAGTGAGTGCGCTGTGTGGCGAGCAGATGCCAGAGGGAGGCGGGCAGCTGGAAGCGATGCGTCTCCTGCTCGAACTCCTCGTAGTGGGCGACCAGGCTGTTGAGATTGCAGCGCAGCTCGATGAGGCGCAATGGCACGCTGGAGACAATCTCGGCGCTGGCTGGCAGTAATTGAATCTGGACCGGCGGCAGCTGCTCCAAGCTGGCCGCCTGCAGGTTGGCACGCAGCCAGCGATGCTGGGCAAGAATGACGGCGCAGTTGTGGGCAAAGTAGAAGCTATCGTTGCGTCGCTGCGCGTGATAGTTGTCCAGAAATTGGCTGCCCGCCGGCTGCTTCAGCTTCAGCTGTGTGAAACGTGGACGCACCAGAGATGTGGCTGCGTCTGTGCTCGTGGACACAATGCGCTGCGGCAAATGCTCCGTGGGCTGATCAACGGTGAGCACGCGATTCAAATAGTCAAAGCCTTGGCCCATGACACCCTCCAGGGTGTGACCCAGATCGAAGCAATGGCCCAGCTCGTGGCAGACGGCGCCCAAGGTGCTCGCATAGACGCCGCCGTAGGTGCGTCGATAGTTGCTCTCGTCCGGCAATCTGGTCACGTCCACGCGCTCCGTGCTGCGTATACAGTCGCCAATTTCGGAAAAGCGTCGCGGCCATGCATAAAAGTGACCGCTGCCAAAGAGCGCCAAGCCGCCGCCGCCCAAGGCAGCGTGCGCCTCCAGATGCCGTCGGATATTCGCGTAGGAGTAGTCCCCGCTGGCCGCAACCGCGTCGCCGTTATAGCGTGTGCAGCCCACAAAGGCGACGAATTTCAGCTGGAGCTGCTGGCCCCAGTCCGGGCAGGCGAGTATCTCGCTGGCAAAGCGCTGCCACAGCTCGTCCTCGCTGCAGGCACGCGCCGTCGCGCAGCTCAGCTGCGAGTAAAAGACGCGGCAGGCGCCGTTCAATGTAAACGTGCGATTCGTATAGCCGGCGGCGCTTAATTTATGCGCATAGATGCACTGCACCAGGCGCAAATTCAAATCGATCAGAGCGCAGCGTCGCTCCGCCTCCAGCGCTGATTCCTCCGGCTCCGCGTCGCTGGGCCGGCACACCAGATACAGCGGCTGCACGCGATATGCGCTGCACCTCGGCTGATAGCTAAACCGCAGCAGACGCTCGCCGTTGCAGCAGCGTAGAAGCAACTGACAATTAACTGGTAGCTGCTTGGACTCTGATTCCTCTGTAGCCAAATCGAAGAGCAGCTTGAATTCGCCGGCGGCGGAGAGTTGTGTCAGCTGCTCCTGTTGTGTCTGGCGCAGCGAGAGTGACGCCTTCAGCTGCTTGGCGCTGGCACAGCTCGGCTGAAGTCGACCCTTGATCAGCAGCAGGCTGTGCTCCACCTTATCCGACTCCTTCAGTGGCTCGACTTCAATGTGATGGACACGCTTACAGCTGCTGACGACGCAGCTGGTCATTGCTCCCAGCCGGCGCGCGTCACAGCACTCACAGACATACGCACACAAACACAGACAGAGGCATAGACACACACACGCATACACACGCACACGCAAAGAACAGCTGACAGCTGCGAGTGACACAGCTGTCACACATGCAGCATTAAGAGTAAGCACTGTTAGAGATGAGCGCTGTTAGCAATGGGCGCTTTTAGAGATGAGCGCTGCAACACGATAGCGGTTAGCATTAAAATTTAAAAAATAATTTAAATAACGGAGCACTTTTGTTAATTATTTAGTAACAAAAATCTTTAAGATTTTTTAGGTTTTTCATTTCGCCCGAGAGCGCATAACCTGTAATTGAAGGGCATTTGAATATTTGTTTATTCTTGTTTATTTAGATAGCACCAGTTTGCTGAGTGACAAAAAAAAGTATGTAAATTAACATATTTTACACTTCAATTAATGTTCCAGAAAATATTCGAAAACAATTAAGCAAAAGAATAACATTTGACAGTTCAACATACAGCGAAATCGTGATACAAACAATTTTCGTAAAAAGCTAAACAGAAATTAAAATTATTTTCATTTATTTTGTGGACTCGGGTTCATGACCCGCCTGATGAATGCTGCTAAAAGCTGTGTGGCACAGGAACCGGTTTTTTTGTTTTTTCCTTTTCTGTTTTGTTTTTTTCTATCATTTAACTTAAGCCTAGGCTGACGACGTTGCACGTGTGCAGCAGCTGCCGGCAGAGATTCCAGAGATTGGCCATTGGGCAGATTAGCAGATCCTTCACTACCTAAGGTTGCCATTGTGCGTCGAGCGATATTTGGCGATGCGTTCCATGTACTCCTCATGTTGGTCCAGGCTGGCCAGAAGGCCGTCGCTATTCACTGGCGAGTCGTGGGGCCCATAATTGATGGGCTCATCGTCGAGCGTGGACATGGCGCCGCCGAGGGCGCTCAGTATGGCCTCGCCGGCGCAAATGTCCCACTTCTTGATGATGGAGGTGTGCAGATAGGCGGTCGCATTGTTGGCCACCACTTGCAGCACCTTGTACCCAGCGCCGGCGGCTGTCAGCAAGCTGACATTCTCGCCAAAGACATTGCGCGCCACATCCTTGACGGCGGCGGCATGCGATCGCGATACGGTGATGATGGGCTGATCGGAGTTGAGGCGCGGCTGCTTGTGCAGCTCATCCAGATACTCGGACATGCTGTGGCCCACCCACGCCCAGGCGGTCTGGCCGCTGAACGGATTGTGTATGACGCCGATCACTGGACGGCCGGCGACAGCGACGCACACCATGGTCGTTACATACTCGTACAGCTCCTCTGGATGGGCAGTGGAAATAGATTAGACTGATATCGAGCGGATCAACAAGCTATATGTACCTGTAAACTCCTTGGTGGCATCGAGCGGATCCACCCAAATGGTGACATCTTGCGCGGTTACCGCCACGTCGGGCACGCTGGCTGTCTCGTGCAACACAGTGGGATCGAGATCGAAGCTGTGGGCATCTTTGCAATGCTCCTTGTCCTCCTCGGAGAAGATGCGAACACGCGGAAAAATGCGCTGCAATCCCTGCTTCATCACACAATGCGAACGGCCATCCGCGTCCGTAAACGGATCGTTGACACCTTCAGCCGTTTTGCCCTTGCTGCGCTCCTTTAGCTGGCGCGTATGCGCCACATCCAACACCTCCAGGCCGCCGCGCTGTGCCGCCTGTATGGCGGCAATTAGCATTTTACGCAGATTCACTTTATTATCGCTGCGTAGCATGCCATAAATGGCGGGCCGCTCGTCCTTGTGAAAGTTGAGAAAGTACACGAGGACAATGGTCAGCAGAATGGCAGTTATGGTAGCTGGCACCCGATTGATGCGTATGCTGCGTCCGTTCATTTTTTCGGACAATTTGTTGCTCATCAGGAGGAATCAACTCGTCTCACAATGCCAATTCTTTCAGCACTAGCCGCCGGTTTTTCAGCTGCGACGTGCCACTCGCCGCGGGCGATGCCAGATCAGCACAGCTGCCGCCGCTGCTACCAAAAACAAAAAACCAAAAACAAAAAAAAATGGGAGAAGACCAACAACAACAATAGAGTCAATCTATAACAAACATCGGCGTGAACACAAACAAATGGCGCTCACGTACGCAGTCTTGAGAGAGCAGCGCTGTCTAGTTAAGCCAGAGAGCCGTGCCGAAACCGCGACGCGTTATTTCACCCACTTGTTTGTTGTTCAAAACAATTGAACGAAAAAAAAAATTGCTACGATAGACGTCATAGACAAAATTGTGGTGGTCGGTCGATGACACCATCACCGAGTCGATTTACCAATATATACCATATATGCATACTTAAATTTCATCTACAGTTTATGTCAACACACAAAATAAACAAATTTGTTAATTTATTTGTCATGCAGTTACTAATTTACGATGAATGCAATAATTTGCATACATATTCGATTCTCGTTCCCCATAGCCAATGAAAAGCTGGCAGCGCTGTTGCGTGCTTTCATTATTTTAGTATATTTCCAATTTAACTATATTTTTGCATTAAAAAAAAACAGGAAATAAATAGATTTTGCTTGCCATATATTGTATTAACATCAGGCTGTTATGTTTAATTTGTATTTAAAGTTTCGCTAACTATCGGCCATTGCATCGAAAAGCTGGCAGCTCTGCCGCGCGCTTTCAAAAGCGCTTCGCCTGGGTGGCAGCCTAGCATTATAACTGTTTTCAGTACGCATGTATGTTTGGTGAAGAAAAGTAATGCTAAAGCGCGAATTGCAAAGTATCAAGCTGAAGCTGTCCGACTTGGAGGAGTACGAGGCAGTGCGTAGGCGCAACAAGATTAAGGCCGCTATTGAAGCGGGCAGGTCATCATCAGCCACGGCCACGGCCACCGAAGCGGCTCCATCGACTGCCAGCGACTCGACATCGGAGACGCCAGTGACTCAACGTCAGATGGAGGACCTGCCCGCCGCTGTTGGATGGTCAACAGCGGTGATTGTCAGCAGCAACACCAATTCCGGTTCCACCGAAGATGACACCAGTGTGGCGGCTGTGGCCGATGACAACGACACCATCGCCGAGCTCAGCGACGATGGCTGGGTGGATATGGACGAGGAGGATGGCGCTCGTGGAGGAGAACCGTAGTTGACAGCTCCAATCAGCTACAGTCGTATATTTTTACGTACATCCAAATGCTGTTTCACATGTCGCATGATCATTTTTGTCCGAAAAACTCAAAAGAAAACTAATAAACCGAATTTATACGCATTTCACTAATTATATGTGTATATGCATATGTATGTATATGTATGCATTTGTGTGTATGTCTATGCGTATGTCCATGTGTTGTGTGTGTGTGTGTGTGCGTCTGTGGTCTTATTCTAGGGGATGGTCAGAGATCCTGTAACGGCATATGCTTGAAAGCTTTCAATGACGCTGCGCGAGCTTTCGTTTTGCGCGTTTCAACATGCAATTTAAACTAAGAAGCTCGCCTCTGGCGGCGCTGCATTTGAATAGCGAAAGCTGTCTTCCTTTCCGGCCCAAATAGCAACGAAAATAACAGCCGCTGAATCCTCAGGTGGCCGTTGCGCAAATGCCACACGGTTACTGCGGCACTGTCAGTCGCCGTGCGCGCCTGTCTGTCCGCATCCGCAGCCGCATCCGCATCCGCTTGTGGCAGTTGCCGACGGGGCAACAACCACAGAACAGTCGTGATTTCCAGATTCGCCGGTTGGTTTGCCGGAAGCAACCAATACGACCGGTTCCGGCTTCGACTTAAACTACGGCTCCGAATACGTCTTCAATTCCAACTCCGGCTCTGACTCTGGCGTGCGTGACAAAATTGCGTTAAACGGGGTTAATTGTTTGTTGTTATCCATATTAGCGCGAGCCTTCAAATTAATTACGTGAACAAATTGCTTTTTGCGCTCTGCCAGTGCCGCATCACGACGCGCCGCGTCATCGTAGCCGTGGTGTCCGTGACCTGCAGTCGAAAAGATCGACCCACGTGCTAGACTGCCGTCACGTGGCCCCCCCACCCCCAAACCCCTGGTGCCTTCAACGGCAGACCTAAGGTGAGCTTACGTGACGAACAAAGACAGAGAAACTGACAAACGTTCATAAGGAACATGCAAATGGCGGCGCTGCATCGATATAACCACCTGTCACACACACACAAGCACGCAAGCACACAAAGACACACACACACACACAGCCACACACACACACACACAAAGATTGACTGGCACGAGACACGACACGTGTAGCGCAAAGCGGAAGTAAAAACAGAAGCTATAGTACAGTGAAACTTCCTTTTAAAGTAATTTATATTAATTGTAGATTTCTGCAGACACTTTAACAAAAAGTTGGGCTTTAAGAAATATAGAAAGCATTTCCATGTAAAGGTTTTTATTGAATGCTTAACAATTTCTACAAGAAGTTTGTAATTTTCAACAACATATGATTAGAAATATTTAGTTTCTAATTTGAATGAAATTGAATTTATTTTTCTTAAGAGCATTCAACGCTCAAACAAAGAGCACTTAGGATAGTTTGTTAATACTCTCTATTAGTATTCGAATCATTTTTTTTGAGTGTATGCAATTGAATTTTAGCCAAAGTGTAGTGCATAGCGTGGGCTTCAAGGTTCTTCTCGCAGAGCTTTTGCTGCTTACGTCTGGCCCGGCACCTTTCATTAGTTGCACATAATTAGCTCAGTTCACTTGCCACAATACAAAAGCACTCTCCCACACACGCACACACACACACGCCCACACACACACATACACGCACACATGCACACTCATGTTTAAGCTGATGTTTATCCGAGCTGCAGGGCAGCCCTCAACAGGTGCGACAAGGTCTTTTCCCAGCAACCAGCATTATAAATGCTGCGGAATGGACAAGAGCATGTTAAATAGAAAGCGGCAACAATGCAAACGACCCCCCCCCCCCCCTCTCTCTCTCTCTCTCTCTCTCTTTCACTTTGACTTTGTGTGTTCGCTAACAGCTTCACAGTGCCTGGCTGTGGTGGGCAACCCATGAGTTTCTTAAAGCCGTTGCTCGCTTTTAGGCGGCACTGTGGCCAACTTTTGCACGTACTCTTTGTTGTTGTTGCTCATGTAACTGTTTTGCTGCATACAAAAAAAAAAAACAAAAACAAAAACAATATGGCTGCACAAAATACTCAGTAACCAGCTGAGTGTGTATGCCCACAACTCGTATAAGTCCTACATATACATATGCAATATGTACACATATATTATACATATGTATGTTATATCGATGTATTTGCACGTGGATGTGTATATTGCAACGTTTTGTCAGCTAATTTGCATGAATTTTATTTCAAGGCGCATTCTTCAAACCGCTGCTGTCAGCATGGGGTGTAGGGAAGGGTTGGGGAAGGGTTGTGGGTGGTTGGAGTAAAGTTATTTTTCATGCTCGCTGCACACACACATAACGGCGAATGACAATGACAACTGATTGACAACAACAACAACAACAACAACAACAAAATCAGGCGCAGAATGCGAACAAATGAGAAAAACAAATTGCATGAACCAAATCAATATTGAAATCACTTTAAATGCAATGTGAAGTATGTAAATTATAAATGATAAAAACATATGCGTATATGTATGTACATATACATATGCATATGTTTTAACAAATACTTTTTGAAGGTTATGTTGAGCTTAGGTCAGAAAGAATTCATGAGTGTGCCCAGCTCCTGGCGAAGCGTAGGTGGATTTCGTTGGGCTTATAAATATGCAATATGATATGATATTTAAGTGCTTTTAACTTTCTGAAAATTGAAGATTAACTCTCGAGCAGATTGAAGAC
The DNA here is from genome assembly GCA_035045725.1 of Drosophila ezoana. NCBI lineage: Eukaryota > Metazoa > Arthropoda > Insecta > Diptera > Drosophilidae > Drosophila > Drosophila ezoana. Next base: position 6,210,488 of record JAWNOU010000058.1, read on the forward strand.
TGTCTTAGCTTAGTTCACAAGCTTTGTTGATATAATCAAGGTGTTATGTTTTCGGGTACGGTATCTGTAAAAAGCTACACTTTTCATATACCACCTAATTATCGGGAACCGTGTAGGTTAACCTAAAGATCACGTTCACGTGCAATTGTTATTTTGTTAAAGTTAAATAACACAGTTTGTAGCAGGCCAGCTGCACGAATCTGGCCTCCAGGCAGGAAGCTGGTTCGAACTTTGAACTGAAACAGCGACTTTTGCTTGGGACCTGCCACAAAACCAATATTGTCAATATAGAGTATAGAAAGGTCAAAAAATCACAGCAGCGGAAGCGTAACTCACGTGTCTAGTCTAAGCTCTATTCGCAGCTCTACTGATTAAGTGGACCTCAGATTCCGGAAAAATATGTCGAAATTGTTGTTATTGGAGCACGTGCTTTTCAACTATGTTGTCGTGTAGTTTTTTTTTCTGTTTCCGTATACCCTGTACGCATAGAAAACGTGTAAACGGGTATACTGTTTGTATGCAAAAGTAATTGATGTGCACTTCATATACATATACAATACAACAAATCTTTACTCTCGTATATCATAGTTTTACCTCGATATTTCGTTAAAAGTTTCTAAAATCGATAAATATCGATTGGTCGAAATTTCAAAGAGCTGCATTCACAAAATTTGCTGTGTAGGTTCTCGAATAGTATATTCCACATTTCGAATACCTTCCTCCCGTTCCTCATATATGATATGATATGATATTTAAGGTCTGAAAATATAAGCACCAAAGTTATTAAAGAACATACACGACTGAGTGCAGGGTAGCTCTTAGTCGGGCACACTTTTTTCGAAAATGAATCAATGAAACACAATTTTCCACTTGGTTTATCTTATCGGAGTCGATCCTTTACGAGATCTACAATAAACTACTGTGCCAAGACTAGAAATCCAAAAACTTGAAAGTTCAGCGGCAATTGGTTTTGGGAGTTAATCTTAAGGTGGGTTGGTGGGGGCGAGAGGGGGGCGAGGGGTTGACTTGCAAAGTTCCGTTTTGAGGACAAGTGAATGCACCTATTAAAATCTTAGCTGTGAAAAGGTGTCGCTTATCAGAGACCGGGGTCTTTAGGCCAAGAGGCTTCGCAACTGGCGGCCATTGGCCCAGTGCCAGCTCGGAGTGGAATTTCACGCACAGTTGTTGTTTTTTTACTTTTAACACATATATATACATATATATATATATATATCTGTGTAAACTTTGTATTTGCTTGATGATACAAGTATTGACCTTAAATTTGAGTTGCAGTCCAAGTCGTTATCACCGCCGCCGTCCCCGGCTACACAATGAAAATTTCTAAATTAAGAGTTTTCGATCATTTTTTTTTGTTCGAACATGGCTGGGTGTAAACGAAGTCTCTGTTATTGTTGTCTTTTGTCTGGAACAACACACAAATACCAACTGTGGCAACAGGAACACATCAAACAAGAGGCTTTACCTAGGTCGACGGGCTTGTCAAGCCTTAAATAGCATACGCCCCATTTAATAAATAGCTCAAAAGAAGGAGGAGGAGGAGTAGGAGTAGGAGTAGGAGTAGGAGGAGTAGGAAGAGGTGGAGTATAAAGAGCAGACTCGGGCAACTATTCAAACAGACGATCTGCCGATAAGTCACAATGGGAATGGATGCCGGAGTACAGGAGCGCAGCGGGGCGGTTAGACGATGTGCAGCTTGCGGGCCAAGCGGCATAGCTGGCTCCAGATGAAGGCGGGCAGGGTGCGCGGCTGGGGCGGCGGCGGGGGCGGCGGCTGCTGCTGCTGCTGGCATATCGCCTGCGCCGTAAGTATCAGGCGCCGCAATACGGGCAACCGCTGCAGGCTGCCGCCCAGCACATAACAGCCGTGCAGCAGCGAGATGAGCACCAGGAGCGTCTTTAGCAGCGACCACAGCGAGCGTCCGTGCAGTCGCAGCGTCCACGCATCCTGGACTGCGTCCAGCAGAGATCGCTGCTGCGGCACACTGGCGCTGCCCCCCAGCCGCGTCTCCTGGTTGGCAGCCGGCGTCTGCGTCTGTGTCTGTGGCTGTGTCTGTGTCTGTGTCTCGCTGTCGGCCTGCCCTTGGATGGGTCTATGGGTCTGGGTCTGGGTCTGGGTCTGTGCATGTTTGTTGTGCGCCAGCTGTGTCCGTAGAGTCTGTGTTTCGGCCTGCAGTTGGGCCCGTATCTGTGTCTGGGTGCCGATGGTCCGCTGCAGCAGCTGTGCATCCACGCTGATCATCAGCTTGTCGCAGCGTGTGCAATGGAATGCGATCTCCGCATGCTCCAGCACCTCATAGAACCCGCTCGGCGGCGTTTCGTCCTCCAGCTGCGGCAGATTCTTGGCGCACAGCCATTCGAACAGCTTCGTTGGCTGGGTGGGCGCCGGCCCATCCCCGACGGCCATTCCCGCTGCCTTGGGCAGATTGTCCATGATGCAGCACCAGTTGCTGCCGGCGGGGTCGGCTCTGTTCAGAGTGTTCGCTTCCATGATCTCAATTCCAGCATGTGTTCTCTTGATTGTATATATGGTATGTGTGTAGCTTTGGTGGGCGTGGGCTGCATCAAAATATATATATATATATATATATATATATATATATAAAAAAAATATATATATATATAATTATATATATTTTCACAATTCACTTATTCGACTTACGAACGAAACAATTTAACTCCTCAATTTTTCAGTTTCTGAGCATTATTTCAATTGAAGCACTTTTCACGAAACGATCTCGATAACAAACAATTCAAACAAAGGCGACCCGTTTCAGCCTGAATGCGCTCCTGTGCGATTCAAATTTCGTTCCGCTCTATTTGCAATCGCAGTCGCAATCGTTATCGATATTGTGTTATCGCTGCAGCTACAATTGTTTACTGTTGTATGTATGTTTAGCTCAAGTGGGCGTGGCATATTGGCAAATATTGACTCCTCCTCGCCCAGATACATATGTGACAATATGACGAATCGGAAAACTAAGGAAGAATCTTTAAAGAAGTTATGTCATTTACTTACATATTACGTTAGTTGTATAGAAAACCCTACGGTTCCTACATGTTTAGGAATTAGCGCACTAACTACATCATTAGCTGAAAGACAGTCGATCTTCTTTTGGAACTTCACATTGCGTTATATATATTTTTTTTGAGAATCAATGTAGCTATAAAATAAACTTACGATTTTATCATAAATGTGTCATATATTGAATGAAAGCCTACTTTAAATCTTAACATAGATTTGTTTTAAAGCAGATTTTCCACCAACAAAAGCCATCTTTTAAGATAATATATAGCAAGCTTTCCGAGTTTTTCAAAAATATTAGAAAAGTGTGTCAAATTGCTGCGATATGTTTATTTTCTTTTTTTCGAGCCAAACATTTGATGCTTTTATGTTGATGCTTTTAAGTATAATTTTCGAAAGCTCTGTAAAAGTCGTTGAAAAAGTCATTTCAACTGTTTTTTATCCGAAATTTGGTGATGCTTTTCCAAGATATATTAAAGAAGATAATTTTTTGTCATTCTTATTTACTAGACATTTATTTATTTTCTCATTATAGTCTCAAATATATTTTTCGTTATCTCTGTAAAATTCGTTAAAATATATCATTTAATTCCATTTATAGCTAAATTATTTCTTATTTATATATATTTTTACGACATTTTTCTTGTGAAGTATGGGTTAAGTCTGGCATTCGCACTAGCGAGTGACAACTGTATTCTAGTTGAAAGTTAAGTATGATACGGTTTTCGGCTAGGGTTTATTTCAACAGTTAGCTCGGTGTAATGGATGTTTTACATGGGCATTTATTTAGCTGTTGTCGAGCATTGAATTCGATGCGAACAACAAAATCAATTCGCGTTATCAGAACCGTGTGCCCGTGCCTTATCAGTTCGCATTACGGCGACCGTTAATCGTATGACGGCAGCGCGAAGATCTTTTGCGGGTGGGGGCCGGGGCTCCGATCACGAGTTGCGCACACACCCCGACCCCCCTTCCACCATGGCACTGCTTCTGCTATTGATAGACGCGAACTGATTAGCCGACCCTTGTTGATGTTGGCGATAAGGCAAATCGCGGGGCCCTACCAACGCATAGATCAGAGATACCAAAGAAATGGAAATAGCTAACAATCGGAACAATTGCAGTCAAAAAAAAAAGAAGAAGATGAACTATGATTTCCCTAACACATTGGGAACCTTTTAGATGTGTTTGCTCAGCAAATTAAGCGGCCAGTGCGAACATCGCTTCAGTTATTCACAGCTAACGCACAGTGGGGCGAAAGTGCGCAAAGCTCGACTGAATTGTTGAGTTTAGCTTGTGTATTTCTGTATCTGGTCACATTTTAGCTAGGCTGGCTCTAATTGCCAGAAGGCAATGTCTTTACTGTTAACTGGTCCCACTGTGCCGCAGTCTTCTCCAGCAAATACATTTTTAAAGTTTCGTTTTTTGTGTATGCGTGGTTTTTTTTTTTCATTTTTTTCATTTTTTTCATTTTATTGGACAGCGCGATTGGCAACAAATTAAAGCAAAATGCTTGTTATCTGTAATAAACACCGACGCCGCATATACTCTAAAGCGGTGCTATAAAGATTATGATATAAGCACAGGGCCATATATATATCTTACATTGTTTTACTTTTTCAACTGCAGTTCTTTGGCCTTGACTGGCTTAGTAATTACGTTGAAAGAAATTAGCTTAAGAATATGCTCATTTTTCGGTATTTTTCCATTTCATGTTGGTATTTTTTTGGATTTTACATAGTATTAAAAGGTCTTTAAAGAATCCTTAAAATAAAGAACAATAACTAGATGCGATTGTGGATGCCTATATAGATATCCTGGAACACAGTCTATTGGCTATTATGTTTCCAACTACGGCAAAAAGTTGTAAGGCTCAGCAGAGAAAGAGATAGAGAGAGAGAGAGAGAGAGAGAGGGAGAACAAAATGGAGAGCAGCAATATACAGTTAGTTATAAAATTTATAACGATTGGCATTTACTATGCTCATGCTATATAGTACACATAAAAATGTTCAACAAAAAATATGTTAATTAAAATTTAACACAGATTATTGCGCGCTCTCTCTCTCTCGCTCTCTCTCTCTCTCTCTCACTCCTGCATACTCTCTGGCGCACTGATAAGAACGCACGCAGAGAGCGCGCGCAACGGAGAGCAGCAGAGCGCGAACGCGAACGCGAACGCAAACGCGAGCACGAACGCGAGCGAGCAGGCGCAAGAGTTGCCACTCATTTGTAGATTGGCTGCGGAACGGCACGCCGCAAATTGTTCGGCTTTTTTTTTTGTCTTTACTTGCCGTTTTATTTGGCCGCGCACTGACAACGGCAACGGCTGTGCAGCACTCCAGAGCAGAGCAGAAGATCCCAAAAGCAAAGAATATAATCATAAATAAAATAAAGCCCAGCTGGTTGAGTTGAAAGCCAAGCAAATACTTTCAATTACCGTTAAACACTCCGTTAGTCGAGATCGAAATTCGAAATCGTCTGCGCTGTGCCTCAATAATATATATAACAGTTTGTTTTTGTTTTTTTTTTTACACTTGCGTTCCAAAAACCGCCAATTTTCAAAGTTGACGCGAGTGCAAAGTGAAGTTCATTGAGAAAAATAATCGAAATTCAGAAAACCCAAAGGACACTAACAACAAAAATCAATCAAAAGTGCAACTGAGCTAAACGCAAAAACAAAAGAGAAGCAAAATCTTTAGAAAATAAAAAAATTACAAAATATATTAAGGACCAGGTAAGATGCAGTTAAAGTGCCATATTATAAGGTACCTATATTTGTGCCCGTCTTTATATGCCATATACAAAAATTTGACTGATCGAATGCAAGGCATGCACTGACAAAGTTAAGAAAACATCGAATCAACTAAAAAACGTGCAACTATTTTTAAATTCTCTCAATTTCCAACACTCAAAATTTACTAAAAATATACTGCATTCTATATCTATATATACGAGCGGGAGTGCCAAGCAGAGAGAATCGTTGTGTGTGGGTGTGCCTGTGAGTGTGGTTGTGCCTGTGAGTGTGGTTGTGCCTGTGATTGTGCCGGTTGTGGTTGTGATTGTGGGTGTATAAGGCGCCTCACTGTGACACAGTTAGTGGCACATTTGGCAACAACACGCCACAGGTGGCAACGGTATTCATGCCTCGCGTAAGCCTTTCCAAATCGACCGATGGCAATGAACTTGCCGGACAGCGATACGATCAAGTCAAGAACAAAGCCAAAGCCAAACAGTTCAAATTATCATCGAAGTAGACAATTATATATCTTATCATAAGTTTAACAAATTGTATATTCAAGATTCGAGCATGGCCTGCAATTATATTTGAATGCATGAAAATGGGTTAAAAGAATATATATTCTTCAGCCAAGTCGATCTAGCCATGTCTGCCTGTCTGTCTGTCTTTCGATCTCAGAACCTTTAAGAGCTCGTGATTTAAACGTAGCTCCTGCTCGTGCCCGCGCAGTACGAGTTTGTTTCCGATAACCGATAACTTGTCTCTGTTTCAAGCAATCGATAAAAATCGATATCGAAATCCTGTTGTCATCTCAAGAGCTAGAGTCTCCAAACTTGACATGTAGCTTCTAGAATAGTAGACTATAGTATTGGTATTGATAGACGAGGGTTCAGGGTATCCCCTATTCGCGAATTCCCGACAAGAACCTGTTACTTGTTTAATTTCAAGTCTGTTTATCTAAGAATTATCTGTATACCTATAACTGCAAGTTCTTAACGTAAACTGAAGACAAATACTAAAGGGACCTTTATAATATATTTCTTCATTTTCATTATGATAATCATAATATTCTCTGTTCCACAAAAGGAGTTTTTATAATTGGGATGCACTTAAAACATGCATCTTTAATATGTAGAGTAAACAAGTAAATTAAATTTCGTCAAAACAGGATAACAGGATTCGTATCGAACCTAACCTCAATTGCAGTCTATCAGAATGCAGACGCTAGCAATAGGATCCTTGGCGCTGTGAGTGCAACCCGAGCTCGGTTGCATCGATGTCACTGGGTCAAGTGGCAGGCTCTCCCAGTGGGGAAGGGGGGTGTGCTAGGATTGGTGGGGGGGGGGCAGGGAGACGCGATGCGACGCGAATCAAAGCCAAGGCCAAAGCAATTAAATTGTCTGACCGCACAATTCGACTGCATTATTGTGACAGGCGTGTAAATTAATAGAATGCTAATTAATGCGCTATCTGTAACGAACAAAGTGCGAATCTGACTCTGATAGAGACAGCTACGGAACGAGAGAGAGAAAGAGATTAAGACAAAGACGCAGCGCGTAAAGCCAAAAAAAAAAGCCACAAAAAAAAATGCAACTGCGACAGTTTTTATTATACTTCTCCCTGAAGGCTTGCAGCCTCATAAATGTCTTTCATTCATCTTGCCTCCACACACACACGCACACACACACACACAACCGAGCGTGCATTTCCCATTTTCCATTTCCCACTCATGTTGAACAACGGCAGAATGCTTTTCCACAAGGTGAGCGAATGGTTCAATTTGCGTTCCGACGGAACCACTGAGTGAGTCGGCAAATGAACCAGCCAAGTGAACTCTGAACTAAACGTGATTCACAGTGCAGCCCTCGTTATCGCAGTCTCTCTCTCTCTCTCTTTCTTTCGCTTTCTATCTTTTTGTTGTTGTTATTTCTTTGGGACCCACGACTTTGGCATTTTGTTTATTTGTTTTTGGTTTGTTTTTTTTTTTGCGGGTTCAACGACTTGGCCACAACAACAACAATAGCTGCAACGCAAAAGCTGCCAAAACCGCAGAAATCAAACAACCTGGCAACCCTCTTGCCGGTCCCCCCACCTCCCCCCACCCTCCTCCCCCTGCATCCACACCCCGCCTGCAAGCAACTTGTTGGCGTTTGCCAATTTGCAATTACCTTTGAAAATATCCACTTTGAGTCTGGGCCAGGGCTGGGGATAGGTCAGTATGCATTCCTCATGACGCATTCCTCACTCCTCCCTCCCTCCCGCACACACACACAAGCACACTCTCTGACGCCCCTAAGATAAACCCAAGCGTCGATAACAGGCCAAGCGAACTGAAGCTGTTATCGGTCGCCGCCTGATAGGAGCCAGAGACTCGACTTTAGACTAAACCAATTCGTCTAAACAAAGAATAAATGGAACCTTTGCAAGTGCATGCTCAATCATGGATCGGAATTATAGAGGTTGTTTATATTACTCTAAGACTTTCCAGATCTTTCTCGAAAGAAATAAGAGTTTTAATGCCAGGAAGAGTTTTAAATCTGGAAAACGCATTCTTGATTAACTTCGGTGTTTAAAGTCCGATCTTTATGAAATTTTCAGAGCATACAAATGGCATAGAAAAATCTATAAATGCCAAAGCCCGAGGCTATAGCTGTTAAAATGAGGCAATGGAGGAGGTAGTCCAACTCCGTATAGCTACATCCTAAATTTGATGTCGCCAGCTTTTATTTGTTTTGTGTCATAGCTCGATATCTTCTATTGCAAAAGTTTGACAGGCGCATTAAACAGAATGTGAACAGTGTATTGTGCAGTCGACAAAGTTTTTACTTGTTAGACTTGTAGAGCTTATGATATTTACGAAAAGTTTAAAATATGCCCTAAATAAGTGTTATATCGACAACTGATTTGCTCCAGTTCTTATTATATCACCTTTTTTTCCCCCTTGCTCGTTTTTGCGCGGGTTTGTAAATTTATGAGCAAAATTCGGGCCTATCTGGGGAAATGTGAAAGTGAGCAGTTTATGTAGCTGTAGATACTTTATGGTACGGTTATTTTGATACCGCCCTCGACGGAAGTCAGGACACGGCAATGCATAGAGGGAAATGTGTTCGATTCGATAAAGTATATGTGTACATATATTCTGGATCAGTTGCAATTTGCCTGGTTTGTTGATCTGTTTGTAGTCTCTGAGTTTTGGGTCCATTTCTGTCGGGTAGTCGGAGCTATATCATATATATATATATTCTATATAAACTTGTATTTCACAAACAACTTTTTTCCCCGACTATTTTCAGCACTTAGGAGCTTTAAGTTTTCTGCAACAATTCGATATACTATATTTCTATTTCTTTTAATCTTTCTTTTATTGAATATATTAAGTGGGCGGTGCACATGTCTACCTTTCTCTCTGCCTCTCTCCCTCTCTCCCTCTCTCCCTTGCTCTCGCTGTGTCATTTGCTCGCTTTTAATTAGCTTAACGCTGCGTATGCGCAATATTCTTTTCATCTTCTCGTTCTTTTTAATTTGTTCATAATCACAATTTTTGTAAGTTATTTAACCGCACGAGATTAGGCGAATCATCCAGTTCTCTGGCACGTCCGACTTAAAGTCATGGTCAAGACTTTTGATTTCATTTTCAACAACAACAACAAATTGCTGTCTCTCTGTGTGTGTGTGTGTCGGTGTGTGTGTGTGTGTGTGTGTGTGTGTGTGTGTGTGTGTGTGTGTGTGTGTGTGCGTGTGTGTGCTGCTTGTTGCCGAGCAGAGGTTCAGGTACCTCGTTCTAATTCAATTGCCTGTGATTACACAAAGCTAAGCGCCGCCGTGCGCTGACTTTTGGCGGTGAGTGTGAGGCGTGAACCGTGACTGTGACTGCGACTGTGACTGGTGAGTCACATGGCGCACACACACACACTTGTTGCTGCTGTCGGAGACGCCCCTCAGCTGCCACAAGCGGAACCTAATCAAATTTTGTTGTTGCTGCGGCTTCTGCTGCGTTTCCTATTGTTATGTGCAACATATAAGACATTTAAGAAATATGTACATATATAGCAGATATGTATACATATGTACGTATATGTATATATGTATATATGTAAGCTGGCGCTTTTATGTGACAACATGTGAGCATTTGCTGATAATCGGCGGATAGAAAACTCAAGCATTTGTGTTTCAATTTTCATTGTAATACCCTAGGAAAAACGTTACACAGCATTTTGCCATTAAATCTGATGTCTGTGCGTCCAACTCAACTAACGCTACAAACTAAGAGTAGGATGTGTTCTTCACAGCTACAGAAAGAAACTGTGCAGAATTATATCGATATGCAGATATATCGATATGGATATCGATATCTGTATTTGGGCCATATCCAAAGTTGCCAGATTTGGTATAACTCGACTCTCGTCGCGTAGCATACATGCTAAGTACAGGTGGTACAGGGTACCTCCCATTCGAGCACGCTCGACTTGTTCGCAATTCATGAAAGGGTATTCCGTTCGCGGCACTATCAAAAGCGCTGCATTTCCTTGTTATTTCGATTCTGATTTTGTTTTTCCTCTTTGTTATTCTCTTGTACATATATGTATATATATATATTATTTTTTTCTTTTGTATTGCATTATTCTGCTCGCTGTGCATTTATTGTGTCATTATTATCATCGCATTGCATTGTTGCAACTTTTGCGCATTGTTTTAACTTGCGACAAGCAAGAACAACAACGTTGATTGGGCATGCAAGAAATCGTATTATATACATTTACACACATGTACTTGAGCATAAATATGCAGACGTAGCTGCTTTAAGGCAGAATTTAATACCTTTTACAGGCGTTTCAAATGTGTACAAGAATGTAAAGAAGAATGTTAAGAATGATTTTGAGAAATTGACATTAGATAATGCAGCGTTCGCACTGCCCTTCTCACGTTATTTCCATAATTACATCTCGAATACAATTTGAGAGCTAGACATTAGATAATGCAGCTTTTCCACGTTATTTCCAAATTCAATAAGATAATGCAATGTTCCCACTGTTGCCAAGTTGGATGCATTATTACCGCATTGGCAATGCTGCATTCACTTTCAGAGTTGTAACTGACAATTTTTTGAAAAACGTTCTTGGCTAAAGAGATGCTGTCGTGATGCCACTTCATTTAGATGTTAAGTAATAAGGTGGCAGCACTGCAGTCAAAACAAAAGTGTTACCACCCAGCTAGTGCGTGTTAAATTGAAGTGCTGCCAATAGATGCTATTAATTGCCGGTTAATTGTATAGCACTCTAATTGACAGCATTCCAAGTAAAGAGGGTAATCTTTCCTATGTTAACAGCTTCAAAATCGATGTTGCGCTTGAAAACAATTAACAGTGACTGTTAACTTTGACTGAGAGCATTGACAGCAATCACTTTCTCAATGATTATCTTGCATTTAGTGTACGCATAAACCAGATTTGATTTGTGCTCAGCTGTTGTTCGGTTAACGACTGTGTTTGTACAATTCCTATATCATTATTATATACGTATATTTATGTATGTATGTATATTTTATTGTCAGCAAAACAAACGCTGGGGGTCTGGCGGCCTGATAATCAAAGGCACTCTATAAATGAGTTTTAATTAAAAATAAAACTGTTTTTATACTTTGCCATTTGTTTTGATGCACGATTTGTTTCAGTTTGAATCGGATCGGATCATGTCAGAGGCCCACCTCCCCTCTATTTGAGCGCCCGTCTGCGCCCGCGCAGTTCAAGAGGCCGCTGATAGCGGCCCAGCAACAACAACAATGGCAAAACAACGAAGCTTCTAGACTTCTGAGATCTCTCTCTCTCTCTCTCTCTCTCTCTCTCTTTCTCTCTCTCTTTATCTCTCTCTGCCAGGGTCCAAGCCAAATATTTGTTTTTGTTCTGACGCGTCAGCGTCACGTCGCCCGATTGACGGGCAGTTCAGAAGGTGGCGCCTCAGCCTGATAACCGCTTCGATTCGGTTTTGCACACATCAGCCCCAACAGCTCCCATTTCTATTTGTCTCCGTTTGCACTGACAGCTGCATTTCAAGATTTCGATTCTTCGATTCTGCCAAACAACGTCAATATTTTCTATGAAAAAAATACTTTTAATTTCATTAGTTATGATTTGTCAACAGTTAAAAGTGTGGCAACGCCGCTTTCGCTAAATTGGCAGCACCTCAAATTAAAGCTGGTAGTCAACAATTACAGTCATGGCTGGAATATTGACACATCTTCTCCCATATATAGTCCTGTACATCTTTAGACAAATTGAAACTTATTTATGTTTTATATTTAATTTGAAAATATTTAAAAATATATAAAAACAATGCATACCTAAAATTATAGAATTGCCACCTTTCACTTGTTACCCAAAGTTTTTGACCTTTTAAATATTAACTACACTTGAAGTAGGCCAGCTCGGGGTCAATGTTGGTCCTTACTAACAGCAACAAGAAGATTTGAACACCAACTGTGATCAGGTTTTCTGTTTAGCTTTATCTAAAAAGCTCCCGTTTCTATCGTTGGCAGGCTTTGCAATCGACTCGAGATTCGCAAGGCCTTGTCCTCTGTCCGCAGCTAAAACCACTTGCGAATTATAAGCAAGTTATACTTGAATTGATGTTTTCACAAGTTTTTCTTAAGCATCTGTCCTTAAGGTTGCAGTTTTTGTCGTTTTACCGTACAGGTTATTGCGAATTATGCTGATATGATGTTTCCTAATTCTATCTAATTGCTTTTAAAATAATTTCAGACGGCCCACACAACATGCCACAGCAGCCGCTGCAGTTGAAATCGCAGCTCAGATAAGGACCCGAGAAAGAGAGAGAGAGAGAGATACGCACACATACACCTTCAGCAGCAGCCACAGCGGTCGAGGTCAAGAGAAACGCCGCAGGGCAGTGGGCCAGTCGCACACACAGACACACACACACACACACATTCCACAGGATAAGGTCACAAAATGGTGCACGGACCGCCAGCACGCAGAAAATCCCAACAGACGCAGCCGGGCAGTGGGAATGGGAATGGGCAATGCGAAATGGATATGGATCCATTGCCCACGCCCCCAGATGGCGGCTGGGGCTGGGTTGTGGTCTTTGGCTCGTTCATGATTCACATAGTCAGTAAGTGCTCATCCCAAACTCAATTAACCAGCGTGGGCACTTGACATGGGCCAACAAGTGGACGCACAGTGGGGCAAGGTCGCACTCAAGTTGCATGTCCAATTATGACAATTATGTATTTGAAAAATTAATGATAATCTGATAGAAAGGCATACGAAGTGAGCGTAAAGCGTGTAATAGAAGAAAATAACAAAACGTAGTACATGCTTGAAAATCGCATAGAAAGGCGGTCTCTAGAAAAGATTGAAATTCAAAGATAAGAATAGACGAATAGACGTGACAAAAGCGACAAGTATGCATGTAAGAATAGGCCCCTCGATTGCATATTGGCTGTCTTTGAAATAGTTTTTAAACATAATCTAATAATTGTAGACGTCTATCAGGCACTTGAAGAGCATGTTCTCAGGAACTTGACAAACACAATGCTTTAGTTGGTAACTCAGAGAACTTGAAATAACTAATGTCTTATCTATAATCAAATCGATAGTGTCGCTATCAAATGCTATAATAACGTTAAAGCAAAGTCTAAGTTGGATGTGATTAATCGATGTTAGCCAAGGCTATTGGCCCAACAAATATTTACAACAATTCGGGGGTTCGAACCTGGCATATCAAATTACTTTAAACTTTGCAACGAACCTGAAATCAAAACAGCTCCCCCCCCAAAACAAAACTCTTGCGCAAGCTCTACTTTGTTTTTGGTTAGCTTCAGGTTAAATACAGATATGGACGGTAAAAATTTCGCAGCATGTTCATTGATTTCCAACCACTGTGCGCACTGTGCACTGTGTACTGTGCACTTTTAAATCTATTAAAAATTCCTGCTGCGCAAGCTTCTGCTTCAATTTCTACTCGAATTTGTCGCTGCCAATTTGCCTGGCCCAGTCGCATGGCAACCGCCCGGAGCTGCATTCATAAATCAATAAAAACCAAAAAACTATATATATCTATGGATGAAGAAGCAAAAACAACAAAAAAAACCTTGGTCAGCTTATGATATGGGAGGCGGGGTGTAACAGAAATAAACGCACTAATCGTGCAAATCAAATTTGTTAGCCAGACGCGATTTGCGAACGGCCATAAAATTTAGTTAGCAGCTGATTTACGATAGGGCCTAGGTTGATTCTTTTATGAAAACATATATACAATATAAATATGTATATAGATATGTGTGCATATCGACAGGCGAGGGGCGCACATGTAATTGGCCATACATAATTATCAATTTTGGTTAATTGGCCAATCTTATCATGTCAGAGCCATAAGAAACTGCACATGTGGCCAACGGCCATGCCCCTTATCAGGTCGCCTAATTCTGGGTCATAAAAATGTCAACGGTAGCATTGCTGATAAACAGAAAGGATGGGAGAAAAAATGTTGGCTGGAATTTCATTAATTGCCAGCTAAACTGATTTATGAGCAGCTATTCGAAATTCCAAGTTTACGAATTCCCCCGCAAGTCAAATGGAGTATTGCCTACTTTTGGGGGGGCTTAGTTGTATAACGGGACTGATGCCAATTGGATGTTATCCAATCGGACGCACTCCAATTAGTTTGGTCCGTAATGGTTCAAAGTAGACGCTTCTTCAATATCTTTAAGTCCATTGTCTATGTAAATTTGACACGCAGTTTAACTACGTGTTAAATATGTTAATTTAACTTGCTGTCAACTTACATTGGACTTGTAACAGATTTATGTTTAGATCTTTATAACTAAGACCACTTAAGCAGGCCTTAGGGTTGCCACACTGTCAAAATAATACGCCATAAGCATCTTTGTCAAGTGATTGGAGTAATTTAACCTGTTGTCAACTAACATGAACTCGTATCAACATTATGCCTAGATCTTTATAGCTCGAACAGACCACTTGATCAAGGCTTAGGGTTGCCACACTTTATTAAAAAATAAGCTTGCTGTCAACTTACATTGACTTGTAGCAGATTTATGTTTAGATCTTTATAGCTTAGATCAGCAAGCCGTAGGGTTGCCACACTGTCAAAATAAACACCCTATTATCTATTCCACACTTAGCCGATGGCATGACTTACTCCTTTGGCATATTCTACAATGAGTTTCTCACGTACTTCAATGAGGGCAAAGGCTACACCGCCTGGATAGCATCCATAATGGTGGGCGTTACCTTTTCATCCGGTAAGTGGGCAACGTGCCTGTATGGTCCGATCCGAAACAGAGCTAATCCCAAGCTATTGACTGCATCTTGACCAGGTCCCATCAGCTCTTCGTTTGTGAATCGCTATGGCTGTCGACCGGTGACCATTGCGGGCGCCATTCTGGCGGCCGGCTGCATAATTGGCAGCATGTTTGCCCAGAATGTGGCCACGCTGATAGTGACCATTGGCTTCGGCACGGGCTTGGGCTTCGGGCTCATCTATTTGCCGGCGATTGTCAGCGTAACGCAATACTTCGAGGCACGCCGTTCCCTGGCCACGGGCATTGCCGTATGCGGCTCCGGCTTTGGCACCTTTGTCTTTGCCCCGCTGACGGAGCTGCTGATCAAGAGCTATGGCTGGCGCGGCGCAATGCTCATCATTGGCGGTGTGGTGCTCAATTGCATTATATTCGGCGCCATGTTTCGGCCACTGGAGTCGCCGCGCCCCAAAGTTACTAAGCTGACAAAGAAATCGACGATCATGGATCAAAATGTAACGCCCGCCGAACTGGAGCCGCTCAAGGCTCAAGTCGCCGGCGCGAAGCCAACAACAACAACAACGGCAACGGATCAGTATCTGCAGCTGCCGCCGCGATCCGATTCGGCCGCCGGCGGTGCAGGCGGCGGGCTCTGCCGCTCCAACAGCGTTGGCCATAATCTCAAGCCCAGTTTGGTAAGTGCCTACCGGCCCCGCGCCCCGCCTCGCCCACACACTAATCGCACTTGCCGTCCAAGCAGAACAACAACTCGAATGGCCTGCTCAACGGGCAGGCCAACCAGGTCAACGGCCCGACGACCGTGGTGAAGAGCACCAGCAACGATGACTTCGGCCGGACATTTGCCAGCCAGCCGCAACTGATGCCGCTCCGCGAGACGCACAGGGAGCGCAGCGCCAGCGGCACCATGTACCGCCCGGATGCACTCTATCAGGTAGGTGGCTGCCACAATCACGATCCGACACTGACCACATACTCAATTGCAGGGCTCGCTGCACAATATACCGGAGTATGCCAGCTCACGGAATGATCTGTCGCATTCGCGCACCGGTTCTGGAATCATCAGGCGCTATGGCTCCCTAAGACAGACTCATCCGCTGGCCCAGAGTCAGGTAAGCCAAACACACACCCTCGCCAGCTGGTATTTGGTAGTTGACTTTAGTCAATCACGGCAAGCCAGACCACTCGGGCTGGGGCTGCCGCTGGCGCTGGGTCCTCTGTCGTGCCCGATACTCGTCGACGAGCAGCGCCACGTAGAGCACGACGAGCAGCGCCAGCAGGCAGCGTATCAGAAAGAACAGAAACCGCATCGGGGTCAATGGAGGTCGCCTGCTTGACGACAGGCCCAGTGCCAGCCGCAATCTCTGCACCAGACTTCGGCGGAGCGTCTGCTTGCAAGGATCTGGTCTGCCGGGCTGAGTATTGGCCGCAGTTTCGCTCATTGGACTCTTTTTTTTGTTTTTTGGTTTTTTGAGACTTGAATTTTATATGGAAAATTTCTTTTAACAGCTACGAAACAGTTTATTTGATAAGCTTAGCCAAAGGCTACTTAGGGGCTAGCGACAAAAAAAAAGTGAAAACTTAGTTTCCATCTCATTCGGCTGAGAATCCTTTGGAATCTAACATTTCCCGCAGATATGTGTATATATGTTCCCAGCTCAAGATTCAAGTTTTCTGCCAAAATAAAATACCGCTTGACCTTTTGAATATATCCAAAATATACCGACTTAGCTAATGCAACAGGCATATAAAAAGCTCTATCGTAAAAACAGTTTCAAGTTTTCCCAGTTTTCGAATGAATCCAAGCCATTAACAAACCTTCGAAACTCTAGAGTTCCATAATATAATAGCTTTATAGCTTTTAGATATTTTTCAAATGCATTCAAGTTCTTAGCTTTAGGAAATCCCAATTTCAAGACTGATTTAGAATATAATTAACGAACCTGCGACATTCTTCAAACTCAAGAGTTGTCCATATTTTTACAGCTCGTCTTATTGCATAAATTTGAGCACTAAACGTGTCAATTTTTGGTAAACATCTGGCAACGCCAGAGGCTGCAGCCAACTGCATTTTGTCCTTGGCTTGACGTGTTTTCTGAGCTAAACTCTACTTAGTTAAGCTATAACAATTAAATGCCAAGTAGTCAGTTTCCATGAATATATTTTGCTCTAGTCTAAGAAAAAAAAACAAAAAAAAAAAACAAAAATGTGTTAGCCTAACTTGGTTGAGGGCGAGTCCGAACATCGTCTGGGCAACTAGGCCAGAAAGCGGTACCAGAGCCAGCTCAGCAGCTTATAGAGCACAAACAAGCGTACCACATTGTAGATGGCTTTCTTGCTGCAATCAGAGATTTATACAGACACACGTTTATATATGTAGATATCAATAGTTCATTGGGTGCAACTACTTACATGTTTATTAGTAGCTTGGCCCGCGGCAACGTTCGGGGGTCCTCGTCGAGCAGATCGTGCCGTATGCTCTGGATCATATTGCTGCAGGCGGAGGTCAGGCGATCCGTACGGTGTGCGTATTCGTATTCTTCGAACAGATCGAATTCGGTGCTGCAATAAAAAATTTACATAGATATAGATATAGATATAGATATAGATATAGATATAGATATAGATATAGATATAGATATAGATATAGATATAGATATAGATATAGATACAGATATAGATATAGATATAGATATAGATATAGATATAGATATAGATATAGATATAGATATAGATATAGATATAGATATAGATATAGATATAGATATAGATATAGATATAGATATAGATATAGATATAGATATAGATATAGATATAGATATAGATATAGATATAGATATAGATATAGATATAGATATAGATATAGATATAGATATAGATATAGATATAGATATAGATATAGATATAGATATAGATATAGATATAGATATAGATATAGATATAGATATAGATATAGATATAGATATAGATATAGATATAGATATAGATATAGATATAGATATAGATATAGATATAGATATAGATATAGATATAGATATAGATATAGATATAGATATAGATATAGATATAGATATAGATATAGATATAGATATAGATATAGATATAGATATGGCTTACCCTCTGTTCTGCTCCAGCATACGCTTAAGATCTGTGGCTCCGGGACTTTCATAGTTGTTGAACATGAAGGGCTTCATCACCTCGAGCGTGTGGTAGAGCTTACGCATGATGGGCATTATGGCCGGGGGGCGACCGAAGAGGCGCAGCAGCATATCCACGAATAGGGCGGGGAGCACCTGCTTGGTGAAGACGAGGAACTTGTAGACGAAACGATTGTCCGTATAGTGACAGCCCGGCACCCAGAGGTTCTTGAGGAAGGCGCCACTGTACCACAGATTCATAATGTCCATATGCGTGGCCATTCTCCGGAACGTGAATGGTATGTGGTTGCGCGACGAGGTTTGGTACACCAGCAGCTCCTTGGGCGCCCTGCAGTTGTACGGGCAAGGGGATAAGGGAAATGTCTTGGCGGGATTGTGATAAAGGCACTCACCCCTGACGGTAGGCATCGTAGCCGCACTTGGTATAATAGATCATGCCCTTTATGCCCATATCCTGCGGAGTTATATCCAGGTGCACATCACGCCCTATATAGACGGTCTTCAGCAGGCCGGCGCCCACCAGCGAGAAGAGGCCCATGGCGCCCATCAGCGAGGGCGCGTAGCCGGGCAACGGATCGCTAACCGCAAAGAGCACTGTACCCGAAACACAATCCGATTAAATCGATTATCGATAAAAGGGTGGGGGCAAAAAAATAGAGATATAAACAAACCTATCGAGGGCCGATAGACGATAACCGGCAGGCGGGTCCGATAGTCGTTGATCAGAGACTCGGCCAGGTTCTTCGTAAAGGTGTACGTGTTGGGAAAGCCCACAATTAGCCTACAGAAATAAGTGTTGGAAAGTGTATCAAGCAATGCATAAATATCATCTCACACTTGTCTTCAAATCCTCAAGATCCCATTGCTTGACCCTGTTAATCTGGTCAATTTACTCAGCTAAGCTGCAAGTCGCAACAATTCTTAAAGTCATAGTTTGAAGGTCACGGCTAAAGGGTCACAGTTGAAAGTCACAGTTCTAGAATTCGTTTAAAGGTCGCAGTTTGAGAGTCGTTGCTTTCAGGTTTTTGCTGCACTTCTACCAAATCACAGTTTTAAATTAGTAAACCTCGCTCCATTTAGTATACATTTTAAGGTCGAAGTTGTGGAGTCACAGTTTTCACTTAATAACTATAGGCATACAGTTTTGAAGTCACAAAAGTCAGGCTGTTGATTACTGATGATCTCGATAAAAGATCAAGCGAAAGATCTTCTTTGAGATCATAGTTTTAGAGTCACAGTTGAGGAGTCAGTGATCAGTTTGACAGTTTGATAGTCACAAAATATACTGTCATTGTCATTCCATTCGATACAGATCTACTTGCAAAAATCATTAAGGCACAGTTTCAGAGGCGCTCTTTTCACAGTTTAAACTCGTCAGATTGAGAGTCACTTCATTCAATATGTTGTCTCGCCGATGACCCCCCTCAAAGGCACAGTTTTAGAGTCATCGTGTTCACAGTTTGAGAGTCAGTTGATGGTTGAAAACCAAGAAACGTTTTCTCCACCCATTTTGAGCTAGGTCTAACACCGAGAACAAAGCATGTCGTCCCTGCTAGTGCTTGGATGAGAACTCACTTGCGGGTGAGCGTGTCCAGGATGTTATCGTCCTTGATCTCGTGCAGCATACGCAGACACATGCGCCAGTCCATGGGCGAGGAATAGCACTGGAAGAAGCAAGAAACGAGTGAAGAGACTTAGCCAAGTGGCGAAAGGTGACGAATAGCGAGTGAATGCGATTAGGCACCTTGGGCTCCACACGCTGCAAATAGGGATTGCTAAAGAAGGTGGAGACGTGCACAAAGATGCGCAGCTGTCGCAGATGCTCAGCGAATCTCAATGCCTCCAGAGTGCCGCCCACATTCAGCTGGAGGGCAACGCGCAGCGGCTCATCGAAGCGCACCGTGGCGGCGCAGTGAAAAAACAGCGAGACATTTTCGAGCAGCTTCCTGTGCTGGTCATCAATGCCCAGACCGGCCTCGGAGACGTCACCCGGTATGGCGTACAGTTTGTCCAGCTCCTGCGGCTTCTTCAGGCGCAGCACCTGAAACACCTTAGCATTGCGCAGCTTGGCCAGCCGCTGCTCGGCATTGAGCTGGCGTCGCGGACGCAGCAGCAAATAGATCCGTTTCACATTGCAGGAGCGCAGGAGCTTCTCGATTAGCGCCTTGCCGACCACGCCCGAGCCGCCGGTGACAAAGATTTCGCTGTCCTCAAAGAACTCGGCCAGTGTTTGTGTCATTGCCAGGCGATTCCAGCCCCCAGTTCCAGTTGCTGCCAGCTTTACGGGCGCACAGACACTAACCGCCACCGACAAGTAGCTCCGGCTTTTGGGCCAGACGGCGGCGACCTGTCGGCCCGCCTGTTAATTATTCATTAGATCAGCCTACATTAAACTTACATGAGCTACTTACATACGGCTCATTTCAATGTGCGTATATGCTAATCCGACATGCGTAGCCCTCCCCGCCCCTCCTCCCCCTCGCATCACCCTTGCACAGCCCACCCAACCAACCAAGCACCCATCTAACCAACCAGCAAACCAATCAACCTGCCATTCGACCTTGATCAGGTGTGCTTAAGCTCCAACGCGGAAGAGAACTCGTGTTGAACCCGAGACACCCGAAACGGTAAACAAAAATGAAGCAGTTACGCATTAGACTAGTTTCACCTCTGACTGAAATAGTTCCATGTGTGATTGAACTAGTTCTTTTTAATTGCCTACCTAGGAAAGTTTGTCATTCGAATTCGAAAAGACATCGATCTGAATGCAAATCTGCTAAGAATACTCAAAGACAATGCCTGGCCAGTAGGTACCCTTCCCTCTTCCTCCTTCCTTCTTTGTATACATTCGGTCTATACAGTCCGATCTTTATGAAATCGAATCGAGTTCGAAAAGACAAAGGCCAAGATCTGAATGGAAAGCTGCGAAGATTATTTGAAGAAAATGGGTGACCAGTAGGTACTCTTCCCTCCTCCATCTTTGTATACCTTCGGTCTGTACAGTCCGATCTTTTGGAAATCGAATCGAGTTCGAAAAGTCTTAGGCCAAATTTAGTGTCTCTCTAACTTCGAACTACGCCTACTCTCGAAATCGATATTTATCGATAATATGGAAATGGGTGAAGATATCGAACCGACCGTAACATACATCAGCATAAGACTATGCTACCCTTGCTTAGCCATTTTCAAAGGGTATAGAAAATGTTTAATTCACGATTTACGATCCGTTTGCCTTCCACAGGAGGTGACCGAATGCTGCGGCTGCATCAGCTGCTCCAAGGAGACGCGCGACACGTTCGCGGAAATGATGAACTTCTCGCTGCTGAAGGACGTGATCTTTGTGATCTTCTCCGTATCGAATTTCTGCACAAGCATCGGCTTCAATGTACCCTATCTGTACGTGGTCTCCCAGGCGGAAACGCTGAACATTGGCAAATCGGAGGCCAGCTATCTGATCGCCTCGATCGGCGTGGCCAATACCATTGGACGCATCATACTCGGCTACATAGCGGACAAGCCGTGGGTGAATCGCCTGCTCGTCTACAATGTTTGCCTCACCGCCTGCGGCATTGGTAAGTCAACTCAGCCTCGACTGATTCCAGCTGAAGCTAATCCCTGCAACCTTTTGTTGCAGCCACGGCGATGGTTCCACTGTGCGGCGACTTCAACTCGCTGCTCATCTACTGCTCCGTGTTCGGCTTCACCATTGGCGCCTACGTGGGCCTGACCTCGGTCATATTGGTGGACCTGCTGGGCCTGGAGAAGCTGACCAATGCCTTTGGTCTGCTGCTGCTCTTCCAGGGCATCGCCAGCTTCATTGGACCGCCCATTGGCGGTGAGTTGCATATCATATCATATCGTATTTGGCATATTTATATAAACGTGTGCATTTTGTCAACAGGCTGGATGTACGACATAACCGGCTCCTATTCGCCGGCCTTCCTCATGGCTGGCCTGATGATCGCCATCAGTGGGCTGGTCATGTTTGCCATTCCCCCGCTGCAGCGCTATCAGGAGCACAAGGCCGAGCAGAAGTTCAATTCCGAGCAGTTGGCGCTCAGTTAGCTTCACCCATCGGCGGACGGAATGGGCAGGCACGGGGGCAGGGCAGGGCAGGGCTGGGACGGGGGTAAGGGCAATGTTCGACTTTGTTAAATCATTTTTATTGATTTTCAATTTTTTATACTCTTGTTTTGTTTTTTTTTTCATTAGTTTTAAACGTTTTTTTTTTTTTTTGTGTGTAGCTTTTAGGGAAAATTTATGAAGAACAGAAAGTTGGATGAAAATCGAAAAGAAAAGTGTGTGCTCTACGCAGCGCTAGACAATATACATATGTACTAAGAGTAGGCTTAGGTCAGGGCTACACACACATGCATGCATACACATACACGTATTCATAGCTTTAGACATACATTATTTATAAATCAACAATGGCCGAGGGGTTAGCAGGGAGGAGGAAGGAGCGAGGAGGGAGGAGAACAAAAAACAACAAGAACAAAAAAAGCAATTAGACACGCAACAATTTCTGTTTACAGTTTTGTTTTTATACTCTGTACACACTGGGAAATTGAGCATATTTGGTTGGTGCCCTGTGAACTTGGAACCAGTTCGTGCCCGGAACTCCAAGAGCCAAAACCCAAACTGAGCCGAATGATTTATGTTTCAAAAATTATTCGGTTTACAAGAAAATAATTTTCAAGGGAGCTTCAGTTTTTATACTCTGTACACGCTGGGAAAAGTGGCATATTTGGTTTGTGGCCTTGGTTTGAATCAGGGCTGCAGTGCACTTGGAACCAGTTCGAGCCCGGAACTCCTATGAAACGAACCGTTGGCAAACACACAAACCGAACCGAACGATTTGTTTTTCAAAAAATATTCGGTCAAAAAGAAAATAACTTTTAAGGGAACTTCAGCCTCAAAGTATAAAGAACTTTGGCTGCAATTATTGCCGCTTGCATGTACAAAATTGTAAATTAATTCTAAAAAAAGAGAAAACAAGGTTTGACATTAAACCGAATCTTCAGGCAGGGAGCTGGTTCGTGAACCGAACCGGCAATACATTTTTTTTTTTATTTAGCTGCACAGCCCTGGAATGAACACAATTCTCGGGCCAGAAGCAATGTCTGCCAGCATTGAAAAGCGATCATCATCAAGTTTGATAGACTGCTGTGAACCAGCTCGTTAGATCGATCACGCCCAAGCCTCAATGATCGATATATCCTATTCTTACAGTTTGACAGTCACTCGACAGTCTTTGAGTCACTGACTGATTCAATTGTTGAATCACATTGTGAACAGAGTATGGCGCAGTCGTTAACACTTGATTTTCTTCTTTTTATTTTCTTTCTCTTATGTTTTACATTAATGCGTACTTTTGAGTACTTTTGTAATTTACGGTGATATACTCGTGCGTATACACACAAACACACACACACACACACACACACAAACACACACACCCGACCCATGCACAAAACATATTTTCTATATTTTGTTTTTGTTTAGTTCTAATAGATTGACAATTTTATATGTACAATTATGATATTTGTTATGCCATTAAAGAATAAAACACAATTGATTTTTATACACAATCCAATTGGACTTTTCATTTCATTTTGTTTTTCCTGTTATACCCATTAGAAATGTGTAAAAGGGGTATAATGTATTTGTGCAAACGTATGTAACAGGCAGAGGGAAGGCATCTCCGACCCCTTAAAGTATATATATTCTTGATCTGTCCTTTACGAGCTAGATACTTGGAATTTGGAATGTAGGTCCTCCAGTACGAGTTTGTCTCCGATAATCGATAAGTTGCTTCGTTTCCATGTAATCGATAGTAGGGATCCGTACGAATTCAAAAGGTATAAAAAGAACCGACCACGATTTTGTGAAAAAACTTGATGTAACCCCTTTGCTTTTTTGTCGATTTGGGTTTGAGTTTAAAGGAACTATTTTTTTGGTGTTGGTAGATGAGGATGCAGGGTATCCCCTAGTCGGGAACTCCCGACGAGCGTTTCTTACTTGTTTACCTTTCCATCGATCCGAGAAACCAAATTTGCAAATACGTCGAATTTCAACGCCATTTAAATTACAATGCTATATGCATATGCATATCTTTTACAAGAGTTCATGTCCCCATCCCTGAAATCATTTATATATAAATATGCATATGCAGTCTGGATCATGATCAACAGCCGATTTGGTTTAGGAATGTCTGAGGGTCTACTCACACATGTCTCTCAGCTTTCAAGCGTTCTCTCGCTCTCTCTCCTCCTCTCTCTCTCTCTCCCGCCCTCTCTCACTCTATCTCCTCCTCTCTCTATCTCCTCCTCTCTCTATCTCCTCCTCTCTCTATCTCCCCCTCACTCTATCTCCACCTCTCTCTTTCTCTTCCGCTCTCTATCTATCTCCCCCTCTTTCACTCACTTTGTTCCCCTTCACCTCTCTCCTTCCCACTCTCCTTCCTTCTCCCCACCTCTCTCTCTCCACCCTCTGTCTATCTCCCCCTCTCTCTCTCTCTCTCTCACCGCCCTCTCTCTCTCTCTCTCCCCCTCTCTCTCTTCCCCTCTCTATCTCCCCCAACAGTGGAACCACGCAATGAATTTTTGTTAAAGAACTGGACTTTTATTGTATTCCTTAAGTGTTTACAAAATAGAAGAAAAAAAAATACACTTTCTACTACTTAGCTACAACAATTCCATGGCCGACAGCTGCCCCAGCTAAACACACACACACACACAGACACACACATACACGGACACACACACGCGCATAAATACACACAAACAGAGCGGGGTCCAAGAACTGTCAGCTCGCACTGTTGAGCCCGCCTCACTGGATCTCCTCGTTGATGAGCTTCTTCAGCGTACACTCGCCGGCGCCGAGCTTATGCAGAATGGCCAGAATTTCCTCACGATAGCGATCCTTGATGGCCATCTCGTCCGGGGTATACTCCTCGGCGCCCAAGCGCGTCATGCGCCAGATAACGTTCAGCTTGGCCTCGATGAGCACATAGTTGGAGGGCGGACAGAAGCGCGGGCACAGCTCATTGATGAAGTGTATCATGTCCCGGACGCTGCACGTGTTGATCCGATTGTTGATCGTGTTCAGGGCAAAGTCCTGATAGCGCGCCATCTTGGCGTGGGGAAAAACGTTTTCGCAGCTGAGACAGCGCCAGTCCGGCTGCAGGGTCTTCGTCTGCACGGGTATCACCAGACCCTTGCAGCCCTGCTCCCGGCAAAACAGCGCCGACAGATACGTTCCATTCTCCTGCAATAAAAAAAACGATTCCAATCAGACATTGCAATAAATGGAATCTATCTAAATGACATTTGACTCTGACATCTGCCTGGCAAAGTTCATGTTAATATACTCTTAGAAGCGAACGTTCAAACTGCAAACTACAAAAGTGGCAACGCCTTGCTGACAAGCTGGCAACGCCAGCTGAGTATAAACATAAACTGGCAGCACTCAAGCAAAATTTTAAAATTTTCTATTTAACTGTCAACATTTAAAAACCTTGTCGCTGCCAGATAGTTATACAAAACCAGGTGGCAGCACAGCTCCTATAAAGTGCTGTTAAACGAAGCTAACATGACCAAACAGCTTTTGACAGCATGTTAAATTGACTGTTTACTTTGATGGGCACTTGTGAAAATTCTCAACGATGTTTTATAGATACAAAAAATGAAAGCAGATCCAGACAGAAAAGCCATGGAAGCGAAATTTAAAGTTCTCAGAACATGAATGGAATATTTCGGATATAGAACCTCTTATTCTTATGATCAGAAAATCTATATAAATCGAATAGGCGAATTCAGTTTCCAAATATCTCTAGTCCACGCGATCACACATTCGAGACCAAGAAAAATATACCAATTTACCTAATATACCCCCTCTGAGCCATTGTGAATGGGTTCACGGTATACAAACAGGCTATAAGTGCGTCCTTAGCCCAATTATAAAAAAAAAGAAAACAATTAAAGAGCATTAAGACGTCGTTGACATCCACCTGTTCACTGTATATACATATATATGTATATATATATATACATTTTTTTTGGTTCTGTTATGTCTTTCAATTCGGCGGCGCCATTTGCATAACCCGCCCGCGTTGTCTAGAGGCTGGGCTAATGGGATGATGTGGGGAGGGGGCCTCTCAAACGTCTATGAGCTGCGACTGTCATGTAGGTAGGGGTAGGGTGTGGAGAGGGGGGCAATACATGTCCGTACATGTCCGAAAGCCCCGCAACAGCAGCTGCCTTCTCCGTATGTCTGTGTGTGTGTGTGTGTGTGTTGCTCGGGCTGTCAGTTGTGGGTCTGGGTCTGGGTCTGGTCATGTTGCACTAATGAGCTCACGCTCATGTTCCCGCCCGTTGGAGGAGTCCGCAGAGGATGTGAGGTACATGCATATATGCACACATACGTATATACATATATGGGATCTATGGGGTCTGCGGGGTCTGCCAGTTCTGCATCATCTGAGCAGAGGTTCATGCAAAAATCATATACAACTAATCTAATTAAGCGCATTTTTGTCATGTCGCTGCCAAATGCTATTATTCATCTAATCCAACGGCGATATATGCATGTGTATGTAGGTAAATTTGGTAGGAACTTGGCCGCACTATAATTCTCATAAGCATAAATATACATGAGCACATACATATACATATGTATATACATATTTGCCTCAGACACTCACACGCAGCTGCGGACTCTTTCGGTTCTATTCAAAGATATTTCTTGAGGAGACACAAACAATTCACATTTCAAAAATTCCAATAATTGTTTAACGTCTGGCTAGACACATTCTCACACTCACACACTCACACACACCTCACACACCTCTGTTGGAATCTATTAAAAATAGTTATCCAGTTTAAAGACTTGTTTCTTTCAATCACAAAGTATTAACCATGCACATTCTTTAAATATTGTTTTCCCACTTGAATGTTAACTGCAAATTTAACATGCAGTTTGACAGTCCTTGTTGTTACAACAAGTTACATTTACTTGGTGGAATACCAACATCCAGAGTACTATAAATAGGGCTCAGTTCCTTAACTAGACGTGAAGCTTTCACCCAGAAGAAGAAGAAAGTGAGTTGTGATTTAAATCGAAAACAGTTACCAAACATAGAGTTGCCACCTTGTACAAAAAGCACTTCTCATTCATATATAAATGAAATAGTATAATATTATAAATCAGCAAATCCAAGTTGACGAGAGTTGCCACCTTGTAGAAAAACGCTTTGATGTGAGACAAACTTGTTAGCAGCTTTGTCTAATTCAATTTGATATTACGACTTGCATTAATTATGCACAAGTTGTTATTCAACTAAATGAAACATGCCATTTGCGATGTACCGCGATAGCTATGCGATATTTAACGCGGTCGTGTCTACGGATAACGGATAACGAATAACGAATACCGTATACCGGATGTCAAATAATGAAACAGTTCGCTGAATGATTTTAGTCTGTCACAGTTGCACACAAAATACTTGGTCATCATTTCGGATAAGAATTCGGATAAGGCATAACGAACATTTATTGTAGAAACGGATCGCAGAATGAGTCCATTCAGAGAGTTATCATTACATTTATGGCATTTTCATTTATTGGTCATCGTTTCGGATAAGGATTTGAATAGCGGATAACAGATAACGGAGCACAGAAGGATTCTACCCACAAAGTTATCGTGGGTCATCGTTTCGGATAAGGATTCGAATGACGGATAACGCATGCCAAAACGGGTCTAATTGCACTTCGACATACAGCACTGGGTCATCATTTCGGATAAGGATTCGGATAACAGATAACGGATAACAGCACGAGTTTATTCGCGGAATTTTCAATCCAGGATAAGGATTCGAATGACGGATAACGGATCCCAAAACGGGTCTACTCACAGAGTTGTCGTTGCATCTTTCGCAATTGCACACAAAATACTTGGTCATCTTGAGGAAAATGCCGCGTGTGAGATTGCTCCAGAGGATCTTGGTGTATGTGGTGGTTATTTCGCCGCCCTTGGGTATGTCCCGTGCGGCACGGACCACCGCGAGCCGCCCGTTCTCAAAGTAGTGGCTGGCATTAGGTGTGCACTCGTGATTCATGATCGCCGTCAATGGGAAGAGGCCGCGCAGCAGGGTCTCGTGGCTGTCGACGCGGCAGGGCGCCTCAAAGGCGTTCGTGTTGAGGACGCCGACGACGCGGAACAGCTGATCCATGAACGGCTTGTCTGTGGTGGGAAACTTGCGGAAGCACTGTGCCGCCTTGATGATCTCCTGGCGATAGCCACGCTCCGCGTTCGCCTGCATGGCATCCACCAGAGCGCGCTGCTCCTTGCTCAGATAGAAGACGCGCACCGCTGTCAAAATGCGCAGCGAGAGCGGATTCACTGAATCCGTTTGCTCAGCGGCTGGCGTCGTGCCCGCCGCAGCAGCAGCAGCTGGGGCGATCTCCTCGACCAGATCCTTGGGCAGCCAGCGCTGAAAGTGGGCGCACTCGTTGCGATGCGCCTCCGAATCGGCGCAGTCAGCGCACACGGGCAGCGTGCAGTGATGCGGACAAAGGAACCGCTTGGCGGCCAGCAGGCGATGGCAGCAGACGCACGTGTTCAGCTGGGAGCCCTTGCGCGCCGTTGGGCCCACGACGAGGGCGCGTTCGCGAAAGATTTGCTCGCCGGCGGCAATGTGACGGGTGGCAAAGACGCCGCGTCCGGCCACCGGCGACGGCGCCAGCGTCCAGTTGGGCAGCTCCTCGCGCAGCTCACCCAAATGGACATCGATAAGGCGGGCCAGCTGCTCGGGCGTCGTGTTCCGACTGGGCGCCATATGGGCGATCATCGCCGCCGTTGTATTAATGCGCTCTGTCATGCTGCCGACCACACACACACACACACACAGTCTCTCTTTCTATGTCTCTTGCTGTCTCTTTCTGGCCAGGATCGGCCAAACAGGCAACCGACTAGTGAGCAGCGTTCCGCAAGGCGACGCAATGCGACGCGACGTTCGTTTGCGAGTGATTGTTGGCGACGCTGGCGGCTGGCGATTGGCGACTGGCGACAAGACCAGGCGAGCGCTGGGCAGCGACTGCGACTGCGACAGAGACGACGGCAGCGCTGGCAGCAGCAGCGACGCCCTCAGAGAGCATTAAACGCAACTAAAAAAACACAAATTAGAGGCAGCGGCAGCAACAACAACAAATATGATTTATCCAAGGCGCGACACACACCTACACACACGCACACCTACAACACACACACAAACACACACACACACTCGCGCGCGCAAAGCCGCTTACGCTTTTGCTTTTGACTCTTATTCAATTTTCTGTTGCATTCAATTGGATTTGATACAACAACAACAACTACGCATGACAAGCACATGGCGTGTTGACGTTCACGAATAACCCCCCAACCCCCCCCCCCTTCCGCGTCCCCACCGCTTCCCGTTAAACAAGAACCACCGCAACAGTGCCTGTCACTCTTCGATTTGTCATTTCAATTTGTAACCGCCGCCGCCCCCCCTCGCCAACAAGCTATGCTCCCCTTCGACGCTGCGGTTATGAGCCGCCTATAAATACGTAAAGTCGTGTACTACAAAAAGGAAGAAGAAGAAGGTGAAGAAGGAGAAAAAACTGCGGTCCGCTTACAGCTGTGGGCAAGAGTCAGGCGACATCTCGTCATTTTTGCGGCTTCCACTCGAAGTCGAATTCGAAGACTTGTTGATACCCCGTTACAATTATTCTAGCTTTCATGCGCTGCTGCTTCTTCTTCTTCTTCACTTTGGCAAATGCATTCTAGTATAACTGTTTATAGTCTGATTCTCAAGAATTTTGCAGGGCATGAATGTGACAAAGTGAAAGAAGCAATGGGATAAGGATAAGGATATAAATGGACATATGTATGCCACACGAGAATCTACCAACTTTTGTGTCTTTAGCTCTTAATTAAGCTCCGAGTTAAGCTAAGAAATAAACAGGAGTTCGAACGGACGGACAGAGGAACAGCTAGGCAGACGGACAGAGTACTAAAGCCGGATCCAGCTACAGGAAAATATGCTTTGTGTGGCAGACACACATGCGCACACTATACCCCACCCACTTTTAAGCATAGGGTATTAAACGCAGCCAGAATATACATATATACGTATATACATATGTATGCATGCATGTATATACATTTTTGTCAGCTGCAATTGAGCGGCCTACATGTGTGGGCGTGGCCAGCGTTAGGGATTTCAGCTGGCGCCAGGCGTGTTGAGGCCACATAAATTAAGACATCGCCGAGCCGATTGCGTGCCGCGTCCCTGACACTGGGCCCAGACCGAATGGCATCATCAACGGCTCCATAGCCACAACAATGGCTGTTCTACCTGGCACGTGACCTGGCGCCGCCAACCAGGTGCTTGTCGCACGTTGTCACCGATGAAAATAACAGAAACAAAAAAACAAAAAACAAATAACAAAGCATTGCGTATACGCCGCGTGCTCCAAAAAGACAAAAGCGCCCAAAATGTTAGCCCTAAATCAGTTGAATATGTATCCATTTATTTTTTTAACCCCCAACACACACACACGAGCGTTACTCCCCCCATCCCTCCCTTCCTCCTCCCTCCCTTCTCCTGCCCAGCACACACAACTTTACAAATTGCAGTCCACTTAAACGCACATGGGTAAATTCTCAAGTCTATTGAAACACACTTTGAAAATTCCCCTTAGCCCCCCCCTACCCAACCCCTCACTCGAACTTGCACACACACGCACACACAAATCAAAGAAAAAAGGAAGAAGAAGCAGCATCGAGGGAAAGACAAAAGTAAGCCACAAAAAAAAAAAAATTGTCATTCAGTTTTCAATTTGTCGAGATTTTTGCACAAAATGTATATTTAAAACACAACAAAAACCAAACAGGCGAAAAAAAAAAGGAAAGAGTAAAACAAAAAACGTGAAACGAAAAGAGTGCGCACGACAGCGGTACTCGACTGAACGCTACCCTGTACGCAGCATATATCAAAAGCAGCTTAACGAAACGAACCAAAAGGCAGGTAACTGGTTCGCACCGTGAACCGAACCAGCGATCATTTTTGTTTGCAGTCCCGATCTGAGCATTTTGCATATGTCAGATTAGATATCAAATTTGTGACACTTAACATTATAAGAAACTTAATACAGCTCTTTTCGCACACTTTTTAAAGGGTATGGGGCAGATCAACAAAACTGAAATGTTTTGCCGTTGGATTTGGACGCACGTCAGTTGAGTTTTGATATGTGTTCTCGCATAATGCGCGTCTTCTGGCCAACAGCGCCCCCTGGCGTGCCGAATGTGCGTGCATGAGCAGGGTGTGTGCCTGTATATCTATGTGTGTGCGTGTGTGTGTGTGTGTGTGTGCCTCTCACACTCTCTCGCGTTCGTGTGTTTTTGTACTTGAACTAGTTTGGGCTTCCATTAGCTCTTAACCTGGCAGTGTGCCCAGGCCCAA
Source organism: Drosophila ezoana (assembly GCA_035045725.1). Lineage (NCBI taxonomy): Eukaryota > Metazoa > Arthropoda > Insecta > Diptera > Drosophilidae > Drosophila > Drosophila ezoana. The sequence goes on from JAWNOU010000058.1 coordinate 6,242,207, forward strand.
AGGAATATGCATTATGACAGGCAGCTTGACAAAAAGGGGCACAGCATGACGCGGCTGGTAGAGACGCGAGGGGGGAAGTGACGCTTTCATTCAAAATATTTAACAAGTGCAGCAAGCAGCGAGAGGCTGAGCGGCAAAAAGACAGAGAGAGAGAGAGAGAGGGAGAGAGGCAGAGAGAGAGAGAGAGAGAGAGCGCGCGCGGCAGAATTACATCACAATAATTTTGTCGGGCCATGCAACAAGTTGTCATTCAGAGCATTTTCTTGAATGGGAGAGCGAATTTTAATGCGAATATCTTGTGCCAAATGCCAAATGTTGTATATATATACATACATATATTCGTCTAAATTTTACTGAGTGCATTAAGAAACGTCTAATTAGTGGATGATTTAAGCAGGAATTTCACAATTGAAATAATCAGAGCATTTAGTTTGAAAACTACGCTCAAGCAATGTTCCATTTCCATTTCCGTTAACTAGCTTTTGGTCGCCATTTTGATTTTTTGGCTTGTCAATCTAGAGATGACACATGCAAAAATCGATAAATTGATTTGATATTCTTTTAGAAAACGTTTAATTTGACAAGTGATATTTTCATGATCCGGCAAACAAGATTACATATACTTCTCAGGTTCCTGTTTGAGTTAACAATCACTTAAAATTGTGTTTTATCTCTCGTTTATTTACCTGTTAAATATTGGTCAAGTGGAAGTTAAAGAGTTGCCACTTTACAAATTACATCGCACAATATTGGCAAGTTAGAAAAACGGTCTCGAATGACAGTTGAGTTTAAATTTGACAATCTCTTGACACATATCCGTTAAGTGCTGCCACTTTTTGCGAATGGCGTTGCCACTGTTGCACAACATTGTGACATTTGGCTGTCAAGTTTAAATGTCGATTAACTAACATGAACTTTGACAGAAAAGTGTGAAGAAATAGAATAATAAATTGTTTCCTAAGGTAAGCTCCGATTGGGTTAGATAAGGTAAGATTTAGTAAGGTTAAATGACCCGTTGTGGATTGTGAATTGTGAATGGATGCGCAGTTGAATGAACCTGGAAACCGAAGTGCCGGTTGTTTTAAATATATACAAAAATCAGATTCATTGATGGCCGGATGGGCTGTGCGGACCCGTAGAGAGATGCGTAATCGCTCGCATGTATCTATTGCCCCACATTGCGCAAAGGCAAAGATACAGATACAGAATCAGATAGAGATCAAAAGAGAGATGCAGAAACAGATACAGATACAGATGCAGATACAGATAGAGATAGAGAAAGAGTTAAAGATACAAATACAGATAGAGATACAGATAGCGATAGAGATAGAGATAGAGATAGAGATAGAGATAGAGATAGAGATAGAGATAGAGATAGAGATAGAGATAGAGATAGAGATAGAGATAGAGATAGAGAGATGCAGATGCGGATAGAGTGGCTATTTTGGGCGGCGGGCAAATTCGATCGATTGGCCTACTCACCGTGGGATCCTGACAGCGCGGGCATTGGCACATGAAGTGCTTGGTCATGCCGAGAAACATTTTGCGGGCTAGCGTCGACCAGAGGAGCTTGGCATATGACATGGTTATCTCGGCGCCCAGCGGTATGCGCTCCGTGGCGGTGACCACGATCGTCTCGCCGTCCTCGAAATGATGCGCCGCATTCGGTGTGCACTGATGGTTGAGCATGCCGGCCAGCGGGAAGAGGGCGCGCGCCACCACCTCCCGCCCATCCACCTGGCAGCGGCTCTCGAAGGCGTTCGTATTGAATGCGCAGACGGTGCGATAGAAATACTCCAGCATGTCCGGCTCGCGCGGAAAATGCTCAAAGCACTCGGCCGCCCGCTCCACCTCGCGCATATAGTAGCGATCCGCGTTCGCCTGCATCGCGTAGAGCAGCTTGCGCTGCGACTCGTTCAGGAAGAAGCAGCGCACCACGCTGAGAATGCGCAGGGCGCGCGGATCGATGCGGCTGGGATCCTTTGGCTTCCACTTGCGGAACAGCTGGCACTCGACGGCATGCCGCGGCGACGCCACACAGCCGCCGCAGACGGGCAGACCGCAGCCGGCGGTGCAGAGGGCCGCCGCGTCGCTTTCCTCGCCGGCTGGCTGGCGATAGCACAGGGTGCAGGTGCGCAAGTTGCGACCACGATGCGCGGTGGGTCCGACGAGCAGTGTGCGCTCACGGAAGAGCAGCTCGCCCTTGGCAATGTCGCGCACGGCGAATATGCCGCGACCCGAGATGGGCGAGTCGGCCACACGCCAGGCGGGCAGCTCCGGGCGCAGCTCACCCAGATGCGCATCGATGAGCGCGGCCAGCTCCTGCGTGGAGGCGCCTATGGCCATCTGCGGCACATCCCGCCCGAGCTGCTGCTCCAACTGTGCCATGACACCGTTCCGCTGCGGTTGCTCAATCGAATCGTATCAAATCAAATCAAATCGTATCGAATCGTTTCGAATCGCTTTCTCTCTCTCGCGCTGGCGCCGTCGATAATCGAATCGCAACTGACGCGTTCCCAATTCCGTGGCCATCGCTGCCACTGCCACTGCCGCTGCCGCTGCCGCAGCCGCAGCCTCTGCTGCTATTTACTTCTCAGCATCTCTCCGCATCTCATTGCGGCTCGGCGCGCTCGGTTTGCTCGCCATGGAGGCCGTAACGGGCAGCTATAATTAGTTTCCATTCTCCGATTTCCCAATTTCCAGCTTTTCCGCACCGCTGGCGGCGCCAACCAACAGCAACACTCTACCTACCTACCCCTCCCCCCATTCCCCCGTCCAGCTCACTGTGTATTTTGTGGCCGCCTGAAAGCAGGCAACACTTTTTTGCGCTGCAACCCGAAACGTTGCGTATACGCAACGGTCATTAATTATGTATACGCAGCATCAGGTGGCTCCACTGCGGTTCATTTGGGGTCTTTTTGTGTGGCAGCTGCTCCTGGAATAAACTAGATTTAAAGGCGAGTTCATTTAACCAATTTTCTATGCCGGACAAATACAGACACACATACATTTGCATATTTTTCGTTTGTGTGCTTTGGCCAATATTATTTGGCAACAGTTAAGTGTTAAGTGTTCAAGTGAGAACTGCCCGACTTAAAGATACCGTATTTTTATATGCTCAACACAAGAAGAAGAAGAACGTAGAGTATTATTCAATAGTTCCTTTCCTTTCCAATAGCTATCGATTTTACGATAACTCCTTTTATGTTAAGAATACCGATAACTATCGATTTTGCGAATAACTCTTTTAGTGTGAATATTATTGATATTTATATTTGTTCGATAACACTTTGAATGTTCATAAGTCCGATAACTATCGATTGTTTCGATAAATCCTTTTATGTTCATAATACCGATAACTGGCGGTGTTTTCGATAATTCCTTAAATGTTTATATTTTAATGTAAATAACTATCGATTGTCCGATAGCTCATTTAATGTTCATAATACCGATAACTAATGATTGTGCAGATAACTTCTTTAAAGTTTCGATTTATTTTTCTAGTTAACTATCGATTCTATTTCGATAACTACTTTCATGTTCATAATACCGATAGCTATCGATTTTAGACTTGGGTTTTAAAGCAAAATTTGAAGATTATAAGAACCAGAAAATTAAAAATATTTTACATTTGGAAAAAGCTCCCACAAATTCCAGTACAATCGGATTGTATTCGACAGCAATCAGATATCGATCCAAATAGTTAAGAACATTTGCTATTTGAGCTTACTCTCTCTCTCTCTCTCTCTCTACCCAATTCCTCTCTCAATCTCCCTCTCTCTCTCTCTGACATTATTTTAAAGTTCAAATTCGAATAATATCATTTAGCATGTAGCGTATAACACTTAAAATCTGCATAGAATTTATAACACTCGATATTTAGTTTTATTTCAGTTATTTTTGTTGAACATGACACATAACGCGTTGATCAATTTGGGCTTAGTTTGTTAAGGGCAACTACTTCTAGTTAAAACTATGCAAGTACAATGTGAATTGGCCACTCATTCAGATATATATATGTATATATATACTCCCTATAGTCGCACATTTTTCAAGTTAGTCAAAGATAAATTAACAAATTTGTTTTTCGAATTATGCAGCTATGTAAATGCAGGGTTTTGTTATTATTCGAATTTTTTTCAAAATTTTCTTTTTATGTTTCTCAAGATTTTCAATTTGCTTTATATACATTGCAACTGTATGTGTGTGCGAGTGTGTGTTGTGTTTATGTGTGTGTGTGTTTATGTATATGTATGTACATTTATTTATTGCACGCCTTAAACATTAGCTTTATAAATATATATTTAAAAAAAAAAAAAGAAGAGAAAACAGATAAAAGTTAAAATAAACAAAAAATACAAACAGAAATTCTAGAAATTTCGCGAAGAAACTCGAATATTTTCTGCGATATTTGGGTTTTTCTTTTCTTTACTTTTCTTTTTTTTAAGCAGAGCACATAATAAATAAATGTGTGTATTTGGAAGAGTTAGGAGAAGTAGATAACGGGTATTACAGGTATTGCAGGTATTAATATTAAAGTAGCATCAAATGTTTTAAGATTAGTTTACTTTTTATGTTACACAAGGCACGAAGATTGAATTGCTTTTGGCCGCGTTTGTTGCCTAGACTGTGTGTGTGTGTGTGTGTTTTTGGACATCTAGTACTGATACCAGGGCTGGCGGCGCACCCATTGCAGTCGATTGCTTGTCTGATCGGAGCGGATCTTGATGCTGGCTCCCTCCGCAGCGCGCACCGTTTCCTTGACCTGTTGGGAAGGGGATGGGAATCAGATTAGATGAGATTTTTATATTAACGGCTATTTATCGGCTTTGCCTGTGTCAAGTTTTAATCTTTTTCACCTATTTCCCACGCGTGGAAAGTTGGAAAATTAATTTAAAACTAAGTTTGTCATCCAACGATAAATATAGTTTAACTTTTACAAAGTTTGTCACCCATTTTCCATTCAGAGAAATTGGAAAAAATTCATGAAATGCATCCAGCTTTCGTACAAGAATTTCCTGCGAGTTTTCCGAGCTCGGAATTGATTTTTTCATGTATTCATCAAGTTTTGCACGAAACCTGATTTTTTTCCCACAAGACCTTTGTCAAACATTTTCCACTCGAAGCGGTGAATTCCTTGAAATGTGTGAAATACATCTCAAATGAATTTTCTAATCACGACTGAGCGTGAAATTGCATCACATAGGTATAAATAGATAGATGCCTGCTCGCTCTTACAGATTTGACTGTACGTTTATCAAGAGTCTGTCAATCAGTCAATCAGTCAGTCTTTCAATTAGGATAAGCCGTTTTATAGTAACAGCCTTCGCGGCCGGGTACTCACGCTCTGCATCAGATTCTGGGCATTGCCCACCAGCATTTCGGTTGCCTCGCGATCCTCATCGGAGCCCTGGGCGCCCAGCATGGTCGCCTTCACGGTGGACAAGATCTTGAGCTGCGTGCCAATTGTCGGGATGCGTTCGCACACCTGCAGCAGATTGGTGCGTATGCGTCGATCCGTGCACTGACGCGCCAGCTCCTTGGCCAGCCGTGTCACGTCCTCGGATGCCTCGGCGATCTTCTTGGCCGTTGCAATCAGCTCACGCTTGCTGCCGCGCGAATCGGATAGCACCAGCTCGCTGAGGCGTGCCATCAGTATGGCCATGCGCTTGGCGGCCGCAATGATCTCGTTGTCCTTGGAGGACCACTGGCGCACCTCCTGGTGCAGGCCACGTGCCGCAATCTGTCAAAGGATTACAATTGAATAGCGACTCTTGCAGCTGCAATGGAGCACTTACCAATATGGGCTGATTGGCGTGCGGCATGGTGCGGAAAACGCCCTCATCCTCATCATCCGTCTCCGGAGGCGGTGGACGCACGGGCGCCAGGCCCTCGCGTGGCAGTGGTGGACGCGGTGGCGCACGCTCCGCTGTAAAAGAGAGAGCGAGAGAGAGATTCGTATTGGCTGACTGATTGGAATGCATTGGACTCACCATTCTGATTGGAGAGATGCAGAGCACTGAGCTCCGGTATGGGCGGCGGCAGCGATGTGGGCAATGGCGGCGGCTGCGGCGGTGCAATGGCATCGCGCACCTCGCGCACATCGCCGAGCAGACGCTGGAATGATTTCTTCCAGGCGGCAGCAGCAGCGGGATCGGCTATGTTGGTGGCCACCAGCTTGGCATCGCCGACCATGGCGGGCAGGGAGCGTTCCAGATTGTTGGCGGCAGCGTTAAGACGTTCCGTAAAGATGGGATCCTCGGAATTGTCCGCCTCCTGTTTGGCCACCAGGAGCACACGATTAATGAGACGCGCTATATTGGAGGTATTATCGACCATCTTCTGGGGCTGGCGCGCATGGATGGCGTCCTCGCAGAGCTTGGCATACACCTGCATATGCTCCTCGGAGGTCTTGATGAAATCAGCCGGATCGGTCGCCTGGTCGCACAGCGTGCGCATCCGGAGCACCGTGTCCGCATACTGTTGCTTCAGGTTCTGCAGATGCTCATCGGCCGCCTTGCTGGCCGGATAATTCATGCGTATGCGTCCGGCATTGATGAGCTGCGGCGTCAGCGAGTCGACCTGTGCGGCCGAGGAGAGCAGAATTTCGGCAATCTTCTTGTTGCCACAGGCGCCGCCGGCGGCGACCATGCGCGAGGTCTTCGAGGCGCGATCACTGAACGCCTGCAGATTGTTGGACTTCTGATTGAAGTTCTGTTCGCGTCCGGGCGTGCCCTCCGGCAGCATGACCGCCTCGGTGAACTGCTTGAGGGGCGTGCTGACGTCCATAAAGTCCTGCACGATGCGATTGACCAGGGCATTCTGTATGGCCGCCTTCAGCTCGTAGAGCTTTTGGGTGAGCTGCTTGGCCGCCTGCTTGGCAGCTGGCCCGGTGCCGGCGGCTTGGCGCTTGAGACGCTCGACCTCGTCGCAGAGCTGCATGATCTCCGCCTTCTGGTGGCCCGGACAGCCTTCGGCGACCTTGCGACCCTCCTCGACAATCAGATTAATGGCCCGCTCGCCGAGACCGCCGTCGTTAAGCTCCGGATTCTGCAGCCATTTAACCGCCTGCTCCAGGCGGCCCTGAATCGTGTGGGCGGTCTGTTGTACGCCCGCCTTATCCACGCCGAGCACGGCCTGACGCACCAGGCCCTGCAGCTCGCCGAGACGTGCACGTATGCCATTGGCCAGGCCGATTGCCTGGGGTGAGTTGCCTTTGCCATCGTGCCGCAGCTCGCAGAGATTATTGGCCATGGCGCTAATCTCATCGGCCAGCTTGCGTATGGGATAGGAGTCCTGGGGCAGGCAACGCTCCGAGATTTCGTTGGCATTATCGATGACCTGACGGAGCGCCTTCTCGCCGACACCGCCGCGCAGAGCATACGGATTCGATAGCCATTCGTTGGCCAGCTCCATTTTGTTGCTAATCGCATTGCTCAGCTTCTTCAGCACGGTCAGATTGTCCAGTTCGCTGGTGTCCTCATCATAGGTGGTCAGCTGCAGGACGCGTATGATCTCCTGCAGTTCATCGCTCATGCGTGCCGCCAGATAATTGCGATTCTCGGCGGCCTCCTCGGCGCCCTTGCCCTGCTGCTCGACAATGTGTATGTAGACCTTCATGCTGCAGATGAGTATGGGTGCGAGGGTCTTGACCTGCTCGAGGCAGCGCACCAGTATCTCGCTGTGCACCTGATGCGTTAGCTCCTTCTCGCGGGCGCCCACCTCGCGCGACACCTTGCCGAGGCAGGGCGACAGATCCTTGAAGAACTTGACCAGATCCTCCATGGTGCCAATCACCTCGGCAACGGCCAGATAGTCCAGGACACGCTTGCACTCCTGTATAATCTTGCGCACCTCGCTCTCGTCGAAGCAAAGCAACAACGAGGAGGTGCCCTGCAGTATGCCGCGGCTTCCCTCAATCAGCTTCTTGCGCGCCGGCCCCGAGTAGGGATCCGCGCGCAACATATCCGAAGCCTCCTCGAGCAACTGCGAGGCAGTCTCCACGCGATGCAATGCCGACGGCATATCCTGCCTCAATATCTTGTCATCGGAGCTGTTGATCGTCTCCCTGCCGACCTTCACCAGATTCGCCACCGCCGCCGAGACCACCTGCACCGGCCGGCTGAGATCGGGCATGGCATTGCCATCCTCGGCCTCCTCGTGTAATATAACCAAGCGAGATACCTAAACGATATTACACAAAAGTTAACTTCGGTTAGTTTCCGTTTCCGTTTAGTGGATGACTATAAAAGCTCTAAATTAAATCAAATTACTAGCGATTAAGTGAGCTTAAAGCTCGAATACAACTGAAAGCTTTTAGTGTTTGTCTTAAAGATCTTCTGTACGGAGAGTTTTTCACTTTGATTAGATTACAGACATTTTTTGTGAACTTAAAGCTCTTACATATTTGAGTGTTTCTCTTAAAGCTCTTCTGTATAGACAGCTTTTAGTCAAACTGAAAGCTTTGTGATTACAATTTATAATTATAAGTATAAGCATTGTTCGATGAGTTTGAAGCTACAGCTAAGCTTAAAGCTTTGTGTGATTCTCTTAAAGCTGTTGTTTATTGAAAGCTTTTAGTGCTTATAAGCTAAAATTTGAATTGAAGTAAAGCCCACCTAAAGGGTACATATATTATTAACCACCTTCATCTATTGCTCACTATTGACTTTTGTCACTACTTTACAACACTAATTCTTTGCTGACCTGACCTTCCTGGCCTTCTGTACAAACTTCCATTTTAATTTAATAATGTACACTACAATTTTCATTAGCTTAAGGCCTTTTTGTACAGGGTATCTTCATCGTCTTGTATTCATTATGTAATTTAACTAATTTCCACTACTTTACAACACTTATTTCGTGTGTTGCTCGCCCACAAATCACATTTTTAAATGACGTTTGCAGCAAGTGTCATTGCGTCATAGGCAAAAACATAGCTGTAATCGCGCTCGCCTCCTCTCTCTCACTCTCTCTCAGTCTCTCTTTATCTCGCTCTCTCATTCTCTCTCTTTCATTTTGTGTCTCTTTTACTGTGCTTGACATACGCACAAGTCCATAAAGAGACTCACAAAGCAGACAGAGAGACCGCCAAATGAAGCGTGGGACTTGGACTTGGACTTGACATCCCATCGAAAATCGGAAATCGGAGATCGGCGAACAACTTGTTTTTGCCGGTTTCGTTTTACTACTCATTACTATTGCTGGCTATTTTTAGACATGAACTGTTTGTTGTACGTTAAGCTAGATACACCACACACACACACACACCCCTCCCTCCTTCTCCGCCCACACCAAATGAGACTCAGCTGATTCGAGACAAGTGTCATTGATAAAAGCTGCTCTGGTAACTGGAATTTAGATCGATCTTTTGCTATTCTATAATATAAAATAGGTATTATTCGTGTCTATCAAATAACACTTTTTATATAAATATGCACTGTTCACAAAGTGAAAACGAGTATATGGACCTTTGCAGTTATGTTATTTTACTGCCCAAAGTCACAGTTTGAAAGTCACGACTGGCCGTTTACAGTTTTAGAGTTACGTGGAACAACCTTATGAAACCAGAAGAAGACTGATTTTTGAATCACACTGTTCACAAAGTGAAAACGAGTATATGGACCTTTGTAGTTATGTTATTTTCCAGCCGAAAGTCACAGTTTGAAAGTCACGACTGGTCGTTTACAGTTTTAGAGTTACGTAGAACAACTTTATTAAACCAGAAGAAGACTGATTTTGGAAAGGGTGTCGGTACTTTTACTGGCTGGAGTATAAAGTATTAATATATATTTTTCAGACTTTCAGATTAATCGAAAACACATTTATTATATACATATATAAAACCCATTTAAATAGCGCATTTCCATTCCAATTACTTCACAGCTGGAATCTTTCCACTTTTTAAGAGTATATAGGAATATTTGTTTATGTTATTTTTATTGAATAAATCCACCTCAGTTAGGGTATTTCAACTATGGCATGCCCACATTTTAAGTGTTCTTCCAGCCACAACACGACTCCAATCCCAATTCCAAGCCCAATTCCAATCCCAATCCCAATCCCAATCCCAATCCCAATCCTAATCCCAATCCCCTGGCACCACATGGTCAACGCTCTTGTTTAATTTAGCTGCGGGCTTTTTTTTGTACTTTTTGCCATTTTCTTCATTAATTAATTATGTAATTAATTTGATAAACCAACTGACAACCCCCCTTCCCCTCCCCCTCCCCCTGCCACGCCCCCCTCTGGCTTGCTGGCCTAGCGTTTGCACCATCTGTGGCTTCAGTTGGGACATTTGCTGACCAATTTGGCGGCGGGCATCTAAATTTAAACAAACCATCTCATTATTTAAGTGTAGCGCAGTCTACATGTGTGTGTGTGTGTGTGTGTGTGTGTGTGTGTGTGTGTGTGTGTGTGTGTGTGTGTGTGTGTGTGTGTGTGTGTGTGTGTGTGCGTGTGTGTGCGTGTGTGTGCGTGTGTGTTTCAATGTGTTGATTGATGTGCTGAATGATCAATATACCCTAGTCGAGGGTATTATAATTTTGTCACGTAATGTGTAACGCATCTCTAAATATATATATACATATATATATAAAGGAATATATATAGATTCCTGTTCAATCAGTCGATTCGTTATAGAAGCCATTTATCAATCTCAATCAATCAATCTTTAATGCAATGTCATGAAACATGGCCGTCTTTCAATAGTATAAAAGGTCCTTCAATATAAATATGAATCTATATATATAGATTCCTGTTCAATCAGTCGATTCGTTATAGAAGCCATTTATCAATCTCAATCAATCAATCTTTAATGCAATGTCATGAAACATGGCCGTCTTTCAATAGTATAATGAAGGTCCTTCAATATAAATATGAATCTGGCCAGGATCGGGCCTCTATAATCCCATGTCCATAGATCTGGATTCAGCTTGGCATTTACGAGTTCTATCTTCTGTCTATCTACATTGGTCGAAAAGGAGTTTACATATCGATAATCTACTATAACATATAATGTCTTCTATTGGAACAATCGATCAAGAGTATTGAATCTTCGGCGTGTCGTTGTTTGTTTTTTTTACCCTCTGTTTTTTTGGATTGTTTTGTTTGCATTTCGCCCGCCCATTCATCCGCTGTACGATCGCCTCCGGCCCCTATCATGACCCAACCTCCCCCCCCCTTCCCTTGTTGCCCCCACAAGCCCCTAGATTGGGCGATGAGTCACAGTTTGAGTTTGCTTTTTGGCACAATTTTTGGCTCAACTATAATCTTCAGTCAGCCGCATCAGCACCTAAATACACCTACACGTACACCTTGCCTCTGCTAACCACCCCCCCTGCACCCCCCCCCCCCCCCCTAGCCCACCTAGTCGCTTGTTACGTTTGATCAGCTCGAAACGGCTTCCACATGTTGCCGCAAAGAGAATTTTCCTTAGCTTCTCTTTGACGCAATGATTTCATGATTTCCTTTGGCTTTTGGCTCGTAAATGTTTTTATTTTTAATTTTTTGTTTTTTTTTTTGGTTGCAGCTATTTTTGGAATCTCACGAATCTCTCTTGAGCTCTCTGGCGTCTTGTTTTATTATTTGATTATTTTTGTTTTGTTGCTAACAAATTTTTGGCTTGCTGTTTTATTAAATTAACATTTTTTGTGTGTCGTCAGGCTCAGGTTGTTGTGATATCGCCAGAAGCAGAAATCTTCATCTGTTATTATTATTATTTTCCACCTCGTTTATTTTTAGACCTTTACAAATGAGAAAAGCAAGAAGAAGAGCAAGCAGCAGCAGCAGCCAAGGAACATGAACGCATCTTAAAGTCCGATTCTGTATAGTCTATATGGATACAGCTATAGATGTTTATAAAGTTCTATAACTACACATGTTGTAGCTTTTATCCAAGATTTTATGATAAAATCGTAAATTCGCGCCTCGATTGAGTTTATAGCCGAGCGCAGCCAACTTAATGCACCTATGCAGCTATTTGGTGCTGCCAGATTGTCAAAATATGCAATTTACCAGTGTAACCATATTGAATATAAGTCAAAATCAACAAGGGTCTAACTTCTACTGTCAGTCAGAAAAGTATTTTGCTAAGATTAACTGAATATGTACAATGAAAGAAAATACAAATCAAAATTCTCAAAAACTTTAAACTATGGACTACCCAATTCTACGATGTTAAATACGAGTAAAGTGTTCGCTCGAACATTACAATGTCCAGATAAAAGGGAACTACATTCTTTTTGATCATTTTCTTGGAATTTGCAAGCCTTCTAAAGTTAATCTCTCTTTTTTTTCTACTTCTCTTTTTCTTCGGAGTACACAAATTTGAATAATGTTTCAATTAGCGAGCAATTTGCCGCTAAATCTAATTTCAATATACTTTCAGTTGTAAGATACTTTGAATTCTTCTGAATTTACCTTCTTGGGCGCCAATTTGCACGCTTGCTATAGCTATAGTTAGTAGAGTATACATATGTAGTATATAAAATAGATGTTACAGTATTTTAGGCACTTCTTAAAGTTAAACGCTAACTAACTAAAGTACATTTAACAGACGCTTACCTGCTGGGCAACAGGATCTAATATGCTCTCGATTGTTTTTGTGTGAAAGACGGGCATTTTAGTAGATCCTTTACTGTGTGTGTGTGTGTGTATGTGGGTGTGGGTGTATGTGTGTGCGTGCGTGTGTGTGTGTGTGTGGATGGGTGTGTAAGTTTAGGTTCGGGTATCTCAGATATCCTTCTCTGCCAAGCCAATTCAATGAGATCTGCAAGAGAGTAGAATGTTAGTTAAATATATATATACATATATGTATGTGCTTCTTCTTGATTTCAAATACACAAACAAGTCTTTGTGTGTGTGTGTGTTATCTAGACAGACTGTAGATTCAGGTCGTAGATAATGCGAGACAGCCACCTGTTGAAGCATGGGAAGCTACACTTGGAGAAACAATTAGGTATATGTATGTGCTTAAATCAAGCATCAAATCGGTAAAGATCAACTTTTCTGTGAAAAGTCCACAGAATATTTTGAGAAAATAATCAAAACTCATACGAAACTGTAAATTATTGTGCTTCCTTCGAGAACTTTAGAAGATTTCTACAAGCAGGCAAATTCTATTCCTTTATTATTCATATACATACATATATATAGATGAATAATTTCCTTTATACCTATTTTTTCATAAATTGCAAAAGTAAGAAACAAAAGAAAATGGATATTTATATGTCAAGCATTTCATATTTACTCCGACATTCGAAGTCTGGTTTGTTTTCTCCGAGTGTACACACTATCGCGCATATCTGGATCTGGGCATTGCGAAATTCCATTGAAGCTGTCTTCTATGCATTAAAATTCTTCTTAAATTCTTCAATTTTCGACTTTTCTTTATTTCGATTTAATGTGCTTTTCGTGCAACTGTTTCATTAATGATGACGCACACTGTGAGGTCATTGTGAGACATTTTGTTGCCCAGGCCAGGGGCGCAGCGGGGCGGGGCGAACGAGGGACTGGTACCAGACACAACACTGATGACGCACTGTTTACAAACGTGTGTCTGTGTGTGTGTGAGTGTGTGTGTGCAGTTTTTAATGCGGGACTTTGCGGCATTATTGATAGTTCGATTTCCACACCCTTTGCTAATACTCGTAATTGGCCATGATTTACGGTGAAAGTGCGAAAAGTGTGGAAAAGTGAGGGAAGAGCCAAAATGGCATTGAAAATGCGAGAGTTCCGCATGAGCTAGACAGGTGGCTGCCATTGGGGGTGTGCGTGTGTGTGTGAGTGTGTGTGGGTGTGTGTGTGTGCGTGGGTGTGTGCGTGTGTGTCGTCTACTTTAAAGCAAACTGGCGCCAAGGCGTTCAAAGCACCTTGCTAGAAGCAAAACAGAAAACTTGAACACAATGTGATCAGTGGCAATATGCACTGAAAGAAAACCAAACGGGCTTGCAAGCAACTAATAGCAAATAAAATAAAAGAGAACTCAAGCACAATGAAAGCTCTAATAAAGCCTGTTCGAACATTGATCAAAGGGAAATGTTTGCTTGAATAGCTTCGGTGCATATAGTCCGATCTTTATCGAGCTGTCATGTTAATGTCAAAAGCCAATTCGCTTGCATGAAAAACTCGTTATTTTGTCATTTGGAGTGAATGAGAGGAAGTCTAAATAAATGATATATGTTCTATTTGTGTACACTTTACGACATTTTACTAGACTTGGATTTAAAAATATTTTATAAAAAACTCAAATTAAAAAGTTCAATCATTCAAATACATATATATTCAAGAATATGAATTTGTATTATATTATTTTAAAAACCTTTGTTTTACATGTATATATAATTATCAAGTGTGCAACTTTTTCGAGCAGTGCAGCCACAAATATTGAACAAATGGGCATGTACATATATCGATATTTGAACAAATATAGGAATGTGCGCACACTTCCAGTATATTATGAATGCCACTTATGGCGTTTAGTTTGCAACAACAGAAATGATCCCCAAAACAAAACGAAATACAAACTTAAAATTCATACACATATTTTTTGTTGTGTGGGACGTGGGTTTATTGACTGACTGCTGCCATTTATGGTAAACAAATTGTTGCAACTAATATGCCATACAATAAATACATACATATGCACACACACACACGTACACACACACACACAAATGTGTGTGCATTCAACAGAATGCCAAACACAGGCAAGCATCGCATATCGCATATCGGCAAACAGGTTCAATAAACTATCTCTAGCTCATCTTTAAGCCACATGATCGATAGGCAAATAAATACCTATCGGGATGTATGCATGCAAATTTGTGTGTGTGTGTGTGTGTTATGTGCATGCACTATATTGACAGCTGGGAAGCTCCAGCAATGCAGCAACAACAACAACAACAACAACAAAAACAACAAGCTCAGCAGGCAGTGCTGTCGGCGCTCATTTATATAAATTGTACATTTTTATTGCTGTCAAATGTGCACAGAACAATGGAAATCATTAATTGAAAATAGCTGCAGAAGCAGCAGCAGGCAAATTACCCCCGGGGACCGCTTTCATGGGCTCTACTGTGGGGGCATTTACAGCTACTGAATTTGGGACAGCGATCGCAGCATTGACAAAAGCGCGCGCGCAGGGCGGCGCAGAATGACGCGCGCGCGCGTTCGCTTTGCTGCGCTAAGGCAAAACCATATACACACATGCATACATGCTCATTTACATATGTACATGTATAGAATGTGTATCTGCATGCGCATCAAAATGTTCATTTGTACGCATATTAATTTATTTAGGGCAGACAGCGCCAAGGCACACACACACACACACAGACACATTTATTGTTTTTGAATACACATGCACACACACACACATGCAAATGCGCTTGTTTACATGGCTGCTGCTTATTAATTGTTGTTATTTCACGCACATTCGCTTTTATCTTCTTTAGCATTTCTTCGTGCGTAGCAACAAACAGCTAACGCACACAAACACACACACACACACATGCGCTCACAGAGCGGCAGCAACAATTGGCTCACAAATAAAAAATAAAAAAAAGAAGAAAAGAAAAGGAAGAAAGAATCAAGAGCACAAAACAAACTCCGATGTCTGATGACAAATGCAATTTGGCTGCGAATTTTCGACAATTGAATTGATTCATAAGCTTAACACACATATACATATATTTATATATACGCAGATTACATATGCATATATATGTATATACATATATATATATATATATTAAAATATATTGCCCGTATTTACTTTAAAAACTTTTGCCTTATTCGCTATGGCTGTCGCTCGCGCAGCGGCTTTTGACTTGCTTGCCCGACTGTTCTTTAAATACTAAAAAAATGATTGGGGGCCACAATCTACCTTGCGCCAACAGCGACGGCGACGACGACGCTTTTGTTGTACGCTACGTGCCTATCTTCTTCTTCTGCTCTCCATATCGCCATCACTTCTGTAGCGCTCAGTTTTGACATTCTCTCGGCTGCGTGTGAGTGCACATGTATATATGTGTGTGTGTGAGTGAGTGAGGCATATTCTCCCCCCATACGTTATTAACGTTGTTGTTCTTTGTATTGTTGCTATTTTTATTGGTTTGCTTTGCCGCGTTATTCATAAAAAAAAATACATTTTTTTCCACAATTATCTGATATACACTACCTGGAACAATTTCGGCGTTAAGTTTAGAACGATCTAGCAGATCGAGTCTCCAAGTTAATGCCACAACAATACCCGCAAATGAAAAATATATTTTCAAAACAAAAAAATGTATTCGTTTGTCCAGTTTAAATTTAAGGATATTCTCAACCGTTTTTATGATCACTTCAATTGCAAAAGAAAACGGCAAAATTTAAATTAACTCAAGCCAACGGTTTATCATAACAGCTGTGAAAATGTAACATATGTTGTTGCCAGATAGTCTGCTACTTAAATGAATGGTATTTTTATTTTTCCTAGTATTTTCTGGTATTATGGGCTGCCAACTTGTTGCAAAATCGAAAATCTGCAAAAACGAAATTGCCCAACACTTACAAAACACATATATACATATACATATATACGTAACTCATACAAATTAATTGATGAAGGAAAATTGACAAAAACTAAATGTTAAAAGCAAAGCAAATGTAATTGAATATATAACGCACATGGTTTAAACGAAAATGTTGCAAGTGTAAATATGTAAAACGCAACGCGTGTGCAGTGCAAGGCGAAACATAGCAAAGCAAACAATACCAGCAGGCAAGCAGGCAACCGCAGCAGCAGAAACGGCAGCAGTCAGAGGCCGAACTGACGTGAAAGAAAAACGACGCATGCAGAGGAAAAATGCCGCAGCCGTGTTGATAAATTAGCAAAAAGTGTTTGAATTGCAAAAGTAAGCGGCACAAATGTAAGGAAAACATAATTTTCCATAGTTTTATCATATTTTTTTTACATGCAATTGGTGTTGGATGGCGAACGTGTATATATATGTGTGTGTGTGTGTGTGTGTGTGATTTTTGTGCGGGTGCGAGTGTGAGTGCGCCGCAGCGAGAAAGAGAACGCACCATAGTTGTCTATGTAGCTGCTGTCGGTGTGTGTGTGTGTGTGGGTGTGTGTATGCGTGTGTACAATGTGCAAGCAAAACAATTTATACATCGTTAAAAATTGTCCAACGACTTAAATGGTCCCTAGTTTACCGATTCTATAAGAAAGAAAATACAAATCTTTGTCTTGCGGCTAACCAAAATTGCAGGCCATGTCCGCTGACAAGCGGCAACAACAAAAACAGCGACGTCGATGACGACGTCGCAGCGTCGTGCGATTTGCTTTTTGTATGCGTTTGTCCGCACCCAAAAAAAAAAAAGGCAGAATAATAAAAAAATTAAGATCGCAGCAAATAAACAAAACTTAAATCAAATTAATTAACGAAATTTAACAGGCAGGCAGGCAATAAGACAAAAAAAAAAAAAAAAAACAGCCATTAAACTAAATTAAACAGCAGCAACACACACAACAGCTAATTTAAACGCTGCTGCTAAGCTCCAAAGGCGCACAGCATGAAGAGTGAAGAGACAAAAAGACAGGGCGAATGCAAAACAACCGACAGCGCACACACACACACACACACACACACACACAGATGCGTACGCTTATTTATATACGTGTGTGTCGGTTTGTGCTGTGTGTGAGAACGAGACATGGCTGCCTGTGTGCGTGTGTGTGTGTGTGTTTGAAAAATAGGCGTGTTGCCGTTTCGCTTTTAAACACAAAAAAAAAAAAAGCCAAACAAATCAAATAAATAGTTTTAACAATTAGCACGATGGCAAAATGCTTAGCAAAAAGTTCATTCAAAACGCACGATTTTCGCTGCAACAACACAGATAAGAAACAAAAAAAAAAGAATGCCAAGTGCTGCAACCCTTTTTTCGTCTGCATGCGGCAGCTGGGCATTAAATAAGTACCGCTACATGCCCATTATGAATTACCCAGAGCTACATACATATGCATGTAGCACACATGCACGTGTGCTACTCTCTCTCACTCCCTCTTTCTCTCGCACACACACACTCCTCATACACCCTCCGCCTACTTTAGAACCTAAATTTTAAAGCTACGCATCAATAAGAATGTCAGATTTAGTTGAGAGCGTTATATCGTGCGACGACTCTCTTTAGCATTCAAATTGTCCGAAACTGGATGATGATGCACCGTTACTTGCTACTCTCAGTAAGTGGTCAAATGGGGGCTTTGGGGACATAGTGCCAAAAGAACGTTACAAAAAAGAACAATACAAATTTCGCACATATTTTTGATAAGCGGCTTCTGGTCGGTCGTGTGGAAAACTGAATGAGATATGAGCGCATGCATGTGTGCGTGTCTGTACGTGTGTTGGTGTGTGTGTGTGTGTGTGTGAACGAGTAGTGTGAATCACTTGATCGATTTGAATGCGACAACAAAAACATGAAATTCTCCTTTTTATCACATACACACAACACACGCATACACGCACGCACGTACACAGGCATAGTTTAGTGCTCTCACACACATACATATGTAACTTTCAATAACACTTTCGTTTGCAGAGCGCAGCAGAAGGAGATTCTTGTCTGTCCATTGAGGAAGCAGCGATATCAAGCCAGAACAACAGACCAAAAGGAAACACAATCAAGTTGACAGCTCTACTGCCGAGAGAGAGAGAGAGAGCGAGAGTGTGTGTGTGTGTGTGAGTGAGAGAGAAGCAAGGAAGGAAGGAAGGAGTGAGTGCTGGTTGGGGGCATAACATGAATAACTGAGATGCCATCGGCACGTCCTGGTAGTCTCAAAGATCCGGAAATAGCCGATCTATTCAACAAGCATGATCCGGAGAAGATCTTTGAGGATTTGCGCGAAATTGGCCATGGCTCTTTCGGCGCCGTCTACTATGCTCGCTGCAATCTCAACAAGGAGATTGTGGCGATCAAAAAGATGTCGTATACGGGCAAGCAGAGCCAAGAGAAATGGCAGGATATACTCAAGGAGATACGGTATATATTTACCTTAATACACATATTATACATTTATAAATATATGTTCCCTTATCTAATCCGATCACTTGCAGCTTCTTACGTCAATTGAATAATCCGAATACCATTGAATACAAGGGCTGTTACCTGCGCGAATCCACAGCCTGGCTGGTTATGGAATATTGCGTCGGCTCCGCCTCGGACATCATTGAGGTGCACAAGAAGCCGTTGCACGAGGACGAGATTGCTGCCATTTGCCTGGGCGTGCTCAGCGGCCTAAGCTATTTGCATTCGCTGGGACGCATCCATCGCGACATCAAGGCGGGCAACATACTCCTCACGGACATGGGCGTTGTTAAGCTGGCCGATTTTGGCAGTGCCGCCATCAAGTGTCCGGCCAATAGCTTTGTGGGCACGCCCTATTGGATGGCACCGGAGGTCATTCTGGCGATGGACGAGGGCCAGTACGACGGCAAGGTGGATGTCTGGTCGCTGGGCATCACGTGCATCGAGCTCGCCGAGCGCAAACCTCCATACTTCAATATGAATGCCATGTCCGCACTGTATCACATTGCACAGAACGAGTCGCCCACGTTGCCGGTAATTATCGATTAACCAATCAATTTTCATTATTGAGAAACAAATGAACTTATCGATCAGCGATTAAAATTCAACTTGTTGATCATTGCTTTATTGATCGATCAGTGATTAACTTATTAACGATTAAAATTCGATCAGCGATTAACTTATTAACGATTAAAATTCAACTTGTTGATCATTGCTTTATTTATCGATAAACAATGAACGTATCGATATGCGATTAATTTCCCAATTCGCTTTGCAGAAGAACGACTGGTCGGATACGTTCTGCAATTTTGTGGACCTCTGCCTAAAAAAGATGCCCGCAGAGCGACCCTCATCGGCCAAGCTGCTGCAGCACAGCTACGTGACGCGTCCGCGCTCGGAGACGGTGCTGCTGGAGCTGATCGCGCGCACCAAGTCGGCGGTGCGTGAGCTGGACAACCTTAACTATCGCAAAATGAAGAAGATACTCATGGTGGACACGTGCGAAACGGAGAGCGCCGTCGGTGACACGGACGACCAGCAGGACGATCATGCCGGCGGCGACAGCAGCAAGAGCAATAGTATTACTTCCGAACACTCCATACACTCGGTGGGTGTATCGGCGGCCAGTAGTCAGGTGAGATAGCAATCGAAGAATCCATTGTTTGGATTTTAAGATTTAATGCTTTGTATACTTCAACGTTGTAGAGCTCCTCGTCGAATTCGATACCGGCTGCAGCGCAGAATCATCACCATATCGGGGCGCATCATCAGCAGCAGGTGGCCGCTGCAGCCGTTGCCGCTGCCATGCACCATCAGCAGGAGCTGCAGAAGCAGCATCTGAGCAACTGGTCGAATGCCCAACAGCAGCAGCAGCATCAGCAGCAGCAATCGGGCGGCTCTGCCTGCGGCGCCGTCTCCCGCAATTCGTCGCGACACCGCAATCTGCCGCCGCTGCCAAACATAATGCACACCATGAACAACAATGTGACGCCCACGAATTCGGCATCGGTGGTGCCGGCGCCAGCGCCGCCGCTGTCGGTGATGCCGCATCTGGGCGCTGCCTTGGGACATGGCAACGCTGGTGCTGCTGGCGGTGGCATGGGCGGGGGCAGCAGCAGCACGGGCGGCTCACCGGCGGGCGGTGACCATCGCTTAACTGGAATACAGCCACGTTATCTATCGACTCCGGCCGCCCAGGCGGCTGTCTATGCGGCCACATCGTCATCCTCGCAGCAGGCCATCTCCAATGCGGTCAACGATCATGGACCCAATAATTTTGCCACCATACGGACGACGAGCATTGTGACCAAACAGCAAAAGGAGCATATGCAGGTGTGTGCCATAGTTAAGCTCGAAAAAAACCATACATATGTACAACAACCAACAAAGCTCATTATGATGAGTCTGCGTGTGCGTGTGCGTGTGCGTGTGTGTATCTGTGTGTGCGTGTAGAGTACACTTTAGTTGTAGTCCAAATAGTGTAGGGCCATGCTTGTCATTAACATTAATCGATATCGCAAACATGATCGATTGTAAACGCAGCCTAATGCTGGCTCTCTCAAAATATCTCTCTCGCTCTCTTAACTTTCATTGCTGTCATCGTGTGCTTTTCAGTATGTGTATGTATGTGTGTGTGCTTGCGTCCTGCCAGCAGCTCCTACCACCCGATTCATAGTCCCAGTCACAGCTGTCATTTCCCGTTGCTTTTGCTCGCCGCTCGCTCGCTTGCTCTCTCGTTCTCCAAATCGTTTCGTTCTAACTTTTGCTCTCTACTACTACATGCAAACTTTGTTGTTGTTTGTTTCTATTTCTACTCTCCCGCATAACAAATAGGCGCGCTATAACTTCTGCTCCTGCTCCTGCTTCTGCTGCGGCAACGAGCCGGATGCTGATGACTTCGCTGGCCACGATGACAGCTTCTTCCACAATGCTCAAAAAAATAGTAGCAGTCCGAAACAATGCCAAAATCTAAATCATTGTCCCTGTGTGATCTCCTAATCAATCAATGACTAAATCAAACTTCAAACTGAAAATAGTGTACACACTCCCATGCATATGTGCATATATGTATTTATTAATGTATGTGCGCTTGTGTGTGCGTGGGCCAAGTCCATGACAATAAATAGAGCAATAAATGTTTAAGAAACCTAATGCCACAAACAAAGAATTATTTGCAAATTGAGTGCATCAAAAAACAATAACACATACACTCATGCAGACATTCACACACACTCAGCACCTTAGCACCATAGCAGCGATCGCACCCACACAAACGCACATATGTACATACATGCACTCGGCCTTCGCTCAAATTTTGTTCTATGCTGCTTGCAGTGTTCTTCTTCTTCTTATTTTTCTTCCTTTTTGCTTTTCGCCACTCACCACTCTCCACTTAACTCAATTGCACTCCCACTCACATTCTCTCGCACACTCGAAGCCTGCTTGACATTTGACAAGTTTGACAGCTGCCCGCCGGCATTTTATCTTTGATTTAATGACGCTGCGATTTTCAATTGTTTAAGTTAGTGTTTATTGTTAACAGTGCTTGTTGCACTTCTTTTTTTGTGTCGTATTTGTATTGAGCTTTTATAAACATAAACGCGTCAGCTGTTGCAAATTGCAAGTTGCTATGATTTTGCCTTGCATAAAATGTTCTAAGTTTGAGGTTAAGAACGAATGGGAGCTTAGTTGTATTATCGTAAGTTGTAATTATAGTTATTGTTGCTAAAGCGCCTCATGCACACGCACACCAAATCAGACATTCGGTTAACTAGCTTATGTTTTTATATGTACATCATTTGTGGCTGGCTGCTAATTTTTGAAAATGCAGGAGGAGATGCACGAACAAATGTCCGGATACAAGCGCATGCGACGGGAGCATCAGGCGACGCTGCTAAAGCTCGAGGAGAAATGCAAGGTGGAAATGGAGACGCACAAGTCGGCGCTGGACAAGGAGTACGATAATCTATTGCATAACTTTACCAGAGAACTGGAACGCCTCGAGGTAAGCGGGCGTATTTCAAAATAAACTCAACTCAACTCATCTAACTGATATCCTTTGATCTTGATAATGCAGGCCAAGCATCAGCAGGATTCGGAACGACGCGCTAAGCAGACGACAGCGGCCGAGAAGAAACTTCATAAAGAGATTACACTGAAGCAGGAGGGCGATCGCAAGGTGTTCGATTTGAATCGCAAAAAGGAATACAAAGCGAACAAGGAGCGCTGGAAACGTGAACTCTCCATGGATGAGTCAACGCCAAAGCGTCAGCGTGATTTAACCTTGCAATCGCAAAAGGATAATCTAAAGCAGCACGAGGCCCAGGAGGAGCAACGCATGCTGCAAGCCCAAAAGCAATACATTGAGCTCGAGATGCGCAAATTCAAGCGAAGACGCATGATATTGCTGCACGAACTGGAGGATCAGCTGTTGCGCGATGTAAATATGTCAAACTAAACACACAAACATATACAAATTATATTATAAGCATACCATTTTGATTGCACGCAGGAGCTGAGCAAGAAGCAACAGCAGCTGGAACAGGCCCATGGCATGCTGTTGAAACACCACGAAAAGACACAGGAGCTGGAGTACCGCCAGCAGAAGAGCGTGCATCAGTTGCGCGAAGAGCAAGTGAGTAATGAGATGATGATCGGCTCAATCATTGACTATATCCATACCTATATATATTCATTCTACAGATAAATAAGCAGCACGACACGGAGTTGCACAATCAAAAAGACTACATGGATCGCATTAAAAAGGAGCTGTTGCGCAAGCATGCGCTCGAGCTAAGACAACAGCCCAAGAGCCTTAAGGTAAACACACCAAATCATTTCAAGGAACAACAACAACAACAACAACAAGAACAATTTAATAACAATTTAATACAATACAATACAGCAAAAGGAGCTGCAGATACGCAAACAGTTTCGCGAGACATGCAAAACGCAAACAAAACAATATAAACGCTACAAGGCGCAAGTGCTGCAAACGACACCCAAAGAGCAACAAAAGGAGGTTATCAAGCAGCTCAAGGAGGAGAAGCATCGCAAGCTGACGCTGCTGGGTGAACAGGTGATGATGATGATGATGATGATGCGAGCGTATAACAAACTCAATATATCAATTCTCATGCCCCTCTCATTTGCCTTCGCCTTCCTTTCGACAGTATGAACAAAGCATTGCCGACATGTTCCAAAGTCAAAGTTATAAACTGGACGAGAGTCAAGTGATCGAGTGCCAACGTACCAATGAGCAATTGGAATACGAACTGGATATGCTCACAGCCTATCAGAACAAGAACAAGAAGCAGGCGCAGGAGCAGCGGGATCGCGAGCGACGTGAGCTCGAGAATCGGGTCAGCGTGCGGCGTGGCCTATTGGAGAATAAGGTGGCTTTTCTTTTTTCATTTAGCTTATGCAATCAATATCAAATGTTATTTAATAATGTCCATTTTAGATGGATGCCGAATTGCAACAATTCAATTTGGAACGTGCCGAGCGCTTGCGCATGAAACACGAGAAGCATGCTAAAGAATTGGAAGCTTTTGATAATGAATCAATAGCCTTAGGTTTCAGGTATGAAACTGAATATATATATACACACAATATATATTTGAATATCGGATATTTCAGCACTTTATCATTAACTGAGGTATCACGCGAGACCTATCCGGATGAGGAGGGCAGTTTGTCTGGTTCCATGATTAGTTTAGCGCATAGCAATAGTTCAACAAGTTTTCCGGCTGGTTCGCTATAGCATAGGCAACAACAACAGCAACACCAACAACATAAACAGCAACAACAACATAAACAGCAACAACAACATAAACAGCAACAACAACAAGCACTGCAACAAGAAGAAGAACAACAACAACAACAACCATATAGTAATATGAACTATTATAATTTTAATGCAAATTTTAAAACAAACACTGCAACAAAAGTAACAACAAACAGAGCCGGACACAAACAACTATAACAACAACAATTACAAATAATATAACAATAACATATATATATATATATATATCGATTTATATATATAATACAAAAGCATGCGTGTAGCAGCACCCGAAAATAAACAACAACAAATTAATATAACTAGAGGAAAACAAAACAAAAAAAGAGAAACATCGTGAGAAATTTTCTAAATGTTGCTGTCATAATTTTGTACTCAAACGTAATCAATTCAAGCAAACAACAACAACAACAACAACAAACACCACATAATAATTAATTTAACAAAAGTTAAAACAAAATCAAACAAGCAAAAATATAAATATATATATAAACACACACATATATATATATATAAAACAACAACAATAATACATAATTTAAATGTAAGACTATTGTCAAACGCAAAACGCATAAAACAACAACAACAACAACAACAACAACAACAACAAACAGACAACCGCAAGCAACAGCAAAATTATCGACCTATGTATAACTATATATATATATATATATATATATATATATATATAGACACATATATGTGTATATATATATATATAGCGATCGACCTAAATGTGTGCAAAATGTTTAAGTTTTATTTTGAAATTTTGATATTATTACATGATAATTTAATTAATTTCTTTGTTATCAAACGACTCGATCGTCTATTGCAAAAAAAAAAAAAAAAAAATAATAATAATAATATAATATATATAAAAAGAAATCCAGAGTCCTTGAAGGAGTCGTTAAATACACGAAGATTCTGTTTGAACGGAGATTCTCGCCGCGAGGGACGCCATCGATTGCGCGCTCCACAGCACAAAGCAAGGCAAGCAGAGAGAGAGAGAGCGAGAGAGAGAGAGATGGAAGAGAGAGAGATGGAGATGGAGAGAGAGAGGAAGCGAGGATTTGCCCATGCCATGCCAGGAGCAGATCCAACACCAACTAATTTTGTTTGAGAAAATAGCTTGGCGCCATTTTTGCATGTTGTTGAAATCCAAATTTTCGACGTTTTTTTACGTTACGTTTTCTTTTTTTTTTTGATTTTTTTTTTTTGTATTTTATATCCGACTTGCAAATACAAAATAAATAATATGAAAAAAAATAAAATATAAAATATATATAACAATTAAAAGAACCACAACTAAAAGTAAGCCTATTATAGAATTAATTAATTCAAATTGCAAAATGCTTAGTCAAAAACAATAAAAATTGTATAGAAAATTAAATGCATATGAATGTTTAATTAATTGCAATTTATGTTTTATCTGACAGTTATTTTTTGTTGTTGTCGTAAGAACACACACACACACACACACAGACACACACACGCACACACGCACACACACACACACACACACGCACACCTATCACGAGCCCCGATCTTAAGATATCAAATTTAACATTTGTAGCAATCAAATTTTTAGTAAACAAAATGATAAAAAAGAAAAGAAGAAGCGAATTCCACAAAAACAAAAAACAAACTTTTCCGTTAGCAAATAGTTAATAATTTTATCCAACAATAAAGACGTGAGCGTGGAAGAAATGCGTAGATATTAATAAAAACATAACTGACGCATCGCACTAAAATATAAAATAATATCGAGATAACAAGAGATATATATAATAATAATAATAATAATAATGATCATTAGTATTATTCTAGTGCATACCTAGTTACTTTGGCATGGATTTAACAATGGAAAGAAATAACTTTGTAAACAGTTTTAGAAAGAGAAAGCAGCTAGAGCACGAGACAGACAGAGAGAGAGAGACAGTGAGAGAGAGAGAGAGAGAAGACAGAGAGAGAGAGAGAGAGTTAACAGCAGAACACAGAACATACATATGTAATATTTTTTATGTTAATAATATTGTTTTTTTTTTTTTTTAAATTATTATTAACAAATTGTATTTTTGAACAATTTAAATGATACACGTCACGTTAAATAAAACATAAAGTAAAAATGAGATGAAATGAGAAAAGAAAAATCAACAAATATGTACATATATATGAACTTTTAATATAATACTATAATAGTGTAGGGCACTAAAGAATATTATAAAACATTGCATAAGCTGACGAAATAAAAAATCAAAATACCAATTGGCGATTATTATAACTAGGGCAAATTGTTGTCCTTAGATATGCGACTATCTGCTTAATATTGGGCTCAAAGAATAATAATAACAAGTAAGAGGTTCTAGTCGGGAGCTCCCGACTAGGGGATACCCTGAACCCTCTTCTTCCAACATGTCAAGTTTGGTGACTCTAGCTCTTGTTATTTACAAAAATTGCTTAAAAAACAGAATTTCGATATACAATTTTATCGATTACTTGGAAACGGGGCAAGTTATCGTTTATCGGAAACAAACTCGATCTGCACCTACATCTAAAATTTCAAGTCTCTAGCTCTTCTAGGTTCTGAGATCCTTGCGTTCATACATGAGGACGGACGGACGGATGGACATGGCTAGATCGACTCGGCTATTGATGCTGATCAAGAATATACATATATACTTTATGGGGTCGGAGATGCTTCCTTCAATACAATATACCCTTTTTAGCCATTTTCAATGGGTTCAGGGTATAAAAAAAAGAACAAAACTATTCAAAACATTTTCCACATTCATATTTACAGAATATATAGAACTCGATAACTGATATCGAGAGTTTCTCTTCATATCGATAAGTTTTGGCACGCTAAGGCTCGAGCTGGCTTCAATACCTACCCTTCAGTTTCTATATATACACATATCCGGCAACTATATCGTATTAAAATTGAAGGTTTCTTTTTAATTTTTTAGTTTTTTTTATTGAACTCAATAAATTTGTAGCTGTATAGATGTACATACATATGTAGCCAGTCACAGGTCCAACAATATAACTCTTCCAAAACTATATCGATATACATGCATACATATGTATGTACTCATATACCTTGTACACATATAAACATATATATATGTATATATAATAATAATTTGAATAGATGTATGCGTTTAGTTTAGTTTCGAAATCGCGGAATGTAGTTCGATTAATTTTGTGTTTGCCCCAATGCAAATACATTTTGCAATTACAAATATTTCACCGGAGACGGGGACAACGACCATGTCGTGTATATATATATATATATATTGATATAGATATAATTGTATATATGTAAATATCTTTATGTATATGTGTGTAAACATGCGTAACATCAATAGGTTGAGCCTTGGATATAGGATTTCTGCAAACTACATACATACACATATGCATACATGCATATATATCTATATATAGTTGACATATAAAGGATTTCAAAAGCTTTTGCACTTACAAACTGTACACATATCAAATATATGCACACATATATGAGTATACATAAATACATTAACGGTTATTATATGCAGGCGTATTCTAATACATATACTTCGAAAGGTTTGCAATCTGTTCTGTGTATGTGTATGTGTGTGTGCATGTGCATGTGTAGGTGTTTAGGTGTGTGTGTAAATTATGTAGAAAAATAACATTCATTAAACTCTGCATATATATATATATATATAGTTGTAGTTGTAGTTAAGATATAAACTTTTCTAATTGGGCTGCTTGGGCGGCGGCTGCTCGGATCTGAAGAGAATGCTGCGCTGCTGCTTCGGTTGGTGGCGATGCTTTGGTCATGGCCTCAACGGGATGGAGGCGTTGCGTCCGCGCGTCAAGCCGCAGCCGATGGATAGAAGGTGCGCCTCCAAGCGGCTCAGGCGCTGCCTTCACATGCCCATCAAGCTGTCGAGGAATGTATGCTTGTTGATTATTTTTGTGGTGGCAATCACGAACTCCACATTGTTGTCCTCCTGGGCGGCCAGGAAGCGCAGCGCGGCAATTTCCGAGAATGTGCAGCCGCCCACAAAGCAGACGAGCACCACGCGTCTGGCGTCCAACAAAGATGACTCGTTGGGCGCGGCACCGCTGACGCCATGACGACCACCGATGCCAATCAGTTGCACCTGAAAGTCCTCGAATGTGGGACCCGGCAAATTGTTGATCTGGCTCTTGAGAGTCTGCCAACCAAGCGGCTTGAGCGAGTGCTCGACCAGACGTGCGGTGAGTGGTGCATAGAAGCTGTGCACATAGCTAATGTCCTTCGGATTGATCTCGACGCTGTCATCAACGGTGAGATGAAGGGTCTGAAGTGAGAGCGTGCATCAAAGTTAATAGTGTCAAGTCAAAAGTGAGCTACTCGCTACTCGCCACTCGCTACTCGTTCTTCTTTTTTACTCGCTACTCGTCACTCGCTACTCGTTCTTTGTTTTTATTGGCTACTTGCTACTCGCTACGCGTTCTTCTTTACTCGCTACTCGCTTCTCGTTCTTATTTTTTTCTAGCCACTCGCTACTTGCTCTTCTTTTTTACTCGCTACTCGCCAATCGCTACTCGTTCTTCCTGTTTACCCGCTACTCGCTGCTTACCTTGCGCAACACGGCGTATGCACGCGACTCGGTCCGGGTGCGTAGGAGGCCGGCTTTCTCCAGATTGCTGATCGTGAGCAACACCTCCAGCCCGTAGACCTGGGCCAGCTCGCGCTTGTAATCATTGAGGACCTGCTCCTTGAAACCGGAAGCGGCCGCACATTGCAAACAGATTAGACGCAATATATTGCGCAGCTCGGCCCGGCGTGCTATCTGATCCTTAATGTAGGCGCTGGCCTTGTCAATGTCCGCACAGATCATGAACTCCTGCTCGGCGGCCAGATCATCGTTGAACGAAAAAGCGCTCAGCAGTTCGTCGATGAGTCCAGCGATGGTCGTATGCTCGGATATTGCATTCTTCTCATTCAATAGCTGTTGCATACTCTCTTCCGTAAAGATCCGAATCTCCTCCGTCGAGCGATCCTTGAGATTCATCTGCCTTTGGATGTCCTTCACCTTGCGGGCCAACAGCAGGCGCACCTCGTTGAAGTTCTTGTTGCGCAGCTCTGCGTACAGCTGGTCGCCGGAATGGAGCAGTATGGTCTTGCGGCCCGTGTCGCCCGTTAGGCGTTCCAGCTTGTCCGGGTTAGTGGCTGAACCGCCGCTGCTGCTGCTGGCGCCGCCCGGAAAATGCTTGGACGGCAGCTTGAGCTTATTCTGGCGTATCTCAAAGAACTCATCGATGAGGCCCTCGTAGGTGAGCTGTGTGGCCAACGGTGTAAGCAGATCGATACCACGATCGAGCAGGATGAGCTGATCGATGGCGCCCTTGTCGCCATTGTAGAGCGACTTCTCGTCAATGGCCAGCTGCTTGGCATGATGCCAAACCTGCTGCGCCAGCACGCCCTTGCCATAGATCTTCGGTATGCGGCCGTATAGACGCTGCAGCTGGACCAGCCCGATGGCCGCCTGGTAGAGCGATGTGGTGTTGCCATCGATGCTGACATCGCGATACGCATGCAGCATTTCCATGCTGACCACGTCCGAGTCCAGCGGTAGAAAGTTCCAGGTCAGCTCCTCCAAACGGCCAAATTCGCCAATTACCTCCTTGTTCTCCAGCTGCTTGATGCACAAGCAGGAGCGCCGGGGAACAAACAAAATATGAAACTGACGACCCTGCTGCACATTGCTCTGCATGTGCGCGATCAGTTGATCCATCAGCAACACCTGCGGCCTCACAATATAGATGACATTGCGCATCTCGTTGGGTACGCGCAATTCGGGCTTCAAGAGGCGCAGCATAATGCCGCGATCCGTAATTAGCTTCGGTGCGATAACCAGGTCCAGCGGCCCAATCATTGCCTCCTCCAACACAATGACCTTGGTGCCCTCGATGGACTCCAGCTGCTGCACCAGCTCGCGCGAGGCTTGCTCCTGCAGCAGCTGCAAATTGACGCGTTGACTCCGCAAATAAGGAAACATGACGGATGCTCTATTGTTATTATTTTCTATTTTTTTTGCTGTTGTTTATTTTCTCTACTTTTGGGCGCCTGGACTTTGCGATTCGCGACTCGCGATTGGCGAGGCGAAGTTCTTCCTTTGCTTTTCAGTAGCTGTAGCTGTGTGTGGGCTGTAGCTGTAGCTGCGACGCCCACAGACCGCACGGCAGCTAAGCTAAACAGCTGTTCTGAACCTGCGCAGTAAGCAGTGTGTACACACTAAAATATATATATATGTACATATATGTGTGTGCGAATTTAAATTCGAATTAACGAACAAGTTATGTTTTATGCGTTTATTCATAATTGAATTATATAACATTATCTAAGCATGATATATCCATGTTGATTGCCTAATTGCTTAATAGACAACAAAATAGGTATTAAGCTTGATTTGAAGTATAATAAATTCTTTTAATTTGTTCATTCTAGTAGTTCTTAAACTCAATTTTCCTTGTAAATCTGGCATTTAATTATTTTGTGGGATGTTTTTTGATCTTAGCTGATTTTATGTACCTATTATTATAGTTTCAATTTATTTTAAACTTCTTATTTAAATTCGATACCAAGGCGCGCTATCGATTGATTTCTAATTGATGCATCGATACTTTTGACAGTCACAGCTTGTCAATTTGTTGCTCATCCCTACGAAATGTACAACTACAATTGAACTAGCAATATTTAAGCGTGTGATAGAAATTTCATATATTTTTTTGTCTAGTCTGACAGTTCGTCAGAGCAAAAACTGCAAAACGCCAAGCTTGCAACAAATCAGATTGCTTTCTTAATGGCAGCTAAAGGTTATTATTTCCAACAGAACCGGGTCATGCAGCAGCAACAGCGCTCAAATGTACGTGCCGCAATTGCACCTTACCGTAAGCCGCCCTACCGGCCGCAGGCCCTGACACAGAATCATATGATGTACTCATCCTGCCAGATGCCCAGCGATCCGCTCTATATAGACTTTAATACACCGACGCCAGCACCACCGGCGAAATCCGCGCCGCCAACACAATCGGCAACAGCCGGCAATGCCGGCTCCGGTTCTGGCAATGCAGATGGCGGCCAAAAGAAAAATATGAAAGGTAAACAGCTTAAAGGCAAACAGTCGCAGCAGCAGCAGCAGCAGTATCATCATCATCCGCACTACGCGTCACAGATGCAGCAGCTAGGTGGGGGCGGTGGGTGCGACAATAGCTGGCAACCGCATCCCAAGCAACGTTTTCAGGCGCCCAATGTCAATCGCTTCAATGGACCGCAGCGTAACGGTTACAACAGAGTACAAATGATGGGAGGCGGACGTCACATGATGGGTCCAATGGGACCACGTTGTGGTCCGTGTCCCATGCCGCCATATCCGCCGATGCCTTATCAAGCGCCCATGCCGCCGATGCGCTGTCCAATGCCACCGATGGGTGGCCCGCCGCCGCCATTTATGCGTCGCAACGGACGCGGCGGTCCAGCACTGCCGCCGCCAATGATGGGTCCGCACATGATGGGTGGACGCATGCCGCCGCGCGGCATGCCGCCCGTGCCGATGCCCTACAACATGGGCCACATGAACGGCAATCTGAACGGTGGCAAAATCAAGAAGCCCAATCCGAAACTGATCAAGCAGGTGGTCAAGGGCAAGAGCACAATCAAGACGCTCAAAAATCTGGTCAATCAGTATCCCATCGACAAGCCGTGGGTCAATGATGAAATACGTGCCGTGCACGACGCCAAGCTGGACATCGAGAATCGCCTCAAGGGCAACAAGGATGACAAACTGTTCGCCCAGTTCAAGGTGCAGCGCGACAAGTTTGTTCAATTGTACGAAACGGCGCGCGTATCCTATCTAAAACAGGAGGCCGCCACGGTGATGGCCAAGGTAAGCCCCAACTAAAGTCAAGCAAATAATATTAATTCGTTTCTCCTTCAATTCCCCCCCAAAACATTCCCTCAATCAACCAAGCAGGCAACTTTATTAGCCGGACGGGAGACCAGCTGCAAAGCGACAACAACTTTCCTTATCATATGCACATGTGGCTATCTATGAATCTCTGTTCACTTCAAGAAACATTACACACACACACACACCCCTACACACACACACACACACACACACCCCTACACACACACACACACACACACACGAAACATAATCAGGCACAACAAATTTAGCTTGGGTTCCATTCCTTTGAGTTTTATTCAACTTGAATTTGCAAATAGTTAAAAGTAGGCAATTGTTTTTGTTGTTATATATAACATAATATATATATACATACATATATATCGCTGGCATACATCAATACATTATTCTCTTGCAGGATGCCAAAGACAAAGACAAAGACAAAAATGCAAATTCAAATCAGAAGGTCGGAATTACAAAAGATGCAACAAGTCCAAACAAAGACCAAAACCTAAATCAAAACCAAAACCAAAATCTAAATCAAAAACAAAATCAAAATCAAACCGAATTAAATGCAATAAAAAATCAAGAGCCGGGCGAACAGGCAACTGGCAACTAAAAAGCAGAATATATCAATTAACTAATTTATTATAATGTAACTTCTTTCCTTTTGTCTTGAACATCGACTCAAGACATCCCTCCCAAAAAACCAAACCCAAACAAACCCAAACAAAACAAAAGCTAAGCCGTGAAAATACTTGAAACGGAAACAAATAGTTTTATAACAAACAAACAAAAATATTTCAAAACTATTAATAATCATTTTCTACAACTATTTTCTGTTGCATTCTTCATTTGGCGACCGAGAACTGAGCTTAATTCAACAAATGGAATGCAAATCAATAAAAAAAACAAAACAAAAAACAAAAACAAAACAAAATATAAACTATAGAATTCGAATAGCTGTAAATTGCATTCGTATTGTTTAATAACAAATTTAAGAAACCAATTTGATTATCAACTCAATTTGAATATTTGTTCATGCTAACGTAACGTAATATGATCGTAACGTAACGTAACGTCACGTCACGTAACGTAACGCATTGTATTTGTTAAATGTTAAGTTAAAAAAAAAAATATTTATTTATTGTAAACTAGTTAATATTTCCACTTGCTTTACCCAATTATTGTTGTTTTTTTTTTTTAAATCAAAACTAAAAAAAAACAACAAGATAAAGCTTTAAGAGATAAACATAATATTTAAATGTTTCTTGTCTTGTTTAATGAATTACACATTGTAAGCAATTTATTTGCTAAACAGTTACATTTTTGGCTTAATTGTACTTTTAAATTAATTCTTAAAAACTACAAATTAAGATTGCGTTTAAAAACGAATGCAAACAAAACAAAAAAACAACAACAACAACAACATGTATTGTCTATTTTGTGCATCGACGATTTGTTTTTGTGTTTTTTCTCCGTTAATCAAAACATCCGCATTCGCATCCGCATCCGCTTCCCACACACACACACAGCATAGCTTTATACTCTAACCCAACTAAAACAATATAGAAATATATATATTTATATAAATTGCCTATAGATCAAATCATTTTTGCAATTTCCATGTAAATACCTATAAAAATACACATGTATATATTTACATAACGCCTCTTAAGATTATGTGAATGCTATTGAAAAGATGATAACACATACATACACATACATAGTCGCATGTATGTGTGTATTCAAACTATACAAAATATACAAACAACATATACATATATACACAATTATACACACATGCATATTCTACTTATTTAGTACTCTTCTACCGTTATAATATCTTAGAGATGGGCACAATTAAAAACAAACACGAAGGTCACAGAAAACAACATATATCGCATTGCTCAAGCTGCAAAAAAGTAGTTTTTAAGCCTTTTTTTTTAGGTTTTAAGCCAGTTTCTCGTTGAAATTCCTATAAATTAGTTTATAATTAGGTTATCTTCTTTAAAAAAGGCCGCAGAGCAGTTTTTTTCACTCGCAATTTTTATTTATTGTGCACAAATTCAAGAATCGAACCTCAACCCGAACCAAAGCATATACATTATTATTGAAAGTAAACAAAATTTTGTAGAACCAATGTATAAATAACTTTGGCCCCAATTGTTGCCTTTAGCTAACCGATATTTGGCAGATGCCAAACTTTTGGTAGGGATCAAATTTAGCCCGCAGCCTGTTTAAGAAAATAAGTACATATATAGAGCTTACAATATTTTCAGTACAATGGGCTTAAGAAAAACCAACAAAAAAAAAAACTAAACAATACAAAAAGAAATGAAATTTTTATTAAAATGTTGAAAGTATATGAATATATATATATATATATGTAGTTAAGCACGTGGAAAAGCAGCCTAAATTGAACCAGCGAACTTTTTGCTGCTGGTTCTAAAATCCAATAATCCACAAAACTTAGACAAAAATTAGAAATTCAGACTCATATTATACTAAAGCCTGAACTAAATCAACTGCCAAGTCGAGAAGTTGACTTCTTCTTGACCCCATTTATTACATATACATATAATCTCGATCAGATATTATATATATACATATAGGAAGATTCTAGTTATAAATTTGATATAAAATATTTCGATTCGGGCTGGGGTTCGTTTAATATTGTACAATTTAAATTCATCAATTAACTTGCCAAAAATACGTATTATTTATATTGTTAAGATTAGCCTAGAATATTCTTTACAATTGTTCGCTTTTGTTGTGGTTTTTCCTATTGAAAAGTTTCTTATTTGAGTTGATTTTTGTTTGCGCAAAATCTAATTGGACTTTCTGGCAAAACTTTAACTTGACTTCTTACGCCCATCTCAAGTCTCTTTCGCTCTTCACGTCAATTTCCACCAATGAAAACGGGCTCAAGAAAATGTTCTACACCCACACACACACACACACACACACACACACACACACACACACACACACACACACACTACACACACGCATTTGTATCATATCATGAGAATTGTCTCTGCCGAATTACCTGCAATTGTCTCGAGGACCGTTTAAATTCCTGCCGCTGAACCCCGCCGCTTCCTTTGAATGACTGATTGATTGATTGATAAAAAGGCCCTCCCCCTTTCCCCCAAAAGAGCCCCCCTCCTGCCTAGTTGATCAAGTTTTTGAAATAAAATCCAAAACAGATTATAAACAGCGAACTTTTAATGCAGTTTTGATTGGGTTGTTTTCAATGTTTCGCCTGTCATTACGAACTTTCGGTTATATAATGGTCTATAATAGAACCCGTAATTGTCCGACAGTTGTCGGACAGTTGGACAACTTGAGTTGGAAGGCTATAAATGCCAGTGTGCCGGGCGGAAGGACACCAAAAAGGCTGGGCAGACAACGATGGACTATTTGCAGCTTATCAAAACGGATGCGGAAATGGCGAGGCGAGCGGATGAGAATGAGAATGGGAATGGGAAAGAGATCTGGCAACTGGACACGCACGATGCGGTGCGGTATCATTGGCGGGTCTGGGAGCTGACCGGCCTGATACAGCCGGCGGGCATGTCCCGGCCGTTGCATCTGCTGCGCGCCATACTGATCAATGCGCTGGTCACACTGCTATTTCCGGTTACGCTGCTGGCGAAGCTGTTCTTCACGTACAGCCTGCAGGAGCTGTGCGAGAATCTGACCATCACCATAACGGACATTGCGGCCAACTTCAAGTTCATCAATGTGTTTCTGGTGCGCCGGCAGCTGGCCGAGATCCGGCGGCTGCTGCATCAGCTGGACAGACGGGCGCTCGGCGTGCAGGATCCCGAGGAGCTGCAGGCCCTCCGACTGGCCGTACACATGGCACGGAACAGCTTTCGCATATTCGCCGGCATCTTTGTGTTCGGCACCGGACTCAGCTGTCTGCGCGTGGCAATCGCCCGGGAGCGTACTCTGCTGTATCCGGCCTGGTTCGGCATCGATTGGCAGCACTCGGATGCGGCGTATTTGTGCATCTGCGGCTACCAGCTGTTCGGCTTGGCTGTCCAGGCACTGCAGGACTGTGCCAATGACTCCTATCCGCCGGCCTATCTGTGCATACTGACGGGCCACATGCGTGCTTTGGAGCTGCGCGTCCGCCGCATCGGCTATCCGGCGTGGAGTCCACGCTCGGTCCCCGGCGATGATCACCAGCGCTGGCGTCGTGCTGCCCACGTGGAGCTGTGCAGCTGCATCGATGACTACATCAACATCATCAAGCTGCACGCGATCATTCAGCAGATCTTATCGATCGCCTGCCTGGCCCAGTTCATCTGCTCCGCGGCCGTTCAGTGCACCGTGGGCATGCACTTCCTGTACGTGGCGGACTCGAACGATCTGTCCGCCATGGTGCTGTCGATGGTGTTCTTCATCGCCGTCACCCTGGAGGTGTTCATCATCTGCTATTTTGGGGATCGCATGCGCGGACAGAGCGAGCAGCTCTGCGATGCCTTCTACGCCTGCAACTGGGTGGACCAGACGCCGCAGTTCAGACGCATCCTGGTCATCACCCTGATGACCAGCCAGCAGACATTTTGCATCTATGCCGGCGGCCACATAGCCGTCACCCTCAAGACATTCGTTCAGGTACACACACATTTCTCAATTGTCAACTCCAGTCTATTCATTGGGATTTACTTCCAGGTCATTAGATCCACCTGGTCCATCTTCACACTGCTGCTGAGAGCCAAGTAAGCCACCAGGAGCTGGCCTGAGGGTGCATATAAACACGTTCTCTGCCCAACCCCAACAGCTTATCCAACTTAACTCTGGTTATACCCAGATCCCTGCAAAGTAATGCCTTTGGCAGCATGTTATTCAGGTAAACCTAAAGTAAACTCCCAAAAAAACTAAAGATACCTGGGAAAGTATTAGATAAAGCTTTGGCATAAGAAGAAAACTTTAGATCTTTGCAAACATAACTATACAAATATATATTGCATATATAT
Organism: Drosophila ezoana; assembly: GCA_035045725.1. NCBI lineage: Eukaryota > Metazoa > Arthropoda > Insecta > Diptera > Drosophilidae > Drosophila > Drosophila ezoana. The sequence continues at coordinate 6,279,517 of JAWNOU010000058.1, forward strand.
TTCTGATGGGCATATTTATTTTCGTTCGAGTTTTAAAGTATATATTTTACATAGATCGATCGGATAAAATGCATACAAATATATCCAAAACTTTAAATTTCGCTCACAATATGTTTCAACCGCGTATTCCGCCAAAGAGGGTGGATTTTGCGAAAAGTGTGAAACACTGCTCAAATGATTTTGCAGGTGGAAAAACAATTTTAGCCTGCACTTAGATCACATAAACTAACTACAATACAACTTTCAGTTTTTTTAGCTCTGGAAGTTTGGACCGATCGGAACAGATATATATATATATATAGTTATATTATAAAGTAATCCTTTGCCACCTTAAACGCACACAAATGTAAAAAAAAAAAAATTTAATAAAATAAAGCACTGCACACAAATTGCATTTAGATTTTTATTTTGAAAGTGTAAGAGCTGGCAGGGGTAAGAAGTGGGTGAGGGAGGAAGGGGAAGGGGGGTTAGTTGCCTTTCTATGCATCAACTGCAGTTGGAGGTGGTTTGATATCTTCAGCTGGAGCTGCTGCCGCTGGCTCAGTGTCCGTGTCACTGCCCTTTTGCTTCTTCCACATTTTGGCGGCGGCAAGGAGCTTGAGATTTGGTCGCGCCATCTCATCCTCGGGGAATACATAGTCGAAGATCTCCTCCCAGCCCTCCTCGACGCCGTCATCGGAGACGATCTTCTGTCGCCGCTTGATGCGACGCGGCATCTTGTCGAGCACCTTTTGCAGGGATTGCGCATCGTTCACGTTGCGCTCAAAGTCCCGCCATGCCTCCAGCAGCAGGACACGCGACTCTTTGTCGTTCAGCTGGCGCAGCATATCGTTGGCACGCTCGTAAATGCGACGTGCCAGGCATATGCTCATGTCGGCATCCGCATCCGATTCGCCATGACTGACGCCCATCTCGAATTTGGCAAACGATATCCACACCTTGACATGCTGCGTGCGTTCCAGCAGCCGCTCGTATAGCTGGCGAGCCAGCTCCGTTTCGCCGAGGGCGACCTCAAAGTCAATGTACGCCTTCCAGAGTAGCTCGGGCATATCCAGGCGCGGCTGCTGCACGGCCAGCTCGAAGATGGCCCGTGCACGTTCCGTATCGCCCAGCAGGTTCTCGAGCTCGGCAAATTTCATCCAGGTGACACAATTCTCGGGCCCAAACTCGAGAAACTTTTCATATAGCAAACGACAGCGCTCAAATTCACGCAGCTGTATCTCCAGATCGATATAGCCGCGAAACAGCTTATCTCTGGGGCACATGCCGATGGCCATGCCGAGAGATTTGCGCGCCTTCTGCAGTTCCTTGCAGCGCAGCTCGAACTGTGCGTAAAGCAGCCAAACTTTGCTGAACGTAAACTGTTTGTGCGGTATCAGCTCCAGGCAGGTCTTGTAGATGTCCCGCGTGCGGCCGACATCCTCCGCCTCGAGCTCCTCGTAGAGCGCATAGTTGATCCAGATATAGATGTAGCGGCGCCAATAGTTCTTCTCCTTGGCCGGCGGCACATTGGCAATGGCGCGCTCGTAGGTCTCGCGTATTTGGTCCTTGTCGCCCTCGGCCTCGATCAGGCGTAGATAATCAAACCAGGCATCGTAGTTGGTGGGATTGGCGGCCACCTCCTGTTCGTATTGATGCTTGCGCTTGGACACAATCACATCCTCGATGCCCGCCCGGTCGCCATACTTTTTCTCGTGTATGGTGTAGGCCTTGAACAGCTCGGGCGTCCGATCCTTGGGCAGATGATCCAGTGCATATTTGTAGATAATGCGCGCGCGCTCATGCTCCTTCTGGCCCTCCTCGAAGCGTGCAAAGGCAATGAACAAACGCTCCTCAATGTACTCATCCCCAAAGAATTCAACCGCACGCTCAAAGACACGCCGAGCGCCGTGTATGAATCCGTGCGTCTCCTCGAAGCGCGCAAACTTGATCCAGTTCTTAACATCGGGATGGACGTAGACGAACCGTTCGTAGACCTCGCGGGCACGATCGATTTCCTTGTAGCGTAGCTCAAAATTCACGTACGTCTGCCATGCCTGCTCCTCCGGCTGCCATTCCATCCAGCGCTCGAAGACTTGCCGAGCACCGGCCACATTCTCGAGCATCTCCTCCATGTAGGTATACTTGTACCAGAACTGATTGACGCGTGGCATTATGGTGACGGCACGATCCCACAGATTTCGTGCATGGTTCACCTGTTTGTTCTTCATTTCCATTTCGGCATATTTCAGCCAGAGCGTTACATTCCGATGCTCGTTGTCCAGCGCCCGCTCCCATATGGAGCGTGCACGCTGTATCTCCTGCTGCTGCTCCTCCCATTGTGCGTACTTGATCCAGTGGCTGACCACCATGCGATTTTTGCGTAAGTTATCCTCAAACGTTTTACGTTTCCTCTGCTGGTAATCGGCCAATTCGGCGGGATCGGAGATTTTCTGTTTCGGCGGCGGCGGCAGTATCTCCAGATCGCGCTCTTTCGCCTCGCGCAGCAGCTGCTCTGCGGTGATTTGCACCTCGGCTGGCGCTTTGTTTTTCACCTGAAAGCAAAACGTTTTTGGTTGAGCTGCACTGCATTCGGTAAATTAAACCACATACCTTTGCAACCTTGGGCATTTTCTGTGGCCGTTCCATGTTTAGTTTGTTGTTGGAATCTTGTCAAAACAATAAAATTTCGCTTTGGAGCACTTTAATTGTAGTTTCTTTAGCAATCTGTTCGGCCGCTGCTGCTCAAAATAAATACGGCTTTAGAGATGCGCCAATTGCAAATGCTTCTTCTTCTCACTATTTTGGCATTCACAGTGCAGCGTCAAAGCTATCGAGTCGCGGCGATCAAATATGACATGTATCGATTACAGGAACAGCTGCATCGATAACTTTTCATAAACGTATTTAAAGTAAAAGTAAATGTGTGCTTCATTTTGCGCATTATTTAACTTGTTGTGAATACATTGTTATATTCTCTTGTCAGCGTATTCGATATTTGTGCGCAGGTAATGTTGCATTTAGAACTGTTTTAAATAACAATAAGCTTTAAGAACTTCATAAGGCATCTGTTTAATAACCCTTCAAAGGTTTCAAATATTATATACAAACACACATACATTGCAAATGCAAAAGCTACACAATTATAAACAAATTCAAATAATACATCTAAAAAAAAAATGTCAACTGGTCTTTGTGCAGCCGCCTTAGTTAAACAGCTTCCACGATTTACCGTTACGCTTCTCGGGCTTCTCAACGTGCCAATGATTGGGATCCATTAAATAGTCCCTACAAAAAATATAACATTCGGTCATCCACATATATCCGTTGCATATGCTTATGCTTCTTCAGGTGTACTCACCGCTTCTCGGCCAGAACCTTTTGGGTCTGCTCGCGCAGCGTGGCCAGCGATCCGGCACAGCCGCCGTATTCCTCGGGCAGCATCATGCGCGGCACGAACGTGTACAGCGACTCAATGTTGGATGTGTGAAATCTTATCTGGAATGGAAGGAGTTCGAGAACAGGCCAAATATACTTGATGATGGCACGCACCAGTCTGAAGACCTCGTCGCTAATGAACGGCTTCACCACGCTCACAATGCGATCCAGATACGTGGGACAATTGATCATATGGATGGCTTTGAGGCGCACTGGGAACGCCACCTGCAGGAACTTGATGTAGGCACGCAGCGTACTGATCGTAAGACGCGATATGTGGCGCATTGTGGTGCCCTTCATATCGAAGATTTGCACCTCGCCCTCCGACAGCAGCTCGGGTCGAGCCGGATCATCGACCGTTACGAAGCGGCAGTCGGTGACCATAAAAAATGCGCGCGTATCCTCCGTATGATGCATCTGCAAAGGCAATGCTGATCAGCAGTGCGCCTAGAAATTAGATCAAACTGTAGTCGTGCTTACCTTGGACGGTTCAAAGTCCTTGAAGCAGTACAGCGAGACCTTGTAGTTATCCGGCGTCAGACCCGGCAGCGGTAATATATCCCTGCAATCGAAAGCTAAGACTATACGACTATACTATATTATACTAAGACATACGCATAGTCAAAGGTGCGACGACTGTCCTCGTCGAGCGGATCCCGTTTAATAAACAGATGGGGATGCTTGTTGCGCAGCGCATAGTTCACCTCGATGAGCTTCTTGGCGTCCTCCACATGGCCGTACATGCACTGATAGAAGCGGCGCAGCAGCAGAGGCTCTGCCAAAATAAATATGCACAAGTATGTTTATATTTTAAAAATATTTATATATATATATGTATATAGATGGGACATGACGTAACGGCTGCCCAGCATACAGTATATGGGCTATTAAAATGACCGAAATACTTCTCTGCCTACTAACGACCTCATTAAGTATTATTGACGTACGGTTGGGTCGATGGAGGCGAGAGTTTACATTCGCTGGCAAAATTTCAACAATACCCCCCAATACGCCCCCTTAGTCAGCAACCCCAGCGCCAGGCAGGGCATTGCATCATTTGCCCGACAAGATGTTTACCAATTTCTTGTGGCAGATTCTCATTGCAAGCAAACCATTCGCAAAGCTCGGCCAAATCACGATCGCGTCTCAGCTGATTCTCACTTTCACTATCGCCGCTCATGCTTCAGTTATCGAGTTATCGAAGCGAAACAGTAAAAGGTACTCGTACTCGTGTACTCGCAATCGGTATCGGGGTATTGGAATCGGAATCGGTTTTCAAATGCGTGCGCAGCGAACCGTTGCGTTTGAAGCCTGCTGCCCAACTGACTGGCCCAGCGTCGCCTTAAATATTTGTTTCCATTATTCGTGTACATATTTAAATGCGATTATTGATTGATATTGCGTATACGTACGCACGTACCATATTTTTTAAATTGCTTTCCGCTTCCATTTGCCATTTGTGGGCGCTTAATAGTGCCCAAAAAATGTTGCGGTTGGGCTCATCAGTTACAGCTTCTGCGCATCAATCTAATCACCTGGTCGTGCATTGAATTCACGCTTGGCACACCAAATTTTGAATAATTTTCAACTGATTTTGAAATCGAAACCGAAACCGAAATCATTATGAATTCAAATATGAACAGAAACGCGATGCCGTTTGATTTGATTGTTAATGGGTTTTACACTAAATAGCCAACATTAGGCCATGTTTACGATCTGAAACAATAAATTTTATGTGCACACAAATAAACACATAATGGACCATTAAAACTTGAACTGTTTGAAGCTCTCTCTCTTAGCATTTGCGATAGTTTTGGCGCAAATCACCAAAAGCCATGCCCCGCTGCCGCATCGCGAGTGCGAATCCAACGCGCAGCAGGTCCAGACAGAGCACCAACAGGTTCTGATACCACATGAACGTATTCAGCATGGAGAGTGCATAGAGCAGCTTCGATGTGGCCACCATTATGGATATCAGGCAGCCCAGCACAGCGCCAGTTCGCTGCAGCAGCCCCAACACAATCAGCAGGCACGTGGTGGCCGTCATCATGATGCTCAAGTGTCGCTTGACTGTCGCCAGCTCCGGCTGGATCAGTGAGTACGACAAACAGATTCCAATCAGCAGGCCAATTAGCAGCGTCCTGCGCCAAATGCGGCGCTTGTAAGCCGGCTTCGCATACCCATAGCACATGCCCAGGAAGACCAGGTTCACCGCCAGACTGCTGCCATTGATCTTCAGCATGAGCCGATCGCCGCCCAGCTGCGCCAATCGCATGCCCAGCGCGGCCAGCACCAGGGCGCCCAGCAGCGGCCTTATGGAGATGGCCCCGTTGCTGCGATCCGACTTCATGCGGAACACCAAGCCCAAGCCCCGCAGCAGCTTTACACAGCTCAGTGCAATCGCCAGATGCTGCAGCTGTCGCCTGTGGGGCTGCAAAAGTGCGCCAATTGTCTCCATTTGCCGATGGAACCAATTTTTCTTGAGCACATGCAAACGATTTGGAAAATTTTAGGTAAAAACAAAATACATAAAAAATCCCGAAACTGGTTTAGAAAAACAAAAACAAACAAAAATACTTTATTTTTTTTTTTGTAAAACCTCAAGCACATTTCATTTCAATGTAAAATTCGGTGCTCATGTGGCAAGCACTTGTACAACAATTTAAATAAGCTAAGTTTTAAACATTATAATCACAATTGCGGCAATAAGTTTGTACAAATTTGTATGGAGCTCCATTTTAGAACCAGGACCAGCGACTCTTGCTGCCCGACGTCACCTTCCAATATTTATCATCGCTCAGATATGCGCTGGAATCGGAAAATATATTAGGTTCATTCATAAATATAAAAAACATTTTGGATACGTCTAGTCGCCGAGTATTCACATTCTTATTGTGACGTCTCCAGCTCTAAGCTTCGAGCTATGGTTAAAAACGCCATCTGAAAATCGATAGTTATCGATTTCGTGGCAACTTGGTGAGCTATCAATCATTTGAAATGAACTTGATCTGTCTCTAGCTCTTGTGGTCTCCGGATAAGGCTCTCATTCGACTCTGCTATTGATGCTGAGCAAGATTATAAGACTTTAGGGTCTAAGGGTCTACTAATTGGAGCCCTGCCCCGAGTAAATCTAAACACGTTTCGGATACTCAAACAATTATTGCGCTCGAGTCAGTCAAGACTCAAAGTTATTCGGTTCGAGCTGTTCGAGTTGAAGAGAACGGATTGATTCATTCGACGCGACCTGAATAAATCGGTTCAAGCGGAAAAATGAACTCGAGCCCATCGAGCTCGCTTCAAACTTTCTGGTTAGCTCGAACATGTTGCAAGTCGAGCTTCGTTTGAATGAATGTTCTCGGGTGGTATGAATCGTCATTTCGAACAAAGCATTTCGGTTAAATCGTTTGAGTAGCCGAATTTAAAGCAAAGCAACTAATCGATGCAAATAAATCAGCCAGTTTTACAATAAGTTGTAATTGGATAGTTCCTACTTCGGCGGGTTCCCACATCCGATCAATATGTATCTATCTATCCCTTAAAACTGCACGGACTTACGTTTTATCCTTCATGATTTGCAACCAGTGCTGTTTGATTTCGGCAATTGTGCCAGCCTTACCGCCGTATTCCACGGGCAGCATATCCCTGGGCACCAACTCATAGAGGCTATCCATGCCCTCGGTATGATAATTGATCTGGCAAATATTAAGATATTAATCGGCTAGAAATTAAAGTCGCTCACATACCATTTGGTAGACCTCCTCCCTGATAAAAGGCTTCATCATGGCCATCATGCGGTCCAGAAACGACGGACAGTTAATTATGTGTATGGCGCGCAGACGCGACGGATATGCCTCCTGTAGAAACTTCATGTAGACTCGCAGCACAAAGATCGAAACATACGCCAAATGCCTCATCGTATAACCATTGATGTCAACGATCTGGACATCCCCATCGGCTATATCATCGTCAACAATGCCAGTGGCCTGGCCATGGACAGCATCTGTTGTCGGCCTTTCTACATCTGGTTCGGTGAAGCGTGCATCGGCCATCATAAAGAAGATTTTGCTCTCCTCCACGGAGTTGCGCTAGGGTTTGAAAATTTGGATATATATATATAGATATAAATAGCTCTAAGATCTACCTAGACGGCTTTATTCGAAATATTAATAGCACTTGTTTTCAGCTATATTTCACCCGTGACGGTGGATTTTAAAAATCCATCAGTGAAAAAATTATACAAATCGGACAACGCATACTTTCCACCAATAAAGGTGGATTCGCGGAAATATGTGAAACATGTTTTCAATGCATTTTCACTCACATATTTAAAAAAGAGTTGAAAGCAAAACGGATGAAAGACAAACAAGTTGCTTGCCACAGTTTCCACCCATGTTCCAGCCGCATGGATGGAATTGTAAATAACTCAAACGTGAATTCAGCTGAACATATAATCAAAGAGCAACAGCTAATCAGTTAGTCTGTCTAGCACTAGCACAAAACAGGTTGATATACTTGTATATAAATGAATATGTAGAGTCCAAGTTTACCGTGCTGGGATCGAGGTCGGCCATGCGGAATAGTAGCAGCTTATGCCGTTCCGGTGTGACGCCTGGCAGAATGAGTAAATCCCTGAAACCAAAAGTGTTATTATTAAGAGAATAACAATGATTTTGAATAGAAAGTTAAAGTGGTTTTTGCCTTACGATACTTTCAGGCCCTTGGCCGTCGTCTCGTGCTCCATGTTGCGATCCAGAAATATATTCGGATTCTTATTGCGCAGACTATAGTTAAGCTGGATTAGGGTTTTTGTCTTTTCCACTTCATAGTGCATGCACTTGAGAAAGCGTAGCAATACGATCGGCTCTGCAGTAAATTATTAGAAATGCCAGTCAGTACAATTATCTTTTCCATAAGTTATATATATGTACATATGTATAAAGTAAAAACAAAAATCGACAACAGACGCTGTTGTTCGCATGCGGAATTTATATTTGTTATATGCATACCCTTGCTGTGGGTATAAAAGTCTTATCGCGAACTGTGCAACACAAAGAACTAGATGTCTAGCACCTGATAAAGTATATATAGACACATATATGCTTATATTCTTGATCAGTATCAACTGCCCAAACATCAGAGCAATGCCCCAGCCTGGCTTCATCTCTGTAACTTAAAGAGAAAGATATATACTTTCGATGCACATGCTGGAATCGGGCGCATATATCCCTGAATAACTCCTTTTGTTTTTCAAATTATCAAACTTGGCATTTGTTTAGTTCTTTCTTCCACTCTTGCTAAATACGCTATGATATACATCTTAGCCACATCATATAGCAGAATAGGAAGTATCTGTCGAAATATGAGTTTTAGTATGGAATACTATTCCGAATTTCCCAACTGATCTAATCACATGCCAGTCAGAAATCGGTCACCCATCGGATCAATGGATTAGAATATAAAGTTTATCTATTGAAGAACTACAAAGCGTATTCGACCTCTGCAAGGGTATTTAATCGTTGACTTCCCAAAGTCAGCTGTTTTTATACCCTTTTACAGAGCATTATAATGTTATAATGAAATGTGTAGAAGGAGACATCTCTGTGCCTATAAGGTATATGTTATATACAGCTTGATCAGCTTGAATAGATAAAGTTGTCGATCTGTGTGTGTTTTAGCCAACCAACACTTGTTTCCAGCTCTATTTTACCTGTGACCGTGGATTCTAAAATAATCCATAAGTGAAAACAACGCATACTTTCCACCCATAAAGGTGAATTCTTGTAAATATGTGAAACATGTTTTCAATGCATTTTCACCGACATGTCGTAAAGTTGATTCTTGCATGGAAAACTTCTTTGTTTGTCAAGATATCTATATTTAAATTATGCTGTAAGCGAAATCTTATCAAGATCGCATTACTATGCTATATAGCTCAATCGGAAGAATCGGTTGAAAAATGAGTTTCTGTATGGTTTTCTGTTTTCTAATATGTATAAGCCAGGGTATTCAAATCTTCGGTGTGCCAAAGGCAGCCTTTACTCGTTTCGTGTTACTTTTAAAATAGTTTTCTTTGGTTTTTGTTGTTGCTGTTGTTGTTGTGTTTAGTAGCCACATGCACTATCACGTTTAGATTTATCTATACAATTACTAGTGCCTGTGGCTTGATTGTGTTGATAAGACTATCTGGAAGGCATTCGCTTGACCAGATGCGTTGTTACTTTACGTTAGTTATGCCAAATTGCGGCACTTAACTCCTGCCTAACCCGATTTAAATAAACGATATATATAGAGTCCCTTATTATTGCGTGTGGAGTGGATATTTTGGGGTATTCACCTATTTTGTCGGGCAGGTTGGGTTCGTTTTCGAACCAACTCGAGAGCTCGCTTAACATGGCCTCCACTTCTTGGCCCGTTCTCGCTGTTGTTGTTGTGGTTTCAGTTGTTTCTGTTGTCATCATCTTGTTGTTGTTGTTGTTGGCCAACTTTGAAGTCGCCGCCTGACGCAATGCACTGCGATCCCCTTCGATTTCGCCGAGCAACTGAGCAGCGGCAGTGCCAAAAATCGCGCCGTTCAATTGATAAAGCCCCTCGAAAGCTTGTTTGCCCTATACAAATACACACACACACACACGCACACAGAGCGACTCACCAACACACGCACACAGAGCGACTCACCAACACATGCACACACACACGCACACATGGACACAGTCATAAAACGGTTTTATGCCTGTATTCTATGCTTAATTGAAATATTGCCTGCCGCCTGCTCGCCTCCGCTTGTGGCTGAGAGGGGCTGTCGTGCGGTGGGGGGGGAGGGAGGCAGGGTTAGCTGCTTAATAAGCTTAATGGACGCCAGCTTAAAGTCATTTTTGAGCCCAGCACGCGCTGCACTGCGCTCTCTTTCTCGCTTGCACTCGCTTGCCCTGCGACAGGTTTGAGCTTTGGCGAAAGCTTCGGCGTCGTGAATGGCGTTGTAAGTAAACAATTTAAGCTCTTTGCTTGACCCTAAATGCTGACACTGACCGTCAGAAATATGTGCACAAGCAGTTGGAATGTGCCTCCTATACCCTGTAGTGTGGCGTATATTGGTTTGTAGGCTATGTCTGCATCAGACAGTGGGAAATCTGTAACAAATTTGAGTTAGTCTTTGTTTGTTACACTTTTTTTTCGGGAGTTCCCGAAAAGCCCCGTCTTAGCGTAAGCCCCCATAATATTGGTAATAATATATATATTGGTATTTGCGTACTCACCTGTAAATTCACACGCACGATTATTTGATTGCCATCCATCAGCAGGTGGGTGAGGAACTTTCATTTAAAAACATCACTGAAAGAACACAAAAGCAAAGAAATATACACATACGCATATATATGTTCATACACATATATTATATACACCATACAAACATATTAATACACATACATACCAACGTTCATGAATACAAACAGACATGTACATACATACATACATACATACATACATACATACATACATACAAACAAACATACTAACATACAAACATACATGCATATACCTATATACATACTTACATACACACGCATATATATACATACATACGCAAATACATACTTACACACATACATATACATACATACACAAAATCTTGCATGCATACATATACCTACATACACACTTACATACACACATATACATACATTACATATACATACATACTACATACGTAAATACATACTTACACACATATATATACATATGGGCAAATCTGTTAGATTTTAAGAGCTAGATTCCTCAAATTCTTCTTCATCAGGATTTGGACATCTCGCAAACCTTCAAAAATATATACAAATATCCCAAGCTGTTTCGCAATTAAATTTCAAATGCTGAAACTATAAAATATATCGATAAATTGTGATTGAAAGATTTGGCTCTTTGAAAGGGTGTAACAAAATGGCCCGCCCGTACAAAAACTTTTAGCGGCCAGTGTCCGATCTGCAGGCGCAAATGGAGCAAAGTTCAATGTGGATAAACGCTTTATTGATTTTGTACACATATAAATAAGTTGTCGTATTTATTCATAAGTTGTTTATACTTAGATGTAATATGTATACTATGTGTGTGTGGCATGTGCTTAACAATTTGCTTGACCATTTAATTAATTCGATTTTATTGAATTGTTTTTTTGTTTAGATATTTCTTTGGTTAAACTCTAGTTGGTTTTTATTAGCTGTGTTTTTCTTTTTCTTTTGCTATCACTGACTTTTCTTTTAAATATTTATTTATTAGTTTCTTTTTTAATTTGCACATTTTAACTCTTGTATATTTTGGGTATTTCCGCTTCCCTAAAACATCTATTAAAAAAAAAAAAAAAAAAAAAAAATTTACTCAAAATGGCGTTCAACAGTGTAAATAATATATTTTTTTTGAAATACGTTTATGAAAAATGCTTTCTACGTTTTCCTGATCCGATAACTGTCCATATAAAGTCTCAATTACAAAAATGTATTTGTTTTTCTTTTGTTAAAAGTTTGTTTCTGCGTAAAATGTTAACATTGTTCTTAGACCTTAGGATTTCACCTTTGCTAACCTAGCGAATATATGTACGTTTATTTTTCAAATGGAATTTGCATTGTATTTTTTCTTTTTTTTTTCTTGATTCTCTTCGACAGTTCGACATTTCTCTAACGAAACCAATTCGCAATTACATCAAGAGCAACATTATGACATATACTAAGCACGATTTAACATCCATTTACATTCTAGGAGCTAACACACATGTTTCTATCAAGTTCACAGCAATTCAGGGCTTTTTTTTTAAGGTATTTCAATATTTCGAATACTTCAGGCATGTTTCCAGTTTCGATTTCTCATCGAATTTCAGCTAATACCATTTGATCGAAATTGGAGAGAAATTGAAGCTTGGAACCGAAACTGAGTTTTATTTCGAATACAAGCTTTTAATTTCTCTTCTAATGAGCCGAATTAAATCGAAAATAGGGTTTTACTTGTCCTGTTCATGATTTCGTTTTCGATTCCGATTTAGAATACATATATATCTCTTTTTTTCGATTTCTTGGAGCGTGAATTCGAAGACGAGAACAAAGTGCGACAGGGCTTTTCTGGTTTTTGGATTCCATTGAGATACTACTAACACTTAATACCTGATCGAATTATTATTATCAATCGACTATATTTTCCCGAAGACGGAATTGAATCGAAAACGAAATACAGAACGCGACGCTTTACTTATATTTTGTTGTATCTAGCAACTAGAGAGTCACGCTTTACACTTACATCGAGGAATATATAGGACATATTTGTTTCGCTTAATAATGCCAATTAGAATTCTTCAAGCTAAGCCTAAGCATTATCCATTGGCAACAACGAGAGGAACGCTTCTAATTATCCTATATGTATATATGGGCCAACTAATCAGATAGGCTGTGGACTTGTCTAGTCCAAATTTCGTAAGGATTTGGAACAACATTGTTGGCACTGGCACATGTTTTGGTTAGATTTATAGATACAATAAGATATATATTATAGATATACAATACATATATATAATAAATATATATGGAGATATATATACATATATATATATATATATGTATAGGTATATAGACAGTGAACAGTTATGGACTTGGGGTCTAGCTTTTGGTTTGGACTAAGCGCTCCAAATGTTCCAAGTGTGGATCTTTGGCATAAAAAATCAAATATTGCAAGAGCTATCCCTACCTCTCGCTCGCCCTCACTCTCTCTCCCTCACTCTTTCTCCCTCTCGCTCCTTGTCTCTTTGAATACTGGTTAGATTGGCATGGACTGCGGCATGGCTGGGGGCCCGGCTTCGTGTCCGTGGGATGGGTGTCCTTGCTGTTATGCTGTCGTTATCAGTCGCTTGGCCTGTGACCCCGGTCGCCCGGTACCGCATCTACATGGTGTGGGTGCGTGCCACAGTGCCACGCCCCCCCCTGGACTAGCTGAAGTAGTTGCGTCATAAGCTGATGAGCGTCGCCTTCCGGTGCGCCTCCAGTCGCATCTCCAGCATCGCATACGGCGGCACACTGATCACCAGCAGCACGACCAGGGCAATGATCTTCACCGATTCGCAGAGGAATCCGTGCGCGGCAAACGTGATGGCCAGGCCGAGGAAGCGGAGCGCCTGCAGCGATGCGTTTACCTCCGTGACCTGGTCGTGCTGGACATGATTGAGGGTGATCAGCGACAGGAGCAGCGTCTCCCACATGCCATTGCAGGCGCCCCACGAGGCGGCTATCACATAGAAGAGGGCGCTGTCATCGCTCGATGGCTTCCAGCTGGACAGCGCCAGCAGCAAGCACGAATGAAAGAAGAAACCAGCCACTGGGCAAGCCCAACGATTAGTTAAAATAAGAGCGATAAGTTAATTCGAAAATCCTAATCGAATACCCGAAAAACTGAACTCGAGTCAACTCGAACTCGAACATGTTGTAGCCCGAGCTTCGTTCGAACAGATCGGCTCGATCGAACCGTTCGAGTTGCAGTCAGCAAATTGAGTAGATCGCCTCGACCGAACAATCGGTTCAATTTGAAGAAAGTAACTCGAGTCAAACGAGCTCGAACATGTTGCAGCTCGAGCATTGTTTGTATGATTGTCCACGGGTTGCATGAATCATTAATTTCGAGCTTGAGTCTGACGGCTTTGCGGGTAAATCGATTGAGTTTGATCGAGTTGGAATATAAACGGCGTCTACTTACATATGACGACAATGCGTTTGGTGTGCCGCAGCAGCATGCTAAGGGTGCAGGAAACGATCAACTGCATCAGGCCCATGCCGATGAGGGCGCCCGGTATCATGCTAATGCCCAGCGAGCAGGAGACAAAGGCGCGCAAAAAATCGCCCAGCATATAGCCCTGCTCGGTGCCAACGAAATACGCCAGGGGTCCGGCAAAGAGCAGCGTATCCGTGACATCCTTGACGACACGCTCGTGCCGTCCCGCCACGGCCAGCACCCGACGTCCCTGCAGCATGGACAACATCAGCGCCAACAGCGACAGCAGCTCGTACAGCCAGAGCAGGGACTGGCCGCCGGCGCGGGCGCCGCTCTCAATGAAGCCCGCGTATATCGAGCGTGTGCTGTTCTCCGGCCAGTTCAGCTGCAGCAGCTGAAGCGGGCACATGTCCGCGCCGCAAATGCGTTCGTCGTGCTCGTTGCGGTTGTAAAAGTCCTCCGGCGGGGGCTCCGTTCCATTTGGCAGCGCTTCAACGTTGCCCGCCGAGCAGTTCCAGTCGTTGGCATTGCACGCGAGCAGCAGCGAGGCCAGCAGGGCGCCCAGAATCAGGCCCAGATCGTGGGCGGCGCGATACCAGCGCGCCAGCCGCCGCACCTTCTGATCCCGATTGCAGAACATCTTGTGCTCCTCGTGCAACGCATCCGACGGCGTCAGCGTCTGGGTCTGCGTCTGGGTCTGCGTCGACTCGTGCTGGGCGCAGCTCAGTTTGCCTCCAAAGTGCACAATGAGCGCCGCCTTGCAGCTGTTGGCGGCGCTCAGCGTAATCCCGAGCACCAGATACGCCGGCAGCAGCGTATAGATGGAGGCATACAGATGCGCGAGCAGGAACAGGGACACCGCCAACGAATTGGCCGCCAGCAGCGGCATATAACCAAAGCGACGAATTAGCCGTGTGCCCGGCACACTGAGGACGGCGGCCAGCAGGAAGAGCGCGCTCAGCAGGAGCGATCCGATGTTGGGGCCCAGCGGTAGCCACTGTTCGCGATGATGCCACACCGAGCTGGAGCCCTGCAGTGCCATCACCGGCAGCAGGACGGCGCTCATCAGGCCGTGCGCGATGCTCAGGCAGCTGAACTGGCGCCACACCCGCTGCCGGACATGGGCGGGCACCTTGTGCCGGCAGTTCCGGTTGTTCAGCGTGATCAGACGCCGTATGGAGGTCGCCCCAATGGAGCTGTTGATCGATTCGCGGCGACGCGATGCCGCCAACGCGGCCTGCACCTGGTACGAGGACACGGGATTTATTCGATGCGAACGCGTCGAGATCGGCGACGGCGAGTACGCCGTCATATGCTGCAGATTGAACAAATATCCATATAGATATATATATATATATATATTAATCACAAATATTATATAGAGCGGGTGTGCCCGACTGGCTGATACCCTGCACCCTGTACCCTCACATTATTATTATTAGTGCTATTTATTTCTCTATTCTATCCCATTTATCTATTAATATTTTATGCTGCAGCTGTGCTTCTTCTTCCCCACACTCTATAAGAAATGCCACAATAAAGAGTTAAGAATTCCCTAGGAGTCAGATGCTAGGCACCAAATTTATCCATGTTCATATACATGCATTTGTCTATAAAAAGAAGGTCGAATGTTTGTGACAACATCTCACCGAAACTGGTTACAGAGTATCCCCAGTCGGGCACTCTCAATCAGAGCTTTTACGTATATTTTGTAGTTGCACGTTAAGGAAAGTTCGATTGTTTGTGACGACATCTTATCGAACCCGTTTACAGGGCATTGCCTAATCGATCATTCCCGACAAGGCCAATTTATTGTCTTTATTGCCTTTAAATATACGGGCACAAGCCCGTACGCAATTGACAGAGTTGACATTTGAGCTGACCGTGAAGCTTTTTCCATTTGTGTTTTTCACATTAGCCACATTAGTCGGATTGGATTCTAATTCCCCCTTCCCCTTTTCCTATCGCCTTCGCTTTAGACAGACCATTTAAAACGCAATTAAAAAGGGGATGTGCTTTGGTGTGTTTGCGTTTAATTACTTCTCGTGCTTGTGGGTGCGTTAATCCAGTAGCTGTTGCTGACATTTGACCGCCCCCCCTCCTACCAGGCTGACCAGCCCCATCTCTGATAAAGCAAAGTCAAAGGCACAATTTGCCAGGACTATAAATAAATGACGAGTGCCCGTTCCAGTTGCTGGCCAGCCACGGGCCAGGATTATAACGCGTGGCATCGGGCTTTGCGTTTTTCAGCCCACGCACCACCCACCACCCACTCACCTCCATCAGTTGGTCGTCCCAAACGTTATGCGGCCCGCCGGAGCTGCGTGTCCGGGTGCGCAGCACGCGATGCCGTGTGGTCAGCGAATGTCGATGCTGATGATGCGGATGCGGATGCGTGTGCTGATGGTAAGGATGCGGATATTTCTTGGCGCTCATCAAGCTGCCGGCCAGACCCAGCATGGCAAAGCCGCTCAACGTTGTTGTTCCTGTTGTTGCTGTTGTTGTCCCTGTTGTTGTTGTTGTTGTCACCGTTATGGTTGTTGTTGTTGTTGTTGTTTCGGCAAGTGATTGCGTTTTTATGCCATTGACGCTGGTTAGCTCCCCATTGCCATGCCCATTGGCTGCCGTAAGACACAGGGAGCCGCCGCCGCCGCCGCCGATGCCCAGGCCAGCCATAATGTAAGCATTGTACGAGAATTGCTGCATTGAATAAGTAAACAGATTATTTTTAGAGCTCGCAGGAGGAGGCCAAGCATGCACGTAATGTGCAGCTGTCCAGTCCAGTTGGCAAACAAGGAAATCCAATTGGGCATGCGAATTGGATGTCACCGCAGCAGCAAAGCCAATTGGCTTTGATAGCCTAATTGCTTGCATATGTTATCGATATTACCGATAGCCCCTAGCGATCATTTATCGAACTTACCTTGCGCTGCTGAGCGAACAGCGACAGGCGCTCGCGCTCCCGACTGGTGTCCCTGGCGCGCTGCTCCAGCAGCAGCTCGTACTCTCTGCGCTTCTCGCGTTTACGCTCCGCCAACTCCAGTTCATGCAAATTCGGCAGGCTGCCCATAATTTGAATTCGTTTTGCTCTGGCAAAATGTTGTGTGCTTTTTCAAAAGTCTCTTTTTCAATGCAATTTCATGCGTTTGGCTTTGTGTCCTTGTGCGTGTGCGCGTATGTTTGTGTGCGTGTGTGTGTCTCAGCCTAAATTTGCCGCAACAACGACAAGCAGCAGGCACGGATACTGCTGAGTCCTTCTTGTGGTTGTTGTTGTTGTCCCTGGTTGTTGCATGCCGAAAACGGAAACCATAGTGCGGGCATATCTTTTTCCAAATATGTATGTATGTGTATGTGCGTAATTAACTGTTAGCGCATTTGATTCTCAATTGTCAATTGCTTCGTTGTCCTCGTCCGCAACGTCAACAGCGTTGTGGCCATTGCTGCCGCCGTCGACGCTGCCAGCCGTTATGCATATGCATCTATAGAGAGTGTAAGCGTGTGTGTGCGCGTGGGTATGTGTGTGGGTTATTGGGCACACTGCATGAGAAAGTTCATTGTCCGCTGCCGGCTGCCAACAGCAGCAGCGCAGTCAGCGCCAAACTGTTAGAATCGATGCTGTTGTTTTTGTTGTTCTTAATGTTAAAAGGATATGCACTGTTTGCTCTCTATTTATCGATATGTTGAGCTGTTTCTTGTCTGTTAACCTGCTAGAGAGGGAGAGAGAGTGCAAATGGTATGCATAATGATTAGAACAGATGAATAACAAAATAACAAGCCCTTATGCACCCAGACATTACAAACTCGTATTCATATTAACTATGAATACACATATGTATGTATGTATGCATGTTTCTAAGCAAATGTGTATGTGTGTATGTAAGTATATGGCATTGATAATGTCTGTGCCTTTGTCGCGTTGTCCTGCCAACAAATAATCTTCCCAATACACACACACACACAAACCCGCACACTTACATAAAAAATCATCAGGTGTGTCCATTGGTTTTACACATACACGCAAGCACAAAAGCGCCCTCAACGGAAGAAAAGATGGGCTTGTGTGACTGTGTGCTTAGATCTGCATACATACATACATATATGTACATTCATTTGTGTATGTATGTATATGTATGCACTCATTAAACCGCTAATACACCCAGCTTAAGAACTCAAAGCTTTTCAACACTATTAATTTGCATTCATTTCAGCTGCAGAGCGCTCAACCGATTCGCAAGCGACCTTCGAACATGAAGCTCCCTTCAAGGCTACAGCTGAAGCGTAGTTAAACGATTTACATGCCTAGACCACCCACCCGCACCCACACCCCTTTCAACCGGAAAGCCAACACCAGACCAGCATTAAGGCATATAAAATCATAAATATGCAATGCAAAATAGAAAAATTAACATTTTAAGAGCAAATCCCCAAGTACTAAACACACACACATACACGCACACACGCATTCAAGTGCTGGCCACACTGTACATGTACATATGCGTAATACATGCGTAAATTTGTATGTGTGTATATAGAAAACTCGTGTTCAATGTTTATTTGTTTTGTCTTTGCCATTGTCTTTGTTTTTACGCTTGGCTTTGCCTTTGCCTTTGGCGTTTACTATTTCATTTTGACATTGTTGCATTTACTGCCATTTTATTTAAACGCTCACCTTGCAAATTGCTAATGAAAAAAAATCGCACACACACAAGAAAAATGACACTATTTAGACACAGCTAGTTGCCAAATTAAGGACCGTTCCCGTTCTGATGTCTGTCTCGATTGGCACTGCTTTCGCTTTTGCTTTAACTTCTTGCCTCGACGTCTCGACGCTGTTGACAACGCTCAGCCGCACGCAAACTCCTCCACTGGCGCACTGAACCAAAACCTGCTGCTTTTGCTGCTGCTGCTGCTGCTGCTGCTGCTGCTGCGGCTGCTGCTGCTGCGGCTGCTGCTGCTGCTGCGGCTGCTGCTGCTGCTGCTGCTGCTGCTGCTGCTGCTGCTGTTGTTGTTGTTGTCATCTCGCCATTGTGAGAAAGGCCCTTTGCTAGCAGCAGCTGACATGCGCACTGATTGATGTTGATGCCATGCCCATGTTAACGCCAATGCGACCTCCCATCACAAACAACACGACCGTTACCTATCCACCTGCCCACCCCCTCCCCCTCCCATTCGTATCTCTTCACAAGTCCTTCGATGGCCTGCGGCTAGGTGCCCAGCTAAGCAGCTGCGTCTTTGCGGCTTCTGAGAAAACTAACAAACAAATTAAATTTCGCTCTTGGGATGAACTGAAAGCGTAATTGGTAGAGGCAAATAGCCTATTATTGCAACTAGATGCGACAACAATTGGGACATACTGTATTAAACTATGTATGTATATTCGACTCTTGCACCAAACGAAGGACATTGCAGCTTTTGTTTAAATATTTAAGCTTTTACCTATCAACAAATGTGCTTGACCCTTGTAATTATCAATAAGTTAAAGCTTCGAAAAAGAAACAAGGTAAAACACGCAAGATATGGGCCCTGTTTATGCTTGCTTTGCTTTTTTCGTTGATTGATGCTTGTAATTCTCAATAAGTTAAAGCCTTAACAGCCCTGTCAAGGCAATTCTATAGTCCATAAAAAGTCTTATGCGTGATGAGAGTGACCTGTCCCTATTTGGTTATTGTTTATTATTTATTGTAAGTAAATATTAAGCTCGGTATTTCAACAACAAGTCGAGGTTGCAAATTTCGACTTTTGTCGATGTAGGATATTTATACATATACATGTACAGATTTAGATGCCAAATTGATTAAGTGGCCAAACCTCATGAAAACCGGGTGAGTTTCGACCTTGTTTAGGGGGGTGGGAAATTTTCACCTGTGTCTGCATAGGATAACAGCGGGTATATCCAAAGCGGGTATATTTCAAAGATCTTTGAAAATTAGTTTGAACCGATCGGATGGTAAACAAAAAAGAGGTATGCAAACGTTTTCCCGAAACTGCGTCTTAATGTGCACCTTTATCAAATAAGGTAGTTACCTTGAGTGAAAATTACAGCTTCCTTGCTCATACATATATATGTACATACATACATACATATACACATACGCAGCTACATACATACATTAATACACATAAACACACACATACGTCCATACATGCTTACATACATATCACACATGCATACATATAACACATACATACATATCACACATACATACATTCATGCATACACTCACCGATACATACCCTCACTAACACAAATAAATGTTGGTAGACTGCCAAAACACTTGTTAATGTAACACTTCAATTACTATCAGAGCATGAAGATGTGCAAGTCCTACTTAAATTCTTGAGAATCGCAGAGGAGGGCTGCCTTTACAAATTCGTTTTTATTCAATTTGCAGAGCAGAGGGAAGGAAATTTTGCCTTTGTTTTCTACAATTGAATATACATACATGCATGCACGCTTATTTTCATAGATACATTCATATACACACACACATACACACATACATGCATACATGTGCACATACATACCTATACACATGCGTACATAGGCACGCATATACGAATATGCATGCATACCTATGTATATGCATAGATAGCTTGCATACATACATAACATACATACACAAGCAAGCATACAAACACATGCATGCACAGACGCACTTACATACACACACAGACACACATATACACACACATCTGAATATACAAAATATGTGAATATTCAATACCTGAAAAGGTAGATTCCGCATCAAATAATCTTAGAACCTCCTTGTGAGAAACCGAGCAACCCCATGGATTGATCTACTTTATGATATTATAGATATAGATTAATGATTAAAAGTTCTTGTTGAATATATTATTAAAATTAACTGCAAATTAGCTAATAAACGTGCATTACAAATTTATTTTGGTGTACAACACTTGTATTAAATTTAAATAGAGCATTTAGTGGTGCCTATATATATATACATATAGGTAGCTATATATCATTCTACATACTAGAATAGCTAGATATAACTAATAGAGCATTTAATATATGTATATAGAACACGAGATGTTGTAACTGAACTTTGATTGATCTCGATTGAAATGCATAAGAATTGTCGTTGCATGCACGAAAGCGCCAATAATATATCTTTATATATACGCCTGATGTGCATGCATTATATTATACGACATATATCAATTTAAGAAAAACTTACAAATTGCAAATGTAGTTCAGTTGTTGGAATACAGAATTAGATAAATGTATCGCTTTGAGCTTAGCCTTAAAAGTTAGACAATGTTTTCATTAATTAGGGGGAGGTTCCGGGGTTCAGGTGGTCCACAATCGTAGACTCTACATAACGAGAACTACTTGCATATGTGTGTGTACATATATATATGTATATTATACGTGTATATGTATATATGTAATAATAATAGATTTGATTTCGTTTCTGCTTGAGAACGAACAGCCTCCATGAGTGCGTTGCGTTTACGGCACATTTGACAAACAAAGTGGGTATATTTAGTGGGCGTGGCTGCGTCTAGTTGTCGCCCTGTTCGCGGTGGCCAAAATTGAGATGCATATTGCACCAGCGCCTGTGCTTGTCGCCCAGCTCAAACTCCAGACGCCGCACAGCCACCAGAAACGGATGCGAATCATAATCGAATTTGCGCAGCTCATTTGACTGACTGCCGCTGGCGGGCGCCAGATAGAGACCCGGACCGCTGGCCAGGCCCGTCAGCAGGCGCACACATTGCTCCACAATGAACTTGAGGGAGGCGCGTCGATGCAGCTCGAAGCAGTCACGTGGACCGTACAGGGCACGCTGTTCCGCACAGAGACGCATATCGCTGGCGGCCACGTTGCAGCAGTAGAGAAAGGAGCGCAGACGCTGGCCGCTGATGCTGCTGCGATTCAGATTGGGCAACAGCAGCTGCAGCAGCGGCTCCGCATCCGGCTCAGCTGGGTCCGAGCAGCAGCAGTCCAGCTGGTACTGGGCGAGCAGCTCACGCAAACTGGCCCACTGTGGCTGCGACTCGTCGGGCATATAGAAGCACAGCTCGTAGGCGCGTCCGAGCAGCACCTGACGATAGTGATAGCTGCTATAATCGCTAATATGCTTGCGTATAAACTTCTCCGTGCGCATCAGCTCCGACAGCAGCAGGCAGGGCGCATTCTGCAGCACCCACTGGCGATGGGACCAGGCGTGATAATTGCTGGCGCAACGGTCCGCGGCGCGTTCGCATAGGCTGATCTCGTGTGGCCAGTCGATGGCATCGGCACCTAGGGGAAACGCTTAATAAAACAGGATCTCATTTAATCTATATCTATATGTTTCACGTACTTTGAAAGGAGTAGAGCCAGCGACGATAGGCGAACGCCTCGTTTGACTTTGGCTTTATGGATAGCACCAGGGCCGAGAATTGCAGCTCCTTGTTGATGCTCAGGCGATTCTTTTGCACCAGCTGACGCCGTATATGCCAAAAGGTGGTCACGTCCGGATTAATCAAAAGCGCAACATTCAAATATTTGGCCAGGGCATCGCTCTGCTGCTGCTGCTGCAGTGTCCGCAACTGTTGCTGCATTGTCTGGCGGCGATGCGAGATGAGCGTCCGATGCGCATGATCGTAGACATGCTGGGCGCACCACGATTCCAGGCCCAAATTGTGATCTACATGCACCACCGGCGACTTGTTGCAGTTCGTCTCCTTGGGTATGATCTCAAAAGAGGATCTGCAAAGTGACCAATTAATCAATATTTCATTTAACTGTAGCTTAAACCACATGGTAGAGCTGGTACGTCCGGACTAAGTCCGGCCCGCGCCCATCTCAGCCATACGCTTTATATGCAACTCACAAGTCGGCATCCTTGAGAAAGACGGCGTTGATGTCACGTATGATTTTCTCGCACAGCACCTTCTTCTCATTGTTAAGGTCAACATTCATGACGTCGTCCATTTTTGGAAGCTCCGCTGCGATCTGTGCCTCTCCAGCTGCTGGCGACTATTGATCGTTTGCGTTCGATTCAATTGTATTGGACACATTTATTGCTGTCAATTGATAGTTGCCTTTAAATTTGCCACATCTTGTGCGTTGCCTATTCCTCTATCTCTTTTTTTTCCATTCATCAAGCCAGAGACGGGCCCATCTTTGGTTAATTAAAAGATTCACCAGTGGAGCGCTATGGATTGACCGGTTAAGGGGGGGAGGCGGGTAGGGTCTGTTTGGCAGTGCCTAAAATATATAACGCTCACGTTCAAGACGAAGCGAGACGAAAGCGTTGCGACGCCGTCAGCATCAGCGATGATAAATAAATTTCAATTAAAATTGAATCTATTTGGTGGCTATTGTGGCTCTTGTTGTTGTTGCTTTCAGATATTTATTTCTAACGAGCCCGCGTTGCCTTTGAGGCCACTTTTAATCAATCACGCTTTGCTGTTGTGCTGTATTTGGCATCAATTCGCATAAAGCGCCAACGAAACACGTTAAACAAATTATTTTGTAAATAAATGTGCCTGCCTGTTGTTATTGTTGTTACTATATGTATCGATACCTCACATACAAACATCGAGTACACATGGTGTAATGCACAGCTTGTCTACAGAACTCTGTTAAGCTTACACAGTAACCATTTAATATCTTTAACTATACATTTAAGAACACCTTTACTTTCCAAAAAAATGACAATCTTTGAAAAAAAAATCTTTTAAAAATCCAACTATAATTGGGAAATCGCCAAAAGTCAAGTTGGCAATTCCATTTAAGGCTACAGGCAAATCAAGAAATTACCAACTATTAATACGGTCATATAAATAACATTGATATTTTTACAGTGCTGTTAAGCAGGCTGATCGTACGCCAATTTAATGTGACCAGACTGCAGTCATCGAGTGTTATCGATAAGCCTATCGAAGTTTGTAAGGCCCAACATATTGTTGACTTCCACGTGCGCGCGCCGACGCCAATTGACGACCACAACATCAAGGACAAAAAATGACTAATTTCCAGCCACTTAATGTACGACGGTTTCAGCAAAAGGCCCAAGTAGTCACACCCGACACCATATATTGGAATCGCTTGGCGGTGAGCATGTTTTCATAGTGTTTTTGCGTATACTTAAATCATATTTACAAATATACACCAAACAGAAACCGGAGCTACTCAAGGAACACACAACGATAGACTATATAGACTTCAGTCCAAGTGATCCAGACAATTTTGTGCTGACATGTTCGGTGCGTGTGCAAATCTACAATCTGGTGACAAAGCTGGTGGTCAAGAATCTGTCACGCTTCCAAAAGACCGCGTACGGTGCCACATTCAGGCAGGACGGTCGCCTGTTGGCCGCCGGCGACGAAGAGGGTCATGTGAAGCTATTCGATACAACCAGCCGGAGCATATTGCGTCTGTTCAAGGGCCACAAGGCGCCCGTGCATCGCACCTTCTTCACTGCCGACAAACTGCATTTGGCCAGCTTTGCGGACGACAAATCCGTCCGTCTCTGGGATGTGGCGAACGAGAAGGTGGTGCAAACATATGAGGATGCGCACAGCGACTATATACGAGCCGGTGCCATGCATCCGCAGGCGAAGCACATGTTCATCTCCGGCGGCTATGATGGCAAAATCAATCTCTATGACACGCGCGCCGAGCAGGCAATCACACAAACACTGGATCATGGCAGTCCCGTTGAGTCGATGCTGTTCCTGCCCAGCGGTTCAATATTCATCACAGCCGGCGGCACGCAGGTGCGCGTCTGGGATTTAATCAGTGGCTGCCGCCTGCTGACGACCATGTCACAGCACCACAAGACGATAACGTGCCTGCGTCTGGGCTCCGATGGCAGGCGCCTGCTCTCCGGCGGTCTCGATCGTCACGTCAAGATCTATGATGTTAGCACATATAAAACGGTTCACACGCTAACCTATCCAAATGCGGTGGTCAGCCTGGCGGTTGCTGCCAAGGATCAGGCTGTTGTCGCCGGCATGGTCGATGGTTTGGTGTCGATCAAACGGATGATCGTCGACAGCAAACCGAGTCATCTGAAGCAAATCAAGGCCAGCCATCGGCAGAATCATTTCAAGAGATTGGCGCGTCCAAATACTGGCCAACCGGTTGATCACGTAATTACCGTCAAAAGAAATCTATCTAAGCTAAAGCCATACGATGTGCATCTGCGCAAATTCAACTATAAGAAGGCGCTCGACTTTGTCTGCACACGCCGCAACATCGAGAAGTTTCCGGAAAACGTTGTCGCCGTCATCACCGAGCTGCAGCATCGCAGCGCTCTGCAGGCGGCGCTCACGAATCGACCCGACGAGAAGATCATACAGTTCATCAACTTTCTTTGCGATCATATGGGCGAGGTGCGGTTTATGCGTCCGCTCCTGAATGCCGCCAGCGCCGTAATGGATGTGTTCGAGAACAATGTATTTAGCTACAACAAACTGTTGCTGACCGCCCTCGACCGGCTCAGGCGGACAATGCAGGCCGAGATTCGTCTGACCTGTCAACTGTTGCAGGTGAAGGGCGCGCTCGAGATGATCATTGGCGGTGCGCTGGACAACAACGAGGAGACGGCGCCCACAGTACGCTACACCCAAAATAAAACACCCAAAATGCATCCCTCGAAGGCGGCCTCCAGCTATGTGGTCATTGTGGACTGAGCCAACGACTTGGCGCATGCTTCAACTTTGGCCCGTGGTGGGATTGTACAAAGCTAAATTCACGTTCGTTTTAATTAATGTTAGAGAAGAAAATCATAAAATATTATTATTGATAATAAAACAATTATGTTATAAAAAGAAAACGGCAAGATTTATGCTTCATTGTATTCAATATTCACTTTCTTATTATTTTTCCATCGATTTTATACGTTATAATGTTGCTTGTTGTCTTCTTCTTTGAATTTTTGCATTTATTTTTTACTTTTATTGGGCTCTCTGTTACTTATTTTCCTTTCTAGTTTTAATCAATATGGTACGATTATTTGGAAAGACGAATTTACAGTTAGAATTTGCTTATGCTCAGTTTTGCGTTTACTTTTTTTTCGATTCCGTTATGCTTAACGTTTAACTCTCTTCTAGTTGTATATGCTACACATATGTATATTTTTTTTGTATATAT
Organism: Drosophila ezoana; assembly: GCA_035045725.1. Taxonomy (NCBI): domain Eukaryota; kingdom Metazoa; phylum Arthropoda; class Insecta; order Diptera; family Drosophilidae; genus Drosophila; species Drosophila ezoana. The sequence continues at coordinate 6,305,780 of JAWNOU010000058.1, forward strand.
ATATATATATATATATATATATATATGTTTATGAACTATAACTACATCCGCAATCGCAATCCCTTAGAGCTAGAGAGAAATATATAAGGTTACATGTTAAATAGCTACAAAAAATATTAGTATATTACGTCACTTAACTAATTACAATTAGGTATATATGGATTGGTGTGTGTGTGTGTGTGTGCAAGTGTGTGTGTGTATGCGTGTTCTGCGGTTCATTCATATTCAAAAGCGCATCGGCCATTGTCCTACCATTGTGAACGAAATGTAACGTTGCAATGAAAAAATGAAGCAAATTCAAATAGAATTCAACACATTAACACAGTGTGGCAACTCTTGCGTTAATCGGACATTTACATTAGATATACAAATCGGCATATATGCATTAATTGCTTTTACAATCGTTATCGTTATTATAATCGTTAATTGTTAATTATTGAAGCTAACTGTACAATTTTATCGTTTACAATTATAAATATATGATTGTTATTTATATATACCTATACGTAATTCAAAGCAATTTGTCTGTGGAGTACTCGTAGCACAAAAAAAAAAAAAAAAAAAATGATGCCAAAAAATCTTAAGATGCACATTGTGAAGCGCGTTGATTGATTTCGCCTCTTCTCTTTACAATACATACACATAAAAGAGCTAAGACAAGACATAATACAAATACAAAAAAAAAAAAACACACACACATACACACAGTTACAAATACATACATACAACAAAACTGGAGGCAAACACACACAGACACGCAATTAATATAAAACAGAAAATGACATTTAGGAAAAAAAAAATCAAATAAAATTCTAGATTACAATCTTAATTCGATTTATTTGCATTATGTATGTATGTATGTATGTATGTGTGTGTAAGCATATATGCATGTATTTATCAAGTATACACAAATTGCAGAACTTAACGACGTGAACGACGGCAACGTTCATTATAGAAATAATGTTTGAATGGCGGGTTCGATTTTGCATGCTGCTTTTCCTGTTGCTGCTGCTGCTGCTGCTTTTGCTTCTGCTGCTGCTGTTGCTGCTGCTTTTGCTGCTGCTGCTGCGCCGGCTGCTGCGCCGGCTCTGACTGAGGCTTCTGCTTCTTCTACTGATACACTCGGATGTGGCTTATCTAGCCGCATGTGTCTGGTATTTTTTGGGTTAGGTTTTTTTTTTATATGGATGAGCGCGGCGACGAATTTGGCAAACGTCCGTTCCTTAAGCTTATAGAAAAACTCTTAAACGACAAACAAACCTTAGCCATCCTCCTTCGGCGGCGTGAACCAACCTGTTTCAAATAGCATCAAATTAAATATTCGTTAACATTCTTAGCTATATTCGATATACGATTTGGTTTACCATTCTTCTCGTGGATCTGCACAAGCGATTTGAAGCTTTGTTGGGCCCGTGCCAAGCTGTATTGGCCCTGGGTGAGCGCCTGCTTTGGACACATACAGAGAGAGCGAGAGCGAGAGAGAGAGAGATATGTTGATTTGATAACATTTAGGTTGCGGGCGTTACCTACCTTGGTAGCACCAAATTGTATGCGCGCCTTGCCCTTGACCAGCGTCGCGGCAATTTGCATGATCACGGCTTCGACTGTGTAGGCGGAACTCCAGCCTTGTTTGGTCAGCAGTTCCATGCAAATGGCACCGCCGATCAGCACATAGCCACCTGGTTTAACGGTTAAATGAAGGTTAATGAAAGGCGCCATTTTTGTTTCGATTGCACTCACCTGAGATGATGGGATGCACGACACGAACAAAGGGCGGCTCGAAGGGATACGTCTCCTTGAAGAGTATGTTCAGCAGTATGCTATCCTTGCCCTCCTTCTCCTTCAGCTGCAATAGATCGCTGTGCAGGGGACTGTCCGGATCCACAGATTTGAGGCGTATATTCCATTCATAGATGGAATCGTTCACCAGCTCAATCGAGTACATGTTCTTCTTGAACGCATCGGATCGATAAATATCACGTAGTTCCTTCATGAGGCGATCGGTTGCCTGCACTGAACCAGAAACTGAACCCTGCACCAAATAAAAAGAGATGAGATGAGTGCAAGTGAGACGGATATATTGTTATATATCCGTATATATTTTTTACGCACTTTTAAATAGTCTTGTCTTTGACTTTGACGCAGTCTTTCTAAAGTCGCTAAATGTTCCACCTCCATATCATCTTTCTGCTTGGAAGAGTGGAAGGGAGGAGGTTCATGATTATTGAGTGGCAAATCCAGGAATAGTATTCATTGATTTAATGATTTTTACGCACTTTATTTGTATTCCGTACATCGTCCATTTCCAATGGTAGATCCTCGTCGCCCTCGCTCTCCTGTTCGCTCTCACCGATCGGATCCTCAATCTCATCCTGATCCGAATCGGTCTCCTCGTTGCCATGCGGTCCCGGCCCACCGCCAACGCCCCCGCCGCCGCCGGAACGCTCCAAGCGTAACGGCGATGCGGAGGGCGGCGGCGTCTGAAGCGGCAGCGTTAAATTATCAATATCGGGTGGCAGTGGAACATTGTGTAAACGGCATAGCTCACGTAGCAATATGCCAACCTGTAAATATCATAAATAAGTTGCCATACGACCGAGGGGGGGCGGTAGGGGATGGGCGCTCACCTGATTAATCACATGATTATCGCGGCCATTTGTGTTGCTAAGGATTTGCACGGCATTTGTAACGCTCGTCTCCTCGCTTTCGGCAAACCAAACTGGCGGCGATGATGGATAAGTTTCCTGCAACAACAACAAGAACATATTTCAAGATTTGATATAACTATATATAATGTATGCATAAGCCCCTTGTCCTTTGACTGATTGATTGACCAAGATCCGATTAGAGTGTTTTCAAGATAAGGTCAGCGAAGTTTCGTGTCTAAACTTATTTCCAAGGATCTTCAGGAAGGGAGTTGAAGGCAGAACGGAATATAGGTGAAAAGTTGATAGGTGGGGGGAGGAAACACTTGGCGCGATTAAAAAGCCGGATAGTACCTGCTGCTACAAGTATACAAACATATATATGTATATACTATATATATAAATGGAGTATAACAAAAGCGGCGAGAGACAGCGTCAATGAAATTACACATATAACCTTTAATTAGATCGTTGAACCAAGGCAGAGTCGGGAGTCGGGAGACGCAGCTAAGCAGAGAGCAGAGAGCAGGGAGGAGGGAGGAGGGAGCAGGGTGAAGAGGCGGAAAGCAAGCAACAAACTTGGCAAGTCGTGGAGCGCAGGGCAATGAATCATAAATTATTGAAGCACGCTGCCCCTAAATAAGAATCGACAACAACAACACGATAAAACAGCGTGTGAGAGAACTTGACAATAAAAGGTACAAAAAAAGAAAAAGAACAGTAATCTTTTGGGCTGACGAAGATTTAATACCCTTACAGAGCATGCCATAAATTTCATACAGTATCAAGATACTTATAAGCTATTATTTAGGCCATAATTCAAAGCCTAAATTTAGTCAAATGGGAGCCAAGTTCCCTTCAAGGTATCTTTAAACCTAACCTAACTTTCAAGCGACAGTTTCAATTTCATCTATAGTTTGGGTTGGATCAGAAACACTTACATTTTGGAATCCTTGGTGACATTATTATAGCACTTATACTGTGCAAGGGTATTCGAGTAAAAAGAGGTAAGCGAAAAGTTGATCAACAAAAATGACGCGAAAGACAAATTTTCGTTTATTGCGCACAGCAGCAGCAGCTGAGCTAAGCTAAGCGAAACCGGGAGAGCGAAAAACAAAACGGCGCAGTAAACAGCAGAGCGAGAGAGTGAGCGCAGAGCTTGGAGGATAAACCAATGGAATTTTACCGTAAACGCTGTAGATCAGCAAGCTCAGCAGTTAGTTGTTTTTTGCCATAGTTTTCCCATGCAATTTAACTCTTGAGCGCGCGCGCGCGCTCTCTCGCTCTCAAAGGAATCGCTTGCGCTAAAAAGAGCAAGGTGACCTTCGTCAAGTTTGCCAGGGGGGGAAGTTATTTGATAGTGTTTACAATTTGCATAGATTGTTTTTTTTTTCTTAACGAAACGACTGCATTAACAGTTTTGCTTTCTTTATATGTATGTATGTATGTATTTTTATATGAATTCAATACAAACAGCAATTGAAACGTAAATAAACGGCTGTTATTAAGTCTTAGAAACAACTGAATAATTATGTTTTTGTATATCGAAGAGCGCATAAGGTGTTTCTAACGGGTTTAGGTTTACGTGTACGTTTACAAATTTGAATGATTATCGGTTAATCATTGGACACCAGAAATGCAAACCGAACGCGCCATTGGGGTAGGCATATGCATGTGTATGTATGTATGTGTGGGGTGATGCGGCTGGGTACTATCCGGCTTTGCCCGGCCATTCTTACACCCCCGCCAGGGGTGGATATTGCGCAATCATTAAAAAATTGAATGAAACCAATCGCATTTTCCAACCATTTTCAATGTTTTCATTATATTAACAGACTTAACAATTAATATAAAATCGATCGAACTTTTACCTAAGCAACAGCTTCATCACATATGGCAACTAGAGTTAAATATTTAGTTTAAACTTTGGGGTAAAGCATGGATCAATCAATCAGGAGATATACATGTACATATGTATATAAGCTAAAAGATAACTGTTTGTGTGTGTGTGTGTGGTACTTACCGTTATGTTTGCATGTATGTCGTAACGTTTGCCATTCTTATCGATGAACCTGCACAAAAGTTCATCTACGCTGGAATTGAGTATCTGAAAACGTTCGTGGTTCTTCGGAAAGATTTTCTCCAGTGTTTTGATTTCTTGCTTTAGTGTGTTAAGGCACGCCATATTGGCGGGCAAGGCAACGTGATAACAGTCAATCACGGATCCGCCGCCCACCGTAGCCCCAGTTGCCGGTTCGTGTATGGGTGGGTGGTGGTAGCAGGAGGGGAACGGGTAGCAGCACCACGAACAACTACTACTACCACACAAACACCGACACGGACACGGACACGCACACCGACACACACATGCACATGTGCAGTGCAAGCGTCTAGGTGTCTCGCTGGTCTTTGTTTTTAATATTATTTGTTTTTGCCGTTGTTTGTATTGCTTTTTTTTTTTTGTTATTGTGACGTTTAAGGCTCTTGCTCAGACTCTCGCTATCGTGTTGTGCGTACGGTCGACGGTAGGTGGCGTTCGTCTTGCTGTCACTCAGTGTAGCTAGGCAAAGGCTGCTGCTCTTACGGTTAATTATTTTGTTTTTTATTTTTTCTTTTTTTTTTTAATTGTTGGAGGTAGTTAATATTAAACTGTCATTAAGGCAGCAGCAGCAGCGTCAGGCAGAAAAATTATCAACATCTTCGACTCGACCTCGCATGCGTTTTTTGTGGTATTTGTTGGCTCCTAGTTGCTCTTATTATAATATTGCTTATTGTTTCTGATTCTTCTTCTTCTTCTTCAGTTGGTTCTACAACGGGCGCATATTTCTTCAGCAGTACCCCCCGCACAGTATGCACTTTACTTTTGACCCGTCGATTTTGCTTTTCCTTTTGCTTTTGCTCTCCTTTTGCCGTATTCTCCGTATGCCGCTTTGTGGCGTCGCTTCGTTCTCCTAATGCTTTGACTTTGAGCAATGTCCTCCTCTCTCACTTTTTGTTGGGGTCCTTTGATTGGCTTCACTCTGCGTATTCAAAACGATAACCATATGAGCACGTGTTTCATTTGCAAGCGTTGCAAACAAGAAAAGAAAGAAAAAAAAGAGAACAACAACAACACAAACACGCAAAAGAAAACCTTTTGTTTTTACCAGCAAATACAAAACTATTTGGAACATACAAAACAAAAACGAAATACAACTTTTACCACGGCTGCTTTTTTGTTTAATTTTGTTTGAAACTTGATGCGTCAGCTTCAGCCTTTTTGCTTCTATATGCGATACATACGATATGAAATTGAGAAAATGGAAATTTGAAATTTGTTTGGCAAACAAATTTTGTTTGTTTTTCCTTTTCTGTTTATAATGTTCTTGCTCTTGTTTGACTGCAACAATTCACTTTATCATTTGTAGTTCTTGCAGAGTTATTTTAGCAATAACATTTGAAAACCAAATTGAATTGAAATAACAACAAACTCAAAATTTAAATGTGTTTCAAGAACTGAAGCTAATCGCTACTCTCTGTGTGTGCGTACAAAGGCAGGAAAAAGAAGTCTGTAAAAGCTGCTGCTGCCCAGAACAGCTGCGGCAGCGCATAGTGGAATGAAAGTGATTTTCTCCATGTCAAAGTACATATGCATACAATGTGTATGCGGGCTTAAGCACAACTGTGTGAGATAACAATTTGAATGTGGTGCTTTCATTTTTTGGCGCCTCTGGCGCCACTGTGCTCAAATTCAAGCTTACGCTCACGCCGACAGTGGGCAGTTGTAAGAGAGCGAAGAGAGCGTTCGAGTCCAGTGTTGCCTGCCCAGCTGCTGGACTGACTGGCTGAAACAGTTCAATGTAAAAACGCACAAACACACGCACACTTACAAACATGTAAAAACATATATATTATATATATACACATATGTATATATACATACATGTTAGCATGGACATTTACAGCATATCAACGAAATGGTAATAGACTATAATCATTTTTAATGTGTTTTTATTGTGCATATACTATATACGCACTTATGCACAACAATATGTGTGCCTGTGTGTACACACAAATGCAGCAAATTGACTTTTCACTGTTGCCTCTGCTAGCGTCGCCGCCATGCTGCACTTTGTTATATTCAATATACCTTGTCCTGCACTTTACACATTCAAAACAGAAAGAGAGTGAGATGAAAACGCTGAGCTCCTTTGTTTGCGTATACCACACACGCACACATTCACACAAACACACACAACTAAACGGCACACAACGCATATACGCAGTGAACCCGTTCGCAATAAGTTCTAAGTGTGTATAGCCAAAAAAAAAAAAAATAATAATAATAATAACAACACGGGCAAGTGCAAAGAAAATTGAAAAGTCAACAATAAACACATGCATGGATAGACAGACACACACACACGCACGCACACAGATACAATAATAAAAAAGCAACGGAGTCAATCGCACGCCCGCTTGGCACCTTTACGACATCGTCAATTTGGCTCCACCGGACCGATCGACCTGCGCTGCACTCCACTCCGTCCGTCGACTTGAAGCTGCGAAATTTTACTGAAAAATCACTTTCGCCAGACAGGCGCCGTCGCCGTGCAAGCGACTCACATACACATATATATGTATATGTATGTAATTCAAATGTATGTACGTGCCGAAAGCAGCCGCAACAGAATCAGTCAGCAGAGCAACAATGACAATCGAGAGTTATCGGTGCGCTTACGTGCTATCGAAAGATGGAAATTCGCACTCTGCACCATCGCACACAACATGCATATGTGTGTATGTATGATATTACATACATATGTATGTATGCAAGGTAAACGTAAATGTTGTATGTAAAAACGAATATTACCAATCGGTTTCTCCGCCCCATCGCATTTATTTTGAGAAAAATTCACACTGTTGTGCTATCGAAACGACTGGCTGATGTGTTCATATAATTTTTTTCCATCTCTGTGCGAGCGAAATCAATTGCTTACCATGTACAACACATACATACACATGTTTTCATTGCACACTCCCAAACATTACAAGAAATCTCATAAACATACATATGTATTAAAACACATTAATACATTAACACAACGCAGGCATTTACCTGAACACAATATATATCAATTTTAACTATGTATGTACATATGAAAGTTTCCAAGATTGCACTAATTCGCCTTCGCCATATTTTTTGTAGCAAATCGACTAAATGTCTCACAGTTATTGTACTTGTATTTGTGTGGACGCGAATTGCCTTCTTTTTTTTTTATGTTATTGCTTTTGTTGCTTAAAATTTAAATTATTGGGAGCTAGAGAGTTCTATATGTTAACCAAGACGTGCACATTTTAAACTAGATTTATTGCCTTTAACTACAATATGCTCCCGAAACTTAGCAATCACGTAGGCGTGTAAAAAGTCTCCGGAATTATAATCTATGTACATCGTCTTCCGCGAACGTCTGACGATATTTCTTGCTTGAACAGTGTGACCAAATGCACTTATCGAAATAACACTAAACTGTGCATACACCAAACAAAAAATCGCAGGGAAAATTTGACTTGCTTGACTTAAATCGATTAAATACACAAATTGCATTCAAATTGCAGTTATATCTGGCCAATATGCTGTGATTATTTCTCAAACGCCAAATGGGACAGCAGAACTAGCATTAAATATCGATATGTGCTGCAAATGCATTGCTGCTCAATTAATATGTAGCTATCGATAGTAGGCATTGGAATTTTGTACATCAGCATCAGCTGGTGCCACTTCCTTGACATATTTACAAATGTTGATTAACTAGATGCGTTTCGAATTTGGCTAATTTGGACGCCTCGAAAGCTAAATACTCTTCTAAAATTATTTTACTCATCACCACAAATAAATAAATCTATGCACAAGGCAGCAAAAATTAAGCATCTTTAATGTTTGTTTAAATTTGTTTATTTTTGAGCTTGTTTCCCAGTATTTTTTCCGTTAATTAACGATAGATTACCTAATAGTTTTTGTTTGGATGTGAGGAGCACATAAATACATATGGTTAAATATAATATGTATGTAGGGGGAGTTTTGAGTACTTCAAGTCTTTTTATTTGTATTTATTTAGATAATATATCCAGGCATATAGAATGAAGAACTTAAAGCACGACGGAATGAAAGTTGAATTTATACATTTCATTAAATTTCTTTAGTTTTAGATTTACGTTTACGATAGCATAATTTAACCCCGCCATTAGCTAGTTTGAACAAAATAATAATTTAAATAATAAAAAAAAAAAAACAAAATACACTGAACGCTTGTTGTTTTTCTTTCCTTTCTTTATGTGTACACGTAATGCTTTGGGCGCTTCAGATCCGTTAGCCAACTTTTCCCCTCCCCCCGAGCACAGGTCCCCCAACCCGTCATCCTTCACCCAACCCGAACGAACAATTGGCGGACCGTGCCCCCAAATGCATTCTACGCAACATATTTTTTCCCCCGCCCACTTTTCTTACTATTTGCATTTCGTCCTGCGTTCTCTCTCTCTCTCTCTCGCTCGCTAGCTCTTTCTCGCACTCTCTCTGTCTCATTTTCGCCTGCTCCTACTGGTGATATTCTAGTGATGTCATGCTTTAGAGCTCGCCATGTGGCGTATTGGTCTCAACTGTGGGCGTGGCGTTCACCTTCTCGTCCTCCTCCTCCGCCTGCTGCTTCTCGGTGCCGGATGCCTCAGCTTGCTCCTTGTCCGGATTGTCGCTGCTGTCACCGCTGCCGCTGCCTTGGGCCGCAGCCGGGTCGTCGCCAGCATCAGTCTCTTTGGGCTTCTTCTCCTTGTCGGGCTTAACCTTGGGCTTCCAGATCTTGATCTTGTTCACCAGATATTTGACCTCGCGATCGAGCAGACCCATTTTATCGGTTATATCCTTGACAGTTAAACGGACATCCGCGCTGCGTGCGAGCTTCTTCTGGGCGGCGCCCTCGGTTTTCAGCCATGAGCCCGTGTCGCTTATCACCTTGCTGAGCGTTTCGATCTCCACCTGTGTGTAGACATCCTTTTCGGGATTGGTCTCCTTGGTGAGATTGCGTGCAGTGACAAGGAATTTCTCAGCGCCATCGATCATGCCCTTCAGAGCCTTGATCGCATCCGGGCGCTCCTCGTGCTCCCAGTGGCGGGCAAGGAATACATTCGATAGCTTCTTCAGCTGTGCCAATTTCTCCTCGTACAACTCCGGCTTGGGATTCTCAACATCCTCGTACAGCCACTCGGCCAGCTTGCTGCACTCGGCCAACAGTTTGCTCTTCTCCTCGGCGGTGGCACAGTCCGCATACGGCTGCTCCTCCAGCTTCTGTTGCACCTCAATGATATGGGATTCGAGCGCATTGAAAGCGGACTCCAAACGTACACGCTCTTCCTCCACCTTGTTGATGGCCTGCAGCTTGGCCAGGGCATCCTCATAGCCGCTGCCGCTCAATGGCGGCGTGAACTGCAGCCGGGTCTTGTGCGCCACCGGGGATTTGATGGTAATTAGCTTGATGGTCTCATTTTTGGCGTCGGGTTTGGTCTCATCGTCGATTTTATTGTTTGCGGCTGAGTCGTTGATGTCGCCGGATTTCTTGCTGCTGTCATCGTCGCTGGGCTTGGGCTCGTTAGGCTCCTCGGTGGCCTCCTGGTCGGCTGTTGGCGTTTCGTTGCCATCGCCGGCTGCCTTTTCCGTCTCCTTGGTGAACAGTTTGCTAATGGTGCTGCCCAGTTTGGCCAAGGTGCTGTCCTCGTCCAGTTCCTCCTCGACCTTTTGCTTCTCATAAACGTACTCGACGCCGGTGCAACGGAAAATGCCGGAATCATCCAGATAGAAGTACGCCTTGATGCCCTTATTGTCGACCATATCCTTTTTCGATTTCTCTAACAGTTCCTTGACCTTTTGCAATCGAACACTTGTTATATTCAGACTACCAATGGCCGCGATCTCCTCCTTGCTGTAACGCTCCAAATCCCCATAGTTGACATAGAACTCAAAGTCATCCGTGTGCTTGTTAAACGTAATGACCTTCTTCTGCGGATAGGGATTCATTAGGGCGAACAGGGCGCGCTTCACCTGCTTGACGGCCGCACCATCGCCGGGATCACGCTCGAATGCCACTTGCAGCGGGAACAGCACCGCATCCTTGACGATAAACTTCTTCACCTTGAAGCCGGTGGACAGGTCGGCTGCCTTATAGACGGCGCCCATGGTCGCCGATTCGTCGGCATTGAGATTTTTGCCCAGCTCCTGTTTGATCAGCTGCTTGATGGTCTCCTGGACACGTGGCACTCGAGTGCCGCCGCCAAAGAGTATTACCTGATTGATCACATCCAGCGATAGATTGGATGTGGCCAGTGCATCTTCGAGCGGCTTTGTGGTGCGTGGCCATAGATCGGCGCACAGCTCCTCCAGTTTCTCGCGCGTCACCTGCAGCTTAAAGTCATGATCCTCCAGCAGATTCTCGATCTGAGCATAGTGATCGTTATTGGCCGACAGCACATTCTTCAGGCGACCCGCCTCCTTGAACAGCTTGGCCAGCGCCCGCGGGCTGCTGGTCACATCCGTTTTGGTCTTCTTCAGCGCATTGAACTCCTTGGCCAGATAGTCGCGCAGTCGCAGCTGTATCTCTAGGCCGCCCAACGTCCGATCATAGCCAACGCCCAGCACCTGCACCACCGGATTTGTCTCCTTGGTCTGCTTGTCCTTGACCAGCTGATAGCTAACCACCGCCGCGGATGTCTTATAGGCGCCCATATCGTAGAAGAGGAAGTACTGTGCCGTCTCGTTCAGCTCGCCGCGATGGAATACGCCGTAATTTAGAGCAACGGCCGCATAGTCGTTGATCAGCTGCAGCACCTTCAGATTGGCCAATTGGGCTGCCACCAGCAGAGCCTCGCGCTCCGCCTGCCCAAAGTAGCCGGGCACGGTCAGCACACATTCGGTGATCACCTGCTGTGTTGATTCCTGGGCAAATTCCTTGGCCTTGCCCAGCATTTGGGCGATCAGCTCCTCCACGCTGAACTCTTCGGTGTCGCTCTTCTTGAACACAACCGTATTGCGCTCCTTGTCGCCGACGATGGTATAGTAAGGAAAGCGTTGTCTGTAAATCGAATTATTCGTTAATGAAAGCAAGCAAATAAAGCAAACAAAGAAACCGAATTCGTTAAATAAGAAGTTAGTATTAAGCTAGTATGGCTACTTTCCCGCATTTTTCCGAGCAGTGGGGCTCATCTTTAAAAAATCGATTAAGTTAAAAAGAAACCCAATTATTGTGGGCCGCTTTAGCTTAAAGCAGATCGCTTCGCCTCATTTAATTTAATTTAATGCGATACATATTTCTTTAGGAACATGGATTATTTCCAATTACAGTTGAATGTAAAGTTAACATTTTTATTTAAATATTCACTGTGAAAGCAGCTGTTAACATTAACATTTCACTGGCCAGTTTAACATGACGTGGCCCACACACGCACAAGCTGCCACACACACACACACACGCACACACATACACATGCGGCTGGACACTCACCTGTACAGATCAACAACGGGATTATCGATGGTCTTGCCCAGCAAATCGAGCAGATAGCCATATGCAGCCGACGGTTCGCGTATGCCAATTGTTTGGGCATCCTCGCCAAAGGTGCGCGTATTATCCCGGAACGCGAGTATGGCCGGTGTTTTGCGCTTGGACTCGCGGTTCAGCGCGATTTCCATTGGCACACCGGGCGATACGACGCCCACTTTCATCCATTCGCTGCCCAGATCAACGGACATCACAGCGGCTCCATCGCTGCCGGGCATATGGAATGCCATGATGCCCAGCACCAGCAGCAGCGACAATGAAAGCGTCTGGTAGCCGCCGGCTGTCATCCTGCTGCGTCTTTGGGTAGACACCATATTGCAGAGTCTCTATATGCGGAATATATATATATATATGTATGTATGTATATACACAAAAAGAAAATGTCAGTTAAGCACGAGAGCAATAACCTCTCGTCAAGCGTGTCGCGCTTCCTTATTCTGGAACACAATACGTTTTCTGCCAACGCAAGCAAGCAGCTGGTGAGCTGAAGATTTGCTGCAATTTCTCTTGTCACCCCCCTCATTGAAATTTTTTGTACTTACGTTTTGGTTTTTGATTCGTTAATTCGTTGTTTGCGGCCAATGCCTGCAGCTATTATTATTGAGAATAAAACTCAGTTGTTTACGTTTTATTTCAACAAAAGCTTGCCAAATAATATTAATAAAATGTCGCTAGCCCAGCTAAATAGCCGCCGCCGTTCAGGTGTTGGGGGCCAACGTTGAAGAAGAAGAAAGCGTTGACGTGTTGATTTGGAAGTAAACGCCAGATGTCGATAATTCAATAAAAACTATCGATTAAATCATATGCACAGCTGTTGTCAGCATAATGCAAAAAGGCGACAGATGGCGCTAATTAACAGCACAGCTGCAATGTTAACTAGCATATCATCGCTTAAATGTTATTTGCATTTCAAATTTCCCGCTTTTGCTTTATCCAAATAATTGATTAAAACAATAATACCAATAAGCTGAGCATATTTTAACGCTCAGCCAAATAAATTAATAGCATATGCACGCACTTCTTCAGCTCATACATTTAAGTTAATAACTATTTAACTGTGCCACATGCTTGACATACTGCTTAATCAGCATCGACTTCAATCACAATTACAAATATTCAACCTACAAAACTTCCAGCTCCACATGCTGACATATGTCAAAATATATTATTACCATACTCTATACTCAACAAAAAATATTACATCAACTTCAATGCGATCTTTTGCACACCCTTCGACGCTCGAGACTCTACTTGCTTTCGGTTTTTGGATGTTCAAGCACATATGCCCCCTTTGGGGCAGTGTATCAATGTGTCTGGTGCACTCGCAAGGGCCACTTTATTTGGGTTCACAGAAAGTAGAACACACCTGCGATTTCGACAGACCAACGCCAACTCAATCGAACAAAAAATAAAATGTATACATATATTTATATATCATGGCAATTAATTGATTCGAGCGAAAATCAACCAAATACCGCAACATTTTCACTTGCGCAATTTCGTTTGGCTTTTTTGCTGATCTGGATTTTCCGAGCTCATAAAAGATTTTGCCAACCGACTTCAGTTGATTGTCACAAGCCGATCGAAAGCCGAGCATGTACGGAGCGCAACTCTTAACGATTTTGGCCATCGGCTGCCTGGTGGCACTGCGTCCGGAGCATATTACTGCGGCCAGCAATGAGCAGCTCGAGGACCTCAACATCCCGCAGGATAACCTAGATGATCGCTTCTCACGCTCATCCCAGGGTATTCCGCAGCAGGCCTACGGACCGCCAATTAACTACAACTTGCCATCAACCTATTCAGCGCCAAAGGCTGCCGCATATCCAGCACCAGCTGCTCCGAGCTATTCAGCGCCTGCTGCCCCGAGTTATTCCGCACCAGCTGCTCCGAGCTATTCAGCACCCAAGGCTCCTGCATATTCAGCTCCTGCTGGTCCAAGCTACTCAGCACCTGCTGGTCCAAGCTATTCAGCACCCGCTGCACCAAGCTATTCAGCACCCGCTGGTCCAAGCTACTCAGCACCTGCTCCGAGTTATTCAGCACCCTCTGGTCAAGGCTACTCAGCACCCGCTGGTCCAAGCTACTCAGCAGCTGCTCCAAGTTACTCAGCACCCAAGGCTCCTGGATATTCAGCTCCTGCTGCTCCAAGCTATTCAGCACCCGCTGGTCCAAGTTACTCAGCACCTGCTCCGAGTTATTCAGCACCCTCTGGTCAAAGCTACTCAGCACCCGCTGGTCCAAGCTACTCAGCACCTACTCCAAGTTACTCAGCACCCAAGGCTCCTGCATATTCAGCTCCTGCTGGTTCAAGCTACTCAGCACCGGCTGCTCCAAGCTATTCAGCACCGGCCGCTCCAAGTTACTCAGCACCCTCTGGTCAAAGCTACTCAGCACCCGCTGGTCCAAGCTACTCAGCACCTGCTCCAAGCTATTCAGCACCTAAGGCTCCTGGATATTCAGCTCCTGCTGCTCCAAGCTACTCAGCACCAGCTGCTCCTAGTTATTCAGCACCGGCTGCTCCAAGCTATTCAGCACCGTCCGCTCCAAGTTACTCAGCACCCAAGGTTCCTACATATTCAGCACCAGCTTCTCCAAGCTATTCCGCACCCGCTGCACCAAGTTATTCAGCACCGGCCGCTCCAAGTTACTCAGCACCCTCTGGTCAAAGCTACTCAGCACCCGCTGGTCCAAGTTACTCAGCACCTGGTCCGAGTTATTCAGCACCCGCTGGACCAAGCTATTCAGCACCGGCAGCTCCAAGTTACTCAGCACCAGCTTCTCCAAGCTATTCCGCACCCGCTGCACCAAGTTATTCAGCACAGGCTGCTCCAAGTTACTCAGCACCCTCTGGTCAAAGCTACTCAGCACCCGCTGGTCCAAACTACTCAGCACCTGCTCCAAGCTATTCAGCACCCAAGGCTCCTGTATATTCAGCTCCTGCTGCTCCAAGCTATTCAGCACCTGCAGCTCCAAGTTACTCAGCACCCGCTGGTCAAAGCTACTCAGCACCTGGTCCAAGCTATTCAGCACCCAAGGCTCCTGTATATTCAGCACCTGTTGCACCAAGCTATTCCGCACCCGCTGCTCCGAGTTACTCGACACCCAAGGCTCCTGTTTATTCAGCTCCTGCTGCTCATAGTTATTCGGCGCCTGCTGCTCATAGCTATTCAGCAGCTAAGGCTCCTGTATATTCAGCTGTTGGCTATACAGCTCACAAAGCACCTGTATATTCAGCGCAAGCTGCACCCAGCTATGCAGCTCCGCCGGCTGCCGCGTACTCAGCAGCGAAAAGCTCTGGCTATGCCGCCCGTATGTTTAGTCCCATGTTGACATCAACGCATAGTACAGGATATGGACACGCATCAGCTGGCCACGGCGGATCTACAATTCCTGCACCTGCTTGTCCCACCAGCTACCTGTTCAGCTGCAACAGCGTTTTCACGCCAGCCCCTTGCAATCAAGGCGCAGCATATTAGGAGAAAAACAAATGATAACGAAATAAAACTTTTGACGAAACATAAATTATTAGCTTATTTGATATTTTGAACTGAAAAAGGGTCAAAAGATACAAAGATATCTAATATCTAGATGCGCTCTCTTCTACAGCAACAGATTACGCTTTCGCTCTCGCTCTGACTATACTGCATTCTGATTGGGCAATGAATAGACAGAGAGGCCGATTGGATCAAAAGCTCTCTTTGAAATGAATTTATCCTCTCAGCAGCTTTAGAACAACAACAACAAATGGCCGAAAAAAAAGAACGTGAAGAAGAAAGTTGCAGACGAAAAAGCAGTTCACTTCTTGCTGTCCCTTTTTGTTTCGGACTACGATCCTTGATCTTAGCTAATGCACTCTTCTCACGCATTGCATGTCATTTGTTGTTACTTTTCATTTCGCTTGAGACTTTGTCTTTGACTTTGCGTTTGCTGACGAACCCAATGCGCCAAGGAACAAGCATAAGACGTTAATAAAAGCTGACAGTGACTTTTCATCTCTTTGACTTATTGCTCAATGACTGCGTGCCGTCAGCTGCTCTCTTTGCTCAATCATAAAGCACAGCCACTGCGCACAGCGTCATTAAGTCTCGTCATGCCTGAGTTGGCGGGGTCAGGTCAGGCAGACACAGCCACGGCTGGCAGTTAAGTAAGCGCTCTCTTCGGCGCACACTCATACACTCTTCACTGCTATGCTTTGTTCGTGTGATTATGAAATTGGGAGAGCCACAGGTGATGCAAGGAGTTCTGGCTTCTTTGCAGTGTGACGTCACAACATTGTCAAATGTTTGCTTAAAATGCTGCAAAATCAAATGTTTCATTTATAGTTTTGTTCCTAGGATGTTATATGAATTTGCTTGTGTGCAATAATATGATTAGATTTCTTTATAATAAAGGTGAAATTATTATTTGGCGAAAATGCATTTAGAAGAAAATTGTAAATGAAACAAATGTTAACTATATCATTTGTATATCAGCTTCAAAATATAATTTATCGTTGTGAATTGTTTTAATTTCATAGAACGCGCTTCGCTTAAAGTTCTACTATTGTGACGTCACAATGCGATGAGAACAGAATTCTCTCTGCATAACCTGTGGCTCTGCCAAATCGTGGTGTAATGCGTCGTTGTCGTCTCTCTTTGTTCGCACTCAGCAGCGAATTCATTGTACAAACGAGCGCAGCACGCGACGTTAGGCAGCGCTCTTTTTTGATGTGTGCGCGCGATTTGGCTCTCAGTCGCTTGACGAGTGTGTGCGACATAGACAGAGAAACAACCCCGGCAAAGATGTGTGTGTCTGTGTTGGGTATCAGTTATTGTACTCTGCTTGAAACGGTTGGTTGTTGCTGCTCCTGTCTGTTGCCTCCATTGTGGAAACTATTTGTTAAAAAACAATCTTAATCTTAACAATAACAACAGTCTGATTTTGGATGGATGTAAAGATGAAAAGAGAAACCAAACAAGCGCCGCAGGTTGTGTGGGATGAAGAGAACACAGTGAAGCTAATCAAGGCGTATGAAGCGCAGAATGTGCTATGGAATCCAGAAAATCGCGGCTTCATGCATCGCAATGCCAGATACGATGCCTGGAAGGCGATGGCGAACGTGATGCAAACGAGCGTGGAGGATGTTAAGAGAAAAATGAATTCCTTAATTGCCGTCTTTAGATCGCAGTATCGCAAGGGTGTTGCGAATCCCCGTTGGTGGGCCAGTCACATGTCCTTTCTGCTCAATCCAGGCAATGACGACAAAAAAGACTGCCAGCCAAAGGTAAGCGGCGCAACCCACATCTCGGTTGCCACTTTAAATAAATCAAATCTATAACTAGCTCTAAGAAAATCTAACAAATTCAATGAAAGCGTTAAATCTCTTCTATAAGTTTAAGAAGAAGATACATGTTTGTATATGTATACATGTGGCAACCGTGCTTAAGAAAATCAAGAGATAAAGAGAGAGAGAGATAGCGCGCGAGCGTGAGAGAGCCGCTCACTGAGAGCGTAAGAGCGGCGTCTGTACAAATGAAAGCCAAGCACAACTTCAATGCGATCGCATTTTATAACTGTGTGTGTATGTGTGTGCGTTCAAATGCGTACACGAAAAGTTACGTTCATAATGTAAACATGTTAATGCATACATATACATACATATGTATATGCCTGTGCATGTGCATACAGTACACCCTCGCTCCCTTAAAATCGGGTCAATTGCGATAAACGCGGCTATTGCTAAAACTGAGCTTAGGGATCTGCTTTAATAAATGAGTTGTCATTTCTACGCATTCAAATGGTAAGCCTTAAACATATGTATTTGTTAGGAGTAATAATTCTTTATAGTTAAATGCTGCGCAGATCGCGCATTCGGTTGTTGCATTGAGCGTGGGCGTACTGTAAACTGAAATGTCAGTTGCCGAAAATGTTAATTAGCATGTACATATGTATGTATATGATTATGTTAAGTGAGCGACCCATCGATATGCATAACAACAAACTATCGATGAATGTACACTGTGCTCCACAAAATACACTCGAGCGAAAATATATCTAGTACACACACACACACGCACACAAGTGTGTGTTTCGTTTTGCATGCATCGAGCGCGCTCTAAAGTAAAATAAATGCGATCGTGGAGTTTAAAACTAATCCCCCAAGTGGGTATTTCTGTGCCTACGTAGTATATTTATGCACATAATCTTATCAGCTTTGGGAATACATTATGTATGTATGTATGTATACGATATGTATATCTACAATCAGTTCTGCGAATTACATTGTACACAGTTGAAAATGTGGGTTTCCATTGTAACTCATACATATGTATTTCATTTGAAGCACAAACAAAAATTAACTTCAAAATTAAATAATCATAATCATTTAAGAGGTAATTAAAATTTAAATCGAAACAAAAAGGCTGGAAAACGGGAAATCTCCCGTTTAATTCAAATACCCTTTTCTAGTCTTTTTTTCGTTTTTCAACATTTCCAACATTTGTTTACAGTGTAGCACAAATAAGCGAGAGAGAGAGAGAATTCACTCAGCAATTTGTTGTTATTTTTGTCTTTACAGTTGGATATGAAATCCAGCACTTGCGACAATTCCGAAAATAGCGATAATTCGCTATCGAACGATCTCGATGGCAGCGATCGAGAGTTTATTTTGGCCGAGCCAATCAAACGACCCTATCAATCGGCATTCCAAGAGTTTCGCGCCGAATTCGAGCCACCGAAACGTTTGATCATCATCGAGGAGGGCGTCAGCATCGGCAACGCGATCCATCTGAGCACGAATCCGCAGCCGAATCTGAATCCGCAACCGAATCTGAATCCGCAGCCGAGTCTGAATCCGCAACCGAATCTGAATCCGCAGCCGAATCTGAATCCGCAGCCGAATCTGAATCCGCAACCGAATATGAATCCACAGCCGAATCCCCATAACGATGATCGACAACCGAGCGGCGACAGCGAGAGTCCAACACGGCCCGAACCGAATGCGGATGACGATGCGGATGATATCAAGCTATATGCCAAGTATCTGGAGTGTAAGCTGAAAAAGTATTCGACGCACACCCGCAACGCGATTCAGTTCGAGTTCAATCGCATACTCTACGAGGCCGATTTGGGCCTGCACGATAAGACAAACGCCCTCAGCCACGCCCCCAACAACAACAACATCAGCTTTTCGTGAGTATTTCCCAGATACCATATATAGCTCGAACTTTAACTAGATAACATTTGTATTTATATATTACAGATAAGCGAGGTTCAACTTGACGAACATTCAAATTTGTGATTTTATCGAGAGTTTTCTCATTTTTTTTAGAAAAACTTTTGAGCAACAATTTAATTAAATGTAAACATATATATTATGACTTTTATTGCCATTAAAAGATGTGTCCAGGAACATTCACAAAAGAGTTATCTCAAAATCTTCAAACTTACCAAAAAAACGAGAAAGTAAAAGAAACATTTGATAACCCTTTAGACCCATTTCCCACCAGATATGTGAGAAGCGTAAAGCTCGTTAATGCTGAGATTGATGAACAGACTTTTTTGCCATATAGGAATCTACGATTCGACCGATCCTTCCTATGTTAGCTATATGATATAGTTTTCCGATGTTGATAAGATAAAATATCTGGATAAACAAAACAGTTTTATGCGAAAACCTGCTTTTAGACAAGATGGGTCCTATGCTAAGCTAATGTATATCCATGTTCAATCAATTTTGATTGAGATCTTTCACAAATATGTCCACAAAGTGTCTTCCTCTTCACAACTTTCGCCAGGTAATGCTCATCCATAGACAAAGTCCATAACTCACAAGTTTTGTTTAGTTTTTTCTTATCAATTTTATTTTTTTTTTCAAATTTTCTTATGTTCGTTTTACTAAGAATTATCACACTAAAAAGCAACTCATAATAAATACGTACAATTATATATACATATATATATGTATGTATGTATGTATGTATATATGTTCTTGTATGCTGTATATATAGTTTGTATATATACATATGTATGTGTATATGTATGTGTAAGTTTTTCCTTGTTTCTTTATTCTTTTTTTGTGTTTAATTTTTTGTGTTTTTTTTTGTGTTTTTTTTTTTTGTTTTGTTTATTTTACAAATATTTGTGAATATATTGTTTTGTTCATTATTCTCGTTTGCGGTCTATATATTTCATTAAAAAGCACTTATGTATCCTTAAATATCGAACGTTATGTATATTCCTTGTTCTTATATCTATATATATATATATATAGCTTGATATATTCTAAGCATAAAGATAAATCATCGAGTTAAAAAACGATAGTTACTTGTTCTACAATCGAGCGTGTATAGTATATAGTTATCGTTATCGATATCGTTATCGTTATCGGCATCGATAAATGTGTGCTTTATTTCATGATTCAATTGGTTTATTTCTCAAGTTTGTTTTTGTTTTTACTTAATATAAATCAAGTAATATCCACGCAGAGAAAATGTCATAAAACTGGTCCATAGATTAAGAGGTATTATCTTAGTGTGAGTGTGTCTGTGTGTGTGTGTGTGTGTGTGTGTGTGTGTGTGTGTGTGTGTGTGTGTGTGTGTGTGTGTGTGTGCGAGAGTGTGTTTATGTTTGTATTAAAACTATATTGAAAGAAATGCAGCACAGTTTTTTTTGGAAAAATATTGTATGTTGAGAAAAAGAAAAGTTAAATAAATAAACAAATTTGAATTCACAATTCTACAAAGTGCCCAAAAGGAAGAAACCTATGTGGTAGCTTATCTTTTTACAGAGTTGTTTTTCATTCTTTTCTTGTGCTCGAACCCGAAATACCAAGCTAGCTGCAGTTAGAGTGCCAGACTGTCAAATACCCTGTATGTTGGGGTAGTATAAATGTGAAGTCTGTCAAATTTTCTCGCTATCGCTTCTCTCTGCTGGTGTTAAAAAGTTTTAATATTTGGTTTAAAGACAACACAAAATATGAAAGCTATTGCTTAAAGAAGTTTTCAATGTTTATGATCGGTTTTTTGTGTTTTCTAATGTTCTTCTTGTTCTGTCTCTGTAAGGGCTCAGTAAATATGGGGAATACCGATTTGTCCAGTACGAAATTATCGACGAAGCGTCGGGCATTATTTGTATGCCATCAAAATAGCATAGAGAGCGCAAAATAGATCTCTCAATCGTTAAGAGAGCAATGTCGTTACAGCAAAATGAACAGACGAGAGAGACAGAGACACGCAAGCCTTTAACTCTCTCTCTCTCTCTCTCTCTATCTGCAATTCTAACTGCGCTCACAACGTGCATTTGCAGCAATTGATGAGAAGAGAGAGGCTCAAATCCTTGCTCTCTTCCATTCAATTGCTGTGCGAAGTCGTGTTATTCTTGAAGAGAGAGAGAGGCTTGCGTGTCTCTCTCGTCTATAAAATTGATGCATGCTGTTATTGCTCTCTTTTCGTTTGCGCGTCGATCTCTCTTGTTGTTGTTCTTTATTCGTGTGCTTCAACATATCCGTTACGAATATCCTGCTTCCGTATAGAACGAGGATTTGGGTCTATCTCTCTCTCTCCCTCGCTCTCTCTCTTTCTTCTATCATTCAATTTCAGCTGTTTCTTTTTCTTGTTTAATAATCGGCTCAATGGCTCTCAAAGATATATTTGTGTATATTTTGTTGAGATAGAGCCGCTAACACCCGTTTCTAGCATCACTCGTGTACAGGGTATACAAAACAGGTGATGCCCAATTCAAAACAAGCTAATCTGTTGTTGAAACCGTATTTCGTATTTTGTTAACGCTCTTGTATTTTGGCTGTTTAATTCGTGTCGAAGAGGGTTCAAGCTCATCGAGAGTCGTTGAACGGCTGCGACATTGGCCACGAAACAACAACACATCCCCCCTCTCTGGCAGCGTGCCCCTCGCTCCCTTCTGCTACATTCAAAACAAAATCAACAAAGACGAGCTTTGGAATTTTCAAATTTGGCATTCAAAATAGCGAAATGCAGTCAGTCAACGGAACAGTTTCTATCTCTCTCTCTCCCGCTCTCTCACTAGCTGCATCTCTTTCTCTCCCTCTCTCCCTCTCTCTCGCTCAGTAGCTGCCTCTCTTTCTCTACGCTCGCTGTTTGTTTATAATTTTGTTGTTATTTGACCCCCAAAATGCGACATAACCCTGAGCTGGGTCGCAGCAAAAGTTCAGCTAAGCAAAAAAAAAAAGTATCCATATATACATATGGTATCTTTGGCAGTTGGATGATCTCATGGTATATGAAGTACAAGGTTGCTCGAAACAAGCGCTGGGCCCAAAGATCTTGGTAAATTTCCATAACTTGGTTGAAAAATAAGAGCATATATCTTAGATGTACATACATATGGTATTACATGGGCTGATTAATGTCTATATCCCTCGATATATTATAGGTTTTATATCGATAAATTGCTATCGATAAATAACAATCTAAAATTGACTGAACAGTTGAATGCTAATTTATCGACAATCGATGTTTGAACTGCGCAAAATGGCTGTTTTGAAGGAAAATATATCGATTATGCGATTACGATAGACGTTATCTTGACTATGCAGAAATGTTAATCGATAATACATTTATTTCACACGAAATTCGATAAGTCTTGATCATTAATGTCGATCGCTTTTGAAGACTTCCTTTCTCTAGAGAACTTGAAATCGATAGACGATAGATTAACAAAATTTGATTAATTCAGAGAGTTCTGCAGTTTCCAGACATTGGGTTCGAGCCAGGTTAAGATGGAAAACAAGGAAATCAATATGACGTAGATGAAAAGTAGAAAAATAACAATAACTTAAAGTTTTTAATGCTAAAAATGAAAACGCAAATCAAAAACATTCGATTTTCTATATATTATTATATATATATGCATATATCTATATATATATATATATTGATAATATAATTTATTTTTGTAGCTCCGTAACGCTTAGTAGAATTTCTCGAGGAATATTGAAATATTAACTAAAATGGAAATAATTGTCATTAACATAAACATATATGCTACAAAGTACATCTAAAATTTGTCTAGTTAAACACAAAAAAAAAAATAATAATAATAATACAAAAAAAAAAATAATATATAGTAAACTTAAAGTTAAGGCATAAACAAATGTTGTGTATTCCAGATGGGGTAACAAGTTAAGGTTTACTTAGAACTATGCGCTTAGATTTTTTGCCATATTCATTTAAGCTTTTCTTTTCTTCTTTTTTTTTTTTTGGCAATTTAAACAGTACTAGAAAATAATATTCATAAATCGTATGATGTATATATATATGCATGTATATATATGTATATATGTATATGTATTTGTTGTTGTATAACTAGGGCCTAGCAAACGGGCTGTTGGAATTTCCGCCGCATTCTTTGGAACGTCGCGCCGCAAAATGATTTATAAACAATACAATTAATTATATATATTAATATTTACTTGGTAATTGCAACAATTTGTTGTTGTTTTAAGCATTCATTTCATGTTTCTTATATATATATAGATTTCTTTTTGTTTTTTTTTTTTTGTTTTTTTTAATTCTTTTTTTGGCTCTGCAACTGAAAATGAAAACAAAACAAAAACGAAAGCTAACGGTTTTCATGCAGAAATGCGTACTTAAAATCAATGTAAGCTGCGAGCGAGCTGCAAAGTGCAATGCAAAAGAGAGCGCAAGAGCCCAACACACACACTCTCTCTCTGCCCCTCTCTTTCTATCTCTCTCTTAAGCTGCGCTCAACGCTGGAGCCGCGCTCTGGCAGCACTAATACTAAATGCTCTTCATTATATCAATATGCATGTGTGTACACACATATATGCATGTGTATGCATGCATGTGCATGCATGTGCATGTACGTTATCTACATAGATCATATGTTTTGTTTGTTTTTGTTTTTGTTTTTGTTTCCTTTTTTCTCTTATTTTCGAATAACTCTTAAGCAAAAACTTAAATTTCTATCACAGCCATTTTTATTTTTCGAAGAAAAAAATTGATTCTTTTTGTTGTTTTTTGTTTTGTTTTTGCTTTTGCTTTTTTGTTTGCCTTAAATTGTTTGTTGTTGCTTGCCCAATTACTGTTTAAAAGTTAAATACTTATTTGCTTGCCATTTACTTTGAATGCACTTTTGATTTTTTTTTTGTTTTGTTTTTTGTTTGTTTTTTGTTTTTGCTTTTGTTGCGTCAATATTTTAAAAAATTCTAATTGCACTTTTTTGTATATTTAAATTGCTATTTAATAATCCATTTCACGTTGTGTTTACAATTTCTTGTTGTTGTTGTTGTTGTTGTTTCTTGTGCACAGTTTGTTGTTGTTGTTGTTGTTGTTTTTTTCTTTGAAAGTTTAGCAAATTAGCAAAAATAAAAAATGAAAACATTTTTGTTCTTTCTATAAAATGGAAAATGAAACCGTTATTCTGACCATGCCTCCCGCCCAACTCGCGCACGTCCCGCTGCAAAGACAGTGTGACCGCTGCAGCTGCTCAGTGTGACCAACGTTCTGCAGAGTAAGCCCTGTTGTTGTTGTTGTCCAGTCCAGTCCAGTCTAGTTACCGTTGTCTGTAGTTTTACCGTTAATCACTGGCCTGCAATTTCGAGTGTTTTTTTGTTTTTTGCTTGTTTGTGTTCTCCTCAAATATGTTTTTGAGTGGTTTTGTGGTATTTTGACTGTTTTGTTTTGTGAGTGGAATGCATTGGGCTGGACGGCGCCTAAAACTGCAGGTATAGCTAAAATTTACGCGGTTTTTCGTTCTCTTTCGTGTTTTTTTTTTTTTTCTTTTTTTTTTGTGACTAGGAGAACGAAATCTTTTTTTTTTTTTTTTTGGATTTTTTTCAGTATTTTTTTTTTTTTTTTATAAACAAAGCGTTGTAAAAATAAAAAAAAAAAATAAACGCTAACGAAATTCGTTGCCTGGGTAAAGCGGCAGGAACTATTTCATATTTTTTTCTTAACATCTTTTTTTTTTTTTGTATTTGAAGCAGCAAATTTTTGCCGGAACTGAACAAAAAAAAAAAAAAAAAAAATTGTGCCTTTGTGGAACCCGTTGGGCTGTGCCTGGAAAAATAAACGCACGAATTAATGCTCAGCGAGTATTTGTTCTCGCGTTCTCAAAAATGCTGGAATGTGTGTGCGTGTGAGTGTATGTATGTGTGTGTGTTTGTTTGTGTGTGTTGGTGTGAAGCTGAGCATTGAATCGTGTAGCTTATAATTCGCAAGTCGTTTAAGCCCTAAATTGTTTAGTAGCTGGCACAATTGTACTTAAGGAATTTGTTGGTACTTTCATTTGTTTAGGTTATTTTTGTTTTTGTTTTGTTTGCAGGCAAAAACTGACGCCTTACCCTAGCCCCAACTCTCCCCTCTCTCTCGCTCTATCTCTCTCTCTCTCTCTCTCTCTGCTCAGCTGTCATATCAAAATTTGATATTTTCTTTTTTGACTACAAATTCTTTGATTTTTGTTCTATGTATGTGTGTGTGTGTGTGTGTGTGTTTTCTCCTTATTTCTTTGACTTAACCTAAAAACAAACAAACTGTTATTAAACAAAAGTTTGTACAAAATTGCGAGACGTTTTATTCTGCAGACTTTAAACAGGCGGCGGCTGTCGGCCAAGTCGGCATTCAAATATGCTGGTAATACTGAAACGACATGTGACACAACACACCGACTTTTGTTGCTGCCCTACCGAACCCCCTTCTCCCTCGGCTCGCCCGCCCGCCCGACTTCCGCCTGTCCGCCTGTCCCCGCTCTATAGATTCAACGTGTCGTGGTATTGTAGGAGCTTAGTTTATAGCTTAATTTTAAGTCTTAGTTTAATTAGCGCTTAACTAAACCTAGAAAACTCTTTGCTCTTTGTCTTGTGTAATTGTAAATGTTGTTTGTGTTTGTTTGTTGCTGCTTTTAGGCCAATTTGTGGTTTGTCCCTGTGAATGCGTTTTCCTACATAGGCGGCAGGTGGTAGGGTGCAAGGGGGGCGGGGAATGGGGTGGCCACCTGTGCCCCCCGTCGCCTCCCCCCCTCCCCCCTGCTGATGTGACCCGCCGCATTACTGATACTTTCATGTCTCCAGCGAGGTGACAACCAGATTGTGAAACACGCTCGCCGACTCGCTCATCATGGCCGCCTGGCCGCACGAGTCGCTGCCGCTGCTGGGCGGGGTCGGCGTGCCGAGACGCAGTGCATCCATGATGACCTCGAAGTCCTTTTGATTCTGATTCATATCAAAATTGACCAGCTCCAGGTGATCAGCTGTGCTGTTGCTGCTGCTGCTGCTGCATCCGTTGCCGCCGCTGCTGCTCAGCTTGATCCGTTTGCCGCCGACGCCGACGCCGCCGCTCTGCAGCTCGCCGGCGCCGAGACCCACAACATCCAATGGACAATCCTCGATGGCCGATATCAAACGCTGCGGCGGTATATAGAACTGTGAGAGCGCCTCCCGCACCAGGCGATCGCTCTCGTCCTCGCTATTGCTGCGCAATCGCTTCCTGGACGCCGAGAGAGCCGCCCGCTCCAGCTGCTCGGCACCTTGTGTTATCTCCGGATCGATCAGCGGCATCGGCGCATTTATGGCGCTCAGCTCGCGATCGAGTATCTCCAGATCGTTCACCAGATTGCTGTTCGACAGTTGACGTTTGCGTGCTGCCACGGCAGCGGCTGCGGCGGCGGCTGCGGCCGAAACGGGCACAATCGAGGAGGAGGCGGAGGCGGTGGAGGAGGAGGAGGAGGATGTCGAGTTGTTGTTGTTGCTGCCATTGCCATTCAGGCTGGGCGTGGCAGCACCGTGACGCAACAGCTGCGCCGATTGATGGTTCTCAATCGAGCAAATTGTGCGTGCGCCGTTTACATCGCCATACGTTGATTTGTTGTTGTTGTTGTTGTTATTATTATGATTGTTGTTGTTGTTGCTGTTGTTGTTGTTCAGTGGCTTGGCATCGTCCATGTTCGTCTGGAAGAGGTTCTCACGCGCCAATTCCATGCTGCTGTTTTCGGTTCTGTAAGAGAGAGCCAGAGCAAAAGAGAGGAAGAGAAAGAGAGAGAAAGTGATGGGGAAAGTTAGTTGAGTTTTGTGAAAAGGCATTGGCAAAACGGTATATAAGGTAAATACGAGAAAAACCTGTGCGACAATCAGACGCACACATACACGTACGCGTGTGCGTGTGTGTGTGTGTGTAAAAGTGCGTAATTAGTTAACGATTGCGCTCATCGATAACTTTCGTTGCAACTTGCAAGTCTTAGTATCGATGTTATCGATCATCCAATTAGCATTCGGCATCAATTACCCACCTTTTTAAAAAGAACATTTCGATAACACTCCGCTAGTTTATCGATAACACATTTGCATCATCTATCGATAATACTATACATACATTAGTAAATGTTTCAAGTGTACAACTTTATTCCGATACGAGCTGTATTCCGATAACATTTCGATAATCTATCGTGAGTAAATTTCAATAGTATATCAAAATAGCATTCATTTTGATCCGATAAACGTTGTCTATCGATAATAGACATACTAACGAAATATAGGCGCGGCAATAGCGCGTTAATCGCCTATCGATGACTCATCGCCAGCAAACTTCAAAAGCTCTTTCCAAGCCAAAATTGTTAAAGGAAGATGAACAATAAAACCCTGCCCCATATTACATGCGCCACCACGCAGCCCCCCGCTGAAAGTCAACAGTGTCAAACAGTGTATGTGCGTGTGTGTGTGTGTGCGTATGTGTGTGTATCGATGTCAGTTTTGCAGGCCAGTATGCTGTTCGTCCGTGGGTCGCACTTTAATTAACTGGGCCAACTGAGCGCCGCTTGGAGCCAGTTAAAACAGTTTGTTGTCCAGCGGGTCGAGGTAAATTTCAGCTAATTTCTCTTTCAATAAAAGCGCTTGACACGCCCCAACCCCCTTTTGACAACACACACAGTGCCAATATGCCAAAGCATTTGAAGAAGCAACAAAAACAAAATACAAATGTGAATTAAAGCAGCAAAGGTAGAAGACAAAGCCATCAAAAAAAAAAAAAGAAGAAAAAAAGAGTGGAACAGCGACGGCAACGCATTAAAATGCGCAGCTCAGCATGTCAATGCTCACTATTAAAGCAGAAAAGAGCAACAAACAAACACAAAGACACACACACACACATGCACACGAAGCTCAACGCGCACACACACACGCACGCACTCAATAACGGACAAGAATGGCACGAGCAAGGTGCATGGCGCAAGGGGCGCGCGAAAAAAAATGAAAGCGAAAGTACATTGTACGTAGGAATCTGTACAAAAACGAAATAAAATAAATAAAAATACACAAGAAGGCACGACTAGTAGATGCCCATGAATGTGAAATGTATTTATATACATACATACATATGTATTTAATTATTTATATACACACACAATGTTTCATAATTTAATTTAATTGAAAATGTTTTTATTCCAAACGAGAGTCTAAATGCAGTAATTATATATGTTTAGCTCTTAATGTCATCGAAATACATATTCGAATGTTACACACACTTTGTTATATGCCCTTCGCGTTTATTCCAGGGTATTAAAACATAAAACAAAACGGCCAAACGCTGAAGAAGCAGCGCTAACAAATCGCGCGCTCCAGAGCTTTATAGAAACCAAAACCAAAACCAAAACCAAAACCAGAAAGCGTACAGCAACAACTCAACGTAACAAAGTCAAAGAGAGTGCGGGGTTAGGGAGCAAAAGCAGTCAAAAAAAAAAAAAAAGGAGAAGAAGAAGAAAAAGTATATTAGTTTAGTTGTTGCTATTATTGCCTGTTGACTGTTGACTGTGTTGCGCGCCAAGCACCGTTAACTTGAAATGTTTTGGAAGGGTAAAGAGGAACAGGCGCAGGCAGGCGGCAAGCGCTAAGGGGGCCGCTTTTCGCTTGGTAGAAATGGGAGCAACGACAGCGAATCAGCAGTCGAAAGGGTAAGCAGCAAAAGCAGCGGCTCACTGACCAAAAATAAGTTGCCAACAGCAGATGCTGAGCAAAAGGCAAAGCAGAGCGTAGTAAATGCAGCAGCAGCAGCGGCAGCAGCAGCAGCAGCAATGATTGCACAAGTGACCTCAAAATAAAAGTTGCCAACTGCAGTTGTCTGCGGGGGTGTTGGCAAAGGGGGAAATTGTATGCTCTGCGCTGTCATGCTCAAGTGCTTTATCCATCATATTATGTAAATGTTCATGTGTAAGAGAGCATGATGAAGAAAAAGATAGAGAGAGAGAGAGTCAGCCCTATTCGCATTCAATGTCTGCCAGCTGCCAAAGAAGCTTTAAATTTGGAACAAATCAACGCTTTGGGCTGCGGCGGATCACATCATATGACAACATCAAAGCGCTCAAGCTTTACACTCGACTGCGCTTTCGAGTTCTTCTTTGACAGCAATTAATAGTAATAAAGCTTTTATCAATGCTTTGGGATGCCGCCGCTGACATTGAGTAGGTAAAAAGCAGCAGCAACAGCAGTCACATACTAAGAGTGCGACAGTGAGAGCGTGCGCTCAATCACAAGTGTAAAGGCGTCTGTGTTGCGTGTGTGTGTGTGTGTGTCTGTGTGTATGCGTGCGTGTGTGTTTCCAATGTGTGCGTTTGCATGGCATGCGACCGATAAGCAAACGGTATTGTCCACTCTGCTTCAATAGCAAACTGACTGACGAGCGCGATTGGGAGGGGAAGCTTTGCTTATTACTTGTTGTTGGTTTCTTTTTTTTTTTTTTTGTCGTCTTTTGTCTTATCTGTGTTTTCGTTTTGCGCACGTTTTCTCGATGGTCTGTGGCGAAATATGCCGCTGTCTCTGTGTGTGTATGTGTGTGTATTTGTGCTCTTAGCGAAGGGGGTGGGGGACATTGCTACACGCAGGCCAACGCACACAATTCTTATGAAAATTGGGGCATATTAAGCGCTTCACCTGTTTGTGCCCGCACCTCGTCCGCCCCTCCCCGACATATTACGGCGTTCTGCTTTTGTGGTTTTTCGAGTTCAAGGCTATTAACTGGCATATTTATAAATTATCCATCATTAGCTATGGAAAGCGCGATGCGATCCTTAACAGAAAAAAAAACGTATTAGGAGAATAAAAAGAAACAAGTGTGCATAGTAAAAGACTGGGAAATACCCTGTTATTAGCAATCATTTAATGGAACATATTTCATTTGGGACATAAAATGTTATCTAAAAATCCCGTTAAATTTCGAAGATGGGTATACATACATACATGCATATACGAGAAGAGTTAGAGGAAATTAGAGACAGAGAATTTATCGAATCAAATAAACTGGTTCGTTCTGCAGACAGACGAATTATACATACATACATACATATACATGGATACATACATACATACATGCATTCATATGCACATACATACATAAATACTTGCTTAAAGGCCTCGGAAACATCTCCATCTGCCTCTTACATGGGTATATATGTATGTATGTGTATATATGTGTGTACGTTGGCACAACTCAATTATGCACTCTATTTCTTTTTTTTGTTGCTATTTTTAATGAGTACAGGGTATAAAAATGAACAAGTGGAGCAGCAGCGGCAGCGCCAGCAGCGTAGTCTAAAAACGTTAAATAAAAAATGTCACACAATCGAACGGCAAGTGCAAAAATAAAAAATAAATGAAAAGAAAAGGGGAACACCGCGACGACAACGTAGCAGTAGAAGCAGCAGAGGCGCAAACGGTGTGACGCGAAGAGGGGGAGACGGGAGAGAGAGACGGGAGGGAGAGACGGCAGGCAGGCGGCGCAAAGTCGCAAATGTAGAACGACGCGCGTTCTTTGGTGCGCTGTAGGGGTCGCAACGAGCCGCAGGAGGCGGCGTATGTCAGCGACAACTTCATTTGATGCCAAAGGGCAACGATAACACCATCCCATCCCACCCCACCCCACCCCACCCCACTGCACAACACAGCACCCCAACCCACCCGCCAGCAGCAGCTGCCATCCGGATACTAGCTTAGCGCAGCCATTCCACCCAAACTATTCTCTTTAACCACACTTTACTGTTGCTCCGTTTCGCTTCGCGTGATATGCTGGCCATGCAAATTGAATTTAAAGCGATTTTAAAGAGCGAATTCGCTGCGGTTAACTACAAGTAGATTTCGCTGCTAGTCTCTCCCGCTCTCACTCTTACTCTCACTCTCACTATAACTCTCTCCCTCTCTTTTGCACTTTGTACGTTATGGCTTATCAGCCATTAACTGTTAATATGTTTCAGTGTCTGTGTGTGTGTGTTTGTGTACACTGATAAGCAATTACAAATACCAACAACTACATATGTGAAAATGCAAAGCGCGCGCGTGTCGTCAGTTATAAAGAAAAACCTAAGATTTTTACAAACCCATATTGATGCATTGCGTGTGTATGTGTATATGCATAAAATGGACTTTACCAAATTCCATCCACAAAGGTGAAAACTGGGCGGAACACTTAAGCATTTGTTTTTTTCCAGTTTCGAATGGGTTAAACATTTATATTTATACTTATAATTGAATAACAGAATATATGTGAACACTTGACCATAGCCGGACATAATTACATATGCATACACAGACCTACATGTATGTATATTTGCGTATACTATATATACACACAATTAAAAATGTACACACACATACATGCAAGTGTGTCCATATTTAAGCACTCTTCAATCAGGCACAACCCCTTCCCAATCTACCCGCGCACAATTCTAATTGTATAATCTAATTGTTCTAGAATCTAGATGCTTTAAATGCGCGCCCAGACACAGACACATATGCAAATGGCACACCCCCCACGCTTGACTGACCGCCTGTGTGCGTGCGTCAGTCTGTCTATGTGGGTGTATATATGTATGTGTGTGTGTGTGTGTGTGTGCAGAGTAGGCAATCGCAGCTTGTGGTGCAATCGTTACCGAATAAATGAGATGCTCAACAAAAGCAGACGCCAAAGCCAAAGCAGCCACAGCAACAACAACAGCCACAATAGAAACAACAACAACAACAACAGCAACAACAACAACAACAACAACAACAAAACAACAACAACAACAACAACAACAACAACAGCAACAGACAATATTATGGCAGAAAAACGTCATCGCAGTCGCGAATTATTACGACGCCGCAAAATGGGGCGGTGGGTTACAAAATGTGTGCAAAGAGCAAAGTGAACAAACGAACGAAAAAGCAAAGGAGCGCGGCGAACGTCACTCTAGCACGCTCTCCTCGCTCTCTCTCTCTCTCCTTCTCTATTTCTGTGTGTGTGCATGTATGCCTGTGTGAGTGAATGCGTTTTGTTTTGTATTATGGTACAAGGGGGAGTATTTAACGTAAGATGCGGTAAGCAATGGAAATATTCGTTAAAATAGCAACAAAAATATATAAAAATAGCGTTTGGATAACAAATTCAAATCGATAGCAAAGTGTGCTGCTAAAAAGGCAAGGTATGCATGTACACAGCAATGTTAACAATGTAAAGTGCATAATAATAAACGCATGTACATACGTACGCTTGTACTAGGAATGTATTACATACAGACGTGAATGCATTTTGTCATTTTCTTTTATAAATTTCTCCGATATGCATTACACGCCTGCTTTTTTCTCTCTCTTTTAATTAAATTATCGATTGCTGCTGCTGCTGCTGCATGGCAACTTCAAAGTAATAAGCACATAGGCATATGTATGTATGCATGCATTTCATAAAAGCGTACATACATATGTATTTAACAACATGCATATACATAAACAGACTTACACTCATACATACATACATACATATATATGCAAGCGTCTCGCTGGAGAAAACATGTCAAACAAAGCAAAACGAAGCAAAAACGGAAACGCAGCACACGAAACGGCAGCAACAGCAGCGCCAACAATGACGTCGACGTCGCGTCAGCGACAGCGACAGCGACCAACTCTATGCCAAGAAGAAGCGAATCAAAAGCCAAAAGGAAAAACTGCGATTGCGTTGAATTAAGTTTTTGACTGCGCGCAAAAAAAAAAAACAACTAAATAAGAAGAGCTTCAGTTGTATGTGTGTGTGTGTAGTAACGGCATTTTATTTGTTTTCTCTCCTTGCAGGCGCGCTGAAGCAAGTGAAACAAAGAGGAAGCGCAATAGGAACAGCGACGTCGACGTCGGCAGCAAAAAGAAAGCCAAAGCGCCGCAATATCCATCGCGCTAGATGATGATAGATGACAGTTGGGGTGCGCACTATCCAAAAAGAGGGCGGGTTGCGGGGCGGCAAGTCAAAGTGAAGTCGGTACGCCGTAATCTTGACACGCGTCCGTAGTCAAAAGGCAATATTTAATACAACGTAACAATGTTAACAGTAAGGCAAATGGCAAAGCCAGCGAAAAAATACAATTAGACTCTGCTGCAAGAGCAAAGAAAAACAAAAGGAATACACGAAATAAAAAAACACACACACAAACAACAACAAATTCTATACTGTGGCGGCGCACGGCAACACTGGGCCAAACTATTTAACGGCAAACGCCAGCGGCGACACCAGCAGCAGCAGAAGCAGCAGCAATGAGAAAGAAGAGAGAGAAATAACAACATAAAAACACTTGCAGAGCGAATCAAGCAAAGCTGCTTAATGGTAAGGCATAAAATTTATTTTTAAATAACAGTAATGAGCAAAATTAATTTTTATGAATGTCTCATACATGTGTGTGTGTGTGTGTTTGTGTAACCATAGCTCACCCGCCCCAAAGAGAATGATTCGTCGATAACGAGAAACTCTTATCGATATGCATTTTAGAAGCATATTCAATGCTAGGCACGGCTACATACAAACATATGTACATACATGGAAGCAAAACAGTCATGCCGTCTGTTCCCGCAGGGCACGCACTTTTGTTGTTGTTGTAGCATTGATGCTTTGTGCGAGAGCGTAGCGCGCCAAAGAGCGAAAAAATGCAGCAGCAGCAGCAGAAGCAACAACAATAACGCATACATACATACATATGTACATATGTATGTACGTAGCTCCTAATGATCGGCAATGCGGCAAACGCAATTTCCAATTGCACTCAAAAATAATTGACAAGTATTTCAAGATCAGCAGAAAATGCCATCATTTTTTTCTGCTTCTTTTTTGTTTTTGCATCAGAATTTCTCTAGTAATTGTTTTTTGCGTGTTGTTAAAATGTTTAATAACTCTTTGACTCTGTTTGGCTATAAATAATTACACGCACATATACATACATACATACGACATGCTAATGTCGCTGTGTTCGTGCTTGTGTACGTGCGTGTATGTGTGTGTGTGTGTGTTTGCAAAGTCTGAAGGTTTTGGTTGCGTTTTGTGCTGCCTGCTGTTGTTGTAGTAGTAGTTGGCATGTGCTGGCTTTGGCTTTGTGGTATTGCATGTGTATGTGTGTGTGTGTGTGTGTGTGTGTAGCTTGTGGTGTGTGTATATGTAGCGTCTAGAGGTGCACCAACAACAACAACAACGTTTCTTGCTATCATCGCTGTCGCTGCTGCTGCTCTCTGTTGTTGTTGCTGCTGCTGCTGCTGTTATGGTTGCTTTTTGTTGCAAGTGGAACGTGATTATTTCAACGAGCGCAACGTTTTTTAGCACACACATACACACAGCAATGCACAGTGTGTGTTTGTGTGTGTGTGTTTGTGTTTCTACAGCTTGCTTTGATTTCTTTTGGTTTTTTGTTACTGCTGCTGCTGCTGCTGCTGCTGGC
This sequence comes from Drosophila ezoana, assembly GCA_035045725.1. NCBI lineage: Eukaryota > Metazoa > Arthropoda > Insecta > Diptera > Drosophilidae > Drosophila > Drosophila ezoana. The sequence goes on from JAWNOU010000058.1 coordinate 6,340,686, forward strand.
AGTAAATCGCGCTATCTGCGAAGGTTGTTCCCCACTGTATTTGGGTGTGTGCGCGCGTGTTGTTGTTGTTGTTGTTGTTGCTGCCTTTTAAAAGTTTTTCATTTTACGTTTCGTTTCTTTTTTTTTTGTGCTGCTGTCTTCTAATTTGCTTGCACTGAGATTGACAGCAATAACTTGATTATTGACTATCGTGCGTAAGCGATAATTGCGATAAATTTATGTGCCAATTTCGGTGTCTCTCTCTTTCTTTTTGTTATCGCATCTCAAATGCGCGTGTGTGTGTGTGTGTGTGTGTGTTTTGGTTATTTTGGACAAAAGCCCGTTACATATATTTGAAAATTGTGAAATAGGATAGTTATGTGTTTATGCTAGTCTCTTGCAGCTGGTTTAAGGGGTATCTTTAAGTCGTTCACATTCGACTAGGTGTTTATGCTAGTCTCTTGCAGCTGGTTTAAGGGGTATCTTTTAGTCGTTCACATTCGACTAGGTGTTTATGCTAGTCTCTTGCAGCTGGTTTAAGGGGTATCTTTTAGTCGCTCATAATCGACTCAAGCACTCCGGCTGCTGCTGCTGGCTCTCATCTTTAGCTGCCGCTGCCGCTGCTACATACACACGCCCTTCTTTACGGCGACAGACAAACGAACGAACGGACCGACGGACCGACAGATCGACCGACCGACAGACAATTTTAGTTGGCTCGCCTGCTGCTGGCTGAGTTTTTATTTATTTTTTTTTTTTGTCTCTCTTTCCTTTTCTAGTCGCTGCCTTCGCTGCGCCGCCGTCTTTCGTTTCGTTTTGTATGTTGTGTCGTTTCTGTTTCTGTTTCTGTTTGAACTGTTTGCCGTTGTTGTAGTTGTTGTTGTTATTGTTTAATGTCTCTTGAGTATCTGCTTTGCTGTGCTTCGCTGTGCTTTGCGCTTGGCCTGAATGCAACTAAAAAACTTAAAGAAATACTGTGCACGTTCGCTATAATGAACTAATTGTAGTCAAGTTGGTAAACCCCATCCCCCCTTCCCAGCCCCTGCCACTTCATGCTGCTGCTTTCACATGAGACCAAAAGAAAACATAAAAATTCCATCTGCATAGGCAAATTTTTCGCGTTCATTTTAACGACTGCCCACTGTATATTATCTCTGGCCTGTTGTTGTTGTTGTTGTTTGCCTGCAGGAAGCGGCGACTAGCTGCGATTGCCGTTGACCGCAGACCAGCTCAAACGGAAATATCCTTAAGCGCGCGTCAAGTTACACACAGCAAAGAAAACTGAACGAAATAATTGTTCGAGCGTTGCCACGCAGTCATAAAACAACTAAATAATAGGCACTGTTAAACTTAACAGCATTTACATTGATCTGTTGGCCCTATTTTTTTTTCTTTAGTCTCGATTTGCGCATTTCTCAAACCACTTTTTATATATATTTTTCTTTTTTAGCTTAAAATAGCTGCATGCGCATTTACATCGTTTATATTTAGCATATTTCGTCTATTTTAAGCAAGAGCATCAATTCATACCCTCTCTCCCTCTCCCTCTCTTTCTCTCTCCCTCTCTTGCCGTGTCTCTCGCTACACACGCACTTTGGCCTTTCGCAAACTGCGAAGGTTGCACACGCTCACGCACAAATTTAAAGGGCAATCAAATGAGCAAACGCGTGGGTTACGCTCCCCGCTAAGATGCCAATTTAGCCTTTTTTCAATTTCGCCTAAAGAAAAAGTTCAAGATATTTATGGACTTAAGATAAATGTCATCATCACATTTAAGATGGGGGGGAAGCACACCGTGAAAAAAATCTAAGAAAATATCCCTGAGTTCTTGGGAAACGGAAAAGGGGAACTCCGTTTTAGTCAGTTTTAAAATAATGTCCTGCATAAAAATAGCGTATTGCGCAGTCGGCACTCTTTTTAGTTGGCCATATTCTCTTTAGCTAGATTTAGCTTTTTTTGTTTGTCAAAAACTGGCAACTCTGGCACGCTCTTATAGCTTATAATCATAGCATCACAAATGCACACACACATACATAAAGCATATATGTATATATATGTATGTATGTGTGCAAGTGTGTTTTTTTTTTGCTGCTTCTCATTCTTTCTTTTACTTACTTTGGCAAATTCTGGAGGTAACGCATTTGCTTCTCGCGTCGCAGCTCATCGGTGAGTCGGCAATAGGTGTTATTGATGCAAACGCTGCGCCGCAAGTTCGCCTCAGAGTCCTTAATGCGCTCGAGCTTGTGGGCGCACAGCTGCAGGATGCGTTTGCGTTCCTCGCGCTGACGCAGCTTGGGCGAGATCATTGGCACGCGCGACCGATGATGATGATAGCCAATCGGCGGCGAGCAGCGCGGCGGTCCGAACATGTCCGAGTCATCATCGCTGCCGTTCGCTGCATTTGTATTGGTTGGCAAGGTCATTGTGCGATGTGTCTGTGTACTGTGTCTGTGTGTGCGTGCGCGAGTGCGATTGCAAGTGTGTGCGTCTGAAACGCATTCAAAGCTCGGCTGTGGACTCTTCCAAGTCTCTCTCTCTTCTTTTAACTTCTGCTGCTGCTGCTGCTGCTGCTTCTTCTTCTTGCTTAGTTGTTGCTGCTGCTGTAATTGCTGCTACTTCTTCCCACTGCACACAAGGTAAACCACAAATCGTTCATATGCCGCGTCACAGTGTCTGTTTGTTTTTGTTTTTGTATTTTTTTTTTTTTTTTAGATATTAATATTGTTTTTCACTTTTTTAAATTTTCTTTTCTTTTTTTTTTTTGCAATGTTTTTAGTTTAATGTTCTCTCTCTCAGTAAAATGTCTTAGTTAGTGTTTTTATAAGCACACTTTGTTTTAGAAAATTTTTGGATTCGACAGGAAGCAACTTTTTTTTTTTTTTGCAATTACAACACGCCTGTATGTGCGTGTGTGTGTGTGTTTGAGTGTGCGTGCGTGTCTGGTCTTGACTCGACACGCTGCGTGAGATTTCACTTTGCTTTTGCTGTTTGATTGTATGCGTATGTTTGTGTGTGTTTGAGCTTGTGGCCCGTTATGTTTTGTTAATTTTGCATTAATACGCACGCTTTTTGTCTTTTACCGTACTTGTATTTACCTCAAAATTCAAAATAATCCAGGACTTTTGAATTTCTGCGAGGCAAGAGAACCCAACAAAAATGCAAAAAAAAAAATAAAACAACATATATTTATATGTATGTATATATTTATAACTGTTCAGTTAGGCACACAATTGACAGTTGCAATTCAAGTTGGCAGCCTTTCCTTTTGACTTAAATATGTTTAGTATTTTTTATAATTTTTTGGTTTTTATTGTTCATTTATTTAACGCGCGGCGTTCTTCAGGCGGTGGGCAGTGCAAGTGCAGTTCTTGGAGGGCTTAAAGGGGACGCGGGTTAGATGAAGGGGTACGACAATAGCGACGTACACAAAGTCAGGGGGGAAGAGGCACAAAAGTCTTTTTTTACTAATTGCTTGATTTGTTGTTTTAATTAAGTTTTTTTTTTTTTTGGGAAATTGTAGGCGCCTGTTGAGGTTGCGTGATTGTGTGAGAGAGAGAGAGAGAGAGACAGCGCGGAACGTGTAAGTTGGGGAGCGCGTGGTTTTTGTTGTTGCGTTACTTGTGTTGTTATTAGGCCGAACTTTGCCGCTGCCGCTTGCACGTCCGCACAGTTCTCGCGTTCGATGTGAACTGAAAATTGAATGAATGAAGCGCACGGGCTTTGGCTGGCATCAGGCAGCAGAGGCATAGGCAGCGGCCGTAGCAGCGACAGCAGCAGCGGCGGACGTTTTGTTTGCCTGGCAGCAACGTCGTCGTCGGCAGCGCGCACAGATGTTCAACCAACTTCGGCTCGGCCGCTGCCGGCATCGCTGCCGAACGTACAAACGGAAGTAGCAGCCAGCAGAGACGTCGTCGGCTAACCTAAGCTGAGCAGAGCAGAAGCGCCAGAAGCCAAAGAGAGCAAAGAGAGCCTTGCTATACAACATAAAGAGCGCATTGCATGGCGTACGTGCGTGCTGTGCTCTATATGTTGAGTCTGTATATGTGCGAATGTTTGTGTGTGATATGCAAGATTTTGGCACTGTATGCAAGTGTGCGTGCATGCGTGTGTGTTGTATGTAATGTGTGGGGCATTTTCTTAGCGTGTTTTGTTGTTTGTCTGCTGCTGCTGTTGCTGCCATTTGTAACGGAAGCGAAACGCAAACACACGCGCCGCCAGCTCCAACAAGGCAAAGGGCGGGCGGGCAACAACGACGGACAGTTGGCAAAAAATAAATATATACATATGTACATACATATGTACATACATATAAAACTGAGAGGCTCTTGTTGTCTTTCTGCCGCCTGTCGCTGCTCCGGCGGCTTGGCACGCGCTGCGAACAGCGAGCATAACTTTTATAGTTTTTATTTTAACACACATACATACATAAATGCACTTGTATTGGTATATTGTTGTTTTTATTATGTAAAAAGTAACTGGCCTTAAGCGACAGCGCCACAGACCGTTAGTGGCAGCATTTATTAAGTTGCCAGCTTGCCGCATAACAAATGGCGGCCATTGGCGCTGCCGCTGCTGCTTGGCGACTCTATCAATATTTTTGGCAAATGCATACATATGCTGACAAACAATTCCCAATATGCAATTTGCATGCGTGTGTGTGTGTGTGTGTGAATGTAAAAGCTTGAGGTCACTTTTGGCACTCTCTTAATTTATGCCTGTGTGCGTGTGTGCATTTATTGTTTAGGCAAACCATGCAAGCAGCGTAAACTCTTACAAGCACACACACACACACACACACACATACATATGTACATGTACTTAAAGAGAGCGTCGTGTTGATCTTTATGATTGTGAGAGTGTGTTTGTGTTTGCTTGTTATTAATTGCCGTTGCGCTGACTTCCAATTCCTTGGAACATTTACGAAAAAAGAAAAAGCAGAATAAAAAATGGAATCTAGCGATAAACAATGCAAAATACAATTTTCTTGTTAAACGTCATGACTCAAATCTGTTTATACACATTTAACTGTGAACTGAGTGGGTAGCGAGAGAAGAAGCAGCAGAAGAATAACTGTTCGCTGGCCAACAGCTCGTGCCTTATCCTAAAAAGCAAAAATAAAAGCAACAACAAATACATACATACATATATATTTGTTTAACCTAGAAGGCTTTCCTTTGGCGCACATTAATATAAAATAAAACTGAAAAAAACTGAACTAACCTCATTTCGTTTTTATTATGATGATGAACTGTGGCTAGAGCGAAAGAGAAAAAGATGTATGGCAATTGTTTTTTGTTTTCATCATCGACCTTGCAGGCGTGTGTACTTATTATCTATATATGTAGTTCAGACTTTTACTTGTTATGCACACACACACACACACATACACATTCATACAATACATGCATGCATACATATTAATATAACTGTTTATTTGCGAAAGTAATCATCACTGGAACGCCACAAATGCCGCCGAACTTATTCGTTATTGGTTCAATGTCACACACACACACACGTGTACACGTATGTATGTAACTATGTGTGTGCGTATCCTTTTTGCATTGCATTGACCTTTCGTGGCCTTCGCAATCGCCCCTGGCCCCATTGGCCAGACGCACTCTACCCGTCTCCCTCTCTCAGTCTTCTTGAAAGCGGCATTTTACGTTTCTGTTGCGTAGGCAAGTATGCAGGTCGCTGCAAGATAAATTCAAATTACGTAATGAAGATGGCATAACAATGAAGTATTTATTGCGTTCAATTTGCTGCACGATAAGCCCAAAATAGAAACAACAAAAATATACATATACATACATATATATAAATATATATATGTACATATGCCACACACAGACACGGTTGACGCACGGCGAGCTGCCAGCAGCAGTGGCAGCGATTACCTGCTGTGACTGAGCCAAATCAGCGCGGTTTATTTCAAGATGGAGTTTCTTTTTTTAGTTTCATTTCTTTACTTTTTTTGTTATTGCTGTCTACGTTCTTTGACGCTCGATTAGCAGGGGCGGGTTTGCATGGCTGGCTTCAGCTTTAACAGGTACCGTAAATTTAAGCTACAGCAAACGCACACACACACACACACACACACAGACAACTAAAGGTGCCGAAACGAAATCGAAAACTGCCCACTGCCAGAGCAAAAACAAACAAATACAACAACAACAACAACAGCGACGCCAACGTCAACGCATATGCAGCAGCCGACGCTGTCGCGACGTCTGCATTTCACACACAATTCGCCAGAGTCGCGCTAAAACCAAACAAAAGCACAAATCCCAAAGGCAGACGCGCCGCCCCCATAGACTAGTAGGAGCTGATTCCCACACATACAAACATACTACACACATGCATACAGATGTATCGCAGCCGCAGCAACAATTTAATTATCAATAACATATTTAAAATTCGTTTGCCTCTTACGCCCCGCCATCGCCATTAGCTCATTGCATGTTTTTTTTGTTTTGTTTTTGCGAGCACGCTCTCTTTTGCTGCTTGCTGTACGCTCTTTGCATTTGCCAAGCAATCCACTGCTTTCGAGACACAGTGGGAAAATTGTGCAAAAATTTAACAACAGCCTTAATAGACTTTATCTAACGTAATATTTATTTTACATGTGTGTTATTATTCTTTTCAAAATAATTTTTGTTACACGAATTCTTGTTTACCACATGTAAGAACTTAAATTATAGCCGACAGCAACCCCGTGAGCTCTACCCATGCTACCTAAATGATCTGTCTGTCGTATCATTAACATTCCATACAAACAGTCCCACTGTGCGCCGTGTGAATGAACGTATAAAAAGTGAGAGCGCGTTGCCGTTGCCGTCGCCGTCGCGCTCATAAACGAAAATCAATGACTCCCAATGCGCGCCGACGACTGTTGAGCGTCGTCTGTCCCGCAACGTCGCACCGCTCTCCTTTGCTCCATACACTTCACATTGGCTAGCTCTATTGTTTGTTGTTGCGGTGGCTTCTTCCTTCGTTCTTCTTGTTGTTGGCGGCCAAAGCAGCGCAGTGATAAATGCGTCAGCGTCAGCAGTTTTTGGCTGCGAAGCATGTGATTGTTTGTGTGTGTGTATATGTGTATGTGTGTATGTGTGTGTGTCCTGTTCTTGTTAGCTTTGTGCATTAAAAATGACTCGTGTTTGGAGCATTGTTGAATTGACTCTAAGTATTTAAAGTTGATGCTGATGCTATTGCGCGCGCACACATACATACACACAAGCAGAGGACTGGCCAGTTTTCGTTATTGTTGCTGCTGCTGCTGTTGCTGCTGTTGCCATTTTACAACGTCTGCGGGCGCTGCTGCCGTTGGCGTAGACGCTGCCAGCGTCGCCGTCGTCGTCGACGTCGTCATCGTTGTCGGTGCTTTTGACTGTGTGCCCTTCACAAAAAGTGGTTGTTGTTGTTGTTCGTGTGTTTGCCTACATTTGCCAACATACATACAAAATAGCATGCAAGATTGTGTTTGTGTGTATTATACATAAATTTGGTCATGTTTGCAATACACAGAATCTATTGCAAAGCCAAAAGGCACGGGCAAAAGGGTAACGTAACGGTAATGCGACCAACGGAACGGCCGGCGAAAGCATATTCCCATGCCTCCTCTCTCTCTCTCTCTCTCTCTCTCTCTCGCTCTTTCTGTGTGTTTTTGCTGGCCTGCCCGTCTCTCTGGCTGTCTGCCTGTCGCTCTCTTCGCTCAGGCACTCTTTGTATTTACGCTTTCAACATTGATACGTGCCACTTTTCGCCGCCATCAGAGATACACACACACACACACACACACAAACAGGGCACAACGGCAGCAGAGGGACTCGGACAGCTGGCTAAGTTTGTAATTAATTGCGGCCTTGCCACACACACTCATACAACGCCACGGACCGACCGACCGCCCGCACTCCCCCAACCACGTCTGGGCAACGGTGCTGCTGCTGCGACGTGAGAAAGCTGTAGCCAAAGCGCTTCATTTGTCCGCCTCGTTGCCACTGCCTCAGCCGTCGCTGCTGCTGCCGCTGCCGCTGCTATGTTTTCTTTTTGCTGTTTTTTGCAGGCACGGGGCGAACCTGGGCCCAACATATGTACATACATAGACCCAGCAGAGGGCATTCGCAGTTCCAGCAGAGAAAGCGCGCTAGTTACAGTTGCAATGCATAGCTTTGAGGGCCCATCTACCCCCACCACACACCCTCTCCGGTTTGCTAATTTAGCAAATAGCGACTTAAGAGCGCACACATCGCCGCAAAAGAGCACAGGGCTCGACGTGATCGGCTACTAATTGATAGTGTGTAAATGCTTTGTTTAAAACAGGCTCAATAATAACACTCAAAATGTGCACACACCACACACACACACACATGTACATTCGAATATTGCTCTCTCTTCTCTTTGACTATGCCGCCAATTCAAAACTTAACGAAATCTTTAAATTTTTAGCAAAGTCCGTTCGTCTCATTTTGAGTGCCGCCCGCACGTTGCCTTTGCTACACCGTTTCCACTCTTTCTTTTGCACTCACCCCAATAAAAAAAAAAAAAAAAAAAACACTATAAACCATACACTGCTGCTGGTGCATATGCTTCAGCTGTCTGGTCTGCCTGCCTTCATGTCTCTTGTGTGTGTGTGTGTGTGTGTGTGCTTGTGTGTGTGTGTCTCTGTTTATGCCTGGGCCTGGTTTGGTCTGCCGACAGTGGCTGCTGCTGCTGCTGCTGCTGTTGCTGCTGTGCTGCTCACCTCTCACTCAACTTATCGTATAATCGCGACGCATTGTCAAGACTAAGACTGGCTGTGTCTGCGTGACTGTGTGTCTGTGTGTCTGTGTGTGTATGTGTGTGTGGGTACATGCATAATTGCCATTGGCGTTGCTGTTGTTGCTACTGCAGCAGCACTGCAGTCTTCGCCGTTTGTTGTTGTTTTGCTTTGACACGTTTTTGATTTTGATTTGTGTTGCATTAGCGTCAAAGTAAACGTAAGCACAGCGCCGTTACGTTACGTGCGAAACTCACAAATACAACGCAAGCTCTCTGACTGATAAAAATAAATAGAAGATATGGTTCAAGGCATAAAATTATTTTGTAATCTCAACAGGCAGATGTCATCGGTTTGCAAGCTGGTATACAAACATACATATGTACATACATATGTACATATCTTTTTACTCATTTTGCCCAAATGAATTTTGCATGTAAAAGTGCTTATTAATTAATAGACTCATACATGTATACAATGCATGTGTATATACATACATATGTATTTGTTCTGTTCCATTCCATTCCGTTCCATTTCATTCCTCATTTGGTCATTACCAAATCCACTTGTGTTATTTTGCTGCTCCAATTGTTTCTCAAGTTTGTTTAGCGACAATTCGGAATCATTCCGGCATCACGCATGCATACATATACACATAGAGTGTGTGTATGTGAGCTTATGTATGCATGTATGTGCGCACATGTCGAAATGATTTCCATTTTCATTTATTGTGTTATTGCTTTTACTGCCGCTGCCGCTGTCGCTGTCGCCGTCGCTGCCGCGCCGACTTCGCGGTCGCTTCTGTTATTGTAATTTGTGTTTGTCGTTTGCGTAGTTTAAACCTGTTGGCTCTAGTTGCTGTTGTTGTTGCTGCTGCTTCCATGTTCATGGAATCGTCGCTGTCGCTTGGATACCCCGCATATCCGAATTTTGCATGTGGTGTATTACACATGTAACAGCTATGTATATGTATGTTTGTATGTACATATACATATATGCACAGACACATATGTATGTATGTACATATACAGTTAACGCTTAACTTAAGTGCGAATTGTTTTGAATATTTTATCAAGGCAGATGTCGAAAAATATTTCTTCATAACATTTAACATCTTTCCATAGTCCTATAATTCAGAAGGTATACAAATTGTAAGCACAATTAATAGGAATTTCATCAAATTGAACGACTTAAGAGATGCAAGACAATTCCCCTCTCGCGGAGCTTTCACTGTATACACTTTTAACATTTGTACACACATGCATACATACATACCTACAGCGCTGATTTATTGTATTTAACATAGTGTACTTATTTGGGTGTCAATGTATATACACATATACATACATATGTTTACAGGGTGCCTTTAAATAAGTAGTTCGATTTGCAGCTTAAACCACGCCAACCGCAGCAGCCGCAGCGGACAATAGCAAAAGAGAAGCAACAGAAACACACACACACACACACACACACACACACACACGCACAGATACACAAGTATGTGTGCCTGGCACTGATTTGGTAATGCGCCCGCCCCCGCTTATACATTTTGTCTATGCTTGTTGTGTGTATGCGAAAATTGGGCAGCGCAATTGATAAGCGTTTGTGACGTCATGGCAGGTGAAGTTGTTTTTTTTTTTTTCGTTAATGGGCAGCGCAACGATCAAAAGCCAAAACCGGTTTTTGCACGCACATGGGCAAGCAAGCGTTGCCAGACAGCGTAGAGGCATTAACATTAACATAATTATGTTAGGCTCAAGCCTAGCATACATACATATGTATGTATGTATGTACATCGCCCATACATATAAACAAAGACGTGCCCATTGGAGCAAAGACAAATTGATTTAATTACGTTTCAAATATGTTAACAAGCTAAAGCAACAACAACAGCTACAACTGTAGCGATAACAAACGAAAAATGCACACGAAATGGAATTTCCGAAAATCATAAACAGCGTCGACCGCAACAAGAAGCAAACGCTGACGTCGACGTTGACGTTGACGCTGACGCGTACGCTAACGTTGCGGCCGATGGCGACGTCGACGCCTATGCCCGAGCGTCGACCTGTATTCGCGCGCGCTTTTTACGTTTGGTTTGTTTGCGGGCCCCTGGCATACAGATGCAGCACATTGTATGTGTGTGCATACCTGCGCCAGGCTAGGCCATGCCTGTGTGTGAGTATGCCTGTGTTTGAATGTGCATATGTTGCCATTTAGCTTGGGCCACTGAGACTGACGTTTATTTTATATGTACGTATGTATGTACATATATATTTTTTTTGCTGTGTTTTGTTGTTGTCATGCGAGAGTGTGAAGCGGTAGCGGCAACGTCAACAGCTGGCGGCTATTGGACAGGCCAAAGCGGCTTTATGACCATAAAAGCCATAAAAAAGCATGAGGAGCAGCCAACAACCAGCAGCAACAAAACTGAACAGCTCCAAAACAAGAGAGCGCCAACAACAACAACAACAACACAGCTAGCATAACGCGCATATTCAGCGAACAGCTACGAAGAGAGTAGGAGAGCAGAGAAGCTAGAGAGAGCAAGAGCAAAAGAGCGCATACGGCGTTGACAATTTTATTCGATTTGCCTGTCCTGTTGTTGTTGTTGCTGCTGCTGCTGTTCTTGTTATTCTTATACAAGCCGAAGGGTTGTGGGTGAGTGTATTAAGTGTGCGGGAACGCGGGGCAATAACGGACAAGGTTGTAAGCATGTGGCGTCAGTCGACGTCGACGTCGATGTCGACGTTGTGCGTATGCTGCTCTTTATGTATTTACGTGCGTGTGCGTGTGTGTGTTATTTTCGAGCTTTTTGCTTGAGTTGTTTTTGGTTTTCATTATTTTTTTATTGCCACTTGCGTGTGCTGCCATTTAGCGCATTTAATTTAATAATTAAGTCGCTGATGAAGACGCGCGCGCACTCTTTAACGCCAATGCGCATATACATACATACATACATACATACATACATACATACATACACACTAGCAGACGTTTGTCTGTGCATCGCTGCTGCCACACCTGTGTGAGTGTGTGTATTGCCCCCTTCTTTACGAAGGCCACTTTTTGCTAGCGACTTCGTTTCGCAATTGATTAATGCAGGCGCCGAAAATGCAGAGAGCAGAGCAGAGCGTCGCCTAAGATCGCGCTCTCTGAGAACAAAGGACAAAAGCAAAGGTAACGAGAACATTTTGTAATTAATACGGTAAATACCGTTTACGTATGTATGTATGTATGTCTGATCGAGGTTAGCTGCATACCGAATGTTCGAGGGTTCGTCATAGGCGATGCTCACTGCACTTTGAGAGCCGAAATTTGTAATCTTCGAAAAATGAAATGAACGAAATGTAAACCTTATACCGTTTCTTATGTGTACGTATGTATGCATGCATGTATGTATGTATGTATGTATGCTCCCTTGAGCCCACTGTGCTTCAGTGCACAGTTAATGCTCTATCCGACTTTGATCTAAGGCCGAACTACGGTAAGCACAGTTTGAAAGCTATTGCATTGGGCGCACAGTTTAAGAGTCGCCGAAACCAAATACATTAAAGAGAATAACCCGTTTCGACCGATTTAATCGGTAATTACACTCGTTTACAGTGTATTGCATGGTTGAGTATACCCAACTTATCCTTTTGTACTATTTCACTCATTGCATTAGATAAAGTCAGTTTGAGCCAAATTTGTGAAATAGGGCATTTTGGCTGGATAGAAAACCCACTAAATAAAAAACAAAAAACAAAAAAACACAAATACTTTAAAATAAAAAATTACCTTGAAACAAGCATTTTATACAAGGGGCTAATGCCCGAAATATTGTGGAAGTTTTGCTGTGTTGCTTTGTTTATGTTTTTTTTTTTTTGGCATGGATGTGACATTGATATAACTGCTGAGTCAAAACGTTGGGTCATTCGCCTATCCGCAGTCTAACGAGGAGAGAGGTCGTATGTTTGCGAGAGCAGCAAACGGTTATCATCGAGTTATCATCAGATATGACACACACACACACACACACACACATGGATACACATGCATACATAGAGCCAAATTAACGGATCAGTTCTCGGTCGCATTACCAAACACTTTCGCGCACCAACAATTATCTTGTCACCTAGCTTGCCCCTGGCTTGTTATTTTGCAAAGTAAATACACACTACACACATAAACAAGCACACCCGCACGCACACACACACACAGACACACAAACACACACACACACACACACAGTCACCCACATGCACGGCCCACTACTCGTTTACTCTTTTTACGGTTACACGTGCGTGCGTCGTCCTCGTCATTACTCTATGACCCCCCTCTCGACAACCTCCATCAACCCCCGCCCGCCCCCTTACACTCCCGTAAAATCATCAACACTCGACAAACCGAAACAGAGCGCAACGTTTGCCAGCCACACCATTTTGCCGCCTCTTACTCTCTCACTCTCTCGTTACACTGTCTCTCTCTCTCGCGCGCGCTCTCTGTCTATCATCTCTGCTGGTGTCTTTGTGCGGCTCTCACTACTTCGTGTGTACTTCGATTTCGGCTTTGACTTCTCTTGCTTTGCTGTGTTTACGGTACCCTATGCTAGGCAGCCAGCATATTAGCTATTTTGGCGCTCTAAAATGAGCCTAAAATGTTATAATCAATTAAATATCATCTTAACTTCAAATCTTTTCATTTCATCTAAATATATTGAAATCATCTAACCTAAACTGTTATTCACCAAAGACCTGGGCTATGCCCATCTGGTGCTCTCTGTTGTTGGGCCAGTGAGTGTGTGCACAGTTCAGTGTTGTGTTATTGCTTTTATATTTTACTTGTTGTTGTATTTTTTTATTGCGGTTTTGCATTTAGAAATTGATGATGATGCCTCTTTGTGTTTGCGTGTATGTGTGCATATGTGTGTGTGTATGCGTGCGTGTGGGAACGTATTCCTTTTAAATTGAAACTGTAACACAAAATGTGTGCGCGCGTGTGTGAGTGTGTGTGAGTCAGTGTGTGTGTGTGTGTGTGTGAGTCAGTGTGTGTGTGTGTGTAGTAATAGTACGCAAGTGGCCTGCGATCCGCCCGTCCGTCCAACCCTCGGGGTCCGCTTGGCGTGGTGGCCCAGGCCGTGGCCGGCGGCAGCGATGGCGTGAAAAACATTTTATGGTCTTCTGTTTAGCTTTTGAGTGGCTTTAAATGCGTTTTTCGACTGATTTTTATATGCCTCTTGTCCCCTACACCGAGCACACGCTCTACATATGAGAGCATTCTTAGCATATTTACGATTGATATCTTGTTTGAAAAGCTGGCGGGTACGCTGTACAAATGGTCATGCATACCTGCCTGCACACATGCATATACATACATACATACATACACACATATGTACATATATGCGTGTACATTACAGATATGCAAGTGTTTGTAGTGTATGGGTTGGTTTATTTTATTTAATCAAATTTCATTTCGTGCTCCTTTTTCGCTCTCTTTGCAAATGCATTTCCAAACTTCGGTGCGCATGTTGTTGTTATATTTATTGCAATACGTGTCGTGTTAACTTTAATAACAATAATAATAATAATAACAACTTTGAGATGAGCAAGAAAATGCCGGAAGTTAACGCCGCAGTCGATATACACGTTAACGTCAACGTCTCTGCCGACGTCGCTGTTGCGCTAAGTGACTGTGAGCTGGTGTTGGTTGCTGCTGCCAACGCTGACGTTGACGTTGACGTTGACAGCAGGCGTGCTGGGATGATGCTGCTGCTGATGCTGTTGACGCCGTCACCTTCGACGTCGTCGTTGACGTTGACGTTGCCGTTGCCGTTGCCAACGAAAGCGTTGACATTGTTTTTGTTGTTTTCGATTTTCGTTTTCGCTTGTTCTTATTGTTATTGTTGGTGTTGCGAAAACAGCAACAATTATTGTTGCGGCGCATTTCGAATTCAAATTGAAATTATGTGTATGTATGTATGTATGTATGTATGTGTGTGTGTATCTGTTGTTGCTGCTGCCTCTGCTGCTTCCAATTTATTGTTAAGCAACAGACAAAAACAACACGCGCCCGCACGGCCAGAGCTGCCACTCTTTTTGTTTATTTGTTTGTATGTATGTATGTATGTATATGTACAAACGACGATATGAACAATTTATCCGTAAATAAATGAATTTTTCTCGCATTGAAGCCGGATTGTCAAGACGCCCCGATCCCCCAATTGAATCCAAGATCAACTCAGTTAGCAAAAGGTCGCAAATAAGTGTCAGGTTATCTATATGTGATGTATGTACATACATACATACATACATATGTATGTAACTGATTCCCGGATGTAAATGCCTTAAGTGAAAATTTTCCCGAGCAAGGCGAACGCTTTGTCTGTATGTACAAATACACAGGCACACGCGCACGCACACATGCACGCACTCATTATGTGTATATGTATATGTATGTGCATATTTATATAATATATACATACATATCTATATATACTTTTTTGTTTACCTATTGGCGGATTTGTCTACGCATTTAGGTCAGAACCTGTTGACATTAAGTATTTAACACTTAAATGGGTTAAAATGCTAAACACAATATCATCAGAATAAAACAAAAACAAAACAAAACAAAAAACACAATAACATATCTAATAACATTAAGCAGCAAATAGGCGAAATGTCTGGCAACTACAACAGCAGCGCGAGCGAGCGGGAGAGAAAAAAACCCAAAGCGAAACTAAGAAGTGGGAAGGAAAACAAAATATATGTATGTATGTGTGTATATGTATATTTTTTGTTGCTGTTTATTTTTGTTGCCTTTGGGCATGAAGAAGTTGAAATACTCTTGTAAAGAGGACCAAGAAGAAATTGTTGCTGTGTATCAGAATATGGTAACTGTATGTCATACGTCATACAAGTAACATGCATGCATAAGTATGTACCTACATACATACATAACATGCATGAAAATGGCCATTACATTCATACATACAGCTTATAAGCTAACATAGTAAGAACACAACAGAAGCAACAACAACAAGAGAAAAAACAAAGCAAAACCGCTAAATTACAACAACCAGCAACAAGCAGCGCAATAATAACAACAAAAACATCAGCAACTCATTCGTGTGACGATTATCTTGAAATGAGACCATAGCACACACGTACGTTCGTTCGTACGTACGTACACACACACACACACACACACATTTATAAACACAAGCGCAAAGTTAAACGGCTGCGCGGAACAATGACGACGCCGACGTTAGCGTCGCTGCCAACAAGTCCCACAAGTCATTGCGCTGAGCAAGCGGCACACAAGCAACAACAACCAGCAACAAGGGCGGAAGCAAGAGAAAACCAAAAGCCTAGCCAAAAGAGAACGAACGCACAACAAAGAGCTGCGACGCCACGTTCGACGCTGGCAGCGACGTCGAGGTCAGTATAACACACACACACACACACACACACACACACACATACACACAGAGACAAAATACATAATACAAATGAGCGAACATTTTTCAGCCGCGTGGTAGCTGGCCCCCACGAGTGGACAGACGGGGGCGGCGAGGTAGGAGACGCCGTTTGAATTGGGACGCCCGCTTGCGCTTGCTGATGTTTTAGCTTCCATTTGATTATTATTATTTCTATTTGTTTTTTGCTTTTTTTTTTTTTTTTGTGAATTTCTGTGCTGCCTGCTGCGCTGCTGTCGCACGTTTTGTTTTACGTCTCGTCCTTTAAGCCAAAGAGAGCGCCCTTCACTCGCCAGTCAATTTCAGCCCATCTCTTCAACTGTGCTTGTTTCTGGTGGTGTGTGTGTGTGTGTGTGTGTGTTTGTGCAATTATACTGGTTTGTTGTGCATAGCCGACAATCAAATGTTGCTCCGTGTCTTTGCATGCACGCCGTCTGTGTGTGTGTGTGTGTATGTGTCTCTCTCTGTGTGTGTGTGTGTGTGAGTGCAACGATATTGCCTGGCTGCTTCTTCTGTTCACGGCTATGTCATCACCTATTCGCTCCCCCCCCACCCCCCACTCCCCTCCCCTCTTGCCATGCTGGCAATCAACTTCGCTCTCCCGCTCTTACTACAGTTTACATGGATTTTGCACGCTCGCTCACTCATTCGCTTTGGATATTTTCTGAGGCGCTCCGTTGTTATTGGTTTTGGTATTGAGTTACTTTTCTGGGCTAATCCCGAGACGAAGACTTGGCTGTTGTTGCCTGTCGCTGTCTTAGTCTTAGTGGCAGGTGAGGGCCAGAAAACTTTCTAAGGTTTCGCCGGAGCCGTTTGAAGTAATCATTGCCCATTTTGTTTCATAATTATTAATCGACGCTTGTGTATCTATCAAGACACACAGTCAGAAAAACAACTGTATATGTATATATGTATATGTGTGTGTGTGTGTGCTTGTGTGTCGCCAAGGGGAGGTTGCGGCAGCGGCGGCGGCGGCCAACAAAATTGAAGGGTGGCCAACAATTAAGCATGGATTATGCTGGGAACAGATTTGCCTAACGCTCAGCGCTGCCAGATCTGTAATGAAAATAATTCGTGACAAGAACAGAAACAAGTAACGAATTTGTTATTTAGAGTGTGCCGAAAATGTAATACTCTTGCACATATGCATATACATACGTATATATATATAGTTGAAATTAAAAATTATTATTATTTTTTAATGCATTTTTTGTTGACTACAATTTTTTTTTATATGTACCTATGTTTTTATGTACACACACACACATGTATTCATCAGAAATGCATTTTATTGCGTTACAGATTTCGTGACAAAACTGTAGAGCCCTCTTCTGCAAGGGTATAACAAGACGCCGAGACCCTTGCATGTGCAGCTGTTCACAGGTAGGCATACACACACACGCACACACATGTGCAATCGTACGTTCAAGCGCATTCTTATTCCCGCTCCCCCACAGTGTGTTGTCAGCTGTTTTGCTGCTTATCAGCAACGCCGTGAGATGCGACGTGACAATAGAATTTACAACAACTACAACAACATTTGTGTTTATGCTTTGATCAGACTTAGACAGATAGACACGATCCCCCAACTCGGAAGTCGATAGTTGCCCCCTGTTCGCCACTAAAAAGAGAAAAAAAAAGAAACACAAGAAGCAAACAAAACTAAAGACGGACGCAGACAGGCAAAAACAACAACAGCAGCCAGCAGTAGCAGCAGCCCAAGTCGAAGCCGCAGCAGCAGCCGCAGTCGCAGCAGCAGCCGCAGTAGCAGCAGCAGCGTCGCAGCAGCAGCAGCAACAACAGCATCGACAGCGCTGTCAAAATTGTTTAGCCAAAGAGCGTTAAAGAGCGCAGCAAGAGTGTGAGAGAATGAGAGAAATTAAGTGCAAGAGCGGCATAGTGGTTAGGCCGTATCTTGGATGCGCTTAAGAGTCAGCGGCGTTGTCATAAATTTCAAATGCTATCAGCTGTTAAAAATTCATGTGTACATCTGCGGCTGCTGCTGCTGCTGCTGCGTCTAGCGCCAGCGTCTGCTGCAGCTTCATGTGCATGCGGGAAAGCCGCACAAACGCACGCACACACAGTTAACGTGTGCGTGTGTTTATGCTAAGAGCACAAAGTGGGGGGTTGCTCTTGCTTTTGCTTTAGCCAGCGTTGAAACCAATTAAAGTACAAGCGCATTTTTATTTTCTTTTGCTTGCTGCGTCGACAGCGAAGTCGGCGTCGACGCCAACGCAATCGTCACTTCTTATCGCAGACTGAAATCATTAGAGTTTTTTGTTGTTGGGGGTTTTTTTTTTGTTGTTTTGCCAGCGGTAGCCCAAATTTTAATTGGAAATCGTTTTAAGGTAAAGAGAGTTGCTTTGTGTCTTAAGTTTAGGTTTGGCATAGATATGCAACGGGTTTTCTCATGGACAATTAACAAACCCCCTCCTCCCACACTCACACGCACACATAGGCATGCGTGTGTATGTGTGTCCACCCCGAGAGACGCAACGATAAGTGCTCAACTACAGTTATCGAAGGCGTTACCAGCTCTATATCAAATACTTAAGCGATGCGTTCGCTTTGTAGAGGGGGGCACACGCACACACACACACACACACACACACACACACGCACACACACACATAGACAGTGGCGTCGGGGGAAAAACCTAAAATGCCTGGGCTCAAAAACAAATTGTCTGTTTCCATTCATTGGGGCAACTATAATTAGAAAACCATTTTCTCTGGCATTTCCCCAAGCGTGTGTGTGTGTGTGTGTGTGTGTGTGTGCGTTATCTGTTATGGATATTTAAAGAGCATTTCTTCAAATATTAAAAGAGAAATAAAAGCGTTAAAATAGAGATCGAGCTCAATTGGTAAAACGATTTAGTTCAGATAAATGGATGGGGAAAGTATTGCTTGGATTTCAGGGAAGTACCGCAATAAGCCTGATATAAAATATATCTCAAGATCCATAAAGATATATAATATGGCGCCAGATAATTAATATAAACGTAGCAAATCGGAGATCCAAACTATTTAAAATGGCAGCTGCATCGGTCGATTATATAGCTTTACTTAGATATCAGGTCCAAGCTACATACGTGCCTGGAAAGGGTATTTAAGCTTCGGCGTGCCAAGTTTTAAGTAGCTATCGATAAATTGCCTAAACATAACCTAATAATTCGCAATTTGCATTACAATAAAGTCACAACAATCGCCCACTTATATATACATACATATATATATATAGTATATACATATATTTACACACACACACATATGTGTGTGTATATGTTTATTCAAGGGTTTGTTATGCATGAATATCGCAAGCACTTAAACTAATTAAAGCCCTGATTGCCAAGGTAACGGTAACGGTAACGGTAACGTTAGCTCTAATGGTGTAGTGGAGGGAGGGGAGGGGAGGGGGGGTGGGCAAGTGCTACCAAAATGGGCGTAAATGGTTGTGAAAAGCCCTGTCAATGATTTTGCGGGCTGTCGGGCATTAAGAGCATCTACATCAATCCGTGTATCGACAACGGCGACAACAATGGCAACACGCTCCCTCCCTCCCTCCCTCTCACACACTCTCACTCTCACTCTCACTCTCTCTCTCTCTCTCTCTCTCTGTCGCTCTCACGCTCTGGCAGGCATTGCCTTAGCAGCTTCCGGTTCGTTCACATTTCACATCTTTATTGCGCGCCACCCGTTGACAGGGGGTTGGGGAAGGAGCATGAGATGCATGGGCGAGAGGGGGGGGGGGGATGGGAGGGTGGTGGAGGTAGGGCGCTGCTAAACGCGGGGTCGAGGGTTGTTTTTGCGGCTAGTCTTTTCGACCAGACGCAGGACCTAAAGACTGGCCTGTGTGTGCGTGTGTCTGTTTGGTTGTATGTGTGTCTCTGTGTCTGGTGTGTGTGTGTGTGTGTGTGTGTGTGCGTTGGAGTGTAAAGAATCAACACATACTTATTTAAAGTCGCCTTAATTACTCCCAATCCACTCAAGATTCGCTCTCTCATTCTCTCCCACTCTCTCATTCTCTTTCTATCTCACTCTCCTTTTGACCGTCTTTAGCCTCTTTGTCACATCTCTCAGATCTTGTCGACTCTGCGCAATTATCTTAGCTTAGACCAGATCAGTCTCTGGTACTGGAACTGGTTCCGGTTCAGAGGTTAACTCTCTAGCTCCTTGCAGGTGTGAGTGTGTGTGTGTGTGTGTGTGTACGCACAGCTCAAAGGCAGGTAACAAATGCATTATAAAAATCGCAGTCACATTGTAAAACCCAAATTGCATTCGGCTTTGGCCCGGCCCGGGTTGAGCCTAGCGGCACATTGAGGTTAGGTCGCCTACAGCTGATTACCTAACCTCAAAAAACAGCCGACTGAGAATTCGACCGTTTTCCGACTATTTTCCAGGCGGAATTCCAAAAACGCTGGAAATACGCGACGTTTTTAAGTTAAGTTTTGTAAATTAGTTTCAAGCCAATTAGGCAAAACTTCAAATTTTACCCTTAAAACCTTTGAATTTCATTTCCAATACAGAATATCTGCAATTTCCGAAAAGTGTGAAAAACGCTTGAAATGAAATTTCCCCAAAAGATTCTTTGATATGAGCTTGAGCTCGAGCATTTTTACCCCTCAAATCTTTAACCCTCATTCCCATGAAGCCATTGTGGAATTTCCTCAAGATTCTTCGATATGATATAATATCAAATCTGTGATACCCCTTTTTCACCAAGTGATAAGCACCGAATCAAGAAAGGAAGTGTTGAAGTAAGCTAGCATGTTTAGGGTATCTTCTGGTCGGGCATTAATCAAGTGAATTCCCATAAGCTAGCTTGTTCAGGGTATCTTCTAGTCGGGCATTAAACAAGAATGTTCTTCGCAGGCAAAGGAAAGAACTGTAGAAGTAAGCTAACATGTAATGGGTATCTTCTAGTCGGGCATTAAACCAGAATGTGCTAGATGTAAAGGGTATCTGCTGGTCGTGCATATGTCAAGTGTATTCATTTAAGCTAGCATGTACGGGTATCTGCCAGTCGGGCATGTCTTCCACTTGTTTCCTTCTTTCGCCTGGAATACCCCTTAACGTCTGTTCGCTGTCTACAGGGTATGTGCAGAGCAAATAGTTTTGTTGGCTCGGTTCGGTTTCTGGTTGCCTGCCGCAGCGCAGTCGGGACTCCTTTTGTTGCTGGTGCTGCAGTTGTTGTTGTCGCAGTTGTTGTTGTTGTTGTTGTCGTAGCTTGTTGCCTTTTGTGTGCTGCTTGAGATGTTGCCGCGCCCCGCCGCACGACTGCTGCATTCGCAGAGCATTTTCGACGCCTTATTGTTTTGTACCTTCGCCCCCCCCCACCATCTATTCGGGCTATTCGGGGCGACATGGTGTTGGTGATGATGATGCTTCTCGTTGTTGTTGTCGTTGCTGTCGTTGTTGTTGTTGTTGTGTGTTGTTTGCTCTTAGTTCATGATGATTTGTTCATTGTTGTGCTTCGGCTTTGGCTATGCCACTGCCGCTGACTGACTGACTGACTGACTGACTGACGGCTGCCACCGTTGTCCTGTCTTTGTCAGCATTGCATCCGAGCAGCATATCATATATACTACGTCAATTCCCATTCCTTCCCCATCCCGCCCCCTCGCACCAACTCCTCTCTGTGAAATTGTTTTGTCTTCGGTTGCTGCTGCTGCATCTGTTCAGTCAAATTCGGTCAATCAGTTCAAATATTGATTGAATTAACTCTTGGCATTTGCCATTGTAATCGAGACAGGCAACCCAGTTAATAAACTGACCATGGAGCATGTGTGGAGCTGGTTGAAGCTGATTAAGTGCCTCTGGCTAAAGACTTAACACTCTTTTTGACTGGGCTGCAGGACTGATTGACTGACTGATTGATCGATTGACTCACAGACTGATTAATTGATTAGCTGACTGACAGTCAGTCAGTTGATTAACTGTCAGACTGAATGATTGAATGCCTGATTAAACAAATGAGTGACTAATTGATTGGGTGTCAGGTTGAATGATTGGTGACTGGTTAATGATTGATTGGTTGCATAATTGAACGACTGACTGTTTGACTGATTGTTTGAATGGCTAAGTGACTGACTGACTGTTTAATTGATTGATTCACAGACTGATTGAATGATTGACTGAACAATTGACAGACTGATTGAATGACTGATAGACTGCCATATTGACTGATTGATTGATTGGCTGATTTTTTGTACGGCTCACTGATTGATTGACTAAATGATTGATTAACAAATTGACTGACTGTCTCTTGACTGACTTTGAACAACTGATTGAATGACTAACTGGGTGATTGACTGATTTATCGGATGATTGACTGACTTGTTGGCTGACTCCCTGACTGATGGATTAACTGACTGACTGAATAACTGACTGACTGACTGATTGACTGACCAACTATTTGCCAAACTAGCTGAGCTGACTGAGTAACTATCAGACAGAGCGATTGTTAGCCAATATATTGAATTTACTCATTAGGATAGATATCAAAAAGCAGGCTATTATCGTAAAAGTATTATAAATAGAGCTCACCGAGAACTCCGTGTTCAACTGATGAGCTTGTCTATTTCATGGCAGCTGTGATATCATCAGCAGGCGAATCTATTCGTAAATCATGTGACAAATCGAACAAGAGCTGCAACATTTGATTTGTCTTTACTTCAATCCACGGTCATTCTTAAGCGTTTCTTCGCACACACACACACACACACGCACACCTATGCACACGATACGGCTCGTTTGAATGGCAAAGAGATTGATGTAATTATGAGCAGCCCTTAATGCTAGGTAAATCCCATATTTTTAATCACAAAAAAAAAAAACCAAAAAAAAGAAAACGTCGCTGGGGTCCAACGGAAACATTACATATGTTTACGCATAAATGTGTGTGTGTGTGTGTGTGTGTGTGTATAAGTGTGCATGTATGTGTGATGTGATGTGCTGCGTTTTGCTTTGCCCCCTTCCCCCACCAACGAGCACAACACACAAAAAAAATAAAAACTGAAGAAAAAAATCGAGTTCGAGTTTTGAGTTGTTTTCCATTTGAATCTCGCGCTCTCGCTCGCACTCTGTCGCTGTCTCTGTCTCTCTGTCTCTGTCTCTCCCTCCCTCGTTCGCTCTTATTGCGCCCTGTTGCCCCTGCTCCCTGCTGCCCCTGGCCCCTGGCCCCTTGTTGCTTGTCGCTGGCTTGTTTTTATCTTTTTGGTGAAACGAGTT
The DNA here is from genome assembly GCA_035045725.1 of Drosophila ezoana. Taxonomy (NCBI): domain Eukaryota; kingdom Metazoa; phylum Arthropoda; class Insecta; order Diptera; family Drosophilidae; genus Drosophila; species Drosophila ezoana. Next base: position 6,364,108 of record JAWNOU010000058.1, read on the forward strand.
CTTTAAACCTTAAACAGAATTCAAGACACGTCAAATTGATTTTCATCTATTTTATTTACACGAAAAAAAAAACACATCCACACACACACACACGCACACAACAACAACAACAACAAAGCAGAGCAGAAAAGAAGCAAACTAAAGCGAATTACATGAAAGCAGCGGGAACAAAAATTCAGGCGACATTTCGTATAGCTCCGGCTGTGCGTGTCTGTGTGTGTGTGCGTGTGTGTGTGAGTTTCAGCTACATCCCTCTCAGAGCCAGGCATAAACGTGCTTACATTTATAGATGCGACACACACACACACACACGCACACACACACACAGCTAGTTTGCATATGTAATAACTGCAATTGTGCCTGTGCTGGGATTTGATACAGGGTTTGCCCACTTCTCGTATGCTACACCCCCCCCCCCCCCCCCCCCCCACACACACACACACACACACACACTCCCCTCGCCCACACTGAACGCTGCTCAAATCAATCAGCAGCACAATCAGCACTTTGTTTTTTTCTTCTGTTTTCTCTCTTGTCTTTGTTTTAATGGGGATTACGTTTGTTTTTATGCTCTTAGCATATGTCATGAATGCGTCGAGCGATTATCTTCAGCTCCTTTTTGGGGGATCTATTTTTATTAAAAAATATGGTCGCGTTCGAGATAAACATATTCAATCAGATATCTACATATGTATACGCTTTGTTCTGTTTGATTGACTGATTGACTGAGTTACAGACTGTTCGATTGATTGGCTGACTGATTAAATGACTGACTGGCTAATTGACTGATTGGTAGATTGATTGAACAACTGACTGACCAATTAACTAATTGATTGATTGACTGACAGTCCAAAACGTAAGAGCTGCTTCTTCTACTTAAAACTTGATTGACCGATTGATTGATTAAATGTCTAACTGGCTAATTGACTGATTGAATGACTGACTGATTGATTGACTGACTGATTGATTGACTGGAAGTCCAAATCGTAAGTAATGCACTTCTTACTAAAGATCCCGTGATTAACAGACTGATTGATTGATCAATATGCTGACTAAATTTTGATTAAATCACTGACTGGAAAGCTGAAATTGATTTATTGATTGATTGATTTACTGACAGCCTAATTTCCTGACTGACAGACAGTCCAAATAATATGTGATGGATTTCATGCATTTTTTACTATAGCAGGAATTCTAGAAAATTCTACGCTCGCAAAAAGAAATTTTCAATATCGCCCTACTATGCGATTCTCATGAAATCAAGTAGGACTTGCAGGATTTCATGCTTTGATAATTATCAACAAATTATAATAAGACATTGTGTGGTTAACCTTATAAACTTTATTTCTTTCCCTACTCTCACTTTAACATATTTCTTCGCTTCATCTCATTCTTTCTCCTGCTCTTACTCTAATCCGCTCTCTCTTCTTTTGTTCTTTTAGTGCTCAGTATTTATAGAAGTCTGTCGTCTGCCTTCTACAATAAGATGACAATCAAATAATCTGGCGTGCTTACATTCATACATATGAATTTTTGGGTATGTATTTACAGTTATCAATTTATATAAGTAGAAATAAATTTGATTAGGAGCCTTCAACTCAAAAAATTCAGTCTTGGACATGGGCTGGCTCTCATATGTTATCAATCATTCAATCAATCAGATAGTCTATCAATCAGTCAGTCAATAAACCAGTCAGTCAATCAGTTAATCAGTCCGCCAATGAAATACATGGTCTGTAAGTCAATCAATCAACCAGTCTGCAGGTCAATAAACCAGTCAATCAGTTAATCAGTCAGTCAATCAAACCATGCAGTCAGTCAGTCAATCACTCAGATACTCTGTAGGTCAGTCAATCTAAAGACTAACGTCTTTTCTGCAGTTAATCAATCAACCAGTGAGTAAGTCAATAAGCCAGTCAATCAATGAATCAATTAGTCAGTCCGGCAGTCAATCAATCGGAAAGGATAAACTGCTATCATACTATTTATTTAATGCTTGTGGGGCTCTGTTGGCTACTGTGCAATTATTTGTGCCAGCTCCAGCTCCAGTTCCGGTTCCAGATCCAATTCCAATGCAAGCAGAGCCCAAGAATGGTTCAGCACAGTGCATTGGCCTGCCTGCGCTTGTGTATGTGTGCGTGTGTGTGTGTGCGAGGAACAACAGCAAAGGGCGGCAGGTGTGTGACGCTGTGTTTGCAGCTAAGTAAACGGCTTTGGTATTATGTGTGCACTGCTTCTTCTTCCACATGTGCCAGGCCAAGCTTGTGTGTGTGTGTGTGTGTGTGTGTGTGTGTGTGTGTGTGTGTGTGTGTGTGTTTTGTTTGCATTTCAACTGCAACAGAAATGAAATGACGTCTTTGCTCAGCCTTTATGCACCACGAGCTGCATTTTCCATGCAGAATGCAACATGGGGCATGCGGCATGCGGCAAGCAGAAAGCAGCAGCAAGCGGCTGCTCGAAAAGCAGCTCGCATCCGACATTTTTGATAATGTACCTTTAATAACCGCCAAGAAGATGGCGATGACGCGTTACGTACCGAAACGGTGGCTGGCTATGACGGGGGTTAGCCGCACAGGGCGCCCCTATATGAACGAGATACACACACAAACACACACAGACACAGGCACACACAGGCACACAGACGCGCAGGTTCAAAATTCGCAGAAGCCAGGCAGAGACGAAGCCCTAAACGTGGCCCTTGCCGGCTGATGTTGTCACAGATACTCTCTTCACTTGTGTGTGTGTGTGTGTGTGTGTGTATTCACAAGATACACACTAACACACACACACTAGTGCACACGCAAACAAGCAGACATTTTTAGCTCTTCCTTTCATTGCGCCCGCTTAGCCAACAGCCCGTATATCAATTGGGCCCCTTTTTTGCCACGCCCTGCCCAGACGCAATGAGCCAGAGAGATTTGACGAGCATAACAAGAGCTATCAGCTCTACAAGACGACGTTTGTATACCCTAACGGCGGAGCACAGCAGCTGCATGTGGCATAGAATCAGGGCTGCAGAGCAGCCAGGCACTGAACTGGTTCGTGCGCGGAACAACAATTAGTCGTTCTTACGACAAGCCGGAACTAGAAACCAATAAAAAGCCGAGCCGTAACGGAACCAAACAATATTTTTACCAAATTTGATTAATCTATCTTTGAACTTGTAAAAAAACTGGTTCACAAAGCGAACTTTAAGACAGGCAACTGGTTCGTTTATTTTAGAAGCCGGAACTAGAAACCAATAAAAAGCCGAGCCGCAACGGAACCAAAGAATATTTTTACTAAATTTGATTAATCTATCTTTGAACTTGTAAAAAAACTGGTTCACGAAGCGAACTTTAAGACAGGCAACTGGTTCGTTTATTTGATTGGCATAGCATGTAGATATATTATATGTTGAAATCTGGAACAAATCTTTTTGAAATAGAATCAGATTCAATCGGAAAGCTGCTCAAAATCGATGACAAAATGTCTATACCCCGGGCAAATGCAAAATTTCATACGCCGCAGGAAAGTAAATGAAGCCCCAAGGAGGATAAAAAAAAATGAAAATGAAAATAAAAATAAAAAAAGTAAAAGCAAACAGAAGGTAATACTTTCGTGAGCCAGAGTCTCGCATCAGCATGAAGTAGCCAAAAATTTGAATGCTTCGAACAGCAGCTGTTGACCCCTGGCCCGTGGGATTATGGCGCAACCGAATGTGAACTTTGCGGCCACTTGACCCAATCTGCGGAGCAATGCGCTCCCTCAAGGTTAACACGGCCCGATAAGTTAGAGGATAAGCATACATGTATGTATATTAACAGCAATATGGCTTAGTGCAAAAAGAAAGTACGTCAAAATGCTTGCAACATTCTCGAAACTTCAGATATATACATATATACATATATATACACTTACATGAAGCAAGATTTCAAAGAAGTTGAGTTTTTTTTTTTAAATAGTGCTCCATGATAGATTTTGCAGAAAAGTTGGGTGAGATCGAAGACTTAATAACCTGGAGGACACAACCGTATAGACACAACCTTATAGAGATAACCTTTAAGACACATTAAGCTATATTAATTCCTGATTGATCCGTAAATCAAATCGATCGATTGTTCCTATAGACGCCTTATGGTATGTGGTCTGAGGTGAGACGGGCTTATAGAACTTAGTTTTCGACCTATTATTGCTATAGCAGCTATATGATATATACTTTGCCGAATCGCTCTAATCTGATAAATGTAAAGCCCACAAAAGCAGGACGTAGCTATGAAGAGTTCTATAACTGATCACGATTATATATGTGTATGTATATAAATGTATATAAAGATCGTTGTACAGAAACTTTTCTATTATTCCAATGACAGATATAGATAGATATATGTAAGACCCGCAAAAGCTAGGAAAATTGTACAGTTATAGATTTAAGACTAAGACAGACAGACAAAGCTATACATATATATATATATGTCTATATGCATCGTTTTAAATATAATTTATATAAACTTTGGAGACGAGTCTAACACATATTTGGGTTTATTGGTTTTATATAGTTCAAATCGAGTTGACAATGAGGAATTACTTATTCCGATTTAAGCTACAAATGTCTTTATGTATTATGTATATAATTGGCATGCTTTACATAGTTAGATATATATATATATATATATATATGTGTATATGTACATATGGAGTGCTTATGCATATGAATCGGGCAATTTGGAGGCGTCGGCATTATCGTAACAGCCCATGTCGGCCTTGTACAGTATGCAATTGATATGGTATTGAACCGTGTATTTGGTGTTCGAGCTGTATTTGCCAAACTTATCGCTCAGGTATTGCAGGAAGCTGGCATCGTTGGAGGACGACTGCATGGAACTGGCCGTGGCGGCATTGCCGGAGCTGTTGCCCGTTTGGGCGGCGGGCGTCGAATTGGTGCTCGGGCTGCCCATTGTGTTCGCCTGGGCGAAGTTGGTCATTATGAACGGATCCTCGTCGTTGGGATTGTCCGGATAGATGAACGATTCGCTGGAATCGTTTAATGCCTCCGGCGAGTGGACCACCTCGCACAGCTCCTCCTTGCCAATGTCCACGCTCTCGAATTGTCCGTTGCCATTCAGACTGGACGTGTCCTCCTCGTAATCATTGGAGCATCCACTCCCGATGGGCATCTGAAATGCGTACAAGAAACAGGCATCAGTATGGAATTCAATACACATATATCTATATAAGATATTATAATAGGCATGAGATAAGCTACATTCGAATTTTATTGAAATATGACGAAAACAGAATCAAGTCTGGTTTTCAGGTTCGAGTTTTATCAAAATCTTAACCATATCGGACTACCATATCTTATAGCTCTATGGGCAGACTCTGTGCAACGATTCGTTTTTGTATGGAAAATGTTCGGGTTTTCGCGATATCTCGACTAACTTCCAATTCTTCTAGCATATCTGCATGGGGCAAGGGTATGTAATATTCGGATATAATATATATAAGTATATAGATAGAATATATAGGATATATAAAGAGCAAGTGGAGTGTTAGAAAGCGGGAGGGGAGGGCATAAAAGGTCAGATTGGTTAAGACGTTTATAGCTACAGAAAGAGGGGGAGAGAGAGAGAGAGAGAGAGAGAGAGTGAGAGAGTGAGAGAGTGAGAGAGAGAGAGAGACAGAGCTTAGTTAACTGATCTGTGTATATTATTACCTGCTGTTGGCCAGGTTCGTCAAGTCTGAATGCCAATTTTTCCTTTTGGTTTGGTAATACACAAACATACCATATACATTATATAGCAATTATATATGTATTTATGAAAGATAAAGCATAGTGGGAATTAATAACGGAACTGCAGGCAAAGATATATGTACATATGTGTGTTTGTATACCGTATGGCAGTTACGATATACAGATACGATATAGAGTCGAAAATTGTGAGTCTTACCGATTTGATAAATAACTTATGCGGCTGCGTCTCGAATTTGAACATGGACGACAAGGGCCCAGTATCTGAACCGGATCGATTCGAATTGGCCGATCGACGGCGCTGCTTCTCTAGCATCACCTCGGCGTACGTGGCCGGGTGTTTGCGCTTGAGATGGCGCATCAGGTTCTCCGAGTGCCTGCCGGCCATATCGAATAAGCACACTTTGCATGTGCTTTTGCGGATTTCATCGTTGTAAATGAAGTGATTGTTAACTGGATTTTTATAGCGCTTTAGCGACATTTTCAACAGCAACAACAACAACAACGGGTACGGGTACGGGTACGAGAACGCCAACGACAACGACAATTATATATTTAATAATAACAACAACGACGACAATTCCAAAATAATAATATTGTTGAGATGAAAGAAAAAAAAAACAACAGAAAAGCGTGCGTCGTACTTGAGTATCGTTCGTTTACTGAACGAGAGACGTCGCACAGCTGAGAGCCAAACCAGAGCAGGAACCAATTTATGAACCGGTGCCAGGCCAGCGTAGTTAGTTGCCTCTCGCTTCCACTCGCACGGCCGTCGCAGCGCGCAATTCTGCAAAGAGCGCAGTGAGTGCGGTTCAGAGCGAATGGTTCGTAGTGGAACACAAACGCAAAACACACGTATACACACACACACACATACACGAGCGCGCGCGCCAACACATACACAGCAGAAACAGGCGCATTAGGTAAGCTCGCGCACACAGAAACACACACACACACACACACGCGCGCACAGCACGACGAGAGCATGCGACGCGCTGAACCGGTTTGAAACGGTTTGTGTTTTGTTGTTGTACTTGCATTTGCTGTTATTGCTGCTGCCTGTTGTTGTTGTTGTTGTTGTTGTGCGCCTAAACACGTTGTGGAATCTGAGGGTCATTTATGTATGTTTCTTTCACAACGCTGTGGTTGTTGTTCAGCCAGTCAGACTTATTTAACAACAAAAGCAAAACAGCTGAAACTGTTCAAATCTAAGCAGCTTTTTGTGGGCCCATGAAACTCTAAACAGCTGATGAAAAAGTATCGATATCCTGTTTCGTACGTAAACAAACAAACAAACAAAAATAGTTAACAGACTTGATAGTTCACCAGCCGATTGAACAATTAAACAAAATCACTGCAATAAGCTCAATTGTTTAATTCATTAAGCCGTTCAATTGAGTTATGCTAAATGGAACGACACAAATTCTATTGTGGTTCCCGGCCTGGTTGTGTGAGTGGTGTGATACATACATACATATATATATATATGTGTGTGTGTGTGTGTGTGTGTAGTGTGTCTCTCTGTGTCGCTCTCTCTCTGCTGTGTTCGTGTGTGTGTGTGTGTACGTACCATTAGATTGCATTGACTTTGACTCGTGCTGCTCGACGCGGTGGCTGCAATCGACGCAGTGCTTGCGTGTTGATTTACGTGCAAATTCGGATGGTAGCTCTCGTAATGCTCTCTTATAATATCATATTGATATGTCATCATAGCGCCGCACAGCAAGCAACGGCAATGTATGTTGTTTGGCAGCAGTTCCACCAATGTGTCAACTCTTTTGAATGTCGGACATCCAATGCGAGGTAGTTCTGGAACGAGTACGTATATATGTATATATATAAGGGAATTATTATTATCAAATAATGGGGCCTATAGTTAAGTCAGGAATGGCTGTATAATACTATATTTTATCTGTATGTAGCTCTTACAGGAAGACTCGCTCGAAATATGATACTTTTTTCAAACGCAGCATTTACGAGCTTCGCTAATGTCGTGTATCTGCAAAGTCGTAAGGCAAGGGTATCAAATCTTCGGCGTGCCGAATATGTCCTTACGATCTTGGCTCACTTTTTCCGATAGTCCAAAACCGATAAATATCGATTTTGTGACTTTGTTTTTGAAAGAGTATAAGAACTGGATTAGGTCTATTTGTGAAATGTTCGGGGACTAAATGGGGTGGGGTGGGGTGGGGAGGGGATGGGGAAGGGTATGTTCTGTTTATGCATTGATCGACTCACGATACGATTCGTACAGCCTGGGAGTATTATGTGCAATATTGCTGCTCATGTTCAATTGGCCCAGTTGGCCTTGGATGAGGACGCAGCTAATCAATTTGCCGGCAATTAGCGCCTGAATGGGCTCCATTTTCCTTAAGCTGCCATCCCAGATATTATCGCTAGCTTTGAGCTGAAAGGGTATCCGGCTTGTCTCATATGTTGCGGGTTGATCATTTGCTGGATGCTGTCCAAGAATAATACCTTATATATAATATCGATATATGTATGTATGTAACTAATGATAATACTTACCGTACTCAATTGGGGATTCGTGGGCGGAAACTTTATGACCGAGTCGAGAAAGGACATTGTTGAATATAATGGATTTGGTTTCTTGTCCTTGACAATCTGTCCGGATCTGAACTCCTGCAGGTTTTTCAAATGCGTCTGCAGAAGAGCGCAGAAGGCAAAGGATAAGACATGTTTATAAGATATGTATACATATATATGTTGAAAATGAAGACATATGCAGGACTATATGCTCGCAGGATGATCAAAATGAATCCAAGTCTTTTTAGAATCTTATCCATATTTCTGGAATAAGAAATAACCTTTTAGACTTTATCCGATAGCAGCTATCTTTAAGATATTCTTCAATTTATTGAAGGCATTATGAGAAAAAATCGTTTGAATAAGCACTTAATTCTCGGGCGATTCTCTTTCCACGGCAGCTATATAATATAGTATTCCGATCCGGTCAATCCCACGAATATGTATACTTAATGGGATCAAAGACGTCCTGGTCTGGGCCCAAATATCGTAACCTACTCTAGGAAATAGCCATCAATAGATTAGGGTATTTATCTAGCTCCAATTCTTCAGGCGGATTCGATAGATTCGATGGATTCGATGGATTCTTGATACTCACTCTGTAGCTGGAACGTATGGAATGCCATTTGAGGATTGCCTCGCTTTTCGGTACATCGATGGCAGCCGAAACATTCTCCCAAGCATTTCGCGTTATGATGCGATCTTTGTAGAAACAATGATGCGGATTCCACAGGTTCTCGTTCTTTCGCACATTCTCCACGAGGGCCTGCACCACACGACTGTTCCAATCCACGATGCATTTGCGTGCGCGATTTTTATTCAATTTCGCCACTCTTCCGTTCTGTTCCATTTTCACGTGCTCAACTGTTGTTTCGGAAACAATTTTAGTTAAATTCAGAGCCCATCAACTATTCTTCACAGTAAAAGATATATGAAAAGCTCGCAGTAAAGCCTTAAAGCTGGCTTTATCCCTTGCACTCTAGATCAATGAGAATTATTTCTCGAACTTATCCAAACTTTACGGATTCTCAAAAAGCTATCGTTGGCTGCAAAAAGTTTGGACAAAGCTGACAAATATGTCACTTGATGTATGAAAGGAGCGAGTGCATTACAAGTTTAATCGATATCGATAACCGATATGTGTCAAAAAGTTTGACATTTTGGTATTTTATAGCAGTATTTTTTTTGGGTAGACTTGTTGTAGTGTTGTGTTGTGTTGTTGACATGTAGACAGTGATGCCGAGGCAAATGGCAACTAATTATACTCTGTTCACAGAGTGAAAAGGGGCATATTTGTGGGGCAGTCAAAATCTTCGCCTGTATAAACGTACTTTTGTTCGCCGCTTTCGAATATTTATACGTATTGATACAAATCTATATCTAAATGTCTACATATCTATGTCTATATCTTTATCATACATTAGGGTATAAATATAACTCCCACACATAATTTTGTATGAAGGATCAACAAATTTGGCAGTCAGCTTTTCAATAGATATGAAGCCACGCTTACGCAGCCTTTAGTCACAGTTGGAATGTCATTGCTTACAGCTTGAAGAGTCAACAGTTTTAGAGTCGACCAAGCTATCATCAAAGAGAACATTAATATATTGCCCTAAAATAGACATAGTTTTAAAGTCACTGCGTTACAGTTTAGAGCCAGGCAAGGAAATAAGAAAACAGAGAACGTTTTATATCATTCAAATATGCAGTTTTAAAGTTCATTCCTTCCTTCGTTCCTTCATTACAGTTTTAGAGTCACCAAGCTATCATGTAAGTCACTGCATTACAGTTTTAGAGTCAGGGTAGGTAATAGGAAAACAGAGACCATTTTAGGCTCACTCAAAATGGCCCCCAAATATACAGATTTCAAGTAACGTAATTACAGTTTTAGAGTCAATCAAGCTAATAGCCAAAGACTCCTCAACTATGCATAGTTTTACGGTAACTGATTTGCATTATTAGAGCTATCATCGAAGAGGCCCCTTGATGGCCTCTAAAAATATAGTTTGAAAACGACTTTATTACAGTTTTAGAGTCATTTAAACTAATGCTGAAAGATACCATTTGAGACCCTCTATAAGTACACCTCAAATAAGCACAGTTTGAAAGCCATTGCGTTATAGATTTAGACTCAACGAACTAGACACAGTTTGAAAGTAACTGCAATACAGTTATGGAGTCAATCGAGCTGATAGTCATGCCAAACTCTTTTCAACTAATTTTCACCTTAAATAAACTCTTGAACAGAGTATTGCGCAGTCGGCTCGAGCCGATTGCAACCTTGCGACTTGTTATTCGTCCAATCTCAGTTATATTTATGGAATATCTTTTCCTTCTTCCCCCCAGTTATATGTCGCATGTGGACTTGCCATTGTTGCTGGGACTTTTCAATTGCGTTAAATGCTTCCTCTTCTTGGCCTTGGGCAGGACAACTTCCGGATGGAGGCGCTCGTAATGCCGCTTGATATTGCTCCGGACCGCGCCGCTCAGCGTCTTGTCGCACAGAATGCAGCGACAATATTGTTTATTCGGAAGCATCTTCACCAATTTGTGGATCTCGATGCTACGTGGCCGGCCCATGTTAACAAAATGCACTTCAATTGATCAAAATCAACAAAGAAAATCAATCGAAATCAGTGAAAATGCGTGTAAAAACGGTTCTCAGCTAAACACAATCCGGTTTGACAATTAATTCGCAAATGTGTGTTGGAAAATACTTAAAGTGAATATTTCCTAATGATTTATTTTAGTGTTGTGTAAAACTGCCCAATAATAACTAAAGATTTTGAACTATTTTGAGCCGTGCAAAACATCGCTAAGAATATTGAGTAAGTACTTGAGACATCTATATATATACATATATATAAAATATTGATACAATCAAATACTGATTGATTGACTGACTGATTGATTGACCGACCGATTGACTGACTGATTGATGAGTAGCTTTGGTGATAAGTGTCCACACTAGAAGTGGAAATTGGTTAATTCCACCCGTATGTGTGGAAAATTGAAACTTTCTGGCTGTACTGCGAATTCATTTTCAAATATATCTCATACTTTGCGGAAACTAGAAATTCCGATTTGGGCTATATTCTAGACTGAGCTTCAACTGATTTATAAATAACAATATAATATGCACGAAAACTTTGTTAAATTCCACCCAAAAGTGTGGAAATATTGAAATTTTCTAGTAGAGAGAGAGAGAGGGGGAGACATGTCCTGACGAGGTCGTGTGTCCCTTTTGGCCCGGTACGAAAATAATTAATCCCAGGAAATTGGAAACTCGCCTCAAATAGAACTCTTGCCCATACATACACATATACAGCTAGATATGCATGCATATATGTATGTGCGTGTATATGTAGATGCTGGGTATATATGCATGTTGTCCACGACCACGCCCACAGCTTGCTCTAAAGTCAGACGCGAGGGCGTTTGTCAAGGGTTTTCTTCTGTTTTTTTGCACAGGATTCTGTCACACTCAATTTTCCAATGGGCGGCTGGGCGCGAGTTCGAGTTCGGCTTTGCGATTTTGTCCTTGTACGACTTCTGTTGCTTCAGCTACAGCGCACACACACACACACACACACACACACACACACACACACACATATGTATGTGTGTGTATTTAACTACCCCTGTGCGGCACACACACACACACATAAAAGTAAACATGGTCTAGTGCAAAATTTCTGCAGTATTTGGCTAATGTTCATCGGCCCGTTTCATCAATGTCACTTGCGTTGCCCTGCCCCCCGCCCCCTGCCCCCGCTTCTTGTGTCCCATTTGCCGCATGCCGCATGCCGCTTGCCACATGGCAAAAATGTTAACGCAAACTTCTCAACACCCTGGGCAAACAACTTGGTGTTGTTTCCCACTCAGCCGCCCTCAGCTCGGCCGCGATTTCCGTCTAAACACAAAGACAGGCAACCAGAGACACACACACACACACACACACACACACACACGCACACACAGAGTCCTTTGCAACAAGGAGGTCGCTTCAGTCGCCCCCTTTTTCTTTGGTATATCGAAACGTTTCGGGGTGCGCTCTCTTATTACACCCTGTAAATGCTCTACCCAATGTACGAGCATAGCTGCTTGGTCATCAAGTTGGTCATTGAATTTGCACTTAAACCATTTGGGAATTACAAGCACATAGCTTGAAGAGTAGCTTATAGAAACGAAAGATAGTTCTATAACGAAAACTTTACTTGCATTTATGCAGCTATAATTGACAGTGAGAATATCTTGTTCTTCAAAAATATATAGAGCTTATATATGATATCTGATATCTGATAAGAAAATCGTTTGACTTTCTTAGAGAATGTATGTGTGTCTGCTTGATTTCTTTTTGTTTTAACTTAATTGTCTGTGTGCTTAAAGTATTTAAAAAAAAAGAATTGTATTTGTATAAAATTGTAAAAAATAGTGTATTTAAGTCTTCGGTGTGGGGGGGGAACACAATTTGCTTTGGTGTTCAACTTGATTTTATGGCTCTGTTGAGTGTCCGTCGCGACGCTTGAGTACAAAATCATTTGACTAAATTTGAATGGGATTGTGGGCCAGTTGCCTTATCTAACCGCCTGAGAATGGGCGAGAGAGAGAGAGAGAGAGAGAAGGGAGAGCAGGAGAGAAAGAGAGGCCTCAGAAGTAGGCCCTGAAAAGTTGATGTCAGAGCTGAATTTGCTTGATTGTCTTTTGTTTTTTTTGGTTCGTTTACATTTCTGAAAATTTTCAATGTCATTTGGTTCTCAATTTCTTTTTTTTCAATTAATATTAACACACATAAGCATAAATATAATAAAAATTAATAATAAAAATTAAAAAATTGTAAAATGCACAAAAATTTTTTGGTCTAAGCAAAAAAAAAAAAAAAAAAAAAAAACAAAACGAGAGCAAAATTCAAGCAAAAAAAAAACAACTTGGGACACACGAAACACGAAACGCGAATCTGGAAGAGCTAAATTAACGGTACGTGTGAGAAATGGGTGTACGTCAATGGGTCCATCTGGTTATGAATGTGGGACGAGTCGGGCTCACAACACACCTGATAACATATCGCCTGAAGAGCGCGCTGATCCGCACGATGCCCTGGCTGCAGGTAGGCGGGCGCTACGCCTGTGCGCAACCTCATTGTAAAACTTAACATGGACTGTAAATGTGCTGTTTGTTTGTTTGTTTGCTATTTGTCACAGATACCAAGGCCGTTGCAACAGCTGCCGCACAACCGACAAATCGGCGGACGTCTGGGCAAACGTGCGCCCAACGCGGATCTCTGGCGCACACAGAAGCTGCGCCGTTACGAGAAGCCGCTGACCAACAGAAACCGCAACGTGAATCCAGACTGCTGCATGCCAGCCCCATCCCCACCACTCCCCCAATCCACTCAGCCGCCGCTAAAGCAGCGGGAGCGGGATCGGGAGCGGGAGCAGGAGCCGCATGCCACAACCGCGACCAGAAATTCTTTGGACATGAAAGCACGCAAATCGGATCTGAAGCGGCCGTTGCAAGTGCGGGACGCGCTGGTCAGTCGCTGGGTTAACTACAGGCTTTTCTTCTCGAAGCGCTGAGCGGGCCGCCCTCTGTCCATATGTGTATGTGCGTGTGTGCGTGTGTGTGTGTGTGTGCGTGTGTGTGTGTGCGTGTGTGCCCATGGTGTCAATGGTCAATTCCCATGTGTAGCTGATTTCAACATCATTAAAAATCATCCGAATTGCCGCTCGTGACATAATTTGCAGTCATCTGACCCCCATTCACTAATCCCAAATGCCACCCACCCCCTCTCCGTGTCCTTTGCCATCCGCAAACAAAAAAACCCACCCACATCTTACAAAAAAGGTCAACGAAGCGTATTTTATGAATAGATTGAAAAAGAAAAGAAGAGAAAAGAAGAGAAGAGAAACCCACCCACATTGGCATTGATGTTAAATGCCGTTCTCTGCGCAAACTTATTTGTGGGTTAAAAGGCCAAAGGACACTAATGAGCCAGAGAGAGACAGCGACACACACAGAGCGAGAGAGAGAGAGAGAGAGAGAGAGAGAGGGAGAGCGAGGGCTAGATAACATTTGAAAGGCTCACATAAATGTGGTTTCCACGATAGTTGTTAAATTTAATTTTCAATAGATCTCTAAGCCCAATACAAAAGGGGTCCAAGGATAGGCATATGTAAACTTATGGACTATATACATACATACATGCATACATACATACATACATACATACATACATATATAGTTATAGCTATGTAGCATGTAATAGATTCAACAGTTCTTATACCCTGCGCAAATGGGTATCACGCTTTTATGCATATGTATGCAACAGGCAGACCGACCCTATAGGGTATATATGTATATATATATATTCCTGAACAGGACTAAGTCGAGCTAGCCATGTCCACCTGTCCGCCTGTCTATACTAATACGGAAACGGACTGGAAATTAGAAATATTTACTCTTACATACCACACGCAGAATCAGCTTATAATCAATATGCCCTTCTAGAGGGTATTATAATTGTGTATAACGCATCGAAGGAGACATCTCCGAGCCGATAAAGTATATATATTCCAGATCCGCATCAACAGCCGAGTTGAGTCCGACTATTTCTAGTGCGAGCTAGTCTCTCAGTCTTGAGGCTATCCTCTTGCAAATATCAGAACAGCGCGGATCGAGCCAATATATCACATTCTCTATTATAAAGCTCTTATGTGAAGAATCGGCCGAAAAATGAGTTTTTGTATGATGAGATTGTCTTTTTAACAAAATCAAAGAAGCTTCACAATTCTCACATAGCTCCAAAGCCATTAGACAATGTCTTCAAGGGTATTAAATCTTCGACGAGTCGTTATCTTGCATATATGTTCCCCTTTTCTTATCATATCGATATATATCGATTGTTAGACATTGTGTTTTAAGCATAACTTGACAAATGTACGCCAAATCTGGTGCATCTAGCTATTCAAAATATAATATATTTATGAAGGAGGATATTTATGATGAAGAGAGCAGCAGGCAACTGGCTTTAATCCAAAATCGATAAATATCGATAGCTACAATTCAACTGTTTTGTGCTTATCTCGGCTTCTAAGAGCTCAAAATACCAAATCTGAAAAGTGATTTCTTATCAATGTCGAATGTTTATTTCGGTTATCCAAAAACTGGCCTCAGTTATCGATATCGATTCTGAGTCCCCCTAGTTACTTAAATCTATTGCGTAAGATCAGCTTTAGATTCATATAAAAAAAGTACTTTCATAGAGTTAAATGGGAATTGAGTTCGGAAACGGAATCGATTGCATTGATGGGCTGATATAAATTGGATCTATATTGCTCTCATAGTTGTATAGATTTTTATTAGTGCATAGCTTAAATTAATACAATATACTTAGTGTAAGGGTGTGTGTGTGTGTGTGTGTGTATTGAAATAGATGCCGTTAGGCGTATGGTGGGCGTGTGTGTGTGTGTGGTTGGGTGGGTGGGTGGGTGGTGGTTGGTTGGTTGGTTGGGCAACAGCAGCTGGCATTGCCTAATGCATCTAAATATGATTATGTATATATATATAGATGTAGATGTAGATGCAGATGCAGATGCAGATGTAGATGTAGATGTAGTCCCTAATCGGGCGCACAATATTGACGTATCTCGGGATAGCCGCAGGCGCGCAGGCAGCATTCGTGTATGGGACCATTCTGCAGGGGCCTGTAAAAGGTGTCGTCGGGGGCGAAGCGCTTGGTGCGCTTGCCAAAGCTTTGGGCTGAAACAATAATGAAATATATTCCAATTAGTATTGTTAACTGGGCTAATTAGATTGGTGCGTGCTCTTACGATATAGCTGGGCCAGGGAGACGGTGCGACCCTGACAGATGAAGTTGATGGTCTCGGCCAGATCCTTGCTGCAGCGATGCTTGATCTCCAGATCCTCGGGCGTGAACGCAATCGGCGTGCCGGCCACCAGAGACAGACCGAATGCCAAACACACTACCGCGGCCAGCAGTGGCAAGAAGCTTGAGCTTGGCAGCGAGCAAATCATCTGCAAAGCACAAAATCAAAATCAAATTGCCATACAGATATATATTTATAGTATAATATAAATCGACATAGAAATGGTTAATTTAGCTAGTGAAAGTGAAATCAAAGTAAGAGACTAGGGAATACCCTGAACCCTCTTTGAGCTGGTAGCAGGCAGGTGGCGATAGGCATAAAATGAAAGATACTCGATATATAGATACTATTCTAGATGCAACATATCAAGTTTGGTGACTCTAGCTCATAATATTTACCCAATTTGCTCAAAAAACAGAATTTCGATATACATGTTTATCGATTACTTGGAAACGGGGCAAGTTATCGTTTATCGAAAACAAACTCGATCTGCGTAGGCACTCGGAGCTTAAATTTCAAGTCTCTAGCTCTTAAAAGTTCTGAGATCCTTGCGTTCATACATGCGGACAGACGGACGGACGGACGAGACGGACGGACACGGACAGACGGACGGACAGACAGACGGACGGACAGACGGACATGGCTAGATCGACTTGGCTATTGATGCTGATCAAGAATATATATACTTTATGTGGTCGGAGATGCTTCCTTCTTTCTGTTACATACATTTGCATTTTGCACAAATACAATATACCCTTTTTACCCATTTTCAATGGGTTCAGGGTATAAAAATATCGATATATTAACAGATATTATTTTCAGACATTCCCTGAGGCCATATTTATTAGATACTTCCCAAGTTTAGCTGAAGTTGACATAATACAAAGTATATATAAACAAAATGTTTTTAGAAAATTAATTGCGAATATATAAATATTATACATTTTTCACTATTTCTATTTTTATTAGTATTATTTTATTACTATCATCATCATCATTTTACATTTTTTAGTCATTTTGCGGAATAAATTGATTATAAAATGATATATCAATAATATATAATGAGCCCAGTAATATCCTTCTTCAGCGACCAGCTATTATCCTTGCTGCTTAACAGGTCTAAGAACCTAAGAATATCCATCTAAAAGTCTGCGCATCGAGACCCAAACAGACATTTTTCTATACCTGGTCGTCTTCTTAACTTCCGGTAGCAAAAGTCTATATCTTATCTAAATGATTTTCATTTAAAGGCTTGTTGAATTGTAGCCCTAGTCCGAACATGAGTACGACTACGAATAGGAATACGAATAGGAATACGAATACCAATAGGAACACGAATACGAATAGGATAAGAAGGATATATCTTATCTAAATCGGACTGTCTGAATTGTAGCCCAAGTCCGAACATGAATACGAATAGGAACACGAATACGAATAGGAATAGGAATAGGAATACGAATACGAATAGGAATACGAATAGGAATACGAATACGAATAGAAATACGAATACGAATAGGATAGGAAGGATAGGTCTATATCTTATCTAAATCGGACTGTCTGAAGTGTAGCCCAAGTCCGAACATGAATACGAATACGAATACGAATACGAATACGAATAGGAATACGAATAGCGAATACGAATAGGAATACGAATAGGAATACGAATAGGAATACGAATACGAATAGGATAAGAAGGATAAGTCTATATCTTATCTAAATCGGACTGTCTGAATTGTAGCCCAAGTCCGAACATGAATACGAATACGAATAGGAATACGAATAGGAATACGAATAGGAACACGAATACGAACACGAATAGAAACACGAATACGAATACGAATAGGAATATGAATAGGAATACGAATAGGAATATGAATAGGAATACGAATAGGAATAGGAATACGAATACGAATAGGATAAGAAGGATAAGTCTATATCTTATCTAAATCGGACTGTCTGATTGATTTCCATTTAAAGGCTTGTTGAATTGTAGCCCAAGTCCGAACATGAATACGAATACGAATAGGAATACGAATAGGAATAGGAATAGGAATACGAATAGGAACACGAATACGAATAGGAATAGGAATACGAATACGAATAGGATAAGAAGGATATATCTTATCTAAATCGGACTGTCTGAATTGTAGCCCAAGTCCGAACATGAATACGAATACGAATAGGAATACGAATAGGAATACGAATAGGAATACGAATAGAATAAGAAGGATAAGTGTTTATCTTATCTAAATCGGACTGTCTGAATTGTAGTCCAAGTCCGAACATGAATACGAATAGGAACACGAATACGAACATGAATACGAATAGGAATACGAATAGGAATATGAATAGGAATACGAATAGGAATATGAATAGTCATTGTGCCCCGCAGACGTAGCCGCACGTACGTATCTCGGCGAGACTGCGGCAACTCTGGGACGGCGGTTCTTATCAATATCAAATATTATTGTGTTTTCCATATTCCATTCCTTTCACAGATTCTGTTTTTGTTTGCGTCGCGCGCGGCCCAGGAAATATTTACATAAACTTCAATGTTTAAAAATAAACCCGAGCCGAGCTTGTTGTGCTTATCATTTGGAACATGAATTTATTTAAATCGAAAAGAAAACACAAATAATATAATAAAAAAAAAAATAAAAATAAAAAATGTTATTTATTGTTTTCACTTTTTCTTCTTTTTTGATTGTTCTTTAAAACAATGCCCCATTCGAGGTGTCAGCACCCAAAAGAAAAAAAAGTACTCGAGCATAATCTCTATTATAAAAACAAGATCTGACTATAGTATATATACACATATATATATAATATATGAGCATGTGTCTTATGTACAAGCTATGTGCTTCAATGTTATGTGTACATATATACATATATACATATATATATATATATATATATATATATATATATATATATATATATACATTGTTCAGTCACGAGTGACATCTGTGTATGTGGTATTTGCTTTTTTTTTTCATGGGAACCAAAGTTTCGATTCGTAGTACCATGAGGGCAAGGTTGTGTTGAAAGTCAAAACTAGTTTACAGATAGTGCAATTTGAAAACTTTTGAATTTGTGGCTTTATCAATTTCCGAGTGGTAAATTGATCGGCTAACCTAACTTTAACTGTATCCTTAA
This sequence comes from Drosophila ezoana, assembly GCA_035045725.1. Taxonomy (NCBI): domain Eukaryota; kingdom Metazoa; phylum Arthropoda; class Insecta; order Diptera; family Drosophilidae; genus Drosophila; species Drosophila ezoana. The sequence goes on from JAWNOU010000058.1 coordinate 6,383,431, forward strand.
CACCCCATCTGTAGAATATTGCGTTGTTTTTCTAATTGGCATTTAACCTGTTTATCGCTTCCAATTGGAGTCGAATTAACTTCTCGCATTTCCCTCAGAGTTCGTGTGCAAATTCATGTAGCATACTTTTTGAAACAAATAACACGTTATTTGCGAGTGTTTGTTAACTAACTTACTTCGTTTAAAGTGTTGGTAAATATCTCAAAATGGTCTCACTTTGATTCATTTAAACCAATTTAAAGGGTTGCAAAATATCTCAAATCAATTCATCCTTTGCTTCCTTTGCTTATAGTAGTAACAAGTGTTGGAAATCTTTGAATCTTTTATATAAACAAAAAGTGTTGGAAACTATCTGAAACGTATTCAGTCATTATAGCAATTAAGAATGTTGGAAAATATTTGAAATGTATTCTAACTTTACAGCAATATATGGCAATAAAAAGTGTTGGAAAATATCTGAAACGTATTCGATCTTAATAGCAATTAAGAATGTTGGAAAAGGTTTGAAATGTATTCCACCTTCATAACAAGATATGGCTATAAAAAGTGTTGGAAAATATCTGTAATGTATTCTTCCTTTGCCAAAGTGTTGGAAAATATGTCAAATGCATTTTTTCTCAGCATTTTATATAACTTACTAACTTACTTTATATTACTTACTTATACTATTTCTAGTTGTCTAATAACTATACTTACTTTTGCATGCTAAGCTTGGTTGATCGTTGTTTGAATCTCACTTCCGTTTGGGCTTTACGGGCTAGGGGAGGGGCTGGGGGACGAAGCGCAACTGCTTCAAATACGGCGGGTTTTGTCGAGTCCTCTTGTTTAAACACGATTCTTGCCTGGCGCGATTTTGTTTTTGTATTATTTAGTTATTTGTTTTGCTTCTCGCTGTTTTTAACTTATCACTTGCTTAAGGAACTTTCTTTTTGTTGTTGTTCTTTTGCAATCACACAGTTTCGAAAATCACAATTAATTGCCACGAAAAAAAAATATTAAATAACATGTGTGTATAGATACGAAAAAAAAAATGTGTTATAATAATAATAATAATAATAACAGATTGTGCAGGATAAGTTTACGTGCACACAAAAAATTCAAAAAAAAAATATATATATATATATAAAGATATAATAAAAAGTCGACAGTAATAATGATAATATAATAATTAATGTTATTATTATTATGCTTGGCTAATTGGTATCGATGGAGAATTATCGATAGTTAGAGAGAGTCTGGGCTAATTTGCGGGCGGTGTCTTTGGAGTATGATTATTATTGAACAGTTTGATGTTAACGCGAGCTGATTTGCGATTTTGTTGCATTTCGTGGTTCGTTGTTGTTGTTGTTGTTGATTTTGTATTTGTTTAGTTGCGTTGTTGTTGTTGTTGTTGTCGCTGGTTCTGGTTCCGGTTCTTGTAGTTGGGGTCCTGAACACCACCAATCGAGGACTGTTAAAAGCGGTCGAGCGCACGACCCAACGATGCGTTTGGCTTGGATTTGGAACGCGCTTTGATGAACAGGCTCAGCGCGTTGATCAAACGACTCTTTGCCCAGACGTGCTCGACTCTCTCGACTTCTCTCTCTCTCTCCCTCTCTATATATACATATATATGTATATATAACTCGCTTGTTTCGCTCTCTGGCCTCACACACACACACACACACACGCGCGCAGCTGCAATTGCGCTCCTGCGCTGGCTGTTGCTGCTGTTGTTGTTGTTGTTGTTGTTGTTGGGGGCTTTCGCTGACTAAGCTTAACGCGTATTTCGTGCTGTTGCCCTTGCAGCCTTTTTCTTTTCCTTTTGTTGTTGCTTTAAGCCTGCTCGTCTGGCGTCTCAGCTCAGCTAACGACGATCGTTCCCCCTCCGCCCACGCCTGCGGCTGTGTATTGTGCTGTGTGTCTCGCTATCGGCAAATATCAAATAAACAATCAGCTGCTTCGTCAAGCTGCACGGTTATTACGAAATTGTAACCTCTCGCCACACACACACACACACACACACGCACTTGCTCTCTGCAGTTCGCTCTCTCTCTCTCTCTTCCTCTCTCTCTCTCTCGCTCTCTTGTTGTTTGGCCGCTCTCTCGCGCACTTGGTGTACGACGAGCTTAGTTAGTCAGTTGTTGGCTGCGTTTGCCTGTTGATTTGTTTGCCAGTGTTTGTGGCTGACGCAGAGAATTGATGTGAATTGTATTTTTAGCGACCAGTGTGCTATAATTAGACGCAGACTCCCGACTCAGGCTGTGGCTGTGACTGCGGCCTACGGACTGCGGACTGCGGCCTGCGGCCTGCTGTGGCTGTTTGCGTCTGATGTGCGTCTTGTTGTTATCTCATTTTATACGAAACACAACAACACACACGCACGCACGCACACAGACACGCACACGCACACGCACACGCAGCACGCACACATACATGCACTTACACTCAAGGCACTTGTAAGAATTGTTTGTTTGTTTGCTTGCTTTATTGAGTTGGTTTGTCGCTTGTCCCCTGACTGTTTCCTCCCTCGCTGTGGCTTCTCTTTCTATTTTGTTCTTTTCTTTTTTTTTTTTTGATAACAGTTTGTTTATTTGACAACCCTGCCGCTTCCTGCGTGCCTTCGTCCAGTGGCTCACACAAAATTCGATTGGATTTTGATTGCGAATCGATTTCGGTTCCCTTTTTATAGTGTTGATCAATTCGTGTATTTTGTATAATTTTTTTAAAATTGCACAGTTGCAGTTACGGTTAAAGCTATTAGCAGCGGCAGTTCAGCGTTTGTTGCTTTTATTTCTATTATTATTTTATATATATATATATTTTTTTAAGGCATTCGTTGCTTATTGTTTCACAGCCAAATTGAAAAAGAATTCTTTGTGTGCTGCAAGCGCCTCACGAAGCCTCGCCTTGCCTCGCCACAGCAGCCGAGTAACCGTTGCTGAAATGATATTCATGAAGTATACTTACATATGTACATATGTACATGCATACATACATACATACATATGTATGTATGTATGTATTTATACATAATTCGCATTATTCTGCCCCAACTGTGCTTTGCACTGTGTCCGCACATTGGTTTCAAGCCTGTGAAAGCTGTCTTCAAAGAAATACCAAGTAGAGTTTCTTATTATTCTTTAAATAGATATTTGCAGGTATTAATTGTTTATCTTTTATTGAACTAGTTTGATTTTGTGCGGGTTCGAATCCCAGGTCATATGAAAAGCAAATAGCACAAATGTTTATAACATATAATACTTTTTCTATTGTTCAATTACAACATATACATACATACATACATATGTATGTGCCCTTATACGTTTATTTATTGCGTTTCCTTTTCTAATAATGTATGTATGTATGCGTCTGACCGCCCCCCCTTATAGACAGCTTTTGGCCACCCTCGAAAAGTATTGTCCATGACACATAGAAATCAACAGCGAGGGGTCACTGTTGCCACACACAGCATGAGTGTGTGTGTGTGTGTGTGAGTGCTTGTGTGTGTGAGTGTGTGCTGTATTCAGCATTAATAACAATAACAATAACAATGACAATATTAATATTATTTGCTGTTGAACAAAGTACACACACAAATGCACGCACGCACATGCACACACATACACACACACACACGCACACTTGGACAGTGCAAGTGCATTTTGTGTGCGTTATCGGTTTGAGTACACGACGAACAACAATGCAAACAAAAAGAACAACTAGAGTGAATCCATCAGCGAGTGACAGTAGCATAAACAGCATCCACCTATCTCCCTCCCTCTCTCTCTCTCTCTCTCTCTCTCTATCACGCTTGAGCCGCGGCTGCGGCCTGTTTGGGGTCGGCTGGCAGCCAACATTTGTTAACCTGTGCACTCTTATTGATATTGTTATTGTTGCTGTTGCCGTTCTGGGAATTCTAGTTGGCAAACCAGTTGAGCAAATGCCTTGCCGATAATCAGCTGATAAGTGCGGTAGCCAGAGCAGGAGGCAAGATGCCAGGCTGCGTTCGTACAGATGATGCTCAATCGGCACTGTTATCGAGCCATCAACTACGAACATACACATGTACATACATACATACTTTTATATGTATGTATGCATGTTATTTATGCCAAGCAATTGTGAAGAATTGCAAGTTTTCGTTTTTATTTACATACTTTTATTTTTTTTGTGGTTTTAATTGGCATGGGGCAGGCAGATAAGGCGCATGAGCGAACTTTGCTTTTGTTTATGACGATCTAAGCGGGTTTTCCCCGCAATGAGGCAACTGCAGCACTAACAGAGAGAGAGCCTAGTTTTTGGGCTGGCTAATAACAGCGTTAAGTTGTTTATTTGGGTGCGTATTACTTGGGTCCTTGGCTTGTTGCGGAGCATCTATTACGCACATGAGCAATACATGTGTGTGTGTGTGTGTGTGTGTGCGCGCGTGTGAGTGTGTGTATGTCATATGTGAGTGCTGCTTTGATAACGGTAACGCGCTCTCTGATAAGGCATGTTGTTGATGTTTTGGTTGCTTCGCCTGCTGCTGCTGCTGCTGTTGTTGTTGTTGTTGTTTGTTGCAGCCAGCCGTGAACGAAGAACGGAAACCCGCGACAACGACAACGGCAACGACAACGGCAACGACGACTGCAGCCTGTGGGCGTAACGCCAGTGAAAACGTAAACAACGCCAACGTGAATTCAACGTGATCTAGTTTCCATTAAAAATAACAGCGCGCGCCCAATCGTAGACCCCCCCTATTTTTAGCACAATCTAACGGAGACGCAAAGCTAGCGCCGCGGAGCAGCAGCAGCGAGAGAGCGAGAGAGCAATAACGGGCCAGCTAAAGAGCAATGTGCATGTGCTCTCCGTTCTGAGACAGATTTTCAAGTCAGCGTTTTTATTTTTTAATAAATGTATGTATGTATATATAGATTTTTTTTGGTTTTTGTTTTTGTTTTGATAAGCGGAGGGTTGGGTCTCGGGTCTGGAGCGTCGGGTTTTGGGTCTGGCATTGTTGCTGGTGAGAGAGGGCGGGTGGGTGGTGTGTGTTTTACTGGCGACAGCGTTGTGTACGCAACACGGTTCAAAGTCTAGACGATGAGCAAGACTCAGCGAATTGTCAAGAGATTCGCATGGATACCGTTACATTCAAGGGGAATTCGATAATCGAACGCATCAGATTAAGAAATCAATATGGGGAAATTGTTGAATGTCTAATTAACCATGCTGAAGCATCATAAGCTATGCACATAACTGCGCAGGCAGAACTCAAATACAGGGAATTTAAATCGCAATAACTTTTAAAAACTTTTATGGTACTCCAAACCAAAGATTGGGACGAACTAAAGCGGCTTGGACATTAATATTACAGGAGAGCGCATAGCTAAAAGAAGTGGGTACATTTTTAGTACAGTGAACAAGGTTGTAAACTTAAAATGGTTAAGTTTAAGCTTTAGCCCAATAGAATACTCAATTATGTTGAATACAGGGAATTGCGACCTAAAAATGTGAATAGCTATCTAAATGTGCGGTAAATAGTGATCTAAAAATTGGAGATTTTACTGCATGTACTAAATACTCACATAAGCAAAGTGACCAGTTTCTTAAATGCTTACATGGATATGCATATGTGATCTAAAATGTTGATCTAAAAGTAGGGAATATTAAAGTATATATGCAACTTTAGAAGAATAACTGCCTAGTTAAGAAAGTTTGTGATGTGATCTAAAATGTTAGATTTGGTCTTAAATTGCAGATGTTTGAGTGTAGTTGGGAACTTAACTCCTTATATAGGGAAATTGTTGAATTTATAAATGCTCATGTGATCTAATTCGCTGATCTAAATTTGGAAGTGTAAATGTGACGCATTAGTAAAAGTTGCTTACATATAAAGGGAAATTCTTACATAAAAACATGAGCACATGTGATCTAAAATGTATTAAACGTTGATCTAAAATTAAAAAAAATATCAAAGTAGGTCAATAGAAATTGGAAAAAATAACTTAAGAAAGAGACCGATGCGAAGAATGCCCTGTGATCTCCTGGGACAAACTTGTTTTCCTTTCACCAGTGCCCGGCGAATGTAGGCGCACATGGGAGTTATCGAATCTCGGGGAGTGAGCGGGAGAGAGAGAGAGAGAGAGAGAGAGAGAGAGAGAGAGAGAAAGGGAATACAAGTGCGATAAGGCTTGTGGGCGGCTACCCCAGCTAGGGAGATAGACGGAATTGGAATCTATGCGTGCCGATGATGATGATGATGATGAGGATGATGACGGATCGGCCAGAGGCGGCCCAGCGTGCAAATATTGTTTACTTGTGCTAAAATTGGATCTTCATTGATTGACATGCGCGACAAGTGGGCGCCAGTGCAACACTGCGACTCAGACGCAGATTATTGACCCAGAAGCGAGAAGCGGCCGACTGGGCTGGCGGGCGGTGCGATACCAGGCCTAGACGAGAGTCCATTCCAGACGCTCGCAGTGCCAACAACAACAGCAACAACAACAGCAACAACAACAACTAAAACAACTACAACAAATGTAAACAAATAACAAACAGCGCGGCAAATTCACATCAAATATGTGAACTTTGCATTTTTCGCTAAAAATCGACTTATTTATTTCCAAATATTTTCAGCCGAATCGCAGCCCCCCCTGCCCAAGGTTACATATGCACATATGTATATATCTATATATGCATATAGTATAATTTGCATTTCCAATCCTTTGCCCAGTTCCAAGGCGAATTACTTCCCGGAATTGTTTTCAACATGGCTGCAATATACTCGGAACTCAGCTAAAGTTCAAAACAACCCCAAAAAAACAAACAACAGATAAATGGAAATTTACTTTAAAATTTGGTTATGCAACGCGAAGAGAAGATTCTTAAAATGAACCATGTGAGAGGCTCAAGTTGGGAGCTCCCGACCAGGGGATACCCTGGACCCCCTACAAGCTCTCTTTGCTTTAGCAGTAATAAAAGTAAAACTTAAAAAACAGGTATTTCAAGAGGAATCGAACCCGTAACCGACTTTAGAAATTGCATATATATACTTTTCAAGAAGCTACAAATTTGGTGATTCTAGCTCTTAAAACTCAAGGGTTTTGCTCTATAAGCAGTATTTCGATATCGATTGTTATCGATTGCTAGGCAACAGGGCAAGTTATCGATTATCGAAAACAAATTACATTTACCTGTATGTGTTCGATTTCAAAAACAAGGTTTAAGAAGAAAACCAATTGTAATTGCACTTGGGGGCGGGGGGTATCTTAAAAAGTAGCCTGCTTCGAATCGGTTTTGGTTTGAGTTTCGAATACAAATACGAACCCGGAAACTGTAGCTTCAGTAGGCAAAGACTAAACTATCTGTGGCATGAGGTATTAGGTTTTCATAGAGCACAGCCAGTCTGGAATTTGGTAATTCAATTTCTGAGCGAAAGATAAACGTTATATCTTCAATACCCAACCAAGAAAACAACTTAAAGTGCGAGCCGTGAGCTAAGGCTGGAATTTGCCGAGAAACCGACTATTTTTCCGTGCAACAGGTGAGCCAATTGGATGGCAGCCTTCATTTGTGGCAGACTACACAAATAGTATCCCAAATAGTCCCCCCAGGACATAGGACATAGTTATGCCGATGCCAGAGATGCCGCCCCTGTTTATCGATCTCGACGATGATGAGGGCGAGGAGGAGCTGGGGCTAATGTATGACATCGATGCCGACTTCCTCAACGACGCCCTGGTGGTTACCCTGACCGAAGAGGAGATACCATTCGATCTCTATGACGAGCTGCTGCCCGACAATGAGCATCTTATTGAGAACGATTTAACCTACATATATGTTACCATATACTATCTGATATAACTAGCTCGAATGGCTCAAGTAAATATGATATTATCATATCATATGCATACATATTCGATACATTCGATGCGTTCGATACACTCGATTTGTTGCATATACTCTCGTTGTCGCTGGTTCCGTTCTCGACTCGAGCCAGGGCTGCAAACATTTACTGAGCCGAACCAGTTCGCATACGGCATTCAAATTTACCACGAACCGAACCCAATTGTCCAAAGAGTCGGATCAAACCGCGAACTATACTTATTCAAATGTTATCAGATATAATTTGCGTGCTTGCAGCCCTGGTTCGAACCCGTTCATTCTTCCCTTTACATATTTAAATGATTTGCGGCATCCAGGGCTGCAAAACAGGCTCAAATGCCCTATCCAACCGCATCGACTACACATATTCTTTCTCTCTCTCTCTCTCTCTCTCTTTCTCACTCTTGCACGCTCACTCTCCTTTTCTCTCCGCTGTGAAATGCCTAGATCTTCCTAGCATCATGCCCCGTCTTCAGCCAGGTCTGCCTCCGATCTTAATGAAACGAACGAAGAAGTTCCGGATCGGAACTGTTTCGGTTCAATATCGGCTTGCAGCCTTGATTCAAGTATTACGACAACTTTGCAAATTATCTATGCCCTTATACCCATTGAAGTAGCTAAAAAAGGGCTTGATGGTTTCGTGTTATTGTGTATAACAGAGAGAAACAGAAACTGCCGATCTCAGAGAGTATATGGTAGGGTATATAAGGTATATAGGATATACAGGGTGAATATGGTTAAAAGAGTATATAGGGTATATATGGTATATAGGGTGTATATGGTATATAGAGTACAGGTATTGAGTATAGTATGGTTTATAGGATATACAGGGTGAATATGGTTAATAGAGTATATAGGGCATATAGGATATATAGGGATATATATTGTATTCTTGTCAGCTTCGTCTCTCTGTGTATTTGTCTAATTCTTCTATCTCAAGAACTAGAACCTTAATATTGGGAATGCAGTTCAGGTTATCGATAACTCGGTCTCTGTTGCCCTGCTATCGATTAAAATCGAATGAGTAGATAGTGCAAATGTGTAGGGTATCTCACAGTCGGGCACTTCCGAACGTACGTGTTATTGTTTAAATTTAAATCAGAGCAAAATTAAAGCAAAAAAAAAAGCAAAGGAAAAGACAATGCGAAATAATCGCGGGTGTCAATAAACTGGCGACGACCGTTTGACCTGTGCCAACGACAACAACAACAACAACAACACCGACAACAACGACAACAACAACAACAACGTTGTTCGACCTTAAGCCAAAAATGCCGCCAACGGCCATAGACACACATTTGGCTGCTTTTGGGGGGGTGTTTGTCTGTTCGGGCGGGGGGAAGGGAGGGGGGTGACAGGAGGGTCATGGTCAGGATGCGAAGGCGCCTTCGGGCAGCTGCCAATGAACTGCAGGCCATGTGCCATTGCACAGTGGGCCAAATCGGCAAGGACAGCGCCAAAATTGCTGAAGGCCTCAACACCAACATTTGTGTCTAGATTTTGCATACACTCAGCGAAAAACAAAGCAACTTTGGCCAGGCTCAAGTTGTGCATACTGATATACCCTAGTTTTATTTATTAGTTATTAGTTATTAGTTATTAGTCATTAGTCATTAGTCATTAGTCATTAGTCATTAGTCATTAGTCATTAGTCATTATCAACCTTGTATAAATGTTTGTGCAAAATCTAATCCACATCGGACCACAATTCACTGTGCGAATCAGTCTCAAGTTCCAAGCCTCACAGGGCCGGGCAATGCCTGGTAATCGCTGCCACGCACAAAAATGTACATTGATCGCTGCTTGAGCAAAACTAGACGAAATTGGGTTTGTCATGAGCTGAAAATAGGCATTTTTGGCGCATGACTCGCCCTTTCTGATAACATTTTTTTTTCGTTTGTTTTTCGAACACTTGTGAATATACATATATGGAGAATATAGAAATCAATAGACATTTTTCTTAGTTTGTTTATTTATTTTGATTTTGCATGGCTTCAAGTTCGCACCTTTGGAACCGAAACAAACTAATTTGCGAGCTGTTTCTAGAATTTTCAGAGTTTGTTAAAATTCAAAGAAGAAAACCCCAAAGTTTACTTGATTTGCTTGAACTTTATGCAAAGAACGGCCACAAATTATTATATATACCTACCTAGATAAATATTTATTTGCATCATCATCATACACACACATACATATACATATATCTTGAGAGTTTTTTCGACTAGCAAACAAAGTAAATGAAAATATATATTAATTTGAGCCAGCGACCTCTCGCTTACTAGTTCAAGCCGCACACACCTAAGCCAGGCAGGCCACACTCGTATTGCAGTCAAAAGTAAGCTTTAACAAATTTCAGCTAGCTAGCTCTAACGGCTTGGACACTGCGTCGCTCTTCAATCAGTCAATCAATCAATCAGTCACATATGTATATAGGCATGAGTTTTGGCTCCTGGAATGTCCGCATCGTACCACTGTGCGCGCTTCAAGGTCAACGTTTGGCTAGCTAGCTCTAACGGCTCGGACACTGCGTTGCTCTTCAATCAGTCAATCAATCAATCAGTCACATGGATAGGCATGAGTTTTGGCTCCTGGAATGTCCGCATATTACCACTGTGCGTGCTTCAAGGTCAACGTTTGGCCAATCAAAAAAAGAAGAAGAATAACTGAACGAAACAGCGCTTAAGTTAGGTTAGGTTCGTGGCGCAAATGCAGCGCACATAACGGTGAATTAGGCGCTTGAACTGTGGAGGCCAACGCACTCGCCGGGCGGCCGCGACCTTGGCCGGCAGTTTGCCACGCAACGGGACATTGCACCCCAAAAAAAAAAAAAAAAACAAACAAAATAACAAAATTTTATAAAAAAGTTAAATAAAAATATAATAATACAAATAAGAATAATGGGGATTGTCAACGATTGAGCTTAGAGACGGGGCTCGTGCATGTCTCTGGCTGGCAGGCTGGCGGCTGGCGGGCTGTGTCAGGCTGTGACCTTTGAACCTAATCTAGAGATTCAGTTGTGCATTGCTCATGAATTGGCTGTGGCAATCAACATCTGTAATCGGCACACGGCAATCACTTGGGCGGCGCGTGGAGTCAGCTGTAAACAAACAACAACTTCTTCAATACATATACACCCCTATATGTGTGTGCGTGTGTGTGTGTGTGTGTGTGTGTGTGTGTGTTGGTCACACATACTATATATAGGGTATAGTATTTAGATTAGAAATACAATTAACCGCATTTCTATCATCAAGTTGTAATCAATTAATCATTGACAAAAATATATACAAATATATATACAATATATGTAAAAAGATGCAGCATATGCTAACCTTTAGTATATTAGCTGCAATTATAACAAATAGTTGCAATAACAATATCAATTAATTTTAATTAATTCGCTTATTTCATTTCGTAATGAACATAAACAAAGTTGTTGCTGACTTCAAAGCAAATGTAGAACGCGCCCACATATTCCATTTAATCGGCATATATGTGTCACCTTATCTGGCATACACAAGACTCCAGTAATTTTTGTTATTTCATATATCTTTTATATATCATTGCTGTTAACTTGATATCAGTAAAAAGCAACATTTTGAATTTGGCGCTATAGCTTGTTGCACGACACCTGTCGGCTAGTTTGCGTACTAACTGAACTCTGTTAGCTGTGTGCAGCGTCTGTTAACATAACAGCTGTTAGGCAAAACTATCGATGCTATTGCGATTAATTGAGCATCGATATGTGTGGCTAACAGCAACAGCAAAAAGGCACTATCTATACATATATATACATACAAATACATATGTATATAAATAAGCCGGCATGTGTACGCAGCGATGATTGTAATAAGAAACATGTAAGTTAGCTGCAGCAACCGAATGCGATAATAAATAAATAAAGCAATGCACATGTAATTTATATAGATAAGTACATTTCAAATACCACTTTGACTTGCGAATATGCCAAAAAGCCGCCTTATCAGCGACGTGCTAATGAGTGCACTAACCAAAATAAAACAAGAAAACAATAAGAATAGGCGAAAAGAAATTAAACACATAACAGCACTTAGTCAATGTTAATTAAAAATGGCAGCCAGATCGACGAGCAGCTTTAGATAAACATACATACATATGAATGTATGTATATATGTATATACGCGAGTGCTTTGCTGTTCATGTCCCAGTTAATTGGTAAGAAACGAGCAGCTATCAAAATCTCTCCAAACTAGCTGCGATCGTACGGTAATTATATCAAGATAATACAGTAAAAGCTCTCCTAAGCGAATCTCCAATTCTTTTGCCCCTGTTAGCTTGATCTCATGTCACTTCTTGGTGCGCTTTGTGGCATGGTTTGAGAACAGGTAAGGTTGCAAGTAAAGGCCACGAAAGGAAAAAAAGTGCTGCGTTGAATTGTTCACACATTTCGCTTAGCGCGTTGGCCTTATTCTCATATCTGTATGGATTAAAATTTGGCTGCTACAGTGAACTCTGGTTAACAGCGACATGCACTTCGTGGCCAAAGCACTTGAAAGTAATACACCTGGGCAATTGTTGTGCTCAGTTGACTGGCAATTGTTGTGCTCCAAACCGGTAATGCCAAAGGAGTGAGGACAGTGTGTGTGGGGGGGGCATGGAAATTGTTGTTGCATGGAGACCGGCGACAAGGTCAAACCGTTTCGTTGCTCAAACATAACTTGCCCGCTTGTATGGGCTCCAATTTTGACCATGCCCAAACGCCCCACACATGTACATGCGTGTGCGTGTGTGTGTGTGGCAGCGCAGTCCATACACATGGAAACGCTTGGCGGCGACGCGTCGCTTACTATCGAAGTTGTTATTCATATTTGTATTATTTTTTGTGCCGCATACTCGATTCGCAGCTCACGGACGACGGACGTGTTCTCTAAACCGTGAAGAATCGTCTGTGCCGAGAGACGTTATTCAGCGAAAGCCAGCCGCAGCGTCAACGTTTTTATACCTGTTGCATATTTGTCTGTTGCGCCGGGTTTGTTGTTTTTCTTATTTTTTTTGTTTTTTTTTCTGTTTTTGTTTTGGTTTCTCCATTGTGAATCACAGACTAGAACTCGCAGAGAGCGAGCGCAAGTGTTGAACAGTGCAGAGAGAGAGAGAGAGAGCGAGAGATTGCGCGTGCGACACAACGAAAGCGTGTGATAGAGAGCATACTTATGGCGTAATCCAACACATAGGAGCTGGGGAATGCACATAACTGAACTATTAAACACAAGCCAAAAAAAAAAGCAACGACTAGTGCATGCCCTGCATTACAAAACTAAACAAATTTCGTGACTCTTTAAATATACTTAAATAAAATATAATCAACAATTAGTCATTGATTAATTACGTGTCTGAAAAGTGATCTTATATAGTATTAGGTTTAACTAAAATAATGTTTACTTTTGCTTCATTAAATCATCATTTACCTAAAACACTTTCAATAGTTATTTTTTCACTCATTTGTAGGTTGAAATTAAATTGTCGTTTAGCTTGCACTTTATGCAAACAAATTCCACACGCTAGGTAAGTTTGTATATTTTAATAATACACATTCTATAAATTCGAATTGAAAAAAGCTTTTTTTAAACAGGCTAGCTAAATCGCATAACATCAGGCAACTACCGGACGTAATATTTAGACGGAAATACTCAAATTATCAACAAATACACACAATGGGTTCTACGCTCTGCAAGGAATACAAAACAACTGGCAAGGTAACGCCCAATCCGGACCAGAACTCAGGTAATAGCCGGTCAACTATTTTGGAAGAAACTTCAGTTTAAGCTTTACCTATGCTTAGGTCTTTTCATTTTCAGTTTCATATCTATCTAGTCTGTTCATTTTGCTAAAAAACTTTTGTTTTTAGATTCAAAAGACTTATAATGTTGTCAAGATTCTTTTTGATGGAAAGCTTATGGAAGGTTTGGATGTACAGCAAAATTTTGAAAACGGGAATGAATCGGATTCCAGATTTATTCTTCTTATCTCATTGTATTTTTGTAGTTCTTGAAAATTCCATTTATTTAAGTATGAGTTGTTATTCAAAGCTATTCGTACTCCAATTTCGATAAGTTTTAGTGATCGATAACTAAGTCTTAAGATCATTGTAGAAAGCTATTCATCACCATATATGTATCTTAAAGATATATGATTAACTTTATGTCTAAACCTTTTTGGTTTTTGTTTCAAAAAGAAAAAGGCTGCAATGGAAAGCTGCGAACAAGTTAACATACATAGATATCTCTCACCATGTTTCTATCTCAATTCGGTTCGTTTACCTTTCTAATTGCCTTTGCCAGCGCACAAGACACGCAATAAATTTCTATTTTCGTATTTGTTTTTCAATCATAAATCAATAATTATTATTTATGTATGTGCATTCACAAGTCAAATAATTGCGCGCATTTAACCTCAAGTCGGCCAATAGTTAAATTGTGATAAAAGAGTCAGCGAAAGAGTGCCAGCCAAAAAAGAAAGAGAGTGGGCGAGAGTGCGTAAGAGTGTGTGAGAGGGAGTGAGAGGGAGAGAACGGTCCAGTTAGTCGCCTTTTTCGGCATTCGCCTTGCGACTCTTCGCACACATTTCGCTTTTCAGTTTACACTCTGAACTTAACTGGAACGGCGGCGTTTTTGTTTAACTCATACTTAGGGCTTTTGATTTGGAATTTGAAAGACAACGTTTAACAGTTATTCATCGTTCAGCATACATTCAAATATTTAACATTTCAAACGGATTATTTCTTTGGGTAAACGAGGCTAAGCCAAAAAATACACATGTTTATTGCTTTGGTTGGGTTTTTTCTTATTATTTCTTCTATTACAATTGTTTACGTGTGTGTGTGTGTGTGTGTGACAAGGCTAACCGGTTCGTCATTACGCGTGTGTGTGTGTGTGTGTTTGCGTGCATTTTAAATAATCGCAATTCATGGCGAATTCACAAATTTACACTAATTAGACAGCACACCGGTTTTGTCTTCTTCTTTTACTGTATCTAATTATAAGTTTTTTTTTTGGCAGAGGTTGACTCATCAACTTGTATTTTGCATTTAACGCAACAAGCTGAAACTTGTGACGTCACGCTATGCTGGCTGTGACGCATTTTCCTATTAGACCCTGATTCCCCAACAAAAGGTTCAAATGCGTATAAGAGTTTTGCTTTGGAACTTGTGACGTCATTCTGGGCTAAATGTGAAGCTTCTTTATTAGATCCCTATTGGATCGTTATCCCATTGAAAAAGGGTATAAGAGTTTTGTGTTGAAATTTGTGACGTCACGCTATACTGAGTGTGACGAATTTTCCTATTAGACCATTATAATGTCATAGCTAAAGGGTAAATGCGTATAAGAGTTTTGTCTTGAAGCTTGTTTGACGTCATTCTATGCTGACCTTCCTGATCCCATAGAAAAAGGTTATGATAAGTTTGTGCATGACTTTATAAAGTACATAAATATATATGTTCTTGATCGGAACAAAGAGCTGAGTTGATTAAGTCGTGCCCGTCTATGGGAATTCTTCGAAATCAAAGATATACATATGTAGATACAGATCTAGATGCGACAAATGTATGTTAGTTCTCGTATAGTCTAGATCTAGATATCTCCTCGCATACCCCTTTTAACTAGGCTACAAACTTGTTCTATGAATTTCACACACTTTTCAATGTCATGTTGATTTCCTGAAATTTTCCCAAGGATCGGGCAATAAACAGCGTAGTTATTCAAGAACTAGTTTTCCATATTCTATATAGAAAGGGAGGGGCGTCAGCTTGATATCAGGGTATCTACCTGTTGGGCACTCCCCGTTTGAAGCACTATTTTTTATGTTCGTTTAACGTCTCATGCATAGTCATGTATTTAGACTTTGATAGATGTAATCTTTTCCAGACCCTGCTCTACTTATTATTTTATTATAAGCCCAATCGCCTAGCCCCGAATGACAAAGCGAATTTGTTGCTTGGTTTCCGTCGAGACCTATCGATTTTCTTATGACCAAAACATTTAGTTCGAAAGTCATCAAAAATGCACAAAGAAACCCAAACAATGTGATGAATAGAGCCAAAGATAATCTAAATATATAAAGATATATCTTCGATCAGCCTTGAAAACTACATATCTGGACATGACGTTTCTATTTCCAACAGCATGTCCAACGTGTATCTAACAATGATAATTGCCTTTGTCGCATTTTTGTTGCCTTTTTTTTTTATCGTCTTATCAGTGAATGTTGTTTGAGGCACTTGAAAAATTTTGCAAATCATGTTGTTAATCATCGGGAATATTAAAAAATCAATTAAAATCATAAACGTTTGTTTGCTGATTAAATCAAATTTACGTCGGGAAGTCTAGCATTCCCAAAGCTCATATCTGGTAATAGAAAACTTTGTACTTGTGCTCAAATGCGATTTATGGCTAGCTCGAATAGTCTTAAAAGTATTTACCAAAAGGTTTAAGCGTAAGTTTCTGACCAGATCTTATAAAGGGTTTTAGACTTTTGGTTCCAGCTTTGAATCGGGTTCGTGAACTGCTTAAACAAGTTCCAGCTTAAGGTTCTTTAGCATCGGTTCATTTAATCTATAAGATCAATAAGAAACTGGCTTGGAACTAGTTCCATTTTTGTAAAATCTAAGTTATACTTTTGTAAATGAAGCTTCGATATGCACCACATATGTTCTCTAATGGAGTTTAGTGCCCTGTTCATCGGATCTGAAACGGATTCATATTTCAGGGCATAAGACTTGAGATTTGCTCGTAAAAAATTCAGTTCAGCTTAGCTTATAAGCTCGTTCTCTGTGCTTCGCAGCGGAAATCAAGACTGCCAAGCGGCATTTTCAGTGCATTTTCCAGCTCGAATAGAAGCTGGTTCCAATCCATTTTTCACTCAGCTTGTTGGATTTTTTTATAGCTATGCTTTTAGACCAATTAAATTTCAGTTAAAAGGAACTGGTTCCAAACTAGTTCGCAGCTGGTTCAATTGAGTCGAGCTTAACAAGAGCAGACAGAGCAAAGATCTTTGTTTTTAGACTTTCTAAAAATACAACTAGTTCCAAATTGTCTAAAAACTAGTTCAAAAATAGTTCCAAAGAATGTTTATTAAAAAAAAATGCTTTTAAAATACGAATGTTAAAAAAAAAAAACTGTATTAGGTTTCTAATTTGAGTTAAATATCTAGAACTTGTCGTTCGACTTGACGGCGAGCAGCTCCAGGCGCTTGATGGCATCGTCCAGGAATTGCCGCTGCAGCTGAAGCTGGGGCAGCAGCTCCTCGGCGCTCAGCAGCTGGATATTCTTGCCGGCGTTTTGGTCCGGCCAGTGCCCGCCACGTCGCAAGCCGGATGAAAGGAGGCTTGTTGGCGTTGTGGAGCTGGGTCGCAGCATGGCCAGCAGACGTTTAATCAGCGACGGCGAGCTTTGATCCGCCGGCTGGGCAATGCCGGTGCCGGGCAGCTCGGGCATGGCCAGCAGGGGTGTCAAGAAATAGGAGCCGGCGCTCACGGGAGTCTTGGGCGTGCTATTGACCACATCGCGCTGCATCTCCGGCGGCTGTTTGCCGCCTCCGGTGCTGTTCGGCTGCAGTGCATCCAGCTGCTGCTTCAGCTCGTCCAGTTTGTGCTGCAGAAACTGAAAATCGGCGGCCAAACTGAGCGCCAATTGCTGCGCATTCTGCTGCACCTTGTTGCTCGGCCTCAGCTCGGCCTCCAGCGTCTCGATCTGCTGGTCTATCTCCTGCTGGCGCCGCTGCAGCTCCTCCAGCAGTAGCGGCGTCTCCGGCGTGAATGCCTCCATATAGATCCGACCCATTTCCGCCTGCAGCAGCTGCCTATGCACACGCAGCGCGCTCAGCTTCAGCTCCAGCTGCTGGGGATTGCCAGCTCCAGCTTCGGCTGCCACCTGGACGCCCAACAGGGCAAGACCTGAGCAGAGCAGCAGCGCAAATTGTTCTGGACGCAAACACGACATCTTGTCAACTGACAGCTGGAGATGAACTGTCGAACTGGGCCACAACTGGGGGCAACAGTGCTGCCAATTCAGCTATTTGCTAGCTAGATTTGGCTTGTTTACGGCTCAAATTTGCAGCTGCCCTGATCCATGGTCCATGGAAAGTGCAGGAATTCTCTACTCTATAAGGAATATATATATATACTCGGTCGATCTGGTCATGTCATTCTTCGCTTCCTCCATGTGGAATGCGACTTGGGAAGCCCTGAAAATTTCATACAGATCGGACTCTAAGCACCGAGGCAAAAGGAAGCACGAGCCTTTGCAGTAGTTCAGCAAATGGAACTAGTTGAACTAGTCTGCTCAACAAGCAATTTCAGCTGTTTTTTAACACTAGATTTAGCCAGTTTTTCGTTGGAGTTGACAGCTGTCAACACTGTTGGGCTGCTTTCTCGACCAGCGCAGCAGGCGGGGCTCGCACACACACACACACACACACGCACACACACTTTCTACTCTGGACTTGAATTTTAAGATCGTCATTTAA
Organism: Drosophila ezoana; assembly: GCA_035045725.1. Lineage (NCBI taxonomy): Eukaryota > Metazoa > Arthropoda > Insecta > Diptera > Drosophilidae > Drosophila > Drosophila ezoana. The sequence goes on from JAWNOU010000058.1 coordinate 6,401,779, forward strand.
CGGGAAAACTCAATTCAAATTTTATGTGCTTGACTAGCGACAAACAACATCAACTTGTTAACCAACACACACACACACACACTCCCTCTCTCTCTCTGTCTCCCTCTATCTGTATCTTTCCCTCTCTTTCTCTCTGTCTGTCTGTCACCCTCAACCTGCTCTCCCGTTGATCTGTTGCAGGTGCCGTCGGTTCCTATCAGTCGAAGTGTGATAACAAAACAATGTCGACCAGCGTGAAAGACCCAGATGCGGATTACACGGAGCCCGTGGCCGTGTGCAAGGCGAACGAAATCCAGGAGAACGAAATGAAGCAGCTGGAGTTCAATGAGGACACCAACGTGCTGCTGGTGAAGCAAAACGGACGGCTCCACGCCCTGGGCAGCAAGTGCACCCACTACGGCGCACCGATGCATACGGGCGGCTTGGGCGTCGGCCGCATACGTTGTCCGTGGCATGGTGCATGCTTCAGCTTGGAGACGGGCGATATTGAGGACTTTCCGGGCCTGGACTCGCTGCCCTGCTACAAGGTGGACGTCAGTGCCGAGGGCGATGTCATGGTGCGCATGAAGCGCAGCGACCTGGAGAAGTCAAAACGTCTCAAGGATATGGTCAAGCGCCAGCCGCAGGATCAGCGCTGTTATATTGTTGTCGGCGGCGGGCCGTCGGGCGCCGTCTGTGCGGAGACACTGCGCCAGGAGGGCTACACGGGTCGCCTGATCCTGGTGTGCCGCGAGCCATATTTGCCGTACGACCGGGTCAAGGTCTCCAAGGCGCTGAGCATCGGCATCGAGAGCCTGCAATTCCGTGACGATCAATTCTACAAGGATCACGACATCGAAGTCTGGCTGGGCGTCAGCGCCGACAAGCTGGTGACTGCCCAAAAGGAGCTCCACTGCTCCAACGGCTACGTGGTGAAGTACGACAAGATCTACATAGCAACCGGCTGCTCGGCCTACAAACCGCCCATCCCGGGCGCCGATTTGGAGAATGTGAAAACCATACGCGAATACGATGATGCTCGGGCCATACTCGATCTGGTCACGCCCGAGTCGAATGTCGTCTGTCTGGGCTCCAGTTTTATAGCCTTGGAGGCGGCGGCGTTTCTGGTCTCGAAGGCGGCCAGCGTTACGATTGTGGGCCGCGAGAATGTGCCGCTGAAGGCCGCCTTTGGCGAGGAGATCGGCAGACGCATACTCAAGCTGTATCAGGACAACAAAGTCAACATGATCATGGAGAGCGGCATCACGGATATCATTGGCGACGAGGATGGCAAGTTGTTCGAGGTGGAGCTGCTCGGCCAGACGACAATACCCTGTGATCTGCTCATCATGGGCACCGGCTCCAAGCTGAACACCGATTTCCTGGCCAATTCGGGCGTGCGACTCAACAAAAACGGTTCCGTGGATGTTACCGACTTTCTGGAGACCAATGTGCCCGATGTCTATGTGGGCGGCGATATAGCCAATGCCCACATCTACGGGCTGGCCCAGTCCCGCGTCAATATCGGACACTACCAGCTGGCGCAGTACCATGGACGGATCGCGGCGATCAATATGTGCGGCAGCATCAAGAAGTCGGAGGCGGTTCCGTTCTTCTTTACACAAATCTTTGGCAAGGGCTTCCGCTATGCGGGCCATGGCAGCTACAAGGAGATCATCATCGATGGCAGTCTCGAGGATCTGCAGTTTGTTGCCTATTTTGTTAATCATGCCGATACCGTTACGGCCGTCGCATCCTGCGGCCGGGATCCAATCGTTGCCCAATTCGCGGAGCTCATCTCGCAGGGCAAGTGCCTGGGACGCAATCAGATCGAGGACGAGGCCAATCGACAGGCGTGGACCGCAATGCTCAAGCAGCCGCTGCCCAAAATACGCTAATTCGATTTGATCCTAAACAAATCGGCCCGATTCCATGCCAGTTATTATTTAGCAACACGAGATTCATTCTTATATATATATATAGTATTATGCGTGAACCGCTCGAAAAAAAACCTATTGTTAAATTTGTTAAATCGTGCAAGTCTTATATGGATTATGCACAGCTATATCTATATATATATATAGAGATATAGATAAATTTGCTCAGTTTCAAAATTATGTCATGTTCTGTGTCTGTTTCCGTTTTTTTGTACCTAGGCAAAAACAGTTTTGTACAATAAATAAATATGTTATCTACGATTAACGATTTTCATTTTGTTTAAACAAAGGTAAACTATTCATTTGCACAAGGATTAAGTGTCCTATTTTGTAAAACATCAACTCCTAGATATCTAGAGGTATCTATAAGAGGCGCGATAGAGTTCGATGTAGAACATTTTTAAGATTTGGTTGGCTGGCCTAGACAGATATTTTAGATGTATGAAATATTCGGAGACACTTCTCAGCGCTCTCAAAATTCCAAATTTCGAGCACATATTCATTTCCACCATCAGGCAGATGCACGTTGCTCGGATCTAAAAGGAGCATCGGTATGGAGAACATTGGCCAGTCGGCGCCATTTGGACGCAAGTCGATGTCGAGTGCCGTGGAATGCATGATGCATAGCTGGCTCGATGCCTGGCGTTCCCTCAACAGGGACTGTCTGCAGATAACGACAACCGCGTGGAGATTCAAGAAATTGGTGTGTAGAACGTACACTGAGATCCGAACGGCTTTGAGTTAACCCAGTGTCAGATCTTTTTAGCTGCCAAGCAAATCTATTGCTATGAAATGATATTGCAGGAGCGAAAGATTGTGAATGACAGTTTCATCAAGTGCATCACAACTGCCGAGGAGATCTCCAGCAAGCGGAGCACAAGGCAATCCAGGCTGAACATGGAGAACCAGCGAATGTTCTGGCAATTGTTTTGCCTGAAGGGGGATCTCTCCGAGAGGCAGAAGGCCCTGGTCAAGACCAAGCTGGAGTTGCACTGTCTCCGTCAGAGGCTAAGCCAACAAGCGTTCAAGACAAGTCGCATGGCCTCGAGGTTGGAGGAAAATAAATTGTTAACCGAAAAGCTCTTGGAACGCAATGTCATGTTAAACGAGCGGGTAATTATTATACGTATTTATAACCTACTGATTGATTGACTGACTGACTGACTGATGATCAGTGCACAGTCCATGCTTGCTGTAATTCACGTGTTTCAGTGATTTCATCAAATCCACATTAAAGTTTAGCATGAGTTTTCTTCAGCTCCGCTTTAAATGAGTTTTAATTTTAATGAAACATGTTGTCAGCAGGAAGTTTGGTCCGAAATTTATTTATATTTTCTTTTCCCGCGAAGCTTGGCCCGGATAGAGCCGGGCAATACTCTAGTATAGCTTATAAGAAAGTTAATGGTGTATTCGAATAGACAGCGGAATTGTTGGAACTGTACAGAACGCGTGCGCTTATGTTTGTCTATAAGCTAATTGGCATGGCGCAGGAGCTGCTTGTCATCAAAACCAAGTCAAAGGCCATCGCAGATGCCAGCGCGCATCTGAAGAGGTAAATCTAATTAATTAATAACTTAAATGTAGTTAAACACTTAATCGTTATGCCTAACAGTAAAAACAAAAAGCTGCAATTGCGCCAAAGAATGCTTATCAATAAATTAACTACGCTTGTCTCGCAAGACAAAGCCCAGAATGGAAATCAAGGATTGCTCCACATGGTCCTCCATTTTATGGGCTGCCTGTGGGAGTGCGTCTCGAGCCTGGGTCAGTGCCCAAAGCTGGAGGGTCCGAATCGCTGTTGTCAGTGGGCTCTTCTCTTGATGTAAACAAAGAGTATTTTACAATTCAACCTTATTGTCAATTTAATACATTAAAAGCAATTTAACAGGCTGCGATTACTCTGTTAATTGAAATTGGCAGGGCTGCACAGCAGCTAGTTGCCGGTTTTGCAACAGGGCTGCAGCCATCGATATGTGTATCGATGTGGCGAGCGCGATGTTTCGATTTGCATTTATTATTATTATTGTTTTTTTTTTTTGGTTTTGGTGCTGGCGATGAATCGTCGATAGTTTTGCGGAAAATTTTTTTACACACCAGCAGCAGCCAGCACACATACACACAGAGACACACACACAAAAACGCCCAATAAATTACAGTTGCAGGCAGCACACACATAAAAAGTTTTGTAACAAAAAGAATAGAAAACGAAAAGAATATAGATATAAACAGGGCCAGAAGACAACGGCTAACGTTAAAAGTACAAGCAAACGAAAACATTCCAAAAAAAAAAAAAAAACCTACCAGAGTTACAGCCAGAGCCAGAGCTGCCTGCCTGCGTCAAGTGTAACCAAAGTGTAAAAACACCCGAGATACCGAAAACATTTATTATCAACTATGAATTTCTTGGGCTTTGGCCAATCAGCCGAAATTGATATTGTATTCGATGGTGCCGAGAATAAAAAAACCGCCGAGGTCAAGGGCGAGGATGGCAAAGTGGAAAAGATGCTGCTCTTCTACGATGGCGAAACAGTATCCGGCAAGGTAAACCCCAAAAGCTTCAGCTCCGGCTCTAGCCCCAGCTCTAGCTCTAGCTTGGAGTATGAAAGCGGCGACGCGCGGCGGCGGCGGCGGCGGCACTTCCGCTCTGCTGCCGCCCACCAAGCAGCAGTTATCAGCAGCAGCAACAGCAGCAGCAGCGGCGGCGGCGGCGGCAGCGGCCCGTATAAACAAACGCATAAATATTGCAAAAAGCTGTTGATTATTTGAGTTTTGTAGTGACAAATATGTTTTATCTTGTAGGTAAATGTGACGCTTAAGAAGCCCGGCAGCAAACTGGAGCACCAGGGCATTAAGATTGAGTTCATTGGACAGATTGAATTGTTCTATGATCGGGGCAATCATCATGAATTCAAGTGCCTGGCCAAGGCGTTGGCCCGTCCCGGCGATCTCATACAGAACAACAGCTATCCCTTTGATTTTCCGAATGTGGAGAAACAGTTTGAGGTATACGCCGGCTCGAATGTCCGTTTGCGTTACTTTCTGCGCGCGACAATTGTGCGACGGATAAGCGATATTACCCGCGAGGTGGACATCGCTGTGCATACGCTCTGCAGTTATCCGGAAATGAATAATCCAATCAAAATGGAGGTGGGCATCGAGGATTGCCTGCACATTGAGTTCGAGTACAACAAGAGCAAATATCATCTCAAGGATACGATCATTGGCAAAATCTATTTTCTGCTCGTACGCATTAAGATTAAGCACATGGAGATTGCAATCATCAAGCGCGAATCCACCGGCACCGGACCGAACATTTTCAATGAGAACGAAACGATTGCCAAATACGAGATAATGGACGGTGCGCCCGTCAAGGGCGAGAGCATACCCATACGCGTATTCCTTGCCGGCTACAATCTGACGCCGACGATGCGGGACATTAACAAGAAGTTCTCGGTCAAGTATTTTCTCAATCTGGTGCTGATGGACACCGAGGATCGGCGCTATTTTAAACAGCAAGAGATAACGCTGTGGCGCAAAGCGGACATACCACGCTACCATGTTGCCCAGCATCAGCAGCAGCAGCATTCGCATCATCAGCACCAGCACGTGCCGCTGCACGCACCGCCCCATTTGGTGAGCGGCCCGGCAGCGCCGACAGTTGCCCATTCGCTCATCAGCAGCAGCACGGACAGCGAAGGCGCTGCCATTGGCAGCGGCAGCGGCGTCGGCGGCGGCGTCGTCGGCGCTCAAGCCGAATCCAAAATGGGCCTGTTCACGCGCGAGAGCCCCAACCAGGAGTTTAGCCAACAGCAGCTGGACTCGCCGCTGCCCAATTCACCGATGACGCCTGGCAACGAGAGCAATCCAATTGTGGCAGCTGCTGCCGCTGCCGTCAGTGAACGTGAACGTGGCATGGGCGATGGCGCTGCCGCGGCAACGACAAGCGCCTCGCCAGTGGCCATGCTGTCGAATACGCCGCCGCCGCTGCTGCTGCTGCCGCCGCCCAGCGAGGAGCAGCCCGAATTGTTGCAATCACCAGCGCATGCCGCCGGCGATGGCAACATGGAATTCGATTTAAACGATGATGACGACGATCGGGCCCTGCTGGTGCCAGACGATGAGCTAACGGACGTGGCGCTGCCAACGCCACCAGCACCCGCACCCGCACCCGCGCCCGTCTCCACAGCCGCCAAAAAGGTCAACGCTGCGCCTCTGAGCGCCGATTGAGTGGCAGCCACGATTCTGTTAACGATTGCGAATATGTTTATGATTTCCACAACAACTCAATGGCTGGCGGTAGTCGGGTCAACTATTAACGTATATCCAAAACGTATACACGAAAAATATGCATATATATATACACACACATACACATACACACACATATATATATATATATCTATTTTTTTAAAAGTTAATTTAAAATTGTTAAAGAAAAATGTTTTATTGAAGTTATGCGCGCAACTTGATCCACTTGCACACACACACACACACACACACACGCACACCCTTTCGGCTAAAACAATATGCAATATGTACACAGACGCTATTAATACCCTCTCTCTAACTCTCTCCCCATGCCCTTAGCTCTAAAAGCTTGTATTCAAAAACAAAAAGCAAAGCAAAGCGAATGTTGTCATTTTTTAAGCTACGCCACGCCCACTTTCTACAAGAAACGCCCAACTAAAAAAAAAAAACCTCATTCCCATTTGGAAAATTTGATTTTTCAATAAGCAAACACCCTTTCAAGGAGAACAACAAACAGAAACAAATGCTTTTTAAAAGTGAATTGAAATTGATAAATTCAAATTAATACAAATAACGATGCGTAAGCATAACTAAGTTAAATATAAAGTTTAGAGAAAACATGTTACATGCATACATATATATAAATCTTTATATATACATATATGCTTGCATATGTACATAACATATTTCATATTAAATATATATATATATATATATATATATATTATAAATTAAAATTGATCGAATTAATAAAAAGGAGACAGAAACACGAATCTTGTTGAACCGAAGCAATAGAGCAATAATATTTCGAGCAGATCACAATTCTAAATTTATAATTTAACTAAAGGCTACAGAATGCGTGAAAAAGAGCGAGAGGCCTTGTCAAGCTAGCTTTAAGACTAATCCGTATAGAGAGCGAGAGCGAGAGAGAGAGAGATATGCCGCACTTTCAAGTAAAGTTGGCAAACACAAGCTTCTTCGGAGCACCGAATATTAAACACCCTTACAGGCTTAAAGCATATGTTAGGCTCATAGAGATCATGTAGAGTTTGATTAAAGTAATTTAAAAAAACAACAAACTAGTTTTTCATATAACAACTTGACATTTTAGCTCAAGCTCTTGATGAGCTACTCAGAAACTAAGAAGTTTGTTTGGGCTTGAATCGATCGCTTGTTCCAATTTTGACTGGATGATAAAGTGGTCGAATGCTAGTCAAGTTTTCAAGGGATCGTTCCGGCAGTCGTCCGATCCGGCCGACTTTTGAGAATCTTCAAATGCCTTCGATTACATAGAGTATAAGATTTATTCTATAACTTGCAGTACATGTGTGTGTGTGTGTGTGTGGGTAACGTGATTAAAACAATAACTTATTTAGTTAATCCCACGCCTCCTTCACTCGCAAATGCTGCAGCCGCTCCTCAATGGTCACGTGTGGCTTCATCTTGCTGCGCGTCTGCTCGTCCGTCCATTTGGCCACCAGCTTGTCGCGTTTCTGCAGCTCCTTGGCGTGGCCCGACGATTGCTCCTAGAAACAGGGGGCATTGTTTAGCGCTAGTAATGAAGGCAACTAAATGTCAATCTATACCAGCGTTAGATAGGGATGCCTCAGCAGAAACATGATGTGCTCCTGGCGCTCGTATTCGCGGGTCAGCGTGTCCATGGCACGCTTGCTCACCGGCTTGACGAGACGCCGCTTGCCGCGGAAAATGTGGCCGGGCACAGTTTTCTTGAAAAAATTGATTAAAGTCAGCTGCATTTTGTGCCTGCCGACTGCCTATTATATATTTCTTTTCAATGCACGTTCAATGTTGTTGCACAAGTCGTTGCGACAGCTGAGGCCTGTTATCGTTATATATATATCGATATATCGAAACGCCTTCAATTGCTGATCTAGCAAATTAATCGATTGTTTTGCACTCAATTGCTGCCCTAGCAAATTAATCGATTGTTTTGCACTCAAATTGAAAATGTTAACCCAACGTGTTTTCATTATATTTAAAAAAAAATAAATAAAACAGTCAACATACTTAAAACGTGATTTGTATTTTGACAACAATTTACAAACTGCAAATCATAAAAGAAATGCGCAGCCTAGGCACTATTTTCGGATAGGGGAAAGGGACTAGCATGCATCACATTGCCCTGATGCAATGCACCCTCAACAAAATGCAAAATCTCGAATCCCACCTCGACCATAATCAAAATAATGATCATCCACTCGAGCCGAATGTGATGGGCATCGTTTAAATTGTGGGACACCAGCTCGGCCAGCTCGACGCAATGGTTGATCTTCTCGTTCATCACCTTGGTGCGACGCGATATGCTAAAATAGGAGCAAACCTGCAGATAGAGACCCTCCAGCTCCTCGCGATCCCAGTAAAAGTCCGGTGCGTCCAGCAGATCCGAGGACAGGTTAATGGAATGCCGCAGGGCAAACAGTTCGCCGGTTTTGCGCAGCATCGAGGCGCGCGAGATGCGCAATCGGCGACCGCGCTTCAGATCCTCCGTCAGGTACTCCATGGAGTCAATATAGCGATCCAGTGTCGCCTCCCAGATGCCCAGCTTGATCGACTGCGCAATCGCATTGGAGAACGTGTATTTGTACAGGAAATTATCGCTATCCGGCGTCAGATAGAACTTGCCGTTCTGGAAGAAGGCGCGGGATGCAACATTCAAGTCGCTCGACTCCGCCACCAGATCGCCCTCGACGTCGACGGCCGTCGATGCGATGTACGTGTAGGGCATCACCTCGCTCTCGCCATGGACCAGGGTGCTCACGTACGATTCACGCTCGAAGTTGCGCAAAAAGTTTAGCACGTTGTTCGTCTCGATGTCGTTGCAATTCCAAAAGACAACGGAGCCCTCGCGAAAGAAGAATATCTCGCGCGGCCGGGACCCGGTCTGATATTTGGCGGTGACAAAGAGCACGTTCTGCTCAACGCCCAGATTGTCCGTGGAAAAGAAACGTTTCGTTTCGTATAGATTCTGTTGCTTGAGTGCCGCATGCAGCTCCTCCAGATTGTACTCATCGGCCGTCGTATAGCCACGTGTGTTGAGGAAACCCAGGGCGGACAGCTCATCAATTGCCAGACGCTTCTTGCGCAACGCACGCGTTCGGCCGGGCGAGAGTCCCGTCTCGAGCGGCTCGTCCACCTGCGGCAAGGCCTTGACGCCGCCGGCCACACTTCGGCCGGCCTTTTTTGTTACTGCCGCCGTTCCAGCTGCTTCGGTGGTGTCCTTTGGCGCCGTTATGCTTCCTGCCAGGGATCTGCTGAACTTTGGCAGCCACTTTGATTGATTTTGGCACCAGGCACGCTGCAGCTGTGTGTGCAGTTTGCATGTGTGTGTTCTGGGCAGGAGGCTTAGGCTGCGGTTGAGTGCCGTTTCCACGGCAAAGCGTGCCCTGATCATATCGCTGGCAATTACTCTTGGTTTTTTTTATAATTTAAAAAAAAACACTTGCTCCCAATTGCCATAACACTTGGCCCGATATATATGTCCAACTATCGAATCTCGATAGAGGAGCCGGCAGTTCAGCGAACTGGTTCGCGAGTGAACTTTGGCTCTGGCTCATTGAGCCGGGCTGGCTGGCAATTGAATATCCAATGCGCTTTCGTGTGTATTTATTGTGGTTATTCTGTTTGAATATATCGAAAATTTTGCATTGTTTCTAAAATTGATTTTCACTATACTGCTACTGCTTGGTATTATTGATCATTTTAGCCATATTTAAATCAGGTGTCAAATTCAACGTCAGGTTCGGCAAACGGTTCACTGCGGTATATAAAAAATATCAAAAACTTAACGATATCAAATTTTAAAAAATCGATAGATAAAAATACTGATTGCACAAAATTGATCTATCGATAATTGCAGCAACAACAAACCAATACGTATGGCTGTTGTTGTCTGTGGCGGCAACGCATCAAATCAAGATGGAGAACGCTTTATTTTCCAACATCAAAAAGCTATACGACCACGGATTATACGAATGCGTTATTCCATCGGTAAGTTAAAGCGTGCCCAACTGTTGCCAGCACAAATTTCACACTCTGGGTAAAATCGGCAATAAAAAAAACTTTGCGCCGAGCTGGGCAGGCAAATCCTTAATTGATACACACACACACACACACATACACATATACACACATACGCACTCACACACTTGCATTTGCATTTTCATTTGCAGGCTAGCCTGTTGTGTACACTGCTGCAAAATGATCGAAATGTGGCCACACTGGAGATGGAGTACCAGGCAATGCTCTATCTAAGCAATGCCAACTACAAACAGCACAACTATCGCACCGCCTGCAATCAACTGGAGGCGGTTGTCCTGCAGCGCAAGTCGATGCTGCGCTTCAAGAGCAGCTATCTGACGGCCATCGAGAGCTCCTATCCGCAGTTTCAGGACTCCGAGCTGCGCTACAAGATCGCCATCTGCTACCAGGAGCTGGGCGAATACAACATGGCCATGAGCACACTGCAGGCGGTTAAGACGCGAACGCCACGGCTGAACATGTTGCTGGCCCGGCTGATGCATCATCATGGGCGCGGCGTCAGCAAGAAGGAGATTGCGCTCGCCTTCAAGGACGTGCTACGCGAGTGTCCCATGTCGCTGTCATCCATCGAGGCCCTCATCGAGCTGGGCATCGATGGCAGCGAGGTGCATTCCATGGTGGTAAATGGTGCGTATTTCCCTAAAGATCTGCTACAACTGAACCAGCTCCGAGTGGGTGGGGCGACTAGTGAAAGGATATTTCCTCAATATAGAGGCCATGACCTTTAAAAGAGTTACAATTCTTAGATTCAAATTCACGAAAGAGGTTCCAGGATTATATTCAATTGTTAACAAAACAAAAATAATTGTTCTTTTTAGGTTAGGTTTGGTTCGAATACTGGCTCTTGAACCAGTTCCGGCAGTGGGTGAGGGGTGGGGGGTATTTGGATTGGATTTTATAGGCCCATTCCAACCTGCAAGCGTTACATGGGAAGCCCCCATTAAAGGTTTGGATTGCAGTTCGGTTGCTTTCTCAGAAACTGGTTGGGTTTAAGATTGGGTTCAATTTAAATTACTTGAGTTTGAACCGCCACGGTTCAAAACGTGCTTGCAGCCTTAATGAAAATATATTATCCTCTAGAAAGATGCTCGGAACGATGTTGAACTATATAAAAAGCCCAAGGTTCACGGATCGCAGCTTAAGGCAGAAAGTTGGTTCAAGGCGTGAACCGAACTATCGATACTTCTTTTGAGTACACGATTAACGATCCGAACTATCGATCTTTTGGGTAGACGGTTATTTTGTTCTGTAAAGAAACAGTTTCATGAAGCGGACCTAGAGGCAAGGCGCTGGCTCGAACCTTAAATCGAGCCAGCGACTGGGAAAACAGGTGGTTCGAACTTTTGATTTCAAGTTAAAGCTAAATTTAGGTGCTTAAATCTGAACTGAATAAAATACACCATTCTTACTCCACAGCCGCCGCGTTGCCCAAGAACATCGAATGGCTGAGCAGCTGGATCAAGGGACAGGCCCAGATGTACGGCTGCAAGCATCGGGAGGCGGCGCAGACATTTCAACAGCTGAACGATACGACATCGTTCCGCCAGAACGAGCATCTGCTGACGAAGATTGGCCAGTGCATGTACTATTACGGCAATTTCGTTCGGGCGGAACAGTACCTGGCCATGGCCACGATGCTCAATCCGCACAAGCTGGACGCCCTCTGCCCGCTGGCCGTTGTCTACGAGTTCAACAAGAAGAAGCTCGAGCAGGGCAAGCTGATTGCGCCGTTGGAGATACGCAGCACCGGGGAGTTTAGCTCGTCGCATTGGTTCCTGCACGCCCAGCTCTCCTATATGAATTCCAAATACGATCGCTCGCTGATCTTCACGGAGCGTGCTCTGGCCATGGATGCGCGCAACATTGAGGCGCTGCTGCTGCGCGGCCGTCTGTTTGGCGGTTTGGGTCGCCACAAGGATGCGATCGATGTGTTCCGCAGCGCCCGCTGCCTGGCCCCGTACAGATTCGAGGTGTACAAGGGTCTGGTCGCGTGCTTTATACGCCTGAAGTGGCTGAAGGAGGCGCAGACCATGTGCGCCTTGGCCGTGCGCTATTTCCGGACATCGCCGCGCAGCTATACCATGTTCGGCGGCACATTGTTCCATCTGGCCAATCCGACCGCCAAGAAGAGCGCACGCAAATTTGTGGAGAAGGCGCTCCAAATCGATGAGCACTATGCGCCCGGCATTGCGCTGATGGCCAGCATCTATCAGGATGAGGGCGACACCCAGGAGGCAATTGTTTTGCTGCGGAAACAGGTCGCCACCCATCCGCATCCCAAGCTGTTTGCCATGCTGGCCGAGTTGCTCAGCGTCGACAAGGATCTGGATGCGGCTCTCCACTATTACACGCTGGCGCTCAGGTGATTTCTCCCTCCCCTCTCTCTCTCTCTCTCTCTCTCTCCCTCTCTCTCTATCTGAATGCTTATTTGCAGATTGGATCCAACATTCCAACGCGCCTTGGATGGCATCAATTCGCTGACCAAGGCGGCCCGCACTGGCAAGCCCAGCGGCGACAAGCCCAGCGAGTCGGCGAGCAGCTCAAGTGTCGCCGCCGGCGATGCCAGCAATCCGGGCAGCATGTCCAGGCCCTGCACAACGCCCAATCATGAATGGCTGCTGGACTGCGATGAGGCATCCACCGAGGCGCTGGAGCTGTCCTCGCCGGCTGGGCCGCCCGAGGATCTTGAATCGGATACGTTCTCGGAGCCCTTCTGGCAGGATGTCGACGGCGAGCTAACCAACTAATTTGGCCATGTGAAACCCCCCCGCCCCCGCCGCCCGCCTCCTGGCCCCTTTATTATTAGGTTGAATCTCTTGCGTTGCGTTCCCAATTAGCCATATCTCATGTAAATTCCAAACATATGTTTACTTTTATTTTTGTATTTAAGCGCCATACCAAATTCTCATTATCATGAAATGTATTTATTGTTTTTGTTTATAATTTATTTTCACTCAGCATAGATCTGAGCGGTCCATCCACCTAAATATCTCAAAGACATACACGAAAGTCCGCCAGATTTCATAATGTAAGCTAAATATATTGTATATGTTTTAACTATGAAGTTCCAAGTGTTAAATTAAAGCAAAACTATTGTAAAACTAACTTTTTTGGGTGTTCCTTTTTTCTTTTATTTGCTTCTTTCCCATTTGTTTAAACAACTGTGTGGGTTTTTCTTCGCGTGTATTTGTATTTATATTAGCTTATAGCTGTGTTTTGTCAGCTCTGTTATTAAGCCCCAGTGGCCTAATGGATAAGGCATCGGCCTCCTAAGCCGGGGATTGTGGGTTCGAGTCCCATCTGGGGTAAAGTGAATTCAATATTTTGTTACTTTTTTTATGTATTTTATATAACTATAATCATTTGGGCCAAAAACTAGATACACTTGCTTAACTAGTTAATTTAACTAACTCTTAATGAATTTATAATTTGTTTTTGTCTTTATCAGTGCTTTCTTACAGCCTGCTTACGTCTGTTAAGTGTGGAGCAGTTCTGTTAGCTCGTCTGCTGAACGCTACATATGGCTATTGTGTACAGATCAGCTGTTCGCTGCATTGGTGTGACCAGTTTCTTGCAGTTTTTTGGTATTTCCGCATTATGTGCCGCCTGGTCGCATATGGCACGCGCTCGCGCGCCAAAACTTCAGTTGTTTATCAATCGCGCGCATTGTTGCATGTGCGTATCCGTTAAGCGCAAAGTTGCCGACGAGCTCTTCTGTTAGTTTCTTTCTTATTTTTTTTTGTTCTTGTTGATTATTTTTTTTGTTGTTGTTGTGCTGGTGTGCGATAGTAGTAATAAATAGTTGAAACATTCAAAAAATACACAAACAATAACAGTCGAACGCAAAACCAACAAATTGAACGAACTGTGTCAAATTCCCTGTGCTTTATGCAAATTGAAATTCAACAATTTGCATGCTGCGAATTCTGAAAAACAATAAAACCACTCAAGATATTGGCAAACACAGCCATTTTGAATGAAGTCCTAAAACGAATTACGCGTGTGATTTATTACTTTTTTTTTATGGTTTTTATTTAAATCAAATATTCGCAAAACATTTGCATTTGAATCAATTGACATTAAGAGCTGCAAACCAGCGAAATACAAAAGGTACGTTTAACTGTTAATTCTATGTGTTTCTCTCATTTGCGAAGATGGCAGCGGTCACTTTCAAAATGGCAATGCGTTACCGTTATTTGCTTTTTGCTCGCTTTATCTCTGCCCACAATGCAAAAGAGAGCGTCCAATGTGCCGTTACACATGTTTCATGTTGGATTTGATTGCAACGAAACTGAAGCTCAGATTCAAGCCGAATTTTTTGCTCTCCCTTTTGTTGTTGTCGTTGTTGTTGTTGTCGATAAGCAACATCTGCGCAAAAGTCAAACTGAAAACAACAGCCAAATACACGATACTAAAAAAGATGCTGGCAAACAAAAAACCTAAAACAAAACAGTTCTTTTTGAAAAAAATGATTTCTTTTACTTTTTTTGACATGCTGATAAAAAGCGAGCATATTCGTTCGCTGCCTCCATTTGTTACCCGAACCAGTCTCGTGTACTAGAACTTTTTGTTACGAGTTCTCGTAGCTAGACCCTATCAAATTTTCGCCAGACTACGAACCATGTCCAACTCAATAATAATAATAACAATAATAGAAAAACAACTGTCTGTGCTGCAGTTATAACACTCGTGTACAGAGTATTGGGCCAGTCGGTTAGACCCGTTTGCCCATGTTCTTCTGCTTCTTGTTGCGGCCCGGCACGAACCATCTCCAGCCCCAAAAGATACAACGGCCTTTGTTTGCCTATCTGTAGGTCACTTGGTGAACCATATCCGAAGAGCTCAAGCTCCGATTTATCGGTTAGTTGGGTTATCTATTGGGTTATCTATCTAGCTCGGCGACAGAGCTCCGGCTCTTACACGCACTTCTTGATTAGAAGAGATTTCACTTGACATAACCAAAATCAAAAATCAAAAAAAGAAGTTAACGATAATGTTCGCATAAAAAGCTATTAGAATAATCAATTTCCAATCAATTCAAGATTTATTTCAACTGAACTGAACTCGACTTTTGGTATAAAAGTATAGCTCATCTGTT
Organism: Drosophila ezoana; assembly: GCA_035045725.1. Taxonomy (NCBI): domain Eukaryota; kingdom Metazoa; phylum Arthropoda; class Insecta; order Diptera; family Drosophilidae; genus Drosophila; species Drosophila ezoana. The sequence goes on from JAWNOU010000058.1 coordinate 6,417,100, forward strand.
GTTACAAATAAGTTTGCGCATATTTTTCAATTCTCTGAGCTTTTACAACACTATTTTTATGAGCCCAACAATACTCTACTCAGGAAAAGGCACTTTTGGGCAGCCAGTGGAAAAATCTTAAAGAACATAATCTTAGTAAAAAGTTCAAGCTAAACTCTTCGTATTAACTGTAAAGTGTAACCTTAGCTGTCCGCTTAAGCGAGTGTAAACTGTAATTGCCTCTTTTTTTCTTTTGTTGATCACTTTTGCTTAACCCCGTCCGATAATTCCCAGAACCCCAAAACCCAGTTGACATAGTTTTGTAAATTTGCTTCAGTGCAAATATTTGGAAATTCAGTTTTTTGTTAATCTCAACGAAAACTTGGGGGTGGGGGCTGCCAGGAAATGCAGCAAAGTCCATTATTATAGAATTGAACATATTTACATGCATATGCATGTAATATATACAAATATATATAACTGTATCTCGGACAGCTGTGCCTGATTAAAAAATGCTCTAACGGTACACGCAGCTAATTAAAAAACGGCAATCAGCAAATGACACAAGCAACAACAACAACAGCAGCCAAAACAAAACCAATCAAAGCAAAACAAAAAGCAAACGTTGACAGGATGCATTTGAATAAGCGCAAGCGAGATAGCAAAACGAGTGGCGAACAGCGAAAAGAATAATAACAAAAAATGAACGGTTTAATTTGCCAGGCACCGCGGGTGGGTGTGCGTGTGTGTGTGCGTGTGCGTGTGTGTGTGTCAACAAACATTTGACAGCTGTTTACGCCTGTTGGACGCCGCCGTCGCAATCCGCGAGAGCCAAGGACTGTTGCGAGAGCCGAAAGATTGCGGCAGAGCGAGAGCGTGAGAGCATTTACCAATGTCTTTGTCAGCTTTTATGGTGGCTGTGAATGTAACTGTGACTGTGGTAATTCTGCTAAAATTTCCCTTTGAAACGGAACGAATGCAACTGATAAGCCAAGGGCCGCGGGCCACACACACACACACGCACACACACAATTACAGACATCGAAGGCTGATAAATACACACAAACACAGACACAGACACTTGGCTGAATCGCAGCTTGAGCTCGGTTACAGTCTGCTCTCTGGCTGCCATATGTTTTGCTCCGTTTGGAACGCATGCGCCCTGTTCCCATCCCTGCCCCTCCCCACGTTCCATTCCCATTCCCCTTTCTGCTATTTTCCAAACAACAACACACAGATAGCATTTTATGGATTACATTAATATTTGACAAGAGGCACAAAGTCCAAGGCACAGTGGTTGCTTGACGTTAAAATATCAAGCTCAACCAAACAAAGCTTAAAAGTGTTGTATATTTACTATATGCAGGGCACAATGTGTTCCGACCGTCGATATTCAGAAGGAGAATAGTTAAGTTTCTATATGATATGATATGGTAGACGAGCCTGGCTTATACGAAGAAACATTTTATCCACCAAACATTTTTGTGCTGCATTCAGCCAACACTGGACCCACTGTGCCTGGTCAAACTATTCGGGCATAGTTCTTGTTCTTGTTGTTGGGTGCTTCAAATTGGTGGTTTCAAGTGCGTCAGGACTTGCGTAAAAGCTGAAGCTCTCGCGAGCAGCGCTGCCGGCACGAAGCGACGCCCGAAGTCGAGCACGATCCAACCCTTGCGGCTGTGCCAGAGTCATCTGGAGTTGGCGTCGCTGTCGCAGTCGCAGTTGGCGTCGCAGCCGCAGTTACTATTCGTCCTGGGCCGCCTTTTGACGACGTCGCTGGCAATTGCCGCAGTTTTCGCGATTTGTCTGCGGCCTTGCACGGACGTCGCTTGCGTTAACGTCAGCGTCAGCGTCGCGTCGTGGCCGACGTTGCCGTTTCTTTTGCTCTTTCTGCTTGTTGTTAATACGGTTCTTTTTTTCTGTGATTTTTTTTTGTTTTTGTTTGTTATTAGTTAAGCGAAACGAACGAAAATTTAGCACATTTACCGTTATAATAACGTGCTTCCTTGTCGATGGACGTCAGTTAGTTTGTTTGTGTGTTTTCATCTGTTTGCGCGATTTTTCGGCGTCTGCGTCGCGTGCAGCAAAGTAAGCGCAGAATTTAACGTAATTTTCGTCGATAGTTTTTGCAGCTGTTGTTGTTGTTGCTGCTGCTGCTGTTGTTGTTGTTGTTGTTGTTGTTGTTGTTGTTGTTGTTGTTGTTGTTGTTGTAGGGTGGCAACCATCGATTTGCGTGTCGTGCAGTCAAACAAATCAAATGGAAAACGCGATTGTGCATAAAACAATTCGATTGTCTATGGTTTTTTGGGTGCAAAAATTATTATTATTATATTGCCCCATTATCCATTTGCCTGGCCACCCAATAGCTGTCAGACTGTCGCTGCCTCTCGCTCCCCCCCTCTCTCTCTCTCTCTCTCTCTCTCTCTCTGTGTGAGTGTGTGTGTGTGCTTGCTGCGGAATGCGCCGCATTTAGCTGCATGGGCAATAGGCTGCTAAGCCCACTTACTTATGCATCTATTATAGATGTAGTTGTACACACACACACACACACATGCACACATGCACACAGTTTGCTGCAAAAGTCTAGACTCATGTTGAATGAAATAATAGAAATTATAAAAAAGTAATATAAAATAATTAAAATATATGTAAATATTCTTTTTTTACATAATAAAGATAGATAGAATTTCAAGTAATCTAGCAAATATTATAAATTTTTTCTATTTTTATATATAGCTTATTATCCATATAATATTATTCTTTTTTCTCTGCATATATTTAGCTTATTATAAGTATTTTTGCGCTTTTGAGGAAGCAATTTAAATATTTTTTCTAAGATGAGAAAAGATAGTATTAACTTTATTATTTTATAGTATGTCGATGCATTGTTTCTTTCATAGAGAGAAGTTAATTTAGCGAAAAGTGTAAAATAGGTTTACAATCAAAAATGTCCAAAAAATGTTAAATGCCCGTCTAGTGCTCAACAACGTGAAAATGTAGATTTGGGTTCAATCAGTCAATCAGTCAGTCAATCACTTATATACAAAATTCCTCAAATGAATTCATCTAGATAAACAGTTGACATACATACACAAAGATATATCTTTCTATAGCTTGAAACCAATCTGGTTTAACTAAAAGCATATCTTTGGGTGTACGCATACTTGCCAACACAACTGTGTGTCCATAAAAATATACATATATTAAATATGCATATATGTCAGAATAATCAGTATGACTGTGTACATATGTAAATGAATTGTTCTTGTCCATAGTACACATTACCAATATAAACACAATATGCAGTTGGGTCTGATAAGACCCGAGCATCAACTATATAGAGCAAATAAACTATATGGAACAACGCCCCTTGTTAAGTATCTACAGAGTATACATGTTTGTTTATCTGAAGTCGAAGTTTTGTCGAGTTCTTTCCATGACAAATGTTTCTCAAAGAGCTGGAACAAAGACTTCCAGCTCTTTGCTGTGACAAGGTAACATGTCTGCGGCACGGACTGGACTGGGCTGGGTTGGGATGGATGTCGAGCACGAGCTGGGTAAATTTCGATGAGTCATATTCCTAGCAATAAATAGTGGGTGGTCGGGCGATTGAGTCATGTCAGCTGTTCGGGCGGCGACCTTGATGACCGCATGCGCAGGCATTTCAAGTCAACACTCACACCTCAAGGACCAGGCCAAAGGTCATGCATTAATGCCTCGACAGGGCCAACAATTAACGCCTGCGAGCCTGACCTTGCCCCTGGCCATGCCTGCTACCTGCTGCTGAGCTCGTGTTGTCATCAATAGATGCATTCTACAAACCTTTTTCCTAGGAATCGAAGTGCCAGTTGAGGTTAGGTTCACTCTAGGGATTGTTTACTGAATGAATTTTGAAAAAAAAAACAAAACAAAACAGAAGGTGTCACAAGTTGGTCAGTTATTTGTAATTAGGGTTAGGTTTGGCCCAAGGATCGTTCGCTGAATGAATTCTAAAAGCAATTGCAAACTAGTTTGAGATAGGTGTTGGAAAACGTTTTTAAATTGCAGAATTCTTGCTTATAATTCTAGTTAGTTGACAAGTTGAGGTTATGTGCGAAACAAAATGGAAGCTGCACGTAATAGAATTGAGGTTAGGTTTAGCACGTGGATCTCCAAAAAGTAATTGATCAATTGAAAAAATGAGCTTATGTTACAAATGTCTTGAAGTGAATGTTGTGTCAAGACTTGCAAAGGGGTCTTCAAGTAACTAGACTAATACTCCAGAATTTTGAAGTTAACTTTGGAGCTTAACAAAAGCGTTGCTCTGGCTTACATCTTAGGCCTAGAAAGTTGGCTGGCGCTTCCGACCTAAAAATAACCTATAAAATTGTGAAATTAAGTTTTCCCTTTGGGCTTGGAACAAAGATTGATCTTTCATTGAAAAAAGATGCCTTGACTCGGCTATAATAAAAGTCCAAGTCTGGCTCTTTGGATAAACATGCTTGATGCCTAATTCCTGGATGTGCAGGACCTAGCTTTAAGTGTGACCAGCGCAACTTTGTGTTCTGTTTAGTTGATACTCTTCTTTTCTCTTTGGATGGGTTTGCTTGTTGTAGCTGTTTTCTGCGCGTGTTTGCTGTGCTTTTTACCATTTCCGCTTGTCAAACATTTGTCGGCTTTTAGCTTATTGCCAACTTTGTGTGTGTGTGTGTGTGTGAGTGTGTGTGTGTGAGTGTTGTGATTGCGAGACAAGCCTACACGGCGCTGCCAAGTTGTATTGGTTGGACTCGCACTCGCATCTGTCCGCCCGTCCGCATGTCCGTCTCTATAAGTATTCGCACGTTATGTCTGCCAGTCTGCCGTCTCTCTGTCCGCCCGTCTCTCTGTCAGTCTGTCTTTTTCTGTCCACACGGCGTTTTCATCATCGTAGTTTTTCGCGCATTTCATCGCATATTTACGTAGGCCATTCGAACCAAGTGTTAACGCCTTTATTTATTGACTTATTTGTTTAGAGTATATCGAGTGTGTGTGTGTGTGTGCGTGTGTGTGCGTGTGTGTGCGTGTGTGTGTGTGCGTGTGTAACGCTCAATGACATTAAGCAAATAAAACTCCATTTACCGTTTTCCATTTACATTTCTGATGATGTCACACAATACCTTCAACATTTCAATAGTACAAAAATATCTATATTCAAATATTCTATATTTACTTATTATCATCTTTTGTTTACTTTCAGACGGGCTCTTCTACAAAAACAATAACGTTCTTCTAACGTTCGGTAAGTCTTAAGCTATTCGAAGTTAAGATCAAAGAGGCTGCTCAGCTTGAGGTTAGGTTCATTCAAAGCAACTATATTCATGAAATGAAACGAAAAATGAAAATAAAAAGAAAGTATATAGAATAGAAAAGGAGTTTGATTTGTTGTATATATGCACTTGATGAAATTACCCGGCGTTGCCCAGCTCAAATACATATTTCAGACAATTTCTTTGAAAACAAAAAAGTATCGAATTGTTCGATAGAATATGATTGCAAACTTTCACGACAAAAGCCGAGGAACAGGGCTTTATCGACAGGGACTGTTGTTGCTGATCAAGAATATATAAAATAGCCTCTCCCAGGTTAGATATATGCATTTATTTGATATATCTCTATATAAAGTCATGTTTTTTAGCCATATTCCATGCCAGAATTTACTGCTATATGATCAATAAAATTCTTCTTTATATTATCTACTATTCATTTATGCCCACATTCGGCATTAGAATGTTTTCACTTTCCGGTTTAGCCGGTTATGTGACGTATTTTCGAGTACAAAGTAAAAAGCTATGCGTAATGTTTACAATTACCCATTGACAATACTTCTGTCCCAACCATTCTGAACCATTCACTACGTGAACCCCGAATATATATGTACATATATACACACACACACACTCATGCCTTAAGCATATTTATATAGTAAACGCCTGCGAGCTAATCATACTTTCCGCAAAAGTCGATCTGAATCACAAGGCGTCCGATATCCGTGCGTTGGTTGAAAAAGAAAGAAATGCGAATATCAAAATTAAAATACAAAATGTTTCGTCATTTTCCGCATCGAGCAGATGTGCGACACTCACAAATATATATGTTATACGATTATATATATATGCTATATAGATAGATATATGTGTGTGTATATAGACATATCGTGTCGTAGGTCAAGAATTCGGAACGTTTTATGGGCTGCTTGCCAAAAAAAAGACAGGCAAATTAATGAAATACAAAAAATATGACGCACAGTTTGTCGCTTAATTTTGATTGCATTTTCGTTGATTGGGTTTTCGGTTACACTTTTTTTCTATCGTCATACTCTGCCAGAGGGTATATCAGCTTGTCAACAAAACTTCGTAGACACAATTCCAGAATATTTCTCTTTTTGAATAACTCTTTCGTAGCCCTAGAACTGGAAGAAACTCATTTTACAGATGTAGCCCTGCGCTTTGGTATTTACACATATTTTTATGCCATATTCAAGACCTGAAAATTTCATTAAGATCGAACTAGAAATAACGGAGTTCATCAAGGAAGTGCTCATAGAAGGAACTTAAAGTTCTTGTAGCTATAGCCTGTGCCTGGGCTCAGAGCAACTGCTAGTCGTGCAGTTTCAGCTTGAAAACTTTTACTTCTTTCATTTTACTTTTGGTTTTCGGTTTCGTTTTTCAATCGGTTTCGATTACGTTTTTGTTTTCCATGCACATTCCCAGCCGCTTATCATATCAAACGAGCTAGCACCAAAAACGAAAAAACTAAAGAAAAATTGGTCAAACGTGGTACAAATTAATTCATAGATCGAAACTGACGCTAAAGGTGAGCAGCGAACAATGAACGACGATCCCAAACGATCCCAAACGATTCCAAAACGATCCCCAAGCGGGATCCGATCGATCGATCCAATCGAGCCGAGCGATTGCCCAATCGGCCGGGAAACGATTTGTTGTCGTTTGTCATTAATCGTCCGGCGATGTATTTCTGGCCATATTTCTATATTTATTAATATCTATTGCACGATTCGACAGCTCGACGTCAGCTTCGACATGTTGCCCATTTATTCGATTGTCGATCCAAAACTGCCCGTGTGTGTGTGCGCACGTGTGTGTGTGTGTGTGTGTGTGTGTGTCAAGTGATTGCCCAAGGGTAGAAATAGGGTTTGAATGATCCATGACTTACAGATTTTCCAATTTGAAAGAAAAAAACGTTTCTAATATTTCCATTGAAGTTGAGTTCTTGGCTCTATGTATTTGCCTAAAGCAGTTCCCAGGATAAAAGAGGAAAGAGAGAGAGAGAGAGGGAGGGAGAGAGAGAGAGAGAAGATCCTATTGCCTCTTAATATGTTGATTTATGCCATAAGAAGAACTGAAAGAAGCTGATCTTCGTTAACAGCTAGTTTAAGAAAAGATCAATTGACTTACTGGAAGAAGAATCTAAGACATAGTTAAACAATATCGTTGAGAATCAGTTGATCATATAAACCCTCAAGATATTGATGGCGTAAGCTTGATCACTTTAGAGAATAAATGAGAAGTTTTTTGATCATCATTTCATATTTCTGCTTGTTATTACGGATCATCTTACTCTTCATTTGCTGTAGAAGAACTGTGTCTCTTATCGATCAATTCTTTTCTATAACTTCAAATATCTGTCTTTAAAGCAGTCTGAGCTATAGAAAGATCAGTTGACCTATTGGAGAAAGAAATGCAGCTATAGTTATACAAGGATTCTATAAACCTTGATCAGGAAAGAACTGATCTTTAGCAGATCTTTGTTTTTTGATCATCATTTCAGTTTTCAGCTAAAGAAGGACTGTTTCTTATGAGAATGGACTCTAAAAGCTGTGCATTATTTGCAGATCTATGCATTCGTCTTCTCATACAACGCTTTGTTGTATCGATCAGTGATCGCGTTACTTGGAGCCTGAGCTTGGTCAGGTTGGATGGGGAGTTTAGGGGGTTCCTTTCTTGGTTCAGTGGCTCATTATGAGGGCTGGCAGCTGGCACTTAATGTGTTGGCACGTATCTTTTCTTTTATTTCTTTGTCGGTTGGCGCGATCGGGGGCAATGTCAGCCGCCGTCTGTCTCCAACTTCGTCGGCGATGCGATGCGATCGTTTGCCGGATTCCCAGCACATTGTAAGTTAAGTTGCCCGTGGCTGGGTCGTGTGTGGGGGGCGTGTGTTGTGGTCATAAACCCGCATTGTTGTTGCCATTTTATTTGTTTATTAATTGCTCAGCCGCGATCACAACGTTGATCTCACAGATCGGAGATCGCATGCTGCCCGTGCAGCTTGATGGATGCCCATAATATGTGGGCTGTGGGTGAAATAAAATCATTTGAAGCCACAGACAATGGCCATATGACAATGTAATGCCAAAAGTTTCACTTTAGAGTGAAACGGCAGCTGTTTTCTATTATTATTATTATTTTTTGAGATCGAATCAATGTTCGAGTTGATCTTGTTGCGATCGTTGCTTTGAGTCTGGCACAAATGCGACTTGGACTTTGCTTAAACTAAATTTGTATAATCTTTTAATTGTATGATCCGGTCTAGGCCTTAACTAACTGTGCTTGCCAGAGATCGTGGCAATCGCAAATCTCAGATCTATCTTTAACTTCTCTGCTGATCTGCTGACTAACCTTGTCTCTTCAGTGATATACAGACAGATCTTGCTAGATATCTGGCCTAGGTTCTAACTTCTTCAGTGATCTACTGACTGATCTTGCAAGAGATATCAAATCTGGTCTAGCTTCTAACTTCTTCAGTGATCTACTGACTGATCTTGCCTCTTTACTGACTGATCTTACCAGAGAACTCAAAGCTGGCTCAGGTTCCGGATCAGAATCTTGTCGGAGATCCTGGCCATCTCATATCTGGCCTAGGTTGAGGATCTGCTTACTGATCTTGCTAGAGATCTGCATCGTCGCAGATCAAGCTCTTAATTCTATTGTGATCTACCGACTGATCTTGCTAGAGCTCTTCATTTTCTCAAATATGTGATCCACGGACTGATCTCTGCAGACATTTGATTTGGCTAATCTCCCACATCTGGCCTGTTTGTAGGCGTCCTCCAAGATCTTCCAGCTGATCTGGCCAACTCTCTTGCTGTTCCCATTAAGCTAATCTCTCGAAAATTGAGCCACTTGCTCAACGCTTTGTAAGTGGCTCGGCGCGGTTTCGAGTACCTGCGGCTGCCACAATTATCGAATTAACACTGTGCGGCTCATTTAAGCCGCTTGATGGGTGGGCGGGGCGGCGGTTGGGCGATTAAATGCCTTGCCACGATTGTCGCCTATTAACAAAATCAACTCAGATGCGGGCGGCTGGCGGCTCTAATCAAAAGCATATTTATGAGATATGAAATAACACACACACACACACACACACATACTCAGAGATTAGTTGATGTGTGTGTGTGTGTGCTTGTGTTCCTATTACAAACTCGTTACTGGGTCAGGGGTACGAAACGACGACGGCGCTCACTTAAATTTCATTACATTTAATAACGTTTAGTCATCAACGGATTGTTGTATACCCTGTTCCCCACTGTAGATGTGGGAAAGTGGGTATAATGAAGTTAAGCATTAGAAGCAGGCAACTCCGACTCCAAATAAATAATATACTTATATGTAAATCTGTTTTTGTTTATCGATAACAATGACGATATTTTCGTGAATTCGATAAATATCGAATTTGAGTGTTTTAAGAGCTACAGATGCCAGAACCTGCAGATCATATTTTTGTCAAATTATCGTCAAATAAACTAAATCGATAAATATCGAATTTCCCTCAATCGATAAATGTCGAAATTCACGCAATCGATAAAGATCGAAATTCAAGCAATCGATAAATATCGAAATTGCCGAAATCGATTAATATCGATTTTGAGTATTTTAAGAATTGGCACTGGCTGATCACTTATTTGTTGAATTATTGCTAAGCTAAATCGATAAATATCGATTGTTTGCGACAGTCTTTTGAGCATATCTCATGGCATATAAGAGCTAGAGCTCTCAAATTTGGTATGTAGGCACTGTTAAGTACAGACTGAATACCAATCAGACAAAAGCTTAATGGAGTTAAAGGGAAGCTTGCCTTTGTATTAACAATACACTGAATGCAGGGTCTCTTCAGGTCGAGCACCCTAATTGTTCTTTTTGGTTGGGTGGTTGCACTCTGTAAATTGTGGTAAACCCTATTGAACCTTAAGAAACCCACATACCAAATGTCACATATTTGAGCTGACGAATGACTGATGAATAAACGACCGTGTGGAATGACTTAAGACTTGAGAGAAGAAACAAAAAATACTGAATGCCAAATCGCTGCGCAAAAATTGTGCAAATGATTATGAATTATGATGTGGACCGGACAGACAACCCGACCCAAGCCGTACCGAACCGAACCGAACCGGACGAACCTGATGTATAAAAGGTGAAGACAAATTAGGTAGCTTACATCATGCATTTGGCCAAGAGCTAGTATGAGCTTTGAGTCCGACCAAAAAACACAACATAAACAAAACGAAAACAAACACACATTGCCCAAAGGCCTGCAATTAAGAATTTTGGGAGTGTTTTTTTGCGGGTGGGCGATCGGTTTGGGGTTTCACTTAAGAAACAACAAAAACCAACTACTTAGCCTCAAGTCAGTTGCTCATTAAGCTCTTCGGATCTACAGCAAAGAGAAACTGAACTGAACAGAATTGAAGTCAACAGTGAACAAGCAAGAGTGCTCAGGTCGGGCATGTCCAACTAGAAGTTACCCTGACAAACATGACAGCTTCTCTCACACTTTCTTTCTCTTTCTGTCCCTCTCTCTCTCTCTCTCTCTCTCTCTCTCTCTCTCTCTCTCTCTCTCTCTCTCTATCTCTCTCTCACTTCTAACTCTGAGGACCTCTCTCTGTGATTCTCATGCCCCTAGCTTAATATTTGTTTATTGTTTATATACCTTCTATATATATATATAAAGACAGATAAATATCGATATATATACATAGATAGATGGATAGATTGATAGATGGAAAGAAATATATCTCAGCTGTGTATAATTTGGTATATTTGGGCCATATAATTGTCGATCTATGCTACGAGTCTCAAAATCGATATATATCGACAGACTTTGAAGTTTTCTTTCGAGTCTGTTGCAGACAGACAGTTAGAAAAGGCTACAACGACTCGTTCGTTGAGACAGTTCTAGACTATATGTACATATATGTACATATGTACATATATATATATACATAAATACTTAATGGAGTCAAAGTTGACTCTGGCTAGGCGTTACACGATTCTTGGCCGCGTTATGATACCCTACATGCCCTTGTTCTTGGTAAGAAAACAAAACTTGTCAAAAGTCTCGCAAGCGACGCACGCCGGAACCCAGTCACATTGAAAGACAGCAACAACAACAACAACAGCAACAACAACAACAACAACAACAACAACAACAACAACAATAGAAACTTTGAAATCGTAAACGTTAACTAAGAATCATTATGTCAATGTCATCTCGCGCTGTTGTTGTTGTTGTTGTTGTTAGTTTGCCAAGTTTGTGATGCGGGTCTTTTGGTTGTATCTCCCTCTAACTCTAAGGCCCCTCTCACTCCCTACCTCCCTCTCTCTCTCTCTCTCTCTCTCACTCGCTTGGGTGTATTTATCTAATTTGTGTGTTGTTTGAATTACCTCATATTTTTTTAATGGCCAACACACAAACGCCTCAAACGCCGCGCTGCACTTCACACTTGGCACAACACACAACGTATTGTTGTGCCAGTGTGTGTGTATGTGTGTGTTTGTGTGTGTTTGTTGTGCTTGCTTCACTTCAAAGCCAACTTCCATTCTATTCTTGGAGATTTTGCAATCTAAAGTTTCATTCAGCTTATTGTTGTGCCTCGGCACGACATGTGTGTGTGTCTCTGCCTGTGTGTGTATGTGTGTGCCTGTGCGTGTGTTTATTGTCTGTGTGTGCTCATTTTTCATAGTTTTGCCAATTTTCCGGCATCTTGTGAATGTCAAGTGCAGCCCTGACTGGCAACAACAACAACAACAACTACAACTATAAACCAAGCTGACCAACAACATGAGATCTTGTTCGCAAGTCAAGAGCACTTGAGTTTTCTAAAGGCTCATTTCTTAGGGTTTTTTTTTTCTGTTGTTCTGCGTCTTCGTTTGTTCTTCTTCTTCTTCTTCTTTTGTGGGCTCACAAGACCCCAGAGATGTCTATGGCATTCCGGCCAATCCATCAAATGGCATTTGAATCGATGCCGCCCAACACCTTTGTTGGATAAGTGTTTAACATAAGCTGAATGGGTTTCAATGCTCTCAAGGATTTTTGTTAAAGTCTCGATTGATGATCCTTTAGATGTATATACCCTGTGACAATTGGGCGGTAAGGGTGTATTGATTTTCTCGCAAACTACATGAGCTCTATTTTCTCCCATTTTCAAAATATCGATAAATATCGATTTTGATGATGGCTGAGCATAGCTCGAAAATTTAAAGAGCTGGGGACAGAAAAGTTGTTATATTTGTTGGTTTTTCAAAGAGTAGAGATATATCATCTTAAGAAATTTGAAGAATTTGCGCCTTGATATAGGATGATATGTATGTATGTATGTATGTAATTTATGTATGTATGTATGTTTGCTCGTTTGTATGTATGCATGCATGTATGCATGTATGTATGTATGTATGTATGTAGGCATGTATGTAGGCATGTATGTATATATGTATGTATGCATGCATGCATGTATGTATGTATGTATGTATGTATGTATGTATGTATGTATATATGTATGCATGTATGCATGTATGCATGTATAGAAGGATGTGCGAATGAGTGTGACGACATCTCAGCGCTGAGCTTAGGGTATCTGCTAGTCGTACACGCCCGACTCGCACACCCTTGCTGGCGGTTTCTTCCATCATATTCGATTTTAAGATGTGGCTTGTTTTGTGTGTGGTTTTTATGCTTCCAAAGCGACAGCCGGGCGGACTGACATCCGAACTTGGGTGCGTGTTCGTCGTCGCCTTCGTGTATTTTATTTTATTATTTTATTTTTTTGTTTTGTTGCTGTTTTCATGTTGGGGCCATAAAAGTGAAGCGTGCGGCTGCCAACCAAGTGGCTAACGTGTGCCACGCCCACTTAGCCCAGTTTTATGGGCAGTTTAATGTGCTTTTGGGCGTCTTTAACACGGAAGCTACAGCTAAATGCCGTGTACCATGGGCACGAAACCTGAATCTTTGCAGCATAATTTAAGAAGAAGCACTTTTTTTTTTGAATACATTAAATGAAAAGTTTTTTTTTTCAACTTGGTGGCAACACTGCTTAAATGGCAGCACTTGAAACTCTGCAGATTGGGCAAAGAAATTTTCTTTGATCATGTGCTGAAAATTCTCCTGAAATATCTGTTGAAATTTCTGTTATTATGGCTTAAATGTAAAATATATATAAAATTGATTTTGCCCACAGTCCCGTGGCACCCGGTTAATTGAGCCAAAGCTGTCGTTCATTTGCATATGCACGATTTGTAGATAGAGCATTTCATTTATGCATTTATGGGTCTCTTTTATTGGAATGGGAAGGGCTTCAAATTGGGTTTGCATATGGGCCATATCGATACGGCTAACTGATTTTTTGCCGCACTTTCCAATTTACAAATCGTTGCCGAATATCGGACATCAAATATTGAAAAAAAAAGTTTTTACGACCTTTTTTAACAAAATTTATTTAATTTGCTTTTAATGCTTATCTTCTGGCCCAAATATTGGCTGAAGGTCCGTTGAGACTTCTACTTAAAGTTGCAATTAAATTAAGTTGTAAAGATTTTAAGTGAAATTCATAAAACTGTTGAACTGCAAAACAAAAAGTCGCTGGTTTGAACAACTTCCTGCTTTTGGGTTCGGTTTTTAGATCTGGTTCTCAAATGAGAAATGAGTTCTTTAAAGTTTCGATCAATTAACTCCTTAAGATAAAAAACATAGGATCTTAGGACTTCAATTTGTTCTACATTTGGTTTAACTATCGAATATAAGGAAACTGAAGAGTTTAGCGGAACTACTTAATAATGATCATCATCATCATCATCTTTATAATAGATGAGTTTGAGTTGTCTTCTACAAATAGTTAGTTATTTAAGCTATTTAACATGTGTTAACATATGTTAACTAGAGCCGCGCTTCTGTTAAAGAGTTGCTGTTAAAATGCATGGAGATAACAGATGTGCATAAAGATAATAGATTAGGTAAAGTATTTTGGCATAACATAAATCATATTTTAGTGGAGCATATGTTAGAGTTAGAGCTGGTTGCGGGTTATCTTGTTTTGACCTTATGTCGCAGTACGTGGTAAGTAGAATAGATAGATGGGTGCTTATATCCAATACCTAATCGTTGGTCGTATCAATCAGGCCACAAGGCAAACAACAATTGGTATTTGAACCAAATGTAAACAGTAAAACGAGGCAAATGTTCATGGCTTTTCCTTATCTTATCTAACGTATTTGGTAAGCCAGACCATGCCTCTCTCTCTCCCCCTCACTCTCTCTCTCTCTCTCGCTCTCTCTATCTCTCTGTGTCTACGTGCATTTTCCCATATGGTTACATATGGTTACATCCAAGTGCGACGTGTGGTAGATCACAACCACACAAAAGAAAAGCATTGAGGAAATGTTGGGGAATACGCCTTAGCCATTTGTCTATGGGCTGTTTATTGAGTTCCCCTCCGCCCAACCAGGTAACCCTCCCCACCAGCCCACCTGCCCACCTTTCCACCGCACTCCATAAACGTCTGCGCTGCGAAGACAATAAATATCAAAGAAACAAGTATCTATATTGGCTCTGTCTAGGTATTTTAGCTTACCCAATCTATTTGTTCTGTTTACCGTTCCACTTGGCCTATGCCTATCTATAAAGTTGTCTGATCTCTAACTGAATTGTCAGGGCGTTTTTTTAAATCTTGTAGAGGGTAGCATGATTTTCTAACCAATTATGCAACTCATGGAGTAAGACAACTCTTGTCCCATAAAGTATATATATATATATTCTTGATTATAATTAACAGAGCTCCTCTGTAAGATTGGATCGGAACTATGCAGATCGAGCCCCTATATCTTATAGCTTTCATCTGAATGAGTCGAACATTGAGTTTACTTCTTCACAATATCTTGTCCAGACTTGGCATTGACAAGTTCTTCCATATCCATGTTCTATATTATATAGTTCAATAGGTTCATATATAGTTCAATTCATTAATCTCCCAACTAAGTATACCAAGCCATTTGTCTTAAGGGGTATTTTGTGTTCGGCATGTCTTAGACAGTCGCTCTTGCTGATTTTTTATTATGTTTACACTAATCGTAATATGGGGTATTGGTTGGGGAAGGAGGTTTGGATGCTGCTTAAAACGTTGAAAGCAGTTTTTCTCTCTTTTTTTTTTTTTTTTTAGCAATTAGCACGCTTTCAGCACATACCACAAGCACACGATTTGGGCCAAGGTTAGTTGCCCAGCCCAAAGCGAATCCACACCCAGACCCAGCAGCATCTGCATCTATTGATCGTGGTGGGTGTGCGAGTGTGTGTGTATTTAAGGGCGTGATTCTTGCACTATTTGTAAACAGACTCCACTTGAGGCATCTGTCGATTCTTCGCCTCGCAATCATCAATCGTCAATCGTCACACGGCGTCGTGGTCGTTGAGGCACTTCCATTATGGGCTAGGCCAATGCATATGCAGTAATTGAGTGCCCCGATCAGTGCGATCAGCTGGAGAGCAGTCGCTAAAAACGAGCTGAACAAATAAACTAGGCTAAGATGCCCCTCAGCTGGAACAGGGGGGGGATTAGGTGTGTAGTGGATGCAAGTTGGATGCAAGTTGGATCTTTACATGCGATCGGTCTGAACTAGGACAACGATCGTGGCTAGAACAAACAATTTGACTAGAACTTAATAATAAAGCCTAATAAGGTAGATCATGATCGATCACTGATTAGTGCCCTATCAAATAATCAAGTCGATTCCAATGCGCGAGCTGTGATATTTCATTTCGTTAGAGCTCGATTGATCGCCAGACATAGCTTATGGATATAAACAGTGTCATAAGCTGATCGAAAACTCTGCTAATAAGTGTGATCACTAAAAGTAGTTGATTGACTATACCCAAAACCGACATAGTCGATATATAAGATCACGATCAGCTTATGATCAAATAGTATGTAAGAAAGCCAAGTCAATTTTACTCATTAAGTAGTCGAAACAAATTCCAGCACTGAAAGGTCTTTGAACTGATTTTACGATCACTTACTGATCGATAACTATGCAACTATTTATCGATCAATTAACTAGATAATATTTATCTGAAGACATCAAATCGATTTGCAATTCTGTTTCAAAATTGTGTGGGATTTAGGATGGAAGTGTTCAGGCTTAGGTTTAACTGTTCTTCAGCCAATTTTAATCTGGTTTAAGGCTTGATAATCTTGCTTAAGCTAAAGTCGAATGCAAGCACAATCTTTTCTTATACATATCTTAGTTACTCTTGGAGGTCCCCTCCTTTGTGCAGCTCCTCCCCTAGAGAAGGAGGGGGAGGCGGAGGTGTGTTTATTGTGGCTCAATGGGAAATTGCATTTGTTTTGACTCGCAACGAACCCCTAATTGAGGAAGTTATGTGGCTAGAGGGATGTCAATTGCAGAACGGGACCTCACGACTGCTTTTCACCTTGCCTCCCCATTCCCCCCCTCGCTCTCTCACTCTCTCGCCTCTCCCTTCCTTTGGAATTTATAGCTACCCCTAAATTCTGCCCTTCCCCCAAGAATCCTATGTGAATTGCAATTCAAAGCACGCATTTACTTTGCCTGTGCATACCTTATATATAGAGTTGAAGCATCTGCAGCTGTAGCTGCCCCATTTGGACGCACACCCCACCCCTCTCATCGTCGTGCCCCACCCTTGTTGCTTTCATCTTTTGTATGCTGCGTCGCGATTTTGCTGCTTCTTTCACTTTCCTTCAGCTCAGTTCGGTACGACGCAATACGGAATGGAATGGTAGGGCAAGATTATGGTATGGTATGCCATGGATACGGCATGGCATGGTCTGGTATGGTATGCTCGGGTCGGGTCTGGTCTGGTCTGGTCTGGCCTGGTCTGGCCTGGCCTGGTATGATATGGTTCCGTTCTTTTCTGTTCTGTTCTGTTGCTCTGGCTCTCGACTCGGTTATTCTCTGTTTTGCTGTGACGTTAATTAGAACGATGCAACATGCGTGGCTGCTGCTGTGGATCGCTTGCGGGGGCATTCACCAATGGGTTGGGCAGCACGGAGAGCCGGGAGGGAAGGGTGCTGCATACTGCATACTGGGGAGTGCACCATGCCCGACTGTTGGATTAACAGCACACGTGTCCGCATCGCAGCGCTTATTTATTACCTTTCAGCGCCGCCAAAAAAAATAGAAGAAGAAGCACAAAATTCTTTGCTTTAATTTTTATGATATTTCACAAAACGAGAAGGGAAAACAGAAGAGGGTAAACGGCTGTGAGATACCCTATACCAAGCATAGGCTGGCAATCGATAAATATCGATTGAGATAAGTGTTGTGAAATATCGATACATTTATAAAATAAATTGGAAAGAAGAATCTATGGGTCAGTAAATGCGAGTCTCTAGCTTCTATCTTCTCTGACATATGCTTAGCAAGCTGAGGCTATTTATCGATATTTATCGACAAAGCAAAGAGTGGGAATTTATCGATATGCTGATAATAAAATCTATTTGCGAGGCCTTTAGTTTCATCTTCTGTAAGATATGTGCGAATCATCGATTTGCAAAATCGATATTTATCGAACCTTAAGAACCTTTAAATTATTAAGAATTTCAAGTTATGAATGTATTCTACAAACACACAGCCAGGGGTATACGAAAATATATGTTTCTACTCTGGCCATTCCATGGGAATTCTTCAGCGTTTTGCTGGCAAAACTTTGTTAAAAGGTGACACTTTTATGGCCAACCCCAACGACGGGGCGGAAAATGTGAAATCACTTTGCTGGAAAATTTATTTCCCATTCGTTGTCGCGCCGTCTATGCAGTTTATTGGTTCTCACTGCTCTGCTCTCCGCACGTGCCCCCACACCACAGACAATCCATGCCAAGCCAAGCCAACCCGACCAAATCCAACCCGGACCCATTCAAGTGCTCGGCCATCTGTGTAGTCTAGTGTCCCATTGCAATCGGCGTCGCCGTCGCCATCGCCATCGTAATTCCAATTTCAATTCCAATTGCGATTGCATTTATTTCATTTATGCCACTTGCCACACAGTTGCCAATGCCTCCCTCGGATTGGGGTAGCTCACTTTAATATACTGGCATGGCTTGCCTCTCGTCGTAATACCCATATATTACACATTATTCCATTTGCCGGATATTACCATTTAGGCTACATACACTAGCTCTGAGCTTGCTCTCAATTCTTGGAGAGTTACAACTTGGGCCTTAGCTCAGGCTTACATTTCTTGTCTGTCAGCTTGTTTTACCTACAATATTATCAACAACATAATCATCATCATTATCATTAACATTAACATTGACATTATCATTATCATTTCGGTTTGACATTGATTGATTGTGCCTCTTGGTCCATGATCTACTTATTAGCTTAAAAGTTGTTGTAAATTTACCATGATCTTCCATTTCTATGCGATCTTAACTCTCAGTTAGCTGAGTTAAGCTTTTGTGAGGTTGAATTGTTTTAATGTAATCTATAAAGCTGTATTCAAAACCAATCTTGGAAGTGCATATGCAATTCCTTCAAAATTAGAACTCATTTGTTATGATATAGTCTTGCACTTTGGTTTGCATTAGCTTTGGTATGCCATGGTTAATCCCTGAAAATTTCGTAAAGATCGGACCATAAGCACCGAAGTTATTCAGAAGAGTTTGGAAGCTTAAGAAATGGGTTTTTCTTTGTTAGAAGAGGCCTCGAACGGCAGCTCGTGGGGGGCTTGGCTTGACTGCCAGCTGGGTACTTCCGATTTGATAACCCAGACGGGTTGCGTACGGATTCTGAGGTGCCTTCCCCTACCCCTCGCTGAGGGCTGCTGGTTGATTGAATGCGAGGTTCTAGGCTCAAGCAGTCATTGAACGTCATTTCGTTTACAAGCTGATGTCCAAAAGATTATTTAAACATCTGCAACTGAATAAGGCCCCTCTGCCCCCCTTTCTGCAGTCAGTCTCTGTCAACAGCTTGTTACCGTTAGACAGAAAACTAAAATTGACTTGTCAAGGCATCAGGCAACAGCCCAGACGCCGATACAGATACAGATACAGATGCCCAGACGCCCATTTCCATGTCTGTCGTATCTGCAACTCAGCATCTACACATGTGTGAGTGTCTGTGTGTGTGTGCGTGTGTGGCCGAGTCGATGGCCCTGAATGCAAAGTGGCATTTGGCTTAAATCATTTGAAAAGTTTAATTTAGTGACTAAAACTTGTCGTGGTGCGTTTTTTATTTGTTATTTATTTTTCTTGTTGCTTTGCATTAATTAACGACAACAACAGCAAGAGTCTACAAAGTGAATGACTATCAGATACCCTCTACACGTTCTCGACTGCCCGCTCAATGGGCTTCCATCGATATTTATCGATTTAGAATAAAATACTTTCATTGATTGATACTTAGATAGTAAGAATTCTCCCAGAGAAAGTATATGCCAAATTTTATATCTCTAGCTTTTATAAGATTCGAGATATTTCCAAGGAAAACCAGTCTGAAAATCGATACTTATCGATTTTGGTAAAATGCTGCGATTGATCGATCATTTTATGGCAGTTTGAAAATCGTCTGAAAATCGATAATTCGATAAGATTTCTTTGCATTGCTACAAATACATTTGCAAGACTTCATTAAGACTTCATGCAAGACGTCATTATACCCTGTTAAGTACACTCAATATGTGTGCAGGGTATAGCTACATGAGCGAGTGGACAATCTGGTCGATTGGCAATGGCTGTTGCTGGTTTATACCTAATGTGGGATATATACATATATATATATATATAGGTATGTATGTGTGTATGTATGTATGTGTGCAATGCTCATGTGTGTAGATTTGTTTAATTATGGTGACATATGTTGAGTGCGCCCGCCCCGAGCCCAGGAGGCACGCCTGCTGCTGTTGTATCTGTGAGTTTCGTTTAGTATCTGCTCGCATGTGGCATGTGGCATGTTGCATGTGTGCCAGTGGCAGCCTCATTAGTTGCAGCAACTAGCCAACTATGCGTCTGGCCATAAGATACACAATTTAGATACACGCAAAACAAACGTGCGGCGGCGGCGGCGGCTTGGCTTTTGCGCATGCGCAGCCCAAGAACAACAACAACAAAAACCAAAACAACAACCAAAACAACAACCAAAACAACAACCAAAACAACAACAACAACAATTGCCGCCAATGTCGCAGTTGCAACTAAAACAAATCGGTAGCCAAATGCCTTTGACAAATGCCGACGACAACGCCCCCGTTCGCTGTCACGCCCCCAGACTCGGATTCGTTTCAAGTTGCAAAAGCAAGACTTAAAGTGCATTAAGCACACACACACACTTACACACACACTCTGCACACACACACACGCTGCACACGCTCATTTATGTTGTTATCAATATAAAATGCAAGCATTTTATTTACTTTTTGCATTCGCGCATAAAATTTGCATAAATAATTTCACACAGTGTAAATAACAACAACGTGACTGGTGGAAAGCTGATGGACGGGAAGAAGGGGAGAAGGGGGGGGGGGGTATAATAGAGAGGGGAGAGCTTCATAGATCATGCCTCATCCGGCTATGTGGAAAGTGCATTAAATGTCTTTATTTGTTGTTGTTCAAATTAGATGGAAAAAGGCAAAAAGAGAGAGAGAGAGAGAGAGAGTGAGATGAGAGAGAGAGAGAGAGAGAGAGAGAAAGAGAGAGAGAGAAAAAGAGAGAAGTATTGGTAAGAGAGGGAGAGAGATTGGGAAGAGAGAGAGAGAGAGAGAAAGATGAAGTATAGGGGAGATAGCAAGAGAGAGATTCAAAGACACAGAGAGAGAGAGAGAGAGAGAGAGAGAGAGAGAGATAGAAAGCGAGATAGAAAAGGCATAGAGAGACAGACACTTCTAAGCCTTAAGCCGATAAGGACATAAATTCTTCGGCTTATATCCATTAAACGATATTATTTAAGGCGTAAACTATCGTTCATCGTATGCCACACAATCGTTATCGATCGATAGGTTTGTCGCTTGGTTCGGCATTTCCGCAACGTCTTCAAACCAATTCGCATGCACAACGCGCCGCTCCAGAGTTGTTTGCCATATTTGCCAACGCCCAAAGTCCAGCGTCCACTGCATTATATAGCATATGGATGCATATCAATATATGTACACGTGAATATATATATATATATATATATATAGATTTATTATCATATTGTTCCGTCATATTTCACCGGCAATTGCCGCGGCGATCGGCCTGGTGACAGGCGAGGTGACAGGCAGACGCTGCCAGGCGCCAATTGCATTAAATTGTTCGCATTGCAGCAGCTGCCTGGCGGGGGGAAAACAAAGGGGGGGGGGGTGGCAAGGGCAAGGAGGGACATAAGGTTGTGATCAAGGGGGGGGGGGGGGAATCGGAGGGGTTGGTGGCGTTAATACGAGCAGCCAAATAGCTCGGGTGCCCCCAGCGAGGCGATTAATTGCCGAGAACTGCGCATAGATAAATATTAATGGGAACGACGATGACTATTCCACCCCGCCGAGTGGCACACACACACACACAGACACACACACACACTCTCACACTGGAAACACACACAACGTAACGAATGAGCCAAACGAATTGAGCTTGCAAAGGAATTTGCCACGCCCAACGTGCCGAAAATGAGGCGTAACGGGGCGCTAAGCCAAGCTAGGCAAGTGTCGTAAATATCCGATTATGATCGGCATTAGGAATATATATATTTAGAAGTTGCTGTCTTCTATAGCTTTAAGTGACACTGATTTTGAAGAGAGTTTAGGGTATCCCCCAGTCGGGCACTTTCAAGCTTATTAACTAGCTTGCCAAATGATCTTTTTATGCCAAATTTTCATATAGATATTTCCTTGAAGATATATTGAACATAGTTTTGGGCCCTCTTCTTCTATACATAAGTATATCCAGATCATATTGATGGCATCTCATTTACGACATCCAATTGTCGATGTTCGAGCCCGATTGCCCAAAGTCAAACCCAATTAACTTTCTATGCGTGCAACATTATCGGAAAGCCTTCAACGTGATTTAATTGCCAGTTCCATGTCGGCCAAACTATCCAAATTTTTGTTGGTTAAATGGCGTTGACCAACACTTGATGGCCTGCTGGCTTTTCTTGTTTCTTGCGTTTTGCGTTTACGAATTTGTTTTCGATTTGGAATTGGAATTGGAATTGAAATTGAATGTGGATGTGGATGTGGATGTGCATGTGAATTTGGGTTTTCGTTTGCGTTTTCGTTTTCGTTTTCCACACAAGTTCATTATAATGCTGTTGGCATGTTTATTATGTTGATTATGTTTGATGTGCTGCTCTCGTGGGACTCGCTCGCTTTTGACATTTTTTTTCCCATACCCTGCACCCATTGAAAATGGTTTAAAGAAGGGCATGATTGTTGTTGCTGGTCGGGATGACGAGCTGAGTCTGAATGAACTCGGCAACTTTTAAAGTTGGGGACCTAAAATTTGGAATAAAGATTCCGGCACATCATATGCAGCTAAGGATGACATATTTTTTCGTTATGTTAAACGAATTTTATTATATCTTAGTTAAATTTAGAAACACGAAACTCGGAAGGCTCTCGTATAACATATCCATATCAGAAATATATCACTTTTGAAATACCTCACCTTGTTCTTTCCAAAATTGTAAACAGTTGAGCATAGAAAAAGTAACGCAGGCCAGGCACAGGGTATCTCCCAGTCGGGCTAGCGCACTTTTAAGCGCATTTTATTGCCCTCCCCAAGAAACACAAATCAAATGAAGTGCGTGCGCTTGGGCTTGAGTTTGGGCCTGAGTTTGGGCCTGACTTTGGGTCTGACTTTGGGACTGACTTTGGGACTGGGTCGTCTGGGTCTGGGCCTAATCGTCAACTAGGCGCTGTCTAGGCCATTTGCTCGCTTGGCCTGGTCATTGGCCATTTGACATGCCATTGGCTTGGCATTCACACTGTTTGATTGCCCGATCATTATCCCAAATGATGTTATGTGGACTGGGCTAATGATTGAAGATGATGTCGCTGGCCGTTTTGCTCGACTCGTTGCTGTCCTCCAATTCTTGGCACGATCTTGAAACTCGATCGGTTGGCCCTTATTTCTATTTATTTTTCTTTTTGGTTTTTGGTGTAATTGCCCACAAGAGCCATAAATTAATTACTAAAACGGTTTCCCCCTCTCCCCCTTCGCAGCGGGCTCTTTAAACAACTCAGCCCAGAAAATCGAAAGTTAATTTTTATTTAACTTACGATCAGTTGAGCTGATCGCCCCACTTGCCCCACTGTGTGTGTGTGTCGTCTAAGGTCGATCGGTTCGAGATCCGAGATCTCGTTGCGAGATCATCAGCCCTGGCTCCATCTCTCTCTCTCTCTGTCTCTCTCTCTCTCTCGAACGCTTTGTTTATTTTGCTTGGCAAATTGAAAAGCTACTAACAAGAAAAGACGAGCAAACAAATTAATTGTTCCAATGCGACACAAACATATCAAACGTCCAGACACTGAAGGCCTTCAAAGTTCGCTGTTTTCCAAGGTTTACTGCACATGTTCGTCTGTGGGAATATGTTGCCACAAATGATAGAAATGAAGCTTAATCAGCGAAGAGCCGCAACTATTTCCTGTCAAGCGCGGGTCGCATTTGGGGGCTGAGTCTGCAGTCTATTATGAAATGCCGATTGTAGCTTAAGCTAGCTAAAAACTAATTTGTGTGCTTGATTAACATCTTTCTCATTGTTAGATATGACTTTATGCACAGTCCCGATCGTCAGATTTTATCTATATATGCTCTTAGAATTCTTTGTGAAATAACAGAATGCTTTTCATCTCAAGTCTCTCATTAGCGATCGATTTGAACTGATTCAGATATTCAGTCAGAATCGATCGGTTCCATCTGCAGCAGACTTTCACACGAAACCTTAACTCGTTGCGAATTTTAACGCGTCAAGCGACAAACATTAACGAACTGAACAAAATCGTGTGCCCCACTTTTGACCCTCAACTTTTCATAGCCTAAAAACCATGCAAAACAGTTTGTTACCGTAACAAATGCATATTCAGGTATAACATAAGTAGATCAATAATACTTGAGAGCTCTTTTTTTGGAATCTGCACAGCTTTGTGTGTTAGACTTAAGTCCTGATAGGAATCATAAGAATTGGAGAACAATGCACCGAAGTTGTTTAAGAACTCATGTCTTATAGTCTGGTCCTTCTTGTGTTTAATATGATCAAAGTCCCGCTGAAGCATAAATCGTGATACAGTTGAATTAACTTAGAATATTTATGGAATGAAATTATGTATAGATGTAGCATCTTATATATAGTATTATGCAAGCGATCTATAAAGTGCGATCGTTAGCCTTCGCTTGCTGATGAGCTTCATCTATTAGCTAATTACCTAATTACCTAATTACCTAATCCGCAGCCTCAGCCACGTGCATATATCATCTTTCCGCAAGTGTTGAGCTGTGTGGAGCTGCCTCTCATCCATTAGCTGTTCCTCAGCTCTTTCTGCAAGTGTCGATCATTGTCTGGAAATTTGTGTGTGTGAAAGATCAAATCGTTTTCAATTAGGCCAAGAGGTCGAACTGTGGTTTCTTATAGCCTAATCAGAGGGTAATCCACGTTTGTTATTAGATGTGTGTTGCCCGTAAAGAATATAATATTTATTCTTGATCAGGAAGAACAAGCGAGACATTTTTCAGACATAGTCTTTTCTCTCGTTTTCAAGTTAACTTGTCGAAACTTTCCCTAGCTCCGGTTTTAGGTTTCTTAGATATCTTAGCCAAGTCCACATCGGACTTCTATATAGAATAATGCAAAACTTATCTCTTTCTCAAGCTATCTTGAGTTTCCACTTCTCTTCAGCTAATTCTCTTTAAGGGTATTGCATTTTCGGCGTGCTGTATTCGTTCTTTTTTATTTTTACCTGCCAGTTTTTCAGAGGTGGGGGCTTTTAAAGGGGGTGGGGCACAGGCTGGGGAGTAGAGCATCTAAAAACGGCAGCAGCCAAACAAACAACAACAACCACAACAACAACAATATTAGTGCGCGTAATGATGATGATCAATGAAACTAATAAACAACGACAACAACAATCGACAACCGACAGCAACAACAACAATAATAACAACAACAACGCCAACACTCATGCCGGAAATTGTAGAACGTGTTTATGCCACATTTTCAAGTTGTTGAGCCACGCACAGACAATGCGTCAGAGCGTCGGCCCGAGACATGCGTGCCAAACAGATACAGATACAAATGTATCTACAAATGTAGATATTTATATGTATATATATATGCCTATATATATAGATGCACAGCTACAGATGCATCTATAAAATCCCACTGCGGATGCAGTTTGCACAGTAGCCAACAACAACAACAACAACAACAACAACAGCAACAAGAAGCAACCTTTTGAGTAACAATATGCATGCCACAAAGTGGCATGCAACGCGTTGGGCGTTAAGTAAATTTCTGATACTCGCCGTTGCGTTGGCATTTCGAATGCCCTACTCGAGGTGAGAGAGGCAGAGAGCGAGGGAGAGAGAGAATGGGAGAGTGTGTGTAATCGCAAATAGTGTACTACGATAAATGTTTGCGAATGCGCCTTTGCAGCACGTGCCCATCTGCATTGGCATGCTAAAAGATACAAAGATACAAATTGTATCTTTGTATCTCAGATTGCGCATCGCAAAGTGCAGCTAACTTGTTAAGCCCGAACCCATTGAAAATGTCTAAAGAGAGGGTATCATCACGAGCCGTCGATCGAGAGACTAGAAATTTGAATTATATAAAACTAAGGTAGAAGAAGATTATAATTTTATCGCCGATATCTGCTGCTATTTACATAATATCGATAAGTATCGATTTTGAGACTTGTTTGAAGATTTCGATAAATCAAAACTGTTCTCCTTTAGTATATACAGCTTAAGATAACTTCACTTTTCGTATACCTCCCCGCCCATTGAGAATTTACCTAGAGATCGGGTTGCAAGAAAGCATTACCAATATCCCCCAGAAAGAGGAAGCACAGCCGCTTTAGCAAATGTTTTTTGAGTATTTTTGTTGTATAGAAGGAGCGCGAAATCTTGCCGCTGGATGGCAGGGTATCTCCTAGTCAGAGCACACCAACTTGTTGTTGTGGCTGTTATTTGGATCCTCCAACGTGCGAAACGCACACACACACACATGCACACACATACACACACGCAGACACACACACACTCGTTTCGCTCACGCATTGACGCGCACGCCGAGCTCCATTCATAAATTCTTCATTCAGATTTGGTCGGTTCGCTCGTTCAGTCTGCAGATCACGTGCGTGCTATCAACTTGGCCAAGCAGTGGGCAGCTGGGGGAAGCCAACTAACCGGGTGCGTTGCGGCTTATGTTGGCTAAGCGAGGGGGGTGCGACTGGCCAAAGGGGGGGTATACCTAACGAAACGTGTGCGCCCAACCACGTTGGGCAGTTGATTGACCCGTTTCGCTGCCAACTGTTAATGCACTTATTCAGATATTTACGACTCCTACCTGTACATATCTATAGATATATGTATATATGCACATATATATCACGAGCTGTCAAACGCAGGGCATGGCCGCCCCCATCTGCAGCGAGAAGTCGTGCCGCACTTTGAGCTGCATTCGAATTAGTTTGTCCGGTTGATATCCATGCATCAATTGGATTGATCGTCTTTCGCGTGCGTGCTGCATATTAAATATCCACAATAATTCCTACATATACATTAACATATACATATATATTACAGTTACAAATAACTGAATTTCTTTTTTATTTGCAGGTGTGTTTTTTATGCGTCGCGCAGCAGGAGAAGCAGAAGAGGCGACATGCGCAAGAAGTTCAACTGCCAATGCAACCAGTTACAATGTAAGCAACAATTCGAAAATCAATTACAATTAGTTTCTCTATTTATCGATTTGTTATCAACAATTTATCGATTAGTTTTACAAAAACTTGAAGTTCGTCAATCGATAACTACAAGGATTTCAATTAGTCGTTGTCAAAAGACCAATTTCAATTATTTTTTGTATTATAATTTATCGATGACTTTTTCGATAACTAGCAAAAAACATCGATTTTCACAATAGTTTTTGGCTGGGTGTACATTTGGGTAATCGACAACTACGCTTGTTTTAATAATTATTTATTTATCGATTACTATCGATAACCTCAACTCTTTGTATTAATCTGTTCTACATTTTAGCGGCTCATTTATCGGCTTGTCAACATTTTTGTTTTTTCGATGTGTTGAAGTTTTCATTTTTCACATTTATCGACTCACGAAAATCGACATACTTACTGCAAAAATGTCAATTTATGTTCGCTAATTAATTAGTAAAGCAGAAATAGTTTGAATTTTGTTGCTCAGCTATGAGTTTGACTTTGAACCTTTGAGGCGCCTCTATGGCCTAGCTCTGCTGCAGCTCAGACTTAGCTTGGATAACGATTCGAGAGCTGACCTCGTTATACTTCTCTCTAGCGTCAGTCAGTGCGTCCGTCCGTCTGTCTGTTTGCCTCTTTGTCTGTCGCTGCAATCAGGCCGTAAATGGTTAATTAACAACAACGCATAACTCTCACCTGACGCAGCGCTCAGCCGAGCAGTTGCACCATGTCTAATGCAACCAAATGCCAATTATGTCCATGTCCAAGTCCAGACCCGCATCTCGCAGCTCAAGCTCGAACTCAGTCTGTTGTTGTCTCTGTCTCGCCTTCTACTTCTACTTCTGTTTCCGTCTCTCTCTCTTACTATTGTTACACTTCTTGCTCTCTCAGTTATAAGTGTCCAAATTGTTGTTATTGTTCTTGTTATTTGATACCAGGCAATTGTGTCACAGCTCTGGATCTGGTTCCAGTTGCCGCTGACAGCATGTCCAATGTCATTTGTCATTGATGTATCTGCATCGGTATCCGTGTATCTGTATCTGTATTTGAACATGTATCTGTATCTGTGTATCTGTATCTGCATTTGTATTTGTATCTATATCTGTATCTGTATCTGTATTTGTATTTGTATCTGTATTTGTATTTGTATTTGTATCTGTATCTGTATCTGTATCTGTATATGTATATGTATATGTATATGTATCTGTATCTGTATCTGTATCTGTATCTGTATCTGTATCTGTATCTGTATCTGTATCTGTATCTGTATCTGTATCTGTATCTGTATCTGTATCTGTATCTGTATCTGTATCTGTATCTGTATCTGTATCTGTATCTGTATTTGTATCTGTATCTGTATCTGTATCTGTATCTGCATCTGTATCTGTATCTGTATCTGTATCTGTATCTGTATCTGTATCTGTATCTGTATCTGTATCTGTATCTGTATCTGTATCTGTATCTGTATCTGTATCTGTATCTGCATCTGTATCTGTGTATCTGTGTATCTGTGTATCTGTGTATCTGTATCTGTATCTGTATCTGCACTTGCATCTTCTACTACAGCTGTAACTCTGCGCAACTAATCTAATCAAGCTTTTGCTTAGATCTGAATAATAAAGACTGTCTTACAGCTGAGTTTTCAGCTTGTGCAGCTTCAGATTGTCAGGCACTTGACTCTGCATGTGGCAAATTCGCTCATGGAGAAATTGTTACGCTTCGTGTGCATCCCATATGGCCATATATATGGAATAGAGATTTTATATGCTATGCCATTTCCAGTGCTGAAATACTAGCCCATATATCATGTTCTGCTTCGCTCTGAAAATCCACTTTTATATTTTTTACTAGAACCACACGAAGGTGGACAAAAGGGTCGTGGAAAAAAGAGTAAATAAAGGAGTTATGTGGAAAATATTTAACAATTTCTAAACTCTTCGATAAGCTTCAAAGTTTTTTTTTTTATATAAAACGCAAACAATAATCGGGTAGAAGAGTTATTGAGCTTGAGAATGCGCGCAGCGAGATTGAGAATCTTGAATGCACAGATACTAAAAATGCCTTAGGTGTGTGTCTGTGTGTGTGTGTGTTTGGCATTTCATAAGGCGCATAAATCTTTGCATATAAATTAAAGTACGTATCAAATTGGGTTCTGCATAAGTTGAAAGCTGTAAAAGGATTCCTGGAAACGTGTCTCGGTCGTTCGTTCCTCGTTGTTGGGGTGTCGCTCATAATCCTGGCCCGATAAAGTGCCACAAACCGAGGCGACGCAACGGCATTAAGCCTGATTAGGTTCGCGCGCACACCAAAAGGCCAAAAGGCAACAGCAGCAGACAAGCACATCGAAGATTAAATACCCTTTCATGACGAACTTGCCGATATGTGAGGAGCATAATAATAAAGCTCGCGATTGCTCAGCCTGTTTCATATCGATTGTTTCTTCCCGTAATCCGATCGTTCCCAGCAGCAAAGTTGCATTAAGACTCATGACAAAATGAAAACGCCCGCGGCTAGGGTATTGTAGTACAAAAATCTTAAGCTGAAAGAAAGGCAACAACACAAGAGTTGAAGAGCATCGGCAACGGGCAAAAGCCAAGCGAGCCAACGACCAAAGAAAACAAAAGTAAACCTGTACAAGTTCAAGGTCAAGTGCGGGTCTGCCGCACACAGCTGCAGATACACCAAAGAGGCACACACACAGATACACAGATACACAGCCACAGATACAGATACAATGTTTGAGATGCGCAGCTGCGTTGCCGGACAGCGTTCAAGCCAACAACTTGAGCTCAGAACGGCAACAGCAACAACACAAAAGGCCACTCTTGAGTTTGCCGCCTTGAAGCGGCGTCTAAAGCCCAGTCGAACCGAGCCGAGTCGGGCCGGGCCGGGCCGGGCCAAGACACTGCGCTCGTTTATCTTTGGCCAAGTCCGCACTTACACGTTTGCTTATGCTTAATGAAAGCCACTCCAAGAAGTTAGAAACAGCTACAACAACAAGAACAGCGTTTATAATAACATTAACAACTCCTACAAAAAGCTGCATTTGTTTTTGATACCCTGCTCCAATTTAAAGGAGTGTATTTTATTTTTGAGGAAATGTTTGTAACAGGCATATCGATCCCATCAAGTATATGCATATTCCTTCATTTGATAGCTATAAAAGCGATATAAAGTCGTGTCTCATACGCAGAACGAGCTTATTATTGATCTGCTTCCATTTAGATAATATCGATAAATATCGATTTTGAGCCTTCGCTGACGTACGCGTAACTCAAAGTCAATAGAAGCTAGATACACCGCATTTCATCACAGCTACAGGGTATCTTATAGTCGGGCACTGCCGCCTTAAGCACACTAACATGGTTGTTTTTTGTTATTGTGGCCCGTCTGAAAAGGCCGCAGCAAGTTTTGCCAGGCAGCTTGCTGCCACCCAAGCAGCCAGTCGATTATTTATCGCACGGATAACGCGAACGACAGTTACAGATACTCGAAACAGACGCAGCTACAGATACAGATACAGATACAGCTACAGCTACAGCTAAGGCATAAAGATACAGCTACACTTGAAAATAAACGTATGCGCCAAAAACAAAAACAAAAACTCTGCACCCAGCTTTATCCATTTTGTTATTTTCACAACTCATTACGCAGAGAAGAAATATTTTAAATGATTAATTAATTAATAACTAAGAAAAGGAACTTGGAAATTGAACCATAAATGAGCGCAGCGCGCTTTGATTTGATTTCACTCTCTCCCTCTCTTTCTATCTTCTATCTATCTTCTCTCTCATGTTGCCGTCAAAGTGCCTGTCAGCTTTAACAGCTCGTCGGGAATATATGTAAGCTATATGGCAACGCCGCTTTGTTATGCTGCTTCCTTTTTGCAAGGTGGCAACTCCCTCGAAATTGATTATAGCTGTTTCTGAACTAACAAAAAAATGCAAGTATAAATGAAAATCACACTTGAAGAGCTCAAATTAGGCTTTAACTACGATTGTTCTTCTTGATTTAATAAGATCTTTCAGTCTTATGTTTCAGCTCACAGTCAGGTTGAGGTTAGGGCATACAAAAGTCGACTTTTATCGACTTTTATCGATTTCTTGGAAACGGGGCAAGTAATCGATTATAAAAAACTCGGTCCTACAGCTAAAATTTCAAGTCTTTAGCTTTTATATGTTCTGAGATCGACTCGGCTATTGATCGTGATCAAGAATATATATATATACATACTTTATAGGGTCGGAGATGGTTCCTTCTGCCTGTTACATACATTTTTCGCAAATACATAATACCCGCTTTATCCGTTTTGAATGGGTACAGGGTATAAAAACAAGGCAGCAAAAAAACGGCGGCAGTTTTTATGTCTCAGCTCAGCGCAGTTCTCAGATATGTTGTCTCGTGTTGTCTCAGTTCGCAGTTGGCAGTTGGCAGTTCTCAGAGATCGTTTTTTTTTTTTTTTGAGGCAACCCACACTCAACGGGCAGCGGCTGCGACTGCGCAAATGAGTTGACTTCGAGTTCGAGTTCGATTGCGAGTCCGACTGCGAGTGCGAGTGCGAGTTCGGCTTTGGTTTTTGGGTTCGACTTTGAGTTTGGACTTCGACTCCGACATCGAGTTGCCATTTGGCATTCACAGCCTTTGTAGCTTGTGTCTGTCAGACTGTCTCTGTGTGTGTCTTTGTTGTTGTTGTTGTTGTTGTTGTTGTTGTCATTTAAAGTCTAATCAAAACATTTGAAGTTACTTAAGAAACCTACGCAGCTTAAGTTGCGTTTCTTGTTTCGAATTCTTAACTTGTCGCTGTCTGTTGTTGTTGTGCACACACACACACACACACACACAGACATGTGTACGTGTGCTGCTTTGTGCGACATTTCTCAAACATTTGCTGTTGTTCTTCTCAAGTTTCGTGTTGCCCAACCAAGTCTTTATTTATAAAATAAAAACAGCAACAGCAAATCGAGCGAACAAACGTCGAAGGTTAAAATCAGTTTTGGGCACAGTTCGAGGCATAATTTACGGTGTGAAGCATGCAACACGCTCTGACTCAACCCGCCTTCGCCCCCTACCCTCTCCCATCCCCTCCCCTCACCCCTTACTCTCTGTCTGTGGCCAATGGCTGTCTTAGCCAAGGTCATCGTCCTTTTAGTCAGTTGGCACCCGACAAAAGCGGCGCCAACTGATTTGGACAATGGCCAATGTCTGCCCGGAAAGTAGTTTGTTCCAGGGCTGGCAAATTCAATAAATATTGTCACTGGTTCCGTTTACCGTTCCCTGGTTTTCTGCATTGCTGAGACCAGGTCTTGGCTCAAAGCTGGGCTCGTTTAATGTTTTGTTAACCGTAAAGAAATGTCTCTATCCAAAATTTGGCATCGAGCAAATGGGGTTCAAATGTGCCGCTGTGGGCTGAAAGACCCACAAAATATTTGAAGAGCAATTCGATTCAGTTCGAATATGCATTCAGTTGTTCTTTTGCAACTGGTTCGCTCTATGATTTAGCTCATTTTCAAAATTTAATTGAAGTTCCGGCCGCGAACCGGTTCGATTCGAATTGGGTTGGCCGCCTCGGTTCGTTCTGATCCTTTGTCTGAGGCGGCGCCGTCGCGTGGGCGACGACCCTATTGATTTTCCCTGCTGGTCGCGGCGCAGTGCATTTACCCTAAAAATCAAGTGACGACATTTATGGCAACACTGAAAGCTCATTATGAACACCATGATGATGATGATGGTGATGATGACAAAGATGATGATGACGTTGGCGATGACAATGTCATTGCTGCGCATATGGAAATGCAGCACGGACAAAGGCGCGCAGAGAAACTAAGCCGACGAAAAGAAAACATGTAAAAGCGTACAGGACGCAGGCAAACGTGACTGTCAAATACCCTGTAAGTGCTTGGAGCCAACATGTAGCGTGGCATAAAATGTGCGAAATGTTGATGAGCTCTTTACTTGAAATAATTGAAAGCTATATACAACATTTCTCAGCTGTGTTGAGGTTAAATCAATAGGAATCCATAATTTGATATAGATCTACTCTTATTTACTTATAGAAAATGCTATAAACCATATATATAAATACATATATGTAGCCATATAATGTGACATAACTGTGCAATTATTGGGCATGACTCTTGCTTAAGCTTACCATTACAGGGTATTTAAAATGAGCAACAGCCGCAGCGCAGTGCGAACGCATCCATCACGGGGCTTTACACATGCCAGACTGTGTGTGTTCATATTGGGGGTAGGGTACGGTAAGTGTGTGCCAAGGGGGCGAGGAGGGGTAGGTGCGGGCTATTAGGGGCAACATAGGGTGTTGAGCTGTTGCATTGAAGTGCGCGTTGGGCTGTTGGCTCAATGGATAAATGGATAGATAATAACTTGTGAAAATAACTCTTGCACTTGAGGACGGCGCTTGTTGTTGTTGTTGTTGCATTGATTCCCGCACTCAAAACGGCACTCATGCTGCACACACACACACACATACAGACAGACAAACAGACAGACAGACAGAGAGAGAGAGAGAGGGAGAGAGAGGCCCAGACACAGTTGCTGTCAAAATTATGTACCCTGTGTGTCGTCTGCAACACGTCTCCGCATCTCTGCTCCTTCAGCCGAACTTCAAACGTTTTGCATGCAACAAAGAAAATAAAAGACAAAACGTCTCGACACTGAAAGCTGAAATCTGACAGATGCGAAGTGCAACAAACGCTTCAAATTCGTGCCACATGCGCCGCACGGCAAATGTCTCTGTTTGCATTCAAGATTTGATGTCAATGCCCAAAATGAATTCGTTGTCAAGTGCCATGCTGCCTATCGTTATCGATATATCGATAACGCAATCGGCAATCGGAGCGGAACTGGAACTGGAACCGGCAATGACAGCGCTGCGGAGCTGACGCTTTTGGCTAGATCAAGCTCACACTAGCTAACACCCGCACACACACACACACACACACACACGCATTTTAATTGATATTGTGCAATAGCAAGAGCGCATGTGTGTGACCCAATAACAACAACAACAACAACTATATAGTCGGAATTACGCTTGCAACAAGCTGTCTCATCTATCAATCGGCAATTGTTAATTGAAAGCGTCAACAATTATTTTGAGCCTTGTTGTTGTTGTTGTTGTTGTCGTCTTGTCGCTTTGTTGTGATACGACGTTACAATTTTTCAACCAAAAACCAGTGCTCGAAAGTGCCTTTTGTTGTGGTTGTTGTTGTTGTTGTCGCACTTTTGGCTGTCATTTGGCAATTCACACTTAACGGCATGTTGAAGCACCTTTCCGGAGATCCAGAGACAGCCACTCGAACATGCACACCACCAATTTCGTAAAGCTATCAGCGAGTCGAGTGATAATGAAAAACTGTTCAATAAAGCATTACAAACAACAACAAACAACAACAAAAAACAACAAACTAAGAGAAACTATCATAAATTGAAACGCAAAACATGCTGAGAAATTGAATTGGAATCCTAACAAATCCATTAACGCAATTGTTTTGATAGCGTTTATTCGATTCAGATTTAGGTTGAAATTCGTTTCTTTTTATAATATTTTACAAAAATTATCAATAAATTGTTACGCATTTAACAAATGAAATATGAAGTTAAAGATGATTTGAATAATCTTAAGCTAAAATAACTAAATGCCGGATCTCGAGGTATACAGAGAAAATATTATATATTTCTATTTGCAAGCGATCGTTAACATATATGATAAAATAATATATATGTGATAGAAAGTTTCATCAAAATCGTGTTAAAATTGGAGGCCAAAGGGGACACAGCTTTATCTTCTCAACTCTGATCAAGAATATGTACTTTATATATAATAAAAACAACCAGATATTTGTATAATGCTGATAACTCTTCCATATTCCAAGTTTTTGTATAACTCTTGCAATAAACTTTAAGAAAAAAGCTAAAAGTTTACGAGAAGAAAATGGTGTGTTATTAATGTAATATGTTTACATGTATATCGATAAGATAATAAGCTACACAGTGCAATATTATCGAAGTATCGATATCGTACCCGATGATATCCCATGATATCGATATTGTTCCCAATGATATCTCATACTATTGATATCGTACCCGATGATATGCCATGATATCGATATCGTTCCTGATGATATCTCATGATATCGATATCGTTTCCGATGATATCCCATGATATGATATCGATATCGTACCCGAAGATATCCCATGCCAACGATATCGATATCGTACCCGATGATATCTCATGATTTCGATATCGTACCCGATGATATCTCATGATATTGATATCGTTTC
Organism: Drosophila ezoana; assembly: GCA_035045725.1. NCBI lineage: Eukaryota > Metazoa > Arthropoda > Insecta > Diptera > Drosophilidae > Drosophila > Drosophila ezoana. The sequence continues at coordinate 6,452,572 of JAWNOU010000058.1, forward strand.
TGATGATATCCCATTATATCGATATCGTTCCCGATGATATCCCATGATATCGATATCGTACCCGATGATATCCCATGATATCGATATCGTTCCTGATGATATCTCATGATATCGATATCGTTTCCGATGATATCCCATGATATCGATATCGTTTCCAAAGATGACCCATGTTATCGGAAATAATATCGATACTTCAAACATAAAGGAAATCAGTTTAGTTTTTTATATTTTATAGATCTGTCAAACATGTTTCTGCTATATCTGGCATATCGAAAGCTAATACCAAGCTATATGTAAACTAGCTGAAAAACAAAGCCCAAAAGAAAGTTGTTTTTTTTTTTGGACAATACGCATTTCGGTTCTTATATGCACAATCCACTTAATGAGCTGCAAGCTGGCGCGACAAATATACGAATTGCGAAAGCCAAAAGACAAATTCAAATTGCAATTCGCCAAATTCGCGAAAAATTCAATTACCAGTCGAGTCTTTTTTTTTTTTGTTTCTTTACGGGTAACTGGCGATTGGCCTTATAAGCATGCGATTGCGATGGGCGATTGGCGATTGGGGATTGGGGATTGGTGCATCCTATGCACAATTTGGATTTTTAATTAAATTCACTTTCAAAAATACCGCTAATCATTTAAAGAGTCGAAAAATCGTATTTGAGGAGCCGGAGAAAGAGTCGAACAAAGCGAAATACATGCAAATCAATAATAATATGCGCAAATTTGCATATTTTTGGTTTTGAATCTCTCAATGGGGGGGCGTGGCACACGCAACCATTGATCGCCGCGATCGATCAATGTTTATATACATATATAGTTACTATTCCATAACCATTCAGCTGATCGATCTGGCCAAATTTACGCAACCCCAGCGAACAAAACCAACAACAAAATCAAAAGACGAACAGTTACCACCCAATTCAAAGACCCCGGGGCGCATTGCTTTGCTACAATTTCCAATCAAAAGTTGCACAAATGCCCAAAAGAAGAAATAGACAACCTATCAAACTGTTATTAGTCGCCCCATCAATACCACTAATTAGCCAAAATTTGTGTGTGTGTGTGTGTGTGTGTGTGTGTGTGTGAACATAGCTGCGAATTATGCAAGAGCTAAGACAAGTCCAACGAAATCAACTTCTGAATCAATCAATCTCGTCATTATCAGAACTTTTCTGGGAAATGGGTAAAAATAAATATATATATGAATATACATATATATATTTCTGATCAGCATCAAGAAAAGCTTTAGACTTTGAGTTTGCAATATTTAGTGTCGACCGTCGACCATCATATTTGCTTTGATTTTATTTTCAAAATATCGATAAATATCGATTTTAAATACTTATTTCTTAGAGCATAACTCGAAATTGAGACTTGAGTTTGCCATACGCAAAACGTGTTTTTCTTCTTCGTTTTTTAGTTTTTATAGTTTCAACATGTCGATATATATCGATTTTGAGTTCTTGTCTTTTAAGCATTACTTAAAATTGGCACTTGAAATTTGAAATATGTATATGTTTTCGTTACCCTACGCAGAATGCTGAAATTATCGATATATATCGACTTTGAGTTATGTTTTTCGTATATGCCACACGCAGAACGTGTTTATCCTGTTCTTTTCGATTCAATTTTTAATAATCGAAAAATATCGATTTTAAGTCTTTTTAAGCATAAGTCGAAATTGAGACATGAAATTCAAAATATTTATATTCGTATGCCATATGATTTATTATGTTTTTTCTATTTCATCTATTTTTTAAATATCGATAATTATCGACGATAGGTCGTGGTGTTTTAAGCATAGCTCGAAGTTAAGCCTTTACTTTTTTGACTTTACTTTACTTTCGTATATTCTTAAACCCTTAAAATTTGTATAAAGATTGGATAAAAGCAGCTGGAAGGCTCGTAAAGCTAGCTGAATTCTAGGTCAGGGTATTTCCGGGCCTGGTTTTATTCCATTCACCAGAAGGCGAGTCTTTGGTTCGAACTGTATTTTGCTGTTAGGGTATTTAGAATTCGTTGCGTTCACAATTAGGCATATTTAGCTTTCCTTTGCCGTCCGTATTAAGTTTTGCTTGCTTTTAATGCGCCAAAGTGGCGAGCTGTGAGTTAAGTAAAGTGGGTAAAGCTGGAGCTTAATTAAGACCACGTCGTCGGCGTCGTCGTCGTCGAGAGGTTACATAAATGGCAATAGCGAAAAATAAAACCAGAAAAGAGTATAAAAACCGAAACCGAAACGCGATTGCATATGCGATTGTTTTTCTTTTATTTTCTTTAATTGAATTTTGTTTCTTTTCGCAAAAAAAAAAGGTTTTCAATGTACGAATTGTGCTTTTGGCGAGAAAGTTGCGCTTAAGATTCAGAAGTCTTAATCGTTTAAAGAAACTCTGGGTCTTGTGTCTAAGGAGCAAGGTATAAGATATATATAAGGTATAAATTATACGGGTTGAGGTGTCTGACATAACGAAGAGGTATAAAGTATAAGAACCAAGTCACTAGGCATCATATTGATATAGAGTATAAGACAGGCATATAAGAGCCAGATGTATTAACGTATGCGTTCGAAGGCAAAAGGATGAGGCATGTTTAATATTTGGCATAAGCTTTAGGCCATTGAAAAAGGCATAAAATATAGAGTATGAAACATAAAGTCAGAACAAAGTCCTTTAAGCTAAAAAGCATGACGAATAAGGTATAAATTATAAGGTATCAAATTAATGTTATAAGGCATCAAGTATAAGACACAAAGGCATAAGCTTTAAGGTACTAATTTAATGGCATAAGGCATAAATTAAAAGGTCTTAATTTAATGGCATAAGTTATAAGGTATAATATATTTGGTATAACAAAAGGAATCAATGTGCAGGTTTAAGAAATATAAGGTATAAATTATCCTAATGCTTGATTATTTATACCTTTGTAGCTGGTGAAAATATAAGATATATTATTATTATATAATATTGGAATTTCATTGTTCAATTTCAATAGAAAAGGTATAAGTTAAATGGTATAAACCAAAAATCCTTTAGTACAAGAAGGTATAAGCTATAAAAAATTTGTAAAATAGGCACAGATTATCTATAAGAAATAGGGCGATCCTCATCAAATGAATATTATAATAAAGCATGAGATGTTAGGCATAAAATTTTAGGCATAAACGTCGATTTAGACAATGTATGAATTAGGTATAAGACGGCATAATCTAATCAAATCTATCTATCATAGAGCATAATATGGTCAAATCTGATCAAGTATTAATTGCTCTTGATTATAAGGTACGGCAAGCCAAAGAGGCGCCATCACAGTGTTTACTGTGGTCGTCATGCCCGATGTCACGAGATGGGTTCTACGACTCCAGCAAGGTCAGCGGCATGATTGAATTCGCATGTTTCGTGCCGCTTGCAACAGCTTATGCAACAACAACAACAACAACAGCAATAACAACGGCAATGGCTACGGCAATTTGATAAATAGATAAGCGATAAGTTTTATGGTCGGAATAGCCTTCGGTTAATTCGGGATTTGCCATTGCCCGTTGCCGCAGCCAGACCAGGCCAGACCAGACCAGACCAGGCCAGACCAGTTGCGGTTGCATTAATCTTCGCCTGCCACAAAGCTGTTGCAGCTCATGAAGTTCACAGTTCAATTGAGCTTACCGCTAATTAGCTGCGGTAACTGTTTGATGACCGACGCGGTAGGGGGTGGAGGGGGAAGGCTCGCTGAGATGAGCTAAGGTGCTGGCAGGTATGGCCCAGGTGTGACCATTGGCCATTGTTGTTGCCGCTGGCAATGCGATTAAGATGGGCGCCCAGCAGCAATGCAATATATACATACGTTTTTATACCCTGCAGCCAGAAGGGCATGCTCGTTTTCTGCGAATATATGCAACATGCAGAAGAAAGCATTTTCACCCTCATAATGTATATATAAAGTTGCTTATGCATCTTCTCATATCCTAATATCGATAAATATCGATTTTGAGACTTGTTCCTTTTGGCATAGCTCAAAAATAAATAGTATACATAGAAGAGTATGCTAGATTTCTGCGAATGTATGCAACAGGCAGATGAAAGCATTTTCACCCTCATAATGTAGTCTATATAGTTTCCCATCTTCATGCATTTGCCTAATATCGATAAATACCGCTTTATGAAACTTGAGAATAATATATTCACGCTTTTATACATAACAACAAACTCCTCCAAAATGAACTTTATTTAATTCTCAGTTGTAGCCCTTGGGCTTTGGGATATATGCACCATTTGTTGCCATTTTGAAAGCTCTGAAAGTTTCATAGAAATCGGACTCTGAACGCCGAACTTATGCAAGAACAAATTTACCATAATTGGAGGTTAGGGAAAGCAAAAGTGTGCGTGTGTGTGTGTGTGTGTGTATAGGGCATCTTCAAGTCGTGCACACTCTTGTAGTTGTTGCTTTTGCAGAGGCTTTTAAGTAACCGACCGCCGCGAGTCACTTTTATGTTTTATTTATTGATTTTATTTGTATAATTTTGTTGTTGTTGTAGTTGTTGTTGTTGTTGTTGTTGCTGCTGTTGGCGGTTGCTGCCCCCGCTGCTGCTGCCCCTGCCCCTGCCCCTGCCCCTACTGCTGCTGCTGCTGCTGCTGCTGCTGCTGCTGCTGCTGCTATTGTGGTTTTGTGTCCCATAATTATGTCAGCTGCAGTTCCATAGTCATAAATTTGCGCAGCTCGTTTCAATGTACATTCATTCATTTCCACTGGCCAAAGCGATGGCAGCGGGGGCTGCGCGGGCAGCGGCTGCAACATCATGCTGCTTGTTGCATGTGGCAAGCAGCAGCGGGAGCAGCAGCAGCGGGGAGCAGCAGCAGCGACTTGTGACAATCCATTAAGAGCAAATATGCATTTGGAATGCAGATTTAATGGGAAATGCACATATTGAAATTTATGATACCAGTTGTGTGTGTGTGTGTGTTTTTTTATATCTTAATCAGATTCCTGAACGTGCACTTCATTTGTTACGTTCGGTTTTAATGCAGGCATGTTCCGGTTTTCACTTTCAGCAAGAATTCTATTTGCCTTGTTTCGCTCGCTCGCTCAATTCATTCATTTATTCACGTTTTCGCTGCTGTCTGCTAAATATGCTTTCAATTATCTTCATTTGTTGTTTATTTTAATACACATATATATTCTTATCGATTTTTGTCGGTAATAACCTATAAGGGAATAATGGAATGGAACACTCGCGCAGCAGCTAGTTTCCATACATTCCTGCTTTATCCAAATACCATTTCGATTTTTACCTCTTTCCTGCAAATATGAACAGGGAACGCTGGAATGGAACACTGGCTTCCTATATTGCTTATTCCTTTTTTGCTTGTAAGTGGAATGCTGGAAAGAAACACTCGTTCATATTTTTGCTTGCAAAAGAAACAGTTTTTCTTATTTGAAATTTGCTGTCTTTGCGAATTTGTGCATTAATGAAAAGTTTGTTCCAATTCAACTGTTTCCCGAGAAAAGAACCTAAACAATGGAACGCTGAAAAGAAAACATTCGCTACATTCTCAAATAAGCCTTTCTAAAGCTTCCTTTGAAACGCTTTTTGTGTTCTTTATATATGTGTAAACGATTTGAGCTGTAACCTACGAAAAGGTTTGCAAAGGGAACGCGGAAATGAAACACGAACTAGCTAGAATTTATATTGCTTTTAACAACTTTTTTTCTTACCTATCTTTGCAGAACTTTGACACATATAACGAGTGAAAGCTTTAATAAAGAGCAAGAAGAGAAGGAGAGAAGGAGAGAGGAGAAGAGAGAGAAAGAGAGAGAGAGAGCTAGTAACTGTACTCTCTTTACTTAACGAACGAGACAATGCACGACTCTCTGGTGTTAGCCGAACCCTAAGCGAAGAGCGTGTGAAATCCATGCACGATAACTAGTTGAATTTAATAGCTTCCCCCTCCTCAAGCCATTACGATTAACGCCACAGAGCAGCGATAAATTTCGAATAGAACGAGTTTACAATCAAGCGATAAACTTAAACGACAGATTTTTGGGCGCCATGGCAATGCTCGAGGCGCGGCCATATAGGCCATTTAAGTCCAGTGAAGAGTATCTGGAGGCCATGAAGGAGGATCTCGCTGAATGGCTGAGCACACTCTATCCTGAGCTGAGCATCAATGCGGAGAACTTTATGGATCGTCTGGATACGGGCGTTGCGCTCTGCAAGGTAAGTTCTAAATTTAACAAGAGCTTTGACATGCACTTCATGCTTTTAGTTTCAATTCACAACTGCAATCAGGCAATTTAACTGACGGTTAAACTGTTGACGAGCAACGTCAACGCTTTGCACACTTGCCAACATCGAACAGTGTTGGGAAACAAGAATTTAAATTAAATTAATAGAGTTGCCATCATTCTAAATAATTTTGACATTTAGGTGACATTTCGACTGAACTTGAATTGCTTGCCAGCTAACATGAAATTTAACAGACAGATGAGAAAACTAGCATGCGAGCATTTGATTACCCCCCTCCTCTCCATACTTCGTAGGGTGCACGCGAGTGGTAAGCAATCTTTTATGGGCGGCAGCTGTTTTGACTGTTCGACTGACGCATAAACAAAGCCAAATGTGAAAAAAGCTCTGGCACACATTTCAGACAGATGATGCAGAGTTTGGTTTTGGATTGCAGCTCCCAGGTCCGAGTCTGGGCTCGTAAAACTAAATTCACACATGCCTCTGATTAGTGGGCGCAGCAGCTGCAACTGCATCAGCATCTGCGACTATTGATGTTTGTTTGGTTAGGTGCTAAAGGCACTGACGCTGCACGGATGCATTTGGGCTGCTGCTTTTATGACCAGCCAGTCAGTCAGTACGTCAGTCAGTCAATCAGCTAGGTGTTAAAAGCACATGTGAGTCACACACTTACAGGTCAACTTGGGCAGCTGCTTTTCTAGGCAGGCGGTAACTCAGTCAGTCATTTAGTCAGTTAGCCAGTCAGTCAGGCAGCAAGTCAGTCAATCAATCAGTCAATCAGCTATGTGTTAAAAGCGGTAGTGAGTCACAGACTTACAGGTGAATTGGAGCAGCTGCTTTTCTGGGCAGGCGGTCACTCAATCAGTCATTTAGTCGGTCAGTCAATCAATCAGTCAATCTGTTAGGCGCTGGTGTTGCATGGCCTCTCGTATGTATTTAAGCTACTTCCTTTCTGTCAAGACAGTCTGTCATTTAGTAACTCAGTCAGTCCATCAATCAGCTAGTCATTCAGGCAATAAGTCAGTCAGTACATCAATCAATCAATCAGTCAATCAGTTAGGTGTTAAATGCGCTGATAAAGTCAGTCAGTCATCCAGTAAGTTAGTCAGCCAGTCAATCAGTTAAAGGCGCTGGCTATTCATGCATTTGGGCTGCTCCTCTTCTGGCCAGGCATTCGGTCAGGCAGCAAGTCAGTCAATCAGTCAGTCAGTGGGCCGCTTTTTATGGCTGTATTTATGGCATGAAGCATGCATGCACCAGTGCACTACAGCGGCACGCTATCCACAGCCCATCCGGCTTTCAGCTCAGTGTGGAGCATGTCTTGGTGGTGGCAGGAGACGGAGGTTGGGTGGGATTAGTTAGCCCAGTGTTACATCCTGACAACCCCGACCAAAACACTTTCGTCATGCATTTGTCTTAGCCTCTGGTGGGCAGGTCAAAGCTCCTTACTAGCCCACACACCATTAGCTCCCAGCTGCAAATGGAACTCCAAAGGGGTTACCTCCGTTCGTTGTGCCTGTATGTGGCACGGCCAAAGGCCCATCCACCTGGATATGCCGCTTGCCACAAATGCAAATGTGTTTTGTGAGCGCTGAAATGAAATGTTGCACTCTCTGTTTCCAGCCTGTGAAGTGGCCACAGTCAAGTTTCTGTTTCAGTTGCTCCACTTCTGCTTCTTTTAAGGTCTGGCCATTCAACCTCATCCTTAGCAGAAGCAACTGCATTTGCTTTTCCATTACCGAACCATTTAACGAGCAGCTCCGCTACTTGAAATAGCTTATGGATTTATAATAAAAGCCGTCCTTTGAGGTCTCAAACTTGGTCAAAGCTGAATGAACTATTTAGCTGTATCCTCAGTTTATCCTCAGGATAAATTCTATAGTTAATCATCATTTATTTAAGCAAACATTACGTTTATTTAGTTGGACGACATAAAGATGACTTAAAGAATTATGAGACAGTTGGTTTCTTGTCAAAATTCATGACATGGCTTAAGGTAGATCTGGATTATTGTCACATTTATTTGAACTGTAATCTTCATATTAAATACAAGCTTGCCAATATATAAAATGATAACAGTTGCTGCTAAAGTTCATGTTAAATGTCTGCTTGTAAATGTACAATATTGTTAGGCTTTAATTTTAATATTTGATCTCTCTGTTTCAAATTGAATATCAAAAATTGCTTAGAAAATGATAAATTCTGCTGGTAAAGTTCATGTTAAATAACTGCTTGCACATTTAACTGATAACTATGTCTAAGCTGCAGAGTGCCATAAAAAAGCTTATACTTTTTTATACTTTTATCTAACAAATATATATAGCTATGCATTTGTTTTTTTTGTGAATATGTCGGCTTGAGAATTTTCTAACCATGCCAGATACTAGAGATTGGTTTAATTTGTCGAAATTGCTGCATATTTTAAACAATTGTTGTGCAATTCCTTGGTAATGGGGGGGAAGTACTTCATATCTAGCTTGGCCAGCCCTCTCCCTCCCTCTCTCTCTTTCTGTCTCTCTCTCTCTCACGTTTGCTGTCTCACTCTCTTGCCTATATCTTCTTGACTGCAGCAAATTCCATTATGCCACTTTTAATTACCGATGCGTTGCCGTTGCCTGTTTTGGTTTTGGTTTCGGTTTCGGTTACGTGGCGCATGCCATAAACCTCTGCCCATTGCGACTGTGTGTCTGCCTGTGTGTGTGTGTGTGTGTGTGTGCGGTTTGTGCCATTGCCATGCTTGTTGTGATTATGGGCGCTGAGTGGCGCTGCCCGCGGCTACTGGCGCCAGCGTCTGTGCAGCACCGACAACGTCACGCTGGAGGCCAATTGCCAAGACCTCAACGCGTAGACAATTTGTCTTGACTGGGTTGTCGTCGTTGTTGCTGTTGCTGTTGTTGTTGCTGTTGTTGTTGTTTTTGTTGCCTGTCGGACCAACTGAATGCAGCAGAAAGCTGCGCTAAGGCTGAATATTCCTGCGGCAGAGAGACTCGTATCGGGAACGTTGCATCTTGTCGGCTCTCCTGCTGCGTGCGACTGTTGCGGCTGTTGCATTGTTGCCGGCTATTTCTCTAAGTAACAAGTGAGCGTGCTCTAGTCGCGACTGATCGACCGGCAGATACCCTGTAAGCAGCACTCAGCAGCATGCCCACACAACTGAGGATCCTCTGTTTGTCCAGCCCCATCATAAGAACGATGCTTATGAAATTCAACACATGTTTATCGTGTGTTACATTTATCGATTTGTCGATATTTATCGATTTAGATACCATTTTGGGATATATCGGTAATTTGATACTACAAATGTTTAATGGAAACTTTATAGCAAAATTTCGTTGTGTGTTGTATTCAACTATCCAAAACTGACATCGATATTTATTGATTTAGATAATATTTTCGGATATATCGATAACTTGATGCTAAATTTGATGCTGCAAATTTGTTGGGTAGTAAAATAGAATATCGATAACAATCGATTTCGGTAACATTCTGCGATTTATCGATAATTTTATGCTAAATATGTTTAATGAAACTTAGGTGTGAAATGAAAACAAAAAGAATATCGATATCTATCGATTTAAGTACAATTTTGCTATTGATCGATTGTTTACAACAAAAAATAGCTTAATGGTACAAAAGATGGCGTCGGAAGCTCTAATAAACTTCGGGATACGCCTTAATAACCTTGTTTTAAAACCGATATTTATCGATTTATCAAAAAGTTACATATATTTCAAGTTTCAGATACAGGGTGTCAACACACACACACACACACAAGCACACCCAGCTAGAGCTCTACACACATTTTCACCTAGAGCCTGGTCAGATATGTGTGTTTTTTTTTTGGTTCTATTTCCCCTTTTTTTCGCTTTTTGGGATTATATCAGCTGCATATGGTGATGGATATGCGCGAAGCATATAATCATAAAGTCGCTTTGATCTTCGGACGGGCCTGTCTTTAAATACACAAAATGAACTAAACTGAACTGAACTGAACTGAACTGAGCTGCATGGCATAACTATATATTTATTTATCCAGTCAGAGGCGTAGCATTTCGATTTTGGATCTCGGGAGGGGTTGGCCGCAGTGTGGGACTGCTGCCGGAAATGTCATAAGCATAAATTTAATTTTTGATAATTGTGTGTGTCGCGAAGCGTTAATGGAACTTTAATTGAAACTCACGAAGCGGCGTGCAAGTTGCAGCCGCAGATACATTTGTATCTGCATGCGTTTGGTATCTTTGTATCTTATGGATGCGCGCCTTAGTTGAATGAAAACCAAAGCAACGGGCATGTCTTCATCGCAAACAACCAAGGCGTGCGCATGTGTATTAATCATGCCCCTATATATATATATTTATTTATATGTTTATACCTATGCTGCATATATATATATATATATATATGTATATATTTATCTGTATCTGCCGCTCTTCGGGTGTTCTGTGCATTGCCAATTAGCGTACTCAGGTCGTTAGTGGCAATCATTAGCGAATTGTCTAACGATCCACGTGCAAAAGATACATATGTATGTAGATACATTTGTATCTGGCTAATTAATGACCAGATATTATTATGTGCCGCAGCTGTGCTGCAATTAACGCACAACTAACTACACACACTCGCAGATACGCAGATACAAATCTATCTAGCCACAAAGATCACAGCGATTATCATCCACAGTGCTGAGAAATTCATCAAAATGCGGAAGATTAAATACGCTCGCAGACCTCTTTCGACTTAGTATAATTATTATGTCATACAGCAAGCAGAACTTCTCAATTTTTTGTTTTTCAGCTATACACATAATAATATACTAGTAAATATACAACTAATAATGTGCCCAGCTTTGCCCGTGTCTAGTTTTTTCCTACAAATTTTAAACATTACTTTTGCGCCCATTTTCCGTTTGCATAGAATATTTGGAATAGGACTGGATTTTGCGAAACGAAATGACAAAGATCTTTCGCATGGCAACAAAAAGGCTTCGTTGAAGCGTTTTCCGCTAATATTTCACACTTGCTGGTGGAATTTTCAAAATCACGTTCTTTTGAATATATATTTAAAGACCGTCGGGCAAATGCGGGAACTTCGCCCGCTCATTTTTCGCACAGAAAGGATGGATTTGCGAAAAGTGTGAAACAGGGTCGACTTGCACACGATCAATCCGTCAATTTTCCACACTTACGGGTGGAATTTCCAGAAATCTCGTGTCTAATTCACAAAAGCTGCCTACAGCAAGAACCCGAGCCTTTCAGTTACCAGGCTAGTCAGTGCATTGATCCCCATACCAAAGTTCGCTCAACAATCAGACAAATCGAGCTGCAAGTGTATCTTAAGTTCGTTTTGGCGGAATAAGTGTTTTTTTTTCCGACTTTTTGTAAAGGGAAGGGGTTTTGTTTACTGAGTGGTGATTTTTTATGTTTGTCTTTTTTTTGCATCGGTTTGTTTTTTTTTTGTATTTTTCTGTTTTTGTTGATTAATTATTTTTTTTTTTTTTTTTTTTTAATTTGTTTTATATTTTTTTTTTTTTTTTCCCTGGTTTTTAAGTGCCATAGTTTATCTTCCATTTATTTGTTTATTTTTGTTTTGGACCCGCCGTCAACGATTTCTCGAGTCAACTAATTGAATTTGATAAAGCCGACGACTGCTTTTAATTGGCCAAACACTCGCACTGCCAATTATCGCCGATAGGAGCCTATGCCCCCATCCCCCTTCCCGTCCCCGTTCCCGTCCCTGTCGCTGCCCCTGCTACAACCTCTTTTCGATCGGTACGTACTGAATGCATTGCTTACCCAGCTCCAATTTGCCTAAAAAAGCTACTGCCCGGGGCTCAATTAAATGGTCGTTGTGATTAAGGCAAGTGCCGCGCCAGAAACGAATACGCACACGAGTCTATGGGGAAGCAGGAAAAATGTATCTAAGAAAAGCCAAGAAATTGTCTTCCAATTATGCTTTATGCTGTGTCCAAATCTCTCAATGAATTCCCATTGAAGACCAAAGCACAACGGTATTTTCCACGAATTGACGTTGTGCGTGAGCGATAGTTGTCGCTTATCGATAACGTTCAATCAGCCATAAACGTTTTACAACACTGAACAATATATTTGGTTCATCTTTGGCCAACACACAGTGCAGGATTTGTATAATAAACCAATAAATTGCCGCTGTAACATAAATAAAAATAAAAACAAATAGCTTTTCGACATTGATATTAACTGAGAATTCTTCTTTATCAGTCGCAGTTGGTTCGTGACTCGCTGCGTCCCAAAACACTTCGTGAGCCCATTCAATTTTATAGTCCAACTTGGGTCGTTGCCTCCTCAACTGAGTCCCGCTGCCGCCTGCCTGCTCATTTATTGGCTAACTCCATGCATACCAAGTGGCCAAAAGTTATTGGGAAATTTTGCAGATACATAGTACATAAATGCCGCTGAACGTCGACACGGACGTGGCACAATGCAATTTCAGTTGATCGTTGATCCCAACTATACGTATGCATATGGATATGATGCCAACTTATCTTACAACCTGCAAATCGTAGATAAATTCTATCGATCTTATATTTTAAACATGGTTCAAGTTGCCTTTTTGTCTCAGTTTTCGTACATACTCAGATTAAAAAAGATTCAGATTCCACCCGCATGTGAGAATTCTTTCACGCTTTTCGCAATATCCACGTGGAAAATGGGCAAATGTATGAATTTTCGGGTTCTAACTCGCATGATTATAAACCACTCGACACACAACTTTTGGAATGATTATATAATGATTTCCATGCTCATTTGTATTTCTCATTGTCATAGCTTAAATAGTTTAGTAAAATTGAAATTTGTAGCACTTGAAAACAACTTTTAAAATGATATTAAATAATGATATCTAGCCCATAAATTATGCCATATTTATATTGAAGGACATGTTTTGCTGAATGTTTGTTGACTTGTACATTCCGAATGTTGATTTATTCAATTTGATATATCTTGCGATCAGCTTGTAACTACAATTCGCAGTTTTGTTAAATCTATCAAGATATGCGCATAGTTATGTTCATATCTATTTTTTTTGCTGCTCTGGCACACCTTTTCCTACCGTCGGACACATATGGGTCAGTCTGGCCTTATGACAACTGTCAGCCCGAAATGTTGATTTAGTTATTGCCAAAAGCAAATCGAAATGAATCAAATTCATTAGTGCCAATTTATTGTTTGGCATTTTCGGCCAACTGATCAGATATCTATGTATGTATCTGCATCTGTGGGTACCAATCTGCAAGTGTGTGTCCAGTTGACCAACTGTTGGCCACTTGGCAACGGGCGTGCAGCTGAGCTCCATTTGGGTCCGTTGGTCAGCTGGGGGCAACGGGCCGGGAAGCAGGCGTCGGCCGAGGCGTGCCTAATCCGATTTTGACTTTATTAACGGTGCAATTTGTACGACAACAACAACAACAACAACAACAGCAACAGACGCCAGTTATTTTTTATGGCTATGCCACCCTATAAATATGCTTGCCCAGGCAAGTACACAAGACTATTGAATACACTGTAAATAGGGTAAAAAAAAAAAATCCCTGCGCATGTGTTATTAAATTAAGTGCTCGACAATTTCATAGTCACCTTAGTTTCCCCCATCCATGAATACAGTTTGCAGTTTGTTTAGTTTTGCGTTTTGTCCGCCTGACAAAGTGCTTTGCAAATGCATCTCTGCTTCTTTTTGTAGCGCACTATGTAATACCCGGAATACATAGGAAAGCAACCGATTAGCTTAATATATTATTCCAATCAAGCTGATTGTAGACACACTTTAGACATTCCTTCTGTTAACTATAGCTGCAGTTTATTTAGCTTTGTGATTTATCCGACTGACAAAGTGCATTGCATTGCAATTGCTTATGAACCCAGAGGAAAGTAACTGATTAGTTTGATATATTGATTTAATCTAGCTAATACCTGATACTTGATACTTACTTCATGCATTCCTTTTGTTAGCTCACCCATCCTTTGGTGCAGTTGGTTCAGCTCAGCGATTAAACCGCCTGGCAAAGTGCATTGCAATGCAATTTTATTATTTATTGCTGTCAATGCAACAATAACAACAACAGCAACATAAAAACAAGTCCCCTCGCAAATTGTATGCTAATCGCTCGACCCAGAGCAGCGGGCGGCCCAACTCGATTGGCCAGTTGGCCGTTGTTGCGGCAGCTGCCCGTGTGTCCAGAGAGCGCCAGATCTGTGCATGGCAAGGCGCTGCGGCCGGTGGCCTGGTGGCCCGATGCCAGGTCGGTTACTTTATGATTGTTTTCCGTTGTCTGATTTATGGAGTGTTGCTGACTAATTTGAACTCTGGCGTGTTAAAGTTCTTGTAAGTGGCCGCCACTGTGCGCGCCACAATTGAAAATTCGCCTTTGTTCAACGTTGGCCATTGTTATTGAACTGGCCGCGTTTTGTGGCATGTGCCGCAGCTAAGATCAAGATCGTTTCAGGCAAGTTGTCAAGCTGTGCATATATATACATACATACCTACGCATATGTACATGCACGTTTATAAATACTTTTAACCCCCACCCAACCCCTAGGCGCACACAAATGTCTCCATTAACGGTCATTCGTCTTACAGATTGCGCTCTATATTTGTCGCAAGTCCAAAATAGAAACCACATGGGCGACGGAGGCCGGGGGCCGGGTTTCTAGGGTGGGCAAAGGTTAAAGAGCATTTGCTGCTGCTACCCCCCACCAACTGCCCCTTATAAAAGGGGTGCCGATGCTTTTTGGCATGTGATGTTTTGAGCAGAAGGAAGCGTTTCCGACTCCTTTAGGTATACATATGTGCATATATGTCATGTCCGCCGATGCTACAAGAGAAGAAAACTTAAAATTGGAATTATGTATTCTTCTATAACGTACGCTTGGTAGACCCTTACACATGCACTATATTGATAATTGGTAAGCCTCGAAAACTTCATAAAGATCGGAACATAAGCACCGAAAGAGTTTGTGACTAAGCGAAGCAGAGGCTCGGCAATGGCAATGTGCAGGGTATCTGTCAGTCGGGCACTTCCTACCACTTACTTGTTATTGCTGCCACTGCTCATGCGTCACGTTGCAGTTGCAGTTGTCGTGCCGTCTCAATGGCGACAATCATGTGGCGGCCGCCCCACAAAAAAGGAAGTCCAAATTGTTGCGAGTCGCCTACGAAATGCGCCAATTGTTGTTGCCGATGATTCATTTTTTATTTATTTTTGTGTTGTGTGTGTGTGTTTTTTTTTTTTTAGGCCAATTAACGTGCAAGTGCAAGCCAAGTTTTGCGTCTATTATGTGACAATTATGCTTCTTTAGCCTTATTTGCAAATTTAATCACACAATACGCAGCGCAGCGCGCTTTGTTTTGGATTTCATGATTGCGCTCAGCAGGGGGTCACATTGTTGCCAGTGTGTGCACGCTTTGCGACAGTTACATGCCAATCTGAGTCGGCTCTTTGTGTGTGAGTGTGCGTGTATGCGTGCGTGCGTGTGCGTGTAATTCCGGCAAATTACGCTAGACAGGGTCACAGTAGTTGTAATGCCGGGCAGTGTGTGCACACATTAAGCAGCTTTCACTAGCAAAAAATTCATGCAATTTATATATGTACAAGACGGTTGTTTGTATTGTCGCTGTGTGTGCGTGTGTGTGTGTGTGTGCGATGAGTGTGCACAGTTTTTGCCTTTGAAATTCCGCAAATAGCCTTTCCAACTGACTCCGCTACAGGCCCGACTTCAAAGCAAGGCCGGCGCACATTTCCCACGCATTTGGATGCGTCTCGTTGATGGACTGCCGCCGTTTTGGACTGCGATTGCGACGCCTGCACGTAGCCGGACGATGTCACCAACTTAAAGCGCAAAAAAAAAAACATTGAAAACGCGTCCAAGTCCAAAGCGGCGACCTTTTGTGTGTGTAGCTGGGGCCAATATCAGTCACAATAAACAACAGTTTTGCATGGCATAAATATTGTGAATTGAAAAGCCAAATATGAAAAGCGCGCACTGTTTAATCTAAGCCAGCTAAGCGCGCGCGTATGTGTGTGAGTGTGTGTGTGTGTGTGTGTGTGTGTGTGGGTTGCAATTGTCGTGTCAACGTTTACAAAAGAGTTCGCGTCACGTTTGTTTAATAAAATTAATATTTACATATGCTCGTATTTACCTGGCAAGCATTGAAATGCTTTTGCGCTCTGTGCCCAAAACTGGACAAATAGCCAAATAGACATGGCCTGGCAATTGGCACGACTCTCTGCCCTCTACCCTCCCCCGCACAGAGATTGCCAGATCGCACAAAGATTATATACCAGACGCACATTTAGCTGTCGCCAGTGTTTACCTATTTGGGAGCGTTTTGTCATATTTCTGTTAAAGTTGCCAATTATTTTAACATGCTGTTTAAGTTAATTGCATTTGCTCAAATTGCTTATTAGTCAGTCGGGCTGTCATAATTTACCAGGAAGTATATATCCAACTGTTAAATGCTTGTTAAGTTTGTATATGCCAATAAAGATCGTGGTAGCTGCAATTGCAAGCTGTACAGATAATTAAACGGGCAAATCTAACAGCAGGCCAGCTAACATGCACTTTACCAGGCACATGCTAAAACTGCCGCAGTCGGATTGTCATCAAATACCAGGGCAGTTTATCCATATGCCTCGACGCTTATCACAAGAATCTAACGCTATGATATCAAAGGGCGCTCAGGCTACAGGCCAGCTAACATGCACTTTACCAGGCACATGCTAAAACCTGCTGCTAATATGTTAATTTGTAACAGGAAGCACGCAGCAAATCAAGTAAATTGTCAACGGAATTGAAGCTACCGCTCATGGGGCTTATAGACCGTTTGTTAGCGTTTATGGTCTCATCCGTTTCATGCCATTTCGTTTCGTTCCCAAGGCGCGCATTCTTGTTTCGTTTTTGTTGATTTGTTTTTGTTGTTGTTGTTATTTTTGGGCATTTGCGAGCACATTTGTAACTGTCTCGGGGGGCGAGTCGTTCGGTGCGCGCTCTCACTGTCTATCTAATTTTGGGCCGAGTCTAAATTCAAGTTTATAACTAAATATGCGCCCGGCAGGTCCATTGGACCACATTCGACGGAGGGCGGGGTAGGGTGTCGCTCTGGAAGCCAACCGACACGGGGCGATTGGCCTCGATTGCGTTCGCGTTTGCGTTTGCGTTTGCCACATTTTTTAACAACTTCACCCACATTCAAAATTCGTTTTGGCTTTTCAGAAAGAAGAGGAAAACAAAAAACCAGTTCAGTGTGGTTTAGTTAAGTTTTGTTTTGGCAGCGGCTTTGTCTTGTTAGTAAAGTATAGCATGCTATGGTATATAGTATAGATAGATCTATTTGGCCAAGTTGCCAGCAAGCTGCTTAAAGTTACGTCTATCCAGAAGCTACAAGCAGCTATATATGTTATATATTCTACACAAGTCAATTCCTCACATTGAAGAAATACAAAGAATGTCTATACCTTGAAAGACATAAGGCTTAAGGGGAAGATATATTGAGAAGAAAATGAAAAAACTTTTCCATACCAAAACTAACTTTTCCAACGATTCTTTCTATGGCGTTTTATGATATCGTTATGCGATGTTTATAATACTTAGTTTAGTTAAGATATTAAGTTAAGATATATTTATTAACAAATTGAAGCTAAATCTTTTTTATTTAATGCTCGATTTGAGTACATTCTTTTCTTAAGAGTTCCAGCTGTTTATTTCCCTCAGTTCTTTGAAATTAGAATTTCGCTTTCACTTTATGAACTCGCAAATGTTTCTGCTGCATAATAAATTCTTGACGATCTCCTCTCCCCCCTCCCTTCGAATGCTGCAGGCATTTCTTGAATGGAAGTATTTCCTGATCTGTGACAAATTGTGTCATAGATCTTTGATCTGGCTCTGGCTCTGGCTCTGGCTGCAGTCAGTTCCCACAAGCTGCCACCTCGTATCAATTACCAATTGCATATCTGCAGTTATATTAGCTATGCCCACACACACACACACACACACATACACATTTGCTGACTATCGATCAGTGATCTCATCTCATCGATCTTTTGGCCATGGTCGTTTCCCACACCTGAGCGAGCGGACGGAAGGGCGGACGGGGCGGACGGGGCCAACAAACTTTGGCAAACAAAACGCCTTCTATGGCATTATGGAAATACCGTTAGCGTTTGGCCAAAAAACAAGAAGAGGAGATGAAAGGAACGAGAGAAGAAAAAAAGAAAAAAAAACAGCCCAATCAAATTCATAAGTTTCTGTGGCCAAGATCAAAAGCGGGGCCCCCGAGCAGGTGACCGACGTAACCAATACACAGACATTTAGCAGCAACTGTTGCTGCTGTTGCTGTTGTTGTTGTTGCTGTTGTTGTTGTTGTTGTTGCAACAATCATTTGGCAGCGATCTATCATTGCCAAACTGGCCAAAAGAGAGACACACACAACACGCGGCTTGGCCAGCTAGTTAGCTACGAGGAAGTTGTTGTCCATGAGAACCTTGAACTCCCAAGAAAGAAAACATTAAAAAGCGCTCGCCAATATCCGACTAGAAGATACCCTAAGCCCAGCTGTCTGTAGTTTGACTTTTAACTATGAGTTTTTTTGCCATTGGAGAATTGGAGGAAGATATCCAAAAAGTGCTATCTGCATACGAGAATCTACAAGCCAAATTTGGTGCATCTTCGAGCTATGTGCTATAATCGATATTTATCGATAACAAGAATGTGATGGAAGATATCGAGAACAAGCTCTCTCTCTCTCTCTCTCTCTCTCTGCATAAGGCATGTTTCGAGCTTCTGTTTCCAGACATGATCAAGAATATATATGCCTTATGTGCTCGGCGATGCTGCCTTTTTGCATCACACCCCCACACAAACAGTTTCAATGGATTACAGGGTATCTTAAACAGACAATAACAAATAAACACAGTTATTGTTGTTGTTGTTGTTGTTGCTGTCGACACGGCCTTTGAAATATGATTTTGAATGGAACAGCGTGGACAGTTTTTTTTTCTTCTCTTGATTTTGTGATTTTGATTGAGTTGAAAACAGCAAAAAACAAAAGACAAAATAAAACCCGAAACAAATCTCGTGCCTTGCTGGCCGTGCTGGGTGTTAGAGCTGCGGCCAATGGCGGCTATCTGAATAAAATCGGTGGCAAGTCCACTTCACTCCATTAGACTCAGCTCTTTGAGCCGCCCCCCCCCCCCTCCCGCTGCCCCGCCCACTCGACAGCCGCCCTGTCCGCGACAGCCAACACAATGCGAAATAAGTTTTTTTTTTTTTTGACAGCAAATCCGCTTAGGCGTCGGCCAAGTCAGCAGCCCACACACACACACTCACACACACACACTCACACACACACATGTGATTAGTATGTGTGTGGGTGTGTGTAGTCGCTTATACCTTGCAGCTGCGTGTGGCATGTGCAGGGTATGCTGAGCTAATTGCTTGAGTCGCTCTACTTCTGATACCCTTTACAAGGGGTAAACTTTGATCTTGTCAAGATATATATATATATATACATGATCTTTCTAAATCGTGTAAAAACAGATAGAAACTTCTACAAGAAAACACGCCTATTAAAATTTGGAATAACCTTAAACTAGCATAGAAGCAATTGGTCCAAGAAGATCACGTATTGTCCATATCGTGGCAATATATGTTCTAGTATCCAATAAACCAAAATCTGTTGAGCTTTAATACATATAAAATAAAAGTTTAAGTTTAAGAAATTGAACGAAATATTTACCTCCAGGAACAATTGGCATAAGTATTGTCTAGATCATGAAACTATATGTTCTAGTATCTAGAGTAGAAATCTGTTGAAAGCGTAGCTTTAATATATAAAACAAAAGTTGAATTCTTTAATATATATCATCCAAATTGGGTATATTAAAAGTTTGAACATCTTTTTAAATCATTCACAATGTTAAACTTTTGGAACAATTGGTTCAATAAGTAAGGCCTATTTGTTAAAAACGTAATAACATTAACATATTTAACATTGTTTTCTTTCGCAAGATCTTGTGTACTATATACTATATATATATACTATATGCATATACTTTTATGCTGTACTGTATTTATACACTGTAAATTGTCCAAGTCAAAGTCAAAGTCCTGCGTACATGGAGCCTAGGGTATCTGGGCTTCGACAGCACATAAAAAAAATGCTTTTTTCTATATATTTAATATAAATCTCATTGTTCGTATTTTTTATTTTTTTCCATTTTGCAATGTCATTTTGTATTACTTTTTTTTTGCAGCTCGCTTTAATTTTGTTTGATTTAATTTGGGTTTTTTTCGCGGAAGCAAAAAGCTGTTACGAGCATTACGGCTACAAATACCTATCTATATATATATATATATATATACTTGTTCGCTTATGGGCCAGACTTTGCTTTGCAATCGCCTTTTGGCTAATGTTATTAACGTCATATTGACACACATTCGGGTCGGGCAGAAGCAGAAGCAGATACGGTGCAAAAATCTAAGCTAATTACGTGACAGATACTCACGCCCCCCCTTTCCCATCCATCCTACCCCTCAGTCTATGTGGCATATGCTACAAGCCGCAACCCATCGTTGCAGACGCCCCGCCCCGCCCCGCCCTGCTGCACCCCGCCCAAGCGGCGCGTGTTGCAACATCTTTTGCGCTTCCATAACGGCTTTCGCTCTCTTTCATTTATTATTCTTCTCTGTTTTTTTTTTTTTTTTTACCTGTATACACACATCGGCCGCATGTCACGTACTTGCGCTTTGTTGCATGCAACTTGCAGCTGCAGCATCGACTTGGCCCACATTGCGTCCACTTGCGGCAGCTCTGCCAGTGTTGGCAAAGTCACGTTAATATGCGCATCGACACCTGACACCCGCGCCCAACCCCCCCAACCTCCCCGAGCCCACGGGGCCTCTGACCCATGCCAAGTGCCACGACTTTATTTCAACTTTAAACCAAGGCGAACAAAAATATTGCCGAGCAAAGCCAAAGCTCCATTTCGAGAACAAATTTCACCCTATTGGAGACAAGAGACGAGATAAAAGAGTTCGATTCGATACGGTTCGCAAGATATGCGGGAAGGGGATTAGTGTTAGCTCGAAAGTATCGAGTCAGGCAAGAAAACTCTTCACTTTTCAAACTACTTTTCTTATAGAACTAGATGATATAGTTAGATATTATAGCATCTAGCACCTAGCCTCTAGTATCTAGCATCTAGCATGTAGCATCCTATAAACTGTATACTATACTATAGTATATATACTATATACATATACTGTCGTGTATATACTATATACTATACTATAGTGTTTATACTATATACTATATACTATATACTATATACTATATACTATATACTATATACTATATACTATATACTATTTACTATATACTATATACTATATACTAAATGCTATATACTATATACTATATACTATATACTATATACTATATACTGTATACTATATACTATATACTATATACTATATACTATATAGTATATACTATATACTATATGCTATTTCGACTGAAATGGAAAATCAAAATCTGTAATTCTTTGAAAATTAACTATATATTCGAACTAAAAGTTATATACAAAGTAATATATACAATAAATATAAAATAATTTCAAAGTTAAATTAATAACAATTGAAAATTTAAAAACATGAATAAATAAATACATTAATATATTACATTATTAGCTCATTCGCTCATTTTTGGCAGTTTTACGTTTAAACTTATTTACATGCATCCGAGAACTCGGCTTTGGATTAGGATTTTAGTCCTGGGGGTAGCATCGGAGAGGCCCGTACTCAATGGCTAATCTCCGAGTCGGACTGATCTTCCAGAGCATCGCAGACTTCACTTACTTCGGGCTGATTGTGAAGCCTCGTGGAATGACGCACTGACACTTGGTCTTTATCTTGGACTTTATCTTCCGCAGTCTCTTCCTTATGCGACTTGGGAAGCTCTGGCTGTTGCCTCTGCGCCTCCAGCTCTGCCTGTCGCTCCGTCCCATCCAGCTCCTACTCGATTATGTCTATGTTCATATTCCCGCTTGGTTGGAACGTTGATGGAGTCTGTTGGGCAAAGCTTGAGCCAAAACTGGCCAATATGCTTTAGCTGCCATACATACTCACCACTTGGTCGCTCACATCTGCCGAGACAATGCCCGAGTCGGCAGGTAATGGCTGCTCCGACCTGTTGCTGGAGTCATCTGCTGCTGGACGCTGCGGCCGTTCGTCCAGGCGAGTGCTCTCCAGGAAACTGAGTCCAGTCGGCGTCTGATCGAAGCGCGAGCTATCTAAAAAGCCAGATTCATGCAAATCAATGTCCTGCGGCTCGTTTGTGGCGGCTAGCTGCAGAGCCTCCGGCTGAATTGGCTGCACATTCTGATCATCGCAGTCCGTTGTCGACACCTCCAAGTCCATGTCCGAGGAGCCGTCCGGCACAGTTGCATCAAGTGCCTCAGCAATCGTCGCCAGCTTTTCGCGTATTCCAGCCAACTCCTCGTGCAACCTATGCGCCTCCCTGCTGGTGCACGGCTCCTCCAGACGCCCGTGTATCGTCAACATGCGTATCCGTAGCTGATGCTGGGCCAGCCGCAGGTCGGATTTGACATTGGTCACGCTAGTGAGGGTGCTGGCCAAGGTCATATTATTGGGCATATTATCATGGGGTGTGCGGGGACTTGGGTGAGTCGGTGGCTCCTCGCAGCGACGCTTCTCGGGCATCGCGGAGCTGTGTTCGATGGGCTTGAAGTCGAATGGGGAATCTGTTGCTGCCGCAATGTTCGACGACAGGCGACGCTTGACGACCTTGCGTCCCAGCTCCTCCGACACTGCCACGGATACCGACGGCGACCGTTGATCCGGACGTGTGCTGCCAAAGAAGCCGGTCCCATTCCTGGTCATCCTGCGCTCCATGGCAGTTGCCTTTTCGCGGCTAATGTTGCGTAACATGTTGTCCAGTGCGGCGTTTAGTAGCGATCTGGAACGAATGGGGGCCAGCACTTCCGGCTCCACATCCATGTCGGAAGACTCCTCCGAATCTGGCTGAATATTGATGAGCTCCCGCCGAATCTGGATCATTTCGAGGCGCAGCCTGTTCGCTGCCTCGCTGCTGCACGGCTCCTCGAGGTTTCGCTGTAGTTTCAACAAACGCGCCTCCAGGAAACTCTGCATGTCCATCAGCGACGTGCTCCCATGGATCTGCGCTGCCTGGGCATTGGCCTCGGCTTGAACCTGAAATTTGGTCCGTGGCAAAACCGGCAGCAACTGCTGCACCCGGGCATCGTTGGTGTTGTAGGAGAACAGCTTCGGATCCCTGACACCGGCGGGAGGAATATTGCTGAACGTTCCTCCTTGATAGTCGCCCATATTCGCAATGGGATTGAACGGCGTGTCCGGACCTTCGTCTCCGCCATCCTCTTTGGTCGAGACGTTCCCGCTGAGCTCCTCGGCAATAGTTTCGTCCGCGGATGAGTCGGAGGACGTTGGCGTTGCCCTAATCGGTTTACTTCTTGAAATATCAAGGAACCGAGCTGAACTGTCCGGCTTCTTATCACACTCATCCGTTGGTTCAGACTTCACTTCGACCGATTCGACCGCTGACTTAGCCTTGAGGACGCGGCTCACGAAGGCGTGATTCCCATTGCTGACAGAACTCTCGTCGGCGACATTCCATTGCTCCACCTTAATGACCCTGCTCGTCCGCTCGCCCAGCTCGTCCGACTCGGAAGACATATCCGAGATGTTCATGTTATTAATGGGGCGTTCGAACATTATCGACTCTGCCATATCCGAGTCCTCGTCCTCGTCCTCGTACAGCTCGTTATTCCTGGCCGACTGCAGATGGCGGAACGCTACGGCGCTGCTCTCGACATCGTCAATGATCGCGAGCATGTTGCGCCGATTGAAGAACTGCTGCCTGGAACGAAAGGGAATGTCCGGCAACAGCGTGTTCGACGTGGAATCCATATGGTAGGTGAACAGCTTATAGTTGCCCTTGAAGTCAACAGCATTCGGATCTGTCGCATCCACCAGCTGTATGCCCCGCCACAAGGGATGCACTGCATAATCCGTACTATTTACGGCCGGTTCACAGACTGGCTTATATTGCATTTCCTTACGGCTGAAGCGCTCCTCGTCGGACATTACCGTAAATGGTTTTGGTTGCATCACATAATTGAAAGGAGTATTTGCTGGATGCCTGTCGCTTTTGTCGGACTCACGACGTCCTCCCGCCGATGACCGACTTTCGGCCAGGTCTTCCTTCTCTGGAAGCAAACGCCCGGCACGCTCACGTTTGCTGCAGACCCGGGCACAATGTGTTAGGAAAACGGTCGCATTCAAATGCACCGTGCGGGAGAGCACATGGGCGGCCGGCAGCTGGATGCAATGGCGCATAAAGAAGTCCATATATTGGCCAATCGGCAGATGGGGTTGACGCACAATGGCCTCCCCGTCCTGGGAGGCCGCAACGATGGCAGCTAGCAAAGCGGCCATGGTCGGATTTGTGTAGAAGGCGCGAATCGCTCGGGCTGCGCGGGACAGTGTCTGAGGCTCGACCAATTGATTATTATTCCGCTCATTGGCACTAGCCCTGAATGGATTCATATTGAGGCAGCGGCTACCTCCGACAAATTATTAATATACAAATTGCAATGAATTTCCAAAGGAACATTCTCTCACTTACTTTTGATTCGAGTTTGCGAATGGTTTGATTCAAATTGGAAGGATAATTTTTGCCAGTTACGATGTGAGCTTGCAAAGGGTTTTAATTCAAAAGGCAGGATATGGCTGCCGGCTATGACGTTGTCAAAAGTGTCCAAGGCACATCCGGTCAAATCCGCATCAAATTACGCGTTGCCCAACACTGTTTGCATCAATTACCACCAGAGCTTTGGCTTTCGAGAGCCTGCCAATTGGCACTTGCATATGCCCTGGCTCGACTCATACTGATCGGCATCTTGTAATAGACTTCGTATAACTTTTGCCGTTCCCTCTGTAAAATTCGGATCGAAAATGTTGCAGAGGAGATTTTGGTCAACACGCTCGGCGGAAGTTGTCCGTCCACATTGCCTCGCACGGCCCGGAAATGCTAGCCATAAATGAACTCATCTCTAGCCAAGGCAAAGCTGTATATCCAATGGCGTCGTTATTCAACACTTAACTGGCGACGTTTGAGTTAATTGAGGCTTTAGCTAGCCTACTTGAGAACTTTACACAATTAACCGGCACTTGCAACGATAAGTGTGAGCTTAACATAATCCGGAATCCGGAAGTACGAGCGATTGTGTTGCATGCGCCTTCAAGACTTTCTCAACACTGATATCGATAGGTGCAATAGTCAAGCTCGGCTCATCTCTACTTAGCGCATAGGTCCATATCAAAAAGCGCCATTGCTCAACACTGTTCAGTCGAAAGCCTTGGCAAGTGCATCCTTTATATCCCTCCTTTATACTTAATCAAAGTAACACAACAAAAGTTGGCATATTGTTAGTTAGCTGTCTGAAGTGTTGCCCAGCACTAATATCAATTGGTACTCATATCACGTGAGCCTGGAAGGCTCTGCAAGTGCTCGCACCTTAGAAATTTGCCCAACACTAATATCTAGCCGCGAATGGTCTGGGCTTTCTGCGCTTAGGGCCAACTGGAGTGGAACCGAGCAGCGCATGCAACTCCATTAAATGCATAGTTGCATATCGAGTGCCATCGTTGTTCAACACTGGCTTAATCAAAACAAATCACAGAAACTTTGGCACGTGCCGCGCAGCATGAGAGATTGTGTGATGTCATAATAACAATTTCGAAAGTGAAAATCTGATGATGCAGCTTAGCTTAGAGGCAACAGCAACAGCAACAACAAGTGAAGCCGCAACGAGGCACGTTTAACGTCAAGGCACATGCACCACACACAGCTTCGTTTTCGATTTGAATTTGAGTTTGAATTATGGTCTCGGTTCTAGCCGAAGCTGCGATGCGCTGCCAAAAAGCCAAAGGCTGACTCAGCTCAATATTATTGTATTATTGTCTAGAGGCAATAAAGTGTGATTTGGCGTGCACAAGGCCGAATGCCCAAACGTGGGTAGAGCAGCGCGAAGATGCAGACCTATTTAACGCCTCGGGCCAAAAATGCATCGTGGGCGTCTTTTGTCTGTGTCTGGCTCGAGCTTGCCTTGATAACAGCTGCTGCCGCTGCTGCAGACACGACTTCTTAATGCTCTAACATCGTGTCAGTGATGCCACCTGGTCAAGATATCGAATGTAAAGTGCTGCCAATTTATTCCAAGTTGCCAGAGGTGCCATGTATGCCAAAATGTATTCACATTTAAAGGTAAATATATAATTGCTCATGCTCGATGCATTCCATTTAATGACAATGGGCAAATTTTAACAATGCCACGCCCACCCGCGGCATTTATCATCTGACGTCAGACGTCAGCAGCCGGCGATGATGCCCTTGTTTGGGCTTAGGGTATACTACGAAACGGTGAAACAATAAACACCAAATAAAGCACTTTGAATGCAGTTTGTGGAGATAGCCATAAAAAAAAAGGGGGAAAAAAATAAATAATAAGCGACACGAGAGAGGGAAATATTGAAATTGTTTAAATATTAAATTATTACAAAAATGTGCATAAATGAATATGGAATGATCTATGCAAATGCAAATGGAAATGGAAATGGAAATGCATGACACGTCGTTCCCATTTGTTGCATGTTGTTGCCTTTCGTCGTGCCAAGCAGCGCCTTCAAATCGAATCCGAATTGGCTTCGATTGGAACGGAACGAAACGGCTCGGATCGGATCGGATCGGATCGCATAACATTAAATGAGCGACGCGCGCCAATCTTGATGACATAACCTCAAAAAGCGTTGTCAGCTTTTTTGCTAACGGGCCGCATGCGGGGGCGTCCAACGAGAAGGCGACAAGTGTGACAGTGTTGAAAAACAGCTTGATCAGCTTTAGGCCAGCAAATGGATTTAAAGTGTTTACAAATTGTTAATGGATGAATGTTACGATTGGGCGAACCTAATAGCTGGTGGGAATTATGGATCGAAATTTAAGTTACATTATTCCCTTATAATTCCCAACTAGTTATAGCTCGATGATCGCAGTGATCTACATTGTTGCCGAGTGGCAAATATGTGAAGTATGTGTGCCACATATTCAGCTAGGCCCGCCCATTCACAAATTATGTATGTGCTGGCCAAATGACTGATGAGTGACGAGTGTTTGCAATTCGAAATTCGAATAGTGAGCTGTGCCCCAAACTGAGTCTTTCTGAGATCTTTCTTTTATTCGACGGAGAGTGGGAGGGGGGGGAGGTAGGGACTGTGTGTTAATTAATTATGCATAACATTGCGGCGCCATCATTCGAATGATGCCAGCTCCTGTGCCCTGGCCTGGTTGCCGTTTGTCAGTCCAACTGACGCGTGGACCCCGCTCTAGCGCGGGAAGGGGCGGGCTTGTAGAGGGGGTCGGGGGGAGCCGGTGCAGCTGCCCCGTTGGCGGTCTGCTCAGTTGCCGTCAGCCTAAAAATGCCGCGCTAAATTCTTGAGACGCTTTAAAAATAAACTTTTTCTAGATATTTGTCGCGCTTTAAAATAAGCCAAAATATTTTTGACTTTCACTTGCGATGCGTCTCGGCGCGTTTGTTGTTGTTGCTATTGTTGCTATTGTTGCTATTGTTGTTGTTGTTGTTGTTGTCGCTTTTGTGTCTAATTTATTGTTGTTGCGCTCTTTAATTTGTTTTCAGCACGCAAATTATGTGCGGCAAGCGGCAGAGGACTATTTGGCCCGGCGACAGGCGCGCAACAAATCAATGACACGCTCAATGACTTCCGGATTGGCCGGACCGATACTCGCCCTGGGCAATGTGCATTATCTGCCCGCGGCCAAGAGCGGCACCTTCTTTGCCCGCGACAATGTCTCCAACTTTATAACCTGGTGCAGGTGAGTCTTAACCCAACTAGAACATACAAATCACAGCTAGTTCTACATAGAATCAGAATCTTTCACATACTTAGCATACTTGGTTAAAAATTCACAACTGCTTCTAGCGCACATGTCGACTCATAAGTTCACAATGATCGTAAGACTTGTTTACGATCAATATAATTCTCAACTAGTTCTAGCCGGCAAATCTTGTCATTAGTCTCGATATAAAAGAACACCTTACTGGCGTATCTTAAATATGAAATCAATAAAAAGATCATTTCAAGATCTTCAAGGGATCAATTATTCATCAGCTTATTTCATCTGTGACAGATCACTCTATCGATATCACTCTATCGATATCGATCTATCGATATCGATTGTGAGAAATGATAAAAATGTTAGGATATGGCATTCAGTTTCTCAGCTATCTTCAATTGAAATTACTTGATCAACTTATTGTTGATTGTAAAAGAATATATGTATGTAGTTTTTAAAGATCAATATAGTTTAGAGATATCTTTTATAGTAACGTGAAGCCTTAGGGCTATTTTCACACCTTTTTTTGTAAAACATGAAGATTAAAGTTAGCCATGATCCTCAATTTGAGTTCTCTGCGAGTCCTACAGAGAATAATGGCTGATTCGAGACTTTTTTTTGGCATAGCTTCTAGATTCGACAATTCAAAGGATTTTCAAGATTTTGATGATCCTTAATTTAAGATCGCTGAGCAATTGCTAAACGTTGTTATGCTTTAACAAGAATCTAAGTATTATCAAATAAGACAAAGAAAAAACCTGATCAGTGATCAGTGATCAGTGATCGCTGATTGTTGATTGACAGTTAAACAACGGTTAAATAACGGCTGACACACGCACTCTTCAAACGATTTGTCATTTGCAGAAAGAGCCTTAAAATCATCGAGTGCCTATTGTTCGAAACGGACGATCTGATCATGCGCAAGAATGAGAAGCATGTGATCCTCTGCCTGCTGGAGGTGGCCAGGCGTGGCGCAAAGTTTGGTAAGTGCAACAGCATGATGTTTTCGATTAACCCAACTGATCGATATGTGTGCACGTTTATCGATAGGCATGCTGGCGCCGATGCTCGTCCAAATGGAGCGACAAATCGATCGCGAAATCGCGGCCGATAACAAAGCCAACGGCGTCGGCTGCGGCTGCGGCTGCGGCGTCAGCGTCGGCTGCTGCTGCGGCACACAGACGAACAAGGGCTGCTCGGAGAGCGGCACCCAAACGGAGACGCCGCCGATCGGCTCAGAGTGTGCCGCCATCGAGACGGATCTCTATGACAGCGACACCGAGAACGAGGATGAGCACGACAAGGATCCGATGCTGATGTACGGGCCACAGCCGCAGATCATAACGAACGATCTGAAGAGTCTCGACGAGATGGTAAGTATGTGGACGGATTAAGCCTCCGGCTCCAGCCAAAGCCTGCCCAGCTCGCGGCCCTAATTGCGATTGCTGTTGATGTCATTTTCCTGCTGCTGCTGTTTAGGTTTTCTTGACGTGGCGCTGTGTTTTCTCTTTTATTTATATTTGTTTCGTTTTTCTTCTTTTTTTTTTTTTTTGTGGCAGCGGACCTCACGACTTTTTGTTATTGTTGTCGTTGTTGGTTGTTGTAGCTACTTTTCTCATGTCCATTTTTAGCCACGGCTGAGTTTTCCAGTTTCAAACTTGGGCAAAACAAATCAAAAGCAAACAACAGCAACAACAACAACAACAACAGCAGAGACAAAGTTTGCAAGTCGAGTCGAAAAACAAATGCAATGGATAATTGCTCAGACGATTTTGTGTCGACTTTTGCCTAAAAACGGATATGTATTACCTATCCAAAAATAATCTACTTGCATTAAGTCGTGATCTTTGTTTACCGAGAGCAATGCATGAGCTTCAACTGTTCAATTTGTTTCTTAATATTATTGGTGAGAGTCTCTCGAACATGTTTATCGAATTGAGATGTTTAAACAATTATTGCACCAATCAGCAAAGCCATCAATTGTGAGCAAAGGTAAAAGTTATCGATAAAATATCGATGACTTTCGGATTGTGCCATAGAAAAATATATCGTAAGATAGATCAATTCTTGTGTCCAAAGAAACGAGTTCTCATAATCGAAATTTATCGATTGTTAAGATAAGTAAGAGTTATCGAAAAAATATCGATGACTATCGGATTGTGCCATAGAAAAATATATATAGTAAGATAG
Organism: Drosophila ezoana; assembly: GCA_035045725.1. Classification (NCBI taxonomy): domain Eukaryota; kingdom Metazoa; phylum Arthropoda; class Insecta; order Diptera; family Drosophilidae; genus Drosophila; species Drosophila ezoana. Next base: position 6,482,996 of record JAWNOU010000058.1, read on the forward strand.
ATCAATTCTTGTGTCCAAAGAAACCAGTTCTCATAATCGAAATTGATCGATTGTTAGGAGAGTTATCGAATACTTTCAAGCTGTGCTTGTAGCAAATTAGAAAAAAATGTTGATTTAATTCACCCAAACGACATTAATCGATTACGATAAAGTTGGAGCTATCTAATATATAAAAAGATAAACATAATACACATTCCAAATTTGTAGTCTCTAGATTAGTTGCTTTCTGAAAGATCAGCTAAATATGTTTCCTGTGCCCCAATCACCAAAATCTTCTATTATCGAAGCCATTTTAGTGCACTTATCGATATTGACGCGCCTATCGATCAATCGACTTATCGTTAGCGCTGGCAAACATGTCAAGTATTTGGCAAACAATTGCTGATTGGCGATTGGCAACGCTTATGTCACGGGCAGCCTCAACATATTGTTAATTAATTTGACAAGATGTTCGAGGCGTTTCATTCCCGCCCGTTCCGTTCCGTTCGGATTCGCATCGTTTCGCTGCGATTGCTGCCCGCTGGCGCCAGATGTGCCAACAACAATTACAACAATCGCAATTGTCAATGGTAATTGCAAGTGTGACTGCGAGCAACATGCGACGACAGCAACATGCAGCAGCAACAACATACATATAACAAAGAGCGGACAATGGACAGCGAGCGCCCAAGGATTGAGGAGCAGTCGGCCAGGCAAATCGGAAAACTAATGAAAAGCCATGCAAACATTTCCTCACGCCGCCAGCAACATTGACAACGAAGCGCGGCTTACGATAGACAGCTGCTGCTCGATGGATGGATGGATAAATCGTTGCGCATTTATTGGACGCAACATGGACATGAACGTGCCATGGCGCTTTGCTGGCTAACACGCAGCGCCACATGCTGCCCAAAACATTGTCAGGCAACAGCAGCAGCAACAGCAGCAGCAGCAACAACAATGCCAACAAAGTGGCGCGGCGGGCGGACCGAGTCGCCCAGTCGCCTGGTCGGATCTTGGCCCGGCTCTTTGGCTGCGCGATCACTCAGTCAGCCAATCAATTTGTTTGCAGCAGCAGCAGCAGCGGCGGCGGCAGCCAAATCAGCCAAATAGCCTCAACAACTTGTCGAAAATCAAATGATGTGCCACCACGGCAGCAGCAACTGTTGCAGTCACAGCTACAGCAGCAGCCACAGCAGCAGCAACTGTTGCAAACCAGCAACGAATCATTTGTCGCTGCCGTTTGGCACGTCCGCGTCGTCAACATTGTTGTTGTTGCTGTTCCGATTGCGATTGCTGTTGCTGTTGCTGTGCTTGTGTCTCCTCTTGTTGTTGCTGTTGCGATTGATGCTGCTGTGGCTGTTGTTGTTGCTGTTGCTGTTGTTGTTGCTGATGTGGCTATTGCTGTAGTCGTTGCTGTTGATGTTGCTGCTGTGGCTATTGTTGTTGCTGTTGTTGTGTCTATTGCTGTTGTTGCTGCTGTTGTTGTTGCTGTTGCTGTTGTTGTTGCTGTTGCTGATGTGCCTATTGCTGTAGTCGTTGCTGTTGCTGCTGCTGCTTGTGCATGCAATTTATGGCCCAGGCCAGGATCACAGCGCCGGCTAATCTTGCATGCGTCACAGTCACGCCGTGTCCCCTTCCCCCTTGCCCCATTGCCCCTTCCCGCTTGCCCCTCTCCCCAGGTTGCTCGCTCGTTGTCGATTGCAAATCTGCGCAGATCATTTTGCTGGCTTATCGCCATGTTAGATTTATTGTGATGTCGTCTTGCCACAAGCTACGCCCCCGCCCCTCGCCATTCCAGTCTCCCTGTCCAGCGAGGACGCATTGCAGCTGTGGCACAGTTCCCACTTGGCCACGAATGCAACTCGACAGAAACAAAACAAAACAAAACAAACTGCGCCAGCTTCAGGCAGGCTAACTAACTAGCGAAGTTCAAAGGTGCAAATGCGTTTTGGCTGTTTGCCTCCCCCTCCCTCTCCGTCGACCCCCTGTTGCCCGAAAGCAGCCCAGGCAAAGAGGCCTGTCAAAGGCAGCGACACAGTAGCCAAACAACGACTCCGACTCCCTACAGACACGATCCAAAGCGAGCCAGTTGCTCTGCTCTGGGGCCTGACTGCAGCTCTGGGGCTCTGTCTCTCTCCTCTGCGCCTGGACCTGGGCCTGGGTCTGGGTCTGGCCTGGGCCGAGCTGTTGTCTTTCGCTCGTTTTGGCTGTTCCGCTCATTTGTTTGATCATTTGTTCGGACAATGGCAGCGCGTGAATTTATGCAGTGAAAAGCGAATTGCGATGCCGCCGCGCGGTTTCCGATTCCAAAATAGTCGTTGGCTTCTTGACTTGAACTTATGCAATGGCCTGCGGGGTCAGCCTTTGGCTGCCCGCCCTCTGCTCACACACACACACACACACACAGAGACATATTATCTATGTGCATGCAACATTTGACACAAATTTTGGTATATTTGCAGGTCAGAGATTTGGTGGAGAAATGCACGTGCCCCTCGCAGTTTCCCATGGTGCGCGTATCCGAGGGCAAATATCGCATTGGCGACACCAAAGTGCTCATCTTTGTGCGGGTAAGTCAAATCTGCAGGCTAAACTGTTAACTTAACTTCCGGCCAAGCTTCTGGCTAAGCTTCCGCGTGAAAATACGGCTAGGACATTGGATAAACGTATCGGATAACATTCCAGACTCAAATCTCGGCTAATTTTCCGGATAACTTTCGAATCTTTCGGTCTAATATTTCTTCAAATGTTAAGGCTAAGCTTGCTGATAACTTTCAGTCAAATTCACAGTTTAAATTTTGGTTAAACTTAAACGGTTAACTTAACTTCCGTCCAAGCTTCTGGCTAAGCTTTCGAGTGAAAATACGGCTAGGACATTGGATAAACGTATCGGATAACATTCCAGACTCAAATCTCGGCTAATCTTCCGGATAACTTTCGAATCTTCCGGTCTAATATTTTGTTAAAACTTACGGCTAAACTCCCAGCTAAACTTGCTGATAACTTTCAGCTAATTTCACGGCTTAAGTTTTGGTTGAGCTCCAAACTAAACTCTCGGCTAAAATCTTGGATTTCTTACTGTTTAACTCCTGGCTAAACTTGCGGATAATTCGGTTTAACTTCCGGCTATCAGCTGAATTTAACCTTTGGCTTAACTCCCGGTTTAATTTTGCTTATAACTTTCAGCTAAAACTCTCGGCTAAATTATTAAATAACTTACTGTTCAGCTGCAAATTTAACTCATGGCTTAACTTGCGGATAATTTTTTCCTCAATTCCTTATCTAATTTTCGGTTTAACTTCAAACTAGATGTTAATCAAGTTAACAACAAAATAATGTATCATATCGTGTCTGTTTTTCGTGAGTGATGTTTCGTTATCGTGTTCGAGTTCGCATCGTTTTCCCATCTCTACGCTCAAGTAACCAATCGATTCACATCTTCCATTCCCCTGCAGATACTACGATCGCATGTGATGGTGCGCGTGGGCGGCGGCTGGGACACGCTCTCCCATTACCTGGACAAGCATGATCCTTGCCGGTGCCGTGCCCAGCATCGCAGCTCGATCCAGGCACGTCTGATGACCCGCAACACAGGCAATTCCGGCAACGGCATTGAGCTGCACAAGGCGCATGTGATATACGAACGGTAAGTGAATCGACCTGTTCCATCTGCCCGCTCCGATGGACGGGGGAGCAGGTTAAACGCCAGCTAAACAGCACTTTGCTCTACTTCCACTCCGCCTCCCGCGACGCCAGCTGCAATTGAAAACGCGGCCCATTATGGGCCATGCATTAAGTTGTTATCGCCCCGCTAATTGCATGCATAAAGCCAGATAATGATGGTGTCTCCAATTGCCAGCGCTTTAAACGCACCAACAAAATAGACAGACAGACAGTCCGTCTCTTGGACACAGAATCAAGCTAGCTGACGCTGAGGCTGAGTGCGCCATTAAGGAACTCCATTAGGCAAGCTCGCACGACTAGCTGCGGACTAGAGGCGGAGTGGTAGGGGCTAGGTGTTGGCATGGTCTAGTTGTTAATACTTGTAAAATGCATTCATTTCATATTCATGAGTCTACACGCTCATTCACAAGGCAAACTTGTGCTTATCAGCCTATCAGCCTCTACTAGACTCGACATTCCTTATTCGCGTTCTTAGCTCGCATCTCAGAGTCCTTGAGATACGTCTGAAACACTTGTTTGTATAGAAACTTGCCGTCGTAGTTTTATTTTCTTTTTTTCCCAGCAATATAATGTCTTTCAATGGCCTTTTGCATGAGCTCGTGCATTCAACTTTGTGTTTTATGAATTTTAGTTTAATTCATAGTGTTCTGGCGCAGCCAACTTAACATGGCTATTGATAAGCTTAACAGCTGTCAACTCTGAGCGTGGCCAGACTTAACAGAGCCAATGTTAAGCTTAACAGCTGCTAATTCTGAGCGTGGCCAACTTAACGAACAAGGAAAGCATTCAGAAATTAAATAATGTATATTTTTCTTCAATTTACTACAATTTGTTTATAATACAACTTTAATGGCCATAGACTACAATTATCGTTACACTCTTAGGAGATAAGAGGTAATTTTTGTGCGCTTTTAAAACAATGTTTATCAATTTGCTTTTGTCTAACTTCGTTATCTTGAAAGCAAACACCATTAGTAATCCCTAACGTCCGATATTTGTCGCTTGGTCATGCTCGTAACTGATCAGATATGATATCAATATTCCCAGTATTTCCGCTTTATTGCGCCTTCATAAAGCCAATTGAGCTCTATAAATTCAATGTACAATCGATGAGAAACTAACCTCAAAAATGTAATATAATTCAGATAGCAAGACAATGAAGATAAACAAAAGTCCAGTGTAAAGGCAAATGGATAACTTACCTTTAAATGGTTCCGAAACCTGGCTTTAATCGCTTCTATATTTCATACCGATTTAAACCGGTTCCAGGCTGAAAACCGATCCAGGGTAAAGCGTTTCCAGTTTCAAACCGGTTCCAGGATCTAGCCACCAACCGTTTCCAGGCTTAAACCGAATCCAGAATCGAGCCGGCTTTAACTTCGTTTGTTTTCTTAACTTAACTCTTGCAGCTCACCACCCGCAGCTCGACGCGTTCTGTCAACGGCCGGAACTGGTTCCGCCTCGGGTTCCAGCTCCGGAGCAGTGTCACCAGCCGCTGGAACAGCCGTCAGCAGCACACTCAACGCCAGCTTGTCGCCCAGCGCAGCCGCTGCCGCTGTCAAGCATCGCAGTCGCAGTCCAACGCCGCAGCGCAAATTCTTGAACCAGGTCAACGGCAACGCGGAGATCCTGCCCGGCTCGCCGCGCCCGGCCAGGCGCTCGATGTCGCCCAGCCAGCGACGCCTGAACGATGTGCGTAGGAAACAGAGCTCGCTGGACTCTTACAAGACGCTGCCCGTCCAGGCCAGCGCTGAGAGCAACCTGGAGGAGGTCGTCAGCGCCGGCGGTGGAGGCGGCGTTGCCACATCGACAGCCACAGCGACAGCAACGGTTGCCGGACAGCCGGAGCAGAGCAGCAAGTTTGAGAATATCAGCGACAATGGCAGCGAGATCAGCGACGAGGGCTACCGCAGCCTGGGCGTCATCCAGTCGAATGCACAGAAGCGCGAGTCCCTGCACAGTCAGGCCTCCATGGAGGACGCTGAAACGAATGGTAAGCCGGGTCCGGGTCCGGGTCCGTCTTGGGCTCAGCTCCAGGCTCTAAGATTCTTCTTCTGTTTTTCGTTTTTGCAGCGCGTCTCGATCAAACGTCCAGCGACTCGCAGATCTCTCCCACAGATGAGCCCGAGCCCGAGGCAGAGGCGGAGGCGGAGATCAAGTGCAATTCCGTGGCCGAGGAGGAGCCGGAGTATGGGCTCTGCGAGCTGGACGGACCCCAGTCGCTGCCCGCTGTGTTGGCCCTGCCCAAGCAGCCGAAGAGCGTCTACGAGGGGCATGGCCACAAGTTCGAGCAGTCCGGCGTTTACATAACGGACGATGAGATAACGGTGACCAGCTCGCCGCTTCCAGAGCCGGACACAAAGACGGCGTCCCAGTTGGTGGCACCGTCGCCCACATTGGGCAGCAAGATACCGCGCTCCCCGCTGGCGCAACGACGCCGCCGGCGCAGCATCGACAACAGCACCTGCAGCGGCAATGCCGGCGGCAGCCTTCAGGATCTGAGCACGCGTTCCACGGCGCTCGGCTTCAATCGCAAGCAGCCCGTCTATCGTTCCGTGCGACGCCCGCCTCAGGCTCAGTCGCAGGTGCAGGCGGCACGGCCGAAGGCTTCGCAGTTGCCGCTGGTGCGGGATGTGACCAACACCTGGAGCGGACGCAGCGCTGCCACGCCCAACGGCGGCGCCGGCAAGAAGCGTCCCACAATCAGTGCGGAGACATTTGCAGCGCCGCCGCCAGCAGCAGGCGCATCCGCATCGGCATCCACATCGCCATCGCCCTCGCCGTTCGAGCGCGGCATCAAGACGCGCTCCTCGCAGATACTTTACGATAGCAATGGGCGGCGGGTGCGCGGCGGCTGCAGCAGCTCGCTGACCACGTCGCCGGTGAAGAATCACGCCTCCTCGCCGCTGGCCCAGCAGCTGCTCGAGGCGGCGAGCAGCGCCAAGAACGATGCACAGATTCTCGAGAAGATGAAGACCCTGCTCTCACGCTACGCAGCCGGCAATCAGCAGCAGCAGCGGCCGGGCAACAATGGCAAGAAGACGCCCGTCTACGAGGACTTCACCACGGCGTGGGTGCACAGCAATGGCAATCTGGAGCGCTCCGAGAGCTGCTCGCCGCCGGCAAAGGCGCGCTCCAAGCGCAGCTCGGCTGCCTCCTCCTGTGGCAGCAACAATTCGCGTGATATGACGGCAGCCGGATCGGCGGCAGCTGGAGCGGCGGCAGCTGGAGCGGTTGTGTCGCCTCGACGGGAGCGCGGCATGTCCAAAATTCCGGCGCCAGTGCGTCATCATACGGAGCTCTATTAACGGCACGCGCGGACGCCTAGCGTCCGGCCCAGGGGCATGCCCAGGACAAGACCACAGTCGGCGGCCAATATGTAGCCACAACCATGTGGGATGGATGTGTGGCTGAATCGGTTGGGGAATGGGCCCCACACAAATGGGGCTTGGACCTTAGGTTAATGTTAGGCAAAAACTGGAATTGTCCGTCTGTCTGGTTTGGGGGCGTGTCCGGCCAAAGTGAAGCGAACGGAGCCGTTCCAAAAGACCTCAATACACACATATGCAAATGAAACATACTCGTCTATACGAAACGTTAATCGATAATAACAATAATAATAATAATAATAAGAAGAAGAAGAAGAAGTGAAAAATGTAACTGCCTCATTAGATGCCCAGTTTCAGCTGATCCGTGCACCAGACGCCAATCGCCAATCATCTCATTTCATTTCGCAAGAGCAGCAGAAAATTTCAATGCACAATTCCCATGTCTAAGCATTTCGAAACTCTATTTCTTCTCGTCACTCGTCACTCGTTGCTTCACATGTGCTCGCACTCGTTACTCGTTAGTTGTCAACGAAAGATTGTTCTTGCATTTCGAATCAGTTTCAAGCACAACTAACACTCAACTCATTAACATTCGCTCGTTTATCGAGTAACCCTCTCGTTACTTTCGATCGAGCGAGTGTCGGAGTTATCCACGCGGAGATATGTCGTTTGTAGAATGGCGGAGATATATCCACTCGTTACTCGTTAGTTTTCATCAAACGATTGTTTTTGCGTTTCGCAACATAACTAATCTCCAACTTAATACTTTCACTCGCTAGCTTAGCGAATATCTTACTCGTTACTCGTTAGTTTTGATCGAGCGAGTACGTGACAGTTGCTCCGAGTACAGCTAACCCCCGATTGACTTTACGTTGCATCTTACTCGCTGCTATCCACTCGTTACTCGTTACTTTCATCGAGCGATTTTTTCTGGACTGCGCGACATGTGATTGGCAGAGAGAGAGAACCAACCATTTACAATCCAAATTGAGACTTTCAACTACAATTTTAACGTTTCTTCGACTTACTCTACTTTTTTTTTTTTTGTTTTTTGAATAGGATATAAAGATAAGTGAACGATTTTTGGCACACAACATTTGAAGGGATACTTATGCATTGCTCTCGTGATAGATCTTAGAAGCAAACCACATAGAAAGCGCATAATTTTCTAGAAGTTTTACGATTAGTGCACGCACACACACACACACACACACACACACACACACACACACACACACAGAGAGAGAGAGAGAGGAAACACACAGAAACATTTTGTATATAGGCTAAAAAGGAATGAAAGTGAAAATACGCCCAAATAGTTGGGCTTATAAAAAATATAACTAAATATATGATAAATTATAACTGATTGTTGTGCGTGTGTTTGTGTGTGTGTGTGTGTGTGCGTGCTTAATTTTTTTCCAGCATAGTCTTAGAAAGAAAAAGGAAGATTTATTTTTATATGCAATGTGAAAACATTAATTTGAAGGAAAGTGAGAAAAGCTTTTAACAAAATTTTACACAATACGAGATGCGATAAAAGATAGATAAAAGATACATATATGCAACTATATATATTCGTATAAAGCAAATGTAGTTAGGATTGTTTTGGGCAAACCAAACGGAGCGAAAGATAACAAAACGGAAATCAACTAAACGAATTTTGGTGCTCTACCAAAGCCTATTTCAATATACTCCCCCCCCAACCCCCTTCGGACCCCCATTCGTACCCCCAAGAATCCAACAATATCTATAAAGCTAAGAGCCATAAACTGAAGAGCGGTCACAAATGTTCGAATGTTAAGCACATCGTCTAATTAATTAATACTCCATATATAACACATAACTATCCCAAAACTTATTAACTAACTTAATAGATACATGCTGAAATGTTTACCCAGATATCATTTAAAACAATATATTAGCCTAATTTGCTGCACGCGCTGCAAAACGAATTATATATTGTATATTAACTATATATATACTTATATTCGACTTAATTAATGTGTGTTTTTTTTTTTTTTTTTTAACATACTTAGTACGCCGTACCTTTAAAAAGCAGTATGCATATAAGTACTATATATCTACATATATATACATAAAGCTCCCTTGTTTATGAATACGTTAAAATCGGCCTTAATATTTGATCTAGTTGCGATTTTGTTCGATGTTTATTGTAATATATATACATATATATATATGATTTCAAGTTGAGTTTCTGTAGAACATATGTATTCTCTGCTATATCTGTGGGCCTTAGCTCCTAACTAAGTATATAAACGAGGAAGAGAAGAAGAAGAGCAACAATTTGTAGATCAAATCGAAATAATAACACTTGAGCATATTTTCAGCAAAATGACAATTTAATTGTTTACAACACACGCACATAAGAATCAAATAAAACAATAATAAGTATATATGTATATCAAAATAGGCGAGATAAACAAAAAGTATCTGACAGATACAGATACAGCTCGTTTGATGCGTATCTGTTGCCGTGTTGGCCTACTGGCAATTTATTCTTAACTCTCAATTTGTATTTCGTTTTGTTTTTTGTTCTTTTCTTCGTATGGAAAACTGATATAATGCAAACATATAAAATGTATTTTAAATACAATTAATTATTATTAAATCATTTAAAGCAAACTAACTATTACAAATGGAATAGATTACAAGAAATATGCAACAACAACAACAACAATATATTGATTTTAATCACAAGAATTTAATAAATAAATAAAAAGTATAAACTATAAAACCCAAAAACAAAAACAAAAAACACTTAAATTTTGGCTTATTCTATCTAAGAAATCTCGCTGCAAGTCTCGCAAATGCAAATCTAGCGTAGCGAATTAGTTGGAAAGTTCTCACAGAGAACATATTGCCTTAATTATATAAATGGAGTCAATTATAGAGGATGGCTTGGGAATAATCTGAATTTGTCGCTCAACGATATTTAAATATGCGTTATGGAGTGCCATAGCAGTGATCTTTCGTTAGGCCACACCACACCACATGGCTGCATTTTTATCGATAGGCGAACGCATCACTGATTGATTGCAAGAGAAAACGTATAATTTGCATGCCCACCTTTATTTATTTCGAATATCTTAAAATGCGCACTTTGTTCATGTATCAAATATATATATATTTACTGAATATACTGCATTTCGTTGTTGGGATTCTTTTAAGACTAAATACTAATCACAAATCGCCGAGATTGCCGAGACCGCCAACCTCAGATCCAAAGCGTGCCTTATCCTGGCTCTCAGTCCAGGCTTTCGCAATCATTTGCTTTGTTTTTGAATCGCCGCTGTTGTACATTTTCTTCATGATGTTGACCAAAGCACCCTCGGGATTCTCGCTCTCCTTGGCCAGTTCGTTGTCCTGCTTCTGCTTCAGTCGCTTCTGTATGGACGTCAGCACATCCCAGCTCTGGCTTTCGTCGACCTTCTTCAGATATATCGCAACCATGTCCGTTTTCAGCTTGCGGTAACTCTTCTCAATGTCGATGGCATAAAGCAGGTTGTTGACGGTCAGGCCGAAGTCCTTGCCATTGAGATCGCTTACGTGCAGCTGCAGGGAATGATCCGTGTACTTAACGGTGACCGCCTCCTCGGCGCAGTTCTGTACGCCGGCGAGCGTTATAAATAATTTGATAAATTTTGGGCTCTGATCCCAGCCGTAATCCGTCAGCTCATGCAGATATCTGCAGTGCATGAGAGTATTCAATTAAATGGCCAAAGTCTGTCCAGCGAGAACTTACCGCTTGGAATCAGCGCCAGATTGGCGCTCAGCCGCCAGGCGTGCTTTTATCTCCAAATTAATTATTTCGCGCTCCGCCTCGGCTTTGGCCTGGGTTAGCGCGCCTTTAACACGCGCACTTTTCGCTTGCTCCAGCAATGCGACGCACTCGGCGACATCGGCCTTCAGCTGTTTTGGCGATAAGCACGTGTTCAAATTATACAAGTCTATGATGATACATGCTGTCGCTGGCACTCACCTGTTCGAGGGACATTTTGCTATAGTACAAAATTATAAATTGTCAAGAAATGTGCAAGTGATTCGTAGAAACTTCGAGCAATAGTGACGCCGGCTTATATATCGATAGAGGACACGTCCCTCTAAATATATCGATATCTGAACACTTAAAGTTAGCGCTAGTATCGATATTGTGCAAAAAAATACTAGAAAAGAACTCGCATCGATAGACAATTTGAATGAACTGAACCAGTTAGATTTCCATATTGTTGGCAATGCTGTATCGTAACGGTGCTATTCCAATTTTGCAATCCTGGCCGACATTTCGTGTGCGAACTTTGTGTCTTGAAAAATGAGTTTGCAGGATGAAAGCTTTCCCGCCGACGATCTGTTCGATAAGCTAAACGCAACAACGGCCAGCCAAGGCACAAATCAGCTTACCTATCAGCGACAATATGCACTGGATATCGATGACCCCGATAACCTCGAGCGCCATCCGTCGCCATTTTTGAACAGCGACTGCTCGGAGAAGACCTGCGCCAGCGATCCGGTTGGCCTGGAGCACGATCACAGCCAGCCCAAGCAAGGTGAGTAAGAGAACGCACCCAATTGCCACTTAATTTGAATTGGTTTGCATGGTTTGCCAGACAATGCGGCGAGCAGTAATGGCCACCACGCCGACAGGCACATACAGCTGGGAAGTGGACGCAGCAGCAAAGCGGTTTCCTATCAGGATATCCATTCGGCGTATACGAAACGTCGCTACAAGCATGTCACCAGCAAGGTGAGCAAATACATAGCGGACATTAACGACCAGGAGAAGCAGCGTCGCTCCACGGCGGGCACATTTCAACGGCATCGTTCCATGCCAGAATCGCTGACGCCACGTGGCGGTGCCGAGGATCAGCAGAAGCTGGACGAGTCGCTAACAAACAGCAGCGGTACGGACCAGCATATGCGCGACGACGAGAGCTACGAGCGGCTCATCAACGAAAAGGAGAGCCTTCAGTGGCACAACAAGATGCTGGAGAAGCAGCTCTACGAAAGAATCGACGCCAACATTCTCCTAAGGAACAACTTTGAGCTAATACGCACCGAGCTAACCGACTGCAAGGACAAGCTGAAGCGTCAGACAGCCTTGGCCGTTGGTGGTGCTGCTGGTGGCCACCACTCAGTTCGTTCCCAGATGTATTACCACTCGTTGCCCAATGTGCGCGTGACAAAGGCCACACAAACTGATCTGCCGGTGATTACGGCGCACATGTCCAATCTGTCGGATCTATCCGATATGCCCGCTATAGCGGCCAATGCAACGCCGCATCCGAATGCGAATCTACATGATCTAACATACGACAGCAGCGCGGGCTCCATTGAAATACCGCTGCTTAGCGTGCCGCCCGCGATTCGCCAGCCAAAGCTGATCAAATCGCTGAAGAAGAGCGGCCATATAAAGCCGCTCTCCCTCAACTTTAGTAACGATAGCGCCGATGTGGATGCCCATGGGCATGCAATAGGTACTGTACTGCTTTTTAATGGCCACACATCCGACGGAGATAATTTAATTCGCATAACTTTTTAATTACAGCTGGGGAGGACGTTAATGGCAACTTGCAGCCAACTAGCTCCAACCTTCGGGCCACTACCAACAATTCGGGCAGCAGCCAGCCCAGCAGCAATGATTCGGCCATTGATATTGAGGGTCACGAGCTGCGTTCACCGCAACCGCAACCGAAGTTCGGACATCGGGCCATCAATTTCGCGCCCATGCTAAATTGGAGCCAGCGCGAGGGCATCATTTGCTTTGAGAAGACGAGCAATCGAGTGATTGAGCTGGTGCCTTTGAATACACACGAGCCAGACAATGCCAATACCAATAACAATAACAATAACAGCAGCAGCAGTTCAAGCACCTGCCAGTTCAGTATGCAGCAGTACAGGACCTATACACATATTGGCCAAAGGAGGAGATCCCTTGCTGCCCGCATGCTGCGCCTGCTTGGACCGTGTGCACGTTGTGATGATCCCAATCAGACGGATGCCAGCAATGCAACATATACAGTCGGCATTCCGCTGTTGTCCAACGATTCCACGCGTTCGCATAATTTGCGTTGAATTGCATTTTTTCATTATTATTATTTATATTGTATTTATTTAGTGTTTACGCTGGCGTTTTCAATAGTTCGCGTACGAACGTTTTTCTATTTTTAACCACATCTAATTGTATTTTTATGTTTTAGTCCCTATTTGTAAGTCTGTATGCCATGTATTCAAGTATTTGCAATGTCTCTTTTTGATGTCGATTTGCTTTTTATAGTCTTAGTTTAGTGTCAACTTATTTATAAAGTGTATCTCGATTGTAATTGTATTGCAAATTTGAATTGTCGCGCACTCTTAAACGATAGGCTTATCGATAGTTAATGCTGCGGTCAAGCGATATGCCAGCGTTAACAACACTGAAATCAGCTGCTCGCCGTTTATCGCTGTTGAATTGTCAAATAATAATTGTAATGGCCTGTCAGGCATAGAGTAAGCAACTTGCTCTATGGTCGCATTTAATTAAATAAAAACGGAAAGTTCGAGAGGCAACTGAACAAGTCCCGCTGATATTCGCCAAAAATCGTGCGTCTTTCGCTCTACACAGGCGAGTGACAGCGGGAGCGGCAGATGCAGCAGCAATACCAGAAACAGAACCAGAGACGAAGGCGAAGACGGAGCCAAGCAAACAGAATCGGATGCGAGTAAAGAAAAAGTAAGCGGCTCGAATTTTGGCATTGCTGTGAGAAGCAAAACGTAGCGGCCTGTGTGCCAGTAATATTACAGCGCTCAACAGTTTCGTTTGGATGAAATAATAACAACAACAACAAAAAAATATATACAAAATTTTTATCAGCTAAATTCAACCGATCAAATATATTCGCAAGTTTCGGCCAAATTTTCCATGTATTTATAGAACCAAAACAGCCATTCCACCCAGAAGCAAGAGGGCGGCAATACAAGAACAAAATTCAATAAAAAATACTAAAAAAAACGGCTAGCACAATAAAAAAAAATAATAATAATAAAAAGAAAAGTACCGTGCGTGATTTCTAAAGTGTGGCCAATTTACTCGAACTTCATATACTCTGCCCATAGGCCAGCTCAGGCAGATGCTGCTCCTGATAAAACCAACAACAAAAACAACAACAACAACAACGCCTGAACAATGGAAAAGCGCATTAAATCTGGCAACGGCCGCTGCGACAATAACACGGTCGTGGCGGCTGCATCAGCTACCAAAATCAATGCAATCAACGCTCAAGGCGTGAACCACAACAAGCTGCCCACAAATACATCAGCAACAACAACAACAACAACAGTAGCCGCCGCCGCCGCTGCTGCTGATGGGAATTCTAGTTCCAAATTGGCAGCCGCGTTTCGGAATATCAGAGTCAATGTGCAGCCCAGCAGAGGCATGCAGTCTTGGCCACGTCAGGACGAGCAGACGGTTCAGGCAACAACTGCAGCGATTTCAGCTGCACGCGCCCGCGTCGAGGCAGCAGCAAACGCAACAACAACAACAACATCAACAACAATAATAATAAATAACAAACAGAGCAACAATGTTATGAAGCTGCAGAAGCATCCATCCTCAGTGTTGGCAATCGCCGAACAATATGCAACGATTGCGGCCAGTTACAGGACGAAGCCACGCAACAAAAGTGACGGTAGGCAACCATCTTGATTTTTGATTTGTGTGTGTGTGTGTGTGTGTGTGTGTGTTTTTTTTTATTTCCATGGCAGCACTGAATATTGTATGCGTATCTGTATTTGTGTATGTGTGTGTGTGTGTCATTTCAAATCTATTTTTATGCATAACTCGTGCTTGCTTAGTGTGTAAGCGAGTGAAAGAGAGAGTGAGAGTGAGAGAGAGAGAGAGAGAGGTGGAGAGAGTGCTGCCAGATTTGATTAAACTGCCATTTTTGCACATTAATAATTGACAATTGCCTAACTTGCAGAGGCCATCAACGATCTGTTGCTGCGCATACCCGACATTGCACAAATATTCGATGTACAGAGCCGCATCGGTAACGGTACATTCAGCACTGTGCTGCTGGCGACGCTCAAGCGGGAGGCACAGCTGCCGGACAGCATGCGGCGCAAGTTTGCGATCAAACATCATATACCCACCAGCCATCCCGATCGCATTATGAAGGAGCTGCAGTGTATGACAGATATGGGGTATGTCTAATATCATAATTGGAATGCTAACTCAAATGCCAAGCAAAACGTTAATAAGTTCTCAATGTGTGTGTGTGTGTCGGCTGTGCCGCATTTCTATTGAGAGCGTCACGAACGACGTCAGCCGCGCTCGCAGCAGACGTATCTTCCATACGTATCTTACATACGTCATTGCAATTTATTTAAGTTTGCGTTGTCATCGATTGCTCCGACCGACGTTTATTGCACTTTCACACACCATTCACGTGCCACCTTCTTCTTAGTTACACCATCGCCGCTCTCGCTCGCACTCATGTGCGAATTGCTGCTCATGTAATATTTGTTTACAAATCAGGCAAATAACTTTCATGCGCACACACACTTACATGCATAGATTAGCCTGTGCTCATGTGCAGACGTAAATACACATATGTATGTATATGCATGCATGTACGTACGTACACACACAAACACTTATAAAGATTGTTTCTTAAGAGCTTTGCCATTTGCGCAAAGTGGGCAATTATCCTTCCACCGCCTTCCAATAAGTATCGATTACACAATTTGCGTTTGCGTATTATCGATAATCTATTGCTGCTTAGCCAGATTAGATAAGCAATACATACATATGTATGTTACCTATACTTGTACATGTGTGTGCGTGCGTGTGTGTGTGTGTGCATATCTCACTGTGCGATGACGTAGAAAAGCTAAAAAAAAAAATACGGTTCAATTCCGCTTTGAACTACCTTGGGCAAGGTTATCGCCAAAATGTGCCTAAATGGCAACCAGCTTGAGTTCCCGCTAGGGTTCTTGCATTATTAATGGCCAACGAGCTCGCTAGAGAGCGAGAGAAAGCTAAAATATTTCGAGCGCATACGACACTCTCTGCGTGGGCCGCCTGGTTGGGGGGCTAGCCAGACAACCGGCCGGCCGGCCGGTCAGACACCGACTGGACTGATGCCCCCTCTCCCTCTCTCTCTCTCACTCTCTCTCTCTGTCTTTTTCTCGCGTGTATCTGTCCCTGTATATATCTATCCCTATTCGTTCAATTTGCGCAAATTGCGTTGCCCAATTGCGTCACAGCGCTGATAATTATGATTCGAAGACGGGGATTGGGTCGTGCGCAATGCCCGGCGAATAATCAGCGCTGTGACGTCGGTAGACCGGGCAACCCAACCGACCGACCAACGACGTGGGCAACCTCTGCACGGCTGCACGGCTTGAAATATCGAATATGGTCCCAGGCAGGGAGAACAAATGAGCTCATCTCAAGTTCCTCTTTTCGTTGTGTATATTTATCATTAGTAAATGCGCGCAGCAACGATTTATAGAGCTGTTAATATTATTAATAATGAGATTCTCACATTAGCAAGAAATTAAACCGAAGATGTGTTTTATTCATTTAACCCTTAGTGTGCTCTAGGGCTTATTTTGCACGCTTTTCCCAGTCATAGCTAGAAGATCTACAGCCTTGCAGACACACTTTTTTTGTTAGCCCTTAACAAAGTTTTTTTTTATGAAGTGAAAAAGTCCTATCCCTTACTTCGATATTTATATCTATTCTTGGGTTCTTTTATGAACAACTTTTTGATTTTCAAAATTTCAAAATTTCAGCTGTAAATTAAGGATTTCTATAATAACCAAGTCCAGGTCCTAGGGTTCAATTCATAAATCTGTTGTTTTTTTCTTTGTTCGTCATATCCTCCTTAAACATTTTTCCAATAAAACAATTTCTTTTATTAGAACAAGATAGTTTTGTTTCAAATATTTTCAAAATACCGAGAAAAAAAGTACTTGGTTTCGGTTTAGATACGTCGACCAAATAATTCAGTGCAAGATTGGGAAACGTTAAATGCTAGATAATTGATATTTGAAATATATAATCTCGTGTATCGCGAGCCTTTAATAGTTTTTCGATATTTCCACCTGTTTTTGTG
This sequence comes from Drosophila ezoana, assembly GCA_035045725.1. Taxonomy (NCBI): domain Eukaryota; kingdom Metazoa; phylum Arthropoda; class Insecta; order Diptera; family Drosophilidae; genus Drosophila; species Drosophila ezoana. The sequence continues at coordinate 6,500,106 of JAWNOU010000058.1, forward strand.
AAATCGATAAAAATCGATTTCAACAATCAACTAGAAAAGTCTAAGACCCGGCACTCTTAAAATTGAGCTTATAATTGCTTATCAATATTTCCCCCTGTTTTTGTGAAATCGATTTCAATAGACCCGGGCACTCTTAAAATCGAGCTTATTATTGTTTGTCGTTATTTCCACCTGTTTTTGTGAAATCGATAAAAATCGATATTGAAAATTGTTCTTTGAAACTCAACTAAGACAAGTCTAAGACTAGGGACATACTTGTTGTGGCTCTCTCTTTCTCTCTCGCCTCCCCTTCTCCTTCTCCTTCTCTTTCTTATCTCTTCTCTGATCTTCTCTTTTCTGCTCTTCCATTCTCCAGGGGCACCGACAACGTTGTGGGCATCCACTGCTGTTTGCGCTGCGAGGCGTCGGCGGCATTCGTGATGCCCTATATGCCGCACGATCGCTTCCATGATTTCTATACGAAAATGGAGGTGCCGGAGATCCGTTTGTATATGCGTAACCTGCTGCTGGCCCTGCGGCACGTGCACAAGTTCAACATTATCCATCGCGATGTGAAGCCCAGCAACTTTCTGTACAATCGGCGACAGGGCCAGTTTCTGCTCGTCGACTTTGGCCTGGCGCAGCATGTGAATCTAGGCGGCGGCCCAACCAGCATAACTGCCTCCCAGCAGCAGAAGCAGCAGCAGCAGCAGCAGCAGCTGGTGGCCAGCAACAGCAAGCGACCACGCGACGCCTCTGGACAGCAGCAGCAGCAGCAGCAGCTGGCGGCGGCAGCTGGAGCAACTGCGTCGGAGGCGGCACTTGGAGGGGCGGTTAAGCGTATGCGACTCAACGATGATAGCAATGCCAGCAACTGGAACAAGATGCCGCTCAAGCCAATCAACGAGATAGCGCAGAGCGCCAAGAGCGATGCCAAACCCGACGCACAGCAACAGCCGGCGGCGCCGTCGCCGGGACAGGCGCAGGCACAGTCCGTGCAGCCGGCGGAGTCGAGCGTGGCGACCAGCAGCAGCAAGTACAACACGAATCGCATCGCTGCCAGCAACAACAGCAACAGCAACAACAATGCGAAATGCTATTGCTTTGCGAATCCGTCCGTTTGCATCAATTGCCTGATGAAGAAGGAGGTGCATGCGTCGCGGGCGGGCACGCCCGGCTATCGGCCGCCGGAGGTGCTGCTGAAGTATGCGGATCAGACGACAGCCGTGGATATATGGGCAGCGGGCGTCATTTTCCTGTCGATACTGTCCTCCGTCTATCCGTTCTTTAAGGCGCCCAACGACTTTGTCGCTCTGGCCGAGATCGTGACCATATTTGGTGATCGGGCCATACGCAAAACGGCCCTGGCCCTGGAGCGCATGGTGACGCTTAGCCAGCGCTCGAAGCCGCTCAATTTGCGCAAGCTGTGCCTGCGCTTCCGGCATCGTCTCATCTTCAGTGACCAGCAGATGGTGCGCAAGCACGAATCACCCGACGGCCGGATCGATGTGTGCAAGAACTGTGATCAATATTTCTTCAATTGCCTCTGCGAGGAGAGCCCCTACGTGACCGAGCCGCTCGATCCGTACGAATGTTTCCCGGCCAGCGCCTACGATCTGCTGAGCCGCCTGCTCGAGATCAATCCGCACAAGCGCATAACCGCCGAACAGGCCCTCAATCATCCCTTCTTCATCGAGCAGGCGGCAGCTCCAGCTCCAGCTCCACCTGTGCCCGCTGCTCTGGCCGCCAAACTGCGCACCGAGCCGCCCAAGCAAATGACGCGCAGGCGCGCCACCAAAGCGGCAGCGGGAGGTGAAGCTGGAGCGGGAGTCGGGAGCGGGAGCGGGAGCGGGAGCTGCTTCACCAGCCGCCGCCGAGCAGCCGCAACAAACTCTAAACAAACTGTGAAAACTAGTCGAAAACCCTTTGATAACCTCTAGAGCTTAGGATATATATATATATATATACAGTTTTTTTTTTGCCAGTGTCGAGCATAGTATACATGTATTTACAAACACACACACACACACACACACACACGCACACACAATCGTGCCTGTACATACATACGCACATCCTTAATACACACAACACTCACACACACACACACACACACACACACACACACACACTGCCCAGTTATCATCCTAGTTCCATGCATATCTTTACGGAGAATTACAAGAGAGAGGATCACAAAGTAAAGGGACATATAAAACTCAAATTGCCGCTCCCGGTCGCAAAAAACAAATAAAAACAAAAAAAAAAAAAGAGAAATATTTATAGAAAAACCACAAAAAACACACACACCACACACACACAAAGATCATATACCTCAGCATTGTTTTGAGCGCTCGTTCTTATACTCAAAGTCCAAATCTAAATCAAATCCGTTTGGTTTTCGAAAACCCATTTGATGTACACCAAAAAAAAAAAAAAACATTAAATTTATACACATATTTATACAAAACAAAAAAAGAAAAAATAAATTTAGAAAAAAACTTTTTTTTTTTTTTTTGTAATTATACCAAATAAACATTGAGAATAAATGCAGATAACTTGACAACCAAATAGTATAAAACTAAATATATATCTAGTACTTAAAAAAACGGCAGCAAGTTCTGTTTGTTGTTATACAAAAAAAAATGTATATGTTATATAGTTCGAATAATTTTAAGTGTATATATATATATATGTATATATATATACAATATGCATAAGCAAATGATTCGTATCTATATACAAAATAATATATTTATACCATTCAATTTGAAAGAAGAAAAAAGTGTTTTAATGCTTGGACAAAACTTCATGGATTGAGAAAAGAATTTATGCAAAGTTAATGCCCAGCTAAAGGCTTATCAATATCTTTCACAAATATACATTTAAGTCTCAACTAAGGAAAGTTTGAAAAATTAAATATTATATTTATATTTTCTTTGCCAAAGTGAACTATCAGAAAGCGGAACTAAACTAACGATATAGTAAGTCTGATGCTAAACTGTCCTGAAGGAATATAATTAAAGATCTTAATTGGGAAGTCGAATCGTTGTCAGAGATGCACTCGGCTGAAGAATACATCTATGTAAATATAACATTTATGTGATTACATATTTTGTACATATAAAGGCAATACAGGATATTTGATTAATGTAACATTCGCATATATGTATATATTTTACATTCTTTTATAATGTACGATTTACATAAGCATCCACATGAACTTTTTCGATTTGGAAAGATTTACATATATATAAAAGATATGTTGGTTTAACGAGCTAAAGAAAATCCACAAAAAATCCACGAAATTTGCATCGCATTGGAATTCAGGTTGCCGTTTTCTTGGGTTTCTTTCGTGTCAGCTTGGCGGATGTTGTGGGCACATCCTCGTCCATGGGCTTGTCCTCTTCGGGCTTCTCCTCAACTTTGATGCGTTTGCCAGCCTTGACCTCATCCTTGCTTGGCTGCGTCTGGATGACGCGCTTCTTGGGCGTCTTGAAGCTGCCGCGGCCGGCCGCACGCTCCGACTCCTCGATGCTGTACGGCTCCGTTTCGAGCGCCTTTAGACGGCGCTTGTGCACCTTGGTGCGAAAGTGCGCCTGCAACGATCTGTCGTCGATGAAGTACTTGGCACAGTGGACGCAGTAGAACTGCGCGAAGCCCGGCTTATCCAGGTCCACGTTCTGATTAATTAGCTCGCCGCTTCGTGTGCGCAGATCGTCATCGATTTGGTCGAGATCCCGGCGACGGTTGCGTACACGCCAGCGACGCTGCAGATGCGTGTCGCCGTAGTGCATCTTTTTGCGCTTTTGTACCATACCCATCTTGAGGCTTTCTTTTTATATCGAAATTGACAACAACAAGAAAAACCAACAAAGCTGTCTCGGCTGCACGTGGTATTTGTTTTGATCACTTTCCTGGGGCCCGCAGCAACTGATGTCTGAGCGGCACTTCCAATATGCTTAGGCATAAAAATTACAGTTAGAACAAGAATTCAGCAGCAATATTCAATTAATTACACACCTTGTTTAAATGTTTCAACGTAAACAACGTCTCCTTCTCGTTATTTACTGCGCATAAATAGTTCTTCAACTAAATCTGTTGGGTGCACACTGTTGCGGCTAATGGGTGAGTAGTGTGTACACACTGTATAAAACAATATAAAACATCTGTGTACATACAAAACAGCTGTTTTAAATATTTTATGCTTTTTGCCACTGCTATGATATAATATTGTGCTATATTTGTCAAAACTTTTACTTTTTTTTGGGATTTTGGTCAGAACACGATTTTCTCCTTAAACACTTTATTTGCAAAACGCGCATTTCCGTAACCGATAAAAAATAGATTAATAAATAAATCGATAGCAAAACAATCGATGTGTGGGTCGAAAAGCTCAGCAATCGTTGTCAACGATGTTGCCATGAAGGAGGTGGTATTTTAATCGTGCGAACAAGTTGTCTGCGGGCGGACGTGCGCATTTTGGTTGTTATTTTTTAATATCAGTACGGCAAAAAGAAGTAAATAATGCAATTTTTTTTTTTTTAAACAATAAGTCAATTACAGTCTGATAATGCAACAAAGTTGTGCATAAGCCAGCAACGCACACACAGCAATGTGGAATTGTGTTTGATATGTGATTAAATAACGTTGACAGTGCGGTTTTTCTATAAATTGTATTATTTTTTTTTCCTTTATCTTATTATGTTGAGTGTTAAGCGAACAAAGTGCAGTAAACATTGGCATTATTGTTATGCTCATAATCAGACCACCTGCAAACAATCGCTGTTGTCGTCGCCGCCGTTGTCGTCGTCGTTGTCGTTGTTGCTTTTGATTGTTCAATTATGCCGTTATGAACAGCTGTTCTGATTGTGCATCTCTCTGAGGTTGCAAGCACGGCATGCGAAAACGCCAAGCGATAATCTGTCTGTCAACGCAACTACGATAAATATGACTTACCGGGTCTCTGTGTGCGTGTGTGTGTGTGTGTGTGTAGGCATATTTAAACAGTGATTACACTCCCAAAAAAGAAAAAGAAAAACCTGTATCGTTTATTTATTACCGATTTCTGTTTCAGCTTTGCACATTCCCTCGAGTTTTTTTTTATATACCGGCTTATTCTTGTTCGTATTTGTATTCGCAATTGCTGGCGCAGCAGTCAAGTATAGTGCAGTAAGTAGAAGTATTTATAAATATATACATATATAGAATAACACAATGTAATTGTTGCAGTAGTTGCTTTTAATACCACACTTATCAATAAATAAAAGAACGTGCGAGCCCTGTTTATCAGTGGGCGCTGCTGCCTCGCTCGTTAATCAGTCGATTCGCTATTTAACAGTTATACGCATCCACACGGACAGACACGCATAACGTGCACGACTTACGGTCGTCACGTGCGTCTGTATATATGTTTGATATTTAAATCTTTTTTGCTTTGTGATCAATTTCGATCTCATCGTGCAATATTTGCAATTGTCTCGCAACTCGAATGTAGCGCGCACTGTGACGTAACAAGCACATACACATACACTCACACAAAAGCTTGCCTCTGCAGCATACCCCCGCCCCCTTTCCCCCCTGCCAAGCCTTTTTGTCAATGTAAATGAACGCACTCCCAAACATGCACCAATCACAGTCTCCCACTGTCAGCTGTCATAGAGTTGCTCTCTTGTTTTACTCTCTTCTGCTCTCGCTCTCGCTGGCTCAGTGTTGCCCAAACAAGTTTGCACATGAAAAACGATTACAATTGCAAGTGTTTGCATAGCGCGATGCATAATGGATCAAATGTCTTCTGCGATAAGTTAATATGCGATTTCTACGCAAAGCTGAAACTTTCAGCAGCAAAAGATTTATTAAACTATAATAGATTTAATAAATAGCCATGAATGCAAATCTTGAATTCAATTATGTTATTTATGTATGCAAATGTCTTTCGATCTAGTTTCCTTTTATGATAAAAAAAAATAGCATGTCATATTCATGAAAGTTGTGGGCATAATCAAGGGATATAAATATTTCCACTGTCCATAAATATCAGTGCGACAAGCACTCAGAGTTGCTAATGGGAGCTGTTAATGTGCCCAGCTGAAAACGAAAGTCTTTACTCGAGAAAGACACACTGAAAAAAGGGAGAGAAAAAACACGGTTATATTTTGTATTGCAAAAACCCGTTACCATTTACCGTTAAGCTGATCTTTGATTCGACACGGGCATTGTTGCGCAACACGAATGCCAAATTTACCAGTTAGTTTAAAGTTTAAAGTAACAATTCGAAACGAAAATAAGTAATAAGTTATGTTATGTCTGTAGTTTTAGTCGAGTTTTTTTTTTGTAATTTTAGATAACGCCCTTGATTTGGATTACAAAACAGTCTCTTTTTACACTCTTGTTTTTTGTCTTGTTTTGTTTTTTCCTTTTTTTTTGGGTTTTTTTGGTTTTTGTTTGTTCACAATTTTTGTGCATTGTTGGGAAGATCCCCGATCTAGTTGCGAAGGACTATGCATAACGGCAAACCCATGTGGAATAACAGTAAAAAACCTCCAAAAAAGCGTTCCCAAATAGTTGATGAGAATGATCTGCCCGTCGAATTGGTAAATCGGGCCATTGAGGTCGTGGCAAATTCCAAGGCTAGCATTAAGCCGGAAATCCTGAATCGCCACAATGAGAATGTGATGGCCGAGGCGGAGAGGAGCATCATCGAGTTCCATTGCATTTGCAATTCGATAGCACAGCCAGTCGATAGGCAAACGATGATTTTTCTGATCGCCCTGCAATCGATATTTGGCCAACAGCTGCCGAAGATGCCGCACGAATACATAACCCAATTGCTGTTCGATCCCAAGCACAGGACGATCGCGCTGGTAAAGAAGGGCCAGGCAATTGGTGGCATCTGTTTTCGTACATTTGCGACGCAAGCTTTCGCCGAGATCGTGTTCTGTGCGTTTGCCATGCCGGAGCAGGTCAAGGGCTACGGCAGCCATTTGATGCAACACCTGAAAGACCACATCCTGGCCAAGGGCATCAGGCATCTGCTCACCTATGCCGACTGCAATGCGATTGGCTATTTCAAAAAGCAGGGCTTCTCGAACACCATCCGCATGGCGCGCTGCATTTACCAGGGCTACGTCAAGGAGTACGACAGCGCTACCCTGATGCACAGCGAGCTCCATCCGAGCATTGTGAATACCCAGCTTACGTCGTTTAGTCAATATATATATATGTATATATACTTAGACATAAGATGCCTGGGATTCGTTCCCAGAGTCACTGGAAAATCCCAGCTGGGACAAATTACAGATTAATGTTGAATATTATAAATAGTATATATACAAATAGTATATATATGCATATTAACTGGCTTAATCGAAAGGTCCAAGTCGTAGCTTTAAGTAGACTCTTGAATGCGAGACCAAAACAATTGCGGCCAACCAACTTGTTGGGCCAGTTAATGAGACTTGGCTAGCTTCAAGGTGAACGTCTATTTGGCTCTCAAATTGGAATGGAAACAGATATATATATACATATATAGATTTGACTATAAAGCTGGATCGGTGGAGAGAATGGGGCTGGGATTCATTGTGGCTTTCTGCTCTCGAGCTGATTTTGGCATTCTTTTACTTTGTTTTCTTTTGTTTTTATTATTTTTAATTGCGACTGGGCTTATTTCGAATGGGGTTTTTTTAATGTGGCGAGCTACGCTTAAAGCTCGGAACTCGTTTCATTTCAGTTGGCTTTACCTTTTTATTATTTCTGATCATAGCCCGGGTACGTTGAGTCTCGTGACTCAGGTGTGAGGCAGGTTTAGTTTTTCCACTTCCAATTGCCAAAGCGAACCGAGATATTTCATCTATTGTTGCTGAAACCGGCTTTTCGACTGAACGAGGCTGCTCAGGGGGATGGAGGCGGGGAGGGCGGGGCTACAGGCATTTCCCCAAGTATCCAAAAGGTATTCCACAAAACCGTTAAGCGAATGTTGATTAAATACAGAGAGAACAAATAATAAAGTACATGCTTATCTGCGCTCGTAAAAAACAAGTCTAACAGAGAGAGAGAGAGAGAGAACGGAGAGAGAGCGAGAGAGAGGGAGAGGGAGCGAGAGAGAGAGGGAGATAATAGCTCGCAGCGATTCTAGATGTGTGACGTTTAACTATATTCATCTATATAGTATATAGTTTTTGATATGGTAATTCCCCATAAAACACGCTGCAAACGAATTACCATAAATATGCGACCTTTGGAATGCGTATGCTTAAGTACAGTGAAGGCTCGCCTGAGCGAACGCTACAGTTTTTCTTCCCATAACCATAGAGAAATGGCAGAGCAGAGTGCTCGACTGGAAGATACCCTGTGCCGTCCCAGACTTTTTCCTACACTACAACTTTTAAGCAACATAAATTAACGCATGCTGTGCTTTTTCTTTCCTCGCCCTCGCCCCGCTCGGTGCTTAAAGTCCGATCTATTTGCAATTTTCATGGCTTTCATATGATTGAAAAAAAGCGTCTTCTTCCACTTTTTTATGAACTGTAAATATTATACATATCAAAAAGCTTCTTAAATCTGCGAAATTTCTAAAGATATTTACATAACGATGTTAAAGAACTGTGAAGAGATTTTGATAAACTTGAGCTGGATGTGATATAGGAAAACATATATATATATTGAGAGTTTTCATATATCTATACTTTATGGGGTCGAATGTGCTTTCTTCCTTCTAGAATATTGAAATCATATTGATATAATGTATATATATGAAGAGATAAATTTCTTGCTGTTCGTCAAGCAGGGTGTTTACTGTATGTACTCGCTTGTGCATATGTCACCCTCTTTTTTCACATTGTGTCTGATATTGTCGTGCACATTGCGCTAATTGCGCTTGTAGCTCGCCGCTATCAAAAAACAAACCACAGACAAACCGAACCCAAACCCGAACCCTAATGCACCTTATCATTTATATTTTGCTGCCTTTCTGATATGTGATATCTGTTTGTGTGCGTGTGTGTGTGTGTGTGCGGTCACAAACGGCACAACAAGTGTCGTGCCTCAATCTGCAGTTGGCAACCCGGCCTTGACTGCAAAGACTCAGCTTGAATAGAAGGAGGCGTCTGCCACGCCCCGAAAACGGCATTTGCGGTAAGCCAAAATACGAGGCCAAATTGTTGTTGATAAAGTCGGATATGAATATATCATGAATATATACACCATAAATACCTAAGCTGGTCAGTTCAACGCTTTGTATTCCAAATAAAAAAGGACTGAAAGGCAAAGTAAATTGTATTTACAGAACGAAACATTGCAGTTATCGATAACATATCGAACTTGGGTACGGGATAAATATCTAGAGATAATATTTGAAAAGCATTCAGAAAATATTCACATATGAAGAAGCGAAGTTTTTGAAACGCAATTGTTGACAAATTGATTAAATAATATATTGCTGTGTGCAAGAGACCATTGCTGTTAACGATAACTAGCAATCGATAATATCGATTACCACATGGATATTTATCGTTTACTGTGCCAGAAATATACATATATAGAGATTATTGAAATGCCATTAGGAAATGGTTAAAATGTGGGAAAAAGCCTTATTAATAAAATATTATTTGAAAATAAAAATATATATATATTTCTATGTGTTATCGATAACCAGCAGAACATGGGCATGTGGCTTATCGTATTTTGCAACATGAATATCGACAGATTATTTAAATACCATTAAAATATGGGACAAATGTTTAAGTTTAAGTTAATTAAAGCATTTCTGTTATCGATCGAGACTATTGCTGTTATCGATAACTCGCAAGTGACTATTGCCGGTTTTATCGATAACTAGCAAGAGACCATTGCTGCTATCGATAACTAGCAAGTAACTATTGCTGTTGTTATCGATAACTAGCAAAATACCATTGCTGTTATCGATAACTAGCAAAAGACCATTGCTGTTATCAGCCTAGCTAGCAATCCATTTATCCTTTAAACGTTAACTTTTCTAGGGTATTTTCAGGTCGATAACCATTGAGCACTTGTGCAAGCGAGAATCGATTAAATGTAAGTTCAAATTGAAGCTGGATGCTTTCTCCACGCCCACCGCCAACTACCCCCCGCAACCCCCTGTTTTTTCTGCCTTTATACGCACGCCGAGTTATGCTGGAAATTTCAATTAATTTGTGCGAATGCCGCACAGGAATGCATGACCTTTGTGTGTGGACGGGGCGGGGCGGGGCGTGGCATTAGGTCATTTGGGTACTTTCTAAGCTCAATCGGATTGAGCTGTTGCCGCTGGCGGGTGAAAGGTGCCGCGTCATTTGATTGCGGAAAGTGAACGAATTACTTTCTAGTTGGACAGCGGGAGACCGAAACATTGTCGGATTTGTAATTGTTATACCCTGTAACAATTTGCAGCAACGAGATCATGAGGCATCTCCCAAAGCTGTAGATCTCTTTCATTCCCCAATATCGATAAATATCGATTTTGCAACTTGATTTTAAAGCATATGAGCTGGAGCTATCCAATTTGGCAGGTAGCTTCTTGTAGGGTATACGCACATAGATCTAGAATATTTCAGCTCCATTCAAAATTGGAAGAAAGTAAGCACACGGGCAAGTTTCTCTCTCGTAAAGTGTTATGTCTAGTTTTGGCTAAGAATGAAGTTTTGAGATAATCCAAGGGTATCTGGCAGTCGAGCACTTGCTATAATCTTTTGGCTACATTTCGTGTCTCACCTTACTTTCACCGCAGATATTAACCCGGCCCTAAATATATATATATATCATCTGGCGAAATGGACGCACACGCACACCACAGCGCACCCAATGTTGGTGAGTAGCCCTTGGTCCCAAGAGATGCCAAGAGAGAATGTAGAATCGATTGCCCAACAGAACTGATTGACCATTCCATGCACGGACACGATCACGATCACGCGAACATGCATCACGATCACGAGCACATGGGCCTGGACGCGACCACGCTCAGTCCGCCGCTGGCGACGCCGCACGGAGATCTGGCCATGGGCATGCATGCTGGCCATCATCATGGCGGCGGCGGCACGGGCACCGGCATGGAGCACATGATGTCCATGGCGGTAAGTGCCAGTCCATGCCAAACTGTTTGGCCATTTGCCATTAATCCAACCCCTCCCACTTTACGGGCAGTTCCATTTCGGCTACAATGAGACAATCCTGTTCTCCTGGTGGCACATCGAGACGATCGCCGGCCTGATTGGCTCCATGATAGCCATCTTTCTGCTGGCGCTGCTCTACGAGGGCCTCAAATACTATCGCGAATATCTGTTCTGGAAGACGTACAATCTGCTCGAGTATCGGCCGGTGACGGGACCGCAACGCAATCCGGAGGCGCCGCGTCTGCCCACGCCCGCCGCCCATGCCGCCCCATCGCCTGTGCAGTGAGTATTGCAGATTTCTTCTTCTGCTTCCCTTTTGTTGTTGTTTCCTCTCAAGTTTCAGTTCGATGTGTTTGAGTGTGCCTGTGTACCACTGTGCCTGTGTACCACTGTGCCTGTGTACCACTGTGCCGTTTGATTTATGCTCTGTATATATTAATTCTAATGCTTACTTTTATATCATATATATTTTTTCTCTCTCTCTCTCCCTCTTTCTCTTTCTCTCCTTCTCTCGTTGCCGTTTACCGTTATTGTGTGTATCATACGCTTTTCGCCTGTGCGCCCATCATCTGCGCCATGTAAATTATGCTCATCATCTTATAAAATATCCACAACGATAATGTACAAAACTCCAACAACGATATAAACTAATAACAATAACTATAATTATAATTCAATTATTAATGATTATTTAAAAAAACAACAACAACAACAAACCAACAAATCGACGCTTACTATTTGATAACGATTACGATAACGATAACAATTTGATATTGATTTCCCTTCCATCTGTATTCGTACACTTGTACGCACACACACACACGCACGCACACGGACGTACTCGTACTCGTACCCGCAACCGTTACCCGTTACCGTTAACTGTGCCCACGCCCCCAAAAACGCATCGTACGCATGTATGTGTGCATATGCATGCGCCCCTCCCCAGATACGTTGGCGAAGTTGTGCACAAACAACCGTAAGTATCCCAAGCCACGCCCCCCCCCCTGAAAATGTACTCATAAATGAAAACATTTCTATTTAAATACATATATATTATCGGATTACCTTTATCGTAAATAGCACATATATACTTCTATATATATCGGTTGCACATCTAATTAACGATCTCTCTAATGGTCCGTTTAAAACACATTCGCGTCCGATTAGCTAGATGAGAAATCGCAACTTGATAGCCAAATACGAGCACTTGATACCCAGATATCATCGGTCCAATTAACAATTAATGACTAAGTCAATTTGCACTAATGCGTAACGCAATTCCAAATCGCACACTAATCTTGTAGCTACAAATATTGTGCACCTTAATTTCTGTATAGTTCAAAAGTAGTTGTAGACTAAATGTTAACACTTAATCTTACAGAATTTGCAACTATTTTGATAGAGCCTAAAAACTAACTTTAACTAAAAGTCGAACATAACCACACTTTTGGCTGCTATTCTATTTTGTTTTTTGTGCAATTCAATTCTTCGTAGAGCAGCTCGTTTAAGTAGCTTTCTTTTTCGCATTTATCGATAAGCATTTATCGATAACTTGCTATTCGATTAAAACCAAATTATCTAGAACACGTAAATTCCTCTAACCTTAAGTAGTTTTTTTCTCACACTTACCGATAAGCATTTATCGATAACTTGTTAAAGTGTGCAACGCCAACCTTGAGTAGTTTTTTCTCACATTTATCGATAAGCATTTATCGATAACTTGTTAAAGTGTGCAACGCCAGACTTTCTTATATAAAAGTATTGTATAAAATTACCAAATAACCTAGAACTCGTAGATTTCTTCAAAATTAAGTCGTTTTTTTTCGCATTTATCGATAACTTGTTAACACCAAATAACCTAGAATAGATCCTTTCAAGTTCCAAAAATTTTTGTACATTTTGTTTCTGTTAAATTGTTTATGTTTATGTTTATGTTTTTGTTTATGTTAACCCAATACCACATACTTTTTCGTCGTGGGGCTAAAATGGGCCTGGCTTGTAACCGAAACTGATCGAACTGAAATTTTTAACGTGTTTATGTGCCACACAGACCGACAATGCTGTCCATCAATCATCTGTACCAGACGCTGCTGCACGTGCTCCAGGTGACGCTCTCCTTCCTGCTAATGCTGATCTTCATGACATACAACGTCTGGCTCTGCATGATGGTGGTGCTGGGCGCCGGCGTTGGCTACTTTCTCTTCTGCTGGAAGAAGTCCGTCATTGTCGATGTCACCGAGCACTGTCACTAGCAGCCGCCCATCTGCCCGACCAGGGAGGCGGTCCACTCCAGCCGGCTGTGTCTCACCAGCGACGGAACGCCATGATCGGCCGGCGCCCGCCCGAGCGGTCACAATTTCTGCTGCCCCATTTTTCTCGAAATGCCCAACACAAACCCCCCGCTCCCCTTCTCCCCAACAGACACACACACACACACACACACTCACAACATTTTTAGGTATTAACATATATATATTTTTAATCCGTGCAACGCATTTGCCAGCACTCCAATTTTTATAACTGTGAAATTTTAAGCGAAAAGAAAGAAAATACTGCATACAAACAAAAAACAACAAACAACAAACAACAACAAACCAGTTGCTACGGGCACACTTTTTTTTTTGTGCACACAGCAAACCAAACTTTGAGGTTAAGTCGAAAGTGCAGCGAACAAAAGACGAGCAAATTCTTAAAAACTGCCCCGCAAAAAAAAAAATAAATGTAAAAATTGTAAAAAGCAAACAAAACAAAAAAAAAAAACAAAACAAAACAAATAGAACTCAATGTTAGTTAGCCAAAATTTAACTCAATTGCTCAATTGCCGATTGAAGGGTTTGAACCACTTTTTTTTTTTTCTCTTTTGTTTGGTTTCACTCTACATTTGTTTTCTTTAAATATTTATCTATACATTATGCCCATAATTATACCCTATACGTATGCTTATTTTACACAAAAATCTGTTAAAAATTTCAATTTTTTTTATATATATAATATTATTATGTATTTTATTTGCTTACAAGAAAAACAAAACGTTTCGTATTTGCGCCCCCCCCTCAAACATTATGAATTTATGTTGTTAGATGATGAGAATTCCGTTTTAATATGATATTGATAAATCACCAAATTGATATATATATATATATATATATATATATATACCGCTATGCATATAGATTGCTGTAGATATTAATTATAAATGCAAATACATACAATAAATGGCAAAAAAAAAACACAAAATTATAATACGTATGTATACCTTATCTATACAAACAAATCAAATATATTACAATAAATATACACAATTGCTAAAAAGAAAATGTTTCAGATCTTTGTTTTTTTTTTGGGAAATACTGAAAAATACCAGAAAATACTTTTCCAGTTATAAGACCAGAAAGAGGGTCTATACCTAAGATGAAGCTCTTGATTTTGGTTTAAATATTTCGAAAACAGTTCATTTTTCGATCTATTCTATACTAAGTAAGAATATCTTTGGCAGGCCTACGATTAAATACCCTTTTAGGCATATTCCTTTTCGTAAATACTGAGTTTGATGAAAATATCCTGAAAGACAGTGAAGAACCTACGTATCGATCGAAAAAGAAGTTCTGCGGCAGATAGGGTTTTGAATATATAGAAAGGAGCATAATGAAGCTTCCAAATGTCGAGTTTGGTCAGATATCTGGAAAAACAAAAAAGTTTTCATATGGCAACTATATGATATAGTTTATCGGTATTTAAATGGAGAATATGGGCGTACAGTGAAGCTAATAAATGCCGACTTTGGTCAAGATATCTTTAAAAAGAACCCACTTTTCGACTATTCGTTCCTATATGGGTTCGATCCGGCAGGTTTCTGTAACAGCAAGACGGACCTATGCGACGTTTTCATAAATGAAAGACTACTTTGCATAGAAACAATCAGGAAGACCCGGCTATATCAACTCAGCTCAGCTTCAAGAGTCGAAGAAGTCATCTTCTATGCATAAAAGTACATTCCAGGACAAAAATTTTAATACAATCTTTCCTCGTAGTTGCAGAGTATGGCCTTGTTTAAATTAGCTCATCTGAGACTGTACCAAAAATAGATGTGAAAAGATAGAACCAGCATTACGAGAACCAAAAACTCAAGATCCTACGATTTGAATGGGGTTTGTTGTCGGATTTTGAATGTTTTCAATAAGTATTCCGAAACAACGTGGGAAACTAAACCGAGATGTTCTAAGTGAACTAAAGGAACTAGACTCTCAGATAAGCTACGATCCTGAGACCTGAGATATCGAAATCGTTTCGACTAAAATCAAAATATCATTTTTTTCTAGCTGTCTGTAAAACAAATTTGTTGACAACTTTTAAGTGAACAATTTGGATTATTTGCAAAATATTTCATTTGTGGTAAAATGCGATTTTGAAATATGTTTTGAGAAAATATTAAAGCTAGTTTGGGCAGCAAATCGAGCTGTTCTTCAACCAATTTTTCAGCTTCAAATAAGAAAAACAACACAGTTTAGAATTGCGCAATTTTAGCAGTTTTTTTCTTTTTATTATCATTTTTTCTTTCATTTCGTTTTTATATTGCATTTTTTTTTTGATGATAAAAAAAATTATTGCATGTCGCATATTTGAATGTTTTTATCATTAATTGTTATGGGTATTAATTGTAGATGTGAGTTATGCGTGTAATAATTAAAAACTCGCTTCTATATTAAATGACTACATTTTGTTTTTGTTTTTGTTTTTTTAGTTTCTTTGCTTCTTTTTTTTTTTTTTGTCTCGTTTTTTAAATGTATTTATTAGTTTTTTCGTTCGGTATTCAAACATTCATGTATGCGAATTAAATGAAATTAATAAATATATATATATATATTATTATTATTATTATTATTAATATTGTTTTTGTTTTGTTTTGTTTTTTTCTAAATACATAACGAAAGGCGGGGCCCGCAGGCAACGCATTATCCTTCACAAACAATCCGAAAAACAAAACAAAAAGCTCTCAAAATAAATATACGAATCAACAATACCGGAAATTTTCTCTACAGTTCCATATATATATATATATATATGTATACAGATATATATGTGTGTGTAAATATGTTACATAATAAGCATACATATATCTGTATAAACGCATTATATCAATTATTATTGCCAAAGGTTTGTGAAAGATACAACGAGGCCAATTAAATCAAATATCTATAACAATGGTTTGGGCTGTGTGTGTGTGTGTGTGTGTGTGTGTGTGTGTGTGTGTGTGTGTGTGTGTGTGTGTGTGTGTGTGTGTGTGTGTGTGTGTGTGCGTGTGTGTGCGTGTGTGCGTGTGTGTGTGTAGGTGTGTGTGTGTGTGTGTGTAAAACAAAGAAGAAAAGGTCGGGAGTAGGTATAGTTATATATATATACGTATAGCTATTTATACATATATATGTATATATATATATATATAGGGCGGGAGAGAAAGAGACAGTTAGATAGAAAGAGAGAGAGAGAGAGATAAAAGGAGACAAATTGAAATTCACCTCGGTATCTCATGCTTAATACAGTTAACATGAGTGGAAGATACAGTGAACCCGTCACTCGCTACTCGTTACTCGCTACTCGTTACTCGTTACTCGCTGCTCGCTGCTCGTTGACTGGCACTCGGCGGCTTTCGTCTGTCTTGAAGAAACATAACTGGGTGTTGTGGGCATAGAAGTTACCTGGGAGTAGGCTCTTCACTGGCACGCATATACATATATATATATATATATATTCATTCGTTCCCAAAAAAACCAGTTGACGAGAGAAATTCGTCGCTCTCAATTGACGCATTCGTTCGAACCTGCAATATGTGAAGAAAACGGCATTAGTATACAACATGGCGTTTTATATTGTTCTCTTTTTCTTTTTTAATTTTATTAAATAATACGCCCGATGGCCTGCACTTAAGAGGTATTTACGAGCTAAAAGTCCGAGTGTGAACTTTTAGAAAGAAAAAAATATTTGTTTTCCTTTTCTTGTTTTTTGGGTACATGTATGAGAGTATAATATATATAAGGTAGTTACGATAGACGCGAATTGCGTAAGAAAAAAGTTTACACACAAAGAAAAAAAAAAATAAACAATGGGGGCATATTTGGGTTAATGCTTACGACTATTTCATAGTTTTATTTTTGTAGTATAAAAGCAATTATTAGGTTGAGACCCACCAATAAAAAAAAAAAGCAAATTTTAACAGAGAGTGGTTTGGTGTATGTGTGTGTGTGTGTGTGTGTGTGTGTGTGTGTGTGTAGGGGGTAGGGAAGGGGGGGGAGGATGTTGCTATTTAACCATTTAGATAGAAACTTTAAGCCCTGAGCTGCTTGAATTCTACAGTTTTCTTAGGCTTAACAAATAATTAAGTATTTTTGTGTGTAGTATTTAGTATTTAAATACTGTTGTTCTTGTTGTTCAAAATTTACCTGTGTTATATGTTAGGGGCAATATGCGAAGTAGGGGCTTGGGGCTGGGGGACAAATGCCTGCTCTCTCGCCTATCTACAGATCGTGTGTGTGTTCTCGAAAGTTATATATATGTATATATAGTTACATATTATATATATATATATATATAGAGAGAAGTAAATGCTTTAAAAGAAATTTACAATTTGATATTGTTTTTGTAAGATTTTAGTTCAATTGCAATTACCTCTTCATCTGCATTGAATTGACGCGAGTGTTCGGATCGTCTAATGTTTCGATAACGAATTCCAAGCTCGAATTCGAACTCGAATCAAATATCGATCACAGCTTCAAACATCGCGTTGCTTATTTCGAGATATACAGCATATACACATACATATTCATATTCTTTTTGATTCTTTCCCATTTCGTTTCACTTAATTGGTTTTTCTTTTTTAAGTATGTGCTATGTACATTGTAAAGTACAACAACAATAAACATGAACAAAATTTCGGCATAGCCGAAGCTTCAATGCCCTTGCCAAATATAGAACTTATAGTTGAACTATTAACTGTCGTTAAATGGAAAATCAAATATATTTTTCCTTAAATTTTTAACTAAAAATTGATTCAACAATTAGTTTCAATTAGTTTCCGCTTTCTATTTGTTTCCGCAATGAATAACAGATCCTAACTTTAAATGGAATATTTGCGTTATCCGGCCGAAAATACTCGAATGACAGACATGGACAATTATTTGCATTATACATTGAACATATATTTTGGAAAAGGCATCAATATTAATTAAAGAAAATGTACCTGACGTATTTACGAGTCTCGGTAAGCCGTTAACCGGGAAACTGTTCGTGTGTTGTTCGTGTCAGCGAGCCTTCGGTTCTGTTTAATGTATTTTGTTGTTGTTGTTGTTGTTATATTTAATAAGGCACTTCCTACTATATTGACTACAGGAGAGATTCATTGATAGACAAAGTGAGAGAGAGAGAGAGAGAGAGAGAGAGAGAAAGTAGGTGTGTGTGTGTGTGTGTTTGTGTGTGGGTGTTTTTCTGTGTGTATTTGTGTGTGAGAGAGAGAGAGAGAGCGAGAGGATTACGTACCTCTGAGCGAATTAACCGTTAACAATTCAAGCTTAATGCAACCCTGACCCTGATGGTTGGCAATGAATTAAAACGCTGTGTTTGGATCGGGGATCCCT
Organism: Drosophila ezoana; assembly: GCA_035045725.1. Taxonomy (NCBI): domain Eukaryota; kingdom Metazoa; phylum Arthropoda; class Insecta; order Diptera; family Drosophilidae; genus Drosophila; species Drosophila ezoana. The sequence continues at coordinate 6,518,830 of JAWNOU010000058.1, forward strand.
GGTTCGCTGTACCGCGAACTGCGAACCACAAAGCACATGCCATTCCCATGCAAACGCGATCTGTGTGGGTGTTTCATTATATATATCATAATATAGTATATGCATATACTTAGAGTTTGTATTTTATTTTATTTTTATTTTTTTGAGGTTAGTTTTTTTTTTTTTTTTTTTTGTCGAGTTGTAAATACCTGGTACAATCAATTTGAACGTATCTCCAATAACAAGTACAACAAGGATACTCTCATTCCCAGCGTTCTGTGGTGTTTATTTTTCTTTCAATTCGTTTTTTTTTTAGGTGTAGGTTGTGTGTGGGTGTGTGTGTGTGTGTGTGTGTGTGTGTCTGTTGCCCGTAAACCGATTGTCGAATGCTTAAAAATTCAACTAACCTGCTTCCAATTGTTTCATACATTTGCCATCGATCAGTGCAAATGGAACTACCCCCAGGACTAGAAATATTTTGGTTTGTTCCGCATATTCCATATTCATTTGACATATTTATCCATCTGTCCTGTCTGTCTGGCTATCGACGACATACACATACACATACACATATGCAAATACATATTGGCATGTTAGCTACAATCAAGGCGACCAAGTGCAACAAGAGACTCTTGGGCATTTGCCTGTTCCGGGGGCTTTGCGTTGTTTCTAGTGCAGTTAACAAATTCAGTTTTCTAATACCAAATATCGAATGAGGGATTGCTGTAGATGAAACAAGCTGAAACAAACGGAATTGGAACACTTCTCATATGCAATACAAGTGTAAGGTAACCACAACGTTAATTTGCGAATCATAATTGGTAGAGTAACAATGTGTTTCATTCCAGCATTCCCTTTGCGATCTACCAGAAAAACACACACACGGACAAATTCTGTAATAAATACATTTACACATGTTTCAATTCATCGTTCCTACAAGGATCAGATAGCGGACAACTTCTTACATTCCGACATATCATTTGTTTCATTCCAGCATTCCCTTTGCGATCTGCCAGAAAAACACACACACGGACAAATTCTGTAATAAATACATTTACACATGTTTCAATTCATCGTTCCTACAAGGATCAGATAGCGGACAACTTCTTACATTCCGACATATCATTTGTTTCATTCCACTTCCTTGCGATCTGCCAGAAAAACACACACACGGACAAATTCTGTAATAAATACATTTAGACATGTTTCAATTCATCGTTCCTACAAGGATCAGATAGCGGACAACTTCTTACATTCCGACATATCATTTGTTTCATTCCAGCATTCCCCCATCCGGTATTTGGTACTTCGATTTCTAGTGCACAAACAACCTGGCATCGAATTTGCGAGTGAAGGTTGATGTAAAAATGAAACATGATTTACAATACACGCACACACCTGGAGATATATATAAATCCGTAATACACCAGAACAGGCGAGTCTTGTGCAAACATAACTTTGTCATCTAAATAACTATGTGTGTGTGCGCGTGTGTGTGTGTGTGTGTGTGTGCGCGCGTGTGTGTGTGCGTAGGCGTGTATTTATGATGTGAATTTGGAAGGTTTTTTCTTTGACATATTTTTAAAGGGATATTTTTTTTTGTAGCCATAGAAGTAGACAGATTTGTGTGCCTGTCTCTGTACAATTGAGATTACATAAAGCATGAATACTCTTCTTGCTTTTTTTTTTTGTTTTGTTGTTGTTGTTGGACTACGAGGTACGTGTACGAGTAGGGATTATGAATATAGGATTTATATATATGGTTGAACTCACCTCTAGTCCCATTATATTTGTTAGGTTCGCACGTGTCTCACACATGCGCGCCTTTTAGACTGTCTGATCTTAATATTTTTTTTTTTTTTTTTATACAGATTATTGAAATGTGTTATTATTATTATTTGGAGTACCTCGATGCTGCATGGAGTGTGGGGGGGCGGGGCAGGCAGCGCGTTTTTGGGCGTGGCGCTTGTGGCCAAAGAGAGTTGTTCTTCAGCTAACTTGCATTTTCGATTAGTTACAATTGTTTGTTATGTTTTTTCTTAATTTGTTGAAGTTGCTGTTGTTGTTGCTGTTGCAGTTGTTGTTGTTGTTGTTGTTCTTGATCAAGTTGTTGTTTTTAATAGCTTATGCTCTTTGCTGTTCTTATTGTTGTTGGTCGCTGCCGCTGCTTTCCGTCTGTCTATCCGTCCGTATTTGGCATCCTCTAGTAGCGACTGCGACTGCGACTGCGACAATGCCGCTCCCGACTGTCGTGGCGGTAATGATTGTGGCGACTGCGACTGCTGCCGCTGCTGCTGTGACTGCCACTGCGCGAATACGAATGACCGTGATGCGATTTGTGGTGATCTGTGCAAAGAGACGGAAAAGACGTAACATTAGACAGACAGTTGGATGCAAAGTTGGTTGGATGGTTGGCTCAGAGTCGAACCTGTGTCCGACTTTGGGCCGTGCGCAAACTTACGATGCCGCCTGTCCGATGATTGGCGATTGGGCGGATAGTCACGACTGCGTTCCCGATAGTCACGCTGATCGCTGCACGAATTTGAGCACGATGAATGTGTTGAAAAGAGAGGGAGAGAAAATATGTTAATGTTGCATCTCATAAGCTATAATTTCCAAGTCGAGAATGCTCGCTGGAAATATATGTATATATGTATCTATTTTTGGCTTTATGCAGATGTATGCAACTGGCAGAAGGAACCATTTTGGACGCTATTTACACTCCAGATCAGGATCTGTCTGTTTCTTATGTTCTTTTTTTTTAGAGGTTTTGGTGTATACACAAATAGGCTCTGAAAAGATCCTATTAATCGGACTATAAAGATTAAAGCTAATCGAGAATGTACATCCCACACATAGTGAGGGCGAAGTGAGAATCTCTCCCAGTTTCTGCAGCTATTTGGACATTTGTTGGTACATTTACAAAATGATAATCGGATGGCCTTCAGCCTGATCAGAATTGTTTGGCTTACCGCCTGTTGTCGTAGGTGTTGTGAAAGCGTTGGACACGATCATCGCGACGCCTTCGCTCCTCCTCCTCGTGCTCCTTTTGACGGCGCTCGTTGATTTCGGTAACGGCATTGCGCAGCTTGGAATAGCCCAAATGCTGTTTGCCCATCAAATGATCCTCGATGCGCTGCTGTGCATCGCCAACAATGAGAAAGGCGCCGCATATTTCGCAGACCTTCATTTGCTTTTCGGGAAGCACTTCGTGCGACCAATTGGCCGCCGTTTTGCTATCTGTCTTCGTCTCCGACTTGCTGTCCTCGGACGCATTATTGATGCCAGCTGCCGCTGTTGGCGATGCGCCGCCTCCAGTTGCCGCACCTCCTGCTGCGCCTCCAGCGGGCTCTTCGATCGGTTCATTCGATTCGGTGCCGTCGCTGGCGATGGCGATGGCATCGCCAATGCCGGCGGCTATGTTGGGACTGGCGAGCGGCTGATCGTTGCTTGATATTTCGCCGGCGTTTGTTCCAAGCGTGGGCGTCGGCGTCGGAGTGGGCGTGGTCGATTGCGGAGGCGCTGCACGAAGCTTATGATAGTTTTTGACTTGGGCCTCATACTGCTGCTGCACCGACTCCTTCTCCTCCTTCAGTTCCTCGCAGAGAGCCATCAGATCCTGGGCCTGATCAACATCGCCGCGTATGCCCGCCTCCTCGGCCTCGGCGAGCAGCTTATTGATGCGCGCAGTCAGATTGTTCATGTGCTCCTGATGTTTGGCCGCATGCGACATTGTCCCAGACGGATTGTCTCGCTGCATCAGCTGCAAGCGCTGTTTACCCTTCTGTATCTTTCGATCCACATCGTGCAGCATCACATTGCAAAAGCGCAGAAACTCATCCTCCGTATGGCGCTTGCGCTGCGATGGTCGCGCCTCCTCGTACAGGTGTTTCGCCTCCTCATCGTGAATGCGTGTGCAAGGACCAAGATCGGCTCGTGTATTTATAAACAGATCGTGCGGACAAAATTTCACATTGTAGAATTGACAAAACTGTGCAAAAGAAAACAAAGATATAATATGTATGTAGTCTATCTTTATAATAAGAACGAAAAGTTGGCTGCGCAGGAAATCAATAAAATATACGCAGTCCAGGGCTAAGCACGCGCAATAAATATATAATATATTCGCAGTCCAGGGCTACGCACGGGACACTTGTATGTTTTCAATATAAGGAACGTAATGTAAATAACAATTCTGGCTCTTTACCCTAACGGCAACCTTTAGGCAGGGTTGTTGGTTCAAACCGTGAACCGAACCGGCGACAATATGTATTTTTTATTTGTTTTGTTGGGTTTGTAGCCCTCGAATTCATTTGCATGTGTTAGTTATAGCTTTAATTAAATGTTATTTTCGAGAGGGCATACAATTTTTAAATATAATCCTTGAAATAGTTGGACATGTTGCATATTTCTTGATCAAAAATTAAGATATTCAGTATTCTTAGAGTGCTTGGAAAATCAGAATAGAATGTAAACAAAGTTGCGGTACCTGCAACTATTTTAAGATTGTGCGAAAACTTTTCGCTTGTACTGTGCTTTGCCGGCTAGACTATAGAAATGCAAATAAAATGGCCATAAAGTTGTGCAGCAACAACACAGTTATTTATTGCGACAACTGCCAAGAAATGTGATTATATCACACAGAGCATGTTTATCGTAGCTAGCTGGTGCTCTAGCTGGGACTTACCTCTGGATCCTCCCAGTTGACCGCTTGTCCAGCCTCCGAAGGATGCAAATTTCGATTGCGGCCCATTAGCTCATCGAGCATTTGTCTGGCAGCGTCCACCATTTTGGCTGTATGTGTGGTGCGCGCGATGTGCTTGCTTGTTTATGTGTGTGCGTGTGTGTGTGGGTGGGTTGATGGCTGTGTATGGCTGGCCCCAAGTCAATTGACAGTCGCAGCTGCTGTGCAAACGTAGTTGCGGTTATTGTGCTCTTTTAGCGTGCGTTCAGCAAACGTGTTCCATCAAGTCGGTCCAATATAATTTATTTCTCTAATGGAATTTCGGAATCAATATTTTCCTTGTCGCACTCAGCTCACACGCGTCAGCGATGGTAACTTGCAAAAAGGAAAGCGATATCGATAAGACAATGCGATAGCATTGACAGCGCTGCCAGACTGCTACCGTCTGGCAATTTTTTTGGCGCGCATTTACCGATAGATTTCTAAAAATGTAATTTATAGCTATTTAAATCAGGAAAGGCGAACATAAAACAAATACATTATATTTTACGAATATTAACATGCGTGCTACATTCGTATATGAGTGCAAACACCCCCTCACTTATAATGTGCCGATAGTCGCTCAACAATCGATAACTCACATCCCGCTACTGTCACTGCGAATTGTCAAAAAAGGCGCGAAAATTGGCAAAAAAAAAAAACAGAAAAACACGCAACGGCGGCTAAGTAAATAGCATCAGTCAACACAACTATTTTTTTGGGCGTTTACATTGTTTATTTGTTGGTCACGAATCGAACGAGATGGATGTTGCTGATGCACAAATCGGACAGCTACGCGTCAAGGATGAGGTGGGCATACGCACCCAGAAGCTGTTCCAAGATTTTCTCGAGGAATTCAAAGAGGATGGCGAAATTAAATATACACGTCCGGCTGCTAATCTAGAGTCGCCCGATCGCTGCACGCTAGAAGTTAGCTTCGAGGATGTGGAGAAATACGATCAGAATCTGGCGACGGCCATCATCGAGGAATACTATCATGTCTATCCGTTTTTGTGCCAATCTGTCTCCAACTATGTGAAAGATCGCATTGGCTTGAAGACCAACAAGGATTGCTATGTAGCGTTCACCGAGGTGCCGACACGGCATAAAGTACGCGATCTGACCACCTCAAAGATTGGCACGCTCATACGCATCTCTGGCCAGGTGGTGCGCACACATCCCGTCCATCCGGAGCTCGTGTCGGGCACATTCATGTGCCTCGATTGCCAGACAGAGATACGCAACGTTGAGCAGCAGTTTAAGTTCACCAATCCGACAATTTGCCGGAATCCCGTATGCGCGAATCGTCGTCGCTTCATGCTGGACGTGGAGAAGTCGCTGTTCCTCGATTTCCAGAAGATACGCATACAGGAGACGCAGGCGGAGCTGCCGCGCGGCTGCATACCACGCGCTGTCGAGATCATATTGCGCTCCGAGCTGGTGGAAACGGTCCAGGCTGGTGATCGTTATGATTTCACCGGCACTCTCATCGTAGTGCCGGACGTGAGCGTGCTGAGCATGCCGGGCACCAGGGCCGAAATGGGCTCCCGCCACAAGCCCGGCGAGGGCTCTGACGGCGTCACCGGCCTCAAGGCACTCGGCGTCCGTGAGCTCAACTATCGGATGGCATTCCTGGCGTGCAGCGTACAGGCGACCACCGCCCGGTTCGGCGGCACCGATCTGCCCATGTCCGAGGTGACCGCTGAGGATATGAAGAAGCAGATGACCGATGGCGAATGGCAGAAGATCTATGAAATGTCCAAAGATCGCAATCTATACCAGAACCTGATCAGCAGCCTCTTCCCCTCCATCTATGGCAACGATGAGGTCAAGCGCGGCATACTCCTCCAGCTCTTTGGGGGCGTGGCCAAGACAACAATGGAGAAGACCTCGCTGCGTGGCGATGTCAACGTATGCATTGTCGGCGATCCGAGCACGGCCAAATCGCAGTTCCTCAAACAGGTCTCGGACTTCTCGCCTCGCGCCATTTACACCTCGGGCAAGGCCTCCTCGGCGGCTGGCCTGACCGCGGCCGTGGTCCGTGACGAGGAGAGCTTCGATTTTGTGATCGAGGCCGGCGCCCTGATGCTGGCCGACAACGGCATCTGCTGCATCGACGAGTTCGACAAGATGGATCTGCGCGATCAGGTGGCCATACACGAGGCCATGGAGCAGCAGACCATATCGATTGCCCGCGCCGGCGTACGGGCCACGCTAAATGCCCGCACCTCGATACTGGCCGCCGCCAATCCCATCAACGGACGCTACGATCGCTCCAAGAGTCTGCAGCAGAATATTCAGCTGTCGGCGCCAATAATGTCACGCTTCGATCTATTCTTCATACTGGTGGATGAATGCAACGAGGTCGTGGACTATGCGATCGCCCGCAAGATCGTTGATCTGCACTCGAACATTGAGGAGTCCGTGGAGCGTGCCTATACGCGCGAGGAGGTGCTGCGCTATGTGACCTTTGCACGTCAGTTTAAGCCCATTATCGGCACGGAGGCGGGCAAAATGCTGGTGGAGAACTATGGCCATTTGCGGCAGCGGGACACGGGCTCGTCGGGACGCAGCACCTGGCGCATTACGGTCCGCCAGCTGGAGTCCATGATACGGCTGAGCGAGGCCATGGCCAAGCTGGAGTGCTCCAATCGTGTACAGGAGCGTCATGTCAAGGAGGCTTTCCGTTTGCTCAACAAATCGATTATACGGGTCGAACAGCCGGACATCCATCTGGATGATGACGACCATCTCGATGCGGACGATGGCATCGAGCATGACATCGACATGGAGAACAATGGTGCGGCAGCCAATGTGGATGGCGATGTGCCCGCCGCATTGGATACATCGGGCCACGCCATGCAAAAGAAGAAGTTCACGTTATCGTTTGAGGATTACAAGAATCTGTCGACAATGCTGGTGCTGCACATGCGCGGCGAGGAGGCGCGCTGCGAGGTCGAGGGCAGCGATACGGGCATGAAGCGCAGCGATGTTGTTACCTGGTATCTGGAGCAGGTAGCCGAACAAATTGAGTCCGAGGACGAGCTCATATCCCGCAAGAACCTCATCGAGAAGCTGATCGATCGTCTGATCTATCATGATCAGGTCATAATACCGCTGAAGACCTCCAATCTGAAGCCGTTCGCCAAGAGTCCCAAGGCCTCAGCTGTCGATGACGATGAGCTGGAAAACGATCCGCTTCTTGTCGTGCATCCCAATTACATAGTCGAGTAATCTTTCCCATTCTCTACGCTCATTTTTTGCATTTCATTCAAGCTTAAGTTTGTGCGCTTCATTGTACTCATTGTTTTAGGTTAGGTTTCATCTATTTAATAAGCATATTGTAGATCTTAGCTTATATTTAAGAAATAGTTGTAGTTTTCAATCCAATTTCTAATTAATATGCATTTGTATTTGAATATTTTGTAATTTTAATGTTTTTAAGGTTATGTCGTCCAAAATTGGACAGATGTTCTTCGAAAACACTTTTTTTTTTTTAAATAAAGCAAAAGATAAAACACAAACTTTGGATTTTTGCCATTCGTGGGAGGTCCTGGAGGTCAAACATTGGAAATAAAATCAATCGAATAGCGCTACCAAAAATTTTGAAAATTCATCAAATCATGGAAACCGGTTCACGCAATGAACCCAAACGAAGCATTGGTTCAAACCGTGAACCAAAGCAACGACACTGGTTTCTTGTTCGCTTTGCAACACTGATTCTGAGTTGGTAGCAAATAATTCGGAATTCAGTTTAATTTAGTTTTTCTTTTAATGGTACATATGCGCTGGTAAATTGCCCAATCAATAATTGGGCGGAGCAAAACAGAAAGCAAGAAAAAAATCTACAAACAATGCTGCCTCCTAACGCTCGAAGGTGTAGTGCTTGACGCCGTCAGCGGGATACTGCTTGGCGGCCACTGGACGATACATTTTCTTGTCCTCGAGCCAATAGTAGAGCGCCAGGCAGCCGGCCATGACGCCGAAAAAGCACGTGAAGTAGTAGGCGTTGCTGTAGCGTGGCACATCCGGCTGTGAGTAGCGATCCTCGCTGTACAGATCGTGATCCGCTGAGATCTGAAAGAGAGCAAAGAGCAGTGTCAAATCTGTGCTTGGCCAGCTTAAAGCCGGGCACTTACGGGCTCGTTGAAGTTGCGCTTGTGTTCGGGATAGTCATAAGGATAATAATTATCCTTGTTCTCTATGCCGAGGCCACCGCCAACTTTGGGATAGTCGCCAAAGCCCAGGCCGTTATCTGCATATGGTTTGTACTCCTCTGGCAGTAGATAGTATTTCTTGGCGGCAGCCTCGCGTTCCTTTTCGGTTTTTGGATACGGACCGGGCTTGTAATCCTTGTTCCAGCCGGCAACTGTAAAATGGAGAAATGCAAATTGTTTGAAACATCTCAAAAGTTACGTAAACAAAACACAGAAACAGCAACAAAATGCACTTACGATTGCGAACAATGTGAGCCTGCAGAGCAGGATTAACAGCGCTCAGCTTTTTGGCCAGGCACAGAGATTTCATTAACGCTGACATTGTGTGGGCAATGACGTTAACTTCCTTTCAATTTACAATTTGTTCACAACACTTCCAGCTCTCGCCTGGCAGCAATTCGGCAGGCAGCAGTCACAGCTGTTGCTTAGAGATGAGCGATTGTGTTTGCGATATGTGTGCATACTACTTTAACAGTGAATAGTCACGTTACATTTATATATTATATTTATAAGATTTCAAATACTATTTTTAAAAGAAAATCACAAAATATCCATTCTTTAATTGGTTATTGAAATAAAAGAATATATTTGCGAAAGGTAAGCATCTCTAGCAAATTGCCCAACACGATGAATGCAACTATCGATATACAGTTCCAAACATAATAATCGTCTATCGCACTTATTGTTTTTGTTGTGCTGCCTGGTCCCGCTAGTTGAGAGCGAGTGAAATATACGCGGCTTTATTTCTGTTTGCAATTGCTGTTTAACTATTTAACTTTTTGTATATATTAAAAAGATGGTGCTACCGCTTTTGCAGCGCTCCACGCTTCGTGGCGTTCAACAGCTGACCAAGCCATGGGCGAGCGCAGCGTGCAGTCTTCGCATGGTAAGGAGATTTATCGTGGAATGTGCGCTTATGTAATTTGCATTTCTATTCTGGCCTGCATTGCCGCTTTTGGCCAGCTTTTAAAGACAACATGCAAAGTTCATGAACTACAATCGGGAACAATCCTCTCTAAATGCACTCACACACATATAAATATGCACCCATGCACTGCAGATACTTCCAATTGGCACCATTGCTGTGGCCATTGCCGGCATTTCATAATCAAACATACCAAGCAAATATGAGGTGGTTATATGAGACGGATCCTGAAAATAGTTAAACCGTGCTAAAGAAGTGGCCTTTGAATTCGTTAACACGCCCACTTTCGAAACGATTGCAACAAAAACGGCCAAAAACCTCAACAAGTTGTGCATTATTCCAATTAGAAGCATATTTTCTTTGCGGAGCGTATCTACCATTGATCCAATAAGGCAATATGGCGACGCAGAGAGATGTTAAAATCAAATTAGACTTATTATCCATTTGGTTGGAATTGCGCCAATTTCACAAATAATTAAATTTTGTTCTGTACTTGATTGCTTAAAAAACGGCTAGCGTAAAATGGGTGGAAAGTGAAGTAGGAATTCAAATAAGAACTTGTGAATCGGTCAAAGTTTGTAATACCTTTGTATTACTGATTGTTTACTATATAATAAATATCTTATATATCAAATCGAATCATTCAATTTATCAAAATCTGTAGGCTATCTTCTATGCATAACAACCATAAGTACTTTCCAGCAATGATTTTGTACAGGGTATTCGAAGCCGTCATCAAGTTGTAGTATACTTAAACACGAGCTTACCCTTCACACATGTAATATGTGTACATACATTATTTTGATTTCTCTACAAACGTATATACATACATACTTATATATGTACATATACTAATATATTTGTACATATATTCTTTTGCACCGATTTCACTGAGTTTGCGCAAAAACCGGCCCAGGCCAGCAATTTACACAGACACACACACACACACACACACACACATGAACACAATTATGATTGCCAATTATTCTGGTTTTTTGACAATGCAAACCGGTTAATTGTATCTGACCGATGTTCTAATTGGAAGTTGGAAAAGGATTGTCGCACCGTCGTGTGAAATGTATTTAGCCCGTCATTCACACCGATTGGCATCAACTAACTACTAACTACCGTTGCTCGTTAGTTGGGCGCATGCTGCGCTCTAATCTCTCCCACACCTATTTAACTCGGTTGTCTTTAATTTAGCACTTGCTCGCGGCTTGTTTACATACAGCGGCATATAAAATGTAAAAGACTCGCGACACACACACACATGTGCACAGATTAGCGCACAACCATACACACACACACACGCACACACACAAAGGCAGACTTTGCGCAGCCGAGAAGCAGAAAGCGCGCCCCGTGGGTCGCAGTCTTGGGTTCGGCATTCCGGCACTTTTTATGCCCTGCAAACTGGCCAAAAAAGTAAAGCTCCGAATATTTTGAATAAATTGTTACAAATGCGTAAAACAGCTAAAATGTAATTACTTAGAATGACAGGGCTGTCATTAATTTGCTCTTTAATTCCTTTTGAACCGGTTCGCTCAAGGAGTTTCAATTTTGCTCTCACAGTGAACCGAACCTAGAACCGAATCAGTAGCTCAACGAACAGAAAAAACGGTTTGTTTACAATTGTCTTTTGGATTGATTACGTTATTTTCACAATAAAAATGTATAAGCTTTAAGCTTAGTTAAAAATCAAATAAATTTGAGTAATATTTTGAAAAGTTAAATAACATTTCGACTTGAATTCGTTTTTCGAACTGTTTCGATTTCGATAAGTTTTGTTTTGCCAATTCAAGCAGTTGTCGAATGATAATTTTGTAATAAAGACAACTTTCATATAAAATGAATAATAAAACATAAATTATTTGCTCTCTTGCAAACGAAAAGCTTGAATCGGAGTCAAAATAATCAATTATGTTAAACATTTCGATTTCGATAAGTTTGATCGAAATGAAAGTCTGAAACGGGCCCCAATTCGATTTCGAAAAGCCAAATCGAGATAGGCTGAAACAGGGCCGGAAGAGCACAAGCCCAATTCGATATCGAAAAGCTCAATCGAAATTGAACTCTTGCACAGCCAAGGTGAGAGTGTAGGGCATCTGAGGGTCGGGCCGACGCAACAATCGAACATGCCCGCCCGACTTGTTGAGCTAGCTCTTGCGTCGGCATTTAGCTATATTTTATGGCCCCGGGCCGGCTCGCTCGACTTATCTGATTCGGCCGCCATTCACCCGACGGAGCCGCTGGCAATCGCAATCGCAAACATTTTTATTAAAACAAGATTCTCAGTCGGACAGAATGGTCAGCATCAGGCAATTGGCATATAATATGAATATATACATATGTACATATATAACTAAAACATTCCATGTTGATATCGTTGACAGGCATCGCAGGACTTTCGCGTGGAGAGCGACACCTTTGGCGAGCTGAAGGTGCCCGCCGACAAATACTATGGTGCCCAGACGATGCGCTCCCAGATTAACTTTCCGATTGGCGGTGCCACCGAACGCATGCCGGTAAGCATAATGGGATAGAGATGCCAATCATTGATCCTTGATACAATGCGTTTGTTTGCGTATTGCAGAAACCCGTTGTCCAGGCCATGGGCATACTGAAGAAGGCCGCCGCCGAGGTCAACAAGGAGTTTGGGCTCGACCAGAAGGTGAGCGAGGCCATCTCGAAGGCCGCCGACGATGTCATCTCCGGCAAGCTGTACGACGACCATTTCCCCCTAGTCATCTGGCAAACCGGCTCCGGCACCCAGAGCAACATGAACGTGAACGAGGTGAACCTGGACCTGAACCCAACCAGGTCGCAAGTCTGTTTCATTTCCCCGTACTCATTGCGTTCCTTTGGCAGGTCATCAGCAATCGTGCCATTGAGCTGATGGGCGGCAAGCTGGGCTCCAAGACGCCAGTGCATCCGAACGATCATGTGAACAAGTCGCAGAGCTCCAACGATACCTTTCCCACGGCCATACACATCTCGGTCGCACTGGAGCTGAACAACAATCTGAAGCCGGCGATTAAGACGCTGCACGATGCGCTCGCCGCCAAATCGAATGAGTTCAAGGACATCATCAAAATTGGCCGCACCCACACAATGGACGCGGTGCCATTGACACTGGGCCAGGAATTCGGTGGCTATGCCCAGCAGCTTGCCTACGCCCTGGAGCGCATCGATGCCTGCCTGCCCCGCGTCTACGAGCTGGCCCTCGGCGGCACAGCCGTCGGCACCGGTCTCAATACGCGCAAAGGCTTCGCCGAGAAGTGCGCCGCCAAGATAGCCCAGCTGACGGGCCTGCCCTTCGTGACGGCGCCCAACAAATTCGAAGCTCTCGCCGCACGCGACGCTATGGTTGAGGTGCACGGCGTGCTGAACACCATTGCCGTCAGCCTGATGAAGATTGCCAACGATATACGCTTTCTGGGCTCGGGACCGCGCTGCGGTCTCGGCGAGCTCTCACTGCCAGAGAACGAGCCGGGCAGCTCCATAATGCCCGGCAAGGTGAATCCCACACAGTGCGAATCCCTTACAATGCTTTCCGCCCAGGTCATGGGCAACCAGGTCGCTGTCACAATCGGCGGCGCCAACGGACACTTCGAACTGAACGTCTTCAAGCCTCTGATTGTGTCCAATGTGCTGCGCTCCATACGCCTGCTCTGTAAGTACTCCCTCTCCCCCTCTCCCTCTCCCACTCCCACTCTCTTTCTCAACTGTTTGTTTTTTCGGTTGCAGCCGATGGCAGCCGGACATTTACGGCAAACTGTGTGAATGGCATTCAGGCGAACAAGGATCGCATTGCCAAGATCATGAACGAGTCGCTGATGTTGGTCACCGCACTGAATCCGCACATTGGCTACGACAAGGCGGCCAAGATAGCGAAGACGGCGCACAAGAACGGCACCACGCTCAAGGAGGAGGCCATCAATCTGGGCTATTTGACGGAGCAGCAGTTCAACGATTGGGTGCGACCCGAGCAGATGCTGGGCCCCAAATAGACGCCCGACCCGTTTGACCAGCCAAGTCGGCCCTGCCTCAGCCGTCTGGCTAAATAGGCTAGCTGGCGACTTGGTTTCATGTTTGTTGTTCAGTTGAAAATAGCTGCCACAATAAAAATCAACTCTTTTGGAAATTTACTTTTCATTCGAATCTCAATTTACGCGACCACATTAATTATATTTTATAGCAAAAGCAAGAAAGCAAAAAAAAAGCACTTTGTGATGATGCAGTACGCCCAGAAACCGGCTATGTTCCAGCTGTGCCAGATCCTGACCAGCTTACGGCGGGTCAGCACCTCGCTGATGCTGCAGTGTAAAAAGGCACAGGGCGTAAGTGTGTCCATCGCATCATACAAAGATAGCTGCCCATTTTTCTGATCCTTCGCTTTGCAGGATGGCCAATTTCGTGTGGAACGGGACACCTTTGGTGATCTGCAGGTGCCCGCGGACAAGTTGTACGGTGCGCAGACGATGCGATCGGTTCTCAATTTTCCCGTTGGCAGCATTGCCGAGCGCATGCCGGTAACCAATCCCAATACCAAAACCTATACCAATCACAATCCCACTCCCAAGCCAATGTTTTGTTTCACAGAAACCCGTCATTCAGGCCATGGGCATACTGAAGAAGGCCTGTGCGGATGTTAACAAGGATTTCGGTATGGATGCGACAATAGCGGATGCCGTTTCCACAGCCTGTGATGAGGTCATTTCGGGCAAATACTATGTCGAAGGACACTTCCCGCTGGTCATCTGGCAGACGGGCTCCGGTACACAGTCGAACATGAACGCCAACGAGGTGATCAGCAATGCAGCCATCAAGGCAATGGGCGGCGAACTGGGCTCCAAGAAGCCAGTGCATCCAAACGATCATGTGAACAAGTCGCAGAGCTCCAACGATACCTTTCCCACGGCCATACACATCTCGGTCGGCCTGGAGCTGAACAACCGGCTGCTGCCCGCCATTTCGCAGCTGCGCGACACTCTCGTCTGCAAATCGCTCGATTTCAAGGACATTATCAAAATCGGTCGCACCCATCTGATGGATGCAGTGCCCATGACGCTCGGCCAGGAGTTCAGCGGCTATGCACACCAATTGTCCAATGCCATCGCACGCATCGAATCCTGCCTGCCGCACGTCTATGAGCTGGCCCTCGGCGGCACAGCCGTCGGCACCGGCCTCAATACGCCAAAGGGCTTTGCCGAGAAGGTGTCGGCGCGCATCGCGGAGCTGACTTCCCTGCCGTTCGTGACGGCACCCAATTTCTTTGAAGCTCTCGCCGCACGCGACGCCATGGTCGAGGTGCACGGCGCGCTGAACACCATTGCCGTCAGCCTGATGAAGATTGCCAACGATATACGGTTTTTGGGCTCGGGACCGCGCTGCGGTCTCTGTGAACTCAAGTTGCCAGAGAACGAGCCGGGCAGCTCCATAATGCCCGGCAAGGTGAATCCCACACAGTGCGAGTCTCTAACCATGATTTGTGCACAGGTCATGGGCAACCACGTGGCCGTCACTGTGGGCGGCGCCAATGGACATTTCGAGCTGAACGTGTTCAAGCCTCTGATTGTGTCCAATGTGCTGCGCTCCATACGCCTGCTCGGTGAGTAGCCAAGTTGTAGGGCATCTGCAGTTGCGCAAACACTCAAACAACGTATCCACTTGCAGCGGATGGCAGCGTCAATTTTAGCAAGAACTGTGTAAAGGGCATCGAGCCGAATATTGAGCGTATTTCCAAGATAATGAACGAGTCCCTGATGTTGGTCACGGCTCTTAATCCGCACATTGGCTATGACAAGTCGGCCAAGATAGCGAAGACGGCGCATGAGAATGGCACCACGCTCAAGGAGGAGGCCATCAAGTCTGGCATCACAGAGGAGCAATTCAAGGAGTGGGTCGACCCCAAGAAAATGTTGGGTCCCAAGTAGATGTGTCCAATCACATTGTGTACTTTCAAATCGACGCTTTGAATAAAGCTCATAAGTTACGTCAGTGAAGAGCCTATCGATATATATTTTATTAACGTTACGAGTAGCAAACAATCGACTACTATCGATGCTAATCCGTGTTGCAGCTCTGCACAACAAACTGACAGCTGTTTGTGTTTGTGAATTTCTCATTGTTTTTATTGTATAAATTGACGCAAAATCAAAGTCTGGTGCTAAAACAAATTACATTTCTGGCTCTTTTCTGCTTTATTATTTAAAATTACGTTTTGCGAGCGGCTTTTTGGTGCTTTAAGGGGCATCGGTATGTGATAGATGTGATTATCTAATTTCCTACCACAAACCCAACCGCAAAGAATCAACCATTAATAATATCGATGTTTAACAAATTGTTAACAACGAAACGTACATAGATTGAAATACAAAAATACGAACAGTCTCACACAGACACACACGCGCACACAAGTACGAACGTCTAGTGGCAGCCGGAAAATCAATCAACGAGGCGAGTTAAATTTAAAAAATTATCAGTCCCTGACCATAGAACAAAATCGAAACTTCCATACACATTGTAAAAAAAATATTGAGAACAAGTTTGAAGACATTTTAATTTCGAAACCATTACCATATTGACTGTGTAGTTATGTGCATACATATATATTTATAAATAAATAAATAAAATTAAAAAAAAAAAAAAACGAAAAACAACAACAGTGACGACGGCTATTTCTACGACGCAATACCATACAATCGTCAGTCGAGGCAGCCAACTATCGATATATCGATAGCCGACGATCACAACTGAAGCGCATGACAAAAGGTGGCGCCGCAGTCATAAACAGCGACAAGGACAACGAAAACGCAACCAAAGCGTAGGCCAAACAAAATCAAAAGGTGAGCATATTGCAAATACGCAATCAACACATTTAATCCCCTCCACCCCACTCTCTTTCGCTCTCTCTTCCACTTACCAGGCTTTTCGCTCCGTTACTGTTTAACGGTGCGGCTGTTGTTGGTCCGGGTTACAACAACAACAAATAAGCCCGAACTGCAGTTGGTAAAATGTCTGTAAGACTGTTAACCGTGCGACTGGTTAAACATGGTCGCTACGTTCTACGAAGCTATTGGAATCGTGAAATACACTCCAACATTTTGGAACAAAGCCATTTAAAGACACGAAGCAAGCGAGGCTTTCCCCTAACATCCGTCAATGTTCTCCGGGTGAGTGGATGCGCTTTAATTATGCTACGCATGACATTTGCCGTTTGTAAACAGCATACTGAGCACAAGTGCAAAAAACTGTCTAATTTACACCACAAAGAGTAGGACAGCAATAGACCTGTTGCGCTTACACACACCCCAAGTGCGAGCGAGTAACGAAATCTTGTTATCCTGAAGAATCGAGTGAATTTAATTTTTCTATGTTTGATCGAAGTATATTTCCCAACTACAAAATGAGATTTTAAACATGGACTCGGAAATCAGAACTTTATGAAACTCTGCAATCTTGTGTATAGAAATGTTGAAGGACTCAGCAAAATTAGGCTATGCAAGGGATTCATTCAAAATCGAACGTCCTTGTGCGGGTTAAGTGAGTGGTTTAGTCAGTCAATCAATCAATCAATCTGGATAAAATACAAAATCATCTTTCAGTGTACAATTCCAGCTCAAAGGGAAACTAGCCTAACCTAATCAGCCAGTCAGTCAGTCAATCAGGCAGTCAGTCAATCAATCAATCAATCAAATATCAGTAAAAGAGGGCACTTCTCTAAATAGATTTGCGAATTAAAATCATCGCAGTAAAAATTGACAGTGATTGAATATGATTGAAGCTTGTGATTGAAAGAGTCAAGAATTTGAGGGCTAGTTTTAAGGGACACTTTCATCTCAAAGGCTGTGCGTAAGCATCAATCAGGCAGTCAGTCAGTTCAGTCAGTCAGTCAATCAGTCAGTCAGTCAGTATCAGTCAATCAATCAGTTAAAAAAAAGGATTTGCTAATCACCCCAATAAAAATACAATTGACTGTAATTGAATATGATTGAAACTTGTGATTGAAAGGGTCAAGAGTTTGAGGGCAAGTGTCATCGTAGCACACATTGAATATATGTCCGTTGAACGGAATGGTTTATTATTTTGCAGAACACAGCCGCACCACAGCAGGCGGCTAATGTGTTGCCACGTTGCTGCCCGGCGGCGGCGGCCAGCTCAGCGAACGGCGGACTCTTTCGGTTTGGACAGCATGCGCGCAAGCTGTTCATCGATAACATTTTGAGCCGTGTGACGACCAACTATTCGGAGGAGCTGCGTCAGCGTGCCACACGCAAGCTATTCTATGGCGATTCGGCGCCGTTCTTTGCACTAATTGGCGTCAGTCTGGCGACCGGATCGGGTGTGCTTAGCAAAGAGGATGAGCTGGAGGGCGTCTGCTGGGAGATACGCGAGGCGGCCAGTCGCCTGCAGGCGGCCTGGAACCATGACGAGATATCCGAAACGCTGAACAGCAATTTCAATATTGATCAACTGGAGGTGGGTCCGCCCATTGCCAAGGGCTGTGCGGCCGTTGTTTATGCGGCCCATTTCAAGGAGAATACCGCAACGGCACAAACCATGCCCAGCGCCGCGAATGCAGCACCTCCGAATGCGGCTAACACAATGAAAATGCCAAGCAATAAAACGTCCGCATGGAATCATCATGAGCTAATGTCACCGCTGCAAAATATGTCACGTTTTGTGCACAATTTTGGCGGCTCCGTTGATAACATCTACAGCTACAGTCAGCCAACGGCAGCCGCCGCCTTTGTGGATGGACTGGCCACAACTGGCGGACAAACGGGGCAGCCAAAGGAGGAGCACCGTATCGCATCCAGCGAATACACGCAGGAGCAGCAGGATCAGCGGGATCAGCAGCAGGAGCTGGAACAGGATCTGAATGCGTCCATTGAGCGCTATCCGCTTGCCCTTAAAATGATGTTCAACTATGATATACAGAGCAATGCGTTGTCCATATTGCGGGCCATGTACAAGGAGACGGTGCCGGCGCGTCAGAGAAGGATGAATGCCAGCGCCGAGGAATGGGAACGACTGCTGCAGCATCAGACATTGACGCTGCCGCCCCATCCGAATGTTGTCTGTATGTTTGGCTTCTTTTGCGATGAGGTGCGCAATTTTACCGATGGCCATCTGCTCTATCCGATTGCGCAGCCGCAGCGCATCAATCCCCAGGGCTATGGCCGTAATATGTCGCTATATTTGCTAATGAAACGTTACGATTATAGTCTGCGCGGCCTGCTGGATGCCAATGAGCTGAGCTCCCGTACCAAAATCCTGCTCCTGGCCCAAATGCTCGAGGCGGTCACACATCTCAGTCGGCACGGTGTCGCGCATCGTGATCTGAAATCGGACAATGTGCTCATCGAACTGCAGCCGAATGATCAGTCGCCGCTGCTGGTGCTCTCCGATTTCGGTTGCTGTCTGGCGGACAAGGTGCATGGCTTGCGTCTGCCGTATGCGGCCAATGATATTGATAAGGGCGGCAATGCGGCCTTAATGGCGCCAGAGATCTTTAATACACAGCCGGGTCCGTTTGCCGTGCTCAACTACAGCAAGGCGGATCTGTGGGCGTGCGGTGCATTGGCCTACGAGATCTTTGGCCAGCCGAATCCCTTCTATTCGGCCAGCAACGGCATGGCGCGTGCCCAGGGCGAGCTCACCTATTCGCTGAGAAACTGCGATTATCGGCACGAGCAGCTGCCGCCACTGTGCGCAACGTGCCCGCCGCTGTTGCAGCAGCTCATCTACAATATACTTAATCCGAATCCATCGAAGCGTGTCAGTCCCGATATTGCGGCCAATGTGCTGCAGCTCTTCCTTTGGGCGCCATCCAAATGGCTCAAGGCTGGCGGCATGCCCAACAGTCCCGAGGTGAGAGTCACAACAGCAACAACAACAACAATGAGTATAAGAGTGTGATCTAATCTCTAGAATCTCTGTTTACAGATCCTGCAGTGGCTTCTCTCGCTGACCACCAAGATCATGTGCGAGGGCCGTCCACAGCCAACAGGCGGCAATGCCAACAGCTGCCAGCCGGGCGGACAACATGCCTACGTTGAGTATTTGCTCATCTGCAGCTTCCTGGTGCGGGCGCGCCTCCGTCGCATTCGCGGCGCCTTGAATTGGATACAGAACGTGGTCGCCGCGTAGACCCAGGACCGTGCAAATGTTGCTGGAGAAGGGGGCGTTTGGGCGTTGTTAACAACTTGTTATTCTGAGAGGTGAAAAAACCAAAAAAAAAAAAAACAACAACAATATCTAATGAAAATAGATTAAAGCGTGTGATAACTAAAATATATAGTATATATATCAACGTATATACAAACATATATATATATATATATATATATATAAATATATATATATATATGTATATATACATATTTTATAAAAATTACAAAATTAGCCGCATACTAAAAAAAAACAAACAAATGCATTTTTATTTCTCGTCACTTTTTGAGAAACGAGACAAAAATACGAAAATTGCCAAAGGTCTCAAAAAATGAACAATTATCGTACATTTTAAATATCTTATTGTTAGCAAATTTGGGCTCTTTTTATACCCTGAAAATGGGTAAGAAGGGAGGGTATATTGTTTTTGTGCAAAATGCAAATGTATGTAACAGGCAGAAGGAAGCATCTCCGACCCCATAAAGTATATATATTCTTGATCAGCATCAATAGCCGAGTCGATCTAGCCATGTCCGTCTGTCTGTCCGTCCGTCCGTCTGTCTGTCCGTCCGTCCGTCTGTCTGTCTGTCCGTCCGTCTGTCTGTCTGTCCGTCCGTCCGTCCGTCTGTCCGTATGTATGAACGCAAGGATTTCAGAACCTATAAGAGCTAAAGAAATTTTGGATGTAGGTCCTCCTAGTGCCTACGCAGATCGAGTTTGTTTTCGATAAACGATAGCTTGCCCCGTTTCCAAGTTATCGATAAAAATGTATATCGAAATCCCGTTTTTAAGCAATTTTGCTAAATAGTAAGAGCTAGTCACCAAAGTTGACATATAGCTTCTAGAATAGTATATATATATCGAGTATCTTTCATTTTAGACCTATCGCCGACTCCCCGCTACTCTCTTTCTATAAACGCGCGCTGCATTTGGTGTTGGAAGAAGAGGGTTTAGGGTATCCCCTAGTCGGGAGCTCCCGACTAGAACCTCTTACTTGTTTTTTTTTATAAATCAGTTTCGCTTCATTTATGCATTTTTATTGGTTTACCAATAGATAATTGATAGATAATTGAACATTTTTGGCTAATATATGTATGTGCAAATAAATATTATAATATATATGGTGCATTTGAATAATGGTTGATCGTAGGAATCCTTTGGAGGCCGTGCTCTCGCTCTCGCTCTCGCTCGCTCTTGAAAGTATGCTCTTTTCGGTCAAAAGGTCGGAAACCTGTTGAATCTTACGACTAATAAGTTTAAGGAACAATAAATTCATTTTGGAAAGATATCCTTATAAAAATCGGTCAACAATTGAGTTGCCAACATATTGTACATTTTGTTAATTGTATTTGATTAGAGATTTGAACATTTTTGTGTTTAAAGTTAAATAAATAAATATGCATATGCTGATGCTAGGTTAATTGTATGCGGCTAAGGAAATCATTTCCCGGACAAGAGCTAACATGCCGATAACATCCTGGGATTTGGTTAAATAATCATTGAGTGTATTGAAGTCGAGGATCTGCGGTGGAGTGCACTGGACAAACGACCATTGGAAGTCCAACTCTTTGACGGTAACGCAATGTCCTTCGGCAAAGTCGAACGTGTAAAGGATATTCTGCTGCGCATCGTGACTCAGCAACAGTTTGCAGCCAAATTCTTGGAATTTCGCCCTCAATTCTGGCAACATCGACTCAATATTTTTGCCCTCTTCTAAAGCAGCAAATCAAATAAACTGTTTTAAAAAACGATAGATGAAAACAAAGAGATAAATTAACGTACCGATTTCCTTAAACTCGGCTTGCAGTTTGCTTTGCTCAGCATGAATATACTCGAGGCCGAGGACCAGCTCGGAGAGTTTACTTTTGTAATCGAAGACAGTTGAGGTTGTGGTTAAATCAGTTTTCCATTTGTCGATGGCGTCGCCAATCTCCTGCAGATGGCCGTTCGTTTCGACAATCAATTGCTGCATCTCATACAGATTATTGGCAATTTGTGTCAATTTATTATTCGTAATTGCCATTTTTTTTTTCACACACGAACAAATTCGGAAGGTGACTTTTTCGACTTTTTTCGAAACGCGCTACGTTCGATGACGACAGCACAAAGCACTTGCCGATCAATTTCGATGCAGGCGCGCAGGAGCCACGATACCAAATGTTATCGATTCAGTATTTTTTTCATACCTTCTGCGATTGGGCGAAACAGGATGTAATGAAGGAATGCATATGCAACGGCACATGCGCCGTTTTTTTTTTCCTTCAAAAAGCATTTCCGACATAGCTGAAAATGGATGCAATGCAACTGTATGGCATTTGCAAGGGGGAGAGGGGGTGGAACATCTGCGCAGACATATTCTTGATTGGAGTAAAACTCGGAGACAAGAGATAAGGGCGGGAAACTTCCAATTTTGTCGTGTTGGCTCCATAGAATATCCATGATATCTTGTCCTCGACGACATGCACAAACATGTCTGACATTCGCGATGACATATGACGCAGAATGTCATCAGTTCTGTTTTGCTCAATGACATTCTCGCAGACCTGTCACCAATCAAGTCATGGACGATCCGTCAAAGAAAGTCCAGTTGACGTTCGGCTGACAGCAGGACTCACGTAGAATATCTGACAACCAGAAAATAAAATAAGTATATCAAATAAAATATGCATATAGTAAGTGCAAGTTCTTGGCTTAAGATGCAAAACAAATACAATTCACGTGAGTCAATTTGAACAACGAATGTTTATATATAGTTATATAGTATAAATATATATTTAAAAAGCATTCAATATAAATATATTTGAATAGCAAGAAAAATGCCATTTCGGTAGTTAACGATTTGTTAACAAGACTTTTGTTGCTTTTGCTCTGTTTGAGTGGGTCAAGGACAACGTTGCCGACAAGTCATGCAGTGTGTCCTGCAAGACACCTTACATGACGTGTCTTCAGGTCGTGTGAGTGAGTGAGTCGTGTTCTTCTTGTTGTTTTCTTTTAATATAAACACAGCCAAGTTCACATCTCGAATTTGGCGTCCACACTGCTGACGCACAGCTTGTGATCATAGAAGGAGCAGGTGGCCATGTGCAGCCTCTGGGCATGATCCAGCCCATCGATGCTGGGCGCCCAATCGGCGCCATAGCAAATGCTCGAGTGCTCCTCATAGGCGCCCAGCAGGCTGAGCGCCGAGTCCTTCAGCTGCAGCACACTAAAGTTCTTGTACATGCACGCGGCCAGGATCAGATCCGTGCGCCGTGGATGCGGCTTGAGCCGCCAAATGCCGCCGTTCAGATTCAGTTCGGCGAGACTGCGCTTCATGGCACGCGTATCGAACAGACGCAACAGCTCGTCGTAGCTGCCGGTGAGCAGCTGGTGCTCGCGCTCCGGATGGCTGAGCAGGCAGGTGACGCCGGCGCCATGCGCCCTATTCGTCCAGATGCGCTGCGGCTGCTCCGAGCTGCCGCTGCGCAGATCGTACGCGTGCAGCAGGCAGTCGTCGCCGCCGCTGTAGACGCGCTGCGGCGACCAGCGATCGTAGGCGCAGGTCCACGCCTCAAAGCCGTGCGCCTGCCAAGCGCACAGCTGGCTAAGTTGAGCCTGCGCCGTGTACTGCAGCTGATGGATGTGGCCCTGCGAGTCGGAGACGAGCAGCTGCAGGGCAGCGTCGCCAGCGACACGCCGCCAGTCGAGGGCCAGCGCCAGCGCTGGCTTCGTGGTCTCTGCCAGCGAGAGTTGGGCGCGTCGCTGCAGCCGCTGCTCCGCGAGCTCGTAGATCTCCAGCTGGCCCAAAGCGTTGACTGTCGCCAGCTGCGGTCCAGTGTCGGAGCACCAGGCTGGCAGCCATTTCATGTCCAATATGGCCGCCGTTTCGATGCACTGCAGCCGTTCCAGCGCGCCAGTCTGCCTGTCGAACGCATACAAATAGACGCGACCCTTGCGCAGCGAATTCTGCTCGCCCTCCGTCAGCTGATATGTGCCGCAGGCAAAGTAATCTGCATGCTGTTCATCCTGGGCGCACCATTCGACCGCATCGGCCGAGTACTCGGTGTCCACGCTGTGCAGCGTCTTGAACTGCATGGTTGTGACGAAAACCAAATACAACAGAAAAATATCCCCAAGAAAAAGCGACTGTGCAAAGTCTGGTCACACAGTGCCAGTAGTTAGTTATCGATTGTTCGCAGATTGTTCTCTTAATGCGCTCTTATTAGATTTATTTTGTTTTCGCTACTTTAAAAAATTAATACGTACTTTCTACTTAGTGCTCGTTTCTTGTTATGGGCTACAAATTGTTGTTATGAATTATTTAGGCTTAGTTGTTCATTTTAGTTTATCATTTTCCTTTCTTGTTTTGTTGCTTAATACATTACATAAAAAATGGTTAAGCGGTCAATTGTTGACGGACCGTTACACTTTCAAAAATTCAAAAAAGTTACAATTTCTATAACCTATTTTTAGATGCAAATACAAGTTCATACATTTTTTTTTTCATCTCTTTTTTTTGTTTTTCTTTCTTTCTTCTTCTTCTTCTTCTAGCTGCAAAGTTAATGTATGCGCATAGTGCATGCATGTGTGTGAGTGATTGGGTGTATATGTGTGTGAATGTGTGTGTGTGTGTGTGTATTTGTGTTGCTTGCATTGTGTCGGTGCGTTTTGTTACGTTTCGTTTCTCACACTGTTCCGTTTGTTTGCTTGCATTTTTGTTTTGTTTTTGTTTTTGGTTAGCCATCATTGTAAATGATGGATATGATGGCTTGCTTGCTTTATACATATTCAGCTGTATGTACAATACGTTATTGCACTCTCTATCTCGCTCCCTCTTTCGCTTTCGCTTTCGCTCTCTCTTTCTTTCTTTGTCTCTCTCTTTAATAGCTATTGCACTATCCTTAAAGTACGCATACAAGTTAAACAGTTAAGTTCATTTAAATCGAGAAAAAAAAATAAGACAAATGTAAACACAAATACAATACACATACATATGTATATATATGTATCTCTATATATGCAGTTGCATATTTGTATATAGTTAGTTTTATATGTATATATATTATATGTATATATACATATTTTTAGTTTAGCAATTAAAAATAGAACGCGCGCGCCTTAAGGATATCATTTTGTTTCTTTTTCTCCTCGCATTCTCGCTCTTTCTCTCTCGCTCTCCTTTGCTCTCTCACTTTGTACAAACGCGTTCAATACACAGAAATATTCTATTTATATGCTACAAGAAATGTCGATGTGTGTGTGTGTGTGTGTGTGTGTATGGGAAGGGGGGAGGTATGTTTGCGTGTGTGTTTGTGTGTGTGTTGTTGACCAGACGAGATTTAGTATTTTTTTTTTGTTTCGTTGCCATCCAACAATTTTCTGCACGCTGCAGCGCGCGTTCAGCGCCAACAATAGCCCAAAGCACAGCCAGATATATATGTATGTATGTGTATATATAGACCGATAACTATATATATATACTATATATATAGATATATATGTGTGTATATATAGTCTAGCTTTTTGTGGGCCCACCGTGGCGCTTTCGCGATACTCATTTGGTTTTCATAACAATTATCGGTTCGAGTATCTTAAGCATATCATTATTCTCGGGTGCGCCGCTGCCGCTGCCCGCGTTGGCGCCGGCCGCAGCAGAGGCTTGCAGCTTGCTGCTGCTGTAGCCCTGCTGATGCTGCTGGCCGAGGCTGACCAATCGCTGCTGTTGCTGCTGCTGCTGTTGCTGCTGCTGCTGCTGCTGCTGTTGATTGATAACAATTGTCTCGTGATGCGGCTGCTGCTGCTGCTGCTGGAGGGTTCCCGCCATTTGGTGTAGCTCGTGCTGCTGCTGCAGCTGCTGCTGCAGATGGAGGGCGGCGAGCTGCTGATCATTGGAGCCGTCGCCGTCGCCGAGCTGTGAGTCCGTCTTCACGACAAAGCTTTCGCCGCCGTCGGTGTCGTTGTCATAGAGCTGTACGGTTGTTTCCTCCTCCTCCTCCTCCTCCTCGGTTTTGGCATGAAACTCGGCGCTGGCGCTGCTGCTCGTGCGCGGCGTATGGCTGCGCATGCGTCGCAGTCGGGCGTACTCGGCCTGCTTGGAGAGGCGTTCCTTGCGCTCCTCCGTGTTCTCGGTGGCACGGATTTGGGCACGTTTGAGGCGCGCCCGTTCGCTCAGCTTCTGCAGCCGGACGGTGCGCTGCTCGGGCGACTCGTTGGCCCGGACCGCCCGCTGGTGTGCCGCCATTTTGTCCAGCCGTATGCGCTTCTCCTCCTCCGTTTCGTACTTGTTGGCGCCGCTGCGGCGCGGCGTCGGCGGCACAACGCCATCGCCATCGGCCGTGGAATGTGCATGTATGTGTCCATGCTCAAGCGACTGGCCGCGTCCGCCGCGTCGCTGTCCCATGCCGCTGCCCGCCAGCATTTGATTGAGCTCCTGCTCGAGCAGCGTGTTCGCCTTCAGATGCTCCTCGTTGGCGCTCAATAGGCTAACCTTGCGCGGACGACCCCTTCCCATTTTCGGAAACTCCTGCAACAGCTGCTGCTGCTGCTGCGCGTGCTGCTGCTGTTGTTGCTGCTGCTGCTGCTGCGGCGGCGGCGGCGCCTGCTCCAAGCCGACCGTCAGCGTGGCATTGCCGCCCGCCGCCGTGGTCAGTATATTGTACTGGCCGGACGCAGTCGGGCTGCTGCCGCCGCTGGCGTTCGCAAAGTGTACGGGCGTGAATGGCGGCGGCACCGTGTTCGGTCCGATGCCCAGCTGGAAGCCATTGTGATACATCGGATAGTAGGCGGTTGTGGCGCCGCCACCCGCTCCCCCGTTGGCGGCACCGCCTGCCCCCGTAACGGTTACCGTGCCCGCGCTGCTCGTTCCGCTGCTGTTGGCCGTCGCCGGGAACGCGGCCAAATACGGCAGCTGATTGTACAGCTGCTGTGTGGTTGTTGTTGTTGCCGCCGTTCCGCCTCCGCCTCCTCCAGCCGTCGTCTGTCCCGCTTTGAGTACCTTCTGCTGCTGCTGCTCCGCGGCGGCCACAATCACCTTGGCCTCGTTCTGGGCCAGAGTAACAGACCCGCTGTTATCGTTCGCCTCGCCGGACTGAAAAACCAAGCGACCGTAAAGCGAAAGTGAAAAACAAAATGAAAATAAAGTGAGGTTATGTTCGCTGCGGCAGTTGAGGTTATGTTCATCGAGTGTGCTCCAGTCGGGCGTAGCCGACCAGCTGATACCCTGGACAAGCAGCCTAGCTTCCATTAACACTTCCTTCCCAGCTCTTCCCTTTCTACCGATCTATATGTACAACTTTTAAATGTATATATCGATAGTTATCGATTTCGTTAAAGAACGGACTAAGCTAACGGTTCTTTTGCTTAACCCAAATCAAAGTGGGCCAAATTTGATGTCCTTCCTTTTCCATTGATCTAAATAAAACTTTTTGTTTACAAATATCTGTGGTTTTTTTTTTCTTCTCTAAAAGCTGAAATACCCTGCATCTGTGCATGCTCTATGATAGTTGGCAAATCGATACTTATCGATTTCGTATAAAACGTAACGTTTATTTCAATTAAACTAGATCTGAACAGGCCAAGATCTGAAGTCTTCGAGGCTGACCATGAATATATCTACACTTTTTATGATTTACAGTATAGAGAGAGTATTCCTTCTGCTTATAAATACCCCTCTTTTTTTTACCCATTTTCATATAAAATCATCTGGTAAACAAGAATTGCGTTTTACGAGCCCAATTCAAGCCTGAACTCTGCTGTTTTAGAGAAATGCCAATAATATATAATATATAATTGTATATATTTTTTTGCGGGTTATTTGCTGTTATCCAACACTGCTAAATATAGAGTTTTTCGTGTGTGTTGCTTTCTGTTATCCAACACTGCTAAATATATATCGCTTTTAAGGCCGGCCTACGATTGCATCTGTGAAAATGATTAGTATTAAAAGTATATTTTCATTTTTGCCAATTAAAAATAACATATTTTCTATCAAAACCCTTTTTTTCAAATTTTATAGTTAAGTGTTGGAAAACAGTAAAAAAATAAAAATAAATAGTAAAGTATTTCGCATAATTGCCGCTCACAGTTGAAAATAAGATCATTTCTTTCAAATAGGAGTCAAAAAGACTATTTTTTTTCAAAGTCTATAGTTAAGTGTTGGAAAACAGTAAAAAAAGAATAATATATAGTAAAGTATTTCGGAACTATGTGTGAGCGAGACAGACAGACAGACTTGGACAGAAACAGAGCACAGAGACTTTTCTTTCTTGGAAACAAATTGAAGACACATTTAGCAAGTTTTTTGGACGTTGAACTTGAGCTCAATAACGGAAACTTACTTACTTAAAACAAACTAAAAGCGACGGTTTTTTTTTTGAACAAAATTTTGATTTTTTTTTTTGGGCAACATTTTTATTAAACTTTAAACAAACAAAGAAATGTTTAAGATCAGCAAAAGTTGGTCAACAGCTTAAAAAAAAACTAGAAAACTTTGTTGTGCACGCAAACGGCTTTAAGATTTTTAAGGAAACTTTGAAACAGGGGAACGAAACGAAATGGAACAAAAACGAAAAATGGGGAAAACTTTGACTTGAGTTTGGCTTCTGCTTCTTCTTTTCTACAACTACTCTGGCTACTCTCTCTTTCTCTTTCTCCTCTCTCTCTCTCTTTTTCACTCTTATACAAAACGAAACGCAGGGAAACAAAACGAAATGGAACAAAAAACAAAAGGAAAATGAAAAGGGGACAAAACTTTGGCTTCTGCTTCTTCTTTTCTACTACTACTCTGGCTGTCTCCCTCTCCCTTTCACTCTCTCTCTCTTTTTCACTCTTATACGAAACGAAACGCAGGGGAACAAAACGAAATGGAACAAAAAACAAAAGGAAAATGAAAAGGGGACAAAACTTTGGCTTGAGCTTGGCTTCTGCTTCTTCTTTTCTACTACTACTCTGGCTGTCTCCCTCTCTTTTTCACTCTCTCTCTCTCTTTTTCACTCTTATACGAAACGAAACGCAGGGGAACAAAACGAAATGGAACAAAAAAGAAAAGGAAAAGTGAGCAAAACTTTGGCTTGAGCCTGGCTTCTGCTTTTCTACTTCTACTCTGACTGTCTCCCTCTCTCTTTCACTCCCTCTCTCTCTCTCTCTTTTGCTCTTGTGTGTGTTTAGCCTGTTGAATTCGGCCGCACCTGGCTCTGCCTACGGCTGCATACGCACCTGTAGTTCCACCATATTCGCATACTTCTGCTTGTACAACTCGAGCTGGTTGGCAATGTTAAAGTGCGGGACATGGGCCTGCAGCAATTTACCGGCTTTGCCCGGCTCCTCGCCGTAGATCTGCTGCACGAATATGCTGCCCGCCTCGGCGACGCCGCTGCCGCCGGCAACCCCATCGATCAGCTGCTGAGCGCCCAGCGAATATCGCGGCTGCTGCTGCTGCTGCAGTTGCTGTTGCTGCTGCGGCTGTTGCTGCGGCTCCTGCTTTAGCTGCATGGTGGGACGCAGCGTTCCGGGTGTGATGAACATATTCTGGCCCATGTACTCGATGGCCTGATGCTGTTGATAGGCGGACGCTGGCGCCGCCGTCACCAGATGCTGTTGCTCATCGGCGGCGGTAATTGTTGCTCCTCCTCCTCCTCCGGCTGCTGCTGCTGTTGTGTTGTTGTTGTTGCTGGTGGTGTTGGTGTTGTTGGTGGTGCTTCTGCTGCTGCTGTTGGCGGCAGTCGCTGAGTTGACGTTTGCCTGATTTAAATTAATATTATGCTCATTATTACAATTGGCTGTGCTGCCAGCTACGTTCGCAGCGGCGGCGGCGGCGGCAGCAGCTGCTGTTGCCACGGCAAGCACCTGCTGCTGCTGCTGCTGCTGCTGTTGTTGTTGCTGTTGTTGTTGTTGTTGGTGTTGCTGCTGTTGCTGCTGCTGCTGTTGCTGCTGCTGCGCGGTCAGTGTGTTTGAATTGGTCGAATTAGTCGATGAAGACGACGACGAATTCTGCGGCACGCCTGCATGCACTTGCACCTGCACCTGCACCTGTTTGTATATCTTTTTCTTTTCTCTGACCTTTTTCGCATAGTCGTTCAGCTTTCTCAGTCTTTCCTTGCGCTCCTCCACCGACTCGCTGGCAATCCGTTGGCGCGCACGCGCCGCCATCTCCGCCAGCCGGATCTTCCGCTGGTCGGCCGTCTCGCTGGCCCGATACATGCGCATCCGTTCGGCCAGCTTGGCCAGCCGCTTTGCCCGCTGCTCGGGCGATTCCATTGCGCGCCGCAGACGCTGGCGCGCCGCATTGCGGACGAGGCGCATCGCACGCTCCAGATCGGATTCGTTTTGGCGTCGCTGTCGATTTGCTTCCGCGTTGCGCAACAAACGCTTTCGGTATTCGTCTTCGCTTTCACGCTGTCGCCTCTCCCGCATCCTTTCAGCATTGCGGGCCAAACGGCGTTGACGTGCCTCCGGGCTCTCGTTCCACCTTTGCTGGTGCTGATGATGTTGTTGCTGCTGCTGCTGTTGTTGTTGTTGTTGTTGTTGTTGCTGCTGTTGTTGTTGCTGCTGTGTGTTGGCTGATACGTTGCTGACACTGGAGGCGGGTCCCAGGGGCGTGGGCGGGGGCTGTTGCTTTAGGGAGAGCGGCTGTGTGTAAGCGGGCAATGTTATTTGCAATTGTTGCTGATGAAATTGTTGCTGTTGTAGATGATGTTGCTGCTGTTGCTGCTGCTGCTGTGGCTGATGCTGCTGTTGCTGAAACTGTTGTTGCTGCTGCTGTTGCTGCTGTTGCAGTTGCAACTGTTGCTGCTGATGTGTAGACAATGGTACCAACAGCGCTGACGGATGCTCGATAAGTAGACGCGCATTGGGACCATTTATTGCCAGCACATGCGTTGCGTATTGCTGCTGCTGCTGCTGATGTTGGTGATGGTCAAGTGTTGGCTCTATCTTTATCCCATTGGGATCTGGTTCCATTATTTTGCAAAGCCTGAACAACAATCGAAATTGTCGTCAAATTGTTGTTACTGCTGCTGTTTCTTGATCGTTTGTTGTTCTTGTTGTTGTTGTTGTTATTGCAATGCGCCGCTTCCAGTCAACAAACAGCGATACGCGTATCCCCGTCCAGTTGATGATATCGATAACTTTTGCTGCTGCTGTAGTTGTTGTTGTAGCTGTTGTTGTTGTTGCTTTTGCTGCTCGGTCGACAATAACGTTGGCGTTTTGATCGCCGCATTTAACAGCCGTTCTCGTTTTGCTTGCGTTTGCGTTGTTTTGCGTTTTTGTTTTGTTTGCTGCTTCGCAATTCTCGGCTCGTTGTTATATAAAGAAATTGCGCTTAATTATCGTTATCGTAATCGCTATCGCATACATGCATATGTGTGTATCCGTGTGTGTGTCTCTATTTTCTTCTTTTTTTTTTTTTGTTTTGTGCGTTTTTTCGTTTTAACAACTTTTGGCTGCTGTTGCTGTTGCTGCTTCTCTCTCTCTCTCGCTCGCTCTCACACTCTTTTACAGTCGCTCTCGCAATCGGTGTGACTGTTGGTTGCCGTTTCGGTTTCTGTTTTGCGCATCACCTTTTTTTTTCTTTTTCTCCTCTTTTGCTTGTCAATCAATTTGCAATATGCTTCTAAATGTCGATCGCTGCCTCAGCTATTTTTTGTGGCTGCCAGCTCTTGTTCTTCCTATTGTCGCCTCGCGCCGCCTGCACATGTAAATGTAATAATAATAATAATAATAATAATAACAATAATAATAATAATAATCAAAAAAGAGAACAAAATATTCATACTGATGGCAACAAGAAATGGCATTCAAAACGTACGGTTTGGGTCTCAGCTAAACGAAATTGCGCACCTTTCACCAGACTCAGGGCAAATGTTGCTTTGCGCGTTTTATTTAATGTTAATGTGCAAAAATGTGCCGTTGCGTGTTTGCTTTATTTTCGTTTTGAAATCGGTTTACTCTTTATCTATTTTCTTTTCTGTTCTTTTTATTTCTTTTTCTTTCCTTTTTGGTGGCTACTTTTTGGTGCGTGCGCACGTTTCTTCTTCTTGCTTGATAGTAAATGACAATTGGCGCCGCCACCGTTGCCGCTGTGCCTTTCCAATGACTATACGGCTTCCAGTGCCTTCCAATCGATTTTTCACATGATTATATGTACACACACACACACACACGCACACTGAATGCCTGGTTGGTTCGCACACACACACACACACACACAGCTAAAGCAAACGGCGGCCTCTATACATACAGACGCACACGTATGTCTGTATGTGGCACATGCATACATACATACATGTAATGTCTTTTATAAATATTTTGAAGCTATTTGCCACAATTGTTGCATCAGTTGCAGGCCTATTTATTTATTTAACACTTTGCCGCTTCAACTTGTGGGCATTTGTAAAAACGCAGACACACACGCACACACACACGCATACACTTGAGTTATTTAAATGTGTTCACCGTATGCATATTTATAATACGTATATATGTATATATATTTAGTTTGCCATATTTCGGCATTTAGTTTCACAATTGTTCAATTTGTTACCATTGATTGCGTTTTAGTATTCTGCTCAATTGTTTATGAATTTCGGTTTGTTTTCGTTGAATGTACAAAAAAAAAACGCGCTAAATTTTCCGGCAAGCAAAATGCTCGGCCGTTTTCTGTACCAACGCACACAACAACACATTAAAAAATAAATACAACTGGAATATTGGAAACTGGATGTGTAGGTGTGTGTATGTATACATGTAGCATCAGCGATAAGCGCGGCTGCCCACGTCCAATAACTATCGAACATATCGGGATAACATTGCGCGCAATTTCGATAGGCACGACCCACAGCGATAATTGGCGCGCACATTCAAATCTACCATAACTATCGAAAAAGAACAACAAATGCATATATTTCATTTAAAAATTGTGAATGCAACTTTATTCAAGTATTCATTTTGTTTTTCGTTTGCTTCTTGTGTTGGTTTTTCTTGTTTAAGTGTGTTCTTGTTGTTGTTGTTGTTGTTGTTGTTGGTTTTTAGTGTACATAGAATATTACAATTACATAAAATGTATTTCATATAATTTTACATCAAAACAATTTTGCGTGTCTGGGGGGGCGGGAGGGAGGGAGGGCGGGTTAGGGGCTCGTTAAAAGAGTTAGAAAAAAACAATTTGAAATTTCGACTAGAACTTAAGTGGTACATTTAATATATATATAATATATTATATATAGATATATATTTATTTTTGCATTTTATTTTTATTTTTTTTTTCTTTATTTTTGTTAATTTGCTCAGTTGTAAATTTTTTTTGGGGGTGCGTTCGTTTTTTTTTTGTGTTTTGTTTTTGTTTGTTGTATTCGCAAAAGTATTGGGCGCAGAAGGGGGCGGGGGGCTTGCGGGTGGGCGGGGCCTGGAGGCGTTCAATGTTGCTATAACAATATGCCATGTACATATACATACATATATGTATGTGTGTATGTATGTATATGTGTGTATATTGATGTGGGTGTCTGTGTGTGCAAGTGTGTGTGTGTGTGTGTGTGTTTGCATGTGTGTGTGTGTGTATACATACATCGTGTGTGGCTTGCTTCTCTATTCGCACACATACATGACCCCCCCCCTCCCCCCCTTGCATACTGGGGGTTGCTTGTTTTTGACAGAGGGTTAAAAATGCGTTTGAAATTTGTTGAATTTGTCTTATTTTTTTTTTGTTTTGTTGTTGCCAAAAATTAAACGTGACCAGGCGCAGCTTGCAAAATTGACCGAAAGATGTCGCACCTGTTGCAGCCGCCTGACGTCAAAATGGAAAAACAAAACAAAGCAAAACAAAACAAAACAAAACGACAAAAAAAAATGCTTATTGGAAGTGGGCAAAACAGTTAGAAGACGAATTTGGCTGCGCTCGCTGCAATTCTTTGCATTGAGTCACCCTGTATGCGGCGCACATATGCACACGTGTGGGCGTGTGTGGGTGTGTGTGGGTGTGCCTGTGTGGGCGTGTTCGTGTGCGTGCGTGTGTGTGTGTGCGCGTGTGTGTGTGTGTGCGCGTGTGCATATGGGGTTGAAGTTAATTTTTTTTCATTTTGCTTTTTGGGGTTTCTTCTTCTTGCGCCACATGTGTGTATCTCGCACATATGCGTGCGTGTGTGCGTGTGTGTGTGTGTGTGAGACGTGCATACATGACTGCGTGTGTGTGTGTGTGTTTGTGTGTGTATCTATGTATATATATAACTACATATATATATATATATATATTTATATATTGTAAGAATATAATGCATGCATTATAAAAATACTTTTTTTTTGTTTGTTTTTTTCTTTTTTTTTGTTTTTGTTTTTGTTTTCTTTTACTTCATCTTTGTTAATGTTAACTTAAAAAAAAATTGTCGACACTTCTTCTTCTTTCTCTGTTAGCTACCAAAAAAAAAAAAAAATAGTGCCTCATTTTATCCATATTATTATTATTATTATTATTATTGTTGTTATTATGTATATTTATGTTTTATGCGGCTTTTTTTGCTCGTTTTATTCTTTTTACTGTTATTTCTTTAACTTATTTTTGTTGTTGTTGTTGTTTTTGTTGTTGTTGTTGTTTTCTTTACATATTTCTATGTAAATGTTATATGTTGCTTCTTTTGTTTTATGTATACAATATATATTATTTATAGCTGTACTTTTTTTTTCTTATTATTTTTATCTCTTCCTTTCTTTCTCTTTCATTTTGCTTTTGCTGATCTGCTCACACACACATGCTGCTTCTTCTTCTACGGCTTTCTTCTTGTGGTGCTGCTGCTAATTGTGTATGCTTCCAGTTTTCTGATTAGATATCATCTGATTAGATTCTGTGTTGTATTGTTTTGAGTGTGTGTGTGTGTGTGTCCCTTTGTTGTTACTCTTATTGCGTGTTTGTGTGTGGTTGTGTGTGTGTGTGTGTGGATGCACTTTACTTGCTGAAGCCCGCTTCACAAGCTTCCAATTGCGCTCTGATTGGATTCGGCTCTAGGCGTGCGTGTTGTGTCTTGTGTACTGCTGTCTGATTGGATTCCGCCTGCTGCTGATGCTGCCGCTGCTGCTGCTGCTGCTGCTGCTGCTGCTGCTGATTCTGCTGCTGCTCCTTAGTAGCCCTTGAGGCGATCCTCGAGCGGCGGCTTGATCACCTTGGGAGCACTCGCCCGCGAGACGCGCATCCTTTCGGCCGCCTTGGCCAGACGCTTTTTGCGCTCGTCGTTCGATTCGCTGGCGCGTCGCAGTCGCTGGCGGGCGGCGTTCTTCATCAGTCTTAGGGTTCTTTGTACTTCGTTTTCGTTTTGGCGTCGGACGCGGTTCGCCTCGGCGTTTTTGGCCAGGCGCAGGCGATACTCGGCCTCCGATTCTTTGCTTCGCTTATCTCGCATTCTCGCCGCGTTCCGTTCCAGACGTCGTTCCCGTGCCTCGACAGATTCGTTGCTGCGCCGTCGCGCCGCCTTCTGTGCCCGCGACGATTGATGACCGAGGGCGACGCCGGTGACAACGATGCCGGTGGATAAATGTTGGTGCAGGGGATGCGGCGCCTGTGGATGTTGTTGTTGTTGCTGCTGTTGCTGCTGCTGCTGTTGTTGTTGCTGCTGCTGTTGTTGTGTGTGCTGCGGATGTTGCGGATGTTGTTGTTGCTGCGAATGTTGTTGCGGATGTGGCTGGAAGCTGTTCTCACTGTTGCTGCTTGCGTTGGCGTTGGCGTTCGCGTTGCTGTTGTTGTTACTTGCACTGTTATTGTTGTTGTTGTTGTTGCTGTTGCTAGCACTGTTATTGTTATTGCTGCTGTTGCTGTTACTACTAACGGCGGCAGCGGCTGCGGCAGCGGCTGCAGCAGCGGCACCTGTACTCGCACTGGCCGCAGCAGCGGCGGCAACTGTTGTCGTATAACTGTTATACTCTATTAGGCCCCTGTTGCTCGGATAAAGATGGTGCATGGGATTCTCATAGTTGAGATATTCCGGTTTAATGAAGAACGGATCGCGGGCGGTAAGCGGCGCCGTTGGCGAATTAAGAAAATATAAACGGCTATGATGATCTGTGGTTATGCTACCTCCGCCGCCACCCACACCCGCGGACATCGAGGGTGTTTTTCTGTGTATCGCTGGGTCGCGATTTATGCGAAAATGGCGCCGAACGTTTGCTTCTTGTTGTTTTTGTTCTTCTTCTTCGTCTTCTTCTTCTGCAACTGCTGCTGCTGCTGCTGCTTCCTCTTTACTTCTTTTATTAATTTTATTTTTTGCGTTCCTTTTTTTTTTATATTTTTATTTTTGCGTAATTTTTCGCGCAATTTGCCGCGTCTTTTGCAAAACACAACACACACAATTTAACTGACCAAAAAAATGTGGCGAGTAAACAACAAAAGCGACATATAACTAATCAATATGGAAAAAAAACTTCCAAATTCTGATTGGAAGTCATTTCCACGATATACACGTACACGTATACGCACACACAGCAGCACGCATGCACCAATATTTCGCATGGAAGCGCTGTTTGCTCATTTTGGCACTGTTATGCTCAACGATTTCCAGTTGGTCGGTCTGTTCGGGTAGCGGGGGGGCGTCATTCCAATTGTCAAAAACTAGCCGGCATGGTTGCTGCGCACTTATTTTCCATCCGTACAGTGCTGCATTTTATAAGAATTTCGATAAAAGATTTTTACAAATTATTTGATTAAAATAATGTTTTTAATAAATGTGTGGGTGCATTCTGTGCTGCGTAATTGATTGTTATTTAATAAGCAATTTGTTGCGTGCTGTTATGAAATACGCACATTAACATATGTTAGTGCACATTTACCCATTCCATTACAAAGCTTATATATGTATATTGTTTGCGTCATATGCCATAATAGTTATTGTTTTGATTTTTGTCTGGTTAAAAAAATTTACCCAAGCATAAACACTCAACATAAACTGTTAAAAAGACAATTGATATCATGTTATCGTACTAGGTTCAGCCTCGCTCTGTTATCGATACATTGATTTTATCATGTTGACAGCACCAACTGAGTTTAACACAGACATAACAGTAATATAGTGTAACAGCGCGTTAACATTAAGAGCTTGCAGCACTTTAAACTGATAAGGTTGTGCCAAGAGCTAAACGTTGATTTGACGTCATAAACTGTTTCTATTTGTTTAACATGTAGCAACCTGACAATAAACATTAGTTTATTAAAAGCACAGTATATTTGAGTCATTTTGAAACATACTAATATAACTAATTAATTAAGACTTGCAAATTATTTGCTTGAATGCCTAATTTATCTCGCGCGCGAGTGAGCGTGACGTCATAGGTTACACAGGTTACACGCTCTCAGAGCGCGCCCACAATATGCCGAATGCAACAACTGACCTTGTACAGTGCATTTGTCATGTGCTGATGTTTTTTGTGTTGGTTTGTATATTTTTTTGTTTTGTATGCTTTTGTTTTGTCTTGTCAGATCACTGCGGTGAGCGGACGTCTTGTGTTTAGCGCTGCGCTGCGTCGCAGTTTGCGTAAATTGACTCAAAATAACTGTAACAGCAACAGCGCATTTTTGAATTGTGTTTACCGTTTTGTCAATGAGATTTGTGAAAATTCATTAATTCATACATAAAAGCTTGTGCATATTATTTTTTACTGAAATAAAACCAATTGTGTGTATTTTTTTTTTTTCTGTTCTTTTATTACTTGTTGTCAGTCACTGACAAAATACATGAATTTGATGTGAAATACGGCAAGGTGCAGGTGCAAAAATATAAAATAATATCAAAGAACAAATTCAAATTGCAAACGCAACGAAATTTATGTAAGCAGCAACAAGAAAAACGGCACATAACAAAAAATACAAAGAAAAACGTACATTAACAATAAAAACGTATCTTTAAACATTCCAAATTGATTCTCTGCTTGTGTAAAAAAAAACTAATAAGTAAAAAGAAACGGAGAAGTAGCAACAACAACAACAACAACAATAACAACAACAGCAGCAGCAGCGGCAACAACAACAACAAGAAGAAGAAACCCATAGGCACGGCAAAGCTGAAGAAGAAGAAGAAGCAAATAAATAGCAATTTCGACTAAATAAAGGTATGTATGTATTTAATATATGCGCGCTTGTGTATGTGTGACGTTTACTTTACATACAAACACTATATTGAGCTATAGATATGAATGTGTGCATAAGTGTGCGTATGTGTGTGTGCATATTTCGTTATTAGTTTAACTCTTCAATTTATTATTGTTATTATTACTGCTGTGGCTTGCATGTGTGTGCGCGCGCGTGTTTGTGTATGTGTATGTGTGTGTGTGTGTGCTGTTGCCTCGTATTTGCTTCTTTTTTTTTTTTGTTGTCTCTTTCGCT
Source organism: Drosophila ezoana (assembly GCA_035045725.1). Lineage (NCBI taxonomy): Eukaryota > Metazoa > Arthropoda > Insecta > Diptera > Drosophilidae > Drosophila > Drosophila ezoana. The sequence continues at coordinate 6,557,181 of JAWNOU010000058.1, forward strand.
AGTTCTTATTGTTGTTTGCCATTAACTATGCTCACTTGAGCTGAGCCGCTGGAATAGTTACGTTAAATCAGTGCGTGCGTGTGTGTGTGCGTGTGTGTGTGCGTGTGCGTGTGTGTGTGTTGGCAAGCAGCGTAGATTACGTTGATAATGCTCAAGAAAATGCCAAGAGAATTTTTTATTGTCCATGTTTGTATTTGCTTATTGTTCTTTGCACGCACACACACACACAACAGACTTGATAGATAGATAGATATTATGCATAGATTAATCTACAAGCACATGCTTGAATTGAAATTATAGTGAAATTTTTATAATTGTTACAAATTTTCAATTGCAATTCAGCTAGTTGCTTGCATATATGTACATGTATAACAGTTGTGCATATATAACAGTTTTGTTTTTGTTTATTCCATTTCTTTTTCATATCTTGTTTCAGCTCAATGACCTCGCATTTTAATGCTTCTTCTAGCTAATAACTTTCTTACATTGCGCCATTTTGTCACGTCTTCGAATCTAACGTTAACTTACATACACACACAAACACACACACACACACACTCTCACACAGGCAATTTGACATTTAAGCCAGGCACATGCATCGTTTAATATAATCGATTAATCAGGCGCAGCTGTCAACTAGCGCAAATCTAATGCAAGCAGTCGAAATCTGCCTGTGTAGGTGCATGTGTGTGTGTGTGTGAGTGTGCATAGATCCAATTGGATTCCCTTTTTTTCGGCACTTTTGCATACACTGTCATCCCAATTGTAAAATCTAGTTGGACCGATAAGCGCAGAGCAGAGCACTTTAAAAGGCGCATACTCAAAGGCATTTCAACATTTTTTAATGATCCTTTGCCCTGCCTTTGTCTGGCTGCCAGCAGCAGAAAAAACATCGCTTGGCATTTTACGACACATGCAAAACTTGCTATTTAACATAACCATATCCATTTCCATCCTCGCGATAGCTCTGAGTCACACATACACATACGTGCATACATGCATATATGTACATGTGTAACTATGTGCGAGTGGCAGAGTATCATTTAATGCAGATCTCTATAAAAGCATAAAAAACACATTGTTGCTGTTGTTGTTGTTGTTGTTGTTGTTATTGCGTTCGTTTCATCGATGCAAGCAAAGCGAAACCAAAACCGAACCAAGCCAACAACAACTACCTACATGCATACAATCACACAGACACACACACACATACACACGCTCACACATGCAAGCAGCAATCCATAATAATCTTCCCGTAATTTATAGTCCAAGACAATTTATGTAATTTACAAATACCAAAATCGAAAGAGACAGCAAATGACGGAATGTACACGAATGAGCGAGCGAAGCAAACGTTGAGAGCGAATGCAACTGCAACTAACGATAATAACAATAACTGAAAAAAAATATATATATATATATATGTATATACATATACGCAACAACAACGACAGCGTACTAAATAAACAATTCAACAAATTTGATCCGAGGCGAACACACACACACACTAACACACACACGCGCTCGCACATACACGCACACACATAGACAAAAAACATCGTCGACTGGCACACGCACATCAAAATGCATATGAAGAAAGAAAAAAAAAAAATAATTTGTATAAGAAAACGTATAAAACAACAACAGTAAGTGCAGCGCTGCAGCAGAGCTGCAAAAACGGTTGATGGAGCGGCGGGGGTGGTCGGGCGAGCGGGCGGGCGGACGGCGTTCAAACAAACGGCGACGTCGACGTCGATGTCGACGGCGACGGCGACGCGTATACAGAAAATGTCGTTCGTTTTTGTTTTTGCTTCTCAAGTTTTGTGAACGCATAAAATAACAAGTAGAAAAAGAAGAAGAAGAAGGAGCATCGAATCTTAAATACACTGACAGATTCTTATATAAGTTCAGCTATAATTGATTCAATCAGAATCTATAGAATATCTAACATTTAATTCAATATCAGGAACAACTGGTTTAGGCTGTAATATACATATATTTAATACATATGTTTAATTGCATAAATAATTATAACACCATTTTGCATGAGCGTGCATACATTGTTGAAAAATAAATAAATTAAAAAAAAAAAAAATACAGATAAGGTCTAGGGAACTTCCTTCTGAAGCTTATCAACGTGCATGTCAAAGTAATTGTACACACTCATAGCTCAGAGTATACCAAAGGCTTGTAATAAAAAAACTATAGAAAAATTATAAAACTTGCACACATACACGCGCAACGACGCTCACACACACACACACACACACACACGTATCACGCTCATTCACTCACTCACACACCAACGCGCATTGAATGCGGTAATTGCATTTATTTCACGTGTATACGCTGCGCTCTGCGCTCTTTTCCCAAGTCCGCCTCTCTTTTAGTTGCGCTCTGCGTATGCTCCCACCCAAAAACCCCAAACAGCAACAGCAACTAACTCACTCTCTCGCTCGCTCTTTCGCTCGTTTCAACTAAGAACGAAATGCAGAAAAATAAACTAAGTGCAGAAAATGTTTTCTATGTTATTGACTTTCTATGTTTTCCACATTTGTTGTGCGGCTTGAATGCATACTTCTTGTTGTTGTTGTTGTTGTTGCCGTTGCTTGTGTGTAGGTAAGGGCATTTTAAATGCGACTTTGCAGTTTGGCCCAACTTCTTTTGCTTGCGGTTAAGCTTTGCCTTGCGTTGCATTAATGATGTTGAAGATGATCATAATGATGATGCTGATGATGTTGATGAGGCTGAGAACTGGGTGGAGAGTTACACAAAGGCAAACACACACACACACGCACAGCCATAAATACCTGCATAGTACATACACAAGCATAGGTGAGAGGACTTGCTGGTTTGGCATCATTTATGGCGCTGCCTTCCTGCCTGCGCCCGCCCGCCAGCCTTGCATAAACTTGTCTATGTGGCTGCTGCTGCTGCTGCTGCTGCTGCTGCTTTTTATGCGCTCCATTCTGTACCCAGTTTTAAGTTCCCAGTTCCCAGTTCTGAGTTCTGAGTTGTCGCTGTGTGTGCTTATCTTTACTGCCGTTGCCGTTGCCGTTGCCATTGCCAAGTTTTTGTCTAGTTTTGGATTTTCTTGTTTTTTTTTTTACTTTTTTATTTTTATTTTCTTTCTTAACTTTTTAGTCTGTCTTGCTCTGACGCCTTGGTATACTTGCGCGCTCCTGCTTCTCCTGTATTCTCTATCTTCATTTAAGCACACCCACCGCCCACACGCATATTCAGTTGCTGTTTGACTATTTATGCCCAGCTTTATGGGGTATATTGGTTTTTGCATAGGCAGCAAATCTTTAATGTATTCACTTAACTGGCTTATAACGGGTATTTAGGGTTATGTTCTATAAAGCTTAGCTCTCCATTTATCCATGTAGCTTGTGTGTTCTCGGAGTAGCTTGTTGCACTAAAAAACACTTTGGGCAGGGTATTTGCCAGTTGGGCAAACAAATGATTATAAAGTTTTTTTTTTCTTTCTCCTATGTTCAACTTTAATGCTTGTGCTTGTGATGCTTCTTCTTTAACTTCAACTTAGTGCGCCTTGCATCTTACGTGGGTTGCCGTCGTTCCGAACATCATCATCGTCATCTTCATAATCATTATTATAATCGGATTTATCATAAACGTCATTATCGGCAGTTGTTATTTTTAGCTTTGCCTTAGCAGCGCATTCTTGTCCCTGACATAAGTACATGATATAATTTTAATAACATGCATATGTATATGTATGTGCATACATACATACATACAAACATATGCATACATATATGCACATACATATCTACAGCTAAGTGCAAATCCCTCTCTCTCTCTCCCTCCCTCCCTTCGTTTGTCTAATCCCCTGGCTTAATTTGTATTTGTCTTATATCCATTTTCGGATTTCTGTGAAATTCTCAATTTGTTATTTATTTCATTTTATTTCATTTTATCCGTTTCTTCCTTTGCGAAACTCAAAACGTAACTGTTTTTTTTTTTTTTTTTTTTTGGATATTTGGTTACGCGGAAAATGTTTACACAATTTGGTACAAGACCAAACCCGCGATTGAATATCATTCGATACACATACATACATACATAGATATGTGTGTGCATGCATATATGTTTGTGCATGTGTGTGTGTGTGTTCATATCTGTATTCATATCTGTATGTATTTAGATGTAGATATATTTGCTTGCGTATCTTTTTATCATATGCATAAGTTTTTCATGTCTTTCCGCTGGAGATGCCAGTCTTCATAATTATATACCCTATCAAAGGGTATTGTTATTTTGTTACCAAACGCGTTACGCATGGCATCCATTTTAAGAAGAAGATCGTAACGTCAACAATTGTTGATATATATTTATTGTTTTCTTTACTCTCTCAAATTAAAATTGGGTTGAATTGGGATTGAGAAAAAAACAAAGCTGGAAAGGATCGAGAAAAAAAAAAGTAAAAGTAACAAAATTACAAATTATTTTGTAGGGTATTTGAACGAAACTCCGAACTTTGATGAGTCTTGGTAACCATATTATATAGCCTATAAAGGATCGAGCAAAAATGTACAAATTAGTTTGTTAGTCAACACCGAACTAGCATCAAATCAGAAAGCCTCTACGAGAAAAGGAGTTTCAATTTCTAAAGGGTATTTGATCGTCGACGCCACCCACAGATAACTGTTACTCAAAGTCTTTTATTTAGCCATCTACAATTCTGGTTATTGGGCGTAACTGACGTTGGCCACACCTGCATACATACATAATATGTATAACGCATGTTGCGATTGTCAATCTTCAGTTGGAGCTTGTCTTTCCGATATATGTATGTATGTATGTATGTATGTTTGTACATCTATCTCTGTGTGCTCTCAGTACAGAGTGTACTTTTTGTAGGTGTTGAATTTCCACTTCCCCAGTCAGCCCTATCTCGCCTCTCTCTCCCTCTCCCTCTCTCACATATCTTGCCAGACTCTATCTTCGTATCTTCATCTAGCTATCGTATAATAAATATATATGTATGTATGTATGTATGTGCACAGCTCAGAGCTCACTTCTTCCGGACCCATTGTTATAGCAAGTACATGTAAATTATTATTCACGTTGTGCTCATTGTCGTGAGCTCGTAATTACCACGCATGGCTCGAAATCGAAATGCTCTATCATCTAAAAGTTGCCACGCCCACTTGCGAAGTCAATTATCCGGCATTGAAGCGAACACAAATCAAATGCCAACATACATATATCATAAGCATCTTTCACATTGATATACTTATCATATAAGATACATACATACTTATCTTAACAAAAGATATAGATCTTTAATCTTGGTGGAAATATTTTCAGAAACAACAAGTAAGAGGTTCTAGTCGGGAGCTCCCGACTAGGGGATACCCTGAACCCTCTTATTCCATCGCCAAATGCAGCGCGCGCTTATAGATAGAGAGTAGCGGGGAGTTGGCGATAGGTATAAAATGAAAGATAATCGATATATATATACTATTCTAGAAGCTACATGTCAAGTTTGGTGACTCTAGCTCTTATTATTTACCAAAATTGCTTAAAAAACGGGATTTCGATATACATTTTTATCGATTACTTGGAAACGGGGCAAGTTATCGTTTATCGGAAACAAACTCGATCTGCGCGGGCACTAGGAGCACCTACATCTAAAATTTCAAGTCTCTAGCTCTTATAGGTTCTGAGATCCTTGCGTTCATACATACGGACGGACGGACAGACAGACGGACATGGCTAGATCGACTCGGCTATTGATGCTGATCAAGAATATATATACTTTATGGGGTCGGAGATGCTTCCTTCTGCCTGTTACATACATTTGCACTTTGCACAAATACAATATACCCTTTTTACCCATTTTCAATGGGTTCAGGGTATAAAAATGATTCTAGAAATAATAAGCGTATAGAACTCGTAAGTCCAGAAAGAGTATTTACTATCTTGCGATCTTGAAACTGTGCAATCTTCAAACTTTTGTAGCTTTCCTCTTGCCTTATGATTTATTGTCTTTCTAATTAGTAATATTATCAATCCCCCGCAGCTGTAAATATTTGCTTGACTCGGTTTTGTTGCCAGTTTCTGTCATGAATATTTGAATAGAAAAAATGAACCAACTCAGAATTGAATTAGAATCAGAACTATACAAATATTAATGGTAACCATTGAAAACTTTAAAAAATATAAAATAGACAAACAAAATGAGAGTAAAATGTTAATTTACTGGGAATACGGGGTTTAAAATTTCAAGATCATGATCTCTCTATCTCTATAAACTCTTTTTCGCTTGAGCTGCTTTTCTATCAAAAAAAAAAAAAAAGTCATTTGAGTTAGTTCAAGTAAAATTTAATTAATTAACTTATTTTCGCAAGCGTTAAAGGGTAAAGTTGAAAATTCCAAGAAAAAAACTTAGACCGGGCAACGCCGGCAAACGCCAGCTTGTATACTATATTTTCAGTTTATTCATTTCTGTGTGACCATATTCTCTTTAGTTTTTTCTTTTTTGTCTAATACTCTTTTAATGAGCTTAAAAACAGCATCAAAAAAAACGAACTAAATACGAACTTTTTTCTATTACAGAAATTTCTGCAGAATTCTAATACATGCAAAGTTTTAATTGGAAGCTTAACGTATGCAATGTAATGTAATGTAATGTACATGTGCTTGTATGCATGTATGTATGTGTGTATGTATGTATGTGCATGTGACTCGTTTCTGCTTTTCGCATTCTTCTTCTTACATTTGCGCAACTTTATTGCACTCAATTTTTGCGCATTTTATGGTTACAGGGTAGAAGAAGCAGCAGCAGCAGCAGCAGAAGAAGAAGAAACGCGCTGTATCTTTCAATAGATACTTTCTAAGTCAACGACAGCGTTTAGAATTTATCTAGTGCGCACACACACACACACACACACACACACACACACACACACACACACACACGCGCAGTGGCTTATACGAGCGCGCGCGCGCGCGTATTTGTGTGTAAATCTATCAGTGCGCCAACTTCTTCTTCGTTCTTTGCGATGTATGTTCTTCAAGTCTTCAGCGCTGTTTTTCTCTCTCTCTCTCTCTCTCTCACTCGCTCGCTCTCTATCTGTGCATGTGTGTGTGTGTGTGTTCGTGTTCTGTTCGCTTGCTGTCCGCAAATATGTTCATACAAATATTAAATTGTACGTACCATCATACCCTCCCCCTCCCCCTTGCGCACCATCCTTTGAGTCTTAACAGCCACTCACCGTCCGTGCGTTGTATAAATTTTCTGTGGAACTGTACAATAGCTAAATAAAAAAAATAAAAAAAAAACAAAGTTAAAGCACACAGACCAACGACGACGACACAAGAGTTAAGTATTAAATGTACGTGCGGTGCACACACATACAGTTAGTGTGTGTGTTTGAGTGAGAGAGAGATGCATGTGTATTGTAGTTATGTATGGCTAGTAAGTGTAAGTAGCGTGTATTTGTTTTTCGTCGTCTTTTTCTTGTTGTTGTTGTTGTTGTTGTTGTTTTTTCTTTAATAGTTGTCCGTTGAGCACTTTGGCTGCGACTTGGACTACGACTTTAGCACGCTGAAATAACTAAAGCAACAGCAACAGCAACAGCGACAGCGACAACGGGCCAACAGGAACAGCAAGCAGCGCGCAGCAGCAACAACAACAGAAAATAGCAGCAGCAGCAGCAGCAACAACAACAACAACAACGGCAATAAGAGACAAATGTTGAGTTTCTTGACTTTTCTGCCTTTGCTATTTAGTTGGAAGCCTGAAGTTCGGCTCTCTTTGGTTTTGTATGTTTGTTTTTGTTTTTTGCTCTTAGTTTGTGCATGCCGGCAGTAGCTGCTGCTGCTGCGCCGCTGCCGCTGCTCGTACTCTTACTCCATTATCCATGCTCATGCATTTTATACGTTTGTTATAAACTGTAATATTTCCTCATATGTAAACCGCGAGCGACGTTAACATTAACGGCGACGTTGACGCTGTTGTCGACGTCGACGTCGGCGCCGGAGTTGACGTTGACGTTAACGTTGTATTCATTACTGTTGCCGTTGCTGTTTTTCTTTACTATGGTTTCAATTTTATTTAATTTTATTTTAAACTCTAAACAAAAGACTCCAAGTGAGCTGCAGACTCGACTTGGACATGGACACACACAACACAATGAATGCTAATGGCTGGAAGAAGGGGCAAAAAAAATATAAAGAAAAATGGTTAGGGGGGGTTTGGACGAGGGGGTTACCGATTGAACGTACCATATGCGGGCAGGGCATAAAAACATACACATATGCACATAGTTATGAATGCGATTGTGTGTTTCTGTGTGTGTGTGTGTGTCTTTATAAATTATACAGATATTCCATACATGTACATACATAGTTATGTTTGTAAGTATACTAACGTGTATATTGCTGTAGTTATATTCAGACAAGAAAAAAAAAAAGCGACATGGAGACGGGAATTGTACGTACAAGTACTCGGTCGTACAAATATGTATTGCAAATTGGTTGGGTTTTCAGTTCCAGTTTCCAGGTCGTTGCTGGTGTCTCTAACTATGACTGTGTGTGTGTTTGTGTTTGTGTAAGAGAGAGAGAGAGAGAGAGAGAGAGAGAGAGATAGGGAGACGCTGCAAGCGTTTGCGTAGTTATTGCATGTTCTTATTTCTTGTTTCTATTTGCGCGACTGACTGCAGTTTTTCTAGATCTTATGATTTCCTTCTTCTCATCGCGATCCCATCCAAATTTGACTTTGCCATTTTGTTGTTGTTGTTGTTGCTGCTGTTGCGCTTGATTTCCATCATTTGAATAGTACAAGAAGCGTTGTCGTTATTTGAGCTGAATCTGGAACTGGTTCAGGAATTTCACATTCCTCGCACTATTGAAAACGCATTGGCGGCGTTTCAGTGTTGATCATTGTGTGCATTTGATTAGGTGTTGCAAGTGTTGCGTATATTTCAATAATGTCTTTAGTATTTTGTCATTTTTTAGTACTTTAAAGCCAACTCTCTAATTAGTGCAAGTTTAATCTGAAGCCCGCCCATTGAAAACAAGCACCAATTTGCAAGGAAACAAAAGCAGCGCCGTTGAGATGTTCTTAATTTGTAGCTTATTGAAAACTAATACCAATTTGCAAGAAAATGCAGACGCGTTGCGATGCGATGCGATGCGATGCGATGCTCTTAACAGAAGATGCACTTGCATTCATATACATATATACATATATGTATATATATTTTTTAATAAGCGCTTGAAGTGCAGCTTAGGATTTTATTTTTTGTTTTCTTTGCTGTTGAGACTTATTTTCTTGTTGCATAAATGGCATGTGTATGTGTGTGTGGGTATGTGTGTGTGTGTGGGTGTGTGGGGGTGTGTTCAACTTCAACTGATTCCTGTTCTGCTCGGCTCACTCCTCAGTTGGATAAAAAGTTGTACGCTAAGTTAATATGCAGATGTTTGCCTTTACTTCAGGATGCAAGGCCCTTGGCATTTTGCGTAGTTTTCTGTGCAATACCCAACTCTTGTTTGGCCCTTTGCCTCCTTCCCAATCTCGCATTACACTAACTTGTGCTCCCTTCGGCCGTCCTTGCTTACCCTTTTAAGCGTGCGCACACACACACACACACACACGTATGTATGTATACAAATATTGAAAGAGAGAGAGAGAGCGAGCGATAAAACAAGAGAGCGCGCGTGAGAGAACATGAATTTATCGTTGTAGTTTCTGTGGCGGTTAACCTCACCTCACCTCGGCTTGCACAAACCCCCCCACCCCACCCTTCGCTACCACTGCCCATCCCCAACGAGCCCCTTGCCTGCCTTTAGTAGCAGTCATCCGGCTCATAGAGTTTATTTTATTATTTCGTTTCGTTACGATTTTTGCTATTATTTATTTGTTCGCTTCCCACTGTCTGTGTGTGTGTGTGTGTGTGTGTGTTTTTAAGTTTTGTTGTTTTTTTTTTTTTTTAGTTTTGACTTGTTTTCTTTTGTGTAATTTTATTTTCGTTTGTATCAAGTTCGTATATGTGTGTGTGTGTGTGTGTGTGTGTGTGTGTGTGTGTGTGTGTGTGTGTGTGTGTGTGTGGCAACGACAGTAAGAATTGTATTACCGTTGTTGTTGTTGTTGTTGTTTTTGGAATCTACACAATAATAAAAATGCTCGAGTCTCATATATAGATTGGGTTGCTTGAAGGTGACAAAGCGTTGGCAGAGGGGGGGGGGGGTATGGGGAGGGGTAGCTTGTTTGCCTGTCGTCTGTATGTGTGTGTGTGTGTGTGTGTGTGTTTATTGTATGCGTGTTTTTATTTTCTTGAATTTCAATTTTTTCCCTCTCTTGTTTCTTAGTTTTATTTATTTAGTTTTCGTCTACGTTTGTTTTTTTGTTTGTATGTATGTATTTTTATATTTCTCCGACTCTCTCATATTATTAATAAATAGTTTCTCGTTCTCTGTATTCCATTTCAGTACCCAAATCGCCGCCACTTCAACCGCGTCAACGTCAACGTTTTCCGTCTTTTCCCGTGACGCAAAAAACAAAAAAAAACACACAACCAAACACAAACACAAAAAGAGCAAAAAAAACGTCAAAATAAAATACAAACATTTGGCCACACGCTGCACGGCGAACTGCGTTGCCACTTGTTGATTTTGTTTGTTTTTTGTTATTGTTTTGCTTCTTCTTTTTTTGGTTTTTTCGGGTGTCCGCTTTGAAGTCCAATGCCGCCGCAACGGGAACGCGGATAAATAACGGCACTGCGACGCTAGAGAGGAGAAGATCTGGCATGCAGCTGGCTGGCTGGCCGGCTGGCTGCTTACACGCCTCCTCCTCTAACTCCAATTCCAGCTCCAGCTCCAGCTCTAGCTCCAGCTCCAATTCCAATTCCAATTCCGATTCCAACTTCAATTCAAATTCCACACATACTTTTACGTATCACGACCAGGGCTACATCTTCTATTACAATTCCTATCGCATATCCTGATCTCTTGCAAACTCAACATGGACGCCGAGATATGCAATCCGCAATTATGTCGCATTTGCATCACATCGCACACAAACTCAATGCAAATGATATCCATATTCGGCGAGGATTCGCTTTGGCAAAAGATCACCACATTGGCGGATGTTAAGGTAAGAATTTGAATAGAAGACTTTAAAGCGTTCCAATCAGACGCACAGATTGCCAACTAGATTTTGTTTAAGTACGTTTAAGTATATACAATTTACAATTAGATCAGGCTGCAAATTAAACCCGCGTCTTTAAGTTCTGTTCATGAACCTAATTTAACATAGACATGAACCTGGTCTAAAATTAGAACCTTGCGGTTAGATTTTAAATTAAATAATTGGAATTTTGGCTCATTTTACTTGTGTCGCAATTCAAATAAGAAAGAGTTCGCCAATTGGGAGTGCCCGACAAAAATCGTTGAATCTTTGAAAACTGAATGTGAAATACGTCTCAAATGATTTTGATCCCCATTTCCACCAAAGCGGAATGCATTTTTCGAAAAGTGTGAAAATGATTTTGAACAAAGATCTTTGAAAATGAGATTGGGAGTCCTTTTAAGATGTCCCTTAATCTAGTAGTATACAAGTATGTTGAAGAGAAGAGAAGAGATACTTGGGCATATATTCCAATTGGAATTAAATGCAAGCTGATTCGAATTTTCGATAGATAAAAGTAACTTTTGACAGTTTTTGAAGATATAAGATTGAAATTTAAAGAAAACATATGTTTTAAATACCTGACTTCATTAACTGTTTTTCATATTAGAATGCTCTCTAAAACTATCTTAAAAACTTTTCAGACATTTGCTTCATTTGAAGTTGCTTTGAGAACTTAAGGGGCTTTCAAGACATTCAAATATCTGTTTGTTTAACCATTAAATAGAGAGAAGAATAAATGAAATTAACAAAAATTAAGGTATACAAGACTATTTTTATAGATATGCCATCATGATAGCTCATTGTTAAACTTTTGGCAATCTTTGCTCGTTTACGCATGATTTAAGAGTTTATAAAATTAAACTTTGGGCAACCAGATTTCAACAATGCTGCTTAGAATCTGTAGAATCTATTAAAGGTTTTTGTTTGCTGCGAAAATCAAAGAAACTTTAAGAAAACAAAGCATTTGGGATTCTTTTTTACGGGCGTTTCCATCTGCACAACATTCCAACTGGCATCAGTTATCGATTGTTCAGCTATTTAGAAATATTATTGCTTAAAAATATATTTCAATTTATAATAATAACAATAAGTAATTATATTGCGCTGAGCTAAATTAAATGAACTAGTTGAAACGATTAAATGAACTAGTTGAAATGCTGAACCAAATAGAATAGATCGTGTATGAACCAGCTCAGTTCACGACTTCAAAATACGCTGAGCCTGGAATTTCCAACTCCCCCAATTCGGGTGCTCGTTCTTAGATCTGCCGTCAACAAGTGCACATACATACACACATACATGCACACATACATACACACATACATGCACACATACATACATACATACGCGAAGGCGTTTCTCTATAAAGTGCTATGTATACAACAACCGTATATTGTCTCTATATACAAATACATACGCACACATACATATATATATATGTATGTGTGCATGTGTGTGTTCCGTTTTTACTCTACTCGGCACTGATATATTTAACATATTTCATAAAATAGCCGTAATTCACAACATTTTTATCTTTTTCACAGTAACTGACATGAAATGAAATGAAGAAAAAAAAAAAAAACGTTTCGTTTGCTTTTGTGTTTGTTTGTTTTTTATCTTTTTTTCGTAATTCTTTTATGTTTGTTTTAGTTTGAGTTCAGCTCATTTAGTTTTTAAGTATTATACCGTTTTTTAGCCGGTGTATCACATACATACATACATAACTTGGCTTTGTCTGTGTGTGTGTGTGTGTGTGTGTTTTTTTTGTTATTTCAAATTGGAATTTCTTGTGTTTCTTGTATTTAATTTTCTTTCGTTTGCCGCTTTTGTAAAATAATTTACCGTTTGAATTGCTGCTTATACACACATACACATACATGCATACATATCTATATTTTTCTTCTTCTTTTGTTTGACGTCTCACACACACACACACACACAACTATATATGTATGTATGTTTGTGAATGTATAATTCATGTTTGGTTTAATTCCATAAATTTTTCTTTTACAATTTTGTGCTGCCGCTGCCGCTGCCGCTGCCGCCGCCGCTGCCGCCGCTGCTTCTTCTCGCATCTGCGCGCTCTCTTCACACAAACTGGACTCTCTGTTTGTCTATCGCTGTCTCGCTCGCGCCGCTCTTGCGCTCGCTCTCGGCATGCGGCGGCGGCGGCACTCATTCACTTAGTCCGTCCGTAGTCGGCTTAGACGTTCGTTGGCCCCCTATCTGCCGACCGCCCAATGGGGCGGGACGCAGGTGGCGATTAGTGTTGCCAATTTAGCCATTTTCTAGCTACATTTGGCCATGCCGTTCGACAACAGGCGACGTTTTAGCTAGTTTATAGCTCATTTTTGCAAGCTATCCAGCTGAATGGGCAACTCTGCTGCGAGCATCGAACGCGTTGTTGGTGAGGGGGGAAGGGAGGGGGAGGGGGGGGGGGGGGTACTCTTGCCCAACTCTTCGCACCTCGCCGCCGCCATCTTCGTCGTCAACTTCTTCGTTTGCGGCTGCGGCGAGCGCTGCTTTAAATTTATTCCATTCCATTCCATTCCATTCATGTATTTTTTCATATATTATAATTTATTTGTTTTTTTGTTTTTTTTTTGGTTTTGATTTTTTCCTGAATGTGAAATGTTTTTCTGGTTTTCTGCGGCTTAGTTTTTAGTTGTTTTCACATAATTCAGTTGCTTTGGATTAATTTTTCTTTCATTATGCTTTTCTTCTTCTTCTTCGTTTCTAATCATTTTTATTATGGCTTTTTTTTTTTTTTTAATATGTATGTATGTTTATTTTTTCGTGTTTATGGGGCAAAACTCGTTGAGGAAACACGAGATCGCAACAGATCGCGTTTATTAAACTTTAAATACACATACATATACATATGCATATGTATGTGTGCATACTTGAGTACTCTTTATGCCTGTGTATTTATTTTTGTAGCTCTGCTAATTCTTGTGTAAATAAAACAGTTTTTCCATATCAAGGTTTCTGTATAATGAACACGATTATAACTACATACCCATACCTATGCCTATACATACATACATACATACATACATACATACATGCATATATATATGTATATATCTTTACCAATCTATTGTCCGTGTATTATTACTATTTTGTTCATTTAATACAAATCTCAAAACCATTTTAATTTGGTTTAACACAACAGAAGAAAAAGCAAAAGAAAAAAAAACCTGTCGAGACGTTTTCTGTGCCTTCTATTTTTCTTGTCTATTCCTTTGTATAGCTGAGATTTGGTTCGTCGACCCGAATATCAAATTGGACAAAAAAAAACCTTGTTAAGTAAACTTTACTTTTAACTAGAAAAGTTTGAAAACAAGGTTTTTATCTGTGCTCCAGAGTTTTAACATGTTCTGTTTTAGGGTTCTTTGGCATTATACACTCCGGTTCATAAATGAACCAGTTCGTTATCCAAAAAGAACTCCTGAGTCATATTTGAATTCAAAAATAGTTTGGCTTAGGTTTAGAAAAGTATGCAAGAGACTTCTAGACCCAAAGTTAAATAGATTTGAGCCCAACCAGGGCAGATATCCAAACATTATTTGTCAATATTGAAGGAAAGAAGAAGAACGCGCATTGATAAGTTTTAAAATAAGTGTTGAATAATACAAATATTCAAAATACATAAAAAAAACAAACCGAAGTTTTGAACCAAAGCCTGGTTTCAAAAATGTGCAAAACCCAGTTCACAAACCTAACCTAAAGGCAGGAAGCTGGTTCAAAATGTGACCGACAATTCTGATTGGAATTGCAGGCGTAATTCTTAGTAAAAAAGTGAATATACAATTTATAGGATTAGGATATATTAACTTAACCTAACTTAACGTAACTTAACTTAACTTAACTTAACTTAACTTAAGCTTAACGTAACTTAACTTAAGCTTAACGTAACTTAACTTAACTTAACTTAACTTTACTTAACTTATCCTAACTTAACTTAACTTAAGCTTA
Source organism: Drosophila ezoana (assembly GCA_035045725.1). NCBI lineage: Eukaryota > Metazoa > Arthropoda > Insecta > Diptera > Drosophilidae > Drosophila > Drosophila ezoana. The sequence goes on from JAWNOU010000058.1 coordinate 6,572,320, forward strand.
ACGTAACTTAACTTAACTTAACTTAACTTAACTTAACTTAGGCTTAACTTAATGAATTGTCGTTAAATAGCTTTCAATTATTTACCTGTGCAGATCGCCAAGAACGACACATTGCCGCAACAGGTGTGCGTGAACTGTGCCAAGACGGCCATCTCGGCGTGCCTGTTCAAGAAGAAGTGCGAGGATGCGGACAACTTTTATCGCCAGCAGCTGTTGATCAAGAAGATCGAGGGGCACACGGGCGATCTGACCGCCGAGACGGTGCTCGACCAGCTCGACCAGCCGGACCAGCCGGACCCGGCGCCAGCCCCCGAATGCCTACCGGTCAAGAGCGGCAGCAGCAGCAGCGCCAGCGCCAGCAGCAGCGCCGGCAGCAGCAGCAGCAGCAGCGGCAGCGGCAGCAGCTCGGACGACGACGAGGAGGAGGACAATGCGAATGGCGTGTGCGAACCGGATCCGGATGCCGATGGCAATGGCAATGGCAATGAGAGCGATGCAGTCGAGGCACGGCCCCAGAATGGACACGCCAAGAGCAATGGCCATCAGCAGGTCACAGAACAGCGGCGGGAGGAGCAGCAGCAGCAGCAGCAGCCGAAGCAGGAGGCCGATGCACTGCAGCAAGCTGACGAGCAGCAAAGCCTGGCGCTTGAGCTCCAGCAGCAACAGCAGCAGCAGCAACAGTTGCAGCAGGATCCGCACGAGGATGGCGAATGCATGCCGGAGCACATGCCCTTCAATTCGATACGCCTGATGCAGGAGTATATGCAGCAGCGCATGAACAAGTTTCCCAATGGCAATGGTCATGTGCTGGTTGCCGGCGGCCGCAACGATGTGGATGATGACGATGATAACGATGACGATGACGACGACGAGGACGAGGACATGACATTGCCGTTGATACCAGAAATAGAGCTGATAACACCCTCGGATCCGGAACCGCCCGGCGACATGATGCCCGGCAGCGATACAGATGCCCCCGGCCTGGCCAATGGTGCTGCCGCCGGTGTTGGACATGGATCAGCTGGCGGCGCTGTCGTCGGTGGCTTTCAGTGTCCTCACTGTTACCTAATCTTCGAGATGAAGCAGATACTCAAGGCGCACATGCAGAGCGTGCACGGCGCACCCGGGCCCGTCTACGAGTGCACCAATTGCCGCAAGACCTACTTCTACAAGCGTTTCCTCGAGAAGCACATCCGACGTGGTCGTTGCGTCAAGAAGCGACGCAATCAGACGTAAGTTATCCACTGCCACAGCATAATCCTCGGCAGCATTTACCTAATCCTATCTTCCAATTGCCTCATTCACAGCCGGCCGATGCAGTGCTCCGATTGCCATGTCCTCTTCCCCACTGGCCATCATCTGGGATGGCACAAGCGCACCGGCTGCCCATCCAAGGCGGCCAAAATGTAAGTACTCATCGTGCTGGCAGCGGGAACAATAATTGTGCAGAGTGGGCAGTCACTGCCGAACACTCCTTCGAGGCAGTTTGACTTTAGATGGGCTCTCCTTAAGCTTTCAGAGATCTCTGGAGTTCGAACCCCTCCTTCTCCAACTGGCTGAGCACTTTCATATGTAGAGCTCTATATAAAGTAGATATTATAGCTGACCAAACGCATAAAACAAAATTCTTATTGCTAACTCTTTAAATAGAGCTGATTGACAAATTTTGCGGAGTTTGAACCAGCGACTTCTCGCTTGTACCCTAACTTTCGTTCGCAAAGGAAGCTTCAGCTGCTACGTTTCATTCCGTGCGATAAGCTTTCAGTTAGTCAGTTAAACAAATATCAGATTAGGCAATTGTTGCTGAGTTTGAACCAGCGACTTCTCGCTGATACCTTTCAGCTCAGTTCAGTTTGTCAGTCAGTGAGGGCAAACTCTTGTGTTTATATGTAGATAGATAGCTCTATGGAAAGAATCGGCAGGGCAGGGCAGCTCTTCGCATCAAATCGGTCTAGTTTATCATATATAATATAGTACTATATCTCTCTCCCCCTTTGCAGGCCCTTGCAGCAGCTCTTCAAGCAGAATATTGTGCAGTTCAACAACTTTCCGAAGCGTGTGGTGCCGCGCAAGCCGCCGCCGCCGCCGGACAATGCTGCACTGCATCTGAACAATCGCAAGTAGGTGGCAATTTGTTTTGTGTGTGTCTTTCCCTCGAACTTAACTGTTTTTTTTTAGGCTGGGCCTGACGAACAAGCGCAAGGGACGCACTCGCATCAAGCTGGACGCCAAGAAGATCGCCCTGGCCAAGCAGCTGATACTGCGTGAGGCCACAACCACGGTGATTGCCAACGAGCTGAACATCTCGCGCACCTTCGCCTGGCGTCTGCGCAAGAGTCTGGTGAACGGTGTCAGCCTGCACGAGCGTGTCGTCGATCAGGCTCTCGAGGAGCAGCAGCAGCTGCAACAACAGCAGCAGCAGCTCCAGCTGCAACAGCAACTGCAGCTGGAGCAGCAGCAGCAGCAGCTGGAGCAGCAGCAACTGGAGCAGCAGCAACAGCTGGAGGAGCAGGAGCGCCAGCAGCAGCTAACGTTGCCATATGGCCATCTGGGCCTGGGCCTCATCAAGGAGGAGCAAATGGACAGCGACGATGAGCAGCACGCGCCGCTCACCATTCTTGACCAGCTCGAGCCCGACGACATCAATGGCCAGGGCGAGCGCGATCACGATCGCGATCGGGATCGGGAGCTCGATGGCGATGCCGATGGCGTTGTCGAGGGCGAGGGCGAGGGCGATAATGATGGCATTGGCGATATTGGCGCCGAGGAAACGGCCGGCTATGCCGGCGACAATGATGTCTGCGGCCTGCTGCACAACGGTTACGATATGCGCGCCCAGCTGGAGGAGCACAGCCCCCTGGACGAGGGGGGCGCCGACATGGACCATGAGCTGCACTCCAAGCGCGCCATTTCCCTATCACCGACACCCATGTTGCCGGCACGCGCCGATGTCGAAGCCTATCAGCGACTCCTGGCCGAAACGCATCGCTTTCCGCACATTGTCAATGCCCAGCAGCTGCAGCTCCAGCAACAGCAGCAACAGCAGCAACAGCAGCAGAAGGTCGCCCACAATGGAACGATGCCCATGTTGACGCGTTATCCGCCCGCCGTTGTGTCGGCCAAGTAAGTAAGCCAGGCTGTAAGCTGGTTCATGTTCTTCTCCTGGGGATGACAGCATTTCCGAGGCAGAAGGCAGCTCATCCGAATCCTTAAAGTTGAAGCTGGACGACGAGCCATGTCGATGTCCGTCTGTCTGTCAAGAGACTAAACATCTATGCCTGTTACGCAGCATATGAGGTTTAGCCTATTCTTTTCGATAACTTTACAATATCGATATTTATCGATTTGGAGGCATTGCTTCTTGAGTATAGCTTAAAAATTATAAGCACCAGTTACGGCAAACCTGAAATGTGGGTTTTTTCCTTTATGCTTTTCATTTCGATAACTTCACGATAAATATCGATTTGAAGACATTGCTTATTTAGTATAGCTTGAAAATTATAAGAGCCAGGCTGGGTGTATCCAAGCCTGATATGTGGGCTCTCGAGGAGTAACCTTTATTCTTGTTATCTCGATAACTTCTTCACAATATCGATAAATTTCGATTCGGAGGCATAGTTTATTGAGCATAGCTTAAAAATTATAAGCACCAGTTACGGCAAACCTGTAATGTGGGCTCTCACGGAGTAACGTTTATTCCTTTCATTTCGATAACTTCTTCACAATATCGATAAATATCGAAATTAGGTGTATCCAAGCTTGATATGTGGGCTCTCATGTACTCCACACGGATGAGAAGCATTTGTCTTTCATTTGGATAATTTCGGTCAATCCTTCAAAATTGACAAAATTCCATTCTCCAAGTAAAAGATGAAGTGTGTACACACTTTTTCTAGGCCCTATTGAGAACTTAAAGATCAGACTCCAAACAACGAAGTTAATCAAGAAATTTAATTGAATTCTTTGACATTTTGTGACTACATCTCTCCCGCTTTCCCTTCCGCTGTCTTTCTCTCTCTCCTCTCTCGCTCTCTCTCTCTCTTTCTATTGCATGCCAAGAAATATGCAATTAATTAATTATGAATTTACTTTGCCATTTTTTCAGTCATGCTTTGCCCGTCAACTTGTCCCTGCGCTCGCTGCCGCCCATCAACAGCAATGAGAGGTTTGTGCTCTCTCTCTCTCTCTCGCGCTCGCTCTCTCTCTAATGTTGTTGTCTCTCTTTAAGCAATGGCAGCTCTGGCAGCAACCCGCATCATCATCATCAACAACAGTCGCAGCCACCGCCTCCGCCGCCGCCGCAGCAGCAGCAGCAGCAGCCGCTGGCGCAGATCCATCAGCCTGGCAAGAAGCCGCGCAAGCCGAACGTCTTTATTGATGATGAGAAATATGCCATGGCCAAGCTGCTGGTGGCCCAGAATGCGTCCACCATGGAGATAGCCCGTGCACTGAACGTCTCCCAGATGACGGCCTGGAAGGTGCGCGATGCCATACTGAAGGGCGTGCCGCTCTCCTATCGCAACAAGCGAGCCGAGGGGCGTGACGAGGCGGCCGCCGCGCTGGCTGCCAAGGAGCAGCAGCAGCAGCAACAGCAACAACAACAGCAGCAGCAGCAGCAACAGGAGCAGCAGCAGCAACAGCAGCGCCATCAACAGGAGCTGCAGCGTCAGCAGCAGCTGCAGGAATTGCAGCAGCAGCAAATGGAGCTACTCAAACAGCAGCAGCAGCAGCAAAAACAACAGCAACAGCAGCAGCGACAGCAGCAGGAATTGCTGCTGCAACAGCAAAACAACAACAGCAGCAGCAGCAACTGCGTCAGACACCAGCGGACACATCACATTATCAGCAGCAGCAACAGCAGCAGACGCCGCCTTTGAATGGTGGCAAAATGTTGCATCCGCGTCGCCGATTGAAGGCCGCCGAGCGCGAGATGCGCGACAAGGAGATCACACGGGAAATACTCGAGCTGATCAAGGAGGACAGCAATATACAGTACTGGAAGGTCTCCGCACGTCTGGCCGAGAAGGGCATCAATATATCGCCGTCGTCCGTCTGCCAGAAGCTCAAGTCGATGGGCATCCATCGGCGCTGGAAGCCCGGCGACAAGCCGCCCATGCTGGCCATCAGTCAGTTCAAGGCGGCAACCGTTGCCGCTGCCGCCGCGGCGGCCACATTGGCGGCGAATGGCGCCAGCTTTGGTCTGCCGAATGGCGTCAATGTTGGTGTCGGCGTCGGCTCGATGGTCGACGATGTCTATGAGCAGCAGCAGTTCGATATGGGCGGTCCACATTTTCTTAGTGCCTTCACGCGCTAGACGCCGATAACGATTACGCTAAACGAACGCGATAACAATAAATGTGACGATGACGATAACGATAACCAGGACCAGGACCATGACCAGGACGACAACAAAGTGGCATATAAAAAACGCCACCTAAAATTAATGGACAACACGATAATAACAATTTTGATAGCTTTGATATCGGTATTGGCAACAGCAAGACTAACGATAACGATGACGATGACGATGACGATTACCTGGACGCTTATGCTAACAGTGACATTTTAAATGTTAACTGAAACTTGATTGACAACACAATAACAACAGAAATATGACAATTTTGTTATCGATAGCAGCGATAACACGATGACATGAACGTGAATAATGATATCGGACGCGATTTATTGACAATAAATTGCAACAAAAATTACGATGTCGCCAACGATACCAATCAGAACAACCGAAGAGCGACGTCAATAGCGATAACAACATCTGTTGTCGTCAGAGCAACAACAGAACAACAATTTTGGCAATAACGATGGAAACATTGCTTACAAGATCGATAGGAATATCGATAACGATGACGACACAATGGACTAGAGCATCAACGATAACAAAGACAATGACTAAACGATAACGTTAACTACGGAAACAGCGACAGCAGCTGTAACTGCAACAGTAACAGGCACAGTAACTGTAACTTCAACAGTAACAGTAACAGCAAGGGTAACAGCAAGAGTTAACAGTAACAGGCACAGGCACAGTATCTGTAACAGTAACAGCAAGAGTTAAAGCCACAGTAACCGTAACCGTAACAGTAACAGTAACAGCAACAGCCACAGTAACAGTAGCCGTAACAGTAACAGCAACAGTAACAGCCACAGTAACAGCCACAGTAACAGTAACAGTAGCAGTAACAGCAACAGTTACAGTTACAGTAATAGAAACATTACCGATAATGCAGACGATGACGACGAAGACAATGCCCCCCGGTCCCGCCCAACGCACGTTCCCTAACTATATAAGTATTACACGCATATGCATACACATACATATATATATACACACATACACACACTAAAATACACGCCCGCACACACACACACACACACACACTCCCATGCACAGCAGTAACAGAAACAACAACAATTTGTATTTTTTATATAGTATTTAAATGTGCAAATCGCGCGCTGCATAAAACTACATCAAATGTATTCTACACTATATATATGTACATGATGTATTACATTTATATATATATATATATATATATATATATATATTTATACGTGTATACTGATATAATTTATATATTTACATATATGTATATGTATATATATATATATATATATATATATATATATATATACAACCTATATATGTATATCTATATATATTTTTTTTTTGTATTAGATGGATAACAAGAACGCATATAGCGCCTATATGCTACGCATTCCTAGAATGTAAGACTACACCACACACACACACACACACACACACACACACACACACACACACACACACACACACACACACCAACACCCACACACACACACACATACGCAAAGCGGTCATTCCAAAACAAAAAGAAAAGAAAGCGAAAAAAAATACCATTTAGGTCGTTTTTCCATATATATTATTTTATAGAAATATATGAACCATATTTTTTTTATTATTATTATTATTATTATTATTATTTAAATGTCGGTATTTTATTGAATTGTTAGTCGTTAGTTGGAACATTTTGGACTTTTGAAACTCTGGCGCCGCTAAAATAATTATTAGAGAGAAGAGAAAAACCCCATTATAATCTAGTATTTATTATATACTAAAACAACATGCTAAACTAATTGATGTATGTGAATGTGAATGTGAATGGTTATTGTTAACTGAACATTTATTTATTTTTATATATTCTCCACATTTACTTCCTTCCTTCTTCTTCTTATTTTTTTTTTTTTTTTGATTAGCTTACACAAAAAGGCTATAAACAAGACATTACAAAAAAAAAACAAAAAATACACACACACACGCATGTAAATTGTATTTGCAATTTATTAAAGTACTGAATTTAAATTTTAGTGAATTATCATTATTATTATCATTATCATTATTATTAATATGTTAAATTATGCATAAATGGAACAAATGAAAGCGACACGAGAGACACAACAACAACAACAACAAGAACAAACAAAACAAAACAAAACAAAACAATACTAAAAAAGTAAGATAGAAAATCTAAATGAGAAAAATACCAACATAAGACATTTTTTTTCATGTTATCATAAGTGCAATTACAACAACAACAATAACGAGAGACAGCAACAAACAACACAGAACAGCAAATTATTATGCAATAATATTGTATTATTATTATTATTATTATTTTTTTTTTTTTGAGAAGCGCATAGAAAGGCGTCGCTTCTTTTTTTTTGGCCTGGCCTTAAACAACAGGGTGCAATAGACAAAATTGTTAATACATTTAGATTTTATACCTAAAATATACCTTCCCACCCTCCCCCCCTTGCCCCAACACTTCCCCCTCACAGCCAGGTTCACACTTAAGACAAACGAACAATATTTAATTAGCCAATTTAGTAAAAAAAAAGAGAAAAAAAAGAGAAAATAAAAAAATGATTTAAATTTGAAACGAAGAAGACAACACCTACCATAAGCATACTGAGAATTGTATTTATTTACGGTATATATACATATATAGTTTATTTTTGGATCGCAAGCGCGATTGTATTTCCAGCTTAGCTTCTATAACTAAGGCCTATCGAATGAAAGCGCGAGAGCGAGAGAGAGAGCGAGAGAGAGGGAGAGCGAGAGAGAGGGAGAGCGAGAGAGAGGGAGAGCTAGTTCTCTCTCAACTGAGCGAGATTGTGTATATCGATAAACCTATCGATAGTTTAGTATTTTTGTAATTTACGCGACACACACACACACACACACTCACGCATATACCCGCTGTATTCCCGCTACATACATGATGTATCACAAACATACATACATGTATATATGTATGTGAATGTATGTAGTTAGTATTTTCTGTTAACTATTTTGTTCTTTTCCTTCCAGCTTTTTGTATAAAATACAAAAATATTAAATATACAATTAAAAAAAAAACAAGAAGAAATTATCATTAAAATTATTTATAAGCAAAAACCATAAATAATGAACAAAACAAAAAAAAAAACACAAAAAACAACAACAACAACAAAACAAAACAAAACAAAACAAATAGAACTGACGTGCCTATGTAGCGATAAAAACTGTAACTTTCCTCTCCAAAATCTGAAAAGATGAAAATTATAAATAAAAGAAAAAAATTATTTAAAAATAGCAAAAAAAAAATAAAAAAAGTATGCAAAAAAATATATGCAAGAAAAACGGAAATCAAAATACACACACACACACACGCACACACACAGCGAGTTTATGGAGTAGACTTTATTTTAGTTGTAATTCGTGGACTGTGCCACAACACACACACACACACACACACACACACACACCCAAGCGATGTACTACATAATAATCATTCCAAAATGTCATAAAAATACATTTATATATGTATATATATATATGTGCATATATGTGTTTAAACATGCCTATATTTTATGAAAATAACTGAGAAATTGTTTTTCTAAAGCCCGGGGAAAGGGAGTTCAAAGGTTTTGTGCCATATTGAGAGCAGGGCAACCAGCAAAGTCGAGCTAGACGAGATCGTCTGAATCAAAGCTGGCTTTAAAGCATATAAATATAGATCTCGAAAAGCTGGGAATATGAAACTACGAATGTCGGGAACATGAAAGTTACGATATTATGCTATTGTAATGCTCGCTATACCAAACTTTGTCACATAGTTCTCTAATTGGATACCTCTTTTAACGTTTAACCCTAAAATTCAAATTAGAGTCTTTCGATTTGGTAAATAACCCATAAAGATCGGACCATAAGCACCGAAGCTATCAAGGAATGCATTTCCCGCACAAGGAATGGAAAAAATCATTATATTTCAGATTGGAATGGAGTCTTGAATGTTTGGTTTGGCTGCGTTCAGCTTATCTGGAAGTCGGGTATTCCCGACTAGTGCCCAATTATTCGTTTGGTTCTTGTTCGATTGATTTGCATAAATCACATCAATCAGTGCACAGCATCCGGTGAATGGGGGGTTGCCTTTGGGGAATTTCTAGATATTAAGCCGAAAATCAATTTACAAGCATATTGTCTGGTAGAGTTATCTGTGACTTTATGCCTAGAGCTGCATTTGCTGCGACGCCTTTGTTTTCAGTTGTGCTCCTCCCCATGATTAATGCTCATCGTTTGCAACGCGAGGCGGGTAGACACGACTCGCCAAGCAGCTGGTAAAATATCACTTAACAATGAAGATAAAGTAGCTGCTAAATGTTAACGGGCAGGTTAAAAAAACATAAGTGCAAACGAGCAACGGCATTTTAAGGTGCTTGTCAACCTTTGACAGCAACATAAACGAGTTGGCTGCAAACTAAGTTGTAAAAGTTAATGTTAAGAGACAAACATGTTAAGTTTGATGTGGAAAAACAAACCGACTTTTAATAGAACTCTGGCTCACTGCTAGACAGCAATTACCAAGAGAGAGAGAGAGAGAGAGGGAGAGAGGGAGAGAGAGAGATGCTCTGCTCGTGGAACTCTCTGGATAGCATGACGAGCATGATGAGTAAGAGGGATTTTCCAACAAGCGATATGCATGTAATTGATTATGATTGTTTGTATTTTTACTAAATAATGTATTTAAATGCGCTACGGCAAACGGTTGCTTAGAAATCTTTATAAGGCTGATAAAATGTGAGGAAAATATGTCTAAAAATTACGAAGCCTCACAAAGGAACACTTGGCCGGCAGTTAAGATTCATTGCAAATTTACCACGAGGACGCTAGACTGAGTATCTATATATATTTGAAAATCTGCCTAAAGTAATATGCTTAAAAATCTGTATAAACTGATACAATTTGAGGAAAATATGTCTATGAAATAAAGCCAGCACATTTGACTGGCAGTTAAAGTACATTGCAAATTTACCATATGCTTTCAGTAAAAACTGTTTGAAAATCTATACTAACTAATATATCTATAAAAATAAAGCCAGCATTTGCCTTGGAGAAATACAATTTGACTGGCAGCTAAAGTACATTGCAAATTTACCAGGCGAATGCGTGACTTCAGCTGGAGCAGCGGCTGCCGACTGCCAGCTAGGCTTAGACCCGGCAGATGAGCTGCGATGCATTGATTAACAAAAGCTTGACGCTGGTTGTTGTTGTTGTTGTTGACGTTGTTGTTGTTGTTGTTAAAGTGATGCAGTTCCGGCGAGCAAATGTGAAAAACAGCCAGATGACGACTTAGCCGGGCCAGAAACAATGGCCCCGGCTGAGAACTGTGCACGGCCAGCCTTTATAAATGGACCTGGGATGAGCGGCCGTTCGTTTAGTTGGCCAACAGCACTTGTCAGCTAAGGGAGAGTTTTTATTTCTTCGAAGTTCTTTCGAATCAAACGCGAGTGAAACGCATCAGACGTAGCCGGAACTGATGAGTACGATGACCACGATGCGCCACTGGAGGCTGCTGCTGAGCTGGCTGCTCGTGAGCAGCTGCATTGCCCTCGCCACGCCCTCCCTGCTGCATCTGAAGAAGAAGCTGCTCTTCGGACATGGCGGAGGCGGCTATGGAGGAGGCGGCGGCGGTTATGGAGGAGGCGGCGGTTATGGAGGAGGCGGCGGCTATCATGGAGGCGGTGGCTATCAAGGCGGCGGTGGCTATCAAGGCAGCGGCGGCTATCAAGGCGGCGGCGGCTATCAAGGCGGCGGTGGCTATGGCCATAAGCAATCGCCCAGCATCGAGGTGTATGTGGTTAAGCAGGTGCCTGTCTATCACGGCGGCGGAGGAGGCGGCGGCTATCATGGAGGCGGCGGCTACCAGGGCGGCGGCTATCAGGGCGGCGGCTATCAGGGAGGAGGTGGTCATCAAGGTGGCGGCGGCTATCATGGCGGTGGAGGAGGAGGCGGCGGCGGCGGTGGAGGAGCCGGCTCCTATGCCAGCAGCAGCGCCAACAGCTACAGCTATGGAGGCGGCGGGGGCGGGGGCAGCGGTGCCTATGCGAAGGCTTCAGCCAATGCCCATGCGGGAGGCTGGTAAAATGCAGCAAGAAGCAATGCATCAGTTAACAAAACTTCTTCTCTTTATTTTTTTTTAATAATTTTTAAGCGACTTGTGAATAAAAGTTCAAATTGTTGTTGGCAAAAAGCAAAACGATTCTCAGGGAAGGCCACAAAATGGAGAGAGGGGGGCGTGGCAGCATTTTAAAGTTCTCAATGACAACATGTTTTGTACAGAGAGAAAAAAGGAGTGCAAAGTTTAAATAGCCTACACTGCAAATTACGATATTACGTATTGGAAGCCAAACGATCGGACTACAATGTCCGATTAGATATGATTGGAAGCAGAAGTTTACTTGAAGAATCGAAAAGTTTGCCAACTGACTTTGCAATCGTTTCTTTTCAGAGATCTATGTGTATATAGTAGGAAGTCCGATATGAATAAGATCTTGGATAGGCAAAATATCTGGCAAAACGAAAGACTTGTAAATGCAAGAACTTGGTTGGCAGCTATATGATATAGTAGCCGGCCTATATATACCCTGTCTGCAGCAGGAAGTTGCATAAGGAAAAAGAGACGTGGCAACAGGCAGAGGGAGGGACGGACGATATAGATCAAGAACATATAGCTAATGGATGGAAAGATGTTTTTGCTGATATGCGTCACATATTGCATGACAGAATCGAAATACCCGCTGTTGGGGCAAGCCATAATATTGCCTGGCTGAAAAAGATCGCATATTTTGAAACCCGTTTTGCTGTAAGCTGCGACAACAACAACAACAACAATTACAACAAATTACAACAACAACAACAACAAAAGCAAGAAGAAGAAGCAGCAGCACCTGTGAACGTGTTTCAAAATGCCAACAACTTGGCAAAGTGAAAGATTTCATAAATTGTATTTGTTGTTGTTGTTGTTGTTGTTGGCGCGCAGAATTTACGATATTCGCGCGGGCGTGTTTCGTATTCCAATTGGGAATGCCAATAAGAACATCCAATTGGCATTGTCGCCCGCACAAATTCCAAGCAGATGCTACGCACACCTTCAACATGCCCGAACCAGAATAGTTTCTGGTTACTGAGATCATGTTTAAAAAAATGCGCAGCTTGTTCTCGAGTTTGTGTGTTGAACAATTATTGTTGTTTAATTAGCTGCCTAGGGGGGGGGGGGGGTGGCAGGGGTAGGGAGAGAATTAAACAACAAGTGAAACATTCTAAATATGTATAACAATAACATTGTATATAATTTCATGCCTCCAGTTCTTATAATAGCCAAGTTATGATAAAACGAACCTGTTTTGAAATGGATATTCATTAATATATAAGCTAGGTATAAGGGATATGGAAGGGGGAGGGCGGGGTTGGGATCGGGGAGACATGGGAGAATGGAGATAAACTTGTTCTGTAAAGATTTTGGTTTACGAGATTAAACCATTTTTAAAATGGCCCACAAACGGGCACAAAGGGCCGATCGACTGAGTACTGATCGAGAATGTATATATATATATATATTATATATATACCCTATCTGGTCGATGGAAGATGTTTCCCTCTGCCTGTTTACGCTGCAGCTGGCTCATCAGCAATTCTCACTAGGTTTGGCCGAAAGAGATCAAATCATTTTGCATTTGCATTGAGGGAAGGTCAGTTTTCTAATTATTGAGCGACGTCTTTTTGTACCCAGAATCCATTGGAAATGTGTTAAATGGGTATTACGAAAGGGTATAAATATGCATATGTATATGTCTGTGTGAAGACGTCGAGCTCGGAAACTACAAGAGCTGTAGACTCCCCGCGCCAAATGCAGAACGATCTTCTAATTTTAGTTTCGATACATTCTCTCGATAAATATCGATTTTAAGCCAAATTCTTTAGCCTTACTCGATGATCAGAATGGGTAGGCTCTCGTGAAGTTAACACAGATTGGGAATATTTCATTCTCTGACCAGCTAGCCATAATGTATTCTTTGTTTGAAAAAACGACTCTTTTTAGAGGGTATAGCCTTGTGCTTTGGTTCAATAAGATCGGACCCTGAGCTCCGAAGTTAACCAAGAATGCACACAGAGTGTGTGGCAAAGGGAAGAGGCAGAGGCACAGCCGTGGAAGGAGCTGGAATGGTCTTGGTCTAGGGTATCTGCCGGTCGGATACTTGACTCCAGCTCTGCTTCTGCTTCTGCGTCTTGTTATTTGCATTCTCGTGAATTATGACAAAGGTTGTTGCTCGATTAGACAGAAACTGCGCCCTGGCATTGTATCTGAGTATCTTTAAGTATGGCTTGTATCTTGTAGCTGTGTCTCTTTGTATCTTTTTGTCGCTGTGCATCTGCGATCCTGGACATCTTGGCAGATTGACATTCGCACTGGAAAAACTTGTTTGCTCGCGTTGTTGTTGCTGTTGTTGTTGTTGTTGTTGTTGGCTTTGCCGATGATCAAAGCCAATAGCAAAGCCAATTCGAGACGCTTCTCACGTTTCCCAATCGCTTGGCACGGGCATTATTGAAAGTTTTTCGAATTTCCAGCGCACAAGGAAAATGCCCCTGCCTGTGAGCTGTATATATATACCCCTCATATATATATATATGTATATATATGGTTAATATACAGCTGCAGTCGCATGAGATTTTCCTCAAATCGATAACAGGTTTTTGGGCTCCGGCTCCGGCTTCGTCTTGGCCTGGCCAATTTTAATGGCTGCAGCAGAAAGTTTTCTGTTTGCCGTTTTTATTGTTGTTATTTCTTTATACCCTGTAATGCTCTTATGGGTAACTTGACCTGCTCGATTACAGGTAGATAAATATCGTTTGTTTTGGTTTAATTGAAAGCATCTCAGATTAGTCAGATATAGAGATAAGTTATGGGCAATATTAGATCTCAGGCAGATCTGGAGAAACCATCTCATAACGATAACAATCACATTACTCGCTAAACGTCGATACTTATCGATAAAAGTAGTGTATTTGGTTTTGGTTTATTTGAAAAATGTCGCTCAGATCTCGCAGATCTAAAGACACCATATGCAACATAGAGGATCTCCAAAAGCCATATGCACATTATTTGGTCCAAATCGATAAATATCGATTTTCAGCCTTAGTTGTTATACAGCAAATCTCTGAGACAAACAGATCCTTGTACGTCAGACGCACATTATTAGCTAAAAATCGATAAAAATCGATACATGTTTGACGTTAACCACAACTGAACATAGATATTTATCGAGTCATGCTGTGAGTCAACAAAAACCGATAATTGATATTTATCGATATAAGATCTCTTACACCATACGCACACTGTTTGCTCAAAATCGATAAATATCGACTTGCAAACGTGGCTGATTAAGGTCAAATCTCTGAGATTAGCAGGACGTAGAGACGTGCGCAATTGGGAATTATCTGCCCATTTCCTCCCAGAAACGTATGCCCCAAATAATTCATAATACAGAGAGTATGAGCACAGAAGATCAGAAGTGTGTGTGTGTGTGTGTGTGTGCTTATACCTGCCCACAGCTGGGCACAGGGTATCTTCTAGTCGGGCATTTTCGACTAGAGCGCTCTTACATGGCTTTTTTCTCTCTCTCTCTGTTCAGGCCTGGGGCTCATTGAAGTGCAGCCAAGCTGTGGTCAGAAATATGCGGATGACAAGCGGCCAAATGTTGTCTCTCTCTCTCTCTCCCTCTCTCTCTCTCTCGCTCTCTCTCTCCATCTCTCGCTCTCTGTGCCTAGCTCTGTCAGAGTATGGGTCCGTTCCGGCCTAGCTGCGTTAGTGGCAAACACTTAAATTGCGCCGTCATCATCGGGTGCATTCCAAGTGCCAGGTTCTGTGGCCCACATTGGCTTCCAACTGGCCTCTTGCGGCCGGGGCAATCCGCTTAAATGGGCGTGGCACTAGTCCATACTGCAATTGGAGCAAATCGTTTTAGATATGGCACAAGCTCCAAGCTCCAAGCGATCAACTATCTCAGCTGCAAACTGATCCAAGTATCAAAAAAGTTTTGGCTCAAAGCTGAGTTTTTAAAATTTCATATATCCCAATTAAATGATGAATGTAAAGCTGAATTTAGGTTTTTTCGTAGAATCTCGTGACAGTCCCTTATTTTGGGCTATAAAAAAAATAAATATATATCTGAAAAGGACACGTGAATTTTCTTTCTATTTTTGCCCATCTTCTGTTCTGCAATACTCATAATTTTTGGCTTGCACCAATTTTGACTTTTTTCAGTCTCATAAAAAAAAATAAGTGGACAAATTACTTTAAATGATATTTGTTTGCTTGATTCAAGACTTTCTCAACTTCTTAACTCATATACATATATAATGTATATAGCTTCCATCTCAAACTCAAAAACATCATGTTTAATCTTAAATCCTAAAGTACAAGACTTCTTTGATTAAGTGCCTTGTTTCTCGAAACGTGTAAATTTTAGACACGATCGGATGTTGACAACATTCTTGGTTAAAGAAGAATTCTGTGATTGGACAGGAAATCTGATGTAGCTAGCTTTAAATAAACTAATCTCTAAATGTTGAGGTTATGTTTAGAAAACTTCCTTCAAAGTTCCTAAATTCGACTTCTCCCGTTAATACGTCGCATTATAGAGTCATTATCGAATCGTTCACAAGAGGAAAACTAACTGTTAAACATTCTTCGTCAGCTTCATCAACTGATATTGAAGACTTCTCAAGATACCATGATAAAGAGATTTACTAAAAGTATTTGACAGGTTGTTGCAAAAAAAAAAAAACCTTAAAAAAACTAAAAATTCGAGTCAGTCACAAGACGCAACGTAGAAATTGGCACATAATTTGGGTACGACCAAAACTGGAACATCATAAGGAAAGGCAGGCAATACGTACTGCAAAAACCAACTGTAAAACCAGTTGCTGCAGAAAAAAATAAACAAAAGTGCACAAGTCGGAAGTGCACGACTAACAGATACTCTAGACGAGAACCTATAAATCAGCTCATCAAAACGGGACAGTTTATTGTTAATTTTGGGTAAAGTCTGTTTGCGTGAGCATAAGGGTTTAGCCACTTTCTAGCCATCCAGAACCAACAAGCGTTCATGTTTACGCACAGACAGGCATTTACAGCAAGCCATAATAGCCTTACAGTGCGTACAGGGTATAAAAAGCAACACGAAATCTCAAGCTGGAGGATCACATGGCGTTGATTTGACATTTTGTCGCCTTTAGCGAAATGCCGAACGGGCAGCAAAGCCGAATGGCAAACTTAGGAGCTGCGACGCTCGGCAACACGAAGCTGCGCTCGGCTGCGTCACGAAGCCGCCGAAGCCGCCGCGCGACTGAGCAGCAGCTGAGCTCCGTTTGCCGCCGTTCGTCAGGCCAGTCTTCGATACGAGCTCAAAGCGCCAAGTCGACGGGTTTTAAAGCAGCGCAACGCGAGTCGCGAAAACAAACGCAAAGAATCGAATTCGAAGTCGAAAAACACGAGCGCAGTCTGTGCGAAACTGTGCGTGAAATTTGGTAAAGAGCAAGACCGAAACAGAAACCGAAATTGAAATTGAAACAGAAACAGAAACCGTTGCAAGCATTCCACATACCGAACATACTCAAGACCATTTTAATGTGATTTGTTGTTATTGTTAATTGCTTTTTCTTTCTGCTTTGTATTTTTTTTTTTTTTGGCTTTTTTTTTGATTTTATGTTATTTTTGTTTTCGTCGCGTGTTTTCAAATGCAAACAAGAAATTCGCTTTGATTTCCTTTTTTTTTAATTTTTTTCGCTTTGGCGTCTAACAATTTAAATTTATTGCAAATTTATTTATTATTTTATGTGTGTGCGCGCGTTGGTTTTTTTTATAGCTTCTTCTTCTTGTGCGAATTTTGAAGACGCAGCTATAAAAATCGTTATTTTTTGTTTCATATTTTTTTGTTTGCCTATTTTAAATAGTTTTTTATTGATGCGATTTAAATTTTTCGAGAAGCGCTAAACGGAGCGAGACCAAAAACAAATATCAGGGAATCAAGCTCGAGCTTCATTTGCTGCACGCCAACCGAATCAAGGGTAAGACCGAAGCACTCCTCCATACACATACATACATACTTCAAAAAGTAACACACAAACATATTTAATTTCAATACAAATTCACCCTCCCCCTGCCACACTGCCCCCCTGCCGCCCTGTCGGTTCAAGTCAATGTCAATGGGCGCTGACTTTCAAAGACTCTCAAGGTACAGTCGCGCCCAGCGCTGCGATAGACGCTTGCGCAGCCAAGCCAAAACCTATCGATAGTCTGTCGAAAAGTCTGGCCTAAACGTATTCCTGGCTGTAGGAAACCCCGCTGTGCACCCTACCCCCTACCCCCCTCCCACCCAAGGCTCTTAATGCACAACTGCATTTCGAAATGCGATGCGAATCACATTTTTATTTTCAATCAGTTTTCTTCTTCTTTGCACTTTGTCGATGAGATAATCGCATGAGATAATATGTGCAAGAGTCGCCAAGGCGGGGAGGGGGGCGGGGGGGGGCCTCCAATTCGTTAGCTATCTGCCCCCGCCCCTATTCCCCTATACGCATTCATATGCAAAAGAATCGCGTCAGCTATTTTAATGGCTTGTCAAGGGGTCGAGGAGGGTGGAGGGAGGTTGGCAGGGGAGGGGAGGGGAACGCGGAATGCCAGCAGCGGCGACGGCCTCAATAAAAAAAATCGTGTGTCTCGCTCGTGCCAAATCGCTAAAAATCATCAATCTTAAGTTAACAACAACAACAACAACAACAACAAGAAGAAGCACAAAAATACCTGTTGTATGCGTATGCAAATTAATGGTTAAAAAAAAACAAAACACATTCTTTTTGACAGTTCTTGTTTTAAAAGCTTGGACAACAACGCGGACAAATCGTTTACCAGATCATAATAAACGACTGCTAGATACCCTGCACGTAGTGAGCGGACAAATCGTATACCAAATCATAATAACCACCTGCCAGATACCCTGTACAAAGTGAGCAGACAAATAGTATATCAGATTAAAATAAACACCTGTCAGATACCCTTCGCAAAGTGAGCAGACAAATAGAATATCAAATCATAATAAACGACTACAAGATACCCTTCGGAAAGTGAGCTGAGATCTTAACTTGTTCTTAAGCAGATATTGTGTTAATACAAAGTGAACTTAGTCTTAAACAACAAATATTACTTTGGTTATGTTCGGCACGCCGAAGACTGAATACCCTTGAAGACAGCTTACGACTTTCGGAAGAAAATTATAGAGCTCGTCAACGCTGAGTTTGTAGAAGATGCTTTAAAAAAGAGAATCTATTTCCATATAAAAATTACTCATTCCTCAATGATTTTTATATAGGTTTAATATGTTAGTCGGATGTTGATGGGGTTACGGTCATATGTAAAGATATGATAGGATAGGATAGTATGGGGAAAGTTAAATTGAAAAACAAAAAGGTTTTATTTATAAGAACTTAATTTTCGTAGGGCCCGATCCGGCTGGTTCAATAATACATAAAGAGGCGTATCCATTGTATGAATTGGAAGCTGTTTTCCTTTATGCGCTACATATTCGATAAAGTAAGAATTCGCTCTACAAGTCTAAAATAATTCGAATTGTGCAAAACTAGGTTTGAACCGTGAACTAACACAATATGTTTGTCGGGCTTGCAGCTTTGTGTGCACAGTTTAATTAATATCTGGCAACGCTGCGCAGACTATTTAAGAGAAGAAATATCTGGAGAAGAAATATTCTTTATATATGTGAGAAAAGAAATGGTATTCCTTCTTTTTAATTCCAGCTAATTTCCAGAAAATAATTATACACACACAAAACTTAAAGTTTTTACAAAAGTTTCAAATTTTTTTTAAAAAGTTTTAAATAACTCTGTGCGTGCGTCGCCCAAATTACAGGGTATATGTATGAATGAGTTTTGGAAAAGGTCAACGCGAAAACACTTGACCAACATTTTATGACTCCTGCTCTTTGAATAGACAGCTTAACACTCGGAATTGTGTCCACGTTTGGGCACACTCGATAATTATTGAATGCCATGTGGAGCTGGACGCAAGCTGAGGCAGAAACTGTTGAACTTTGATCTTAAACGCAGCTGCATTGTGGAGAGCATTTCTCGTAAAGACACATTTTGACATTTTGACATTTACAAGACAATTCGAGGCTTAAGATCTCTCAGAAATTCCACGCACGAACGAGACGGCAAAATACTAAAAAAAAACTTTAAGAAAAATGAAAAGAGAAAAAAAAACGAAAACGAAAACAATAAACAAACAGTTGAGGTCGTTGCTCAAACATGCGAGATAGCTTAACAAATAGACAATCTTGAGAGTATGGAAACTCAAAGACAGCATTTACAGACATGCAGACATACATATACATATATACATATATATGGGCTTGTCCGGCTGTCTATCCGTATCTGTAGACTTGTATCTGCATCTGTATCTGTGGCTTTTAGCTACATACCAAATCTACATGCGTGCCTCGGCTAGATTCTGGCGAATCAACAGGTTTTTGTCTTAAAAAGTAACTGGTAGCTGTGAGTTTTAGTTGCCGGGAGGGGCTATCATCGACCACCCGGCGTTGGGGGCTCCATACTGAGATACAAGGCCGGTCCAATTAAAGATGCGTGGTGTGCGCGCCAGAGAGGAAAGTCTTGTGCCAAGCCGGAGCTGCAAAACAAAGCTATTAGTGCTGGAAAACACAATGTCAACTTGGCGAATAGTGTTGGTTAACATAACAGACAAGAACCATAAGCAGGAGAGCAAAGCTGAATGCCAAAAAAAAGGCACAAGCCAGGCTATCAGTGCTGTAAAACGAATTGTGAACTAATCAGGCAGTGTTGGTTAATCCACTTGGTTACGCACTAAGAAATTGAATCTGTAAAACCCAAATATCTACGGTAAAATTGTATATCAAACAGTGTTGGTAAACACCATTACCAGATCTAAGCCAGTGTTGAGCAACACAAAGTTCATGTCGAATATTAATATGTCGCTCCAAGGGCAAAAGAGACACAAGAACAAGGACAGTTGCGGGGCAAAGCAAAGCCACGCAATTGGCATTTAGTGCTGTAAAACAACAAATGAAGCAGTGTTGGTTGACCCAAATACCTGAATCAGTAATAAGAAAAGTTCCCTTTGCCAAGGCGAAAGAGTCAATAACGAAAGGCGAGAACTTAACTACTGAAGTTGTAAGCGCGCTGACACAAAAATAAAGCCAGTGTTGGTTAACCCACATACCAAATCCTTGAAAGAGCGCTCCAACTGCGTAAACGCTGTTGTTTGTAAGCACTAAGTGCTCCTAAGTATTCGACAATTGAAAGAGGTGAAAGCGAAGCTTTAATTATAACCTGTGTCTGCTTGGCTGGCTGCTGGCTCACATGCTGCCGCTGCTGTTGTTGTCGTTGTTGTTGTTGTTGTGCTGCAGCAAATCTGGCTATTAGCCAGTTATTGCAAATCATCCCATTCCCATGCACTTGCTCATGCGCCCTGCCCTCAACTGCACTGCGCTCCAAATGCCAAGCGGCCAAGTCCAACTATGTCTCTTGAAAAGTTCAAACGCAAGACGGGTATAAAACATAGCAAACACATGGACAAGTAAAAGCGCTCTAGTCGTGTGTGCTCGACTAGGAGATACCCTGAACCCCTTTTTAGTTCTACTGAGTCCAACTTCCTTCTACTGAATCCTTCTTTCTTCCACTAAACCCTTTTTTCTTCTACTGAATCCTTCTTCCTTCTATTGAATTCTTCTTTCTTCCATACACGCACTTGATACAGCGGCTGCACTTCTTCTTCTTCTTTCATCTACCGAAAACTTTGTATGGGAAATGCATTCTTGACTAACTTCGTTGTTTGTAGTCCGATCTTTATGAAACTTTCTGGGAACAAACATCGCATAGAAAAGTGTCTATATACCACAGCGCAGAGCTGTAAGACTAAGTATATTTTTTATCTAATTTTGGCGGGAATGGGGTATCCAAAAAGAGAAGTGAAGTATTCTTAATCTTCATATATTTTGATACCAACGTAGACGTTCATATGCGTTACATATTGCTTGAGAAATATATCATACCTTCTACAAGGTATACTCTGGGTGTATGCATTGGAAAAAAGTGAAATTTCAAATCGAACAACTTCGCCGACGACGACTGTGTCCATAATTGGCGGACAGAAACAACAACCATAACAACAACAACAAAGCCACCAAATAGGACGCTTCAGTGGATGCCCCCAAGCAGCTCGAACCAAACAGGCCCCGGAATCGGAATTGGCATCGAATTCGCCAAAGTTATTTTTATAAAGCTGCAATCCATAAACGAAAAAAAATGGCAACAAATCGTTTGTTATTGTCTATCGCATTGAAATGGAAATCGAAAAACAAACCGAAAAAGCAAAACAAATAATTAATCAATATACAAAAACAAAAAAAAAAGAGAAATAAAATAAAAACTAGCTGCGGCTAGCCACAAGTTGAATACCCTTTGCAGGGTTTCATTGATCCTAAATTGAATATATATAACTAAATCTTTATTTTATTTATTTATTTATTTAAGGTCGACAAAACGAGTGTCTTCCTCATTATTCCGTAGATTATACATAAAATAGATAATAGAATTATATGCTAAAAGCCTAGTTAGATAACATAGTTCTCTAAATAGCATCACCGACCGATGGAGGTGTTTTAGTTGCCAGTCCGGCCAGCTGTGCCCCTTTTCACAGCTAAATTTGTCAGTGACGCTGTTAGAGCCTACATCTAAGCAGAAGGGTGTAAGTAGGAAAAAAGTGTTCTTAAGTAAAATTAAAAATAATCTTAGTTTGCTATATTAATTAATAAAACACAATAAATAGGAAAAAAGAAAGTAAGAAGAATAATGTTAATAAAGTAAAGAAATGGAGGCTAGATATATAGAGTGTAAGTAGATAGGACAGAGAGAAAAGTAATGGGAAATCACCGACCCGGTGGGGGAAATTTACAGCCTGTCCGGCAAGCTATGCCCCTGCTCATAGCTGGGAATGGTCAGTGTTTTCCCGAAGGTATCCTGAAAGCAACGATTTTATTAGGGGTAGAGAAAGTTCGGTAGAGAAAACGTGATGCAAACTATTATAATTTTTACATAGCACGCGAAAAGGATTGTGCATAGCGTAGTCTGTTGTGCATGTAGACAGGAATAAGGGGCGGTAATTTCTGGTTGGTCTAGACGGAACAGAGAATTGAAGACGCCCTAGCAGAAAAGGAGAATCTATATCGCCAATAATCAACTTATGTAGAAGGACAACACCGAGAATTGTCCGACGGTTGGTTAACGACGGAAGGTTAAGAAGAAGCAGCCTGCTGGAGTAGGATGGCAACCGAAGATTAGGGTCCCAATTTAAACCTCGTAAGGCAAAAAGCAGAAATTGCTTCTGAACAGATTCAATACGAAAAAATATATTATAAATGAATAATAATTGGATTGCAATGTTCCAAATATTCTTTCAATTAGTGCTAATTACATACATATACACATACATACATACATGCATAATTACGTATGTACATGCATCCATGCAGGCAAATATACGTATGTACATGCATACATACATACATACATGCATATATACATACATACATACATACATACATACATACATACATACATACATACATACATACATACATACATACATACATGCATACATACATGCATACATATGTATAGCTTTGATCGAGTAGCCTGATTTCTAACCAGTCTGCTTTAGCCGTTGTTTTACAAGCACACATAAGCCTGGGATTCGAACCTGCGACCTTCAACCTGTACCACTAGATAAACTCAACTGTCAAGAACTTCTGATGGTCATAGCTTTTCTTCTTCAACAATTAACGCATTTTTAAGCTCATGATTTTCGTTGGCTTTTCAAATTTTCCGTTTTCCGCACTTGTAACGATTTTCATCAACACATTTTAGCCCAAAGACCAGTTTAGTTAGCCAGCTGGGCACACATACAGTAAAACATGACTATGTTGACCACGCTCGGTAGATGTTTATGCATGCATGCACTTCACGCTGTCGCAAGCGACAGCCTGTGTGTTTTAAATGTCGTGACACACTTGCAATGCCCACTCGCAAGGGTATGTACAAAATATATATATAAATATATATATTTAACGAACAAATAAAGAAAAACACATTTGAACGTGATTTAAATTCACGGCATGCTTCGATTTGGCAGTTAGCCAAAAAAAGAGTTGCATTTCAAGCGCCGCTTAAAAAAGAAAAGAAATTAAATAAAATAAAATAAAAAACAAAAAGTTGTTGAATATACAAATTTTTAATGCTTTTTGAAAGTGTTTTTCTGATATATATATAATACTATAGATATGGGTACATGCCTAGACAAATATCTATTTTTAAGAGAAGATTTTTGGAGGAGAGGAGAGGAGAGGAGAGGGGAGGAGAGGAGAGGAGAGGAGAGGAGAGGAGAGGAGAGGAGAGGAGAGGAGAGGGGAGGAGAGGAGAGGAGAGGACAATTCATTTTGAAAGCAGAAATGAACTTGTTCTCGCATCAAAAACTGTAATCATGTGAAAAAGCAGTTCCACGAACTGAACATAAGGACAGACAATTGGTTCAAGCCGTGAACCGAACCATCGACAAATAGTTCTTTCATACTTTTGCAGCCCTGTTCTTACCGTTAAGAGATTTCCAGCTGTGCAGCCGAAAACCATTTGACAAACGGAAACATAATTTCGATGATAATATTGGAATACTTGCTGGAATTTGTGTCTATCATAGGCTTTTCCTGCCTATGTTAAGGTAGCCTTCTTATCGTATGCCTTGAAGCTATCCAAAGCACTGAGAGTTCTACTCAACGACCAAACGTGACTTTTGTGCGATTTTTTTTTAAGCTCCCATGCCATGTATGTGTGCCTTATCGAGGCACTCGTCCAAGTGAAGCCCTAGAAAAAAGAGACTCGCTTTGAACTGATTGTTAAATGCAATTGACGATTTACAAATAGAAATAGAAATAGAAACAATGGCTAGAAGAAGAAGAAGCAGCAGCAGCAGAAGCAGAAGTGGGTAAACAAAAATAAAACAAAACAAAAACCAAAGAAAAAGAGAAGAAAAAAAATGCAACTTGAAAGTGGCACAAAGCAATTTTAACGCTGAATGGAGCGTTAAGTTTTTCAACTGCAATTGCAATGGATTTGCAAGAAACGAAAAAGAAACAAATTAACAAAAGAATAACAAATTGAAAATGAAAAAAACAAAACAAAAAAAAAAACAATCCAAGCTGCAATTATAATTGGTACACATTTCAGTTTGAACTCTTTTGTTTTTTTTTTTTGTCTTGCGCGAGTTTCGAAATGAAATACAGAATCTTACATATCCGACACTTAAGAAACTCGATTCCGTGCCAAAAAAAAAAAAAAAGGCTAATAAATATTCTGCGAACAATTTGAAACTGTTTCTCAAGCCGACACTTAAACGAGCTTAGAGGCAAGCCAGTGTTGGCTAACACGCTAAATATATAACTATAGTATTTGACAAAAAAAGTTTGTGTATATGGATATGAACATTTAACCCTCTGCAGTTTATTTATTGTTTAACATTATCTTATAAATAATAATAAAATAAAGCAAAAAATACAGAAAAACAGTTAGACAGAGAGAGAGAGAGAGACAGAGAGAGAGAGAGAGAGAGAGAGACAGAGGCAGAGAGAGAGAGAGAGAGATATACAGACATTTTTCGTTCTATCCTATCATATTGTATTATCTAACTGAACCTTAGAACCTTACTATAAAAATACCATAAAAATACTAGTAAAATACTATAAAATTACTAGGAGAAATACTGCAAAAATACTGACAAAAAGACTACAAAAAGTGAGTCAATTATTTATGCTGGAAGATAAAAAAGCGATAAAACGGCAATAAGCAACACATCGAGCGGAAGAAACGCATTCTTATCTTCGGCGATAAAAGCTGTCAATCTGGTCTGTGTGTGTGTGTGTGTGCGTGTGTGTGTGTGCTGCAGACACAGACAGCTTATCAATAGTTTGCATAATAGTTCGAATGCCATTTGGAAGAGCTTCATTAACATCAGAAAGCGCCAAGAGGCGCACAAGGTGCGGTAATATCTGGTAATAGCCGATTAAATGCTCAAACTAACAAATGAAAACAGCCATAAAAAGAAAGATAGAAAGAGAGAGAGAGAAATGAAAAACAGCAGCCAAGTTGGCCAATAAAACACGGCCCCAAATCAAATAGAGCCCAAAGCTATTGCCAGACCCTCGACACGACTCGACTCAACTCGACTCGAATGGGACATAAAGAAAATATGTTTATTTCAAGTGTCGGCGGCAAAGAAATGCGCCGCGTTCCGAGGAGCGTGTGAAAATGTGCCGAGCTATGTATTTGGGCATATTAGTGGTATTCCCCGCAGCCACTAACAATTACCTCATCAAATTCCATATGCGATAATGATAATGCGATGCGCTGTGACGTATGCGAGACATGCGATTTATGTGAAAACTGACTATTGCAGGCGATTGCACAGCACAAGTTGATTGGGCCCAAAGAAGTACTTTTATAGAGCAATCAAATGCCCATTTATCATGCTCCTGAACGGGGGAAACTGTCTGGTAACTGGCATGGGTGGGAAATGCGGGGAATATGAATCTAGCCTTAAAGCGCAGCAAAAAAAGCATTTGTTGCATTGCAAAATCACTCGCAAGCGTGGAAAATGCGCGGCAACTCACCCGCAAGCGTGGAAAATGCGTGAAAACGCAGCTCTAACTTAAATCTTTATGAAAATTCATTTGAGACGTATTTCACGCTATTCGGAACATCCATTTGGAAAATAGGTGCCTAAATGAAACCATTAATCCACAGAAATCTGTATTTGATGGACTAGAATGGACTACAGGGTAACTGCTAGTACGGCAGTCTTCTATTGATACACTCAAGTATTTTACAAGCTAACAGAACTGTTAACTACTTGAGGTTTCCAGCTTAACTTAAACTAAGCATAGCACAGCCAACAAATAGAGCTCACATTCTTCGCTGTTCCACATAGATCTCGAGAGATTTGACTAGCCCAATGTCAGACTTGACTCGACTCTCACTGCACACATGCCAGACAGCGGCTGCCATAATTAAACTGACTGTCAACTGTCATCTTCAATCTATTCACATTTGTCATTCACTTGGCTGTGCCGTCACCGGCAACGCCCGCGCTTAGCTCACCTCGCGGATGATCTAATCTCAAGACCTGCCCGAGAAAGAAATTGCTGAAAATTTTTTGCTTTTTATAACACTCTGTTTGCAAAGTGGATAAAAGTATATTGGTCATGACTTTAGGTCCAAGCAATTGAACTAATTCAACCGTTCGGAGAAGATCGCGCCATGTTTCTCTGTGTGAGCTACTCGATCTCGGAAACTAGAGCCAAAGCTAGAGGCTTGGAATTTGCAAGTAGATGTTTTATATTCTTTTAAATCATATGCTGAAAAATATGTGTTATGTGTCTTCTCCCATCTGCATAAAATCGATAAATATTGATTTCGAGATATGATCAAGTTTATAGATCTTGTATAGCATACACAGATTAAGAAATTTGCCCTCACTCCATCAAATATTCTTAAAACAAACTCATATTTTCTTACGCTTTGGCATGCCAGAAAATTTCAAAATGATCGGACTTCAAACACCGAAGTTAATCTGGAATGCATTTCCAATACGTAGTTTGGGGCAAAGGGACAAAAAGCATGAAGCTAGAATCTTTGTAGCTGGCAGCTGGGCGCTGGGAGTACTCTTTTTTTACTTGTTCACAGTTGAACTTGAAAATGCTCTGGATTAAGGGGATGGATCAGGGCAGGGGAGGGGGACTGGTTGAAGATTGTCTTGCTTAAAGTTTGGTCGACGGACGTGGGCGGGGAGTGTGGGGAATGCAACACAATGCAAAGAAAACGAAGAGGCGACAAAGGCGACGACGAAAATGAAGCTGCTGTTGTTGTTGTTGTTGTTGCTGTTGTTGTTGTTGTTGTTGCTGCTGTTGTTGTTGTTGTTGCTGCTGTTGTTGTTATGGGTAAACGATTCAAGAGTTCAGCGAACTTGGTGAAAATTGCTGAGTGTTTATTGCTGTTGATGTTCATGATCATCATAATGATCATGTTGACGATCATGTTGTTGTTGTCGATGGCGTGCAGCTAAAAGCCAGTCAACGGAAAGCAGCGTCGACGACAAACGGCAGCTTTTCGTCATCATCATCATCATCATCATCAGCATCATTATCATGATCTTCATTATTGACTAGCAGCATTTCACCAAAAATGTTCAAAAAATGTCCTATCATACATTTTATTCGAAACCTGGAAAATGGATTAATGATAGATATATCAGTTTCTGTTGAGGTTTTTCTTCACATGACAGCCAAGCTTGACGAAAACATTAACTGGTTCGGTTCATGAACCTGATTTTCCCTCGCCCTGAGCCCAGCTTTCGGTTCGAACCAGCGTACGTCAACTGTCTGGCAACTCTTTTCTTCTTTTCTTGTCTTCCAGATCGAGATTCGATATACATACATATACACCTAATGGGTTCCTTCTGCCTGCATTTGCACAAAAACAATCAAGCCGCATTTAATACATATTCAATAGGTTCAGGCTAGAGAAGAAAAGCATTTAAGAGTTTGATTTTTGTGTGAACCTTAAGCCAGGCAAAACTTTTGCTTATTGCTTGGCTTGCAGTCAGCATACTAAATCTGTTAAGTGTTCAATAGCAATGCATGCAGCTGTGCGCAGTGTTGTAAAAGTGTGTTATAGAGCTCTGCAGCGATCAAATATAAAATAGATTATAAAAAGAAATACATACATATATATTCACATATGTTATGTGATTGTGTGAACCGCGAATGCCTTCCCAAAAATCCAAAAATCGAACAATATTAATCTACATATGGCATTGGAATTGAGTGCTCTGTGCTCTGCTTGGCCAGCTTGTCGACGGCGCCTCACATTAGGGATAGACAACGCGTTGGGTGTCGATGGGCGCCCTGTTGGGCCACAGGGCGCGCGGTCGTCGATTATCGAGCTGACCATCATCGAGATAGATATACTGCTGGTAGCCCAAGATGGGCTCGATCCGTCTGCCATTCCAGTAGCCAATGATCCGGCGGCAGTTGGGACAGTTGTTGTGCCGATTCAGCCAGACATAGAGACAGCTCTTATGGAACCAATGGCCACAGGGCAGGCGATACGCGGACGCCAAGCCGCCATCCTTGCTGCTCTCCAAGCAGATCGTGCAGAGCGTCTTATAGGGCAGGCGAGCGAAGTCCAACTTCAGCTTATAGTAGCCCAGGCAGCCCGTCAGGCGATATAGACCTAGGATAACAATGAGTATGGCTGGCGCGACAAGTGAGGCCAGCATACATATGATTGTGAAGTCTTCCAGTGGATCCATGTTAGATTCTCTATGTAGTTTCCACAAAAGTTGGTTTTTTTTTTTGGATCTTGATTTTGTTTAGGAATGAAGCATGAATGAATGAGTGAAGTATTATATATAAATATAAATATATATATATATCTATTTGGTTTTTTTTTTTTGTAAGCCACACTCATTTCCATGCTGCTACGATTGGCCAAAATAATACTGTGCTGACTGACTGATTGATCAATCAAGGCTACGTTTAACGCAAAATTGGGTAATTTCTGTAATCATAGAAAGTAAAGCCCAAAGATCTAGAGTAAACAATGTGATTCAATACCTTAATCTTATTGTTTGAGCAAACCTCTTAGGTTTTAAGTGTTTGAGACGCCAAATTTGAGATGTAGCTTCAAGAGTAGTATATAAAGATTAAGTAGCTTTCATTTCATAGCAATCGCTACCTCGCTCCTCCTGCTCCGACCCATAGCTGTAAATCAAATAAATAGATTGCCACTACCCAACAATTTTAGCCAAATCTTATTCCCTTATTGAGCATATACGAATGATATCTATAGTACAAAAAGATCGACAGTTGAAAATTTCATCAAGATCGGTTAAGAAACACAGAAGTTATTGAGGAAAACGTGTTTTGGCTGGCCTCATGTCAGCGGCAGCTAGCGCAAATTGCAAGAATTTCTGTATACATGTGCACACATGCACACACACGCGTACACACAAATATAAATATAGTCTGTGTATGCGCTGTTATTCTAGTTCAGTTTTCTTTCATTGACATCGAATTCTTGGCATGGCTGTGAGGTTTGAGGCGCTGGCAAGGTTGAAAGAAGTTCCGAGTTCGACTCGCGGGTACGGGTTACGGGTAACTAACTTCTTTTTAAATTATTCATTAATTATTTTTAAAAATATAAATAGGTAAACTGAACTGAGAAGTTTCTTGTTTAGTAAAAAAAAACTTTCAATATTTTTCATCTTTAGAATTTGTTTGCCTAACAAATTAAAGTTTCATGAGATTAGCAGATGACAGTTTCTTTGTACAATAAAATGAGAAATACTAATTGTCTCTCTTCAAGATGCGCATTTATTATTTTCATTTTCCAGAAGGAAAAATGTTATTGTTTTTATTTTTTACTGTCTCGAGTCTGTGTTTCGAATCGAATATCCGTTAATTGGTTTATTTACACGCTGACAATTGAGCCCTTCGACTTGGTCACGTTTATTGGCGATCGGAGGAGCCGAAACCCTGAGACGACGTGCCCACGATTAAGGCCTAGACAAAAATAAAAACAAAAACGAGCTAAAAGCTAAGACTGAAACTTAAAACGTAGATTGAAATGCATAACATGAAGCCACCTACACAGCGAGCGAGCGAGAGAGAGAGAGAGTGCGAGAGAGAGAGAGAGAGAGAGAGAGAGGGGGAAGAAACTTTTCGACCGATCCCTTGAAACGTAAATATTTACGATTTCTGCATATTTTCACCTTTCAAATGAGGTTGTTTTTTATTTCTCTGGAAACATCTTTTGGATACGCGTATTTGGGCCACAAAAATGATTGCTGTTGGGGAAGGGGGCGGGAATATTGACGACTTGGACGGCCGGAGGGGGTTGAGGAGGGGAACTGAGCCCCGCTCAAAATTAGCGCTCTCGCTGGCGATGCGTGTCTAAAATGTGTTAAACAGAAAGAAATCGCCAAACGAACCCGAAACTCAAAACAAAACCACAAAAAAAAAAAACGCTGAGTTATGCGACTGCCCAAATACGAAAGATACTTGTACTACTTATAGATACATGTACATATATATACATATATGAGTGTGTGTGTGCGTGTGTGTGTGTGTGTGTGTGTGTGTGTGTGTAGTCGTATGCAAATGTTTCGATGCCAAGTTGACTGGACAGCAGCCAACTGGTCGAGAGCTCCACTTGAATGCGGCTCATTGGCACCTGTTGCCATTACTGGTTATCATAATTACAATAAAGATACCCTGTAACACTTGGCTGCAACCAATTTGGGTATATCTACACATATATGTAGATATATACACATAGATGAAACTGTTTGTGAACTGAATTGAATTGATTATCGAATCAAACCGTTCAAGCTGCCGTATTTGCTGTAGCCAATTTCACCCGCAACTGTGGAAAATGGGTGGAAACTGGTGAAACTGTTTTTTTTTGTCATTTGGTCTTAAACTCTCTCATCAAAGAGCTTTATGTAAATATTTTAAAAACGTATTTAACACTTTTCGCAAAATCCACACGCTTGGGTGAAAAATTAATGTTCAAGACTTTTTGACTTTCGACTTAATACTCAAGCTGGACAAAAAATATGTGCTTCAACTTTTGGCAGCCAGCAAGGAAATCAATTTTAAAATTGCTCGCGCAATGCCGGGTAATAGCTGGATTTAGGCACAGATTGAACTGACTTAAGGCCTTATATAGAGCTTTAGGGAAGAGTTTTTTATTCCTTGAGCTGCTCGAGACCTTAGTTAAAGCTAATCCTTAAAAACAAAAAAAAAGCTTTGCAAATCGCAGATTTATTTCACAATAGAAGCATGTTTCGTTTCTACAGGGTATCTGTCGACCGTGCGCACTCGTCGAGAGTCTGCTTACACTAGCCTTAATTAATTTTTGTTGCTTTTTGGTTTTTGTTTTTCTATTGCTGTTAAAAAGTTGAGGTGCAAAATAATTGGGCTACTTGAGTATCAAATTTCATGTTTCTCGCCGCGTTTCGTTTCGTATTCAATTATTCGCTTACAAGAAGGCATGTCCATTTTGTCAGCAGATTTGTAACATACCAAATAAATATATTGATACTTAAACAAAAAGTCGATTCTCTCGGTTTCCATGCAAACTAATCCCTCAAACTGTCGAATATTAGAACATTAGACCCGACCGGGAATACATCTTTTGTCTAACAAGGTACGGGGTATTATAATTCTGTTCATGAAATGTTTAACTACTAGAAGGAAATATCTCCGAAACCGTAAAGTATATATGTATATAACCATGTTCGTCCGGTTTCTGTTTCGTTGCGAACAGGCAGAGTTTATGTCGAATGCAGCCGGATCGTATAACTATATCGTATATAGATGTAGATAGACAGATAGGAACAATTTGGTTCGAAAGAAGGTTCTCTTATCAAGAAATCTTGACCAAACTCTGCACTTATAAGCTTAACTAAGCTGCCTAGAAACATCGGACCACCAAATTATATGGGAAAGATCGGTCAAAAAGTAGGAGAAACTTCTTTGTTTTTCAAAATAGATCTAAAGCCAACTCGGCATCTATTAGTTATAGTATGTTGCACAACTATGATCCAAATCTTGTCAAGAGTGCACTTCTATATTATATAGCACTATGGGAAGAATCGGACGAAAAATGACTTTTCTGTTTTCAAAGATATTTTTGTATTATGCTCATATAAAGGGTATTAAAACTTCGACGTGCCAAATAAATGCTTACTCTCTCGCTTTTGCTTGTTTTCATTTGGTTTTCTTCAGAGTTTTTGTTTTTTGTTGCTTCAGTTTCATCAATTCTTTAATTATGGCAATTAGCCAATTTCGTGCGCTGCAAAACGCAATCCCAGCCCCAAAGCCAGAAGAAGTAGAAGAAGAAGAAAAACCATATACCATATACCATATAGCATATATTAGATGTGTTGATTTTTCACTTTCCACAAGTTTTGTTTTTCTTTTGCTTTTGCTTTTGCTTTTGTTTTTATTTCAGTTTTCCTTTTGCACACTTAACGAACAATTTGCGCTATTTGGCCCATTATTCAATGGAATTTCAATGGATAGCTGCGATAATTGTTTTATGTTGTTGTTGTAAAAAAATATGTGGAAATATGTTTTTGATTAGTTTTCGTTAGTGTGCTAGGTTAATGAAACTTGCCACGGCTGCTTCTCGCCGCATTTGCTAAGCTCTTATATAAGTCTTCAAGAGTTTCATTTATCACAAAATTTAACGCTTGTTTGAAAACTTTGCTTTTCGTCAGCTTCGAGTCGAAATCAAACTAGATCTACGTTTGAATACGCAATTAGTTGGCATCAAAATGGATTGAAGAATTATATATTTAGATATGTTGACTATTATTAACAAAATTCATTCATTGGAATTCTCTTGCTTTTGCCGATTTGATTATCTTTATTTAAATAGCATTTATGCTAATCAATTGACCGATTGACAAACTAATCGATTCCACAAGCATTCCACACATTAGGGTGGAATATGCATGGAAAACTGCTCTGTCAAAGCTTTTAAACTTATACAAAGATCTATTTAATACTCTTGACTTAAGAATCCATTTTAAAGAGCAACCAAATAAATTGTAAATTTCGTTAGCTTTGATTGCAACGACCTTGCCCAATCCACGCGCACAGGCGGAAAAAAGGTGGTAAGCAGAGTGGATTTGAGAATATTTACTCACTTCAGATAGAAGTTATCAATTGAAGTTCCTCACAATTCAAACAAACCATGTATAGTATAGATGCTGTTGTGCTTTTACCTTAGTCAAACTATTAACATATTACAGGGTATTCATTTGGTGAACTAAGCTTACAACACGCTTACCCGGCTGTCAAGTCATCTCCTTGAGTCCGTCACTTGAAGCAAAAACTTTCCAACTCCGTCCGGCTGGCATAATGAGACTTTAAGCTATCATCAGCGCCAGATCATCGATTCGAATCGGTTCGATTCGATTCGAAAAAAGAAGATTTGAGAAAATGATGTAGAAGAAGAAGACAAAGTTAATTAAACGCCTGTCTAAAAGCATTTTGAATGCGCCAATATGCAATACACGGCGTATGCGCAATATTATGATTAATAAGCTGCGGGGATGCATGCGGCTGGATATGGACTGTGCATAGTTATGGATGCGAGACAAGGCTGACACATTTGGGTTGAATGTGGAATGTGGAATGTTGAATGTGAAAAAAAGCAACAACAATTGTGCGGCTGCTGCTAAAATAGCCACAACAAATCAGCGAATGTCGCAATTAACATATTTTATAGCTATGCACCTGTCTCAGTGTGTGTACGAGTGTGTGTGTGTGCAACACACCCTGCACAACATGGCTGCCATAAATGAAGCCATAAAAACAAAACACAAACAAACAAACAATATACAAAACGTCTTAAGTAGATTTTGTGAGTAGTACACGATTTTGACAAGACGCAAAAGCGACAAACATGAAAAAAAAGTGCTGTCGTCGGGTATGCCCGACTTGCAGTTAGTCTTCAAAATTGGAGAGACCTTCATGGTTAGCTGGACTCTGCTTACGTTTGGGGATCGAAGATGCTTTCTGCTGCCTGCTGCGCACATTACAACTGAAACAATATACCCATTTTATGCATATTCAATGGGCATAAATCAAAAACAAAAACATTTTTAAACTAATTATGAGATGAGATGTTGAGATAAATGCACATATTTTCCCGCAACTCGAAGCGTAAATCGAACTAACCAAAGTTGTTGCTTGCTACTCAGATACACTTGCCATAGCGACAAGTTGCCAGATACATTTGTATCTTATAGTGTGATATTGAGACAGTAAACAGTTCAAGAGATCTCTTCAGTATCTTTCTTTGGCAATATCCTCTAGAGCAGTGCCCAAAAACGTATCTAAAGCTTTACTTTATATCTGCTACATTGACTGAGCCCCCTTCGACCCAACAGTCACACACAAACACACGCACACACACACACACCAGCACAGACAATTTGTATCTTTTAATGAGGCAGCCGTCGTATGCGTCGGCATGTGCAGAAAATTAGCTTGGCTTTGCAATGATTAAAAGCTACACTTGAACTGGTCTAGCAGAGAGTCAAGACTCAGCGCATACTTGACTCGTATCTCAAAATGTATTCACAATTTACGTATCTGTATCTGTATCTGTATCTGCATCTGTATAAGTATCTTTTAGTTAAACTTGAGTTCTAGGCAATAGAGCTACTAAGTTGCGACAGGCAAACAAAAGCACGAGGACTGATTAAGCTCTATTAGCTGCGTTTCTGTATCTGTGTATCTGTATCTGTATCTGTGTCTGTATCTGTATCTGTATATCTGCATCTGTATCTGTGTATCGTGTATCTGTGTATCTGCACCTGTATCTGTGTCTGTATCTCTATCTGTGTACCTGCATTTGCATATGTATTTGTATCTAAATCTGCATCTGCATCTGTATTTGTATCTGTATCTGTATCTTTATCTCCATCAGTCTCTGTATCTTTATTTATATTTGTATTTGTATCTGTATCTATTTCTGTACCTGTGCGGTCACTACCAATTATATCTATGCCTTTCGCTTCCCTTGCCGCAGGCACCAACTACTTTAAGCCTGTCTTTCTCTATTCCGCAGTACCCCACGCCCTTCCCGCGGACTGTCCGCTGTCCGCTGCCCGCAGGGGAATCGCAGACAATGACCCGAACTGTTCAAAACTAATCTGAACTTTGTTTACCCGAGAGCACAACAATTAGCTTTGATTTTTGTTGCTCCTCCAGAGATTTACATAAATTAAAAAAAAAAAACAAAAACAAAAAAACAGAAAAGAAAAACAGTTTACCAATTGTTCCGACAGTTTGGCTTATATGAATCTATCTCTTTGATTATTTCTGAAATATTTGTTTTATTAAATGTGTAAAAGCTTTGTATAATGACAATGAATGGTCATTGAATAACTGAGTGTTAAACTAGCTGTCAAATTGTTAAGTTAAACATAACCTTAAGCTAGCCCTATAGCTAAAACTAAGAATGATTATGACAAGTAAAAGCTTTGAGTAGCAAAATCAGCATACAGTTAATAACCTCATGTTAAACTTGCTTGTAAACATGTATCTAGCTTTTAAATAAATCTCAACAGGCTGTCAAATCAAAGAAGTCGTGAATTGTCAGAACACGCTGCCAGACAATGAACATCCATGTAAAAAAGCTCGTGTCAAACCGGCTTGTAAAGTTTGATTAGGTTAAAAACTGGCGCAGTTGAACATAAACTCATTCATGTCTAGAACGTTCATTTACAAGCTTCTGGTATGCAAAAGCCGTAAACCAGACAATTGAAAAATTAAATAGCTGATTACTCAACTTAACAAGCACCTCTCAAGCTGTGCTATAACATATTAGCTAAGCTCAGTCAAAGAATAATTGAGTTTACAACTAGCTTGCAAATACTTAGTTGACAGTTAAATATTCCAGAGAGATTCTTAACTCAAAGCATCTAAATAGCTGAGTGTTAAACTTAAGCAGGCTATGCAAATATTGAGGTAAGCAAGCTAGAACTTTGCCATGTTTCACACTCTGCGTTTAACAGGAGGTTAAATTGATTAGCTAAATTTAACCTGAAGCTGAGCCGTTTACAGCTAGCGAAAGCCAAGCAATCTGCGTTTATGAGGCGGCTAAATTGATAAGCCATAGTTAAACCTGAACCTAAACCATTTATGTCTGGAATTATGAAATGTGAAACGTGAATGAAGCGACATAGTTCGGTTAAACGTCACGTTTAACGTCAACTTAACATAACTTATAATACTACTTATAAGCTTGGCTCTTATCTGGCCATAATTGAGATGCCATTCATGTGCGCGGCAATTATATATATTTATGCGAAGATTTTTGCAATTGTTTTAACATTACTGACACAGTCAAAGACACGCTGACTGGCAGTTAGTGAGCCAGTCAGCAAGTTCAATGGACAAACTAATCCACATAATTGAAGATAATTAAAGCGCATACACAATTCACAATTAACAATTGCCAACTGTGAATTGTGAATTGTCAATTAACAATTGCAATGGCAACTTAATTAACAGCATGGTCAGTTGAGCTGCTAGAACAAACAACCACAAGTTGACATAACTGACAGCTAACAAGCTGCTGACAAGCGACAAACGACTCGCTTGCAACCTGGTTGATGCAACACGACGCATGCGTCTTGTGCAATGTTAAATGACCATTTGGCAGCAACGGCTAAAAGCTGCCAATGGAATTGGTCTTAGAACTGGGTCAATTGTGCTGCAGCTGGAGTTGCGCACGAACCGACTGACAGCCGCTTGACAGCCAGATCAGCTTGACATGCAGATGAAATAAATAAAACAATTGAATGACAACATTCCAAATTATATTGCCAAATAAATCGTCTCGTGCTCGGAATCATCGCGGCAAGCATTTGCCTGCAGCTCGGCCGCAAACTCACCTGCAAAGATCTTGATGAAAAGTCAAGTGAAAGAGTTGAGAACACATTTCGCAAAATCCACAACTTCTTGCTAAAAAGCGAAGGACTGACAGGGCATAGACATAGTTTGGAAAGTACATTCGATCGGCTTTTAACTTATTTTCAATAAGAACTTCATGAAGACGTCTTTCAGAAATTCCACTCGACATGGTGGAAAATTGGCGGAAAACCTTTGTGTGAACGTTTTTCTGCTTTGAATACAATTTATAGATCTATTTCGAAACGTTCACAAAACAAAAGATTTGCTCCTTCTGTAACTGAAACGTAAAAAGAAGACGATCCAGGACTTAATACTCATATTAACAATAACAATAATATTTATATAATAATATGAAATATTATTGTTGAATGCTTGAGGTCCGTCTTCGTTTTTGGTTATGCGGAAGAGAGTGCGTTTTTTTGTTTTTTTTTGGTTTTCTTTTTGGCTTTGGTGGGCGGGAAAATATTTATAAACGTTGTTTAATTGCGTAACGGCGACATAGGCGGATGTGGCGCTGGTACCACTGTGCGGGCAGTCACACACACACACACACACACACACACACTCACACACACACATGCACGCACAGACAAATATGGCAAAGCCATTTCCGCATGTCAACCAAGTCGTCAAATGCTGCGATGCGTTGCAGTGAAAATTCATTGAAATGCTTGCAGAGCCACCGGAACATGCTAAGAAGCAGAGAAGCAGAGAAGAAGAAGAAAGCGGAGGTGCGGCAACTGCAACTGCAACTGCAACTGGACGCCACAAAGATCCACAGATAGAGCTCAAGCCGAAGATCTTTCAGCTGCGGACTGTGGACTCGGTGCTGGCTTTGTTAGGGCTTAGCTGGCTGTTGCAGCTGTGATGAGCGCGGCTGGCTAGAGGGGGAAGGGGGGTGCTTTTTTGGGGCAACAACTTTTACTTTGGACTGGATAAATGAGCTGCATGCAGCGACAAAGTCTTCTGGCGCGTGCAGTGAAAACCTGAGAAGCACACGTAGACATCGTTTATTGCCAAATGCACGAAGCTTTTGGGGCTGGACACGCACCGCTGGCCACGTGCCAGAGACCAGCCAGAGGGTGCCAAGGCGTCCATATGGCGTCTATAGCCACACACACACACACGCACACACACACACACACACGCACACACACACACACACAGAGACAGACACTGGCACACCTTCATACGTAGCTCTTATATGGTTCGTGGCTTTCTGTTAAAAGTGAAGACTCTTGTGGATGGAAGGGGGGGTGGTAGAAGAGGGGGGCTTGGGTGATGTCTATGACCATGTCTGAGGGAGCGACGCGGCCAACTGCTCGTAAATTGTAAAAAATTTGAAGAAAAACGCGCAATAATTAAGCGAGCCAAATGTGAAGCAAAAAAAAAATGAAGGCAACTGAATAAAAGTGCGATAAAAACGCATTAAAAACAATCAAATAGAAGAGAATCAATCAGCACTGCTCGACTAGCAGATGCCCTGTAATAAGCAAAGTGCATGGCTTTAAAATTGTGTTTTGTGTTGAAGCTAGCCAAAAAGTGAACTATTTTTAATATGAACATGCTTTGCGAGAACCTACCTAACAAGTTTTGTACATCTAGCTCTTATAACCTTCGAGCTATGCTCAAAAAACGAATTCCCAAAATCGATATTTATCGATATTTGGCAAATGGAAGAAACGAGAATGATTGTGAGTGGAGATCAGCTCGTTTAAAGAGACAGACAGACAGATAGATATGGTCAGTTCAACTCGACTATGGATGATCAAGAAGGAACTGATCGATTCCAGGCACAAAATAAAACATATCCCTGGAGACTTAGTTAATACTAAGTTATACTTCAAATATGGATTGGGAGATAGATGCCTTCTGCTGCCCACGGCACACACCCTTTTTTAAATGGATACAGGGTATAAATATACAATAGATATAAAAAGCATCGTTTGTTTTAAATGTAACTCGGTGCGTTGTTGTCGTCGTCGTCGTTGTTGTTGTTGTTGTTGCACATACCTCAGCGTATAATTAAAGTCAAAATGCGCCAAGTATACCTGCTCATATACTATACTATCTATAAATATATATATATACAGACATATATCTCTAAGTATTTAGACAAAGATACCCGGTTAACAGCCGAGCCGTCGTTTTTTTGATATTTCGATATTATGATATGCTATATGATATGTTATATGATATGTTATGTGCTCGTCTTCGAGCTATTGCACAATATGTTGGGTGCAGTGCATTCGGCTTGAAAGACAGTTGAAGGCTGTGTTTATATGATTGACTCAATGATTGATCCTTGAACTGCTTCAAACAATTACGATTGACTTGGCTTTCTTCTGTTTTTGGTTTTCGAAATCGATTCATATTCTTGGATGAGGCGAGAACTTGCAGTAATAACAATTTTGGTCAAAAATTTAATTGTTATTTTGAATGCATCAATCAAAAGTTCTTTGCTTCAATCAATTTTGTTATGTTGAGTTTTCAGAATCCCCTTAAATTTACCTATAAAACTCATTTAAATTTAATATAAAGTATGCCACTTTCCCAGCTCTTGCGGCTTGATTGAACAGAAACTGATTGCAATCACCTAATAAGTCAGTCAATCAATCAGGACAATCCTTTTATAGATCTGCGATCTATACGTCGTTTCTGCGATAGGACACTGTTAATTACTTCTTCTTCTTTTTCAGTAAAGTCAGTCAATCAGTAGCAATCAATCAGGACAAACAATATCACACATTTTAATTCATGTTAAGATAGCAATTGAAAAGTTTTTAAGATTTAAGGTTATGTTTATACCATACAAATCGCATACAAATGTAGATCTTGTGACAGTACACTCTAAAGGACAGTCAGTCAATCAATCAATAGGTCAGTCCATCAATCAAGACACCTAGTTTTATATACATTAACATGGCAAGTGATGAGTTTGATTGAAGATTGATATGTAGATTTGACATTACACTCTAGAGCACTTCTTCGACTGCAGTGCAATCAATCAGTCAGTCAATCAGGTAATCAATCAGAAAACATATTTGCATATATATTACGACAACAACTAATAAGTGTTTGATAGCGATAAGCTATATATAAACTATTAAGCACATCTCCATCTACTTCAGCACAGTCAATCAGTCAATCAGTCAGGCAGTCAATCAGTCAGTCAATCAATCAGTTTTATATACATGTTTGGATAACACTCTAAAGCAACTCTCCTACTTTCATACACTTACAGAGATGCCAAAATGGAGCCAATGACCATGTTGGTATTGGCCTTTCAGCTGCTGGCGCTCTTCTCGATCGCCGGCGCGCTGCTCATCTATCTGATATGCAAGGTGCGCGAGGAGAGCCAGGCGGGCAATGGGGAGGTGCCGCCCAGCCGTGTGGTGCTGGTGACGAGCGCCGACACGGCGCTGGGCCTGCAGCTGTGCACATATCTGGCGAACAAGGGCTGTCGCGTCTTTGCCGGCATGAAGGAGGCACGCGACTCGCTGCCCGCCAAACTGCTCTGCGGCTGGATGAAGATACGTGAATATAGCGAGGAGCCCATCAGCGGCACCATCATACCGATGCGGCTGGACGTGACACGGGAGGATGTGCTGCGCGAAGCGACCATCGCCATGGGCGCCCATCTCAACGCCAACGAACGGGGCATTGCCGCTGTCATCAATACCAGCGGCAGCGTGTATCGCGGCCGTGTCGAGTCCCAGGATGTGCAGCAATGGGAGCACATGCTCAAGACCAACATATTGGGCACGCTGCGTGTGGCCAAGGCTTTTGTCGGTTTCCTGCGTCCGACACGCGGACGTCTACTCTATTTGGGCGGCAGCAGCGCCGGCGCCAGCATGGGCGGCGATGGCCTGGTCGCATTCAATGCCTCGCGCGTCGCTGTGGAGAAGTGTGCCGAGGAGCTGCGCAAGGAACTGCAGCCATATGGTGTCAGCATTGTGGCGCTGGACACATGCGGCATGACCGTCGAGTCGCTGTACAAGGCGCCCGTTGCACAGAGTAAGTACCTCCATCTACTTTTAGTATACCCAAGCTCTCGCCTTCAACAACAACAACAACTCTTCTGCTTCCAGCCATGTCACAGTGCCCGGGCGCACCCACCCAGTATACGGCGGATGTGCTGAGCGCCAGTGCGCTGCAGGTCATCGAGCGGGCCCTGTGGGACTTTGTGCCCCAGCAGCGCTACACGTTGCTCTCCCACAACAAGTATCAATTCACGTTGCCATGCCGCTCCTCGCTGCGCCTACATCGAGCCAGCAGCGAGTCCGCCACGCAGTCCGTCTAGAGAGAGAGAGAGAGAGACAGAGTGAGAAAGAGAAAGAGAGGAAGCGAGAGATCTAGTGGAGCAGACATATCGACGGCCGACCGCGCTGGGATTGCAGCTAATACTTACAATACCTTTTCTGTACATACGTATGCAACGCACACACGCACACACACACACACCACACACACACACATACAGAATCGTTGTCTTTAACATTGTATTCAGTTATATATAATCTATATATGCCTAAAGGTTTTAACATTTTTTTTAAATGTTTATATTTGATATTTGTTTTTTTGTGTCCCCTTTTCTTATAAAGTTGTAAATTGACAATTTGCTGCATTTGATTTGTAGACATTTTGTGCATATTTTTGCGTATATATATATATACATATATATATCTTTTTATATATATATATATATGCAACAATACATACAAACATATCAGAATATACACACACATATATTATATGTATACATATCGTACTTGTTGGGTTTACATTTCAGTTTTGTTCCTTGTTTCGTTTGTGCTTTATTGTTTTTTTATTTGTGTTATTATGCTGGGAACTGCTTCCGGGAGGAGCGAATAGTTATTCGTATCTGGAGATGAAATCATAGCGCAGCACCGAGGCACTGTAGATTTCACCGGCACGCGCCTGCAATTTGGTTGCTGTGCGTTCTGGCAAATGGATGAGCACATCGGCGCACACAATGCTCTGCAGCCGGCTGCTGATCTGTTAAAAGGGTCATCGATTAGTCTTGGAAGTTGCTTGTTTTTATTCTCTGCTCTCTCTCTCTCTCTCTTACCTGATTTCCATTGACGCTGGCATGCAGCTGGCCATTGATGCTGCTCACCGAGGCGCGCACATATTCGGGACGTGCATCCAAATCGATGGCTTCATTGAGCAGCTAAAATTTACAATTTATAAGCATTTTATTACAAGTTGCCCAAGGATCGGGTTAGTCTAGAAGTGGCCCTTTCATAGAAAATGAGTCGATGGTAAAAGACCTATCTTTAAAGGATTTGTTTAATCATGTCATGTTTCATGTGAACCGAGTGGAAGTTTTGGGCTGAAAATTGTTTAAACAAATCGCCACAAAAGTAAAACCTTAAATCTGCTGGGAATGACATCAATTATTAGACATTTGGTTAGCTACTATTCGATTTTATGTTTAGATCTTAGATAGTATAAAGATATCGGCTGCAGATGGTTCCTTACGAGAAGCCATATCGAACGTGTATGATACTAGTTTATATGGCATAAAGATATGATTAACATATAAAATTCGTTGGCTCAAGATCAAAAAGCGCATGAACAATATTTATATGATGGTATGAAAAACTTGCTATTCCGATCTGATTTCAATAGGATTGATAATATAGCCGAATCAGGTGATTTATTGCTCGCCGAAATATGCCAACATTTATCTATGGCTAACTAATCTTACTTGCTGTTCACTTTACCACAAATATTTGTTTATGTTCTAAAAGCATTAGGGTGCGATAACAAAAATAGAAATAAAAATAAGTGAAGAGTGTCTTGTTGAGTGCCTCACTTATCGCTCCGAGGAGCGATAACGCTAGCGCGTCATCATGATGAAGCATGGAGCATGGATTGCGGGAATGAATTGATCTGCATATATGCAACAATTGATCGATCCCCAAGCGTCTGTCATAGTTGAAGGGCAAAAGCTAATCTACGCCCTATGGCGAGCAGGCTATTCAGATAAGTTGAGGTGTTTCACAATGTGCTTGGAACTTACCGCCACATTGATGATGGGCAGGGGGCACTTGGCGCGCTCCCAGCCATCGGCCCAGCGGATGGCGGGCAGTGCGAACAGATGGAATGTGACAAAGGCGGACACGGGGTTGCCGGGCAGGCCAAAGAAGTACTTGGTTCCTCTGCTGGCGAAGGTCATTGGTTTGCTGCAAATGCAAATACAAAATATCAGTTAGTCTCGGGTTTTAGACTGAAAACATATGTTAGAGCCAACCCAGGCTTCATGTTGACGCGTCCGAAATGCACTTTAAATTTGAGATGTTCCAGCGCCGGCTTAATGAAGTCCTTGTCGCCCATTGAGACGCCGCCGCTGCAGATGACAAAGTCCACAGCATCGAAGATATTCGACAGGGTGAGCGTTATGGTCATCAGGCTGGGACGGGAGCAATACAATAAATATATTCGTGTGCTAGCTGATCTGTGGCACTCACTCGTCGCCGAGCACATGCTGCTGCATGCAATCGAAGCCGAAATAGAGCAACAGCTCCTCCAGCATGGTCGTATTCGAGTCATAGATTTTGCCAGCGTCGGCTGGCTGCTGGGGTGCGAGCAGCTCGCTGCCAGTTGAGATAATGGCCACCTTCGGCTTGCGCCGTTGCAGCTGACAGCCAACGGAGGCCAGCAAGGATTTGAAGACAACGGGCGAGTAATCGGGAGCGGGAAACACTTTATCGCCCTTGCGCAGATCGTGCCCAATTGAACTGCATGAAAAATCAGGGAGACATTTATATATCGAACTAGAGACTAGAACTTACGACTAGCTTACCGCACATCCTGTCCCGCCTTGGGCTCGACCAGGATGTCGACTAGGCTTTCCTCGCCATATTTGTCGCGCTGCAACAGCCTGGTATCCTCCACCTGGACCACACAGTCCGCATCCTCGGGCAGCGGCGCGCCCGTATTGATCTTGAAGCACTCGTCCTCCTGCAACGGATGTAGGCTAACCTGCAACCGGCAGCAAAATGTCAATGAGTGCAAATATGTGGAAAAAAAGAATATCTAGAACCTTGTCGCCGGCAGCAATAAAATCGACGACACGCTTGGTGCCCGGAAAGCCGGTAGACTTCATTGCATAGCCATCCTTAATGGACGCCCGAAAGGGCGGTATGTTGATCGGCGAGAGCAGCGCATCCATCTGCTGATTTGTGGCGTTATTGCGCTGCACCACGCTCAGAATGGTGTCCAGCGCCTGGTGCACGGGCAGCATAGGAAACGGCGAATTGCGATCGACATCGTCGCCAGCGCCCGTCTTGTGCGGACACACATGGTCACGTCTCAG
Organism: Drosophila ezoana; assembly: GCA_035045725.1. Taxonomy (NCBI): domain Eukaryota; kingdom Metazoa; phylum Arthropoda; class Insecta; order Diptera; family Drosophilidae; genus Drosophila; species Drosophila ezoana. The sequence goes on from JAWNOU010000058.1 coordinate 6,616,694, forward strand.
CACCTTTGGCAGCGCCGCAACGGAGCCTTGCACTTCGGCATGCGTGCGTTGGACAAGTGCCACATTATTACCAATCAGTTGGAGGGCGTGCGGCAGCAGTTCGCGTACCGCTTCGAAGCACTCGCCAACGGCCTTCTCGCTGCCCGGAAAATTGAGCACAAGCGTATTGCCGGCAATGCCGCAAACGCCACGGGATAGGGCAGCAAATTTGGTCTTCTGCAGCGATGCCAATGCAATGGCCAGGGTTAGCTGATTGCAGTCCTTGTCCAGCAGGGGCTTTGTTGCCTCCGGCGTGACATCTCGCGGAGCAAAGCCAGTGCCCCCGGTGGTTAGTATGATACGCACATCATTCCGATCGATCCATTTGCGCAACTCACGCTGGATCAGATCGCGCTCGTCGGGCAGCACACTGGCAACCACCTGGGCATTGTCAAACGATTGACGTATCAACGCCATCAAACGCGGCCCGCTGCGATCCTTCGCCGGCTCCTGGTAACAGGTGTCACTAACTAAAACCGCCAACGAACTGTTATTATGGGTAGCCGGAAATTAGAAATCGCTTACTTGTCAATACTCCGAACGTAATCGACTCCATGGCAACATTTATATAATCTGAGTGGCACGCAGCGTTTGTTGCTTTCAATTAAATTGTTTAATAAAACGTTTAGCACTCAAAAAAATGTTTTCGATTGCTTTGACCGTTTTGAGGGTAGGGCTTTTGGGCATTTTTAGCACATTTTGTACACACCAAATTGCTTGGGTGTGTACACACTAGCTTTGGCCATTTCAAAATTACAAGTTGCACTTCAATTTTTAACGAAATATTAATGTTTAATATTTAAAATTATCGGCCGAAACTATTATTAGTGAGCGTAGTCATAATGCTAATGTTTATGTTTTATTTACACTACACTACAACAATACAAAAAAAAAAAAATATATAGCGCAACAATTAACGTTCACCGGCCCCGTCAGCTATTTGGCCGGACCTTCGGCCTTGGTGCGTTCCACCAGCGGATCGTAGCCGGATGCCATTTTCTCCTTGAACTGTTCGTAGGTGCGTTTACGATCAAAGTGTTTCACCCACTGGCCGGGACAGGATTGCTCAAATAACTTGCGCATTTGCTGGCAGGCATTCGGCACCTTTTCGCCGCTTGTTGAGCTGTGCTTGGGCGCATTTTCATCCAGACACTTCCAGTATTCATCACGTGTGGACCAGCACTTGGCGCGTTCTGCTTTGTCGGGAAAACTCATTTTGGCAGTGATTTGTTTTAGTTTTGCTGTCGATGTTGGTTCTTGATTCTAGGTTCTTGGACTGCTGTGCGGCCAGTCGTTTCTTTTTACTTGTCAACCAGCTTTCAGCCAATGAACACTGTTTACAGACTTAGCTAGTATGCCTGCGTGTCAAAAAGATTAATTATAGTATTATGTTATTTATTGTAGTGTAAAACAAATTCCATCCGAACCAACCTCAAAATTACAAAACATACAATTGCCGATACAGTGTGGCCAGATTTTAAGGTACGCACAACAGCTGATTGAAAATATAAAGTCACAGGCAACACTGAACACAGCGTTGCATTGAATACTTTTGGCGCCAGAATTTGATTTTCTGCGTTAAGTTTACGTTAAAAGTCAGATGAGAATCAATTCCATTTCGGTAGTATTACAATTTATTTGATTTAATATCTCAGTGACTTATATTAAACATTATTGATTTTCAATTTCAACTAATCTGTATGGTGAACTACTAAAGCATATATATGTATATATATACTTGTTCATAAAACAAAAAATAATAAACATAAGCAAAACAAAACAAATAATCGCAGACCGATAACAATAATAATAATGAGTGGTGACTACTTAATTTCTAAATGTCGTGCTTCGAAACCGTTATACTATATATATATATGTGTATATATGTATATGTAAATGTCGCTTATATGGTACACAAATTACGTATAGAAAATGCTGTAAAAAGCCAAAGTCCAAGTGGGAGCGCAATAAATGCCCCTTTACTTGCCTATATCGAACTTTAAACATTTACGACAATATATATATGTATATAATATATGTTTTTTTTTTTTAGTGAACTCTAGGAACACTGCAAATCTTAATTGCGATGCTTATGAAGTTCGTGTTACTAATGTTCTCTCTCTTCACATTCATGTAACACCAATACAAAATAGATGTATATAGTATATAAGTATACATAAAACTTGTAGATCGTATAACTATGCTTCAATAACAGCTGACTGTGTGTATGTGTGTGTGTGTGTGTGTGTTACATTTCAGCATTAATAACTTATATATATTTATTCCTATTTCCAGTGTACATACATACAAACATTTACACAATACACATTAAGTTAGGAGGCCTCGTATGGACCTACACATAAGTACACATATGTATTCATATATATATATATATGTATATATATGTTCGTTATGTATATGTATAACTAAGTTAATTTTTATCTGTAGATGTGATTCGTTAGACGCAAGGATATGATTGGAACTGAAATGAAGTGGTCGTCACATCTCAAAAATGCATTGCAGTCAATGTTTTATGTATATATATGTATTGTGTGATATATTCCTGTGGTACCATGTCTAGCCATAATGGACCCAGCATAGCTCGGGCCCTAGGGGGGTTTTTTTTTTGAAAGCTTTTCAGGCACTTGTGGCTAACGAGCGCAAAGCTGAATTCAGCCAATTACAGTTACAGTTACGTTAACATAAATGGTAACAGTAACAGTGACCGCTACTGTTACAGCTGCTTTGCTGTTAAAACTATAAACAAAACATGGCAAAAATGTACAATAAGCGACGGGTCACAAAAGGTTATGTGTGCTTGTGTATCTATAAATGTTTTTTAAAACATTTGTTTTTTTTTTTTTTAACTACTATCAGTACATTTTCCAGCACAAACATACATTACATTAATCGATTGCATATAATTATTAATTGTTTTCTTTTACATGTGAATTGTGTCGTTAAACAAATTTTACTAGACTTGCAATCAAAAAACAAAAAAAAAACAAATTGCATATAATGCGTATTAGACGTAACTTAGTTTAAAAGCAAGTTACATTTATTGTTAAATTCACGATTGTGTGTGTGTGTGTGTGAGGGTGTGTGTGTGTGTTTAATTGCTATTACAAACGCTTTGCCGTATTTTTCAATTAATAATGCGAAACTATATGCAATATATATAAATATATATATGCATATGATATATACATATATATGTGTATATACATGTATAAATTGTCTGCCATGACTAGTTACAAGTTATCCGCTTTTATCTTGATCGCACACAGAAATTAACATCTATTTTGAATATACATCTATATGCCCATATAACTATGGCTTAAGCCTAACTTTAGCACACACACACACATGCGAAAAGAGCGTAATCTAGTTACGTACATATATATGTTTATATATGTTAAGCTACATACATATACATATGTGTCGCATATAAATATATGCGTGTGTATTGCACAATTTGACATGCAGTTTAGCGTGTAGTTTTTGAAAAAATGAAAAAAATTTAAAAAAAAAAAAAAAAAACAAATAAACAGAAGCATTTTACAACACAAAATTATCTTATAAAAACAAATGCACAATTAAAACAAAAAATAATAATAATAATAAAAATAAAAAATAATATATACACATGAATATTGGTATAAACGATAACTATATAAAAACCTTGAAACATTTGGCAGTCAAGGGCCAACAACAAAAACAAAACATCTACTATTGTTGCCATCGTGTTTGTTGTTGTTGTTGTTGTTGGCTCTGATTTTGATTTGATTTGATTTTCTATATAAATATGGCGCTCTTTTGTCTGTGATGCTTCACAACATGGCTTGGCCAAGAGAGTCAATGTCTTCGTCTTCGTCTCCGTCTCCATCTTTATCTCTGTGTGTTGTGTGTGCTCAATGCTCGACTGGATTTGGTTTTGGAATCATTATGTTAGATCGTCTATACTAGACCAGGGGATCTATGTAATGCTGCTCCTGTGCCGTTGTCTGCCCGCCAGACGCTTCCTCGCCAGCTGTTGTTGCCGCCGTTGGCGATGCAGCACTCGAGCTGGACGAGTGCAGCGAATATTTGCAGGAGGCCGTCAGGCACTTGCAGCCGCCTCCGCTGATACGTTGATCGGCACGCCAGAATTTCTCTCCATAATCGTAGCTAGTGAAGCCAAAAACAAAACAAAAAATGTTAATCAAAGTTAGGCCAGCTCGAGAATTAAGGGGCACACAAACCAGATCTCCTCGCCGGCATCGATGTCGCGGCAGGCAAAGAACGCAATTTTGGGGAAACGATAATCCTGATGCTCGTAAAAAACGCGAACGGGCAATATATTTGGCTCGCACGAGTGATTGAAGAAGCGACTGATGTTGCCATAATAGTTGGCATCGATGCAATGCCCATTGTCCAGATCGAAATAGTAGCTATCATCGGTGCGGCGATCCGCCTCGGGTGCAGTCAATATCTCGCCCGTATAGCTGGCGACAAATGTGCCCTTCGGCACATTGGCCAGCGCACGCACGCCCCAGCCCTTGGCCGGGTCTTCGCACTCAACAATCTGAAGCGGCGTCCGTGTGCCGTTCTGCACGACGCGATTCTTGCAGGATAACTGACAGGGGAGAAGAGATTTTGATTGAGCGAATGCTGTTGCGCACGTTGCTTGGTCTTTGGCTTTGCCTTTGGCTCACCTGATTGCAGCCGCAGACATCGTTGCACTCAAATATCACGGCCGGATCCTCGTAGTTGAAGTCACAATTCAAACGGCTCTCGGCCGTATACCAGTTTTGGGACGAGGCGCCATTGCACTGGCACTGATCGCTGCTGCAGCTGTCCAGGCACGAGCAGATGCGCATCTGTGAGACGCGTCTATCGATCTGCACCGAGTTCTGCAGTATTATGCACTTGTTTATGTACTTGAAATCCGGCCACATGAGCGCATCGGCCTCGTCCTCATGCTCCGACATGGTCAGCTCGTTGCGTACCGCCTGTATGGGACGCGCCTCGCGTCCGTTCGAGGCATCAGCACAGACCACCCGAGTGCGCAGTCCCTGCGGCCGAAAGCTGCGCATCTGCATGTTAAAGCCAACGGTGCGTCCGCATTCCGAATCCTCGTTGGGTATGCAATCAAAGGGCAACTGCTCCGCCTTGTTCTTGATCATCAGATCGGCGCCGTTCGCTATCAAGGCGATGCACATGCGCGTCACCGAATGCCGGCAAGCAATGTGTCTACGTAGATTGTGGGGGAATTGTATTGAAATTCAATTGGAATATGGCTTTATACTACTTACAGCGGCGTATCGCCCTCCACATTCTGCACATTGCAATCGGCGCCCGCCTGCAACAGCACTGTTATCGTCTCCAGTCCGTCGTTGTGCAGCGTGGACCAATGCAGCACCGTGTTGTTGTCATTGTCGCATATATTCGGATCTGCGCCGTGATTGATCAACAGGCTGTCAAGAGAATACAATCAAAAAATATAGAGTAAATGCACAAAATGCTAATATAAACAGACTTCTAAGACTTCTCTAAGTTGGTAACAGTTCTGTTATTGTGGTATATTGCTAATGTTAACACACTTTTAACAGTTGTGAACAGTTCTGTTATTCTAGTGTTAACATACAGCTGTTGTCAAATCTAATTATATTGGGGTACTGTTAGATTTAATGGCCTGCTCTTAAAAACATATAAACATTTGTTAAGCTGATTCAACGCTGTTAATTGATTGTAACATAATGTTAAGCATAACATAATGGAAGTTAAGCTTTATAAATGATTTGCCTAATTTAAATGAGTTGACAGCATAAATTGCCTTACCTAACAATGTCCGTGTGTCCCAGCTCGGCTGCCCAGACCATGGCCGTCCAACCACCCTCATCCTGGGCATTGATAAAGCTTAGAAAGTTGGCAATGTTGCGCGAGCCGCGATAACTGTCCACAATTAGTTGGGCAGCCTCCAGATTGCCCAGTTTTGCGGCAATATGAAGACTCGTCATGCCATCGGGACCCTGCAATATGAGACGGAACGGACATTCAGTTACATTATATCCAGAGCCTGATATGTGGCATCATCTGGGGTCACCTTGACGGCCACATCGGCGCCGCATTGCAGGAACAGATTAAGCATGTCGCATTTCTCATTCATGACAGCGCACATGAGGGCCGTGCGCAACTCGCTGTCGACAATGTTGACAAAGTCCTGGGAGCTGGCGCCCTTGCAGAGCAGCAGATAGGCCATTTGCAGGGTGCCCGAATGGGCCACCAGATGCAAACAGGTGCCATTAAGGAACTCACGCATGCGTGTCAGCACATTGTAGTCGGCAGCTGTTGGGACAACGATTAAAATTAACAATTGAGGAGGACATCGCACAGCTGTTAAGCTCTAGACTCTTACCCAGAATCTCGGCAACGCGCTCCAGATCATCGTTCTGCACGGCGTAGTACATGTCGCGCGAGTTAAATTCGGTGGTCACCCGACCGCTGGACGAGACGATCCGATCCCGCAGCACGACGTTCATCACGGACTCGGGTATCAGCTGCTCAAAGTTAATGATGTTCAGTGCCTGACCAGCTGCAGCAGCCGTTCCCTTGCCGCGTGCTCCATTCGACTTGCCGGCGATAGCCTTGCCGCGTCCACCAGCTGCCGGCTTGGCAGAGGAGCTGCCAACGGCGCTGTTGGCCGCCTTTGAGCCGCCGGCTGTGCTGCTGCTGCCGGCTGCATTGGCGAACTGCGTCAAATGCGAGGAGGTGGTCAACTTGGCGGGCTTGCTGCGGTTAAACAAAAAAGAGAGGCGATTAATAAGTACAAATATCTTGAATCTGAAGTTCATATCAATTTGGGTACTTCATTAATTGTCTTAAAAATATCAATATCAGACAGACAGACAGACGGACATGGTCGAGGTCGAGTCAGCTCGAGATTCGGAAGCGGATCCCTCACTTTTGCCTGTTGCAAACATTTCCATTTAACTCTTTTTACCCAATTGCCATGTGCCATATGCCTGGCGACTTACATTTTGGTCTTCTGTGCGGGCAGAAAGACGGGCAAGGTTTGGCATTTCATGGTGACCGTTGAGGTGCGCTCCGGCGTGTCCAGGCCGCAATGGGGACACTTGAGCACCAGCAGGGGGCTGGCATAGCTGCCGCCAGAGCCGGCATTCGTTGCCGGCTGTTGTGCATCGTAGGGACTGTTGAGTATGAAGCGTTGCGCGCAGTCCGGATGAAAGAAATGCTGCTGCTTGCACAGCACAAATTTGCCCTGCAACGAGAATCATCAATCAGAAGGCATTGAGTTGGATTGAAGGACCAAGCTCACCTGTGTGCAGAATATGCCGCAGCCGGCACAGCAATTGTGCGATTGCAGGCGCTTCTTGTGCTCGTCGCAGAGTATCATGTAGCCGACACGCTGGCTGGGACGCAGCAGATTGTGCACCTCGGCGGAAAGCTCGTTGCAGCAGCCAATCTTCTGCTCATCGATGTTGTCGATGCCACAGCAATAGGAGGTGTCTGGCGCATTGCGGGCATAGTATTGCGAGCCGCGCTGGCACAGGCAAATAAACTTGACGGCAGCCGAACCGGAGGATGAGCCGGAGGCGGAGGCAGCCGCAGCAGCAGCAGCAGCTGAAGTGCTGGCAATGGCATCGCTGGCATCTGTGGCCGCCAGAATGGCACTGTTCAGCCTATGCAGCTGGCCATGCTCCAGCGTTGTGGCTGCTGCTGCTGTTGTCGCATTGTTGCCGCGCACGGCGACACGTCGCGTCAGCTTGGGCGGCACAGCTGGCGGGGGCGGCGGAGTCTGCTGCAGCTGCTTCTGTGCAGCGGGCTCCTTGGTGGCATTGCGTAGGCGGAGCGTGACGCTCGGCTTGCCCACCTGGACACGCGTGGTCGGCACAAACTCCTCGTTGTCCGTGTTGGAGCTGTCGTTGTCACTGGCCTCCTCGCTGTTGTTGCGCCGCAGGCCCAGGTGCTTGAGATGCTTCTCCTTTTGCTTGGCCAGCTTGCGCAGCTGCTTCTTGTTTAGTTTGCGTTCCTCGGGCGAACGATTCGCATTCAGCTTGGCCGCTTTGACGTCGCTCAGGAACTGCTCAAAATTGGGACAGGGACGCAGCTGACTCTTCGCCAGCAGCGCTGCGTCTGAATTGTCAATGTCGCGTTGCGCCTTGGAGAACAGACGCTTCTTGATGGCGTTCGTGCCCGCCGGATGCTGTTCCAGCCCGCTGCCGCCATCCGATTTCTCGCTCTTCTGCCGCGATGTGGAGGAGTTGGAACCGGCTCCAGCACTGCACGACTGCAGCGGCGTCTCAAAGTGACCGGCGTCCCCGTCGGCCGTTGACTCCCAGTGGGTCATGCGCTCGATGTGCTTCGTCTCGAACTCGCAGCGCAGCTCATCGTTCTCCAGTATTTTGGTTGTCGGCTTGATGCGCCGCTTCGAACGCTTGGGCAGCTGCTGCTGCTGCGGCTGCTGCTCCGGCACGCTGCCCGAAGCCGAAGGCGTTGCCAGAGCCAGGTTTGTGGTTGTTGTCGCGGCGCGCTTGCTGCCATTGGAGAGCGCCACAATGGCAATGCCTGAACTCCCGCTGCCAGCCGCAAGGAGCACAGTTTGTGCCGCTGAATCCGATCGACTCAGCGGCGGCGGCTGAACTGGTATCTTTGCCTTGCGTCCACGCTTCTTGGGCGGCGTCTTCTCGTCCAGCGTGACAGCAACCGCCGACAGCTGCTCAACAGCTGCTGCAGACGGCGGCGGCGTTACCTCACTGACGGCCGGCGCCAGCGGCTCGGTTTTTACGTCATCCGTCCAGGCGTTGGCCTGATCCAATCGATTGCCGAGTCGCACACTGCGTCGCATTCTTTTGCCATCGCTGCTGGGCGCTGCGGCCAATGCGCCGGCCTCATCGTCCTGTTCGGTTTTGATGACCAGCGCCGTTGTGAAGTCCGTGGCCAGCTCCTCCTCGGGCGGCTTGCGTTTGCGGCCCGCCTTGCGCTCCACTGCGGCCGCCGGCTGTGACGGCGACGCAGCCTCCTCCTGGCCCGGCGCCGGCTGGGACACAGGCAACGCAGCGTTGTTGGCCAGCTGCTCCACAGAAGTGCCGGCCGGCTCCGGGGCTGCGTCCGTTTCGGGCTTAATCTTTTTGGCACGTCCGCGTCCACGTTTTGGTGCTGGCGGCGCATTAGCTGCATTTGTCTCCATGTCGCCGCAGCCTGTCGCTTTTTCCGGCTCCTTTTTAACATCGCCGGCCAGTTCGTTGTTCTCCACGGGCGTCACTTGTTCCTGGCTGCCCGATGCCTGCGGCTCCTCTTCTGACGTTGGCTCATCTGCAGCCGAGGGCGTAGGCGTGGGCGTGTCTGTGGGCCGCGGCGTCCGACGCAGGCGACGCATCGTGCTCGAGCTCGTGCTGGTGCTCGCCGCAGCATTTTGTTCCTGTGCAAAGCATAAGAAGAGACGCACATATAAGCATTTGGGAATACCAGACAACAGGTGATAATTAGCCTAGCCAAGCCACACACTCAAATCGAATGGAATCGAATCGAGTCGAATCGAATCGTATCATTCAAAGCAACTTTCCTTTCGTTTCATTCACGCATTCATTCAATATTCATATTCAAATTCTTTCTTTCTTGCTTATTGTTTTTTTCTTTTTCTTTATGGGAAAGAGAGCTTCTGTTGTCCAAACGTATAACGAGTGCGAATCTAGGCAAACTCTTGCCTTCCATTCGACAAGTCCTGTTGCCCTGGCAACGGGCCATGCAAAACACTTGCGCAGCCGGGAGCATAGCTTGGCGGGGTGGGGCCCGACTGGGCGGAGTGGGAGGGTTTGCCAAAGGCCATACATAACTACACTACCCCCCCGAGCCCTCCCTTCTTGCAGCTATGCATAAAAGATGCTTGCACAAAGTAAAAGTGAATTCATTTTCTAGCCAAACTTACAGTAGACACTCGTTAAGTTAAATTTAATTGAACTTCGATTGGTAACAAAAACTTCTTATTCTGTGCAAACGTCAAGTTAACTCATGTCCGCTCAAGAGAAGTGCCCGCCTAATAGAGACACATTGGCTTTGGCGTTTTGTCCGCTTAAGAGGATGTCCGCCTAACAGAAGTGCCCATTAGGGGAACTTTCACAGTATATAAAGTAAGATAGTATATTTTACACACACATATATAATATTCGAAAACTTTTCTCGCAAGAATGTAAAATTTTGAGAATGTAAATTCAAATATAATAACATTTTCCACATACTTTATAGACAATTTAATGTTAAAATTTGACTTTTATTGCTTTGATTTTGCAATATGAAAGTTCTTTCAGCTCATGAATTGAAATGTTGAGAATGTAAATTCAAATATAATAACATTTTCCACATACTTTAAAGTCAATTTAATGTGAAAATTGGAATTTTATTGCTCTGATTTTCAAATGTGAAAGTTCTTTCAGCTCATGAATCGAAACATAATTCGATTTGTATCTTAAATATCGAAATCAAACTTATTGTCATAGGCCATGTTTCAAGTTGCGATACTAAATCGGATCGAAGAATATGTCTAGTATATATGCCCGGCTCTGGCATGTGAATTGTTTGATAAGTGGCAAAATACCAGTTTAAAAAGCTCGCCACGAAACTGGTTCAATAAAAATTAAGAAGAAGACACATTTCTTTTGGATGCCCGGCAAGAGCGTATTTTTAATGCCAGGTATTACATACATACACTCCCATAGACAACTGCATGTATGTATGTATGTATGTATGTACTTTCGGCGGTCGTTCACCCAAATGAATCCACATTTTAACTATGGCTGCACTTTGGGGCTATACGAAGCAATTATTACAGGGCCTACCCATTTTCCATATGCAGAAAATAAAAATGTTCACGATGAGTTTCAGGCAGGCTAACCTTGACAATTTCACGTATTTTCCACAATTGCGGGTGGAATTCTAAAGCAAAAGAAGTTAGAAACTTCCTTCTTGTTTGTTATATGAGAAGTGATTATGATATATGTAGGATTTATAAATAATTCTTGCTTCATCAAAAAATGATCTCGCGGCAAAATTTTGATAGCATGTACCCATTGAAAATGGGTAAAAAGTAAAGTATACATATATATTCTATTCTATACATATATATTCTTGATCAGCATCAAAAGCCAAGTTGAGTTCTAGCAATTTCCGTCTGTCTGTCTGTCCACCCGTCCTTCCCTCCGTATGTTTGAACGCAAGAATCTCAGAATCTACAAGAGCTACAGACTTGGATTTGAAATTGAACATAGTTTAAGTTTGATTCCGATAATCGATAGTTTGCCACGTTTCTAAGCAATCGATATCAAATTTTAATGGAGCTATAGCTATGTATATACATCAAGTATCTTTAATTTGATATTATTATCGCATAGAAGAGGATTCAGGGTATCGCCTAGTCGTGAACTGCCGACAATACCCTATATACCTCTTTTTTGAAGTTTACAAACACTACATTTCTGTCTTAATACGATTTGTAAGTCCTTATCAACTACATAAGTTGATGAAAATTCTTGGCAACAACCAACTAGATGTGCATATATGTATATAAAATTCCAATGCGAGCACAGTTCGATAATGAGAACTTCTGGAACATTTATAATATTACGCATTTGAATATAAAAGAAAACTCGTCTCTTTTACGGAAGGACTACTGTAAATGGCGCAGATTTGCCTGGAAATAAGTTATACCCCTATTCCATACACAACGTAATTAGCCAAACTATCATTGGAAATCGATATGAAATTGATTAAATGGCCAATTAAAATCAAATTTATTTCGTATTGATTTCTTTTTTTCGATATGTACTAAAAGCCTTTTTCACCTATTCCCAGACGAACGAGGAATACATATGTATGTATATATGAATTAGTAGGCTTTAGACAGCTTTGCCCGGGGCCAAGTTGTTTTCCCCAGGCTTTGGCCGAGTTACCTTTGCACACCTGAGTTATTTGATATCATTTACAAAGATATTCCAGTTCGAGCAGATGAAACAGAACAAGTGCAATTGAGGTATTCCCGTGGGCAGGCATTCCAAAATCTGGGAAACACGTATTCATTGTGAAGAGCTCTGAAAATTTGCACAAAATTGGAAATTCAACTTGACCACATATGACCTTTGACCCACATACATATGTCATAGGGTGAATATGTGAAAAGTGCATGAAAAGCATGTCGAAAATGAATTTTCACAAGGATCTTGGACTTGGCGTCGTTTTCCGCCCATTTTCCTCACATGAGGAAAGCAGGTGGAAACTGGAGTAAAAATTTAAGATTTCTACGGTCAATCAGGATAGAACTTTATATATTAAGAAGGTTAAAAGAAAGTTATTTTTATGCTTCTTTTATTATTGTACTTTAAGCTAAATCTCCAATTGGAAGTTCTTTTATAGCACTAACTAAATTATATAGGCATCCATTGTATAGACATCCATAACGGTTCTTTCTTGGGTCAACAACTGTTGCCTAGACTACACACATAAAGAACGGGACATCCCGGTTTTTATGTTTTTTTTTTTTGATTAGCCTCTCTCTCGCCTCGCTCGCGGAATCCATTTTCGATAAACGAGTTGCCAGTGCTGCCCAATTCTGTTTTATTGGGGCGCATTGGCACAAAGTAAAACGGAAAGTAAATTAAACGAACTACAAAATTAAAAGAATTCGACTTACACTAACCCATACATGCATACATACATACACACGCACGCACGCTTGTGCATACAAACGAATACACTTACGTTTTTATCAGCACTGGCTTGCGCTGTTGTCGTTGCTATTGGAGCTGCGACGTCGTCGCTAGCAGCAACCGCATTCATCGAAGTCGTATCTGTTGCGTCAGCGGCGACGTCAAAATTGTCGCTGCTGCTGCTGCTGCTACTATTGGCAGCAGAGTTGACAACAAGTGGAGCGGCTGGCGCTGGCGCTGCTGCTGGCACTGGGGATGCCGTTGCCGATGATGCTGCGACTGTAACCGATGTGACCTCGACTGTTGCTTCTGCTTCTGCTGCGTCTGCGCTTGATGCGCACTGCGCAGTCAGCGTTTTCTCCTGCAGCGGCTGTTGTTGCTGTTCCTCTCGAAGCTCCTCTTTGGCTGTTGCATTTGCGGTTTCCATCTCAGTTTCAGTCTTTATGCCTTCGCCTGTTGTTGTTGTTGTTGTTGTTGCTACTTCTGCTGCAGTTGCTATGGAAATGTGCGCAGACGGCGTGGCCAGTTCGGCCACAGCTGCTGCGCTTTTGCACGCTTCCTGCTCCAATTTGACTGCTGCTGCTTCTTCTTCTTTTTCTGTTGCGGCAGCAGCATTGTCATCGTCAACTACTGCTACTGCTGCTTCTGCTACTTCGGCAGCGCACTCGGCAACGTCAACGTCATTACCGTTTTTATTGTCGGCTGTTGTCGCTGCCGTCGTTTCGTTAGACTGCGGCGGCGACGTCGACGTCGTCGCCAATGCTGCTGCTGCCGCGGCTTCTTTTACTGGCGTCTCGCCTGTCACTGTTGCTGCTGCCGCTACCATCGACGCAATTTGTTCGGGGATTTCTGCACGGGCGACGTTAGCGTCGCCGTCGCCGTCGGCGTCGACGTCAGCGTCGCTAGCCTGACTTTGGCTTTGGCTCTGGCCTTGAGGTAGCTGCTGGGCGCCCTCTGCAGCTTCCGCCTCACATTTGACTGCCGCATCGAGCTTCGGTGGCGACTGCTGCTCCTGCTGCTGCTGCGCCTCCTGTTGCTCCTCGTGCTTTTCATCGCTTTTGTGGCATTGCTTTTTATCCTTGTCCTTACAAGCAAACTGATTATGGGCCAAATTGCGCCACTTAAGCGTCTTATCCTCGGCCAGGTCCAGGTTCAGCAGCGTGCCGCCCTCGGCGGTGCTGGTGGCGCAGTCGCTGTTAAATGTGCTCGACATGCTGTTCAACAGCTCCGCAACGTCCGTCATCTTTTTTTTTTTTTTTTTTTTTTTTTTGTATTATTATTATATTGTTTTTTGATTTTGTTTCTTTGCTTTTTGATTTGATACTTTTTTGTTGTTTGTTGATTTACAGTTTATTCAAGCTGCGCTTTGAATTCTGCTGCGCTGCTAATGCAAAAGTGCAAAAATATGGAATCAATACTTTGGTATTCACCACGACACAAGGCATCGATGCCGGAACGGAACAGGCGTTTGTGGATGGGAAGGGCGCGGGCACTAGGGGAGGGCTAAGCTACTGACGATAAGATTTGGACTCGCAGCGATTTGTTTTTTTTTTTTTTTTAACTTAGCGCTACTTTTCAGCATTTTCATATTGAAAACGAAATGAAAGGCCAGAGCAGTGGCAGAGGCAGACACGGCAAAAAAAAATGACAAAAAAAAATAACCAAAGCACCAGGCAAACAGCAGGCGCTGTGCACAGTGCATAGTGCAGCGCAACAACAAAAACAATATTGTGGGCAACCCACTTGTCTGCCGAAAGGAGGCGCCTTTTTATGAGCAGCCAGCCAGCCAGCCCACCTTAGCAGGCAAGGGGCCACGCACACACACACACAGAAACAATACGCTCGCACCCATACACATACACATACACGCACACGCACACGCGAGCCAGCGGCGCGGTTGGAGTTGACGTTGACACCACGAGACGACGTCGACAGTGACTGCGACTGCGACCACTGCGTCGCTTTAGCTTTGCGTATTTTTATAAATATATAACATGTAATTTCGATTGCAGTTTCCATTTCCAAGTATTTATGATAATTCATTAATTCTTTAGCAATGGTAGATGCGAATACGTACAAGAAAAAAACCTTTGCCTGCCTTCACTGATTCTGATTAGCTCACATGCTGTTTTTTTTTTTTTTTTTTTTGTTGTATGAATATGGCCAGCTTTATTGTTGTTTTACTTTTCGTCTTGCTCTTCGTCTTCTTGGTTCTGGCTGCTAAACGACCGTGGTGGCTGCTCTGTCGCTGCTCTGCTACTGCTGCTGGTGGTGCTGCTGCTGCTGCTGCTAAAGCAGTTATACATAGTTGTACTTGTAGTAGTTGTAATTACTTATAATTGTTGATTTGGATTTTTCTTTCTGCTGAAATATTCAATGCTTCCTCCCAAATGAATACGAGTTGGATGCAAATTGAGTGCTGTTGCTTTTACTTAGCTGATATTTAAGTTCGTCATTTTCACACCTAAGCACAACGAAATCAATTTGCACTCACACAAAATGCTGCTCAGTTCTGCAGTTTCCGATTTGTACAGTATAATTATAATTTAACTAATATTGTTGTTACAAAAGAAAATAAAGAGAAACACACACACGCACACGCACACTTTGTTTTAGGTCCGTCCGCCGTTATCCGCCGCCAGCACATACTCAGTGCGTAACTCTCGGCGAACCGTCTTGGTCGTCTCCTCGCTCGCTCACACTGCTTGCTGTTGGTAGCTGTTGTTCATACATACACACATCAAACAAAATATATAATTTGTATAAGTTTCTGGTATTTAAATTTGGTATTACTTTTTGGTATTTTGCCATTGGGCAGGTGTTGGATGGATGTTTAAGTTTGAAATTGCACATTGGCTACAAAACCAATTCATCATTCATTAAATGAAAAGTAAACGGCACTTTTTCGTGTGCAAATGTTTACTTATAGCGTGTTTAGAAGCGCATTCTGTATATGCATGTGCCGTAAGTTCACGACACAAACGAATAGACGTAGCATAGAACATGGCTATGAATGCCACCTATTTCTTCCCTATTTATGTTATTTACTTTAAATTACTATATCAATTTGATCAAATTGAGCGCGCACTGTAAAGTGAGTTGTTTTGGTATTTTATGTTGTATTATATACGAAATTGGGTATTTTTAACAGAGCTGACATGCGTGCTGTTAGTAAATTTTTAACATTCCTTAGCTCCTCATCGCGTGCAATTTGCTTATTTTCATTCATTTGATAACAGCGTGTAAATAAGATGTTCTTTCCAGAACCAGCAGCTCAGAAATTTGTAAATTCTGTTAAAAATGCAATGTAAAAAAATATAATAAGCAAATTTTTTTGAATTGCTTTAGAAAATTAAAAAATATTGCATTCTTTGCCTTAAAATGTGCATATATTCAAGAAAGTCGTTGTCAATTAATAATAAAAGAAAAGCCGAAGAGTCAGTTCACGCAAAAAAGCGTCTTCGTCTGAGCCAGTTCTAGTTCGCATCTGCCAGTTCCAGTTCGCATCTACAGCAATTCAATTTATGTGGGCGCGTAAGATATGAGCTTATCCAAAAAGTAAGTAGAAAGTGCGCCCCAAACATTGCTCAATATGATATTTATGCATTTAGCAGTGATTCAGTGGATCAGGAACCATCCGATTTGGTCAACGCTCATCATCGGCGCCGGCACCATTGCCGCCTCCGAGGTGCTCTGGTATTTCTACAATTATGTACGCGACCGGCTGAAATGGCACCAGGCTCAGGTCCACGAAGTGCACATGTTCAACGAGCTGGGCTTTGAGTGTTTCCTGGAGCATCGGGCACACAGCCAAAAGGGTACATTTTTCACCTGCGCGAACACGCACTGCACCCAGCGCCACATCGAGCGAATAACCGAGCAGCTGGCACGTGCCAAATTCAGCATTGATCTGGCCATGTATTCGTTGAGCTCGCCGGAGATTTTGCTTGTCCTGGGCAAGGCACTGCAGCGCAACGTGGCGATACGCCTCATCGTTAGCCAGCCCGTGGCGACATCGAGCAATGCCAAATTTTCGAATTTGATGCGCAACGGCCTTCAGGTCCGCAGCCAGCCATTTGTTGGCTTTATGCATCACAAGTTCTGTGTGATCGACGGACGCACTCGGGTCGATCACATCTGGAGCCTGAAGCGACGCTCGTATCGTCCACCGGCCACGTACAGCGTGCTCATCAATGGCTCCGTCAACTGGACACAGGGCGGCTTCGGCGCCAATTGGGAAAATCTGGTCATCACCTCCCATCACCGGATAGCCAGCGAATTTCAGGCTGAATTCGATCGCATGTGGGAGGCATTTGCCGGAACCAATTAACCCATCGAATGGGTCCCAAAAACGTGCTTCCAAGCATTATTATTACTATTAAATAGTATTAAGTGCTTAATTAATAGAATTATGTTGAATTCTCATGCTAAGAATCGGGCGAACTAAATCAAATAATTGTTATTTTTCTATCTATCTATTGCTTTTAGGCTCATCTTAATATTTTAAATACATTCTTAATTGAAAATCACATTACAGATCACTTTTTTTTCTTGGGCAGCTGAAGCAACTGGCCATTACAATGGACACATATAGTAGACACCCTGGCACTTGGGGCACTTGCGCCGGCGGCAATTCTGTGGGCTAGCCGGCTCCGGTTGCAGGGATTCAAAGTAGTTGGCAACGACATCGAGAATCTCGTAACGACGTCGCTCGAGGAAGTCAACAGCGCAGTTCTCATAGCTGTTGATGCAGTGCATCAGCATGCGATAGAGCACCAGCTCCGTGGAGACAAACGTGTTGAGGGTGCGATCAATGCTCTCCACATGCTGTTCGACAAAGGTGCGCGTCAGCTGGAGCAGCAACTGGACCGCCTGCTCGCTAAAGTAGCGGCTTAGGCCGTCGAGCACATCCGTGAAGCTGCCCAAATGGCCAATCTGCTGGACAAACTTGTTGCCCAGCTGGCTGGCCAGCTGCTGCATATCCAGACGCAATTGCCCGCCGGCCGATAAATTGACAAAGCTGGGCAGAACGCCTGCAGCAGATGCAGCGCCCAGAACGGTGGCGCCCTGCGCCAGATGCGTATGGATCTTGTGCAGGCTGAGCAGCGCCTCCTTGTAGGGTATATCATTGATGATGCGCACAATGTCGTACTTGCCGTTGGTCTTCGGCTCGTGCAGCTTGGCCGTCTCCTGGGCGATGCGATCAAACACTTTGCGGCTCTGCTGGCGCAGTGCCCGACGCAGGCTATAGCCATCGGTTGCCTTGGAGGCGATGCGCAGATTGTTGACGGAGTGCGTGAATATCAGCAGACTGGAGGCGATCTGCATTATATCGTAGCTGTCCAGCGGCTGATCGTCGCTGATCTTCAGATATAGCTCGTAGACACCATTTGCCACACCTGTGCCGGAGAGCACAATGGAGGACACACTGATGCCCTTGACGGCCAGATTGGTGGCTATGCCAGGTCTGCCACGTGCAATGGTTCTTAGCGCCGTGCTGGCACTGGTGGCGCCCAGGCCGGCAACGCCGCCCGCCACGCCCAGCCAGCTGCTGCGTGCCTCGCTGTCCGCCAAAGATGTGGACTGGCCGTGCCAGCGGCGATCGATTAGCCGTGAGGCGGAGCGTACCGTGCTATACGCAGCCGTCGAGACGCCGACAACAGTGGCTGCCATCAGTATGGGTCCAGCGACGGGCAATGCCAGGGTGGCCGCCACAGGCACCGTGGCCACAATGCCGCCAATTGTGACCAATTTATCACTGACATTCAGCACCTTCTGCTTCAACCAGGAGGCGGGCGACGCCTGCACCATCAGCTGCACCTCGTCGTTCCTGAACGTATAGACACCCTGGCTGGGCGCTATCATGGTGCCACCGGGCAGAGCATTGTTGCACACATAGTTGTGCCAATTGGCGTAGACACGCCCCTCTTCATCGATGAAGATCATGCAGCAGCCCTCGCTGTTGCCACCATCCGGTCGCATGCATTTCCGCGTACGTATCACCGGATGGCAGCTGTAGCTGGTCGATTGCAGTGCCAATGCCGGGTCCGTCTCCTTGGTGACCAGCACATAGATAATGGCTGACAGCAGGGTGCGATTCGTATAGATGCGCTGCTTCCATATGTTCTCGAACAGCAGCTGGCGCTGCTTGGCCAGCGCCTTTGACCTTTGCCCGCCGCCTCCGCCGCTGCCTTCGCTCTCACAGATCAGATTCGCCAGCTTTTGGTGCAGCACGTCCGCCTGCTCGGGCGCTAACCTGCGGGCAATTTATTTGATAAGCTTTCATTTCACACACAGATATATAAATAAATAAACATATATTATGTATATGTTTTCATAACCTACGAGTCCCAGATAATTTCGGAACGCAAGCCGCTGCTCAATGCAAAGTCCCGTTGTACGTCGTAGGCGGTGCGCGCCATGTTTTCAGTCATAATGCGCAGAGAGTGCACTAAATTACAGTTAAAAAATGATGCATTTGTAGTTGTATTGATTTATTTTGTTGTTGTTGTTTTGATTATTAGTGAAATGTTTTAAAGAAACTGCGCGCACTCGCACAATTGGCTATGGCAAATTGGGAACTGGGCGCGCAACATTAATCGATTTAACAGGCTTGCATCACGATAAGTCGATTATTGCCGCGCCCTCCAAACTTACATACAATTCATGTGTTCAGCGTTACCAGTTTATTTTCAACAAAATATATATAAGAGTATAGAAAACACACACTTTGTTTAAAACGCTTGTACGCTAGTATACTGAGTTTTTCCAACGAAGTCACACATTGTCAATTAAAACTATAAAAAAATCCGAGATTACAAATACTCCACAATGCTTTGCACATTTCAAAACGGTACAAGGTTGTGAATGTGACGTCACGCGCTGAGCATGGGCGCTGCGTAATCTTCTTTAGCCGTGCAATTGCTGCTGCTGCATATCGATATATTTATTGATACTCTTGATGGTTCGATAGCACGATTCTTAAATGGAAAACATCGATGCATATTGTGCATCCCTAGTTTTCATATTATTTTCATTCATCAGTTTTTGTTTTGGCCGCATACAGACACACACACACACACACACACACACACCAACACACGCACAAACACATACATACAGACACACACACACAGCTTTTAGATAATAGAATGTTTGAAGATGCGCATGCGCGGCTGCAGATTGCTACCAATTGCCATATCGTTAATCGTATTCATCATTTTGGGCATCAGCTACATAACAAGTCCGCTGCGTGAGAGTGCCGCCCGCCGCAAACTGGAACGGGATGAGTTTCTTGTCCATTTGCCAGCCAACAGCGACGAGGACAAGTCGACTGAGGTGCCCAGAGCTCACCTGGCAAAAAAACAGCAGCTGGAGCAGCAGCAGCCAGGAGCTGGTCCCCTGCTGAATCTGAGCGATTTTGATTATCTGCTGGCGAGCAATGTGTGTCGACGGGCCGAACGGGAGCTGCTGGGTATGTCGTGCCACGCATAGCTTCATGCTTTGCCAAAACTAATCCTGCAAAATCTTTAATTCCCATATTTAACACAGCTGTGCTCATTGTCACCTCGTATGCGGGGCATGATGCGCTGCGCGCCGCGCACCGTCAGGCGATTGCCCAGAGCAAGCTGGCCGAGATGGGGCTGCAGCGTGTCTTTCTTTTGGCCGCGCTGCCGGCACGTGAACGCTTCCTGACCCAGGCGCAGCTGGTTAGCGAACAGACGCGCTTCGGTGATCTGCTGCAGGGTAACTTTGTGGAGGATTATCGCAATCTCAGCTACAAGCATGTGATGGGTCTGCGCTGGGCGGCCGGTGAATGCCGGCAGCGCGCCAAGTTCATCATTAAGCTGGACGATGACATCATCTACGATGTATTTCATTTGCGACGCTATCTTGAATCTCTGGAGCTTAGCCAGCCGACGCTGGCCACCAGCAGCACCCTGCTGGCGGGCTTTGTGCTCGACGCCAAGCGGCCGATACGGCTGCAGGCGAGCAAATGGTATGTGACACGACAGGAGTATCCGCACGCCCTCTATCCGGCCTATCTGTCCGGCTGGATGTATATCACAAATGTGCCCACAGCCGCCAGGCTGGTCGCGGAGGCGGCACGCATGCCCATCTTCTGGATCGATGACACCTGGCTGACGGGCATTGTGCGCGCACGCCTTGGCATTCCCCTCATGCGGCACAACAACTGGTATTCGGCCAATGCCGAGTTCCTCGACTGCTGTCTGCGCGACCTCAAGCTGCATGGCTACGAGTGCGAATACTTTGCGGGACCCAATGGCGGCGATGCCAAGCTCCTCGTCGAGTTTCTGCATAACGTCGAGAAGTGCTACTTTGATGAATGCATTAAACGGCCGCCTGGCAAATCCCTTCAAGCAACGTGCTTGGCCAGCGTCAAAACGCCGGCACTCGAGCATGGAATCGCTGACATTCAGCCGCTCAAGCTGAGATGACCTCCAGTTGCCGAGAGATTTCTTCAACTAGACTAAGGCATTCTAGGCTTAGATCATTCCATGTGCAAGCTGGCAGCCTTTGACTCGTCCACATCGCTGCCAGACATCGTATATACTGCTTAGACTGTAGGATCGAAAAGTACACCGATCAGCGTATACTCTAACTTATTTTATAGCTAACTTATCGTATAACTGATTATATAACTGACTAAAATCTGTACACAGAAAACTGTTTATCCTTTCCATTGATCTTTTGACAACTGTTTCACACTTTTCGCCAAATCCACCGCTTTAGGGGGAAATGGCTTCACTTGGCGAAACTCAATGGGATTTGTTTCAAGCATACTCTACTTAAAAACTCAATGTTCTCAACCAAATGGGCGTGTTCAAGTTCGTTTCATTTTGAAAATTCCACCTGCAATTGCGGAAAATGCGTGAAAAATGGTTGTCTGCAACAATTTTGCTTTCTATCAGTAAGACACTCGGTCGCTAGTATAACATATGGATATATTCTAATAATGTGGTCAAATCCCATTCTTTGAATGCCATATACCCGTTGCAATACAGTAAGCAAGGGTATACCGATTTTTTGCATATAAATGCAGCAGGCGGAGATGGCCATCTATATATATTCTTGATCAGCATCTGTCGATCTTAGAGACTGAAATGTCTTTCCCAATGCACGCGCATGGATTCTATAAATCCGCCCGTTTCCGTGAATCGATAAATATCGATTTTTAGATTATGGTTCTGGGTACATATTGATACACTTAAGAGCTATAACTATGTAAAGGTATTCATATTCTCAATTAGATATATTTTACAGCTTTCGTGACTAGATTAAGAGCTCTTGTCTGAGGTGAAAGACTGGTATATACCCTGTAAACTCGCCACAGTGACTGTGCCCACGAAAAATTGATCGTAATCATTTTTGGAGCTTATGAATATAGAAATTATATATCGTATCGATAATTATCGATCGTGCATTCTTCTGGCTGTTACGTACATTGCCACAGACTGAGTATACCCTATTGAGTCATTTTTAATTGGTTTAGAGTATAAATAGCTTTAAAATGAACTAAGTTAAGGCTAGCCTGGTTGAATAACTTGCTGGTCCTAAATAACTTAATTGCAGCTTAAGTATTTGGCATATGTTGCCGGGCCAGATTTATGGCTTAGACGAGATTGGCCCGAAATGAGATTTTGAATTTTGGTCAAAAGTTGAGGCCAAAAAAATGCTGTTTTGCTGCGAAACAACATTTTTGCCTGACACGCCCGAAAAGGGGTTGACTTTTCTTTATTTTGGCTGTCGTGTGTAACATGTGTGTGGGGAAGGGCGGAGGTTAGGGCGTAAAGGAGGAGGGGCGGGGGGGGTGGGGGTGTCAGAGGTTGATTTGGCAAACTAATCAGCACTTTGTGTTTGTTGGCAATGGGAATTATGCAAATTTAGTTTGTAACCAGCCTCTGGAGGGTTGCTCTTGGCCACATCAAAGCCGGAACTTGGCCAAAAAAAAAGGCTGCCAACAGCTGACAGCAAACAATGCCCCCCCCCTCCCCACACACACACACACACACACACACACATATAGGTTTTCCATTTGAAATGAATTCTTGGTTTGGGACATTTGTAAAATGTCTGAAAGGATTTCTCATGTCTGCCGCAAGTGCGATATGTCCGGAAATTGATATTGAAATGGGCATGATAATGAGCTTCGAATTTGTTTTGCCGATTTCACATGTGTGTGTGAGCGTGTGTGAGTGTGTGTGTGCGTGTGTGTGTTGACATGCCATATAATGCATTTAAATGTTACGCAAATATATTTCATTTGGTTTACAGGAACTGGCCTTCGATAGCCCGCCTTGCGTATATCCTTTGTGGCTGGGAATCCTGAACAG
Source organism: Drosophila ezoana (assembly GCA_035045725.1). NCBI lineage: Eukaryota > Metazoa > Arthropoda > Insecta > Diptera > Drosophilidae > Drosophila > Drosophila ezoana. The sequence continues at coordinate 6,639,786 of JAWNOU010000058.1, forward strand.
GATTTATGTCTCACATTTGCTTGCCATACCCATTGTGTGTTTAGCTTAGCGTATGGGGTTAATCAGGCACGCTGAGCTGCCAAAATTTGTATTCAAATCTGTTCAAAATTTCCCTCTATTGAAAGAGTCAAGTTTCGTTTAGGTTTTCAATTTGTTGCTATCGCGAATTGATCTGCCAGGCGATACATAAGCGATATCTCAAGCTATTTACTATTTGTTGATGGAAGATAAGAAAGCGATAAGTTGGCGATATCTCATGCGTACTGCGCTTTCCTATTAATGGAAGATAAGAAAGCGATAAATAGGCGATGTCATTTTATTACTGTTTATCTCTGCTCACTGTCGATTTACCGCTTTACAGGGTATTTTGCATGTCAAACCACGGAGAGAATGGAATTTGTTGTAGCTTTTGTTTTACCTGTCCGCGTGCAGCATTTGGTTTGTTGATTTTGTGGCTGGGACGACAGTTCGAGCATCAAATTGGCTTTTGTGCAGTTCTCCAAATTGATGGCCCCCCCCCCCTCCCCGCATAATAAAGATGGGCTGGAATTTTTAAACGGATGGGGGGTGGGGGGTGTTAGTGGGAGGGGGGCTTGTAACTGATAGCCAAAGGGGCCAGGACTTACAACAAATGCAAATTCCTGCTGCATGCACGGTGCGGAGGGAGGGGGGTTTGGGTCAAGTTAGAAAGATTTTCCTTTTCGCTGACTTTCTGCAAGACTTTTCGTTTCCCCCCTTGGCTATTCCCCTTGCAGTCCCTGAGGCATGTTTCCGGCGGCGGCGACTTCATTACCAATTCGTTGCCAGGCAAAAAGTTGGCAGCCTTCGACTTAAATGAATTTCTTTGCATTTTTGCGCAACTTTTTAGTTTAATTAATTTTAAAGCCAGTTCGTGGACAAAACAAGAAAAAAACAACAAGAAAAACATAAAAAATGCTCACGTAGTCGCGAGTAGTCGACTGGAAGATGCCCTGTATCTCCATATTTCCGTGTTTCCCTGCAACATTTATTTCCATTCGGGCTGATCAACAGACAGGTAAAAAAGGTTATCTGCTGAGAATCCACAAATTTGCGATCAATGAGAACATTGACGAACATGACAAACATTTGCATACCAAGTACAGGGTAAAAACAGCAAAGAAGAAGAAGAAGAAGAAGAAGAGAAGCTCAAATTGATTTTTATTTGCTTATTTGATTTATGCGCTTAGTTGAAAAGGCAGCCAAAGTAAATAAATTAGTGCAAAAAGGATTAGGCAGCGAGAGCCAGGGGGGGGGGGTAAAGAGGGGCGAGAGGCACATGCTATAAACTTGCGCGAGTGCACGCAGCAAGTACCAGGGCCCCCTCCCCCACCCCTCTTCGTGCTGTCCATGAGCTTCGCCCCGCTGTGTGCCATAAATCATTCATTTCCTTCTTGCCAAAGGGCACAAAAAGCGGGCCACGCAAATTTTTATTTAATTTATTTGTCGCTGCTTTTGGCGTTGCCACTCTCCCCCCTCCCTTCCCCACTCTCCGACCCAGCCGTTCCTTTGTGCGTTGTCTTTTGAATTTACTTTCGCTTTCTTCGATTCGCTTTGCTCGCCGCGGCGAAAAGAAATTGTAAATAAATCGCATGTAGGCGGAAAGGACGCAAATTGCAGGCAAATTGCATGAAAATTAGACGGCAACATAGAATATAAAAACAAAAGCAAAACATGTTAAGGCTTTGCTTTTTGTCTGCTACCGACTGCGCCATGCTCTGTTCGCATTGCTTTCCCGACTCTCAGACTGTGAAAACAAAGAAAAATCGTGTTTTGTAATTTGTGATGCAGACTGTGGGCGTGGCCGCCATACTTTTGGCGCCTGCTTCCAAGTTTCAATTCTCCAGCAGCCATTGCTGCGAAAAACAAAATGGCGTTAATGCGGACAAACGGACAGCCCATATACTCTCTTTTACAGTGTGCACAAAGCACAAACAGAAGCCCAAAAACACGAAAGTATATATACATACATACATGTACATACACATACAAGTAATGCCCTGGCAGACAATGACACGATTGGGCGTGAGAGCGGGGGCAGCGATGTAGGCGGGTGTTAGTGAATGACAGTGCGTGCAAATGGCTTTTCACATGCAAAAATGTTTGCCACAACACAACAACAACAACAACTAACAGCAGCAGCGACAGCCGCCGCAGCTAACAACGTGCAGCGAGCCGACGCTGACGTCGCCGTCGACGCCGTTGTCCCCTCTTCTTTGAAGTATGTAGCTGTCAGGTGTTGTTCTCCTTGTTCTTTCTTTTGCTGCCGCTGCCTATGCTGCCGCTGCCTATGCTGCCGTTGCCTCTGCTGCCGTCGCTGCCGCTGCTGTAGTTGTTTAGCATCGCGTAATTCATTTTGAGCGCGCACAAAGAGCGCGCTGTCGGCCGCTATAAAGCTATGATATGCTGAGTACCATATGAGACTGTATATAGCTGTACATAACTGTACATACATGCATATGTACATGCATAAACACGCACACACATACATACGCAGATGCACGCGTTTACGAGCTTTTATATTGGCATCCATGAAGTTAGAAAGCATTCACACGCTTCTGCGTTTCCACAAACACTTTCGCTTCAAAATCGCCAAATGTTTGAAAATTGACATTTTTAGCAATCATATTCTAATTCTTGAATATCTTCGATGTCCGTTATTTTTATAACATTCTATATAGAAAAGCTCAAAGGTATGTATATAAAACCCGTTATACGCTCGAAAACAAAGATGTCGATAACGATTCGATCGTTTTAATGGGGCAAGATTTAGTGCATTCAACATCTAGTTCATCACCCAGAAAGAACATTTCTCAAGAATCGTATAATCAGCAGCTTAAATAATCGGAAAGTAGCCATATAATCGGCAGCCCGAAGCTTAAATACCCTTGTAGTTATACGAAAGCTTTTTGGATCGATTGGAGCCATATGATATAGTAAAACGATTCGATACGTTGTGAAGGATAGTATGTTGGGAACATGGTGAAGAGCATAATTTCTGACTTTGATCAAAATATCTTAAAATATCTTATCAGAGATCAATCGATTTATGTCAACTTATTTATTTACGAATGCTGATCGTGATATCGTCATCGAAATGCGCGCAGCACATAAATGTTATCGAAAATCGAACAGAGATAAATCGACTGCTGGAACACCCACGACAGACGGATGTGTGAGTGTGTGAATAAATCTAGTCTATGGCTGTGCCAATTGTTCGTTGACTCCACAAGGCGTACAATAGCAACAATAAGTAATCCATTCGCAATAGACTTATATCGAGCCGATGCTGACAATCGATTAACGATTCATGCCGGAGCGCAGCTGTTAAACAGTTGCGAGGGCAACATATTAAATTTGATCCAAATGTATTCTTAATGCTGAGCTAATGCTGAGCATAAACACGTCAGTGCCAATGCAAAAACTCTTATAAATTTTCGGCTTGACAAACACGCGGCAAAAGGCACAAACAAAAAGCAGGCAGAAAAAAATAAAAAATAAAAACCACTCAAAGGCAAAGGCGAAGGCATCTCCAAGTCGTGCGAATCACACATGAAGGCGGCCACATGCCAAACCCTCGACAAGCACCGCGCCAAGGCACATTTTGAATATATATATATATATATATATAAATTTATATAAATGTGCTGAATTTTATTTGACTTTGCATGACTTTCGCGTGTCTTTGAACTGCACTCCACGCTAGAGATGTGCGCGTGCCCAGGCACGATACGTTTGCAACACGAAACTTAGTTTCGGGCCGAAACTCAAAAAGCACGAAGATTACAAATATATCTGTGTATGTAAGTCATTCTCAGTACCTTCTTTAACTGTCCATTGAGCTAGACCCAATAAAAATGACTCAGTTTTCAATATTTTGATAGAAATCGCCTTGACTAACTCAGAAACTATACGAGCCAGATGCTTTAACTTAGGCTTAAAGACTTTCGTATAGTATACACACTCTCAAGACTGAAGAGCTTTTTATTTTGTTATAGCATTTATATGCGACAAGCGCTGGAAGTTACATCAATATCGGACAACAAGCCTATCACGAACGCGTGTGAGGCTAAGACCCATTTTTTAGACCCGAATAAAAGGCGGGCCCTGCCTAATACCACCCATCACTAGTGCGCTGAGCGTAAAGTGAACGGTAAATCAGATCGGCAGATCGATAACGATGCGAGCAGCTATCGAAACTATAATTTTACCTTCACTAAGACGATTAACATAATGTCTGCCATCGATAACATTTCTATAACATTTGTGGTATGTTAACAGCATTTAAATTCTTTAAATTCCGATAAACTGACGCCTCGTTTTTTGCACACCGCCGCCCAACCCCGACGCGCACACAAATCACCCTGAACAAACAGCTGACAGTTTTAACTGCGCCGCAATTGGAAATTCTTTGAGGCCATAAAAACTGGACGCCTATTGCTTGCCACGCCATTGACCATTAGAATGCGGCCTGCTGGATGGGCAGCGATTAGGGGGCCACATAAACTCACACACACAAGCACACAGACACAGACGCACACACACACACACACACACACACACACACACACACACACACACACACTTATACATATACGTTATAGGCAAATACATAAATACATAAATAAACGCCCACATTGAAACGTGCCCGGTAAAGTATGCAACAAAAAAGGGTCTCGGCCCAGGGCGTTTTCATGAATGGCATTTAATTAGCAATATGTATTATTAATTAGTATAATTTCCATGCGCTGGCACACATTTGATTTATGCTGCCAGCCCTAGACACACACACCCACACACCCACTAACACACACACACACACACACACACACACACACAGACAATTACAAGCCTGATTGAAATCTATTTAGAAATATTTAATTTATATGTTTAGCATTTTGTGTTTTAATTGCATTTCACTTTGCGTTTAAACGTTAACATTAAGTTTATCATTAACTTTACCATGAACTTTAGCATAAACTTTAATATTAACTTTACCATGAACCCACCCATAAACTTTACTATAAACTTAGCCATAAATTTCAATATGAAATTTAACATAAACTTAAACATTACCATATGTTTTCTCATGAGCTTTAACATGAACTTTACTATGAACTTTGCCATGAAATTTACCATAAACATAACCATGAACTTTCCCATAAACAGTTCTATGAATTATACTAAACTTTAACATTAACCTAACCATAACTTTACCATGAGCTTTACCATGATCTTTAACATAAGCAGCTATCGTTACAACTCGGTTGTTGTTACTGATCAAGAATATTTCAGGTATTTTGGATTGTCAGGCGTCTCCTACTGCACGTTACACATTTTGTGATGAAATTGGAAAACCTTACATGGAAGAGTGTAAAATGCCTTTGGCCGGACTTAAACGATTTAAATTTTACAAACTTGTTGCTCTTCTCCACAGTTAATTACATACATAAACATACGTAAATGTGTTCGAAACATTTTAATTTAATTAAAAGCGCCCAACTGGAAAGGGAAGAAGAAGAAGAACAAAAAACAGCAGCAGCAGCAGCAGCTAAGCAAAAACTTGGCAAACGCAAATTTAGAAATTAAGCCATATGCCAAATGGAGTAAAGTTGTAAAAAAGCAAACTTTGTTAATTATTTGCCAAAAAGAAACGTTGCCACAATTGTGCCCCACATATATATACAATACTAGAGTGTGTTACCCGGCCTTGCCCAGGGCAAGTGTTTTTCACACATTTCCCGCTCGTGGGAAATATAATTCCACCTGTACCTTGAAGTACACGTCTCTTGAAGGCGATCGGAAGAAAAACTTGCAGTCAGTCAGTTAGTCAATCAGTCAGTCAATCAGTTGGTCAATCAGTCGACTGTCAGTCACTAGAGCAGTCGACTCTCAGTCAATCAGTTGATCCATCTGTCACTCAGTTAGTCAATCAACAGTCGGTCAATCAGTCGACTGTCAGTCAATCAAACGACTGTCAATCAGTCGCTCATTCAATAGGTTAGTCAGCTAATCAGTCAGTGAGTACATCAGTCGATCCATCAGCCAGTCAGATAGTCAATCAGTTGACTATCAGTCAATCAATCGACTATCAGTCAATGAGTCTCTTATACAATCGGTTAGCCAGCTAGTATTTAAGTCAATCAGTAAGTCAGTCAATCAATCAATCGACTGTCAGACTGAGAGTCATACTGTTTTAATAACTGACTAACTGATTTACTGACTGACTGCTTGAATAAGCGACTGACTGACTGATGGCACACAGAAAATGTATAGCCATAAATATGCCAAATACAAACACATACATCCTCAATGTTGGATACATCATACATACATCTTGGTACATCTATAAAGCTATGTCTGCTGGCTGACTAACCGATTTACGGACTGACTTACTTTTTAACTGCTTGGCTGATTAACTGACTGACAGTCGATCAGATCAATCAGTTAGTCAGTCAGTCAGTCAATCGGCTGACTCTATGTATAGAGTCTAGATGTATAGAGATGTATGTCAATCTTGGTTGTGTATTTACGGCTATGTTTGCAGTTGACTCGCGCTGCTGGCTGCTTCCTGTTGACATTTTTTTTGTGGCTTCTCAAACGAATTGCAAACCTGGTCACACTTCAGCTCGCATCTAATCTGTCATTCTCTGGTTTTGTTGGCCGTTTGTCAAACGTGAGAGTACACACACACACACGCACACACACACGCACACACACACAGCTATGTACACACACCGAGCTTTGTTTATATTGGGGCAAAGGCCAAAGGTCCCGACTTTTATCTGCGGCCTGCACAAAAAACGGTTGCGCAAATGTCACAATTTTTGATATTTAGTTGGTCGATTTTTCCGTTTTAACGTTGACAACGACTTTTCGCTCGGTTGAAAAACAGATTTGTCTGCCAATAGCCCGTAGCTACATGCATGCGTTTTATATATACCGTATATAATTATATAAAAGAAAGGGTATAATGTGCTTATGCATATGCATGCAACAGGCAGCAGGACGCATTCCCGATCCCATTGAGTATATATACATATATATTCCTAATCTGGTCAACAAGCTAAGTCGAACTAGCCCTGTCCAGCTGTGTGATCGTATGTTTGCAGTTTGGTTAAAGTCATCGATGAAAATCGATAAATATCGATAACGAAATCCTATTATAGCTGGAGACATCAAATTTCGTATGTGGGTTGCATGCTCAGGCCCAGAATATTTCACCCCGTACCTTAAAAAGAATATGTCCTAAAAATATCTTAAGGATCGGACTCTAAGCACCAAAGTTACTTGGGAACAAATTTTCCATTCTCTTTTTGAAATGGGTTTGCAAAGGTCGATTTTAGAAGCTATAAGAGCTAGGGACTTGAAATTTTGAATGTCATTCTTTTGCCCGATATTCGATAACGTGCCCTGCTTTCAAGCAGTCGATAAAAATCGATATCGAAATATTGTTTTTCGAGCAAATCTCTTAGGTTTTAAGAGCTAGCTTCACCAAATTTGACATGTAGCTTCTAGAATAGTATGTGCAGTTTTTTCTTAATATTCCTTTACTTATTAAAGAGCTGAGAAAAACGAACGCTGAGCGCTCGCTGCATTTGATGTTGATTAGGGGAAGAAGGTTGAGGGTAACCCCCTCTTGGACTTGTGTGGTAAAATATTGTATTAGATATTGAACTTCATCGTATGTCCCCCGTTGGCCAGTTCAATGCACTTTTGCCGGCAATCAATCCAATACCAATGCAGATATGCCATCAATATGTGAGGCTAGTTGCTGCTAAATTCATAAATATGCTGGCGAATCCTTTTCTGGCGCACAGTCAAACGGCAACACACGGCTCCTTCCGCATGTGCTCCGCCCTTCATCCAACCCGGGCAGGGCAGGGCAGGCTGTGTGTGCGCACTTAATATTCACATGGCAATAACCTCCAGCTACGTTTCCCGGGCCAGACAGAAAGTAACTTTGACAAGAAGTTGAAAAGACGCAACTGCGGAGCTACCCCTGTGCGAAACTCTCTCTCTCTCTCTCTCTCTCTCTCTGTTAACTAGCTTCACGGCTTGATTACAAAAACTGTCTGCAACAGGGTCTAAAAACTGTCTGCAAACAGGGTCACATTTGCATACCCTTGCGACTTGGCCGTGACATGTGTAACGCATAGCTTAGTTTGGCAAATATCCTCATAGACATAGGTCAAAATTTCCCACTCCCTCTAGATCAATTTGGTAGATAGGTCAAAATTTGCCAACTTGGTCAGATCTCATTCGATTTTCATAGGGTTTGGCTCTTTGTTCATGATTTGATCCCTAGATCAATTTGGCATCTTAATCTGTCCACACTATTCTTGTTTGAAGGTTATGTCCGATGCGCTTCAAACTTACTTTTCAGGCTCTACATAAAATGTTACTAAATACGTGTTTCAGCGACTTTGCTTACCATCCGATCGACTTATATCTGTATGCATGTATGTTTCCTTATATGCAAGCTTGCATACATACATACATAAATACGTGCATGCATGCATACATGCATACATGCATACATACATACATACACACTATCACACAAAAACACATTCACATACATGCTTACTTCTATGCCTGCACATCAAAATGTCAAATAAACCATATTAAACACATACATGCACGCGTAAATACATACATACATACGTACATACATATATACATGCATGCACACATACATATACAATACTCATTCACACAAAAATAAAGCCTTTGCGATATGCGACACAATTTGTTAACAAATCATGAATTTTTTTACCTGATTTGAATATAAAGCTCAGCTTAGGTTAAATCGAAGAACTATATCATATAGTTGACATCGATTTGGTAAGGTAACTTCTATGCTTGTAAATCGTATACTTAATTGAATTGTTAAATCCTTTGACAGTGTGCAGAGGCAGATGACAAAGTCAGAAAGCAGCCTACAATCGCCAGATAAAAATGAAAATTTATGTTCGCAAGCAAATTGAAAATTCCAATTGCATTGGGCGTTAGCACACGCGACCTGATCACACAGATCGGCCTTTTCGGCGGAGTAGTTAATGTCAAAGTTGATGTTAAATTTAGCTTGCCAGCAGCTGCCGCTGAATTCACCTTGTGCAACATATGCGACAAAGAAGTGAAAAGTCAGATGCCATAAGACAATATTAATTTGCCCTCTTATCGATTGCCAAAATGGCGGACGGGCGCCATTTGGGGGCGGGGGGCGTGGCAGTTGGTGTTACCTGCCTGGGTGCTGCCTTTTGTCCTTTAACGAATGAGCACAAGAGCTTCTGGGGGCCTTGGCAGGGGGTCTGGTAATGAGGGCAACAGCAGCGAAAATCTTTTTTTTTAGCTCAAAAGCATTTCTCAGCTTTAGCGCATATGCGACCATGGGATGCACTTTAAAACAAATAATGGTGTTAACTGCTAGTTGAATCGGTAGTTATATGCGTAAGAAGTATGGCCAGCGTCAAACTAACTGCTAGTCAAATCTGTTATCATGACTATAATTAACTGGTAGTTAAGTCGGTAGGCATATACATAAGTACTAAGATGATCAATAACATACTTAACTAATAGTTAAACTGCTAGTTACATAAGCAAGTAGTTAACATATAAGTTAACTGGTAGTTAAATTGATCATAAAATCCACAAGGCATGTACATATATTCCTAGATAACTGTTAGTTATCTTTATAATAAAATATGTAAGTGTTTGAGCGGGTTTGTGATGTCTTCAAAAATCTGCCAGTAAAACATTTCCGAATACGATACAAATGCGAAAAGCAAATATTAAGTCAGACGACCCAGAAACAAGTTTTGCAGCCAGTAAAACGTTTATGGAATCGAACATGAGATAAGTTATAGCAAAAGTGGGGGAAAGAGAGAAATGAAGAGGGAGGGAAAGAGAACGAAAGCGAGAAAGGGAGAGCCAGGAAAACGTTTATGATATCGAACATATATAAGTTATCTTTAGAGAGGGATGAAGACAGAAAGAGAGAGGTAGGAGAGAGAGAGAGTGAAAGGGGGGAGATAGACTAAGGAGAGAGAGAGAGAGGGGGAATGAGAATGGAAGAGAATGGGAGAGGGGAGCCAGTAAAACGTTCATGAAATCGAACATCAGATAAGTTATCTTAAGAAAGGGATAAAATAAATGAGAGATACATAGAGAGAGAGAGAGAGAGAGAGAGAGAGAGAGAGAGAGAGAGAGAGAGAGAGAAGAGAGAAGAATTGGGGAAAGGAAGAGATCGAAAGGGATAGGGAGGTAGAGAGAGAGAGGAAAAGAGACAGATGGAAAGAGAGTGGGAGAATGGGCTGGAGAATGATTTAGTATGAATGTAACATTACAAAATTATATATAGAAATGAATATACTTATAATAATTTAAGAAATGAAGACCCAACATTCTGTGGCCCAACGTCTTAAGCAAAAATCATGCTACGCAATTTGAAAATTCTATTAAATTTATTGCCTGCGTATGTTTATCTCAGCTTCTGCATGGCTGTGTGGGGATGCCTCATTGCATCCTTCATGAACTGGCTATGAAAAGTCGAATTATTTTTCAACCATAAAAGCGAGCAGGTGCTAGCAAAGGGGGGAGGGGGGGGGGTACTTACTAGATGAAAAACATATCCGACAGCTGTTCATAAGCTGCTTGCCAAAAGGGGGAGCAGAGGGAAGGGCAAGTGGAGGGAGAGCATAGAGGCTTGGTCAGGATAATACATTTTGCAATGTATTGTTATTTCCGCAATTTGTTTGCCATCCTGAAATCGCAAACTCACATTGAAGCTAGCCATGTATTAAATCCCTTTCGATGCAAACAAATTGCAGAGAAACCTGCTTGCCAGCTAAGCGTTATCATAATAACAAAGTAGCTTGTACTTGCAATATCCTGGGCCACGCAACAAATTGGATGGCTGAACAATGGATCCGGCTGCTATTGATGCGGCATATTGGCTACCGAGCCAAGCTAAATGCAAAAGTTATCGATAAGCCTTTCAATTACGCTTGTTTCGAGCAATTTGATTTAAAAATCTGATCCATGCAAAGTAGCTTTTCATTGTTACAATTCCATTTTCTTCGAACAACTAGTTTAAATGTAAATGCTCTGTGCCGAAGCAGCAATATTTGATCGATAAGTGTTCCAATTCCACCTGTTTCTAGCAGCTCGACATAAAAATTCTTAGCCATTCAATTCCATTTTCTTCGAACAACTCGCTTTAATGTAAATACTCACTGCCAAAGCCTCAATATATGAAGATGCTTGGTGCAAAAGTAATCGATAAGCGTTCCAATTCCACTTGTTTCTAGCAGTTCGACATAAAGTTTTCCACCGTAATAAATCGTAAGCATCTGGAGATTAGGCTTAATGCAAAGCTCGAATGATTGTTTCAATTCCATTTGTTTCCAGCAGCTATTTCTAATATACATAAATCTAACATATCCAATCCAGTTGTCGGCTACTGTGCCAATTTCACTTGTTTCGCAGGCAAAAGACCTTAGCGAATTTGAATCATTTAAAACGCAGCTGCTCATTGCAATTCCAATTCCATTTTGTTCCAATTACTAGCTTAAAGGGGAGTACTCTGCGCCAAATTTTCAACATTTGATAGCCTCACCCAATGCAAAAAGTTATCGTTTAGTATTTCAATTCCACATTATCCAAAATTGGCAATTAGTGTTTCAGTTCCAATTGTTCCGAAACAATTAACTGTATCTAATCTTGAAATATAAGAGAACTACGCTAAACGCAGAGCGATCTATACGTGTTCCAATTCCACTTGTTTCTAACAACTAGTCTCAAACGTGGAGGAATTTCGCACAGTGCAAACTGTACATGTGTTCCAATTCCACTTGTTTCTAATAGCAAGTTAAAAAACAGTTACTCGTGCCAATTCTAACTCACCCGAGGGCTGCCAAGTGCTCCAATTCCACTTGTTTCTCGAACTTTATCATAATAATTAAATGCGTTACATATATCTTTACATTATTCAGATGCCCTCAGATGCTACCCTATTAAAAGAAAAATTCGAAACAAGAAAAAAGGTTGAAGAGCGTAAAGTTTCAAGATGTGGGCTCTGTTTAGCTTCTAAATGATGACATTATAATGTTGAAACAAAAAGAACACGAGAAGTGCCACACACACGTGTGTTTGCGTGTATGTGTGTGTGTGTGTGTGTGTGTGTGTGTGTGTGCGTGTGTGCGACGACAGCCCTGAGTCTGAGATTACCGACAGTTAGGCTCAGGCGGCACTTATGTAATTACCGCATTTGGGAGCATTTATCAGGGGCATAAAGAAGTCGAGCGCTTGTGCCTGCTCGACTGTCAGATACCCTGCAATACGCAATACAAGCCCATGCCAAATAATTAACTTCTTCTTGAATAACGACTTCAGACCATTTATGAATTGGCCCTACAAAATTTTGAGAAGTATACCCAAGGCTTTAGGCTCTACGAATGCGATTTCGTCTGAGGCGAAAGTGAGTTCTCAAAAATGAATTTCTCTGATGATGCTGGCTTATGCTATATTCCCGTTTTGTTTCATTAATGCGTACAGGGTATATAAAAAACCAGGCACCAGAAGCGCGTGCTCAGGTGTGTGCCTGAGTTTCTCACTGTGTGTGCGTGTGTGTGTGTGTGTGTGTGTGTGTGTGTGTGTGTGTGTGTGTGTGTGTGTGTGTGTGTGTGTGTGCTGTGTGTGTGTGTTGTGTGGTTGTGTGTTACAATGACCCCAGGCGCCCGAAGTTGGCAGCTCTTTTATTTCAATTACGTGTTTTTGGCGACGATGGCGGCTTTTTTCCAAACGGGTCGAGACATGGGACATGGAGAGGGGGGAACAAGGGAGTCGTGGAGTCAGGGGGAGGTGGGGGATGCTGACAGGCAATTCGCTGGCTCGCTGCGCATTTAATTAGCGCCCCAAAGTTATGCACTCCACAACAAGAACACTTACAACAACAACAACAACAACAACAACAACGTATGCGGCAAGCTGTTTATAAGTATTTACAAAAAAAAACAAAACATATTTTTGGACTCCCCGCAAAGTATGCAATAGAAAAACTGGCCAAGCTGAAAAACATCAGCACAACAACAACAACAACACACAAACAAACTAGTAAACGGCAAAGCCGACTAGCAGATACCCTGCACCCAGTTAAGCGCTCTTATTCCTCTATGCATACGTGAACTTCGCAGACTTAAGCTTCGTTCAAGGACCTCATCCAACCAAGACAGAGAAGGGGATGCCTCATAATATTTGCCATATAAAAAACTCATTCTTCGTCCGATTCTTCTTATAGTGCTATATATTATAGAAGCCATATAACTTAACTAATAAATGCCGAGTGTGGTCAAGATATCTTGATAAGCAAAAGAGTTTTCAATACAAGAACCTGCTTTTCGAGCGATTGGGAGTTATGTGTTATAGTTTTCCGATCTGGCTGCAACAGTAAATATATGACAGTATATATATGTATAAAAGGAAGACGATGGCTTTGAAAATAGAGTGGACTAATTCACATGAATCAGAGAGACGGACAGACGGACAGAGGCTGATCAAGGGGTCAAAGATAACTCCAGCTTTGTGTTACACATTTCTTGATAATATCTTGACTATCCTCGGCATACCAAATTTACAAGCTCAGCCTGCCTATGATATAGATATATATATATACAGTATATATGTAAATTTCAAATCTATAGCTCTTTTAGTTTCCGAATCGATGCGAATGCCGCTCTTCTCGAGACTTTTTGGCCCAATTTCGCTTCAATCTTAAAGTTTTCGACATTTTTGAAGCCTTTCCACAGCCTGAACATTCACATTATGTGTACACATATGTGTACGTGTGTGCATGTGTGTGTGTGTGTGTGTGTGTGTGTTGTGTGTGTGAATTTCATTAGAATCTTATCTGGCTGTGCCGAAACCCGAACCCGAGCCCGAACCCGAACCCACAACATTAACATGGCCCCCAACTGCTGTCAATTTTTTACGCATTTCGCTTTGCTGTCCCATTTTTGGGTGTCTTTTTCACAGCTTCTGCTTCTGCTTCTGCTTCTTCTTTTTTTTTTATTTACTGCAGCCATTGTTGTTGTTGTTGTTGTTGTTGTTTTTATGCATATTTTAACGTGGCACATATAAAAAATCATATCGCTTGGGTTAATAAAACGCAAACATTTTGTCGTTGCGAAACGCTTGAGTTAAGAGCTGTTTCCTCTCGTTATTTCTAGAACCGAGATACCCTATAAAAAAGTGCATGAATTAGAATAGCAAAGAGGGCTATGCTAATGTGTATCTCTGGCAGAAACTGTTAAGCTAGCATCTCTCCATCAATTCAAGCAACTGAACGAACTCAGAGATTATAGAAGCTAGAGTTGGGCAATTTTTGGCATATGCCCGTTCTCAGATCATGTGCAAAATATCATCTTAACCTAAGACCTAAGATAGGTTTAGAGTGTATGATAAGAACGTGGCCCAAAGACGACTTTGAAGCGAGCTCAAATCGGTTGAGTTTGGAATTGAAGCCCGACTCTCTTAAGAAGCGACCCAAAACCAATCTATACCCTATTATTAAACCTTGTAGAGGGTATTTGAATTTTGTCATGACATCTTCGATACCATTTTTGAACTGAACACAATTTAATTATAAATAAATATTGAAATGAATGAAACATAATTAAATTAAATTTTAATGAATAATTTGTTCTATGGAAAATGAAGCCAAGACACGAACCCAAAAACCGAACTAAACAGCTGCACAAACCGCTTGCTACAGGGTATCTGCTAGCCGAGCATTCTTGATACTTTCAAGCCGTTGTTGTTGTTGTTGTTGTTGTTATTTGATGGCTTTTGGGCGCATTTTAATTGGAATCTCAAACAACATTCGGCAACAATCTGAACATGATCCATGGCAAAGGCACGTTTAATAATGCCAAACACAGATATCAAAGCACATATAATCCCTTTGTTAAAATGAAATACGAATTCGAAAATATTTCAAATTACAATTTATACACACAAACACACATAAACATGTATTTTATATATATGTATATTCATAATTGAATTCAATATTGTTATTTTCTTTGTTGCGCCTTTTGTTATGATTTTTTTTCGGTTGATTTTGCAAAGCTTTCATTTGCTTTTATTGCCCTATGCTGGCAGCTTCCAATTGGACGCACAATATCATCATCATCATCATCATCGTCATCATCATCATCGTCATCGAGCTCCCCAAGCCCATCTCTGCGCTTTGCAAAAGTTTTCAATGTCGCACAAATATTGAAAACATTTTTGTAAGCTGCTTAAAAGCATCAAAAAGAAAACATGAAGCAGAAAAAAGAAGAAGAAGAAAATAATATGAAATTCCAGCTGACTTGCAACCGCAAAGGTATTTGCAAATATTTAGCTACAAATTATATATATACATACATTATATCAACATCTAGTCGAACTTGGCTGCTTTTCAACTAAATATTCTCTACCCTAGAAGTCCCAGCGAACTCGGGTTCTGTAAGATATCAAGCTATCAAATTTGGTATGCAGTTGTTCGTATTGAAAACAAGCTTAGATATGCCTTTAACCTAACTCTATGTAAACCCTAGAAACATATATGTTCTGTTCGACATATGTATGCTCTGCCTGCAACAGAGAGATGGCAAGATGGAGATTAGTTCGGATAGAGAAGGACGGACGAACGGACAGAAGGGCATGGCTGTTGATGCCGATCTGATCTGGAATATATATACTCTATATGCTCGCAAATGTCTTCTTCTATGCGCTGCACATTTCCCGACAATGTTATAAGAGCCCTCGCAAGAGCATTAAAATTGTCGTTGAGTTGGAAAAACTTTGACTTTAATCTAAATAATTCTATTTAAATATTTGTTTTTATGATTGCTTTTTACCTCACAGACCCCACACACCCGAGGTCCCCTATGTGCTTAGTTTTGCGCTGCATAATTCCCAACGTCCCCTCCCTTTCCCACACTCCCTGTCCTCTCTCTCTCTCTCTCTCTCTCGTTCATTGCAGTTGCCAGGCAATTACGCTTTGCGCTTAATGTTATAATTGCATTTTAAGTAGCATTTGCTTTTCGGGTATTTGGTGGTCAGCGCGATTTTAGTGCGGCCAACCTTAGTCGAATCTCTAATCCGCCCCCTTCCCCTTCCCCGTCCCCCGTTCCCTTCCTCTCTCCTCCTCACCGCGCTTTCACGCTCTTCTGGCCAGTTGCCACCTTTTCTGCATGCATATTAAACTTGAATGAGAGTCGCTTCCACAGCTGCGCCAGCTGCTGCTTGACAGTGTTGTATAACGACAAACTGCTGAGTTTAGTAAGGAGTAATGGCCATGAAATACCCTGTAACAAGGCTTGAAATACAGTTATCTTTACTGCTCTCTTTTGGGCACATTTTGTGTTAATTTCACAATAGTTCCGAAATCTTAAGTTTATGTATTCAAATAAATACAACAATTGCCAAAATACTTTATATTTTATGAATAATAATATAAGAAGTTTGCTCTTCCAGCTTAAGATTTTGAAAAGAAGAGAAAACTTATCATTACCTTACCTTACCTGCCCAACTGTCTGG
Source organism: Drosophila ezoana (assembly GCA_035045725.1). NCBI lineage: Eukaryota > Metazoa > Arthropoda > Insecta > Diptera > Drosophilidae > Drosophila > Drosophila ezoana. Next base: position 6,656,391 of record JAWNOU010000058.1, read on the forward strand.
CAGGCAGCCTTTCTTCCAAGTGTTTCATGCTTAAGCACAATGTCAAGCTGCCCCATTATGCTTTTTAATACAGGGTATTGGCACGTGATAGCCAAGCAGCACAATGGAAGCAAATTCAATTTTGGTGCCACAAATCGATTTATTAAAGTTTAAACAGCTGGCTAAAACAAAAAAAAAAACTCCGAATGGAGGTCTCCCCAGTTCCGGGCGAGGGTCCCCCTTTCCCCCTCTCACCTACCCCCATCTACCAATCTACGGCACGCAGAAGCTGTTAATTTAAATGAGCTGGCGACCAGCTCAGCCGCAGGCCATAAACAGCCTCCACATGACATTATCCAAATGGATAAGAAGATTTTCGGTCACACGGATAAGTCCATATCGCAGAGATATACACATATACATATATAGTGTATGTAATATGATGTATACATACATATACATATATATATATTTATATGTGCATGCAAATGAGTCACGCACATGCTGGTCTCTTCATAAGTATTATGCTTTCCCTTTTATACCCTGCTCGAGGGTATTCTAGTTTTCTTATGAAGGTAATACATATATATATACATATATATAATCCTGATCAGAGTATCAACAGTTCTGCCATTCAAAAGAGCTTTCGTCAAAGCTCGGCGCTTGGATGAAATACTTATTTGTTTTTTCAAAATAATAAATGATTTCTAAGCCATAAGCTAGATCTTATCAGAATCAGACTCTATAACATGTAGTTCTATAGGCAACATACATTTTTACATGGAAAACATTTCAATATTTGCCAGAAATTTAAAAAGGAAACTCCGCAATTATGGATTTGGCCATTCTCTGTGCATATCATATCAGGGTATTTAAGCTTCGGCGTGCCAAACAATTTCCGCTTTGTTCTTGTTTATTTTTTGTCTGTTTTTGTTTGAATGTCGCGCGTATCCTGCCCGGCGTTAATGTTATTTTTCACAGATATGTATTGCCAGGCCGAGCACATTGAGGACAGGCGCAGGGCGTGCTGCCGGCGTGGCGGGGGCGTGGCATATGCGCACGTCGCATCTGGCAAGTAAATGAAATTACGGCGACAACGACGACGACGACGACGACGACGACAAATCCTTTTAAATAAATCCTGACCGCGCCGCATCGCAGCAAAAATGAAAACTGAAAGAAATGAGTTAAAATACAAACGAAATGAGCATAAAGCAAATTTGGGTACACAACCAGCGAATACCCTGTAAGCAGTTAACAGAGATGCATCACTTTTCTATCGCCTGGAAGATAGGGCCCACTGGTTCAAACCCGAAATTCCGGTTCAATTTGTATGCCTGAGCATCGCCAACTTTGCGCTTTGGATGCGCAAAAGGCGAGAACAATGCATCAAATGTAATGTAATAAATATGTATGTGCATATGTATGTACATATGTATGTAGATGTGAACGTCCAGATTGACTCAGATGTTAACTATATATATATATATGTATATAATATCGTAGGATTCTGGCATCTGAAGCTGCCGCGTGTTCAATAATTGAAGGGGTATATCGAGTTTAAAAAAGCAAGCAAATGCAATTACATTCAAATTAATTAACAGGATTTGTTATGCCAGCCTGTGCAATTGCTGACAGCACAGGGTGCACAGAGAGCGCACAGGGCTGGCAGACTTGCTTGCGCGCAAATGAATAATAGAAAACGTTCAAAAAGCAGAAGAAGAATAGAGATACGCATGTAACTGTACATTGTTGAGCGATATGTAAGGAAGGTCAATTAATCGATATAGATATATACATAATTGGGGAGTGGACAATTCGATTAATCGAAAAGCGTAAGGCACAAGCTTAAGCGCTGACGATCTGGCAACGCTATGCGATGTGCCGCCTACATGCTAGTTTCGACGCACACGCACACACGTAAAATCACAAATTGTAAAACTACTTAGTTGTTGAAGAAGTTGTCAGAACCCCAACAAAATTCAATTTATTTGTTTGCTTTTTTCATTTGAATCCCCCTCCCTCTCTCTAACTGTATTTTGCGTAAGTAAACGTGAGCTAAAACTAACTGTAAATACGCGCCTCCCATCCCATATACAAAATACAACATTTATATACATATATATATATATATATGTGTATGTATATGTATATGTATATGTATATGTATATATATTCACATACTGTTCGCATTTGTTGGTCGATTTGCAGCCACCGCAACTTGGATTGAAAAGATGCCGCGCAATGTGCGCCAGAAGAAACGCGCCGAGCGCCGAGTGCAGGCGGCCGCTGCCACGGCTGCCGCTGCCGCCGATGAGGCGGCCAATGAGAATAGCAGCAAGCTGGTCAGCGAGCTGGACGAGCATGCCATGGGCGATGGCCATGGCGGTGACATTAACAACAACAGCAGCAACAACAACAATAGCTTGAGTTGCATCAACAACAATCACAACAGCCACAGCCAGAGCAGCAACAACAACAACAGCAGCAGCAACAACAGCTGCAGCAACAACAACAGCTGCAACAGCAACAGCAACAACAGCTGCAACAACAGCAACAACAACAGCAACAACAACAACAACAACAACATGACAAACAGTCTAAACACAAGTAACTTGAACAGCAACAACAACAACAGCAACAACAACAACAACAACACGGCCAGCTCGAGCAACAGCAGCAGCAGCACAAATGTTGTGCACAACAAAAAACCGAAAGCATCCCGTGCCGATCCCATACTGGCATCGCTGAGCAAAAATGCGCTACGGATGAGCGATGTGCAGCTGTTGCATGGACCCCACTGGCTAAACGATGCGATATTGAATTTCTATTTTGCCTATCTGGAGGAGGTTAAATACAAATCGAATGTGGACTTTCTATTTGTGACGCCAGAGATGTCGCAGTGCATGCTCTATATGGACGATAAGGAGCTGCACGGCCTGCTTGTGGCACAGCATCAGGCGCTCCGCAAACCGTTCATATTTATGGCATTGAATGATAGCCATTCTCGGGATCGGGGCGGGGCACATTGGTCGCTGGTTGTTGCCTCGCGGCCGGATAAGAGTTTCTTTCATTTTGATTCGTACGGCGGCGGCAATACGAATTGCTCCCTGGAGCTGGTCAATAATATAAAGGATGTACTCGATATGCAGCATGCACGCTTCCGGGGCATGCGCTGCCTCCAGCAGAGCAACGACTACGATTGCGGCATTCATGTCATCTGCATGGCCGATCAACTGACCGACTATGTGAATCGTTATGATAGCGTTGATGGTGTCCAGCCTCTGCATCAGGATGTGATCAAGGCAAAGCGCAATCAGCTTATCAAGTTGGTCGCCTCGCTGGGTCAGCATATTTAAGGGCAGCAGCAGCAGCAACAGCAACAACAACAACAACAACAACAGAGAACACAATAACAACAACAGACAGCAGACAACGCTCACAATTTGCAACAGAAACGCATTTTCCCCAGTTTAACGCTCGCTCATTTGCACTTCGCTCAGCTGCGTTACACTGCGCACTTTACAACACTGGCACACGAGACACAGACACACACACACAGACAGACAGACAGACAGAGAGACACTTCGCTCACCCTCCTGTCTTATTCTCTCTCTCTTTAGCACTCTTTGACAGTCTTGGAAAATGCGTTTTGTTTGCTCGTTAACACATACACAAACCCAACACGCACACACACACACACACGCAGAAACAAATGATAAATGTTTTTATTTGTGCTGTATAACTAGAAATTCATTTCATGATCTCTCAAGCAGACATTAAATGTATTGATACCACATTTTAAGATGTTCTTTAATCGTTTGTGGCATTCCAGAAAACGAAAACTACATACATATATTAAAGGATGTTCTTAATTAACTTGTGACATTCCAATAAGCGTAATCGCCTTATAGCTAGAAATTTATTTCATATTGATTCTGTATTAATACATCATCTTAAGACGTTCATTCGTTTGTTATTATATTCTTAACTCGCTTTAGCGATTCCAGGAAACTGCAACCACTTTTAACAAGGAATTAATTTCATGTTCTCTCAAACGGACATTTCATATATTTATAGCAGACTTGAAGGCGTTCTGAGTTCGTTTGTGCGATTCTAGGAAACGACAGCCATATTTAGAGACGTTCTTGACTAATTTGTGATATTCCAAGAAACGGAATTACGTTCGATTAACTAGAAATTCATTTCATAATCTCTGAAGCAGACATTTATATTGTCTTATTATGTGGTCGATTAGTTTTTGCCCTTCCACGAAGGACGTTCTTAACTAGTTTGTGTCATTCCAGGAAGCGAAATCACGTTTGTATAAGTAGAAATCAATTTCAAGTTCTCTCAAGCAGACCTGTCCCTTTGAGGAAATTAAGCTCGTGCTAAGAAGTGTTATTGATTGCTTCGTGACATTCCAAGAAACGGAATCGCCCATTTTAAGATTTTGTTAGTTAGTTTTTGCTACAACTGGAAACTAATTTGCTCCAGCTTTAGTGCATTGATACCCAATTCTAACATGTTGTCAGCTGGTTTGAGCCATTCCAAAAAACGAAACCGCGTGCATTTAACTAGGAAATCTTTTCCAGCGAATTTGAAGACGTTCTCGGCTAGTTGGTGCCTTTGCCAGCCACAAAATGGTGGGAATCGCTGCCAAGTTGAGGCATCAGGCAACTCTTGACCTAACCGCAATTCATTTACGTATTTTCTTTCCTCAGACTTTGGAAGCTTTCGCCCTCGCACATTCGCAGGCGTTAAACAAATACCGCGTGCAATGTAAATAGGTTTTTTCCCAGTTACGTGCTGCCGCAAATGTTTTGTTTGCCCGCTTCAGATGCTCCTCAAAGTGCAAACTCAATTTACGTGATCGAATTTCTTTCTCTCCTTTTCTTTTTTTTTTTTCTTTCTCCCAGCACTTTAGGTGTAATCAGATTCACAGCTGCTTCTGCCACCCATTTTTGCCCCCACACACACACACACACACACACACACACACACACAACCACTTTGCCAAGGGTTGAACAACACTTTGATTGTAATCAATTTTTGTCATCTCGGGTATTCCAGTTGGCGGTTTAGTGCTTCATGGCATGAACTTAAATTGAAATTGTTTTTACTATTGATTGGATACTTAGTTTTACGTAGAAACGCAAAGTACAAATACTTAAGAGCTAATAAACATTTAGGTTTAGTTTAATTCAGCATAAATATGTATTGCATAGATTATGTTTATTATTCAGCTAGATATTAACCACTTGACAAGAAGAAGAAGCTGCAAGGATTTGAGCTACAAAAAAGCAAGGCAAAACTAAAAACACAAATCTTTTCGAAAAGTCTGAAACTTAAGGCACTTTGTTACGCCCCTTGGGTATTCACTGTAGCTGCTGGCTTCTTGCTGGCTTTCAAATTTGGTGTATCTAGCTGCTAAAACCCAAGAGATTAGCTCAAAAAACAGAATTTGCATATCGATTTTTATCGATTGCTTGAAAACGAGGCAAGTTATCGATTATCGCCAGGAAACTCCAACTGCGTGGACACTAGGAGGACGTTTCATATTTCAAATCTCTAGCTCTTAAAGGGTCTGAGATCCTTGTGTTCATACATACCGAAGGACGGAGAGACGGATTTGGCTAGCTAGACTCGACTATTGAAGCTGACCAGGATTGTAAGTATAAACCCTCTTAAAGCATTTTCAATGGCTGCAGGGTATGAATAGCAAAGCGATTTCTAAAAAGAAGCATACTCTATTTCAACGCAGCTCAAAAAGAAAGCGAGCAGAGCTCAATGTTGAATGTTTGTTGACATTAAGGGTATGCCAGCAGTCGCGAATAGAGCACAATTGTGGCATATAAACGTTGAAAGTAATCAATTCTTTGATTTTACAGGGGCATTCCCGCTTTCAGTTTTTGAAAACGGGTATACATGTTTTGTGAAAACAAAGGAAACACAAGCCAAGCAAGGGTATATATGTATGTATGTGTACATATTTAAACAGTATCGATGGAGACATTGCCGTCAGAGAATCGGGCAATTGATACTAAGCTACTCGGAGTTTCTTTAGAATGAACGATAGCTCGGCTTGTTTGCGAGAAATCGATAAATATCGTTTATGATATTCATGTTATACCCTATCTCGTAGCTTTAAAGAGCTGGAGACAAATCTCAAACAGATTCAGAGTGGCACATTTTCCGTCTAGCTCGACGCTAAATACAGGGTATGTTAGCGTCGGATGCTGCCAACTGGGCAACGTTAACTGGCTTACGCTTATTTACTGCATGCGTCATTTGCCTCAAAATGGGGCAACGCGTGTTGGTTGCATGGCTCTGTTGCTATTGTTTTATTGTTCGGTTTGTGGGGATTTCTTTTCTTTTCTCTCATTTTTGTTTTTGCTCGTTAACGATTTTTATTGTATTTATTTTGCACTTCATAGACGACCTGACCTGCCTGCAGCAACTGGCTACTCAAAGTGTGCCACAGATTAAACGTGTGAGTGCGAGTGTGTTTGTCCATTTGAACAGCACTCCAGGGTAAGCAAACACACACACACACACACACACACACACACACACACAGACAGAGAGAGAGAAGGACAAATCGCTGAGTAATGTGTCGTGCAGCTGTGAATAACTCGTTGCTGAGTACGAGTTCGACCTCGAGTACGAGTGCGAGTACTCGTTACCGGCAACTGGTTACTGATGCTGGCTTCCGGGCAAAATGCCGTCAGGGGCAACACGATACAGCAATTAAGTTGGGTTAGTTTCGATTTGGTGCAACAGGTTTTTACACAAACTGATTCGGTTAACAGGCTCAAGGCCGGATAATACGGCTTGTGACAGGTCGCAAAGGTCCTGAGCTACAACGATGTCATGGCTGGCTTTCTGCCAATAAGAAGCTGTCACTCACAAGCCAAAGATATATGTACATACATATATGTCACCAATAAGTATTTAACGGCTTTGCCCGTGCCAAGTTTTGTGCTTAAAATTTGTAATTTAACCTTTTCACCCATTTTCCAGCCGTACACAAATCTAACCGCACCATCTTGAACTCCACGTCTTAAGTTAAAGATAAACTTTTATATAAACACATACCTGAAAGAAAAGAAAAGCAGAGATATTGTTTAATGGATTAAAGACGCAGCTTACTTACCTTACTTGAATGAGTGAGAATCGCGTAGGAGAGCAATATTTGTAAATAATTTTTACTTAACAGGCATGCATAAACAAATTGCTATAAGTAGAAAAATGAGTTTGAAGCCGTTCGGACGAAAGTTAAAACTTCGCCCAATAAATCTTTGACCCGCATTTTCCACGTAGGAACGGACGCAGCTTATTACTGCCCCTTTAATATTTGACCAGAAGGCGTGGATTTTGCGAAACGTGTGAATTTTCATAAGGATCCTTGGATATGAATTTAAACCATGACATCCAATTCTAAAAGTGTGAAACACCAGTTAAATGAATTTCAAATTCAAGTTGCTTTATGTGATAAAAGTGCACGCTAATTTGAAATTTTTGAAAATTCCACCCGGAAGCTTGGAAAAAATACGGAATATTCTATGATGAAACTTTATTTCGAAAAGTGCATTTCCCGTTTTGTGTAAATTGGGTGTCGGAAATTGGGCGGGTGAAGTTTAGGGCTTAAAGCCATTAGCGGAAAACTTTATGGAAATGCATTCAAGAGGAGTCTCAGACGTTTCGCAAAATCCACAGCTCTTGGTCGAAGGTTTTATGGGCGCCGTAATAAGTTGCGTCCGATCAAAGCTCTTTATAAGGACTTAATAAAGACGTGTTTCAGCGTAAAATGATCCCTGGCAAAGCCGGATAATATCCGGTAATAAAATATGTGAATTGAGATGAAAAAAGAAGAAGCAGCACTGGCTGTTGCCGCAATCACAGCTGGTGTCCCCAGTTGGGCACCGATTTCCCTTTGGCGTGGCCTCTGCCTGGCTTTCTGGCTAATGAGCCATGAGTCAACAAAAGCGCACAGCATCCAGGCACACAGAGCAACACAGCACCCACCCCACCACACACCACCCAACCACACACACCCTGCCGTGTGTTGTGCAGTGTGCTAAAATATTTATGGCATACACTTAAGCTCGCCGAGTCCGCTCGGTCACCCGCATTGCGTGCCATTCACCCAGGCACAGGCACAGGCACTGGGCGAATCAATCAATTTGCTTGGGCAAACCTCCGAGCAGCATGTGACAAGGTGGCAGCAGCTCCTCCACAACACACCTGAGCTGTATGTGTGTGTGTGTGTGTGTGCGGGCAAGTGGTGTCTCACTTGACTTTAAAATGACATCGAGCTGTCTAGAGTCGCTATCGTTTGCTCTCTCTCTAATCCCCCCCCCCCCTCCCCCTCCCCTTCACTTTTTCCCCTTTCCATGTGTGCATGGCTGGGAAAACTGATAGCAGCAGCAGCAGCGAATGGCAACGACGCTGCCGCTGGCTTCTGTTTCCATGTTGCGGATGTGGGGAAGCTTTTGAGTATGGCTGCCAGCTGCTAGCTACACTGCAAGAAATTCTCCAGCATATTCAGTTGATTATTCTAAGGCTCCATGACATTTGGCAACACTCGAAAACAAATGATATTATGCTCATTTTTAACTTTCTCAATATATCGAATGCCTCTCTGAGGGGGTTGACCTCCTCGTTAAGTATTCCGATTACTGCGATTCGCTGTGTCAAGTGGCAACACTGTGTGCCTATCGATAGCATTGCTTGAAGCTGTTAAATATAACATTATCAAACGCTTCTACTTTCTCGGTGTACCTCTTTAAGAGAATTAATTTCTTGATAGGTATTGCGATTATGCCATTTTGTTGTGCCAAGTGGCAACACTTACTGAAATTCCATGTGTCTAGTGGCAACACTGTGTGCCTATCGATAGCATTGCTTAAAGCTGTTAAATATAATATTGTCGAACGCTTCTACTCTCTCGGTGTACCCCTTTAAGAGACTTAAATTCTCGATAGAGTATTCCGATTATACCAATTTGTTGTGCCAAGTGGCAACACTCTATGCTTTCCGATAGCACACATCTCTAGTAACGCTCAAATATATTTAATATAACAAAATCAACTTTTTCCACCTTCTCAGTGTATCCAATACCTATCAAAGACTATTCATTTCTTAGTAGAATATTCCGATTACCAATATATCATGTGCCAGGTGGCAACACTCTGTGCCTATCGATAGCACACATCTCTAACAAAGCTAACATGGGTTAAAACTTATATTATTAACTTCTTTCACTTCCTCGGCACAACGAATACCCATCTAAGAGAGTTTAGTTCTTGGTAAAGTATACCGATTACTGGCAACACTTTTTACCTATCGATAACACACATCGTTGTCGAAGTTCAGTTCTCTTAAAGATATAATTATGAAGCAATTGTTAACCCTTTGCATTCTCTCTGTGTATCCAACACCTCTCTAGACTGGCGAATGAATCAAGCACAGCGCAACAGATGTGCGTAGATTTAAATTATGTTTGAGCTACGCCACAAACGGTATTAACAAATGCAGCTACTTAACATAACCTCAAAATATATTGTGCAGCACGTGCAATAACTCTTAGCTAGCGGTAAGTTTATAGCTAGCTTTGGTTCACAATGGAACTTAAGGTAAATTGGGAATAGTTGTTTGAAATTTGTAGAATTATAAAACTTAGTGAACAGCATATGTTGAGAATGTTTATATATTTATACATATATAGATGTTTAGTGCCTGAACTATTGTAAATTCAACTTTAGGGAACAGTTGAGAAGAACATCATTTACCATTTGAATAAGTGAATTGTGTTAGAAATTGATTTCTATAAAGAATTAGTTTGTACGCGAAATTTCGCTCAATCAATCTTCGACTTCCATTTCCACCAAGGAAATATACTTTAAATAAGATCCAAGGAAATGGATTTGTAGCCGAAACTTGGCTCAGCCAATCTTTAACTTCCATTTCCACCAAGGAGAATGGATTTTGCCAAATAATGTGAAATGACGCTTCATAAAGATCTTTGAAATTGGGTTTAAATCGAATAGATTTCCGCGCTTTTTCCACATCTGCGTGTGGACTTTCCTAGCGTCCTAGCTCTTACGACTTGAGCTGCAATTAGTCAGTCAGTTCTTAAAGTCTTATCAACTTGAAGTACATACTTCAAAAAAAGAAAAAAACAACAACAACAACAGCTCGAAAAGTTCTACACTCATGTCGGGCACTAAGCGTATTCTCCTATGGGTATTGCCCGTTTCCGTTTCAAGTAGTTGGCTTCAAATTGCAGGCAGGCAAAGACGTTCGGCCCATGGGTTCGTCCGCTCCGCTCCCGCTCCCACAAGCATAGCCAAGGACATTTCAGGCAATCGCTCGTCCTGTTGACTTTAACAAAAATTTATGTTGTTTACTTCGAAATAAGCATACAAGAGGCGTCACGAGCGATGCGGGCTCCCCGGCCAATCCCATGCTGACTGAACTGACTGAACTCTGCCATCGCAACGGAATCAACAGCGGCTCACAGCGGGCAACACAATATGCAGGGCCCACACACCCACACACACACACACACACACACACACACACACACACACACACACACACACACACACACATACATAGAGAGGACTGTGACAAATGCCAATGCATTGCAAGTGCAAATCGAAAGATATATTGAGCATTATTCTCGCATTTCTACAATTCGCAAAGTCTCAGTGCCAATCAAAAACAAGCGAGCGTGCTCTAGTAGGGTATGCCCAACTAGGGCATACCCTGTGTGCCCAGCTATGCTGCTTGCTGTTGTGCTGCTTCTTCTTCTGCTCCAGCCTCAACCTGTGCAAAATGCGTTCTTAATAGCTCAGGTGTTTTAAGTCCAATACTTTTCGACATCTTGGGGCCTAAATCTTTGGATGGAATAGTTGGGAGCATCCAAAAAGTGAATAATTCCAAGTCTGTGCTTACATTCCAAGAAGCCGCAAACCAATTTTGGTTAACTTAGTTTTGATAGTTCTCGAGCTATGATCCAAAAGTTGGAAAACGGAGGATTATATCGTTGATAAAGTCGTTGGAAATTTTGTTGTTTCTAGGATCAAGGGACCTGACTCTTGATACTGATCAAGAATCTATAGAAGTATACACATATACATATATACATATACATATAGATATATACTTGTTGTATTGAGAGATGTCTCCTTCTAAGCCCTTTCCGTGACAAAATTGAAACAGTTTTTGGAAGGGTAAAACAATATCAAGAGCTGGGTGATTTACGTGTTAGTTGGCTTAACTTTTGAAATGGGCGGGGCCATCATACGAACACCACCTACCCCCTCTCCCCATCCTCCCCCTACACACACACACACACAGGGAGAGAAGCCAGTTGTGTGTAATGCGTATAGAATTGATTTACGGTTCTGTGCGTGAACCTTCAATTAGGCAGCGATTTGGTCGAGATTTGTGCGCCTTGAGGCGGCAGGCAACACAATTGTAAATAAACACAACAAATTCGATTTACACACAGAAAATGAAAAAGAAATAAATAAAAACAAAACGGAAAAGAAAAGAAAAACATTTTAAATTCCATCCAAAAGAAATATAATCAAGCAGCCAAACAAAAAGAAATATGAATACAATGCGTTCACTTTCGCTTTGCCGGAAACATTCCCGAAAACACTTTTGGCACATTTTGGCCACAAAACGAAACGCTAGCAGACTATGAGATACCCTACCCTACCCTGCCTTCTACCCAGCTGGGGTTCATTAAATGCATTTTTGAATAAAATCGGTCTCTCTTGTCCGATCCTTGTTGAATTCTCAGGGCATAAATTTGACATCCGAATGCCCTGATACCTCTAGCCTCTACTTTTCAAATGTCTAGCTCTGCGCATCTGAATCGATAATTATCGATATTATGAGAATGTTAGCAGATATCGAGGTAAACCTTCGGGAACTCGCTTAACGCTAACGTAATTGGGAACATCATCAAAATGTGTAAGTTCCGTTTTAATTCGAAACTTTCTTTTCAGCCCAAGCAAAGCAAACTAAAGAAAAAATGGAATTTAACAAGCAATTGGCATGGAAGGCGGGAATACGGAATAGGGGGGAGGGACTAGAGGGAATCCAAGAGACTTATGTCTAGTGGGTAAAAGGCGGCGGGTGGAGGGTGGAGGGGGGAGGCCTGACCAGCAGCAAATTGCACAGCGGGCATAATAACGTCAAGCATAATAAAGCAATTTAATGCTCGAACAGAAACAGCGGCAACAATAACCGACTGCGAAAGATGGGGCGTGGGGCGTGGGGCGGGGCAGGCAGGCTGAAATAGGACATCGGACGATGGACACGAAAAGATGGGAGCTACGGGAACAATTGATATTGGCAAGTCATGCATGAGCCTCGAGCCGGACGAGGTCGGGCAGGGTCAAAGGGAAGCCGCACATCATAGCCTGTCGCGTCTAAATATAGCACAACATACATACATATGTATATATGTATATATATACAGTGAAATCAGCTTAAACGCAATTTAAAAGCAAAGCAAATCAGACAAGTAGGAGTCCTCCAGTCGGGATCGCTCGACTAGGAGATATCCTCAAGCCGAAGCAAACATTTCAGCGTCTTTGTCTCCAAACATTCTTTACACATACAATTTATCTTCTTCCCTTAGCCTCATAACATATTGTGAGCCAGGGAAAAATCGTTCTATAATAACTCTGGTGTCTTAAGCCCGATCTTTATAAAACTTTCCGAGCATAAACATTGCACTCAAATATGTATATATACCAAAATCCTTAAAAATAACGTCAAATTTTTTGAATCTGTGTAGGCCGTAAGATATTCTACATCTCAAATTTGATATCTAACTTAAGAATATATGCTCTTAATAACCTATCGATACTTATCGATTTCGTTGCAACGAGCTGAGGTTTCGATATTAAGATATTCTACATATCAAACTTGATATTTAGCTGGAAAAAAATCCCGAAATCTGCTCAAACAATCTATCGATACTTATCGATTTCGTGGCAACAAGCTGTGTTATCGATACTTATCGATTTCGTTCCAACGAGCTGAATTATCGATATTAAAATATTCTACATCTCAAATTTGATATCTAACTAAAAAAATTCCGAGTTATGCTCACAAAACCCATCGATACATATCGATTTCGTGGCAACGAGCTGAGTTATCGATCATTTGAAATACAACTGATCTGGCTTTCGATAACGGGCGAACTTACGTTCCACATTTCAAGTCTCAGACAGACAGATAGCCATGTGCGTATGAACTCGGATATGACCAAGATTGTATATATAACTTTTACCCATGTTATGTGCATACTTTATACCTATACTATACAGATAATTATGTATGTATATGTATATATACATAAATTTATTTGCTTGGTCATTCCTCATGTTGGGTCGCGTGATTATTTATTTATGCGCCTGCTGGCAGACAACACACCCCACAAGGCAGCAGGAGCAAAGGACGCGACGACCAAAGCACAAAACGAACAAATGAATAAATGTCCTTTTGGGGCGCAACGTTGCGTTTTGCTTTGCTTGCAACAATTGCAGCGTGCCACGCCCACAGCCGAATCGCAGCTGTGTTTTAGATATATTGAAGTGCTGGGCGCCAAAACATGGCGTTGTTAGCCAAGCTGTTTCAGCCTCAATTCGAGAACGCAAAACATGAATCCTTATTACAACAACAGCAACAGGCGCAGGAACTGGCGGCAGGAGCAGGAGCAGGAACAGGAGCTGGTCTCTTATTTGAATTTGTGCCCAGCCAGTTGGGAAGTCAATTAAAGTTTATAATTTGGCGCTTCCGTTATCCTTTTGTGTGCGTGTGTGTCTGTGTGTGTGTGTGTGTGTGTGCGTGAGCTGCGACTCGCTGAGTATCCTGTAAATCTTCTTCAACTGTTCACTGAGCAAATCACTCAACAAACTCCCATTCTCCTCCACCCCGCCCCCCGTTGCACCCCTTCCAAAGTTCAATCCGCTCGCCTTTGTGTTTGTGTGTGTGTGTGTAGCCAACTGGAAACCATGAAGCGAAATTTGCACACTCTGCTCTCCAGCTAAATCGCAGCCCCAACCCCCAACCCCAGCCTATGCCCAACACCTAGCTCGCTGAGAAGTGGGTGGGGCAGTGGGACAGTGGGGCGATGAGGCGGCGAGGCATTGGAACTGTGGACTTAAAACGGAAGCTATCAACGCCGCTTCAGGCCGCTGGCAGCTCCAGTCAGTCAGTCAGTCATCAAGCTGACGTGCAGCAGACATTTAACTATAATAAACGATATTTCCTTCACATGCTGACAAGTCTATGGCTATGACCCCTACTTCATAACACCCCACCCCACCACACCCCCCTCCTTCAAGCTTCACAGTAAACCCCCACCAAGCGCTCCATCCGCCAACTAAGAGCAATTGGTAATCCAATCTAGCGCCAGCTTATGCTCGTGTCCAGCGCCAAACACTTTACATAATTCTCCATGGTCTTAGTTGGAACTTAAACTCACAGCCAAAAGCAATAAACTCATGGATATATATATATATATACACGATATATACATTGTATATAAATATATGAGATGGTCGTATCACGAACAGACTCAGAAGCAGACACAGACTCAAGGCCCAAGTGAAAGAAACAGGCGCATGATGTGTGGACCGACTCGTGGCTGCCTGCCCATTGGCGCTTGGGTTTTATTATTTTATATGAACTTCTCTAATGTGAAAGCGAGCGCAGCAACAGCAATGGCTACAGGTCACATACCCTATAGGCAACAGGATGCAGTTGTTTACCAATTCAAATGTGGAAGAATACATCAGAGGGAGAAGCGTACATGTTTGCACGTAAGCTGAACGGAGGGAGAAGAAAAGCGAGTAGCAGAAACAGAAGTGAGAAGCAAGCAATCGAAAATGTAACTTAAAAGCAGAGATAAGAGACGAAGAGCGAGAAGTTAGACGAGAAGCAAAGCAACAAGATTTGTGTCATTTGAAGCGAGAAGAAAAGCGAGAGGCAGAAACAGAAGTGAGAAGCAAGCAATCGAAAATACAACTTAAAAGCAGAGAAAAACGGCAAGGAGTGATAAGTTAAGCGAAAAAGAAAGCGAGAATGAAAAGAAACTTATACAAAATCAATTAGCAAATCGAGAATCAAGACCTCAAAGAAATATAAAGAGAAAGGAATAGAAGAAAATAGATATGTAAGTAAGGAAAATGAAGGTGTAAGAGAACCAAAGCAGAGAAGGAAAGCCAATAGGAAGGCATCAAAAACCCTTCTTTCGAGCATTTGCACTCAGTTCTCTAGTGCGAACTTCAGGGCTAAAATGGACTTAAATAAACACTAGTTTATATATTATTTTGAGTGTGGAACATACGCAACATTCGCCGAATGTTGACAATGGAACGCAGCCAAAAGATTACTTAAATGGAATTTTTCCTTATACATTACAAATGTGATTACCAGCCAAACTTGGTGAAGTTGTAAATGACTGCATGCGCTTTGAGGGCAGGGTATAAAGGGCAAACGAAGCCGCCAAACTAAGTGCCAAGAAACAAAATCAAATGAATGTGCCGAACCAGAAGAGAGAGAGAGGGGAAGAGAGAGGGAGAGAGAGGGAGAGAGACCCAGACAGCGCAGTAGATAAAAAGCCAAGCGAAAGCAAATCAAATAAATTACATTAAAAGAAAAATATGTAATAAAATAAAAATGCCTCCGTCACAAACACATAAACAAACGCACTCTGCGAGGGCGGGAGACAAAGGAGAACAAAGCGCACAAATGGACAAATGGCCCAGACAAAAGGCAAAAATTACAAACACACACAGCCACACACACACACACACACACACACACACACACACACACACACATGCACACCTACTGCGTTCTTGCTTTGAATTGTTGTTACATTTTTGCCGAATTCAATTCATATTTCCATTGACAGACCCTTTGCTTGAAAGCGATCTGGCAGCACCAAAGAATTTAATATGTGTGCGTTAAGTTGGCTGCGCCTGAAAAACATTCATGAATTAAAGCTGTAGTACATAAGGCTACAATTTTTGCAATGCAGCTAGGAAGAAAATAAAATACCAGCAGCTATTTGCATATTTATATTTCTATCTAACTATTCAAGTATTATGTTTAAAGCTTTACAGAGATCTGGCAACAACAGGTTCAATCCTGGCGTTATCCTTAATTGTGACGTTTGATTAAAGTTCGCATCAATTTATCGGCCTGTTAAAGTGCCGGCTAACTGGTTTGTATTTCTCCATACTGTACACATTGACCAACACTGGTATCAACACAAGAAAATTCCCAATTAGCTCTTTGAATTTTGTACAATTAAATACATTTAACTCTTGTTCTTTATAGACATTTAGTACATCACAAAACTTTGATTAAGATTAACTATGTATTGTGTGGAAAAAACTAAATTTGACATTGAGAAAGCGAGCCCCACGGAATTAAATCAGTTCATTAAGCCAATTATCAATCAATTAGGCTGACAATGTCTAATTGCTGTAAGACTGGGCTTTCAATAATTTAATAATGCATTAAGTTGGCTGCGCTTGAACACAAGAAGTCCTGGACAGTGTCTAATTGATGTTAAACTGGGATTTAAAAAAGTTAATTAGCGCATTAAGTTGGTTGCGCTTAAACACATAAGGCCCTGGACAATGTCTAACTGATATAAAACTGCGCTTTAAGACAAACACGAATGCAGACAATGTCTAATTAATGTAAAAACTTTAATAACATATTCAGTTGGCTGCGCTTGAACATATAAAACCCTGATTGATGTAAAACTGAGATTTTAAATAAGTTTAATTGCCGCATTAAGTTGGCTGCGCTCAAACACATAAGCCCATAAACACAGTCTTATTGGCTTCGAACTTTTAATGCATTTGCAAACTCATTTCGCGACTTAATAAGGCAATCTAAGACAACGCGAAAACCATTTGGTAGACCATTTAAGTGCAAATGCAGTGCAGCATAGAAACATTTAAGACGTAGCCAAACAAAATGTTCGCTTCATTTTCAAGTCGAACACAAGAGTTTTGCACATAAATATGCCCATTATGCGCTGTGCCTTAAAGTTTCGATCCTTCGGGCCACAGTTATTGGCCGTTAGCTGAATATTATTGTTTTCGTCAGGTTTGGCAGCGGGCGTTTGTTTTTAATGGCCCGAAATGTAAAACCCACGCCAAGAAAAAAAACCACAACAAAAAAAAACAGTATCCAATGCAAAAACCATAAAACACCGCCCCAAAAAAAATAATACATATCAAAAATAAAATAAAGCAAAAAAACAAAATAAGCAAGCTGCATTCGAAAAACAAATTCCATAAAACTTTGCCCAATTCATAAAAAGCCAGAAAGCCAAGCAAAACTTTTGTTTCACATGAGGCCCCGACGCCCTGACCCAACAGAGATGGGTCCTTCGTATTGGATGGCCGGACGGATGAGTCATGCACTCCATGGCCGGGCTGGCGTGTTGCTTTAGCGGAGCATTCATTGTTATTCCCAACGTTTCAATGGGGCTCAATTGAACGGCCAGAGTCAATAATTCCATACCTGCCACACACTCATGCCTGCTACCTGCCGCTCTCCTCTGGCAGCTGCAGCCACCTTGGCGCGCTCATAAGTAGGCTATGAAAAGTGTGGCCGCGTCTCGTTTGTCCTTGAGCCGGCATTTTGGCTAAGTCGCACATAATCCAGAGATGCCCCACGCCCAATTTCTGGTCTGCCCAATACAAACAGAGCCGGCCACATTTACCTGCATGCTACTTAACCTCGCGCACACACACACACACACACACACACACACACACACACACACAGTGGCTGACATTACCGGCAAGTAGCTTAAATCCTTTACATTATCCTTCACGTTATCCCACATGTAACTGCTTCTAAGCGTGCCCAAGAACCGTCTATATCCAAACTGAAAGTGTTGGGGGATGGGGGCATATTGTTCTGGCTGCTTGAAAAACCAACAACAGCAACAAAAAGTTAAGAGAAAATTGCCCAAGTGTCGAAGAGCATCAACTGGAAACTGGACTGGAAGCGAGGCCAGAATTCTGCACCGACTACGCGATGCGCTGTTCAAATAAAGCAAATGTGGGTAAAACTGAGAAAATACGACTTTCTTACGCACAACGAAGATTAAATGCCCTTTCGACTTTGCAAATTTGTTAGAAAAGTTGAGTTTGATATAAATAACTGGGAAAACAGAATATTTTGCCAGACAAAAAGTCATCTTTCAACCGATAGTTGATTTGAGCTGCGCATCGAGCCAGAAACTTTTCTTTGGGTTAGTTAAGCTCATAAATGAGTGTGGTCAAGATATCTGGCAAAAACAAAACGGTCCTTTAGAGCTTGCTTCAGAGCTTAGGTTAGGTTAGGTAGTTAGGACAAAGAAAACGTGCTCATACAAGAGTTTATTGAAAACGCAATAACAAGTATCAAAAGCAATGAGAAATAAGAAATATTATAAATAATATAAATATGCATAATATAAATCGTATATTAATTACGGATACTAAGCTAAGCGAGAGCAAAAGTTTCTTATAATCAATCAAACTGGTTGTCAGTCAGAACGCTGGCAACGCCATACGAAAACCAATATGCAGGGTTGCCAAATCAACGGTTCAACCACCTTCCAATACTGGAAACCAAAGAGAGCACATACAACTTTTGGCGCGCAGCGGGAGCAAGAGAAAATTGCCCAACACTGATTGCAAAACCGCAAAAGTTGTAATTCAAAACAGAGTTTGCAGCTGTTGCTAACGGTCAATCTTTATTTATTTTCTGTTTTGTTTAAATATCAGCCAGGATTTTGTCCATAGCAATAAAGCGAATAGTAAATAATGTTGCAATTCAATATGGCTGTCAAAAGGCCTGTCTGTCAGGCATTGACAACTGTTGCCCCGTTGCCCAAGCTCGGAGTTAATTAAATATGAAGCACTTTGTTAAGGCGACCCCCATGGGAGACGACCCGGCGACCTTGCTGCAGTACGGCTCGAGTTTCGACAATGTAATTAATTGTGCATTTCAAGCTTTGCAGCCGGATACTGCAGTTGTTGCCTGTATCTGTTAAATGTCTCTGGCCAAATTTACAGCTAAATGTGTAGCCAATTATAATTAATGTTAACCAGAAGTTAGGTTAGGTCAGCTTAAGTTAGGTTAGTTTGAGACATTTGCCCAACTCTGCACACATAAATCTTACAGATAAAGTTTTGCAGTCAACGTATTTGCACTTTAACTACATACTTGATGAAAACATGGCATTTCACAAGCGTCGTTTGCTAATTTGCAGCCACAAAGGTTACCCACTTCTGTGGACCAATTCATTGCAGTGGCTCTCTAATTAGTAGCCCAAGTTATCACAAACATTTACGGATTTCATCACTCAGAGAGCCGTAAGCTGCAGCTGCAGCTGCAACTGCAACGACAGTTGCAAGTGCAAGAGCAGTAAATAGAAACAAAGCAAAAGTCAACTAGCACCGGGAGTGAAAAACAACTGCGCATTTTCCCAGGCAAAGGCTGTGCTCGGCGCGTAGTTACCCTGTTAGACTGATCGATAGCTGCAGTGTTATCGATAAATTAAGTTATATCAAAAGATCAGTTAATAGAATAATAAATAGCTATAACAATAAGTGCTAGAACATTTTCAGCAACTAAAATGCTAGTTTTATATGGCCTACAACTTGGTAAAGCTGTTCGATAACTCGTTGAAGCTTATTGGTGTGGTGTTATCGATAAATTGTATATTTCAAGCAAGCTGTTTAGCTGCTGTGCTTTATGCGTAGCTAACCCTGTAACTGATCGATAGCTAGATAATGCCTATGACTGCACTGTTATCGATAAATTGCTTACATATAATATAGCTGTAGTGTTATCGATAAGCAACGTATCGATACAATTTTGTTTTGTAAAATTGTTAAAAATTCTCTTCAAAAATGATTTTGAAATAGGTTGATTATTCTGATTGCTGTAAATATAAGACAATTCACCTGAAGACGCAATCTTCGATAACTTGCCCGCCTTTAATCGGCAAACGGAGGGAGATTAAATTCCTAGCCAATATACCCACATTTGCAAAATAAAATGCTGCTTTTAAACAGGCAAATGAAAAACATGCGGTAACCGTAACAAGAAGAATTTCAATTTGATTTTCTGGGGTTTTCTTTTAATACAGCACACACACATTCATGCACAACCACACACACACATGCACACACATGCACACACATACGCACTCAGATTGCTGCGCTTTAAATTGAAACTGTCGATGAAAGACCTGTTTACAGCACCTTCAATTTGTAGTGCTTCGATTCAGCCCAAGCCTGAATCAACACTATACCCGTCTTGCTCTTTTGCTTGCTGGCCTGCTTTAACAATATTTTTGGCGGCGAGTGCAACAAAAGCGAACGCGGCTGCAGCGGGGAGGGAAGCGGAAGCTGCTCAGTAGAGATGTGCGCTGGCCGTGAGTTCCGTGCGGGCCTCGTGCGTGCTCGAGCCTGAGCTCTAAAGCACGACAAAACAAACCCCAAAAGTCACGATGTTGGCCTCATATAATAAGCAATTTCTAAACATCACAACGAGCCCCAAGAAGACGAGACAAGCCGAATCGAAAGAAACGCCTCATTTGTTAAATAAGTACATACATATGTCTCCACAAAAACTACAATAAGCCGATTTATCGAAAGAAACTGTAGCACAGTTTTCTGGGTTCGTGCTCGTGCGCCCATCTCTACGGCACAGAGAATGCATTTGAATGCCGTTAAATAAATAATGCTATCAGTAGCTGGCGCCTTTGACGGCAATGCAAACAATGCCATTTCGAGCAGCAACTGCAACAGTTTAACTGTTAACACTCTCCCGCCACACCACACCAAACTCTCTAACTGTACACTTGTCCGCTGCGCACAATGGGATATATGGGCCGCATGGCAGACATAAATTAAAGCCTCCAATTTTGAAGGGCATTTGCGACCTGCTGACTCAGAAGAAGAAAACGAACGATAACAGTTAAGCCAACGGTATTGGGTCTCAAAGGAGAAGCACAGCAGAGGATAATAAGACTCAAAGGAGAGAACGATTGCGCTTCGTTCGTTCCACAACAATCGAATGTATGAATTTGCAAGACAAAATATTTAACAATATATTTAAAATAATTATGCCGCAACTTTTCACTTTCACACAGACTCTCACTATTTGGCAACTCTTTACCTATTCTCTTTAGTGCAAGACAAAGGCATCACGAATGCGAGACAAAGGCAGCAAGATCATGCGTTTGGTCGTTTCCATCTTGCATCTCTTTTACGCTGCTTGCTGTGGCTTTGGCAAGCAGTTCAAGTTCAAGCCGAGCTGCAAGTGCGCGTCTATGTGTGTGTGTCTTAAACTGCTTGTATCCACTTTAGTGAGATAGAGCCAAGGCTTGCGAACAAATTGAGCGTGTGTGTGTGTGTGTGTGTGTGGGTGGGTGGGTAAGTGAGCATACACATGCACATACATACTTACGTTTGTATGTACATACATACATACATACATATATAGAGCGGCAGACATCAACACAAAAAACCTTTCAAACATCTAGTGCGTAGCATTCGTTTGGCTCACACATTTCAATTTCCGCTTCATTTACGATTTTCTTTTTGCTGCCTCTCTGCCCCTTCGCTGTGCTTTCAATTGTATATACATATATAGATATATATATTTCCTTTTTACAGATTTTCATCCATTTACTCGCACAGCAGCAGCAATATCAATACCAATGCACAAGTATACAAATCTACACATACACACACACACGCACACGCACACGGACACGCGCGGGCTGTTCATTAAAAATGAAGAGGCTTCAGGTTCAGGTTTCAGCTCTCGCAGCAATCAGCTTTTGCTGTGCTTAACGGAATGCAACTATGTAAAATTGAAGGACTCTTCATTAAAGTTGTCGCTTGAAGTCATTCATGGAGCACCAAAATGTACCTTTTTCAAATTTTGGCAGCATTTAAGTGAAGTATTATTCTTGCCTATCAAATCTGGTTACGATTTTCGAGGTATGCTTAAAACACTTGATCGATAATTATCGATATTAAGCAAATGATGACCTTGACACACAAGGATATATGTTTTAAAATTTAAGTCTTTTGCACTTCCAATCGACTCAGCCTATCAAGTCCTGATCAACAACATATATACTTTCTGCATAAAATAAACCATTATACATTATAACTAATCATAGGGATCAACTCCATTTTTAATGGGCTAAGCAAATTTCTTTTCGTTTAGCCGTTATGTGAATGTAAACCGTTACGCTTCAAATGATAAATGTAATCGATAAGCAAAGTGGTTTGTGTGCTGACTTACTAATTATGGCAACAGTGACACGAACCCGGCGAATTGGCAGCGCAACGAAATTGCGTACTAAATGTGTGCAGCAGCGCCAGCAAGGACACGAACCGGCTTGACAGCTAAGACGCAAACCAACCAGTTGCTTATTACAACAGTTGACGACGTGTGCGAAATGGGCGAATAAATCCTGTTGCGCAAAAGGGACATTTTGCTGGGCCAGTATAAGAGCGAGCGAGAGCAATAAAGAGAGCGAGAGCACATTTGGCGGAACAATCATTAAGGTATGTATTTTCTTGTTGCTGTTGTTGTTTGTAATGGTTCTTTTTTGTCGGATTGATCGCATTGTTGCCGGGATTTGACATATTTATGTTAAAATGTAACTGTTATGTAATTGCTAACAACTGACTTAACGGTCTGGGTAACTGTTATCTATACTTTTTTGTTTTTTTCATGAACTCCTCTTCGACTCTTTCTGGTTGGGCTGCTTACAAAATATACATGTATGACTTAAATTAACGGTAACTTTCTGCCCGAAAAAGTCAATGCTTAACGACTACATAAAAATCTGCATTAACAGCTAGAACATAACATATATGTAAACATACACAGACATGTTTCTGCATCTGTGTGTGTGTGTTTGTGTGTGATCATGCACAGTCGAAAATCGGCTTAAGTACACCAATTTGCTATGCCCATCGGGAGGTTAACATAACCTCACTTAAACATGTACGTTGCTTAACACTAAAATGGAACAGGTAGGGAGGGGGAGGCGTAAGACTATAAAATACATACAATATATATATATTTAAATATATCTATACGTATATAGCATAAACTAAAATCGAATAACGTTTAAAAAAAAAAAAAAACAAAATATAAACAAAATTGCTGAAAAACGTGCAAAGGCTTCAAAAACAAAAAGAAAATCGATCTACATATATATATATATGTATATATATATAGAAAATGGCTTAAAGTGGTTTAGGATTGGGATTCGGATTTGGGTTTGGGCTTACAACGAAAACGTTTGCACTTGGTCCTGGGCTGCGCTGGGCCGGGCTGGGCTGGGCTGGGCTGAATCCTGGCGGCGGCGCCTTTAGAAGCGCTGCGGCAGCAGCTCCGACTTGATGCCCCGC
This sequence comes from Drosophila ezoana, assembly GCA_035045725.1. Lineage (NCBI taxonomy): Eukaryota > Metazoa > Arthropoda > Insecta > Diptera > Drosophilidae > Drosophila > Drosophila ezoana. Next base: position 6,679,874 of record JAWNOU010000058.1, read on the forward strand.
ATCGCGTGCTTCTTCTTGCGGTGCGTGGACAGATTGCAGGACTGCTTGAAGGAGGCGCTGCACATATCACAGTTGAAGCGCCGCTCCTTGCTGTGCACCACCCGATGCAGCTCCATGCGCGATTTGTATTTAAATTTCAGTCCACAGGCGCCATAATCGCAGATATACCAGCGCTCGCCGTCGTCCGAGGAGACAGCGCTGCTGGCGCTGGCCGTCGTGCTGTTGGACTCCTTTGCCACCAGCTCAGCCTGCCCGGCGGCAACGCCTAGCAGCGGCATCCCCAGCGTGCTGCACGCCTGCTGCATAACCGTTGCGGCGCCCACGTTGCCCCCCGCTCCGACTGGACCGGCCAGTGCAGCATGCGGCGACGGCGGCGTTGTGCTGACGCCAGCTGTTGGCGTTGTCACGAAACAGGGCGTTGGCGGCGGCGGGGGCGGCGGCCCCGGCACCACCTGCGACAGGTGATAGATGGTTGTGTTTGTTGTCACCGCTCCGGCTCCGGCGGCAGCGGCAGCAGCTGCCACCTGCATTTCGGACGTCAGCGTCAGGCTGGTGGGCTCCACTTTGATGTCAATGCCGCTGCCGCTGCCGCTACCGCTGCCGCTATTGCTGCCGCTGCGTGCGCTGCTCTCGGCAGCGGCTGCCACCGCATGCAGCTCGGCAAGCTCCTTGACAGATCCTAGCTGCTGCTGCTGCTGCTGTTGTTGCTGCTGCTGCTGCTGCTGCGCCTCGTGCAGCTCGACAGCGGCTGCGACCTCGCGCTGCTCCTCCTCGCTGTACTTGGCACAATGGTAGAGGGCCAGTGGCACGGGCACCGCCGCCGCCGTCGCCTGGTTCGCTGTGGCGCTCGCTGCGGCCGCCGCAACGTCCACGTCCGGCAGGCAATAGCTGGAGTTGCGGCCGTGCTCCTGCTGCACAAAAACAAGCAAACAAACAAACAAACAATCAAATACAAATTAACAACATTTTGGGCGCCAAAAGCCAATACGAAAAGCGTATGAAGTTGGGTGCACGGGCTGTTTATTGTTGATTGTGTGGGACAGGTGTGCAGGCTGTGGCGCTTACCTTGGCAAGGCCGTGCAGGAAATTGTGCTCATCTTGTATGTGCTTCCAGAATGCGTCCTGCGTTTGCAGCTCCTCCTGGCATGTATGACAGACAATCCAGAAACTGTCGCCGGATAGACAAAACTCACCCAGTTTCGTATAGATTTTATTGTTCTTGCTGAGAATGCGCGGAAAGCCCATTGTGTTGACGTTGTTTGGCGACGCCTCGGGGCCGTGGGTTGCGCTTTATTATTATTTATACGAATGTTTTGTTGGCTGGCCGCAGAACAGGGTTGTATTTAACAGGCTGTGCATTTTATTGCGATATATCGATATTTGGCCAGCCGTTGTGCAACACTGGCAATTGAGCGCGCGAGCGCGACACACACACACACACACAAGCACACACACAAGCACGCAGTGCGGCCGGCCATTGGCCGCACAGCGTTGCCACCTTTCATCGACTGGAGCAAAGTTCGAAAAAGAGAAAAGAAAACATTTGTTAGCTTTAGCATTTCTTTTTAAATTTATTTACTTAATTTTGCTGCATTCTCATTTAGTTTCGTTATTTTGTAAATTTTATTTTCTGTTGGCCTTGAAATAAAATTAATAAACAGGAAAAAAAAAACATTGATTTATAAATACTTTGACGGCTTCAACTAACAATACAAATATACATATATATATATATATCTAGATGTATGTAGTTTAGGGTGTGGGTGTATTTGTGTGTAGCTGTGTGTGTGTGTGTGTGTGTGTGTAGATACTTAACAGTAGAAACTGAAACGAAAGTATAAATTTCTTAAATATTCATTTTCCCCAGCTAATTTAATAACAGCACAAAAATATACATATATGTATATATGTATATGAATATGTGTATGTGTATGTATGTCTAGCATATAATTAGAATAAACAAATTTGTAATACAAATAAATATGTTGTTTTGCGTTTAGCTTGTTCTTTGCCAAATAATCCATAAAACGGATATTATTTATATAACTTATTACACATAATCCATGTTTAAATAGATGCATAATACATGATTATATACATACATTGTATAACATAAGCATTTTTTTTATGTTTTCAACATACATATATTAAACGTTTTTTTTTTGTTTTTGTTTTTTTTTTTTTGTTTTTAATGTTTTTCTTTTCATTTTGTTTTTGTTTTTTTGTTTTTTTTAAGAATAATTGTTAAGACTTGGAAATTGTTCATTTACAAAGTACATAAGTAGTTTTTTTTTTCTTAAATATGGAACATGTTTTAACATAGCTTGTGGCAAGTTCTGAAAACGAAAGCCGGACACAAACCGAATGAATTTCTTTATAGTACAATTGAATTTTTTGTTTTTCTTTTGTTTTTCTTTTGGTTTTTTTTGTTAGTTTTTTGTTTTTTGAGTAGTTGTTTTGCAAGAAATTTGATTTCTTGCTTAGAATTACAAGTTAATGACTTTATATAACTTATCTATGCATGTCGAATGTTGAATGCACATCAAAATGAAATTTATTTTTATAACTATGCAGTCGGTTTCACGCCAGCGAACGAGCTGGAAATCTTGTTCTTGTTCTTGTTGTTGTTAATTCGAGCGGGCTTTAAACAAAAAAAAAAAAAAAACGAGCGAACTTTTCAATTTCTTGTGTGTGCATGTGTGTGTTCGGTCGGGTGTGTGTGTGTGTGTGTGTGTGTGTGTGGGCTGACCTTGAAAAATGTTTAAGTTATTATTCAGTTTTGTTTATTTTTCGTTTTGTTTCAGTTGTTGTTGGCTTTTAATGTAATCAGTTCTTTGAGTTCTCAGTTTTAAAAACAAAACAAAAAAACGGTTTTAGTTTTAGCAAAATGAACGATAGTTTTTGTTTTTGTTTTTGTTTTGTTTTTAGTCCAGTGTCATCGATATACGTTCGCTACGTGTAACTATCGATAACCAATTACTTAGCGGCATATTATGCCCCGAAAATTAGTTAACCTACTTACAAGCTAAAAACAAGAACAGAAAAAAAAAAAAAAAAAATTTATATATAATATTTAAAAAAAAAAAATTTGTTTGTGTAGTAATATTATAAGATAAACAAATGAAATATAAATAAACTTAGGCATAGACTACAAATGTACATGGGAGAAGCGCATTTTTTAGTTTTGTTTATCTTCTTATTCTTCTTTCTTCTTATTCGCCTATCTTCTTATGTCTTCTATCTTCTTCTTCTTCTTCTTAATCTTCTTCTGTCTCTTTCTCTTTTTGTTTTTGTTTTTGATTTAGAAGGGATCGCCCGCGTACCAGGGATGCACCCAGGGCGCCGACGGCGGCGGCGTCGGCGGATATATCGTCGGCGAGGGCTGGCCGTGCGGATGATGGGCGGCCGCTGCCGCTGCCGCCGCAGCGCTCATATGATGATAGGGCGCCGTAAAGGCGCCATAATAGGAGGCGGCCGCCAGCGCTGCGGCCGCCGCTGCCGATGTCGTTGGCGATGCCGCCGACGAGTGCGTGGACGATGCCGGCGACAGGCTGGCAATGCCGGCCGCGCAAATGCTGTGCCGTCTGTGCATAATCGCCTGGCGCTGCTGACGCACAGCTGCTGCGTCGGCGGCAACAGCAGCCGCAACGGGCGCGGCACGTCGCACGGCGCGCTGCTGCTGCTGCGCGGCCGCCTCCTGCTGCGCCAGGGTCCAGTCAAAGGTGCTGCTGTTGCTGTTGTTGCTGCTGCTGCGACGCGTCTCGTGCGCGGCAGCCAGCGGCGGACTGAGCATATTGGCAGCTGCCTTGCTATACATGTTGGACAAATAGGCGTGCTCCGCCTCTGCCATGCGCTGTGCAGCGGATCTGACGCTGACGCTGCCGCCGCTGCCGCCGCTGCTGCTGGTGGTTTTATTGGCACTGGAGGCGCTGCTGCTGCTGCTGGTGCTGGTGCTGGTGCTGCTGGCATGTTGCTGATGTTCGGCATGTTGCCGCTTCTTTAGCTGGCGCTGTTGCTCCTGTTGCTGGCGTGTTGCTGCTGCTGCTGCTGCGGCTACCGCTGCTGCCGCTGCTGGCTGCGTTGTATGCAGCGCCAGGGGCAGCGAGTGCGGGTGCGGGTGCGGTTGCGGGTGTTGGTTGTGGGAGTACAACATTTCGTATGTGTTGCTGTTTCTGTGTGCTGTTTGTTGATAGTGTTGTTGCTGTTGTTGCTTTTGCTGCTGCTGCTGCTGCTGATGATGATGATGATGTTGTTGCTGAATGTGTTTTTGGTGTTGCTGCTGCTGCTGCTGTTGTGGTGCTGGCGGCGGTGCCAAATGAGCCATGTGAGATGCGGGTGTTGTTTTATGTGGTTTGTCTGTTGTTGATGATGATGATGATGATGAAGATGTTGCTGCTGCTGCTGCTGCTGTTGTTGTTGTTGTTTTTGTTGTTGTTGTTGTTGTTGCTGCTAATATGTTTTTGTTGTCGGTGACTGTGGCTGTTTTTGTTGCTATTGTTTTTGCTGTTGATGTTGTTGGCAAATGTTGTGCTCCCCAGCTTAAATCCTAGCTTGTGCGCGTACGTTTCGACGGCGGCTGCTCCGACTGGCGTGTCATGAATGTCAACTGCGTCATGTACTTGATTATGTCGCGGACCTGCACCAGCGGCATATTCTCATTGTAGGAACGATCGTACTCCATTAGTATCTGCACTTGACGCCTGTGATAAATAATATAAATATATAAATAAATAAAAGTAATGTAAATCGTTGGATTCGTACTCGTCACATTGACTCGCTACTTTAACTCGCTCTAATCACTCGATACTCTTATAAATATGTGTATATAGTCTCGCTGCCTTCACTCGCTAAAGTCCACTCGCTATGCTTACTCGTTACTTTTACTTGCTGCCTTCACTCGCTACGCTTAATCCCTAACTTGCCACGTTCACTCGCTAAGCCTTCACTCGCTTAAGTCCACTCGCTACGCTTACTCGTTACTTTTACTTTCTGCTTTCACTCGTTCAAGTCCACTCGCTACGCTTACTCGTTACTTTTACTTGCCACTTTCTCGCTACAGTTATATTTTAACTATTACTCGCTGCATTTACTCACAATTTTGACTTGTTATACTCATTTACTGAATACAGTCGTTGCACATCCCCTCGTTAATAAATGCTAAGCGTAATATTCGCCAATTCCTACTCGCTACATTTACCCAGTACTCGCTCAATTTAATCGTCGTTTCTTTGGGCAGCTTTCACTCGCTAAACTAGCTCGCTACAGTTATATTTTAACCCTCAGTCGCTGCATTCACTATATTAACTCAGTAAGTTAACTTGCCACTCGCTATATTTGTTTGTCAAATCTACTCGCTACATTAACGCCTCACACTAACTTAAGTCTTATTCTAGATGCATTCACTCGTTCACATGAACACGCTAATTTTACTCGCTGCATTCGCTCGCTACTTAAACTAGCTTAAAATCGAAATAAACTATAGCGAGAGTTTTCTACTTACCGATTCGCCTTGTAGAGCTCAACGTGGAGCGCCTCAATTAGCCGCTTGCAATGATCCAGGGCGACATTGGGAAAGAAGTTCTTTTGGAATTCGGTGAGGGTCATCAGCTGCTCGGAGTCATTGTAGGCCTTCATATTGATGCAGGGCACCAGATGCTTGTCCACGCACACCTTCTGCACCTTGTACGGCGTCAGATTCATGCTGCTGGTGGGTATTTCCGGTATGACGCACAAACGCTGTGCCCCATCGCCGGACGCACTGGCGCAGGCAGCGGCCAGTGCCGCATGCCGTTGCAAATGCATTGAGGCGCTGTTGGCGCTCGAATTGCCCGAACCACCGCCGCCGCCGCCGGCCGAGCTGCCGCCATTGGAGCCGCCGCTGCCACCACCGCCGCCGCTGCCACCGCCGCCGCCGTTGCCGCTGCTGCTGCCGTTACGGCCGCCATTCTGCTGCAAGTGCGCCAATGCGGCGGACATGCGCTGATGCTGGGCAGCTGCCGCCTGCTGCTGTTGTTGTTGTTGCTGCTGCTGCTGCTGTTGTTGTTGCTGCTGCTGTTGCTGCTGCTGTTGTTGTTGCTGCTGTTGTTGCTGCTGCTGCTGCTGTTGAACGGCTGCGGCCGCCTGCTGTTGCTGCTGATGAAATGCGGAGGCCGCTAGCGACCTTCGGGATGAAGACAAATCGATAACATCAGTGGGCGTTGTGCTGGGCGTTATTGTGGTGCTGCCAATGCCGTCCAAGTGGCAGCTACCACCGACATTAAATGCTGCCTGATGGCTGTGTGACTGACGACCGTAACCGCTAATCGATTGCTTCTGGTGGCGCCCACCGGCACCACCCCCGCTCCCGACACCACCCCCACTCCCACTGCCACTCCCATTCCCACTGCCGCCCGCTAGCGATAATATGGCCAAGGGCAGGGCATTTGATTTCGTTGAGCAAATGACGCTCTTTTGCCGACCTGACGCACCCGCGCCCGCACCACCCACCAACCCACCGACAGCAGCAGCCGCACCACCATTGCAGCTGCTGCCGCCGAGCGGCGAGGCCGCCGTTGTGGATGCACTCGAGCTGGAGCAGGAACTGGACGGTGAGTGCAGAAAGTGTCCCGGCAATTGTGGCGTTATTGTCACATTCGGATTGGAGGCCAGCGACAAGGTGGTTACATTAACACCACCAATTGCCGGCGACATGGGCGGCGATATGTACGAGTTAAGGGGATGTGAATTATTATTATTATTATTGTTATTATTATGATGTTGTTGTTGTTGTTGTTGTTGTTGCTGTTGTTGCTGCTGATTCGCATTGGTCTGTATGGATGTGGAGAGATCAGGATTGGCTATCACCTTGTGTATAACGGCGCGCATCTCGTCCGTCATATTAAACTTTTTCTCAAAGTCCTCCAACGCTTGCGTGGAGTTCAATGGTATCGTGGTAACACCTCCAACACCACCAACAACGCCGCGCTGCTTTCTTCCACTCGATTGCTGCTGCTGCTGCTGTTGTTGCTGCTGCTGCTGCTGCTGCTGCTGATGATGCTCATCGGGTATGAGGGGCGGCACAGTTGGCTTGGTAAAGGTGCCGCCCGCTGACTTGCTGCTCTTGTTGTTCGCCTGCTTATTGGGATTATTGTAGTCGAGCATCGTGATCAGATCTGTGTCGAGCGGCAGCGATGGCAACGCCGGAAAGTTGCCACCCAGCGTTGAGCTGCCGTGCGATTTTTGCGACGCACTGGCAACGCCGGCACCAACGCCGACGCCGCCGCCGCCGCCGCCGCCGCCTACGGCAGCGCCCTTCATTTGCTGTGTAAACAATAAACGTTGAGTCGGCGTCAACTGATTCCAGAGCGCCAAATTTGTATAATCGGCGCGTGTCGAGGGCATATTGTAGTTGAAGGGACTGCCCAGCAGGGCGTGCATATTGGCAGCGACGGCGGCAGCGGCAGCAGCTGCAGCAGCAGCAGCTGAGGAGCTGCTGTTGCCGGCATTTGGTGAGCAGCTGCTGCTGCTGCTGCTGCTGCTGTTTACCGTTGTCTGGCTTTTGTTGCTGTTGTTGGTGGTGTTGGCGGCGGAGGAGGAGGGCGTAGACGAATTGTTGCGCGTATTGTTGTTGTTGTTGTTGTTGGCAAGGACATGGCCATGATGGCCACGTGGACTGTGCGTGTTTGGGGAGTGTTGTGCATGGTTAAATGTGCTATGGTGTTGTTGTTGTTGTTGTCGTTGTTGTTGTTGTGTCTGTTGTTGTTGTTGTTGTTGTTGCACCAGTGATTGCTCGACATTTGACCTAGAAACATTATATACAATACATGAGAGTCGCATTTAGCTTGGCTGCAAAATTTCCAGTTTTTATTTCGTTTTTGCTGTTGCTTTTTAATTTTGTATAAAATTGAAATTTATTTTACTTTTTTTTTCTTTTTTTTTTTCTTCAAGCATTTTTCAAATTTTGTTGATACGCGCCTAAAACTTTGCCACTCACAATACAAACACACACACACACACACACGCACACACAGCGTATGTGTGTACATATTTTTTTTTTGTGTATTTTTCCTCACAATTTATCGCATACCAAATCTTAAATTTGCGAATAAAGAATAAAGACTGTTAACTGTTAAATTGATGCATTTATCGATAAGTTTGTCTATCGATTATTTGCCAAAGCTTGGATTTGTCTTAAGCCTGGCTTTTCTTGCTGCCAGCCAGTGTTGCCCTACTCTGCGCATTCGATTAAAACACTCAAAAAAAGGGGCTTTTTTTGTTTTGTTTTTTTTTTTTTTGGTATATTTATTTGTATTTGTATATTTAGCCCTAAGCGCTTTATTGCTATAATGTAACACACGTTCAACGTGTGTGTATGTGTATGTGTGTGTGTGTGTGTGTGTGTGTGTGTGTGTGTGTGTGTGTGTGTGTGTATGTGTGTGTGTATGTGTGTGTGTTTGATATTGAGTACAATTTGCATGTTGGATGAGATAGTGTTGTGTATGTGTGTGCGCGTGTGTGTGTACATGTGTGTGTGTGTGTGTGTGTGATTGCAATGAACAATATTTTATTTAGTTGCAACTAGCAAGCAGTGTTGGCAAGTCAGCTGTTTTCTAGCTGAATTTGGCTAGTTTCGCAGCTGGTCAGCTGGAAACAGAAACAGTTAAAGAGCTTTAACTGAGTTAGCTTGCTGCTTCTTCTTTCATTTTTAGCTATATTTAGCTACTTTCATGCAGCGGCAGCTGGTCACACTGCTTGCATATTGCAACTTCACAGCTAATATTCTTTTTCATATATTATTATAATTGTATTGCTTTTTTCTCTTCTTTTTTTTTTTTTTGGTTTAACATGAACTTTCTTAAAGTACAAGTCTGTATATTTTTTTTTATTATCAAAAAAAAAAAAAAAAAAAAAAGTAGAAATACATTTTGCATGTGAGAATTTTGTTTGCCAAATTTGATCAACTTGTACACGCATTATATATAATGTTATCTTGATCTCTCACACTCTCTCTCTCTCTCACACTCTCTCTCTCTCACACACTCTCTCTCTCACAATCTCTCTCTCTCTCTCACTGTGTATGGGGATAGTTTAGGTATCTGATTCTGTGCAGTTGATTTTGATTGCGGCTCTTGTTAATTCGATTCATATCTTGAGGCCGGGGTTGAGGTTGAGTTCTTTGTGGATTGTTGGTGTCTCTGCCATAGGGGGTGGGAGGATACCTGTCACCAGAATTTCTTGTTAAAATTCCATTGTTTTATATTTTATTTTTTTATTTATTGTGATTATGTTTTTGTTTTTGTTGTTGTTGTTGTTGTTGTAAATTGTTGACGTTTTTGTTTAAGTCTGAAGTCACGATTGTTCATTTTGATATCATTTCAAGTGCCACAAAATTAGTTAGGGGTAGTCAGTACACACAGCCATAAATTATATGTATGTATATATGTTTGGTTGTATATATTTCAATATATATATATATTTTTTTTTTTTTAATTTATAAGAATAGCAATAACAATATTTTTTTTTTTTTTCAAAACAAAAGTAAACAAACAATATTGTTTTCAAAATTTTGTTTTTTTTTTTGTTTTTTTATGCGAATTCATGTTTTTCAAAATATGTTGTAGTTCTTCTATCAGCGATTTATCTAAAAATCTCATTGAAATTAAGGTATATTTAAAAAAAAAAAAATTAAAATAAAACAAATAATCGGAATGACAATAAATAGTCTTAAAAGGAAACGATTAGTTGTTTTGAGCCAAGCATAACAAATAGAAATTGTTTTAAAGAAGCGTTAAAAAATTTCTGGGCATGCAAACTACAGCAAAAAGTATAACAAATATAACTACGAAATGGAATGTGTGTGTGTGTAGATGGAGAGTTTTCTTTTTTGAGACCTGGGCTTCAAACGTTCATCGTTAGTTTTCAACAAAATGTAGAGTGTGGAGGGGAAAAAAGCAACCTGTTTTCAATATCGATTTGAGACACAGAACACCCTAATGCATGCCAAGTTTAAGGCAACTTGGGTTTGGCAACTTGGGTTTGTGTGATTGTTGTGGGGTTATTTTCGAAATTAGATTTGTTAGTTACGTGGAAAATAGTTTGTTTAATTTGTTTTAAGTATGATATAGTGTCGATATTTTGAAAAACATAATATGTTGTGAGGCCCTAAACGAGCAACTTTCTTCGATAGTGATCTTTGTTGATCTTTTCATTTGTACACATCAAAATATCAAATGCGATGGAAAAGCTCTGTTTTTTTTGTTTTTTTTTTTGACTACAACAACAATAAGAAAAACATGGAAAGATTTTTTGTTTGTATTCAATAATTACAATTTACAATTTTTTGTTTATTTTTTTTTTTTTTTTTGTTTTTTGTTTGGCGTGTCGGAAATAAATTACGAAAAATAATGTGGCGTGACGTTTTTTTTTTAGGGAGGAAGGGCAAACGAAGGGTAGCAAAAAAGTTATGCGTGTAACGATTATTTTTCATAATTTCATAACGTACATATTTATCAAAAATGGTAAACACAGTCGAAAATTGTATTAAAATTAAATAAAATGCGTGCACAAACGCCGATTTCGGTTTTCTCTTTATCAATTTTTCGTCTTTTTACCTTTTTTTTCCTTTTTTCTTCTTTTTTTTTCAATTACGACTAAGATGAGAAAACAATTGGTGCAAAGTAGAAGAAAACAAACAAAAAAAAAAATATTTAAAAAAAAAAAAATTAATATATAACAACAATTTGCTGCTGCTTTTATACATGTTTAATTTAGTTCGTATCACGTGGCACCCTAATGGCAGAAAAATATCCAACTTAACTTAGAGTGAAAAAGTAATGTATGCATGTACACATATAATAAACGAATTACAACAAAATTTGAAAAACACAATTTCTGCGTAAAAAAAAAAAAAAAGTTTTGTTTTTATGCTTTTGATAAAATCATTAAATATGATTGATATATATACATATAAATAGATATATATATATATATATAGATGTATACACATATGTATGCATAAGGAAAAGCAAAATCAAAGTAGCAAAAAGTAATTGTAACTGTAATTGCAAATTGCTTTCATTATATGTTTTAAAACGGCGCAATTACAATTCGATAACAACAAAAATGATATCAATCGATACATCGATTGCACATAACGAATACTTACATGTGATTGGCATTCTGTCCGGCCGCCGATCGAACCAAAGGCGGCGGCGCATTACCCCCACCGCCGCTCTGACTGTTCACCGAGGACATTGAAATCGCAGGATTGTTGTAGGAATACGGTTGCGGGCGGCTTCCACCCAGCATCATGTTGTTTAGATGTTCGCGGTATGTGCCGCGGTTGGCATTCGCATGCGTTTGTTGCGCCTACAGGCAGGCAAAAAAAAAGAGAGAGAGAGAGAGAGAGAGAATGGTGAGATAAATTGTTGTAAAAATGCGATGTGTGAGAGTGGTTGCCAGATAAAATAAACCTCAACAGGTTGCCAAGCACAGACGCACACACACATGCATACGTTTGCTTCAACTACAAAGCAACTACAAAGAGAGCATAGCGCTTATATGTATGCATGTATGTGTGTGTGTGTGTGTGTGTGCATGTATGATTGTATGCATGACCCAGTTTCTAAGCTTCTGCTGCGGCTGCTGCGGCTGCAGCTTTGTTGCCAAACAGTATAAAACACAAAAAAATGAATTCAACTAAAAATGTATGAATAGCCATAAAGACATACAAAAGATTGGATTAACTCTGCATGTCCTAAAGACTTGGCTAATTAGGTTTGCCCTTTTCTTTGCCATTATGAAATTTACGCTCTTTTATTCTCACCCACGGCACGTGGAATAAGCTGTGTGTCATAGCTCATTAAAATCAACAGTTATATTTAGGACACTGATTAGCGCGTTTTTCTTTTGCACACACACACACACACACACACACGCACACAGACGCGCCCACATTCATTGCGCTCGTGCGTCATTTCAGCCGAAGTGGGAGAAAAAAACAGTGTTACCAGAGGGGGCGGCAAATGCAGCTGCTGACCTTCAGGCTAATTGGCAGCAAAATTATTTGTCTCTTTGACAAGCAGATATCTCCTGCGAGTTAGGTTTATCAGAAGACAAAAAGGGACTAAGCCGACCTTTTGTAAATTTGAATAGATTTCGCTTCTATTCGCTGGTTGTAAGCTTGTAAAGTTGAAAAACTGCAATCACAGCAGCTTAAACGATCAACGGTTGAGAAGTTTGAACGCTTCACTGGAACTGTTTCTCGTGAGTTTTGGTGCTGCGTGCTTTTCGCCTTACCGCAAAATTACTCGGTGCGAAATGTTGACCTTGTAAATTTAATTAACCCTTTTCAAAATTATTATTCACATGTTTGTGCTACTTTGTTGCAGCAAAGACAGAACAACGAATATTTGAGTACCCTTTGCTTACATAATTAGCTAGAAGCTTGGATTATATGCTCGGCAGACAAATATAGACTACTTATAACCGCTTGTAAAGATCGCAGCTTAATGTGACGATATAAGCTAGTCACATATATTGGCATTATGAAAAGCACACACATGCAAATGTTGCACAGATGCCGCCGTTTAATAGACAACTGTTGGAACTGTTGAGCTGAGCTAAAGCCTGAACGTATTGAATCTTTGAACTGTTGGAACTTTCTTGTAGTTCAAGGGGTGCGGGGATTGGTTCACGGCTCAGGCGAATGCTTGCTTCGTTGCTCGTTCGATTTTACGCGTGCAGGGCTCAATCAGAACTTTGCTACCGGCTGCTACCGACTGTGCCATATTCTGTTCACGAAGTCGAACACGACTACAATATACATATGTCGATATTTGGCAATTGTTCCGCCCTGTCTAATGGGCGTGGTCGCAATATTTGATTATTTTGCCGCAGAAATAGCCAAATATATATGTAAGATTTTGCAGCTTCATAAAGGACTAGTCGGAAATTGCACAAAACCAAAAAGCTCTCTTTCACTGTGTGAACAGAGTATAAGGTATACAAATCAGGCCACACACACACACGCATACAAATAAAGATATCATATTATCCATGCATCGCATTGTTGCCCAGGCAAGCATAGCTCTCATGCGCAAGTGCTGCCGGAGTGGGAGGTAGAGAGAGGCTGATTTTCTTGCTGTTGAAGCTGTTGAAGCTGGCGAAGCCCAACAATTAAATTGACAAGGTGAGGGGGGTTCACGGTTGCCACTTATCATGCAAATGTACCAAAAATAAGTACCAAAGAAAGGTACATTTTGTGTGTGACGTATTTGGTGAAATCTCAGTAAATTGTGGTACTTTTTGTTTGCGAAGTGGCAACCGTGGCGAAGAGCGCAACTGTTGTTGTTGTTGCTTTAAGTGAGCGAACGACGATATCGATAACAAAAATGATAGGTCTGTTGGATATTTGCTTGATATTGGCCTATCGATATAATAATTACTCACCAACATTTGAACATGTAGTTGGGGCACATTATTCTGGCTATTCATCCATCCACCGGTGGCCAGAGCCTGGACGGTGGCCTGCGTCAGCATGCGCGTATTGCCCTGCGTCTGCAGCATGGCCGCTGCCGCTGCGTGTGTATTGAATGCAGCTGCTGCTGCCGCAGCGGCCGAGGAGAAATTGCCACCATTTGCCACACCATTGGCAGCGGCTGCGGCCGCGACTGCGGCCCGCTGCTTCATCAAATGCTGCTGCTGCGCCGCTGCCGTGGAATGCTGCTGCTGTTGTTGTTGTTGCTGCTGTTGCTGCTGATGCTGCTGTTGCTGTGACTTTTGTACTGCGGCTGCGCTGCTGTTGCTGTTCACGCTGGATGTTATCTTTGGCGGCGGCGCCGATGGCTGACGCGTCCAGTTAACGGAGTTGTTGGCATTCGCCCGATTGCCGATCAAGAGATTGGAGTCGACCACCTTGCTGGGCCAATAGTCCTCGAATTCGGTGCCATTGGGAAAGTAGCTTTTGATGTCTGTCAGCGAGATGACGGCAACATTTTCGCTGGAGAACAGCTCGTTGCGTATGCCCTGGACTTTGCAGCAGAACTTCAGATAGGCCAAATCCCAGCCGTTTAAAAGTTCAGCTTTCGTCTTAAGATTTTCGGTTTCGCCCTCGAAATAGAAAAGCGGCACCACCTGCTGATTGTTGCGCACGGTATAGGGCACAACGGACTCCTTGTTGATGCGTATGAAGCCGCATTTCTCCGACGGTGTTTTGCTGCCGCCGATCAGTTTGCGATAACAAATGTCGAGAAATTGATAAAACTTGGATGCATCGCTGAGACGTACAACCAGATCCTTTTGCGTGAAGATGTCGCGTCCGAACTCGACATCGCAGTGCTTGTGATTGATCTCAATGAAGAGACGCGCCTCAGCGTCGGTTATGTAATAGCTGCGAACACAGGTGCAGCTGGAATAGATGTCCGGATGCAGGTAATTTAGATATTTGCCGAGCAGCTTCAATTCGATCATTCGCACCGAGCAATATTTCTCCGATTGCCTGTATATATACGGTATCGATACTTTGCCAAATTGCGCCCAGCCAAAGTGTCCCTTTATCGATTCCTCATCGCACGGCCCGCCCGATGATTTCTTATCGTTATCGCCGCTGATCGCGCCATTGGCACGCCCATTGGCGGCCAATGCGGGCACCACCTGCATTGTGCCGTTCGGCAGCTTCTGATGCCGCGACAGGTAGCTCATAATATTTGTCTGGCCATTGCCATTGGTTAACGGTGGCTGCATTGCACCAACGCCGCCGGCGCCACCGCCAGCCGCTGCGGCTGCTGCAGCGGAGGCGCCACCGACGCCGCCATTGGCATGCTGCATGGCCGCCTGCCGGCTGGCCTGCTGGGCGGCCTGCTGTTTTTGCTGCTCCTTCATTTTGGCCGCCAATTCGCGTATTTCGGCATCGTCCTCCTGCTTGACGGGCGGACCGAGCGCGCCGCCCAAACTGTTGCCATGCAGCGGCAGCGGCTGCCCATTGGCATCAATCACGCCGGTGATCTGCACATCATCGCTGCTGGACATGGCTGCGGCTGCGGCTGCTGCTGCTGCTCTCACACTCGCTCGCTCTCTCACGCGCTTTATTTTGTGTTTTATAATTGTTGTTGTTTTGCTTTGATTCTTTTCGTCGTATTTGTATACAGTT